>CM060906.1:839032114-840292531 GCA_030737815.1 Allium fistulosum
CTGCTAGGGGCATTTGGATCAAGCTAGAAAATCTCTACTTGAAGAAATCTCTGACTAACCGTCTGATATTGCTGAAGACATTTTTCACCATACGGATGAGAGAGAGTACTTCAGTGAAGGAACATTTTATTTTCTTTGATGATCTCGTGATGAAGATGAAGACTGTTAACTTGAAGATAGATGAGGAGCAAATGGAAATGATTCTTTTGTATTCTCTTCCGGAGCGTTACACAGGTTTCGCTAACAGCCTTATCTTCGCTAGAGACACATTGACAGTGGAAGATGTGAAGTCAGACCTTCTATCTGAGGGCTTGAGAGATCATATGAAGGAGATAAGTGAAAGAAGTAGAGGTGGAAATAGTAGTCACGGCCTGTTTGTTGAAAGAGGAAGAAAAGATAAGAAGAATTGGCACTCTAGAGGGCGTTCCAAGTCCAGAAAGCCCAGTAATGGCAGGAGAGGAAGTCTAAGGACGTGAAGTGCTTTATCTGCAAGAAACCTAGTCATAGGAAAAAGGATTGTCCAGATTTGAATAAGAAGGAAGTAGACGGATCTTCATCATTTGCGGTGGAGAAGTCTGTATTTGACGATGTGTTGTCTACAGTAGTGTCGGATGTCTCAGACCATTGGGTGCTGGACTCGGGGGCGTTTTTCCATATGACGCCTAATAAGGATACTTCAGTTCTTTCGTTGGACGAGAGGGAAGCTCTATTCTTATGGGTAATGATGCCAGCCTGTAGAGCAATGGGTGAAGGTACAGTGAGGATTAGGATGCTTGACAGAGTGATACGCACTTTGACAGATGTCCGGTATGTTCTAGGTCTTCAGAAGTCCTTAATTTCTTTAGGACAATTGGCATCTTTGGGATGCAAGGTAACTATTGAGAAGGATAGTCTGAAGGTTTCGAGAGGTGCACTAGTTCTTATGAAAGGAGATGTGTTCCGAAATCTGTATTTACTGAAAGGAACCACAGTTCTTGGAGAGTCGTGTGTTGAAATAAATAGTTTCGTGCATTGGATGCCACAAAGCTTTGACATCTCAGGTTGGGTCATATTTCAGAGAAGGGCTTAGAGTTGCTTCGGACGGAAGATGATTAAAGGAGGAAGCTCGACGAGATGGAATTTTGCCAGGAGTGTATGTTAGGCAAGAAAACTAAAGTATCTTTTAGAGTTGGACTCCATAGATCGAGGCGAGTACTTGATTACGTGCATACAGATGTCTGGGGACCAGTTGCTACTCCTTCTCTTGGAGGAGCAAAGTATTTTATCTCTTTCATTGATGACTTTTCTCGGAAAGCATGGGTGTATGTGATGAAGGCCAAATCTGAGAGTTTTGAGAAAGTTCAAAGACTGGAAAGCGCTTGTTGAGAACCAATATGGTTCTAGGTTGAAGGTGCTGAGATCTGATAATGACGGTGAATTTATCTCTAGGGAGTTTCTCGATTTCTGTAGACAGCATGACATTCAGAGACATTTCACTACACCCGAAGATCCGCAATCCAATGGGGTTGCAGAAAGGATGAACATGACTCTACTAGAGAAGGCTCGTTGCTTGAGATTGACGGCGGGCTTGTCTAGAGGCTTTTGGGCTGAGGCATTATTAACTGCGGCACATATCATAAATCGAATTTCGTGCTTAGCCATAGATGATAAATTTCCAGAGGAGAAGTGGAGAGGTAAAGCAGTGTATCTTGGTTACTTCCGAATTTTTGGTTGTCCTGTGTACGTTCACCATACAGGTGATGACAAGTTGGAGGCTAGAGCATACAAGGGCATATTAATGGGATACACCGATGGTACCAAAGGGTATCGAATTTGGAACCCTGTTGATCGGAAGATTGTTCATTCCAGACATGTTACTTTTGATGAGTCTGCTATGTTCAATCTGAAGGAGAAGCCCACATCAGAAGATTCTAATAGGCCTAAAGAGATGGAAGAAGTTCTCGTGTTCCAGCCAAATAGTAGAGTTGTTGTTGATGCTGTCGAGGAAAACGCAGTTGATGAAATATCACAGGATAGTCCACAGGTACCTTCTAGTAGTGCTGGTGATGTGCATGAATCTAGAGGAAGTTCAGTTTAAGGTGAAGCTGAAAGGAGTTTAGGCGAAGCAGTACCTACCCGGGTCAGTCGTAGGACTATTAGGCCGCCCGAAAGGTATGGTGATTGGCAGTTTGCGAACCTTAGCCTTGGTGATCAGTTTGACTATGCCCTACATGTGGTTCTTGAAGAGCCGCTTGACCTTGATGAAGCTTTGAAGTCATGTGATAGATCGAAGTGGATGTGCGCTATGGAAGAGGAGTTATAGTCTTTGAAGAAGAAAAGGACTTGAGATTTAGTACCACCTCCTCAAGGAAGCCGAGCCATAGGTTGCAAGTGGGTGTTCAAGGTGAAGGATGATGGAAGATACAAGACTAGACTGTTGCTAAAGGGTTTTCACAAAGAAAGTGATTGGAGTATGATGAGATATTCTCTCCAGTACTGAGGCATACATCCATTCGCATTTTGCTCGCTATCGTCGCAGCTCATGACTTGAAGCTGAAGCAATTGGACGTGAAAATCGCTTTTTTGCACGGAGACTTAGATGAGACCATATACATGAAGCAGCTAGAAGGATTTGTTATAGATGGAAAAAAAAATTGGGTTTGCAAATTGAAGAAGTCACTGTATGGACTTAAGCAGTCGCCTAGACAATGGTACAAGATGTTTGACTCTTTTATGCTTTCACTTGGTTTTGATCGTAGCATCAAAGACGCTTGTATGTACTTCAAGCATTTAAAGAATGGTAGATGGGTGTACCCACTCTTGTAGGTGGATGATATGTTGATTGCTTCTAAGGATAAGGCTGAAATCGACAGTTTAAAACGAAAGCTAAAAGCGGAATTCAAAATGAAAGACCTTGGAGAAGCAAAGAAAATTTTGGGTATGGAAATCCAAAGGGATAGAAAGCTAGGACTTTTAAGCCTCACTCAAAAAGGAGTACATTCGAAAGGTGCTTGCTCGGTTTAGCATGGAAGGGGCAAAGGCAATCAGCACACTCATGCCTTTGCACATACAGCTTTCTAGTAAAGGCTCTCCGATCTCAGAAAAGGACAAGGCTTATATGATGAAGGAAGAGATTTCAACTTGGTTGGATTTTGCGATTCCGACTATGCCGGTGATAGAGATCGAAGGAAGTCAACCTCCGGATATGTGTTCACCATTGGTGAGACAGCGATCAGTTGGAGAGCGAGGTTGCAGACGATTGTGGCTTTGTCTATTACAGAGGCAGAGCTCATAGCTGTGGTTGAAGCAGCTAAGGAGGTGCTTTATTTGAGGCGATTGTTGTGTGACTTGGGCTTCGTATATAAAGGAGTGAATGTGTACTGTGTCAGTCAGAGTGCAATTCACTTAGCTAAAAATCTGGCATTCAGCTCGAGGACGAAGCATATTGAGGTGAGAGAGTCGTTCCTTGTCTCGATGAGTGAAGAGAAGCTAGTTCGTCTTCAGAAGGTTCACACAAAGGAGAATGCAGCAGACATGTTTACCAAGTCGTTGACTGTTGCTAAGTTCGAGCATTGCTCGGACTTGATTCGCTTAATGAAGTGCTAGGTGCCACAGGGTGGCACAGGGGGAGAGTTGAGTCAGTTCATGAAGACGTTTGTTTTCATGGTTCAGCGATTGATAGGTTCTACACGAACTGGTTACTTCGAACACTTTGTTTGACGGGTGGTGGCCTTGCCGGAGTTCGTTGACAGAGTGCAATGGGTGATGGCATTGCCGAAGCTCATTGGGTAAGTATCAATTGCTTGAAGCATAAAAGTGTAGATGGAGTTGAATAACTTGATGGAATATGGTAACAAGGTGGAGATTGTTGGAATTGTTACGTGTTAAATCCATCGCTGAAGAAGTAGGAGTCGCGGAGGAGGAGGAGCAGGCGAAGCCCTAGGAGCAGAAGCTGAAATCACCGAACGAGAATTGGAAAAGATGCTAGGGCTTGAAGATTTCGGTGGTAGTTTGATTTGGAGCGGTAGCATGAGATTTGAGAGATTGTCGAACGAAATATTTCGTTCGGTGATTTGGAGAATACCGGTCCAAATGCTGATGCTAGTGCCGAACCAGCTTTGTATGTCTCCGCCGAACCAAATGTGTGCCGAACCAAGTTGCGCCGGTCCATATCTTGAGTGTTGTTTGCCGAACCAAATCATGTCGGACCAGATTTGCCGAACCAAACCTCAAGGCTGCTATATAGCAGCTACCCCTCCTCATATCTTCACTCTATAAATAGTGGAGCTTCTAGACAACAATGGCAGCCATCCTAGAGAGCTGAAACTCTGTAGAATTTTGCTCGTATTGTTAATTCTTCTTATGTGTAGCCTCCAAAAGTGAATCAATCTTGTAACTCTAATCTTTCAGTAATTAATAAAATCTCTTCTCCCCAAGTGGACGTACACTGCCTCGCGGTAGTGGAACCACTATAAATACTGGTGTCATTTATTTTTCTGCATTGCATACATCTGTGACTGTCTGTTATGGTGTTTATCTCTGTTTGTTCGTCTCACTACAATCACGATCCAGTTGTTTTCCACTGCGTTGGGTTTTTTATTCCCTTAGACTGATCATCTGAAGGGATTTTCCCCAACATTGTATCCCCTTCACTCAGAGGTAAACTAAAGAAGAAAACTGAAAACATGATAAATATTTTAGAGTAAAAACGGCATAATGTTTGATAGGAATGTGATTGTCTATTATAGAAAGTTATGCAAAGAAATTGATTGAGTGATTGCAGGAAATCTAGTCACAAGCACAAAAAAAGGAATTGCCATCTTCAATCTACTGTTAATGTTTCAACACCAATCCTAAATGTGATGGGTTAACTATATATAATGGCCCACCTCAAAAATAGCAAGAGAATGGATATTTTTTAAAAGGAATTGGATTACCAATTTAAAAGAGATGATTACGATGGAGTGGATGGTTTGTATTGGTCATGGTAGTATACATAAAGGGGCTTTGCACGAAAGGTCCATATTTCTGATGGTGTTACAAGAAAAATCCCTGTAGAAATAAGTATGTAAATTTAGTCCATGTTTTTTCTAATCAGAAAACGCAAGTTAGCTTGCGCTTTTTAAATTTTCAAAATTAAAAAGCGCAAACCAGCTTGCGTTTTCCTGATAGAAAGCGCAAGTTACCTTGCGCTTTTCAAAAATTTTAAAATTTTCGAAAAAAATTCAAAATTAGAAAGCGCAAGTTACTTTACGCTTTTCAAAAATTTCAAAATTAGAAAGCGCAAACTAGCTTGCACTTTCCTGATAGAAAGTGCAAGTTAACTTGCGTTTTTCAAAATTTTTAAATTTTAGAAAATTTCGAAAATTTCAAAAAATATTTCAAAATTAGAAAAGTGCAAGTTATCTTGCATTTTCTGTCAGAAAAGTGCAAGACGCTTTGCGTTTTTTTTATTTTTGAAAAATAGAGACCAAATTTACAAATTCATTTCTGCAGGGACTTTTTGTATAACAACATAAAAAACATGGACCTGTGACTCTTATCTTGATACATAGATCATCACTTACTGGTTGAAACCGACAATAATACAACAACAACAACAACAAAACCATTATTTCCAAACAAGATGGGATCGGCTAGAGATGGAATTCAAAACTAAATGACAAAGTCAATTTAAAAGTAGCAAGAACAACAACAACAACAACAAAAACCATGATAACAATAATAATAAAATAAAATCAAATAAATAAACAAATAATAATAATAATAACTAAGTAATAATAATAATAATAATGATAACTAAATAAATAACTAGGATGATGATAATAATAATACTAATAGTAATAATGGTATTAATAGTAATATTGGCCGAAGACTAAACACTACATCTTAGGCTCATATTCACTAATCATATAATCTAAAACCTATAACACCACCCTTAAACCAACCCTAAACAGCAAGAAAAACTCCTAACTCATGGTTCTGGTACGTAGATTGCTAACTTCCACGCACTTCTGTCCGACACTAGCTCTTCAGATGTATTTCAATCCTTCAAGTCCCTTTTTACTACTTCCTCTTATGTCAATCTTGATCGACCTTTATCTCTCTTTGAGCATTCGACGCGGCCTATAATTCCAACGCTACAAGTGCCTCGGGAGGCCTCCGTTGGAGATGTAAAAACCATCTTAAACGACATTGGACTAGTTTCTCCTCAATTTGTGCTACTCCAAGTTTATCACGAATATCATCATTCTAATTTGGTCTCTTATTGTATGACCGCAGCTCCATCGCAGCACACGCATCTCTGCTACATTTATCTTCTAAACGTGTTAGCTTTTAGTATGACAACATTCTACACCATACAACCGTGCATGCTTGATTGCCGTTATGTAGAACTTTCTTTTAAGCTTCTATGAGACTTTCCTGTCATAGAAAATGCCAGAGCTTGTCGCCATTTCACCCATCCCGCTCGAATTCTAAAACTAACATCTTCATCGATCTCACTATCATACTGCAACGTTGATCCTATATATCGAAAGAATTCCTTCTTGGTACTACTGGTCTGTCCAAAGTGACATCTGCATCCTCTGACCTGATCCCGCTGAACTCACACTTCATATACTTTGTTTAAAACCCTTTGATTCTAAAGTCTATCTCGACGGTCCAGTTGTATATCAACCTCAATCCTACTTTCATCAATTAGCACAACATCATCAGCAAAGAGCATATACCAAGAAATCTCACCTTGTATATCCTTCGTAACCTCATCCATCACTAGGGTAAAAATGTAAGGGCTCAAAGCTAATCCTTGGTGTAATTCTATGATAGTGGGAAAGTCACCGGTTTCACCCTCGCATGCTCTGACACTAGCTACAATATCATCGTACATATCTTTGATAAGGATAATGTACTTTGTTGGGACTCTTTTTTTTTCCAAAGCCCACCACATGACCTTTCTCGGTACTTTATTATTAACTTTCTCCAAATCGATAAATACCATGTGTAGACCTCATTTTGCTCCCTAAACCTCTCCATAGGTTGTCTTATAAGAAAATTGCCTTTGTAGTCGACGTTTCAAGCATGAAATCAAATTGGTTTTTTGAAACGCTTGTCATCCTTCTTAATCAATGTTCAATGACCCTCTCACAAAACTTTATTATCTGACTCGTAAGCTTAGTTCATCTGTAGTTTGTGCAACTTTGAATATCTCATTTACTTTTAAAAATTGGAACTAATATGCTTCTCATCCACTCATCTGGTATTTTGTTTGGTTTGAAAATATTATTGAACAACTTAGTTAAGCAGGCTATCCCTGCATCTCCGCATTTCCACACCTCAATGAGGATTTTTAAGGTTCACATTGACGTTGTTTAAAAAATAGCACCAGCGTTTTTTGTTTTTTTTGGTAAAGTTTATACTAGGACTACTTGAAATAGTACATTCCGTTCAATTTCAGGTAACTAGAAAGTGACATATATTTGTAAGTTAATTTTGAAACTAATCTAAAACTGAACTAATTTTCAAAAAGGTAAATAGAAGTAAAAAATGCTTTGCACATTTAAGTCCCTTTGTAATACAAACTACAACTTTAAACCACCTTCGAAACTTACTACAAAAATATACTGTTTCTGTCTGTGCCAGAAAGTGGCAATTTATACTATCGCTAAAAGCTTGCACAGTTTCTCTATTTTCTTTTAAATATGCAAGCGATATTTGAAATAGCATAAGTATGTTTTATTTTATGTTTGAAGATTTATAAGGATGCTTTTTCAAATAGCTATAATATATCTTATATAATTTTTAAAGAATTGTATTGGTGCTATTTGAAATAACATCGGGATAAGACACTACTTCCAACCACATAGGCAGAAAGTGAACTATTTCTGTAGTAAGTTTTAAAGCTGGTTTGAAGTTGTGACTTGTTCTAAAAAGTGGCCTAAATAGGTTTTAAAAAAAAGTTTCATTCAACTTAAATATCTAAGAATTTTTTTTAAACCCATAGTTGCAATTGTAACATATACCATACGACGTTATGTACAGTACAGATACAGTACATACAACATGACTTCTATTCAGGTGACCATGCATGTGCTCGTTTGCTTAAATAAATATGTTCCAAAGAATAATACATGAATACGAAAAGTTCATTAAATCATACTTCTTCAATGAAAATAAGGTCGTATCAGTCAGTCATGCTTCACCACAACTTAAAAACCCCACAACTTTTCAGACATATGAGAAAGCTAACCAATTGTGCGCACGTGCACGCCTGTGTAGATAACTGAGATCTCTCAAGGTGGCCTTTCAAATTGCTTGGAAATCTCCTGGTTATTTTTACTTCACCAGAAATCACCACAACACAAACCATTAGTGAAATGATGATCAAATATAAAAGAAGATTAAGTGAACCATATCATGTAAGAATATCGTGTCACCTAATTAACAAAGAAATGGCATGTGCAGTGGTCTCATCTTTTATAATAGTGATACTTACTTTGCTATCATAAACAATTAAGTAATCAACAATGATATAATGATTTTTTAGTAACAGATAAAAATAAACAGGAACATTGCCCGATGATGGATATGTTGCTATGACACAAAGCATAGTCATGTTTTAAGATATATGTTAATCTTTAGAATCTCAGACGGTGAAGTTGATCAATATCTATTTAAAATGCAAAGTAATTGTGTTCTAAGGCTTCAAAAAAATTGTAAAACTGAAACATCTACTCATTTACCTAATATTATGTTTTGTATTGCAATGCAATGTCTCTACTCTCTTATTTTCTCCTCACATACATGCTTACATTGTTTCCCCATCTTGAAATACCCACTCCGAAGGTAAATCCTTAGGAGAAAATTGTAAACACAATAAATAGGGCAAATGTGAATACAACATAATAGTTGATTGGGATAGACGCCCTACAACAAGTGAGTAGGTATCACAGCAATTACACCCGTTTATTAATAGCAAATGGCAGCCAGTCTGTAAATTAAATTACCAATTGCTAGTTCACCTTAAGTATGTAATCTGACAATTAACAATACACCAATTGATTAATTTGAGCAATTGCTACACAATAGATATGTATGCCCACTTATTATCTCATATGAGGTCTATCGATTGCTTGAGTAATTGAATTGTTAATTACTGACAATCCAATTGATTTATTCTTCAACTGTCAAGTAGGTCTAACCGATTACTCAATCAAAAGTTATGGATGCATAAATAATTCCACTATGGTTTTGGATTCTGAACCAGGAATAGGTTTGAATATATTTATTATTGCATTTATTTGATATTGATGCAGAACAAAAATTGAAACTACAAATAATTGCAGTGCCCTAAAAGCAGTTATTTTTATATTTTGAACAACAGTTTTGAGTACTTTAGATCAATATTTAAAATCTGTAAAACATTCAAAAAATACCAGATTCGATAATAATTCGATTTTATTTCAATGTTTATTTTAAAATCATCAATAATAATTTTACAAAAGAGACTTGCCTTATGTTGTTTCCATAGGAGTGATGTAAGGTTAATGTTTTCTTTTTTCTTTTCTTTGTTTCAAAAATAGACTTCAGCTTTGTGTAAATGCATTCAGCTTACATTACTTAGAATTTTGCTTTGAACCCCCGCTTGCAATTGTATATCATCAATATACGAAGTTATGTGTTTTACTGCTATTCAAGTGATCGTGCATGTGCTTGTATGCATAAATGTATTTGTTCCTAAACTATAACACATGAATACAAGTCTATCAACTCAAACTTCTTTAATAAGAAAATGAAAATAAGGGAAAACAAGAACATACCAGTCAGGATTCATCGACAGCTTAAAAAGTCTGCAGCATTTCTGACATATGAGAAAGCTAGATATGCTAATTGCAAGTCAAACAAGTATTTGTTGCTAGCTCATTCAGGAAAGGTGACTACTCAACTTAATAAGAGTTATTCCCTGGGAAACGACTTATAAGTACGGGAACATGAATTGGACCGGTTATGGGCCTAGTGAGGTACCGGACTGCTCTATCCCGTAATGATTGCTAAGATAGCTGGACTACCTAACACAGTGATTAAATGATCTACCTCATAGGACTGATTCTTAGCTCGGAACCAGATCGTATACTGTTAACTTCGCTCGGACAGAACTTCACCAAGGGTACACAAGAACAAAATGAAGAATATGACCCCCTCAGTAAATAAAGAGTGGTTCATCCCCTAGTCTATATTAAGGCCCCTACGAGGGATTAGGTTCGGCAAACTATGATAGAGCTCCGCTTAGGAAGGCTAAATCAATCATGAGGGAGCCATAGCTTCCGTTAAGCCTAAGATTTCATATCCGTGGAGCGATTTCAAGCTAATCCGTGAATGAAAGAGCTGAACACCTTTCCTATGCCAGCTAAAGCAATTTTGTTGCTGGACCGACTCCTACTGATTTTGCACCTTCGATAAGTGAGTTTATGGAATCGTAGCTGGAAACTTCTCTATGTTGGTTATTAGCTTATGAGCTGCACCTGCATTCTTTCTTAGTGGAACTCCCTACTCTAATTACTACTTGCAACTCAAACAAGTATTTGTGTGTACATACTAATTGCAACTCAAACAAGTATTTGTGTGTACATACATATGTAAACATGTATACATATAGGTATACTGAGATCTCTCATGGCGACCTTTCAAATTGCTTGGAAATCCACTGGTTATATTTATTTCACCAAAAATCACCACACGAACACAAACCATTCATAAAATGGTGAAATCTATTTGTATCTCTAACAATAATCTCTCTACTCGTTATTCTTGAGGCAAATTTCATAAATGAATGGCAGTCTCCACAGACACGTAAATTCTTATTTATTCTAATGGGAACACCACAAGGCAAGCTAATAAGACCAAAAGCAAGCGCTAACCTCTCACTATGATGTTTCAAAAACTCCTCTTTATGCTGCTCCTCCACATCATGAATATCATATCGAGTTTCAGATTTATAACCCAATTCTTCTAATTTAGCATGTACTTCACCGATGTTTGGATGGTTTTTGTCACCCACGGTAAAAACATGAACTTTTCTCTTCACCTCGATCCAACTCTTGCCTTTCTCTTTTTTCACTCCACTATCTTTTAAATGTTTTCTTGCATTCGCGACTTCTTTCCATTTCTTATTGACAGCATAAACATTCGAAAGCAGAACATAATTTCCTGAATTATAGGGTTCTATATCAAATAATTTTTCAGCAGCAATCTTAGCTAATTCATGATCACCATGAGTTCTGCATGAGCTAAGAAGTGAACCCCAAATTGAAGCAGTTGCCTCAAAAGGAATTGTCTTAACCAAATCATAAGCTTCATTTAAAAGTCCAGCTCTTCCAAGTATATCAACCATGCAAGAATAATGTATTACATTAGGCCTAACATTGACATCTAGCATCATCAAATCAAAATAAATACGACCTTTTTCTACTAATCCAGCATGACTACATGCAGATAACACAGAAGCATAAGTGACTTCATTTGGACAAATACCCATTTGTTGCATTTTCTCAAACGTTACCATACTTTCGAGTACACGTGTATGTCTTGAAAATCCAGATAATATAGCATTCCATAACACAATGCTCTTAACCTCAGCTTCAGAAAATACAAAATAGGCTTCCTTTATGTGTCCACATTTTGAATACATGTCTATAAGAGCAGATACCGCATACAAATTAGACCTGAAACCTGTTTGAACTAAAATTGAATGCAACTGGGTTCCTTCAGTTGCAGCTGCTATACATGCACATGCACTTAAAACTACAGAAAGCGTATATTGTGTTAGCATCACTTCCAATCTTTTTGCTCTTCTAAACAAGACGAGAGCTTCTTCATGAAAATCATTTTGTACATATCCATTAATCATTGAACTCCATGTCACTAATGATTTGTCATTCATTTCATCAAACAAAATACAAGCTAAATCAATCATACCACATCTGGAATAAGCATCAAGAATTGCTGTACTTACATACACATTAGAACATACACCGATCGTTATAGATAAAGAATGCAGCTGCTTAGTCTCTGAAATTGCAAGTTTTAATGCACATGCATGGAGTGCACTAGATATACTGAACTCATTTGCTTTTACATTTTCTCTATGCATTGACACAAAAAGATTTAAAGACTTTAGTTCTTCTCCATTTTGAATATATCCGGAAATCATCGTGTTATATGAAACCAAACTTCTTTCAAACATATTATCAAACAAATAGCGCGCGTCATTAATATATCCGCATTTAGCATAGAAGTTAATGAGAAGATTACAAGTAAGAATACAATTGGAAAGATTGGATAGGAGAGCTAACCCATGACAGATCTTCCCTGTTTTAAAAGATTTTTCGTTTGAAGAAGATTGAAGAAGATGATGTAGGTTGGACACGTTTATAACATAATTATCATCAAATAATATAGTGCAAGAGCTGATCAATTTTGCATGAAATTTGAACTTGGCTGAGCTTAAGAATGAAATTTTCGTTCTAGGAAAAATGATCATAGAAAAGAATAAAGTAACTGCATTTATATTCAAAATGTAAATGAGTAAAATAGAAAAAAATTCATCCTATGCAAAATGCTTCGTCTGAACGAAGATTATACTTTGACTCTGTGGGCCTCAAAGCGTGACTTGGGTTATAACACAAAATTGGGCCGTCATTTCGAGTTATAAAATGTGGAAAATAGGCACAAGGACAAATTTTCATAAAATTTTTGGCTGACAACAAGTTTTATTTTTAGGCTGAAGGACAAACTTTGAAAGATAATTAGGCTGAAGGACAATGCTAATACAACTAGCATTTTGTACAATGTAAAACTGGATATAATGCTAGTTATAATTAGCATTTTGTACAATGTTTGCACTGTACAAAATGCTAACTATATTTAGCATTTTCCTTCAGCCTAATTTTCTTTCAAAGTTTGTCTTTCAGCCCAAAAATGAAACTTTGTGTCCTTCAGCCTAATTTTTTTTCAAAGTTTGTCCTTGTGCCTAATTCCCTCTTATAAAATATGGGGCTTTCTAGATCAAATCCCTCTTAGTGACTTAGTTGGAGGAAAAGTACATTGTATTTCCTAAATTAGATCCATATTTCCTAAAACGAGAAAAAAAAAATGCAAACTAGTTATCACACTTCTAAAAGTTCTTGTGTTTCCTAACTTAGTTTTTTTCTAAAAGTTCTTCAAAAATTAAAAAATCCAATTAATTTTATTGAACTTTTGTAAAAAATCGAAAGAGTGCAAATCAGTTTTCATTTTTATCAGAAAAATGCAAATTACCTTACATTTTTTAATTTTAAAAAATAAAAATCTAATTTTCGTATTCATTGCTATATTGACTTTTTTAAAAACAACATTAAAAATAAGAAACTGTAACTATTTCACTAATAAAATATTAAAATTTAACTATTTCACTAATAAAATATTAAAATTTGTGAGATAGAAACTCATATTATATCTCATAATTGATTTGGAAATTCAATTTTCATGTATCATCCTGTTGGTTTGCGGTATTCAATATATGAGATAGAAAGCCCACATTACAGCTCCTAAGAACTGTAAATTCATTTTTCATACGCATCTTTTTAAAGTTCTCAGGTCGTGTTTGGTTAAGTATTTTTTCTTATGTTTGTATTGAACAATATGACCATCTTCTTCTTTCTGGTCTCTCCTTTCTAGTGGATATTTTTTTAATAGTAAGAATGATACCAATTTAGCCGTTGGTCCTTCGCTTTTGCTGTAACGTATATAATTTGTATGCTGCTATTGACATTTAGAATTTTTTTCTTCTTCTGCCCGTTAAAACTAAAGACTAACTTAAACAAAAAAAATTCACTCTTTCTAACACTAAATACTATTATGTTCACATGAACATGCACCGAAAATTAACAAAACGTTTATTTCTTTCTTTCAAAACGAACGCCGCTATCGAACGAAAAACAAAAAAGTCAAGTCGAGCAAGCATTCATTCTTCAACTTTTTTTGCGAAACCCAAGATTTTCAAATTTGCGATTGAATCGGTCGCGGTTAGCTGATTTGTTGAATAATAAAAAACTATAAACAACGTATCTGTGCTTGATTTGTTAAAAAAAATAGACTTTAACACGTGAAAAAGAAACTAAAATCTTTGTGATCGTCACAATTTAGATTATTCACTAAATCTTCACATTTCATTATCTATATTAGGCACAAAGAGATACTTTTTTTGGTTTAGAGTTTGGAAATTTTGAGGAATACATAAGATTTGTTGAGAAAAGATGGAAGGTACAACTGTATACGATTGAGTGAAAGAATAGAATATGATGGTCATAAGTAGATAAAAATTACTGATGTCTAATAAAATTATAATGCTGGCCGAAAAAAAACCTGGATGCTAATAGTAGCACACTATGATTTTACATTTTCTTTACTCTTTCTCATGCTAGCTTTTTGAAAATGAAAAACAAAAAACTCAAATTTTAAACCGATAGATACTTAGTTTAAGACGTAAACAAAGTAACTTCCAACTTTTATTATTATTATTATGGAGACCTTATTATTATTATTATGGAGATGCAATGTCACCCGCAACTTATTTAATATTTACACATGGTTTCTCTAATGCAAATATAAAGTTGGTTATAATACAATGTGTTGCTAAGAGCATTCAGTTTTCCTCTTTCTAATATTGTAGAAAAAATAATAAATGCAATAAAATTTGTATTCTTCATAATAGCAAAGTCATTTAATACGACAATCAACCACCGCGTAAAGTCGTTTCGCATGGTGAACAATGGCTGACCAACACCATTTTCCACAGCCATCAATCATCAAACTACTGTTGTTCGGTGGTTGATCGTCATGAAAAATGATGTTGGTCGGCGGTTGTTCGCCGTGCAAAAAAAGTCGAAAGTGATGCATTTGGTAGCCCCGTAAAAAAATCCGATATTAGAAAGAGTATAATGTAAAATGTTATGTTATTTTTAGCAATGGTGTTAGAAAGAGAAAAATGAGGTGCCCTTAGCAATACACATGTACATCAAAAGAAGAATTCCTTTCCCATATTTTAATACTTTTATACGTTTATGCAAATAGTAATATATTAAAGACAAAAATGTACGCACCATAGAAGTAGATATTGGCACACATGAACTGTTCCCACCTTCCCTTTCCTTTTCTTTTTTATATATTATAGTAATTAAGAGTTTGGTAATTAATTAGTGGTAATTTTCCACTTAATACACTTAAGATATAACAATAATTCCAAAAGGATAACTAAGTAAGTTAATGCACATTTTACTCCACTAATTAAATTTTTGTATTCTATGATACATATTAACAAGCTCTAGAATAGATACTGATTGCCATCCCTACTCTAATAGGTCAATGTAGTATTAGTTTAACGTTTTCCCTTCCTGTCTTCACATAACCGGTTAATTTAGTATGGTTAGTGACCTTTGATATGCATGATCTTAAAGAAAATATTACTGCTAGTGGGACGGTTCGTGTGGAGTAAATGCATCCAATTGCAAACTTAATTTGCACCAATGATATGATATGAACATTTAGCGAAAATCTTGGATTTGTACATTATTAACAAGTTGATGAAATTATATATATATATATATATATATATGTATGTATGTATGTATGTATCTATGTATGTGTGTATGTATGTGTGTGTATGTATATATGTATGTATGTATGTATGTATGTATGAATGATCAATTTATTAGGGTCAAATTCCATTGTACATATCACATTGCAAATGTCTATTCATTAATCTTGTAAAACCATTACCAAAAAAGTAATTGTTTGAACCAAAAATGACACAAACATGCATAAGTTTAAGTAGAGAACAAAAAGTGAAGAATTAAATGAAAAACGAGTAGAAAAGTGCACATAACAATTTATAGTGGTTTGATAAATCAAGGCTTACGTCCACTTTATGATTTTATTGCTTATATTTTGACTCGGAGGCAGAAGTTCTTACGGATCGATACAACTCTGGCTGTAATTACAAGAAATAAGAATAAGAAGTACTAGAGCCAAAAGATCTTGAAAAATAAGCCCTACCCTCATATTTATAGAGGGAGGGAGCCTAAAATCTCACACAAAAGATCTTCACCTCGTTTTCCACGCCTTAGACTGTTTCTCCATCAAATTAGGATGCTGCCTCATCAACTTATATGGGTCAGTACGACTCCAAGGGCTTGGGTCGGTACGACTCCGTAAGATTGCAAATCTGGTCACCTTGAACTCTTCTCTTTGGCTCGTTTTGTGGTTAGCTTCGTAATTCCATAGTTGTTTGCACCAATGTTAGCTTGTTTCAAAGTCCAAATGATGGGGTCATGGAAGAACAGAGTTGCTGTCTCAAGAGTTCATGGAGATCGATAGAGATTGCATTAAATCAATAAAACAACACTCGAAGTAGGCTTTTAGCATCAAATAGAACATGTAGGCAGAAGATGAGTGACCATGGAGGTGAAAACAGGGATCGGTACCGACCCATGTAGTGGTGTCAACACCGGCCAACCACTTCAGTGGGTTCTTGGTCCTTGTGCTTTGGGTTGGCTTTGTTTTGGCCTTCCGGCTCTATTTGTGTTTGGATTTTGGACTCCTGGGCTATCTCCCTGGGCTTCCTACCTTGATAACTAAAAAATTGACTCATCCAGTTTGCCCGAATATTGCCTGGTCAAAAGGCTGAATAAGACTTACCCCTAAAGTACATCTCATTTCAAACGTGATGTGCTTTGAATCGAAACAAGTCAAGATTACTGCGAAGGTTCCACTCTGTGCTTTGAATAATCATCATCCTTCATGTGAATCGTTTCTACGAAAAGTTACGTCCAAGGTCATTCATTGCGATGCTTTACCAGCATCCGGATTATAAATTCGAAACGCATGTGAATCCATTCCAAGTTTGGCGGCATTAAACTGACTCCTTCCATGGATTATTCAGGTTTGAGCTTGATTCCTATTTACTCTGGTCGTTCAGGGTTTCAGATACGTACACACCCATATGGATATGTGCACGTTCTTGAGTTGGGAAGATTGCACACACATAGTCCATCACATGCTTGTACATAGACATATATCCCATATCCTTCTTTTTTTTAAAGAGTTAAAACTTGGTACCGACCTAAGTCTCTTGGGTCGGTACCAACCCTAGACTTAGGAAAATTCCCAAGTCCATTGCCTAAAGATACAGGTTAGTGGGGTTATAAAACCCATCCTTTCCACTTCATCTCCTCACTTTATCTTTGTTGACCTAAGACATTGAGCTCCCTTTTGAAATTTCTTACTTGCAAATTGAGCCTTCCCACATCACCACTCATCAACAGCCGCTATCTCTACCTCTAAAACCCTCAACGATGACATCTAAGTGCTACCCGAATCATCGCCTTGCCGTAGTTCGAAGCTCACCGACCCAAGCCTCAAAGCCCTATCAAATTTTCTCCCTTCAATTTTCATATTCACAAGTTGGTGTTGAACTTGGACGAGGACATAGATAGGGTCACCATCGATGGTCGTAGGAGAAGTTACCGTTATTGGCCATGGTTGGGAGTTGGAGTCAAGAAGGAGAAGGAGATAGAAGTTCCCCATTGTCGGTACGACTCCTACACTTGGAGAATTTCACAAACTCCAAATCCACAAGAGATTGGTGGATTGGCATTGAACTTCTTCCTCTTGGTTTCAAAGTATTTCCAAACCATGACCTATAATGTGAAACTCGTCAGGACAGACAGCGATGACGGTCACTTCGAGTGACATTCAGAACTTAAAAATGAACTGTTAAGCAATATCGAAAACTTGACCTGCACGACACTTCACTAGATTCCATTTTAGCATGGGGTTACAGCTTGTAATCAATCTAATGTTGATTATATGTCGAGTTTTTATTATAGAAATGGATTATAGACTTTCTAAACGTCTTATCGCTCAAGCCATAGGTACACATCCACTTCTAAATATGTTGAATCCAATGCTGAGTCGAGTTCAACTATGACTCCACATGCACAACAAACTCTGGTAGAGCATGCACATCGACCAGAAAATCCATAGGTGGGACAGAAAGTTCCTGAGAATTCAACAGAGCCGGCAGATGGGCCAAAAGTAGATCCCGCACCCAATACCCTCAAGGATGCCGTGATTTTAAATGATCCTGTTGATTTTGTTGCCTCCAAAATCGACAAAGGATCCCTTCAGAGAATATGCAACAAGCATGGAATGCCATTTGATGATGTCTTAGTCCCGTCTTGTAGTCAAAGAGCTCATAATCCCCCAAAGAGTTATATTGCTTGCAACAGATATATGTGCTTGGCGAGCTACGTCCCACCATTCAATCAGTTCATCCATCGAGTTTTGAATTTCATGAGGCTAGCTCCAACACAGTAGCATCTGAATGGTTATGCCTTCCTTCTCGGCACATACCTTGTCTTCACTGAACATTTACACCGAGCGACCAACGATAAGGAAATTCGATACATATACAGCTTTAAGAGCCGAAAAGAAAGTCTGTCTTTATTATACTTAGAACCGATCAAGGGTTGTAGAGTTGTCTTCGACATATGAAACAAGTTGAGCTATTTCAAAAATGAGTGATTCTATGTCTGTTGTACGTCTGAATTTGCACGTAGATGGCTAGCTGGATGTAAGTCTCGTTCTATGTGCATTTTTATAAATTTGCCTTATAGTCCGCAGACTTTACTCATATCTTGTTTTTCTATCCAGATGTTTCGATGAGACCAAATAGCATGGAACTTTTAGATGCCGTTAATGTTCTTATGGCCGTTCCAGCAGAAGATTGAGATATCAGAACCCTTCTATCAAACGAAAGCCTTCTTTCCCATGGTTTGTTGGAAGCGGGTCGTAGTACCGATATAGTCTAAGTGGTTGCCAGTGATGATAATGTGAAAATGACAATGATGATCATGACAACTTGCCTAAAGAAGGCAATATTGATCCAGATGTGCCCCCAGTCCCAAGTCCCGGGGCTGGAGTTGAAGAAAATATTGAGCAAGCACAAGAAAACGCAGAGAAAGTCGAGATAGTGAGTGAAAGTGATGAAGCTGGCCAAGGTAACATTGACGTAGGCCATGAGTCTCAGGCTGAGAAATCCAAAGACGGTCAATATTCTGCTCCGAGAAAGAGGTTAGTAGTGAAGATTTCCAAGGTACAGACTTCTACGTAACCTCGACCTATCACAACTGCAGAGAAGACGCCTTTTATTCCATCAACAGGCACATTTGCTGGATTAGGGCCAATTCCTACCGAGTTTGGCTCCTTCGATGTCGGTAACATTAGTCTTAAGGGCATTGACTCAGCTATTCGCTTCGATAAGGATACCATCCCTACCAGTGTAGGAGAGACCACTCCCATGAGTAAAGCTCCAGCTTAAGGTCCATCGAGGAGACACTAGGACACTTACACATATGTGCACTTCACGCCACTGCACAGCACTTGACTTGCCTCCTTACTCGCTGGGTCTAACTTCTTCTTGTTTTATTTGTAGAATCCATGGAAGAAAGAAAATATATACTCCAATCTATGGAGGATAATACAAATTGACAGCGAAAACGCTATCCAAGTGCTTACCATTAAGGCAGCGGCTGGGATTCAGACTCTAGCCAAAGATCTGAACGTGATAGAGGTAGTCGTGATAGAGATAACTGGGACAGAGATGTCCATGGAAGAGATTATTCGTCATGTGACTCCAACTCCAAGTATCGCCTCAGGTCAAGGTCTCCTCCTCCAAAGGACTTGGATAAGCATTCGGATCGTCGTGATGACATCCCACCGGGCAGTGTATCTCATGCTCCACCTCCAACTTCTGTTCCTGCTCAACAGTTACCTCAGCCCATCGTAATTGATATTCTGACCGTGGGTACCAAAAGAGTGGTTCTGACACTTCTCATCACAAACGTGGCAAAGAAACTGTTGAAGCTCCGATCATCTCTATGGAGCAAAACTTACCGCTGACGCTCGAAAGGCTGAGTTGAAGGAACAATTCTCAAATATCTGCTTTGATGGACTCAAGTTCATGCCCAACTTAAAGTGAATTCCATCTAAATTCCAAGAGATGACCATTGCTTGCATGATTGATGTTCATAATCAATATAATGAATGGTCATGAATAGCTGAAAGATTCTCCAAGGTCTTGTGGGAAAGGCAGCTCGAAATCGAAAATTAGAAACTGGCCGACAACAAAAGTATAATAGCTCATCTTGATGCTAAGGTTGAAAAACTGAGGAAATCTTAATCCGAAGCTGAGAAGAAGGCCAAGGTTTCCATCAATGCACTCGAAGATGAGAGGACCAAACATCAGGATGAGACGGAGAAAGCGTTCCATCGGAACCATGATCTGGTGTGAGAGGGAGATGCCGCAAATAGAAGCGCGGCTGAGTTGAAGACCAAGCTTGATCGTGAAACAAAGGAAAAGGAGGAGGCTCTCCAATAAGCTCAGGATTACTGCGATGAGCTACTCAACACTAAGGAAAAGAGGGACAAGGTAGTCAAATGTGCTAAGGATGTAGACGCGCTTGTCAAGAGTGAGGTTGAGGTCGTCGAGCAACAGATAATGGAGAGGTTCGAATCAGGATTATCAATACAACGCCAATGTTCTCAAGTTCTGCAACCTGGAATGGCTTGATGATGATTATCCCAGGGTTCTGGGCTTAGCTTGGGAATAGATTATCTCGAAGGAGAAAGCACTCTTGAAAGGTGGCAAGGTGGACCTTGCTCAGTTGGAGAAGGAGGTATTGATAGATGACAAGCCCAGTGTGGTGAGAAAGGGTGAACTCATTCTTCGTCCAGAGCGAGCTACCATTATACAGAAAGACTTGGGTGAAGGCTTAGGTTCAACGCTAAACGATGACACTACCAGCCAGACACCTGGGTCCCAAGCTGCTTCAAATCCATCCTCTGATCCTAGGTATGATCCGGAGAATCACCAGATGCATAAGCCTACTATCCTTTCTCCCATCATGGAGGGAAATGTTGGTGGCACTTCGTTCCACACCGAACCCCAAATAGAAGAAGGTATCTCATGGACTTCCCTTGTATTTCAAAGGGTTGGTGCATCGCTGATCGATGTCACTAATCTATCTTTTTATAAGCGTCTGCAATGGAATCAGTAACCGCTACCACTTCAATAATGATTCCAAGCACCCTGGTTGAAAAAACTCCTATCGATGAGGGTACTGGTGGAACTCAGGGTGCTTAGATCGATGTGATGCTGTGATAACTAGAGTGTCTAAGCCCCTTTCGGGTTCCACCATGAGAGATCTTGAGCAGGAACTTGGCCTTTACAAGGAGGTCAAGTTAGAGAAGATTGAGAAACAAATTCTCCTTGCTATAGTGCTTAAGAAGGAGAAGTTAGAGGTCATCCCTCCTCCTTTATCCATTGCCTTGTCCGAGTAGACTATCTTTGCATCGATTCATATTCCTCTGCCTGGTAGCGCTCAAAGCACACTTATGGGATGTTTGCAAAGTACTCCAGCTTCCCTTCCTCCACTTGGGAGTGCTCAAAGAGTCTCTGTTGGATCATCATAGAGTACTCCTTCCAAGGCCAAAGGAAGTGGAGGAAGCATAAGGAAACAATAAGAAGGATCCGGCGCACCATCTTCTATAGAGAAGAAGAAGAGGAAAGAGAGAAAGAAGAGGATTAAGAAATATCATCCATCTTCTCTGCGTTTTCCGATTGTCTAGCAGCACTTAGGATCTTTCTGATTGTCCGCCTTTTGTTTTCTCTACTAGTATTTGTGCAGATTCGGCCTCCACTTTTGCTTATTCTTTATTTAGGTGTAAATAAACTTGTACTTATCTTTTCAAGTTCCATTTTGGAATGTTAATAGCAAAGACTTTTTGTTTCGTCAAATCTTTTTGTGAATTTGCTTAAGTTGTTTTAGAAATGTACTTTTCATTCAATGTACTTGTGATCCATTCCTTTTAGTGACTATTATCAGACTAAATCCTTAGCCCGTTCTGTAATTCACTGGTCTTCCGTCGTTCTTATGGACGTAAAGTAATTGTTGAAATGCTAAACACTGGGCATTAATTGAGGTTTTCCACTTAGAATAGCGGTGCAGATATCCTTTCCCAAGATAACGGTATATGACTGTGCCTAACACCAGGCACTAGTTTAAATTAACTACTTAAGATCGTCATCTGTATATCCTCATCCAGGATGATTATTTCCAATCGCGCCTAACTTCGGGCATCGATTCAAAGTTCATAAGTAAGATCCCACCTTATGTATGGTATAGACCTTTCGTTTTGCCTACCTCGGGTAAAATATTGAGGATTGGACGGTCTTTTTATGTTTATTTTGGTTTATACTCATGCCCTAAATTCGAGGACAAGAGTTGAGCGAGTGAACGATCGTATCACATTCATTTTGATTTACTCTCCTACCCCCGCATCAGGAGCAAGAATTAGCGAATGAACGGTCGTGTCACGTTCATTTTAGGTTTATACTCCTACCCTCACATCATGGACGAGAGTTATTATACGGACGATCATGCCACATCCAGTTTGAGTTTATACTCCTGCCCCCAATCTGAGGACAAGAGTTGGCTAATATTTATTTTCGGATACCGAGAAGAACTCCAAGGGTCCATTCATGAACTAAAGATGTTTTAGTTGGCATCTATCTTCGAGCACCTACACACTTGCATTATTCACATGCAGATTCATTCGAGTCGGTTAAATCACAACTCTTAAGCAATGCAAGGACAGAGTCTCGGACTCAAAAGGCCATTTTATTCCATGAAAGATGGGAAATGATAGGTTCTTATATGCTTTTATTAATTACGTACCAATTTATTTCTAACTGATTTTGCATCGTAGGTGCTCGCTATTCCACGCCCTTTGGAATGAATCCCGTCAATCGTCACAAGACCGAAAGTTCCATCTCCAAGCTTTTGCACTATTGCATACGGACCTTCCCAAGTCGGGCCCAAGTTTCCAAGGCTTGAGAAGGTTCGTTTGAGAACCAATTCGCTAATTTTGAAGGTTCGATTCTTGACCTTAGTGTTGTAATATCGGGCGACTCGGTGTCGAGGTCAATGTCGGTGTGCAGCTGCTGTCAACTCAGCTTCATCGCACTTCTCATCGATCATATCAAGAGTCTCCAGCAGGAGTTGTTCATTAGTTCATGGATTATAATGAGTCACTCGATGAAAAGGTACTTCCAGTTCAACCGATCATAGCCTCTGATGCGTAGGCTAGGGCGAATGAAGAATGGCCAGTCGCTGCCTTATGGATCGTTCGATAAGCCTATAGTACTAACAGAAGTTCATCAACCCACTTGCCCTTGGCCTTTTCTAATTGTTTTTAAGAATGGACTTCATAATCTTGTTCACAGATTTGACTTGTCCATTTTCCTGAGGATGTGCCACCATAGAAAATTATTTCATTATGCGATATTAGCGGTCGAAATCTTTGAATTCGATACTGTCGAATTGGGTCCCGTTATCGGTAATGATTCGCTGTGGAACTCCAAAACAACAGATAGTATTCTGCATGAAAAATTTAACACTTTCTTCATTATAATTGTGGCTAATTGCTCCACCTCAACCCATTTGGTGAAGTAATCAACCGTGACGATGGCTTATTTTGTGCCACCTTTAGATATCACCAACATGTTGATAATATCAATCCCCTAAACTGCAAACGGCCGAGGACTGACCATTTAAGCAATCTTTGTGGTGCAACTCTCAGAATCTTAGTAAACCTCTGGCACATTTCACACTTTCTAGTTTAATCAGCTGCGTCTCGGTTGACTGTTTGCCAGAAGTACCCATAGCGGAGAATCTTCTTCGCCAGGGTTTATCCCCAATTGTGGTCGTCATGGGCCCCTTCATGCACTTCTTTCCAAACATGTTTAGCCTCATCATGAGTGCCACATCGAAGCATAAGGACAGAAAAACCCTTCCTGTACAACAATCCTTTCTGTATACTATATCTTAGAGCTTGGCGAAGGAGTTTCTATCGCTCATTCCTCCTATCAAGAAGGATTCCTCTCTACAAATAGTCTTTTATCGGAGTCATCCATGACTCACTTGCAGGTTCAGCCTCCAAGATCCAATCGACGTCCATCTGATTGATGCTCGGTGCTGACAGTATTTCCACTAGAACCAAGCCCATGAGCTTCGCATCCGCAGAGCTAGCCAGCTTAGCCAGTGAGTCGGCCTTTGCATTTTCCTCTTTGGGAATATGCATTATCGTATAATACTCAATGCCACTAAGCAGCTCAAGGATTTGGTTTAGGTAAGGGGCTAGCCTTGCTCCTTTTGCCTGAAACTCTCTCCGCACTTGATACACCACTAGCTGAGAATCCCACACCACCACCTGAGAATCATAGAAAATATGCAAAGTCTTAATCTCCAGTTCTTTGGCGATCTTGAGTCTTGCAATCAAAGTTTTGTACTCCACTTCATTGTTTGTTGTAGGAAAATGAGTCTAAGCGCATAACAGATTGAACGTTCCTTGGGAGTGACAAGTATAACTCAAGCAATGAAACATCGTTCGTTTGATGCACTATTCGCGTACATTTTCCACCCATCTTTTTGCTCACCACTTCTCTTTGGAATACCATCTCATGCAGTGAACTCAGCTATGAAATCCACCAAAGCTTGACCCTGGATTACTCATCGAGGGTGATAAGTTATATTGTATTGGCTTAATTCAATGTTCCATTTCAGCAGCCTTCCAGTAGTCTCCGACCATTGCAAGACTTGTCGCAAAGGCTGGTCGGTAAGAACTTTGATCGGATGAGCTTGAAAGTATGGCTGGAGCTTCCTTGAACTATCAATAGGCAGTTTGCAAGCTTTTCTAACATCGAGTAATTTCTTTCTACTTCTGTCAACCGCTTACTTACGTAATAGACCGGTCGTTAGATGCGAGCTTTGTCATGTATGAGCATGGCACTCAAAACATGCACCGACACCGCCAGATATATATATATATATATATACATGTCTTCATCATCCACTGGCTTTGAGTGGATAAGGGGTCTCTCTAAGTGATCAACCAGAGCCTTGAATGCATCTACACACTCCTACGTTCAAGTGAAAGTTCTTTTCCCTTTGCACTTTTACCCTTCTTAATCACATCAAAGAAAGGGAAGCATTTATCGGTGGCTCTAGAGATGAATCGGCTTAAGGTAGCGATCTTGCCATTTAAACTCTGGACTTCCTTAACTGTCTTCGGGGCCTCCATGTCCCTTATTAGCTTTATCTTCTACGGATTGGCTTCAATTCCATGGGAATTCACAATAAAGCCTAAGAACATCCCTGGCATGACGCCAAAAGAGCATTTCAAAGGGTTGAGTTTCATCCCATATTTTAGGAGAACACCGAACATTTCTACTGGATCGTCAATGTGTTTTTTCCAAACACCATAACTTCACGAGCATGTCATCCACATAGACCTCCATTGAACGTCCAATCTGATCTTTGAACGTCCT
Organism: Allium fistulosum; assembly: GCA_030737815.1. Lineage (NCBI taxonomy): Eukaryota > Viridiplantae > Streptophyta > Magnoliopsida > Asparagales > Amaryllidaceae > Allium > Allium fistulosum. Next base: position 839,057,577 of record CM060906.1, read on the forward strand.
ATTTACCGGTCTTTGGTAGGTTGCTCTAGCATTTTTTAACTAAAATGGTATGACCAGATATCAATACAGTCCTAAGTCTATAATAAAGCTGGTATGTTCTTGGTTTGGGACATGCATTGGAATATGGTTGTATCTAGAGTATGCATCCATGAATGAAAGCAATTCATGTTCGGCTGTCGAATCCACCAACCGATCAATCCTTGGAAGTGGGAAGCTGTCCTTCGTGCATGCCATTTTCAAGTCAGAATAATTAATGCACGTCCTCCATTTCTTGTTAGCCTTCTTCACTAAGACTGGATTGGATACCCATTCCAGGTATAAAGCATCGCGGATGAAGCCATTGTCCTTTAGCTTCTCCACTTCTTTTTTAAGTGCAGCAGATCTCTTTGGACCTAGGGTGCAGTGCTTTTGTTTCACAAGTACGCATTTGGGATTTATGTTAAATGCATGGCTTGCTATCTCTGGCGAGATTCCACACATATCAGAGTGCGTCCAAGCGAACACATCCAGGTTTGCCTGAAAAAAGCAATCAACTCCTTCATCATCCTAACACCAAGCTGCGATCCGACTCTCGGAATCCGTGTTAGGTCATCTCAACTGATTGGGATATTAATCGTTAGCTCAACTAGAGCCGCTCTTCCATCTAGTAGCTCTTTTCATGGGTCTACATCCTTATAGAACTAACTATGCTGCCCGAGCCAGGGCTAAGGCATTGGTTTCCATGCATCCAATCCTTGATGCAGAGAGTCCCCTCCACACCTTTTCCTTTCTCTCTTCGCGTCGCCTCTCTTAGCTCGACGATGTAGCATTCGCAACCAGTCACCTGATCTCCCTGGACAATCCCTACACCATTTTCTGTAAGAAACTTCATTTTTAAGCACCAAAGAGCTATTTCCGCTCTGAATTCAGCCAGGGCCGATCGACCAAAAATGCATTGTAAGCCGAGTAAATATTCAACACCAAAAAAGGCACAACCCGCACTCGCTTGTGGTTGCCCTCACCAAGTACCACTAGTAATTCTACATATTCAATCGGCTCAGTAGCCGTCCCGTTGAACCCCCGCATCCAAGATTTACAAGGTTACAAATCCTTCGCCTCCAAGAGCATTTGATCATAAGCTTTTTTGAATAGAATGTTACTGAACTCCCACAGTCTACCAGCACCTTCTGTACTATCACAAGACCTGTTGTGGCTGTAATCACGAGTGAGTCAGTTGTTGGAGCCTCCACTCCGTCAGCATCTTTGTTCCAAAAACAATGTCATTAGTCATCGTTCTGGATTGTTTTGCCAGAGTTCCATCCTCAACTTCAAGGCAGCTCTCACCCATAGCAAGCTCTATAGCACCAACATATATGTCCATTTCGGCTAAACTTTTACTAGTTGGGTATGGCCCATTGATGATTGTGTTTATCACCAAACATTTTCTTAGTCGCCCAGGCTCCTCACCACTAGGACTAGCTTGCCCCCGTTATGATGTTGAACCAAGGGGTTAGAATTTCCCTGCCCGCCGTCCTGCGGGGCTCTCACAAACTGCTGCAATTTTTTCTTTCGAATCAGCTCCTCAACCATATCGTGCAAATGCCCGCATTCATTGTTATTATGACCATGTGTCTCATGAAACCTATAGAACTTACCAGATCTCTTCTCCTTCTTAGTTTACTCTCTCGAAGCTGGCTTCATGTACTGTTCAATGCCTTAAGTTGCCAGATAGATATTCTCTATTGAGTCATTCAGTTTGGTATGGTCATCGTACTTAAAGTTCCTAGTATGATTTCTATTGTCATGCTTTCGCTTCTTAGCCCCATCACCATTCTATTTCCGACTATTATTTTTATTGCCAACATTCACATCTATATTTCCAAAACTTCCACCAGATTGCTTTACAGTGACATTGCTATGAACTACTCCAACTGAACCTCCAGCTTCAGCTCTTTGTGGAAGTTTGTGTGCTTCTTCTAAGCATAAGTACCCATTGGCCTTCCTATAGAATGCATCTATTGTTGGTGGGGATTTCCTTTCCAACCATTCCTCAAAATCTATATCAGGATGAATCCCCCTGATTAGCGCTATTAGCACTATGTTATCCTTGGGATCCGTATCCGTCACAACTATGTGGAACTGATTCAAGAAATCCTTCAGCGACTCTCTATCAACTTGGAAGAGGTTTGACAAAGACATGACATGTTTTGGACATGAAGTATGTAAATGGAATTGTTCTATAAACTCCTTCAATAACTTAACGAAAGACGATATGGATCTCGATGGAAGTTGAGTGAACCACATCGTTGCTACTCCTAGGAAAATTGGAAAACAGTGGCATTTCATGGCATTGCAAGCTTTGGCGGAATCCATATGCCACTCATATCTCATCAAATGCTGCTCAAGATCCGTTGTTCCGCCATACAACGGTGTGGTTGGCATTGCAAACTTTTAGGGATATCTCTCATGTAGGATGTTTTCAGTAAATGGATTCTGACTAGGAGAGGTACCCCACTCATCGTTGCTTCGGAAGCGATTTTCACTTATAAGTCTCTTGACTATATCTTCTAAGTACTCTGGGTCCACAGGTACGACTGGATGACGGTAATTGGATTCTGTCCCAAGTGTTTGGCCCAGCGAATGCTCTTGGGGAGGTTCTCGATACCTAGGCTCTTCAGAATCCGAGAGATCCATTCGTCTAGCAGTTCCCCCTGTTTGATTCCCATGAGTTATGTCATCAGCAACAGCAGGATTCTCCAGATTTTGATCATCAGCAGTGCTTCCAGAAGTCAAATCCACACCGCCTTTAAGATGGCAAGCTCTTGGCCCATTATCGATTGGTCGATACTGACCCATGCTCTTAGGTCGGTACCAATTCACAAATTTATAGCTGGCGTTTGTCCTCTTCCTTGGTAAGATGTTCCAGGAGCATTCTGAGTCTTCTTTTACTTCCTGTTCCTTCGTCTCTGCTTGGATGATAATGAACTTTCAGACTCTAAGTTGGAATCTCTCCTACTTCTTCCACGGCTGTTCCGAGTTAACTCATTCAACAAGCTTAAGCTCTGCTGCATCGTTTGATTCATCTCATTCCGACTAGCTTATAATCTTTCTTCGTTCTGCTTCATCATCTATCCATCTCTATTCTGGTCATGGCTTCACTTGGAGTCTGGATCTCAAGTTGAGTTGGTTTGACAGCTCCATCTCCATGCTAAGGATTCTGATCCTCAACTTCAGTAGTAGCTTTAGGATTGATAGAACTGTCTCTTCTTAATAGGGCCATTGTAAATAGTGTTTCTTAGATTATTGAAAATTTGAATAGTAGAAAATAAGGTAGGAAAATTGGATCCATCTCTTGGAATTAAGAAACCCAATAGTAGATGATGGATCCAAGTAGCCTGAGAATATGGGCTTATAGTGAAAGCACCAAAATGTTTGGACCAAAAATGGCACAAACACCTAGAAGTTAAAGTAAAGAATAAAAAGTGAAGAATTAAATGAAAAACAAGTAGAAAAGAGCACATAACAATTTATAGTGGTTCGAAAAATCAAGGCCTACGTCCACTTTATGATTTTATTACTCATATTCTGATTTGGAGGCAAGTAGAAAAGAGCACATAATAATTTATAATGGTTCGGCAAATCAAGGCCTACGTCCACTTTATGATTTTATTGCTCATATTTTGATTTGGATGCAAAAGTTCTTAGGGTCGGTATAAATTCAACTGTAATTACAAGAAATAAGAATAAGAAGTACCAGAGCCAAAAGATCCGAAAAAATGAGCCATGCCCTCCTATTTATAGAGGTAGGGAGCCTAAAATCTCACATAAAAGATCTCTACCTCGTTTTTAATGCCTTAGACCGTTTCTCCACCAAAGTAGGATGCCACCTCATCAACTTATATAGGTCGGTATGACTCCAAGGGCTTAGGTCGGTACGACTCCATAAGAATGCCAATCTGGTCATCTTAAACTCTTTACTTTGGCTTGCCTTGTGGTTAGCTTCACGATTCCATAGTTATTTGCACCAATGTTAGCTTGTTTCAGAGTCCAAATGACAGAGTCGTGGAAGAACAGAGTTGCTGACTCAAGAGTTCGTGGAGATCGATAGAGAATTGCATTGGATTAACAAAACAACACTTGAAGTAGGCTTTTAGCGTCGAATAGAACATATAGGCAGAAGATTAGTGATCATGGAGGTGAAAAAAGGGATTGGTACTGACCCATGTAGTGCAGTCCTTATTGTCCCACCACTTTGGTGGATTCTTGGTCCTTGTGCTTTAGATTGGCTTTGCTTTGGCCTTCTAACTCTGTTTGTGTTAGGTTTCTGGACTCCTGGGCTATCTCTTTAGACTTCCAACCTTGATAACTCCAAGTTCGACTCATTCAGTTTGACTGAATATTGTCTGTTCAAAAAGTTGGATAATGGTAATATTTTACTATGTTGAAGATCCTTATATGCATACAAAAATGTTGCCAAGTGGATGTTGCAAAAGAAAAAATTGTCCCAGAAGTGATTCGTTCAGTTGACAAATTTAACATAAAATTTAGCATTAAAGTATTTTTTTATTACAATCAACTTGAGAAGTAACCTTAAGTTGGATTTCTTTCAAATATTTTTGATATTTTGAATGTTCAAAATCAATTACTCAGAACATATCTCTATATCATGTGTATATCAACACGATTGCATTTATACACCATACAAAGAAAATGATGAAAACTACATATCATATCTATAAATAACTCTCCAGATGCACAAATTAGACGACACATGATTATTTAGATTTTCTTAAAAACATTGTTATAAATTTATAGTACATAATTCCAGTTACTAAGAAAATCAATATTTCCAATTACATGTTAGGGTTGTCTTACTGCTTGCATATGGCAAATAAGAAATGCGATTTGAAATTGAAATAGCCTCACATCTTAAATAATTTGAAGAAGTGGTGCAGAAATATGGCATCCACAAATATGTACTTTGCTTTTTAGTAAATAAAGTATCGTTTCCCAAAAAAATATGGTATTTATTGGATTTGTTGCAGTATTAGACAAGATATAACTGTAATGATATTTAAGTTTTGTATATCATTTCAAATTGAACAGTTAACAAAATTTTGGTAGCACTTCCTTTTTATCTTCGTGTACGATCTTTGTTGTAAGATATAGAGAATAAGGGAAGTGTTGACGAAATTTTCTTAACCGTTTAATTTGAAACAATTTACAAACGTAAATATTATTGCATTTACAATAGGAAGTAGAATGGCTAGCAATTTAAAAAAGTGTAGGAATCCCTAGGTATAACTTTGAAATTATTTGTAAAATTCCTTTTTATAAAATTGTTTGTAAAATTCATTATTCTGGCATGGTATTAATATTAAAAATTAATAACAATATGGTATTGATAATAAAAATAACATTGAATGGTATTATTAACTAAAATTAATAATGTATGGTATTAATAAGAAAGGTAACAATATTTTGCATGGTATTAATAATAAAATAATAATAATGTATGGTGTTATCTATAAAAATTAATAAAAATATAGCATTAATAGTGAAAAATAACAATGAATAGTGTTATTAATTAAAATTAGTAACGTACCATATTAATAAAAAATAACAGTATTTCATATGGTATTAATAAAATAATAATAATATACGATATTGTTTACAAAAATAATAATAATAATATGGTATTGATAATGGAAAATAATAATGAATGGTATTTAAAAAAAACCTACATTCGTAGGCTGGGATGTAGGAAGGCCTGCCTCAACCCCACCCTATTTTTAGCCGAGCCCTCATAGTGGCACTTTTCGATCCCGAGGATTTTATAGCTTTCAACGGGGACTATTGCATGTCTCCACGAATAACCGGCTGCTAAAGTGTAGCTGCCAGGGCTTGAGCCCTCTCCCTCCACTGGGGAGCGGGGAATCCCTGCCAACTCCACTATGGCTGCGGACATAACAATAACAACAATATATGGTACCAATAAAAAAATATTGCCTTATTGATAATAACAACAACAATAATAATATATAGTATTATTAATAAAGATGAATAATATATGTTTATTATTAATAAATAAAAATAAATTATTATTAGTAAAAACTAATGAAAGATGATATTACTAATAAAAATTAATAATATATGGTTTTATTACTTAGATGATAGTAATATACAATATTATTAATAATGTTTGGTTTTATTAAAAAAGAATGATATACTACTATGTAAAATACTATTTTTTTGTTTACGTGTACTGTAAAAGATGGATCATTTGAAAGTTCAAAGTTGGATGTACAACCATACAGAAAAAAGTGGAACTACACCATTGAACTCTTAAAATGGCATGGAAGCATTCATCAAAGTGGCAACGCTTAATAAATATGAAAGAAATCTGATGTCTGTGTTTGAAATGTCATTGCTTGAGGCTTCTAAAATATTATATTGTAATATTACATTTGCATAACTTTGGTTTTATGCCAAATTATAAATTATGGAGATATCATGGAGAAGATCATGTTGTACAAGACAACACCGTAAATATAGATGTAGATTGTGACGAACCCATTGAAGAAAATAGAATGATCAAAATGGTTCATGCTGTCGCTGGCCCAAGTATATAGACATATGAACCAGATTTGAAGGAAAGACTTGACTCGGAAGCAAAAATAATTTTTTGACTTGTTAGAAGTATCAAAAGGACTACTGTAAAAAGGTTGCATAATTACATACTTGTCAACGACATCTTGGTTAATCTCTATAAAATACGAATACAACACATCAGAAACCTAATGAACGTAATTCTTAGTCTATGTACGGAAATGCTTCTACCTGACAATATGTTCATGTAGAATATGTACTTAATAAAAAAGATGTCTCCACTTTGGTTTGTTGTACGAAAAAATTAAAGTGTGTTTAGGTGGATTTGTTGGAAGAAAGATCAAAATCTAATGTTGTGTAATTTCTATAGAGAACCAAGATATAAGTCAACAAAAAGAATTATTAAATATGTACCTTTTACCCAAAAGCATTATTTCCCGAATGCACCTAGATTTCAAAGGTTACTTGCATTTGGTGATACTACAAAACATGTGTAATGCATAGTGAACGACATTGAGATAATGGTGATTTATGACATCCTTCACATGGTGAAACTTGGAAATATTTTGATAACATATATCTTGATTTTGCTGAAGAATCATGTAATGTAGAACTTATCTTGTGTACGGATGGTTTTACACCATTTACTTTATTCAGTAAACCTTATTCGACCTGGCAGTTATTCTAACACCTTACAATTTGCCTCCGTGGATGTGTATGAAGAATCCATACATGTTTTTAACTGTAATTGTTCTTAGACCTAAAAATTCCAAAAACTAGATAGACATGCACTTGTATCCTTTAGTTAATGAGTTGGTAAAAATATGCACAGAGGGCGTTCTTAAATACGACATTTTACATTAAATGAATTCTAGATTGTTTGCTTCTTTGTTGTGGACAATAAATGATTTTTCTACATATGAGATGCTTTCTAGATGGAGTATTAGTAGCAAATTCTCTTATCCTATTTGCATGGATTCGACAGACTCATTTTGACTTAAAAATGGTGGCAAACAATGTTTTTAGGTTCGACGTCGTCATATTTTGCATGTAAACAATTGTTTTAGAATTGATAAGAAAATTCTTAGATGAAAGATCTACCTACCAATATGGGTAGCGAACAAGTGTATGATCTTATGTAAGATTATGCCAAATACACGAGGTAGGAAAAAAGTAAAAATTTGCTTGTAAGGTAGAGTATCACAAATGGTGCAAACAAAGTATATTTTGGGAGTTACCATATTGGAAAATCTGAAACTTCAACACGATATAAATGTAATGCATAACGAGAAAATGTGTTTGGGAACCTTTTAACACGATAATGAATGTGAAAGAAAAAACAAAAGATGATTTGAAGTCAAAGAAAGATATCGTGTCATATTATAATCCTTTTGAGCTTAAAATGATAGCGAATAACTAATTTCCTACGTCTACTTGTTATGAGTTGGAAAATAAGCATTGTCGAAAACTGTTGGAGTGGAATAAAAGTTTGAATTTTCGAGAAGCAATTTATTGTAACATAAAACGATGTATTGCTGCGAAGGGTCTTCAGTTGTCAGATATTAAGATTCACGATTGTCATGTATTTTAGAAACTGTGTTCATACTAGTATTTAAGGAGTTACTGCAGTCGAAGGTGTGGTGCCTATAACCGAGATTATTTTTATTCTACAAAGAATTATGCTTAACCACACTTATAAAATTCATTTGGAGAAACTGGATATAGATATATCTAATTACCGTGTAAGTTGGAGAAAATATTTACCCTAAGAGTTTTCAATTGCATGGAACATCTACCAACCGAAGGTTTAATGCAATGACTAGTGCAGTATGAATGGATATATCCTTTTGAGAGGTACATATAATAAAAGAATAATTGATATCTAGTGGACTTTATAACTTTTTTGCACATGATCATATGAAGGTCTCTGGATCACCTTGTGTAACAAAAAGCACGCATTGAAAGTTCAATCTATCAAACAAACATTATCAAAGAAGCATCCACATTTTCCCATTAATATTTTGAAGACACATTAAGCTAAATTCTAACAGTGGTTCTCATAATGATGATGTTATGGATGATTCAACTGACAGTAATCTTTTTATTTTTCAACAGTGGAGGTGCCCGTTTAGTAAATGGAAAGATGGAAGTTTTCAAACAATTAAAGAGCTTGCTATAGCTAGAACAATGGTGCTTCTCAATTGTGAAGAATTATTATATCTTATTAGGTATGTAAAATATATATTTCATTTATTATCAATTGTGTTATATATAATAATTAAATTTATCTTAACAATAGCAATTTTTTAACAATTAGTTAGTTTGAGCAACAAAGTCCAAGAGTTCGGCCTGGTAAAGGATTTAGGGCTTAGTTTCAAAAATATGTAAGCCTGATCATTAAATAAATTTAATTTAAAATAATATTTATTATGTATATTAAAGTATGTTAATTTAATTAAATAGGTTTATGATAACGGAATCACTGGTATTTGTTATAATAATCTTACATTTGGTTTATTGACGAAATATAGAAAATACCTAATCATGTACGTAAACGTCTTTATATTTTCATACAGTGGAGTTTGGTGTCAATAAAACAACTTACAATAGTGGGTTTGTCCTAAACGCGATGAACAAGATGATGATTTACAAGATTATTATGGAGTGTTATAAGATATAATTGAGCTCACTTATTTGCTATTACCGGAGCTTAAATCTTTTTCATTCAAATGTGAGTTGTTTGATACTTCTCCAAGTGTAGGAGCACACCGTATACATAAAGATTAACTCCCTGTTGAGGTAAACAACAATAGGTGATATAAAGGCCACACTACATTTTTGTTAGCAATTCAAGAAACACAAGTTTATTGTGTTCCTTATCTTGCTATGAAAAACAACAAGGCGTACTGGTGGAATGTAATTAAAATAAAACCAAGATGATCATTCAATGGAAACATAATCATAACCGACCATCAACCATACAAAAATGATCTGGATGCCAACAAATTATTCCGAAAAATAAAAGATACCGATAGTATAGGAACATTTAATAAAGAAGTATTTGATGGAGTTGAATTAGATGACGATGTAGAGTTTGATGAAGATAATGTCATAGTTGTTATTTATGATGCGATGATGTCATAGTTAATCAGCAGATGCGTGAAGATGATGATTTATAATGATCCGTAAGTTTGACATATTTAGTACTAATTAATTATGAATGACCATTTAACTTAAACTAACAATAAAAGACAACTTTGAGTAGAGTTATCTTTTTGTAAATTTTGATATTTCCATTGCATTCAGAATGTTGGAAAAATAAATTTTGATATATATTTTGTTGCAATTTAGACACGTTGGCCGACATGAGTATTTTAGGCCGATATTACTTTAGACCCAAAATACTCATATATTTGCTATAAATATGAGCACACCCTAACCCTAGCCACCACCTAATTATTTTCCTATCTAATCCCAAAATCTCTTAATCACATTTTAATGGCAGACAGTTTTCTCAAACTATGAATTGTTCTAAGATTAAGAGTGTCCAAAATCCATCGAATTATGTATCAAAGTAATCATCTCGAATAGGTGAAGGGATTGAAAATTTGCATTTCTAAAATGATGTCTCAGGTGATTGGAAAATGGAGAAAATGTTCACAATTTTTCATGGTGTTTAACAGTGAGATATTGACGAGAGGTGGCGTTAGTACTATTGGGATGGCATCGAAGTTAAGAGCATGTCCATATGATTGGATTGGTGAAATGGTGTTGGGATATGGCTATGTGGGTGAGTTAGGGTTTTGCCAAAAACCTCCTTATTGCGGCAGCATCATCAACTTCGGGGGAGGGGGGATGGTGGCGTGGTGGTTTTTGAGGCACTGGAAGTCAAAGGAGCTCAGGTATGTAGTTAGTGGCGCTCAAATGGCCACTGTCGAGTGTTAGGGAGGCTGTGTTCAGACAAGGTCGTGACCAATGGAGGCGGCAGAAGAAGGAAGTGAATTTATAGTTAAAACCTTGAAATTTTTTATTTATAAATCAAAACCTGAATACTCTAATCACCGTATCATTTACATACGACTTTTGTTCCATGCGTGGTTTGTTTCTTTGGATTCATGGTGAGATTTTTGACATTCAGCCATATGGTTTGCTTGATTCTGCAGTTGTTTTTGAAAGTGCCTTGATGGGGTTCAATAGTTGTAAGTATTTATATTTTAAAATATTTAATAGGCAATCATTGATACGCATACACACACACCCATTAAGATATGTTATACCATTTTTTGATGATTGTTTGATTATTATGATGTTTTGATATAACATATGTTAAACCACGATTATTTATCCATTAATTATTGTATTATTGGATAATGGATGTTTTATAGTAATTATTCATGGATATATATGGAAAATTAATTAATTAATTAAGAATAAATAAAATTGTGCAATTATAGAGTAAATAAGATTATTTATGAATTTTGGGTGATATTTATAGATAATCACAATTAGCAGTTTGTATTGACAATAACGTGTAAATTGTAAAAAGGTCCCTATTTATGAATTTCTGGAAAATTCATAAATAATAACGAAAATATTTTTTAAAGTGAATTTGGAGAATTTATTATAATTTATAAAGTAAAGTAAAAAATTTAATAAATCATAATATGATTTATTAAAGATTTTATTATTTTTGTGTAAATAAAATTTCAACTGTTTTTATGGGATTTATGGGGAAAACGATATAATAATAATTCTTTAAATTAATAACGTTGAGCAATATTTTGGGAATAATAATGATATAATAATAATAAAGGGGTATTTATTTAGAAGTATTCTAGGTTAAAACATTACCATTTTGGAGTTAAATAATATTAAAGTGATTTCTAAGATATAACACGGGATATTATTATTAGTTAAATGGTAATAAAGTGGTTGTGAAGAATAATAAAATGATTTAAATAAATATTTATTTTGACATAAGGTAATAATATTATTGTTTTTGAAAGTAATTAGACGATACTCACTATTTTTGACTGAATAACAATGTTTTGAGATATTTAAAGTAATAATTTGATAATAAAGGGATTTTTGAAGTATATCATCATTTTGAGAAATATTATTGTTTTGCATTAATAGAAATAAACATTTTTTATAATAAAATTAATAGGATGATTTTATGCTCAAGCGGCAATAATATGTGTGAGTGCACCATTTTGGACTATTGTAGCATATGTGTTAATTTTTGATTGGAATTATCATTTTTTTTGTTGAGATGGAATAACATTAAGATGAATTATGCAATGTTTTACCATTATTACTACATGGAAGTTGTTACGTAATGACAGTCAGACTAAGCTCCTTATCTCCAGCACGTGGAGTACGCATATGAGCTTGCACATACTTTGTTACAACAAAAGAAATCCCCAATGTTACGTGCCTATCAACCCATATTATGCACCACTTCTCCAAGTTATTTAGCAATGTGGGACTATTCCAATTCCAAACAGTCGTTCCTCCTTGTAACATGCGAGACAACCCTAATAATTCCCCTTTGACTCGCATCCCCTTAGAGTGCTTTTGAGAGCATTGTTTGTCTGCGTGGCCCATTTTGCAACCTTCGGCCCTAATACCACTTGTTATGTAATGGCGGTCGGACCAAGCTCCCCATCTTCAGCTTGTGGTGTACGCATATGAATTGGCACACACTTTATTATAGCAGAAGAAATCTATAATGTTACGTGCCTACCAACCCATATTTATACACCTCTTCTCCAAGTTATTTAGTGATATGAGACTATTTCAATTCCAAATAGTCATTCCTCCTTGTAACATGCGAGACAACCCTAATAGAAGTTATGTAGTTTATCATGGTTTTTAGTCTGTTGATGTTTGTGTTATTAATATATATAGTAGTTAGTACACGTTTGATGAGTTTGAGGTTGTGTTACTAATATGGAGTGGTAGCACACATTTGGAGGATTTATCCTTGGATTTATGCTATCGATGTTGTGTTCCTAATGATGAGTAATTAGTACACATATAACTATGTTGTTGATTTATTAGACGTTTGGGGTTGATATTGAGCATCGTTAAGTTTGTAAGATGTTTACTCATGTTAATGGTTATTCATTGCTATCATTATTGTTACCCTTGTATTTATGATAATTGATAGTGGTGGTATAATAGAATGTGATGTTTTCTACTTATAGTGGTTTCATGGATGCTAGTATTATGCAGTGTTATGTGCTAACAAGTATTTGATGTAGAAGAAAATCATGAAACAGAACTAAGTGGGCTTGATCTTGAAGGATACACAGGCTGTCTTTTTCAACGTAATAACCATCAGATCCCTTGAGTTGGGCTAGGGTGCATAGAGTTAGGCATAGTCCAAAACTAGTTGATCACCTTTTCATTTTGCTTTATTTGTCCAAGCATCTGTAAAGCTGCATGTGAAACCAAAGGAAAAGAGGCCTGGTTTCAAGCTACGTCTACAGGTTATTTATTTCTTGTCTTTCTCATGTATAATGGTTGTATTGTTTGTAAATTTACTACCATTGACATATGGGTAGGTATTGATGTTTTACCAATTGTATTGGGCATTGTATGTTAATTCGTTTTGTTAAGCTATTATATATATTATTATTTAGTTCTACTATGAGGTTTTTCCCCGTTTGTTTATATTTTAGGCTTTGACTTATATATCCAATGACCCAATTTTTTTTATTTCTGAAGTTAGTCTACATGCGTATTTTGATGATGTTTTTCACTAATTTTAGACTTTAGGAATAGTGGAGCATCACAGTTGGTATCAGAGTTTAGGTTTAGCAATTATTTGAGCTTTGTGTTAGTTTAACTCCTTAGAGTAGACTAGTTACAATTTAACAAATTGGGTTAAAGTTAGGATGAAAGAGCGTACTTATTGATAGTTATATGTCCTGTGTGTATTTATACATATATGGGATGTCTATGTAACCACCATACCCCACCATAAGATGATATACTTTTTATAACAAGAGCGATACTTAATTTAAGTACGGCATTCATTTTGGTGTCTTGAGAGATTGAATCTAAGATCTATAGAGCCACAATTAAGAGATCTTGCCACTTAAGCTAGTGGTTCTTGACACCCTAAGATGATGTTTACTTATGAAAACCTTTAAATGGTAAATAAATGCAAGATGAATGGGATAGGTTGAGCACTTATACGAGGGAGTGATGGTTGTAACTCAAGTAATACATATAATATTAAACTGTATAATTAATATCTAACCTTAATAAATGACCTTATTATTTAATTTAGTAGAGTTTTAAATGAAAAATATTTCACCAAAGGTCTACATAAAATAAATATAAATATAAATTTTTGGATTTAAGGTATTTTATTAAAAAGGAAATGTAGGATTTTGCATTTAAAGCGATTTGTTGAAAATTTTACATAGGTAAAACTGAAGTATTTAATTTGAGTAATAAGATTTTTCTTAATATGAAGATATTTCTGTTGAAAGGATGATTAACATGAAAGAACTTATTCAAAAGCATTTTAAATTTAGTTTGGAGTATGTTGAAAAATATTTTAGTGAAAATACTTTTGAACTAAATTGTTTTAGTTTGAAACCATTCTTTGAAAAAAAAATTATGAAAGGTAATTTTAGAGAATGTATTCTGATTTGAAAATGTTTTGTTAAAAGTATTTTATCGTGGAATATTTTAGTGGGAATCATATTTAAAAAGAGAGAAATGCTTTTGTTTGAAGAATATGCGTAACGGCCCGTAATTTTACCACTTTGATTTGTGAATATTGGATAAATTTTAAATATTCAATTAATGGCTTTTAATAATCAAATAACCCTCTTCTAATTAATATCTAATGATAGTAAACTTGTTTTGAAATTTTATTTAAAAAAGTAAATACTTCGATGAAAAATGGAAAATGTGACCGAAAATAGTTTTTCGAATTTTCCACTTTTCATCGAACAAAAGTTGTTGAAACGTAGTTGCACACACTTATATTTGTACATTTAACAAATAAGACTTGGTTAGCACTTAAAATATAATTAGTAAATTAATTTAATAAAGTAAGAAAGACTTTTCTTTCTTATTTTATGTGATAAGTACAGTAGCACACAAAATGAAAGGTGATTTGATGTCAAGTGCACATGCACATGAGAAGGTGTAAATGGAAGAAGGAATTTTGAAGGGGTAATTTAGTCAGTTGGTAAAGGGGCATGGAAAGTCTTTTAACACTTGTTTTAATTCTATAAATACACACACTTGCTCACATTAAGGTTGTTCATTCACTTGAAAAATCCACTCTCTTCCTATACTTTTCTCTTCCAAAAGCTCTTAAATTCTAAGAAACTCTCAACCAAACTCAATCGTACTTTAGTATGATCCTTAGAACACTACTACAATGCCTCTTAGAAAGTTAAAGCTCGAAGAAGTGGAGCACAAAACCCCCCTCTGAGGCACGACCATGAGCAAAAAGGGAAGAAAGCGAGGGGTTGGCACAGGCTAAAGCAAGGAAAGGTGGAAGCTTTGGCTTTGGGGTGATGGTAGGAGGAAGTAGTGGCTTCTAGCACAGGTTTGGTCATAAATAAAAGTGGGATCTCTCACTTTAATGCCACTTTTAAATGAATTATATTTTGTAAAAATAATTGCTTTCTTTGGGTGTTTATAATTGTGTATTTCTTATATGTTGTGTTTGGAATTTATTCCTGTTTGGTAGCGAAGGCATATGTAACTTTGAATTGCAGGGGTATTTGTTATGCACTTAAGTGTATAAACTCAAATAGCATATAAGGACTAGACAAGGGAATTTCAAGAAAAATGGAAGTCTAAGTGTCTTCGTAGCAAATTGGTCTCTATGGAAGCACTTCGAAGAATAGAAATGTTGTAAAGGGATCCAAAGGGATTCCTCACCCATTGATTTATATTTTATTTATATATGTGTATATGAAGTGATTGTATGCTATGGTTTGGAAATGGTGAATATAACTTGAAAATTTGAATTCTTTTGGAATAGAAACATTTGTAGCACTTGATGATGTACTAGGGTAATCGTTAAGCCCCATTTCGAATTTAAAAGGTTATTCTTATGGATTTTAAAATGACTTCAAACTTATGAATATTTTGAAGTAAATGTTTTCTATACCTATAATAGTATAAAAATATAGAAAGAAATGGAGTTTAAAAGCTACTTAATTTTCAAAACAAAGTTTTAAAAGTTACGGTCCATATAGAGATAATCGCTATGGTTGCACTTTGGAAAGATACGAATTTTGTAAAGTATAAAATGTTGTTCTCTTTAGATAAACTATAAAATCTTTTCAAATGTGTTTTATAAGGATTATATAAATATTATGAAAGGAGTTTGAAGTTTTAATATATTTTTACATATTTAAATAAGTGGTTTATTTAAAGAAAATCCTTTTACTTTTTGAAAGTCGAATTCTTTTTAAAAGTGATGGTTTTTAATTTTGATTTGGATGGAAGTTTAAACTTTGTTTTAAAAGAGGTTTGAAATTTATATAAGCAATTTAAAGGATTATTTCGTATAATAAAGTGAGTGGTACTTTTATAAAAATGGAAGCTCTTTATTTCCAAAATCAAACTTTCTTTTGAAAGTAATGATATTTAAGAGATGTTTTAAATAAAAAGTTTAAACTTTATTGTAAGTGTTTTAAATGATTTTGGAGGATGAAGAAGGAAAGTCTGGAATTATAACCTTTGTGCTTTATTAAATGGTTTACGAAAAATAGAAGGAAGTTAGGGACTATAATATTCTAGTTATAGTAAAAGATTTTGGAAAGTGGAAAGCAAAGTTTGGTCTGTAACACATTGTTTTAAATAAATAATTATACAGAATTTTATGAAGTCTTATACTTGATACTTGACATTAAATTTCCTGGTAGGTAAACTTCTATCTATCCAAAAAGATAAGAATGTCGTCGAGTCAAGGTTTGAGAGGTAATAATACCCCAACTGGAACGACTTTATTTTTATCCAAAGGATAGTTTAAGTTTGAAGTTAAAGATTGATGTTAAGTATATAAAGTATTATTTCCACATACAAATTTAGTTATTTATGGAAATTAAGTAGTTCTATACTTGACACTATAAGCCGATGAATAGATTGATCCTCTATCTGTGAGATCCAGAACCAAAGTGTTTTAACTAAGGCATGCCCAGGAGCAACCAATGCCCTGACTTACCCGGTTTTGTTTCTGTGCGAGGGATAGAGTAAGTCAAAATATTGAAAACACGACAAGTATAGGAGATTCAATATCTTTAAATGATCTTTATAATTTATGGTGGCATAGAAAGTACTCTTTTCATACTTAAAACAAATTCCGAGGTAGGGAAACTCGTCTCTATTTATGAGAGTTTAAGAATGTAGGTCGACGTAAGGATAGTACACTAATTTTTACGACTACATTTTTAATCTAGGGATAGTACAAGTTTGAAATCGAAAAGTGGCGGTAAGTATATTTTGTCTAATTTCTATACGATCCATTTACTTACACCAAAGGAAAAGAGGTTTTGGTTTATTATAAACAATGTTCTTAATTGACATTTGTTTTTGATCCATTTAAGTATGCTTTTGAAATATGAAATCTTTCTTAAGATTTTGTGAATATATTTATACCGTTAAGATATATATATATATATATATTATGAATACATTTTCTAAGTATTGAAAGTGTAGTGTTTGTTAATATACTTATATCGATGAAATAAGTATATGATATTTTTCCAAATATTTACAAAGTGGTTTTAATTAATGAAAGGATTAATTAAAGAGGCTTAGTGGTTGCTTATGTGCTTAATCATGCTCCGTTTCTATATGAAATTAAATCTCTAATTTAGTTATTTGCTTATTTGGTAGTTAATAACCGACTATCAAATCTTGGCCAATTTTGAAACTATCGATTGTTGGTTCAGAGAGACCAAGATCGAATAAGCATGAATTATCCAAGAACCACTTAGAATTAGCATAAGTGTTTGAATTGGGGACATCTTGAAGATGATGGAAATCGAAGATGAAGTTCTTTGTAGTGCAATGGCTACTTGCTACTAATCCTGAGCGTGATTCCAAAAAGGGATGTAGTAGAAGTAGTGCTTCGGTTTGTTTATATCCTGAACAACTTGTATGGATGAATGCTAGCATTGCATTGTTGCCTGGAGGGCAATGTTAGCATTCCAAGTAGGATTTGCTGAAAGGGTAAAACATAGCCTTAAGCCTCACACCCAATAATGACTAAAACAGGGGATGCACTTTAAGGTTATGTGGTTCGCTACCATTAGGATATGGTTACCACCTGTATTTAGATCGAAATTTATGGATTATGTATGCTACGGTCATGGGAATGGTTTGTCAAGTTGACAACCTGGGTGGTGGCATATTTGGTACTATCCAGGAAGGGGCAGTCCGGTCCTGATTTGTAGGGAGTCAGCTAAGGGTCTCGGTACATTTTTCTAAAGGTGCACCGTGGCTGGTGGTACCCCAGTAGCCTTGTAATTGATGTAATCCATTTTCCAATACATGCCTTATAGACTTAGTTGTATACTAAGTATGTTGTTAAATGTAATTAATATAACCATTCTGTCTATGATTAAATATTTATTTTAAACCCTAGACATTGTTATAATATCATAAGATTTCTTACAAAATGATTTAGTTATCGTAAGGAAAAAACCTGTACGTGTTTATCTGCGACGTGTTCTTACGAGATATCATTATTTTTGCAACGACCCGTCTTTTTGACCCTTGGAAGTCGACACTTGATACATCCACGGTATTCAAATGCTGAGCATCCAAGTGCTGCAAAGGTAGATTGTTAGGAAAAAGAAAAAACTAGAAAACTAGAATCTCACAATGGAACGATAACATATAATATAATAAAGATAGTAAAAACTATCTTTCTAAAATACATGGTATATTAGAGTTAAAAACAAACCTCATCTGTGATGCCCCACCTCTATACTCACACTAGCCAAGGACACTACGGGGTAATGCCGTCGACTAGCGCGAAGAATAAGGCTGTCGAGGAGCGACCATCTGTGTAATTGTCTTGTGCGAGTACCGATATGTTAGATAGTATAACATGCATTTCATTTCAAGAGGAAATCCGACATACCGATACAAACTCAAAGCTACCACACAGTGGCTAAGTGGACCTTCGGAAACAAATATAGAAATAAGCATAACATAAATCAGTCACAGATGTTCATATCTCAAAGGCGGAACAGATATGAATATAACACATAAAAGTGTACATCAAAGTAGTGGTAAAACAAGATCCACTACATCACAAGAGAATAGATAAAGTGCTAGACAAAAGAATAATTATACATCAAGGAGTCTATATCTCAAATGTATAATAACAAAAACTACTAATCTAAAGTAGTTAGCCAAAAGAATCAGATGATAATCCCTGATAAGAAGTCAAGCCGGGGCACCTGAAATACCTCGGTTTGACCCGAGTATTATTTAAGAAGAAAATAATAAACGGATCAGTCTAGCTATAAATATAAGATAAAATGATATAGGATAAGAGATATGACCAAAAACATATGATAACAGAAATGTCATACTGTGTCAAGTATACATCAAATAACAACAAAAATCATACAATACCACAAATCAACTCGAAGCACCAAAAAGAATCACATTCTTTAAATAATTCGCCAAAACACAAATATTGACAAAACATAACAATGCAAATCCACGAAAATTGGTGAAACACAAATTCTAGAAATCACAACCAGAAATCCAGAAATCTCAAAAGGGGGAAGGCCTATCACAAACGGGAGCATGAAAACTCACCAACACGTGTATCACAAATAGAACTCTATTCCATTGTCGCTAACCATAAACCGAACATCAACGCACCTAGAAAGATACGCCCCATGCACAGTCAAACATCGACACACCTAAAAAGATACGCCCCATGTATAAACTAACATCGATGCACCTAAAAAGATACACCCCATGCCTAGTCGAACATCAATGCACCTAAAAAGATACACCCCATGCACCGACTTAATGAGCCGATTGCTCCACGAACGGTCCAAAGACCATGGGTCGCTAGCCCATAAAAATGAGACGAAGCTCAACAGAACGGGGTATAGTCCCTTACGTGGACAAAGAGACATCGCACAATGCTAGTCTAAATCACAAAATGATCATCATTGATCATCAAGAAGTGTCGATTACACTAAGCTAGTAAATATAAGAGTTTAGCTTCATGTCCCATAACCAGTAGCTTAACTTAAATATTTACGAACAAATTGTAGATTCCCACTCGAAAATTGTCACAAGAATTCCAATCGAACAAGTCCAAAAATTAACCGATGAAGTAAACACAAGCGT
The DNA here is from genome assembly GCA_030737815.1 of Allium fistulosum. Taxonomy (NCBI): domain Eukaryota; kingdom Viridiplantae; phylum Streptophyta; class Magnoliopsida; order Asparagales; family Amaryllidaceae; genus Allium; species Allium fistulosum. Next base: position 839,077,536 of record CM060906.1, read on the forward strand.
TTCATACCACTTGTTTTACTAAGCCATTTAATTAGATTTCTCATACGAATGAGGTAAATGTTTGTATATACTAATAGATTAGAAAACGGTTTTATAAACAAGCTTTGTATTAAAAATAGAGTTGAAACGTTTTGATGAAAGAGTTTGAGTATTTACTACTAGTATTGAAACCTTTGCATTTTAAAGTGACAAATCAAAGAAATGATTGTAGAAACAATCAATCACCAAAATCCACATTCGACGACGTGAATTAACACCATCAAAATCGATACCGAATCCATTAAAATGGATATCCCCAAAAATCCCGAAAAAGAAGTCATCAAAGTTGATATAAAAGATAACAACAAATCGGATCAACTCGAATCGATTAAAAATTGAAAATCCAAGCAAAATAGGCAAATTGGGCTGAGATAAGCAGATTCAGACGTCTGAATTGGATATTTTAGACGTCTGAACCTGAAGCTCTGGGCAATATCTTGCCTAGGCCAATGATGGCCAAATCATATCGGAGGCGATCGGATGAGTGACAATTGCTAGGGGTTGACGCCAAACGACTACCCAACCGTAAAGACTAACCCAAAACTCTCCGACCAACATGTCCAAACGTCATATAAGGATTTTCATAGATTTTGATTTCAAAACACCAAAATTGGAATATTCATCAAACCAATTCAATTCAAAAGCAAATGGACAAGAAATAGATGTTAGGAATTAATACCTAACACTATCAAAGATATAGACATAGACGTGAGTTCAAAAACTCACCTTTAAACCCAAAAACACAAGAGAGAAGCTATAGAGCAAGGAAAGAACAATCACTCTTCAATGTTAACCCAAGGAGCTTCAATCTAAGCTCAAAAGTAAAACATTTCCTAAGTTAGGGTTTAGGAAATTTCTGAAATTGAAGAGGAGAAGAGATGGAGAAGATGAAGAGGGAGCTTACCTAAGCTTCTCTTTGATGTTGGAGCTAGAACTTGAGTTTGCAAATGAATATAGGGCTTAGGAATTTCTAATTCCTTTTCTCTTCCCCCATTTTTCTAAAGCTTGAAGTGTTAGGAAATGAAATGAGTGAATGGAGAGGAGAGGGGGTGGAGCTAGGGTCTTATGTTAGGTTATTGGGCTGAAACCCAAACCCAGAGCCCTAAGTGAAAAATAGCAAAATTCACTCAACTCCAAACATATCGATGTTTATACTCAAAAAAGTCGCAAACATCATTTTGAACTCAATGGAATTGGTCTCGAGTCCAAATTGTTCAATCTCAATTTCAATCTTCATTCAGACGTCTGAAATTTCTAATTCAGACGTCTGAATCTGGAAAACCATATGTTGTCTAGTACAATATTCAGACATCTGACTCGGAGATTTCAGACGTCTGAAAATGGCTATTTTAGCCTGTTTTCTTTTTGGATTGACTCGAACAATTTCAGGCGTCTGAACGACCCATTTCAGATGTCTAAATTTCTGCTTGAAGGTATTTTTTAAATAGCCACTTCCAAATAGCACTATCCACATAGAATTTTCACTAATTCGACTGTTCTTCAACGAATAGTGACTTTTTCGAACTAAAATCCGACTAACGATGCTATATTTAAATTAAACATTTAAATATTCGAATCGTAAAATATGCGGGTTGTTACATCATCAGCCTGGACAGTTATAACTTTCTGAACTTACAATTGCCGATGGGTATATATAATAATACAGTGGAAAATAAATACTACAACAGGTGATCATCTGGCTCTACTCTATGAGCTCCATGTCCCACTAACGACAATGTGAGGAAAACTCGGTCTGACTTGAGTGCTATAATAAAATAACACCCGGATCAGTTAGGAAAGCCAGCATGAGAAAACTTAAGAAATATGGTGAATATATAATAATTTTGTGAGACCACGCTGCTAAATATGGAACGAGTTTTACCTCATAAGAACAACAATCCAAACAAGAGAGGATGGAAACAAATTAGAACAAAACCAAGCTTGAAAGAATGGCATAAACTGGATCAACGTCAAACTTAAAGAATGGACAAAAATAATTAATCATCGAGAAGTGAACAGGCACTTCTCGATGCAATTAAGAAAACAATTCAAATACTTGAATCAAATAAGGAAAGGGAATTTTTCCAACAATGACAAGACTATAACACCCCGTAAATTTGGCGTTAGTTACCTAGTTAGTTGGTTAGGTAATTAGGCTCCAAAAATATAATTGGTGTAAATGATATAATTTAATCATGAAGCTTGCACCATTGCATTCGTAGTGAAATTGACGCAGCGGATATTTCAAAACAATGTAGATCGGTGAAAGTAGCAGTCGATGGATTGATGAATGCTGAATTGCCTGAATTCGTTGATCCGAAGATACCGAACTCTAGCTATCTCGAACTCGTTGATCGCGCACGATACCGGGTTCAAAGATCTTCAATTCTTCAAGTGTTGATCAAGCGCACTTGATTCCGCGAATCGGCTTCTACAATCGTTGAATCGAGCGCACTCGATTAACCGAAAGAGGAGATAGGAGATTACACTCAACTACCAATTTGGAATGAAAGCACAAAGCAATCAAAAGAGAATTTTATTCAATATTCAACAACCATTACAAATGAGACTCACGGCCTATTTATAGGCATTTTACAACTCACACAAAAAAAACAACAAAAATTCACTAACTCCTAAGTCGGCTCCGACTTATAACAAGCGACTCAAAATAGCCGTCCTACCATAAGTCGTATACGACTCAACAGTTTGCAACACAACCGACTTACGACTTATGCAAAACATACGACTTAAAGAAATTACAACACAGTACAACAACCCTTAACTCAGCTCCGACTTAAGATATCCTCCGACTTAGCATATGGCGACATACGACTTAAAGACAGAAAAGTACAAACAGACAACATTACTTAAGTCGTTGCCGACTTAACAACATAACACGATTCAACAATAGCAGTGACTTCAGAAACAACGGTCCAGATTAACTCGGCAGGAAATCAATGGTTTCTATCCTCAGCGACTTAACTCCTGACTCGTTAGGTCGTTCAAGAGACTTAACTAAGTCGTAACTCGGTTCCGACTTATAACCCGCTCCGATAAGTCGTACATTAATCAAAACACTTCCCTTAAGTCGTTGCCGACTTAAGCCTTCACATTTTCCACCTCGTGTTGCTCCTCCTGTAGTTTTAGGTCGTAGCTCGTTCGAGTTGAGTCGGTCACTACTTATGTCTTCTCTCCAGTTAAGTCGGTCACGACTCATGCCTGTTTCTATAAGTCGGTCACGACTTATAATTCCTCTGTTAGCTTTAACTCGTGTACGACTCACGACATTGTCCTTAAGTCGTTGATGACTCATAGCACCTTCCTTAAGTCGGTCACGACTTATACCTTCGCCTTCCATAAGTCGGTCACGACTTATGTCTTTTGCTCTGATAAGTCGGCTACGACTTATGCCTTGGTAAATTATAGCTTGGCCTACATCATCCTCCCCAGGTTGAAAGAAATTCGTCCTCGAATTTGTACTTTCTGCATCCACAACAAATCCATCCCCGTGATATGGTACGAGATGTTTGACATTGAATACGTCAGACGTATACACATCATCTGGCAGTTTCAACTTGTAAGCATTTTCATTAATTCGTTTCATAACTTCCACCGGACCAATTTTCCTGGCTTTCAACTTGTTGTACGCGCCTACTGGAAAACGATCTTTTGTTAACACTGCATAAACCATATCTCCTTCATTAAACTCAACATTTCGTCGTTTCAAATCTGCAGACTGCTTATACTTTTCATTTGCTTTCTCTAATCGTTCTTGAACGATTTTATGACACTCCGTCAGCCCTTCAACAAAATCAGCAGCTTTCTTAATTGTCTTCTTTGATTGTGGCACTACCGTTAAGTCCAACGGTCCCTTCGGTAAGCTCGAATAAACAATCTGGAATGGACTGAACCCAGTACTTCGATTCACAGCATGATTATGAGCAAATTCTGCTTGGCATAACTTCACATCCCAACTCTTTAGATTATCTTGAACAAGACACCTCAGTAAGTTTCCCAATGATCTGTTTACCACCTCAGTCTGTCCATCAGTTTGGATGATAAGCACTACTAAATTTCAGCTTCGTTCCCACCATTTTCCACAAACTCAACCAAAAGTGACTCAGAAACCGAGTATCTCTATCCGACACAATAGATTCTGGCAATCCATGAAGTCGATAGATCTCCCTGAAAAACAACTGAGCAACATGAACAGCATCCGCCGTCTTCTTACAAGCAATGAAATGTGCCATTTTCGAAAATCTGTCAACCACCACATAAATGGAATCATTACCACGCTGCGTTCTCGGCAAACCCAACACAAAGTCCATACTGATATCCACCCATGGTTTTACAGGTACGGGTAACGGCATATATAAACCAGCATTAGTTGCAGTTCCTTTCGAAACTTGACAAATATGACAACGCTCCACAAACCTCTCTACTTCTTTCCTCATCGATGGCCAAAAGTAGGACTGTGAAATCAGCTGTAAGGTACGGTCTCTCCCAACATGTCCCTCTTCGTGTAACTCCTTGATAATCTTCATTCTCAGACTACCCTCCGGTATGCATAATCGATTTCCTTTGAACAGAAAACCATCTACCATCACGAAGTCATCCGTCTTTCCCTCCTTGACTTCATCAACAAATTTTGCAAAGTAAGGATCATTAGTAAATAAGTCTGGCAACATTTCAAACCCCGTCACTTCAACCTTTAGTGTAGTCAACAAATGACTCCTCCTACTCAAAGCATCAGCCACACGATTCGTCACCCCCGACTTGTGTTTAACAACAAAAGTAAACTGTTGCAGATATGCAATCCACGATGCATGTCTCGCTGAAATCTTGTCTTGCCCTTGCAAATGCTTCAATGCTTCATGATCAGTGTAAAGAACAAACTCCTTCTGAAATAGATAGTGTCTCCAGTGTTTAATAGATTGTACAACAGCATAAAACTCCACATCATATGTACTGTATCGCATCTTCGCTCCTGACAACTTCTCACTGAAATATGCAATTGGACGTCCCTTCTGACTCAACACCCCTCCAATCCCAACCTTGGATGCATCAGTATGTAGTTCAAACACCAATTGAAAATCAGGTAGCACTAGAATTGGTGCAGACGTCAGCAATTCCTTGATCTTCCCAAAAGCACTCCCTGCTTCCTCTGTCCATGCAAACTGTTTACCTTTCATGCAATCTGTAACAGGTGCCATCACACTGCTAAAGTGTGGTATAAACCTTCGATAGAATGAAGCCAACCCATGAAAACTACGAACTTCCGTTATCGTCTTGGGCTGTGGCCAATCTCTGATCGCCTCAACTTTACTTTGGTCAACCTGTATTCCTTTCTCTGAAACAACATATCCCAGAAATAAAACACTATGCGTCATGAACACGCATTTCTTTGTTGCAGCATAAAACTGTTCTTGTCGTAACACCATCAGCACTTCTCTAAGATGATTCAAATGTTCCTCTGGACTCCCACTGTAAATCAGAATATCATCGAAATACACCACCACGAATTTCCCAATGAACGGTCGAAAAATCTGATTCATCACCCTCATGAAAGTACTTGGTGCATTGGATAAACCAAATGGCATGACCAACCATTCGTATAGACCCTCCCTGGTTTTAAAAGCAGTCTTCCACTCATCTCCTGGTCTGATACGAATTTGATGATATCCGCTCTTCAAATCAATCTTCGAAAATATAGTAGCTCCGCTTATTTGATCTAATAAGTCATCCAACCTCGGCATTGGAAATCTATATCTCACCGTAATCTTATTTAATGCTCGACTGTCAGTGCACATCCTCCACGTCCCATCCTTCTTGGGTACCAATAAAGCTGGTACAGCACAAGGACTCAAACTCTCCTGCACACGTCCTTGCTCAAGCAATTCCTCTACCTGCCTTCGCAACTCTTCATGTTCCTTCGGACTCATTCGATAATGTGGTCTGTGTGGCAACACAGCACCTGGAACAAGATCTATCTGATGTTGTATATCCCTCAACGGTGGCAACTCCGTTGGTAACTCCTCTGGAAATACATCGTCAAATTCTTTCAAAACTGGTTTAACTTCTTCTGGAATTTCAACTTCTTCACTGCTCTCACGTCCAATCAACAAGAATACTTCCGGCTCTTCTTCAACTTCTTTAACAAACTCCTTTAAAGTCAATAAAGTTTTCAGCTCTTCAATTTCTTCTGACTTACTTTCTTCTTGTGATCTCTTCTTCGGTACTAAGATAATCTTCGTGCCTTTAAACATAAAACTGTAGCTATTGGTCCGACCGTCATGTAGTACTGCTCGATCATATTGCCATGGTCTTCCCAATAATAAGTGGCAAACATCCATCTCTACGACATCACACCAGATTTCGTCTTTGTATTTCTTCCCAATAGAGAATGGTACACGAACTCGTCTATCCACTTTCACTTCTCCTCCTTTTCTCAACCATGCTAACTTGTATGGACTCGGATGTTTCTCTGTCTTTAATTTCAACTTTGTCACAGCTTCGGTTGAAATAATATTATCACAGCTTCCTGCGTCAATCACAAACTTACACACCTTCCCCAGAATAGTACATGTTGACTGAAAGATGTTACTCCTCAACCAACTAGCTTCTTCCTGCTTCGGTGTTAAACACGATCTCCTCAGCATTAGGTTACAACCCTCATCTCCTGACGCAATATCCTGCTCATCCTCCTCAACTGGACTAGAACAATCTCCATCACCATCCTCATCCTCAACTTCTGCAATCATGGTTCTCTTCTTCGGCTTTGGACACTCACTGCTTTTATGACCCAATTCCTGACAATTGTAACATTTGAAACTATTGTTAACCTTTGTCTTCTCAACCTCCTTCATCACTGGTCTACTGATAGGTTTAGTAACATTAGAACTTCCACCAACACCCTTCGCTTGGTTGTTAGAATTAGTAAACACACCACTTCCTCGTCTCCCTTGTTTTTCCCAAGCCAACGCTTTCTGATGTGCTTCTGCCACAGATCTTGGATCGAACATATTGACCATATCCTGAATCTGCATTCTCAATCCTCCAATGAACCTAGATGTCAGCTGCTCTTCTGTTTCCATAATATCATTCCTTGCAATGAGTTGATAGAATTCATCAGCATAGTCATTAACTGTCTTTGTGCCCTGCCTCAAGTTCTGCAAACGTTGATACATCAAAGATTGATAATTGTAAGGTAAGAACGTTGCTTTCATCAATTTCTTCATTTTCTCCCAAGATTCAACTTTTGACTTTCCCATTCGTTCACGTGTAAGCTTGGTCTGCTGCCACCATGCCAAAGCTCTACCCCTTAGCCTTGTAGCAACCAACTTCACTCTACGATGTCCTGGAACTTCTTTGAAGTCAAAAATCTCCTCAACATTAGCTACCCAATCTAGAAACTCCTCTGCTTGCATACCACCCTTGAATTCAGGAATTTCTGTCTTCATCCCCGACTCCCATTTGTGATCATACTCAGAATAGTTTCTTCCTTGACCCCTTCCTTGAACACTACCACCATCATACTCCTCTTCAAAATCAGATGCATAACGATGTCGATTCTGACCACCAACATCTCTACTACCATTACGTCTTCCACCTTCATCCCTTCTATCGACATTCCTCCGTTCATGATCATTCACGTTCCTCCCACGCCCTTGATCATTTTCAACACTTCTATCTCGATTGGAATGTGGCGAGACTCTACTACCCCCATGGTTAGATTCGGCTGAAACCCGTCTCCGATTTTGATTCATCTCCGTCATAAGCCTCTCTAACCGGCCAATTCCTTCATTAAGCTTCTCACTAAAATTCTCATTGATTCTTTGCTCCATCTCATCAGCCTCTTCTCTTCGATATAAATCTTCTACGTTTTGGTGGTGATTAGCTCTTCTTGGCAGCATACTCGAAAACTTCACAATTCTCAACACTTCAAATTCAAACACTTTCCGGATTTTGATCCAAAATGAAACGGATCGAAAACTTCCACTTTGTAGCAAATCGCGATGAACACGATGGACAAAGTTTCGGCCTCCAATAAAAATCCGATCAAACAACTTCGAACAATGATGAACACTTCTCTTGCTCATGGCTCAACCTCACACTTCTCGGCCAAACAACTTCAACTTCTAAATGAATAGGCTCCAAGACTCGATCCAGCTATGATTGGCTAGAACAAGCTCTGATACCAAACTGACGCAGCGGATATTTCAAAACAATGTAGATCGGTGAAAGTAGCAGTCGATGGATTGATGAATGCTGAATTGCCTGAATTCGTTGATCCGAAGATACCGAACTCTAGCTATCTCGAACTCGTTGATCGCGCACGATACCGGGTTCAAAGATCTTCAATTCTTCAAGCGTTGATCAAGCGCACTTGATTCCGCGAATCGGCTTCTACAATCGTTGAATCGAGCGCACTCGATTAACCGAAAGAGGAGATAGGAGATTACACTCAACTACCAATTTGGAATGAAAGCACAAAGCAATCAAAAGAGAATTTTATTCAATATTCAACAACCATTACAAATGAGACTCACGGCCTATTTATAGGCATTTTACAACTCACACAAAAAAAACAACAAAAATTCACTAACTCCTAAGTCGGCTCCGACTTATAACAAGCGACTCAAAATAGCCGTCCTACCATAAGTCGTATACGACTCAACAGTTTGCAACACAACCGACTTACGACTTATGCAAAACATACGACTTAAAGAAATTACAACACAGTACAACAACCCTTAACTCAGCTCCGACTTAAGATATCCTCCGACTTAGCATATGGCGACATACGACTTAAAGACAGAAAAGTACAAACAGACAACATTACTTAAGTCGTTGCCGACTTAACAACATAACACGATTCAACAATAGCAGTGACTTCAGAAACAACGGTCCAGATTAACTCGGCAGGAAATCAATGGTTTCTATCCTCAGTGACTTAACTCCTGACTCGTTAGGTCGTTCAAGAGACTTAACTAAGTCGTAACTCGGTTCCGACTTATAACCCGCTCCGATAAGTCGTACATTAATCAAAACACTTCCCTTAAGTCGTTGCCGACTTAAGCCTTCACATTTTCCACCTCGTGTTGCTCCTCCTGTAGTTTTAGGTCGTAGCTCGTTCGAGTTGAGTCGGTCACTACTTATGTCTTCTCTCCAGTTAAGTCGGTCACGACTCATGCCTGTTTCTATAAGTCGGTCACGACTTATAATTCCTCTGTTAGCTTTAACTCGTGTACGACTCACGACATTGTCCTTAAGTCGTTGATGACTCATAGCACCTTCCTTAAGTCGGTCACGACTTATACCTTCGCCTTCCATAAGTCGATCACGACTTATGTCTTTTGCTCTGATAAGTCGGCTACGACTTATGCCTTGGGAAATTATAGCTTGGCCTACATCAGAAATTCTGAGCAACTTTCATATTTGTAGTTCGCGATTGGAGTCCAAACGAAGAAGTTACGGACGATAAACGAATTTGGAATGGAAATAATTAGATTAGAAACCAACGTTTATATAATAAATACCGGGACCCACTAATTGGCCCATTTTACTAGGCAAGTTGACCAGTAGTGGTCAACCCCTTTAAATGGAGTGGTCGACCGATCGAGCCAGTGCGGCTATGGTTAGCCTTGGCCAAACGGCCTAATTTTGTATATTTTAATCTAACGACTGTGGTTGATTCTAGCGCCTGTAAATTCAGGCCTAAACCTCTCTTCTCTTCTTATATTTTTCAAAAAGCAGCAGTGAAGTTCCACCATTTTTTCTTCTCCACTATTTTCTAAATTATAAAATATAATATTTATGTTCGTATCTATACAAATTGGAGAAGAAAAGAAATCAAATAAGAGAAGAAGAAGAAGAGCGAATCAACACTATGCGATAACAAGGTTATATATATATATATATATATCAATATTTGTATTTTATATTTTTTTCTCTGCAACCATAAATTTCTTTTCAAATCCGTAATTCTAATATACGTATATACTCTTTTTATACATATTTCTTGGAATAAGAAGGAAATGGAGTTGAATCAATTGTTTTAGATCATATCTAGAGATTTAGCACGCTTTTAGAAGGTGAATAGTAAATTTATATACTACTTATGATTCTAAATTTATCCCGTTGGCTTATGCTTGATTTTTACATCTAAATTAATAATATTTATGAATTGTAGGCTCAAATTAGCGTAGAAAACTACTACCTGCATATTCTTGTTTTAGATCGGATATGAATTATTCTACACCCTAATTTGGAAATCAGTCCCAAAATTTATAGATATGAATATTGATTAGATATGAAATTTATTCCAGATCTAAAATTGGGTTGTAGATTTTTAGTATGATTTTGATTATTACCCTAATAATATTGAATTGGGAATTCCGTGGTTTAATTTATGGGAAGAACGTCCATTTGATTTTTATAAATTTGTTTGCATTTCCAAATTGCATAAAAAATACAGCATTTGATTTAACAAGAAATATATGCAAATAAAAAGGAAGATATATGTAAAGTATAGATGTATTCTTTGTAGTTTACACTGTCTATTATAATAAAAAGAAAAGAATGATTCTTTTTCATTTCAAACGCGACAAATCATTCCTTTTATTGTTGATCTTTTGTTTTAAACTAATTTATGCAAATCATAATGGAGAATCTTCCTAAGAAATATAATTTTAGCAAATTAAATATGAAAAGAATATTCTAGTTGAAGATAAGTGACTAGAATATATTTGGTATAGGTAGGTATTTATATGCGCTAATAAATATGATGATTTATCATGTTAACACTTACTTGGGATATTAGTTATGCATAGTAATAACATATATTTGCGGATAGGAGTTAGAAAGGAAAGTGAGGAAAGGTTGTAACTCCAATTAATGGGCAATAAATGCGGAATGAATTTGGGAGTCAAAAATAATTTATAGGGTAAATGGATAATGGGACTAATAAATATGGAAGATTAGATTAATAACTATGAAATAGTTAGAAAGAGATAACTAATTGGAGATTGGTAATTATATAAATGTTTTAGGAAATGTCCTTAGGATGATAATCTTTTATCATGGATAAGTTGACATTTATGGAGAAATAGATAAAAGAGGGATTTATGGGAAGTTGAATATTTAAGGTAAATTATATAGCCTTAAATAAATAAAAGGATGTTAGTAAGCTAATTCCAATATCCGATTTAGGATGATAAAGCTTAGTAATAATAAAGCTTAGTAATAATAAAGCTTAGTAATAATAAAGCTTAGTAATAATAAAGCTTAGGATAATATGGCTTAAGTTAGTAAAGTTTAGAATAGTTAATTGGACTTAGTAGGTTGGGATGCGAGGTCAGTAGAGTCACACAACAAAAGTATGCCCTTTACTTTGGGCTACCAATTGTTGTGTATACTTCCTACTGATGTGAGACATCTTTAACCATAAGGCCCATAGAATAATTGGGCTAAGAAGATTAGGATGCTAGATCAGTAAAGTGACACAACGAAAGTTCGCCTTTCACTCAGAGGCTATCAGCAGTTGTGTACACTTATTACAAATGTGGGACATCACTAATCATAGGACCCATAGGAAACAGTTATATAAATCATAGGATCTTCTTAGGGGTTAGAGGTATTAAGTGGTTGTTTGAGGGCCTTCCTCTTTCCTAATTAAAAAGTATTAAATGGTCCAAAGTATCGATTAGGAGCGACAGTGGATATCTCAGGAAGAGTCCACTTCGGGTTTGAGGTACTAAGTGACTGATCTAGGGTCCACCTCTTTCCCATAAAGAAGTATTAAGTGTCCCAGTGAGATTCCAAGAATCATAAACTAGATCGTACTAATGAGGAGTCCGCCTTGGGGTTAGGTATTAAATGACAAAGGCCTACTTGAAAATATAGGTATTAAATGGTCAGGGGGCTGCCTAGTTCTTATTAATGAGGTACTAAGTGGCTTGGGTACCGTCTCTCACATGGCTAAGAATTTAATGATGATAGATGCGTTAGTAGTATGGCTATTATGTATTATAAAACCATAAATAGCGGTCAAAGGTCTCTGTAGCTAGGACCAATAGACCAACGATAATGATGCTAAGAACCTGCTTTATATTTGGAAGTATTAAGTGGCTGATAAACTTATTTCAGTATTCTGTACCTTAGAAAGGGTAGGTAGGTGAATCGTGCTAGGTAGGAATATCGTGTGTGCAATATTAGGTTAATCCAGTTAACCTTAAAAAGGTAGACATAACAATTAAATGTAAACCAATCAGTATGAATTTATGTTATGGACACTATAGATTTTCCAGTCACCAGAATGGTGTTTTGACCCCCTCCTCATTACAACCCATAAGATAGATTTAGAAGAACAAGTCACCGGAGTTGGACGTGATTGATTATTGAAGAAGTCTTCTTTTCTCTCATGCACGATGTTGATGTGGCGATCTGATATCCAAGGAATACAATTAATTCCAAGGTAGTAGCCATATCAGTATTTATATCCTATTATTGTTTCCACCGTGAGTTTAAATTTTATCTATCTCTGATAATGTTCATGCTTATATGCAGTACCAAATCCAATGAGTTGTGCTTTGATGGACTTGGGTTTTGATTCTTGTCGAAATTTAAGCTCATATTTTCTGAGAGCAGCAGCGAAGCTCTACCATTTTCTCTTCTCCACTATTTTCTAAATTATAAAATATAATATTTATATTTGTATATATATATATATATTAGAGAAGAATAGAAATCAAATAAGAGAAGAAGAAGAGCGAATCAACACTACGCGATAACGGGGTAATATATATATATACATTTGTATGTATGTATGTATATGTATATGTATATGTATATGTATATGTATATGTATATGTATATGTATATGTATATGTATATGTATATGTCTTTAACCCCAAATCGCTTCTCGAATATGTATATACCCTTTATATACATATTTCTTGAAATAAGAAGGAAATGGAGTTAAATCAAAGGTTTTATTTCAGATCTGGAGATTTTGAATGCTTTAAGATGGTGAGTGGGAAATTTATATATTATTTATGATTTTCATCTAGTCCATTGGCATACATTTGATTTTTATGACTAAATCGATAATATTTATGAATTATAGGCTCAAATTAGCATAGAAAACTATTGTCTACATATTTTTGTTTTAGATCTAATAGGAATTTTTGCTACACCCTGATTTGGAAATCAATCCCATAAGTTATAGATATGAATATTGATTAGATATGAAATTTATCCCAGATCTTAAATTGGGTTGCAGATTATTAGTATGATTTTGATTATTATCCTAAATATGTTGAATTGGGAATTTTCCGTGGTTTAATTTATGGGAAGAATGTCCGTTTGATTTTTATAAATTTTTTATGTTTTCAAGTTGTGTAGAAAATGCATCATTTGATTTAGCAAGGAATATATACAAATAAAAAGGAAGAGATGTGTGAAGTACAAATGTATTCTTCGTAGTTTAGACATTCTATTCCAATAAGAAGAAAATAATCATTCCTTGTAATTTCAAAATAGGCAAATCGTAACTTTTATTTTTGATCTTTTGTTTTAAACTAATTTATGGAAATCATAACGGAGAATCTTCCTAAGAAATGTAATTTCAGCAAATTAGATATGGAAAGAATATTCTAGTTAAAGATTGGTGACTAGAATATAGTTGGTAGAAGCAGGTATTTATATGTGCTAATAAATGTGATGATTTATTACGCTTAACGCTCGCTTAGGATATTAGTTATACGTAGTAGTAATGTTGATTTCCGGAAAGGAATTAGGAAGGAAAGTATGGAAATGTTGTAACTTCAATTAATGAGTAACTAGTGTGTGGCCCGTGCTACGCACACGGGCAGTGTTGGTAGTGTAATGGGTATGAAAAGCTATTTTAGAATGCGATGGGTGGAAGTATTCCAAATATATGCAGTTGTTGAATGAGGAAATAAAGAATATGTTGTTGGGTAGGGGTTATCGCAGTATATGTAAGTACAGACTGAATGCAGTGTTTTTTTAGAATATGACCCAAATAAATGAATTTTATATAGAGATAAATGTAGAGTTGTATAATACTTTGATGTGTGCATGCAGATGTACTGTGTGTGTATACAGAGATATATGTAGAGTTGTATAATACTTTTATGTGGTTTGATATTATACACCATCTCTTTCCACCATTCTTTTATCTTTGTGGCTAATATCAAGGTATATCATCCTGGTAAGAGTTCACACTGTACAGAGAACTTTTTTGTAACCAATAGCAACAATATAAACTAATGATTTCTATCCAACAGCCAACCTTTTACATGGATGGCCAGCAAGAAGCACTATCTTCAAAGCCTCCATCGACATATATCTTATCAGTGATCTCTTCAGCAACAGATTTCAAGTTAGTGACTCTTTGTTCACTTTGCTTTAGTTGGTCAATAATTCTAGTTGAAATTATTCTAAACATAACAAAACCAATGTGAAAAAAATAGGCAGTGTCATGGAAAAAGTGTAAGTAAATGAGTTATAACATGTTAGGACTAACGCATAACACTCATTGGCAAGGGAAAAGCTAAATGTAAAACACATGTCCTTACCTCAAGTTTTCATTTTCTTTTATGAAAGTGTGAGTTTATATTGTTGATTGATTTTATGTTGTTGATTTTATAACAGAACAGTCCATCTTTCATGTTTTGGTGATCACATGTGGTCCATTACAATAGATCCTCCTCTCTCCAATTACTACTGATGTATAGTTGAACATTGAGATTATCTTATATTGCACTTACAAAATGCATTTGTTTATTATAATTTTCTTTTAGATGTGAATATAGTCTACCGTGGGAGGTTTCGCATAGGAGTTCAAATATGTTTGTGAATGTATCCTTGAAAAAATTAACGTTGATAGTACATAAATGCCAACCTTCTGTTGCCTCAAAAGTAAATGCTTCCAGTTAGCTCTTACAATTGATTCAATACCTTCTCATTTTTTCTATCAGTGTGTTGATCTGGATCAAATCCAACTTCATTTACACCATAAAAACCAAACTGATGTATCCACCATGTACTCCCCACTCTTAAAGGGTTTCCATAACTAACTCATGGAAGATTTTATAGTCTCTACATTATGTCAATATCCATTAATTTTAAACACGTCTGCTTTGAAAGTGGAACAAAGCAAGTGTTCTTGGGCTCATTCACATGCATCAACAGGATAAGACCAATTTCAATCCCTAATAAAAAAATATACTAACACATAACAATGATTATTCATAGACCTCAAACCAAGAGAAAGTGATATAAGCGCAGATTCCAACAATATTCATTTTAACTAACAGTTAAATACCACCAGGTTTAACAAATTTTCATCATGTGATAAAGTGAGATCAAGTCCAATTTTAAATTGTGATATAAAACTATTCCACATCTGTTAAAATTTAAAATATTTTTGAGTAGCTACACATTTAGTATATAGGATTAGAAAGAAAGTTGTTTATATAGGATTACACACACTTTTGCATTCCTAAAGTGTTCTCATATTTATGACAAATAAAACCATATTAGCATGTTAAAAATTACTTACATCTAAGCTAGCAAGAGCAATCCACTAACCAAATTGTCTAATCCCAAAGCGCATATGTCACTGAAAAAACAAATACACATTTGATTATTAAAAAAGAAATGGTATAACACGTTAATGTGCTTTTCTAAAGTACGTCTTAAACTTAACTTATGGTGCTGTAAACTTAAATATGCACATAGATTTCGCCTAATAAATAAATTGCTAGCTGTATAACCATGATGAAACAAAATCAGTACACAAAGAGTTGGGAGTAAAAATTGATTAACGTGCATTAGTTATGTCATTTTTGAAAATAATAAATTTATTTACTGTGCTATATACAACTTTAATCGCTTGTGTTATCATAGACAGTAATTCAAAGTCGAAGCATCAATATATTCTATATGTTGTAGCTCATCTACATAAATAAAAGAAAATTTTGGAAAAACAAAGTGTAACTATTTTAACTGTAGTGATATTTAGTATAAATGCTTCATTTCTAGTAGAGATTTTACGACTGAAGCACAGAAGAAAAATTATAACAAATTTCAGTGGAGGTGATAGTGATGTATTGCTTCATTAATAATTTTGTAATATTATTTCTTATATAGTCATATAAGCTAAGAGTAGAAAAATATTGCGTTGCTTATTATACCTGTAGAATTATGTAAGGGTATTTAAGTAAATATCTATTGCCACCGTTAATGTAAAATACACATGAACTTAATTATTATAATGATTCGGTAGGGTACTTCAAAGATTAAACGTAGCTATAGTCAGCTTCCTTCTTATAATTTAGCATAATAAACAATACTTTTAAATTAAAAAAATATTGTAATGGACGTAAATGAAATATACCATGCTACTCACCACTATATGGATGTGATTATTTGAGACTGCGATTTGGTAGGAACAGTTCAAACTTCAAACATGAACACTTGAACAAATGGCATTTTTTCATAGTAGTTATACATTCTTAGCATGGTATGGTGTAAGAAGATACGTTAAAACATATATAAGTTGTTTATACTTCTATACAGACAACTTTCAGTTTGAATATTAGCATTGTATTAAGATGAGTTACGGGTTTTTCCTAGATTTTCCCGCATTATTCATGTTGTAGAAGGATGGGCTTCTCTTAAGCTTTAAGTCACATGCTTAGTAATTTTATAACTTGCAATTTTATTTGAGATTAGCAACCTACTCTTTTTCATATTTAGGATATACAATTTGTAACATCCATGCAATTATTAATGGAAATAAGTCAATGGTAAAGTCAGTCGACTAGCAAACAAAATATAGCCTGTATGCATCTCTATCGATTTTGTTAATAACATGAATGTAAACTTAGATTAAAACTTTTTTAAACATGATTTTATTAAAGTAAGGGATATATCATATGCAAACATCATAGAATGTTACTGAAATTCATCTCTATCTTCTTTCATTTAATATTGTTAGGGCCGAATGCACTTGTATGAATGTCAGTTCATCGAGTAACATTCAGTTCTTACTATTAATCATCTACTGTGATAGAAGTAGCATTTACTAAAATTTGAATAATAATACATAAATTAAAGAGTAAGTAGTAGTATGTAGTATGAATAATAAGTGCAAACAAACCATATACTATAGATAACGAAAGCAATGTATGTAAATTTAAGGTTATCATTAATGAAAGGTTCAATTTCTCAATCCAACACCAAAGTATTATTTGATAATACTATATACATTCAAGATAAATTTAATAATCTACATCTTCTTGTAATTCAATATCACTTCCAAAAGATTCTCTTCCATGAAATTTTCTAATATTTATCATCATGTTTTCAATATGCATATATTTGTATATATTGGAAAGGATTAGTGGAAAGAGAATTTTGCACCAAAGCAAGACTTATTAGTCTAAAAGAGTGGCCAAGTAAAAAATGATTTAAACTAATATAGATTATTTTGGATATACTGCACTAAACCAAATCATCGATTTGGACTTTGAAAAAGGAAAAAAATGTACTGAAGTAATGGTAGTACATTTCAATATTTCCAAAATTTACAGTTACTTTGATCTTCTTAAATATAGTGATTACCAAGATGCAATATAAGATACATTTCATAAACAACAACGAACCATCGTGAATTTTGTACATCGGGTCTATAAATATAAATCAAATATGAACACAAAATTATGCGATTGTTACATTATTTTCTGAACTATAACAGAATAAGCAAATTTTACATGATAGTGAGTAAAGATCAAGGTTTAATTTATAGATTCAACAAACTACCTTGATATCATACAACCATATAAAAATTGAAAAGCAGTATACCAATCAATCAAATTGAAAATAAAGTGATACAAACAGTAGTACACAGAGTTAAGCATACATAAACAACTACAATACGTAAATAGAGTTGCCTTTTTGGTGCGTAGGGAAAGGCAGAAATAAGTATAGGAATAAATAAAGACGGCAAGTTGGAAATATAACACGAAACTTAGGACTGGGGAAGACAGAGGTAGGGTGGTGTTGTAGGCGTACGTTGCTTCATCATGCGATTGTCCATGTGGCTGCCTACTTCTTTCTCTTCCTATCTGTAAGTCGTCCACGTTTTCTGTGCCTACCATCAGGTAGCATGTGACATTTAGGTTCATTCTCCCGTCCAACGGTGTCTTTGGTTATGCTGCCATCCTGTAAACATTCTTCAGTCTCCTACAGGAACGCAGAATATATATGTTAGTTAGTTTGTGTGTTATGTGGAAATCAGTGTGGAGTGTGGGTTGAAATATAGATCCGCTTAACTTTAAGCTTTCCTCCATTCTTCACACCTGAGTAAGGAAAGCAAATTGTTGGCAGGTAGAGTAAAATGTATGTAAGATATGTTAAGAAGAATGGAGAGAGGTATGAGGAAGAGTCGTACTCATTCTTCTGACAGTGCTAGACTCAGTAGTTTGCTGTGTACCGTCAACTTCCGTTGTATCCTTTGGCTCCACGGGGTCATGTTGATTTGCCAGAGAGTTGTAAGGTTGGTGAATATGTGAAATTCTACTCATGGTCAGTGATTTTCCATAATTCATTATGTCATAGTTTGACGGTATGAATTCAAACTGAGCTTCTGTACCCATCAAGCTGGTGAACAATTTAGCAATCACATCATCACCGTTGCTCTAATGAAACAGAAATAATAGTGTTGGTAGTTTGACGTAATGGAGGAAGGAGTGGGACAGCAGTTGAATGTGAAGGTTAGGCAGTTGGAAGTTAGGAGTGTAAATTTAAAAAGCAGTGAAGGTGTAAGCTATGTGCCGTTTTGGATATATCCATCATCTCATCGACGCTCCGTTTGAGTAGGTAGGCAGCATCTCTACCAAAAGCAGTCACAGTCGCGGTACCAGTATGGTCAAAAACTTCCATAGATATCTTATACCTATGTTGATATAGCAGAAAATAAGGGATAAAGGAGTTGAAATTCAACGACACACTAACTTATGCAGACCTGTTGACTGGATGGGCAATATTGTTATTGCATTTAGGGCAGGTAAAAATGGTTGCTTCCTTTGTCACTGTCTTCTTACAAATGGGACACGAAAGATAATTCCAGCCGGATGATGTGTTAATCTTCATCAATGTTGCGTTTACGACATACTTCTTTGACTGCAATGGGGGGAGATAGTGAAAAATGTTAACCAAAAAGTAAAGGTAATATAGCGGTAGAAATAAACGATATTGAATTACATGGCAGTCATTAGATCTTATGTCTTCTAACATGCTAGCGATGGTACTTTTAATTTCCGGATCGTAAGTAGTTGAAGATGTAGGTCGTTGACGCTCAATTGATGTAACGGTACTGCCTCCGTTGTCAGGGACACTGAAATGTAATACAGTCACAGTGAGGTTGAGGATGCAGTGTACGTAGTGGCAGTAGTTCATAGAAATAAATTGGAGGTATACCTAGAAATTAATTTTGCTATCTCTGGACAGGCAATGTTAGAGTATATTTGTGTAGCATTGGTGGATGAAAATGTAAACTCTCCTATAATTATTAGTTCGGACATAAGGTTGATATTCAAGAATGTAATATAATGTAGTATAGACAGTTTACCTTTGAACAGTTTGACAACCATAGAAGTGAATATCACCGACGGTGGTTGTTTTTCCAATTCAATAGCGGCCACATCTATGAGGTCTGTTTTGTCGACCCACAAAGTAACAGATATATTTTTTGAACTGTGTGAAATCGAAATGGAGGGTGTTAGCAATCAAATATATGTACGTAAATGTGACATAGTGGTAAATGTTAAACCTTCTAGTATAAACAATAATCCCTCTTTTAGATGTTTGACATCCGGTCCTTGTTGTTAGTTGGACAACATCAGAAATGCCTCGTAGTACCCCACCAACATCTGGTAGGAAGACGTAAAAAAGAGGAATGTCAAGGAAATATGAGGAAATGTTTTAGTGGAAACGGTAGAGTGATAGTATACGGCGTGTAGTAGTACGGAAAGAGAGTGCACCTGTAAGTTGAGCCACTTTATCTATGCGTTGAGCGAGAGTTTCATTATCAACAAAACCAAATTTGTATCTAGGAATATTGTACAGTGTAGGTGGCAGCCGTTTTACTTGGGTGTCATTACGGAGGATGATCATCAACTCCTCATCTATAGCACGGTACGTAGTCTGCGAAGGGTAGATGTTGAATGTTTCAATCTCGTACAAACATTGTTCTACAAACGTATGTGAGTATTTGTCCACCAAACTCTTTGTCACGAAATCATGCTTTTGGTTGCCCTGTGTTACAGTAAAGTGTGATCCAGTTGCAGCATAGCAGTAAGTTGTAAATAAAATGTCCACATATCAATTGGGTTTTCAACTTACCTTTACGTCAAGAAGTTGAAGATTTGTCGAGTAAACCTCTTTTGCGGCTTTGGAGATTGAATTCCACATCCTAGACAGTCGTACATGGATGCGATCCCAATTAGGACTGACTGTCAAGTCAGACAGCAATTGATATTGGTTGGCCATTCTGGTATCTGCTGAAAGAAACATAGGAAAGGTTAACAACATTAGCAGACAGAATGGTAGTAGAACAGTTGGAAATTTGATCATTTGTAGTGACCAAGGTGATAGAGAAGGTTTAGCGGAATAGGGAGTTGTTCGTTCAGGGAGAGGGAAGTACCTGAGGAGTAGTATACAGTGGGAGATAACAATTTGGTGAGGAATAGGGTGCTGAACAAAAGAACATGTTGAGTTATTTATAGTTGGAAGCCGAACAGTATAACTGATGCACAGTTTAGAACCGCCATGTTTTGAGCAAGTCTATATATGTGGGGTTGTATCTGCTGGTAGTGGGTATAGTTATTTAAGGAAATGGGTTAGAACAATTGATCGGGGGGAAATAACTGTTTCCAAAGGACAGTTGCATCCCGGGGGAAATTATCTGCAGTTTAAAAAGTTTTTAAGTTGGTGATAACAGTTGTATGCATGTGAAACTGGTGGAATTGTAGGATGGATTACAGTAGTACTGCATATACACCATATTTCAAGTCCGTTAAGTTTTTAAATTTTTAGGGATTGAAGGTAGAGGACCACGTCACATCACAGTGTGTTACGACGTCGACATATTGAAAAGAGGACGTTTAGTTGATGCTAAGTAAGGCAGATGTGTGCACGTAACAGGGGTACATTTTCTGCCTTCTAAACAGAGAATGCAGTAACACTGACCAAAGTGCATATATTTGGAGGCATTCAAATATAGTTGTTTCAGATATGGATCAACAGAGTAACCGGTCGGTTTACCCTGGTAGGGACTGGTAGTTTAAATTTGCCGCTTGATGTACCAATTTCTGATGGAGGAGTGATGAAATACATGGCACGCATATGACTCCATCTACGTACGGTAAGTATATGAGGGGCACTGAAACAGCGTAGAGAGGGGATATTGTACTAATACTAAAAAGATGTGAATGAAGGGTATAAGAAGTGGGAGGTTGTTGTATACCCATATTGTTTACAATTTAAAGGGTAATGTAGCATACGGATGTCACCGTTTAAAATTCCAGCAACGAACTACGTTATTAAAAAAAATGCAATTCAGTGGAAGTAACTAACAGTTTAAATGTACTAAGAAGAAGGAATTAAAAAAGATGAACTGAGCAAAAACGTAACAGTAGGTACTGTGAGTTAAATATCCAATATTGTCTTGTGCGCATGCAAAGTTTAAGCATCCTAAGAATCTTAGTTTTCATTATTTTATGCCATTTTCTGTTAATTTGTCTAAGTTGTCGGTCCCAAATATTCTATGATGGTCCATGGGGATGTTGGAACATATGATTTTATGGTATAAACTGAGTAATATGTTTTCATGAGTCATGGATCATGGGGCTTTAAATTATGACCATGGTAATGTATATAATAGTTACTTTTTTATTAACTTTTCGCATTTAGTGGCTATTCTTATTTCTGGTTATATGCAAAATAACAAACACAGTGGGAAAGAAACCGTTGTAGAAATATCTTAAGTCAATAGTTCATTTTCACGTACAAACAGTCAGTCACTATTTATTTTATGTACCCCTTAAGCTTGCATTAGATGTTATGATAAAGAATTTGGCGACTCTTTATTTATTATCATAGCACTTCCCGGTCAAGCAATTGATATGTAGAACATGCTATAATTATTTTTACTTAAATAATAATATAGTACATACACTGTCAGAGGTTAAAAAATGGAAGAAGAAATAAAAAATTAAGTTTGTGTGCATGAAATTAGCTGTGTAGATTATTACAGGAAGGACCAAAAATAAATGACGACTTTGATGAGTTTCAGTCATAAAGTACGTGTATCTTTATATTTATTTGTACAACACGTTTTGTATCCTATGTTACAGTATAGATAGATTGACATGCCTTGTCAGGTAGTAAATGAGAACAAATGGTACAGTATATATATCTATGAACAGTTACATCGATCATTGATCAACTTAAATTGAAAGCTGCTTATTCATGGAGTCACATCTCAAACATGCAAGCACCTGAGTTCTTAAACTATTTAAAGCTTCTGTTGTTTAGCTTTGTGCCCCATCCATATATACCTCCAATATTCCAAATGCAGTGGGCCTACTTCCACTCTTTCCTTCAAATTTGTAAACAGTTTCCCGAAATAAATTACAGGACAATATATTCATACAGAATACAAACCTATTAGCTATTACAGTGCTTGTTTTTGTGGCAAAGAGTGGTAGGAATAGATAGGGGGGTGATGTTAAAACCGCAGGTAGATGACAGGGAGCAGAAGGTACAGGGTTGAAGCAACAAAGATCTGAAAGTGAATAACACAAAAAGGCTGCAAATTGTTTACAAACAGGAGAACCAGCAGAGAGCACATATGTCGGTTGATGAAGTTGTTTTGCACAGTGCTCCACCGTCTGGACGCCTTCCTCTTCCTTTTACTGTCTGAAGTTATTCCTCGGGTCATTGGCGTACCATTACTCCGTCTTGACTCAGCCTGAAAAAGACAGTAATACGTTAATAAATTTGTACCTATGTTATGAGCTATTAATGTGGTAAGGTCAGTATCCTAACCTCCTACGTCACGTGCAGATGTGGTTGAAGGTTATGTGACCAGGCATGTTTCCGTTTCAGTAGGCAAAAAATCGTTGGTTTTTCATGATCTAAACGTTGTAGACAGAGAAAGCATAGCAATGGTGCATGTAGGGACAGTTAATGGAAAGGTCAAATAAAGAGAAAAAATTATGGACTTCAATGAAGAGCATACCGGAGAGTATATAACGTTTGGATGAAGCGTGATGACACATCTTGATCGGAGAAGTGTAGTGTACGGACGTGAACTGTGATGACAGCGGGGATGCATCATGCTGCCAATGTTTTGTACAGGTTTTGTAACTCATCGATTGTCAGTATTATTCAAATTAGCCATGGACAGCCATGCTGCAATCAAAACCATATATGTATAGTAGTAATACAAAGCAGGAGAAAAGATAGAGAAATGCAGATATGTTCGTTATAACTGTGTAATAAGTGTTAGAAGGCAGACCAATTTACGATAAATAGCACAGTGTTTGTGATTAACAGTGCCTCCTGGTAGGAATATATGCATCTTTCAAATGGCAGAAGTGGGCATAACCTTTCATGTTAGAAGTTCGATTTATACATCCTGTCGTGTGTCATAAGCACATGGGCATGACTATTTAATGTATTACGAAGGAACATGGAGTGCCAAGTACTGTCGGTATCATTTACTATGTAACTGTATGCAACAACAGTGAAGATAAAGTACAGAGAGGAATATATATATATATATATATATCTGTGTGTGTACAAACATACACATACATATATATATATCGATGTATATGTGTGTGCGTATATGAATATGTGTACATATATACATGACTAAATTGTGTGGAGAACAGAATTCAACTCGTCGTTACTATTTGTACGGCAATGAGGACAGTAGTATAAGATAAGTTAAAAATCGAGTCTGTCAATAAATATGGTTAATTTTGTTCACTCTTTAGTTGCCTTGATCTACTCACATAAAGGCAGCAGCAGGTGGTTGTGCAAGAATTTTGCTGAACTGGTACGAAATTTAGAATAGTTAATACACTCCACAATACCTCTGTAAGTATGACTTTTCCCTGCAGGCAGGTTTGACCGCATAGAAAGATCGCTCACGGACCACGGGAATCTATACGCAGCACGACTTAGGCAGTCAGATAGTTGATTTTTGCACCACAATACATCTGTAAATACCGATGAAGTTCATAATATATTAGGTGGTCATAGAACTATTTTAAACGTAGATAAACAGCGTGTAGACAAAATCAGAGAAATGGAATATGGGCGAAGTCGAAAAAGAAGCATAGTGATTACAGCATAGCCCGGCAGTTGTTGAAACAGAAATAAAAGTTTTCATACGAACATAAATTACAAACCGGTAGGATGGGATGTCAACACAATGCATTTGAAACGGAAATGGTAGTCAAATATAGTTCAACGTTGGAAATTTGGAAATGATGTTTACTTGAACATTATGTTAACACACACAAACTTAACAAACTGAGGGTAGGTAGCGTACACAGTACATGCAGTAGTAGACCAATTAATTTATTTTTGGTTTAACCAGTACATACTGTGCAGTTGTAGCAAGTATTTAGAAAAGCTTTGACAGCAGTGTAATGCACCAATAAACTGTAGTTGTCTTGGTAAATAGTAGGCAACCATAAGCGAGATATGTTACTTACGACACACCAATTCCCCTCTGTGTATGATCTGCTCGAAATGATGATACGTTTAGGTCATAAATATATCATGGGAGGTTAGTGCTGTTAGCATGTAAACAGAATATGCAGTCAATCATAAAGTGGACACAGACTGATAACATAGAATATGAAAATGACTCAATGTTAGTGAGAAATAAATGTGTGAGTAGTGCACGTAATTGACCCACTACATTTTCCAGTGCGGAGGACAGTAATAAGTTTTTAACATATCGACAGTTCATAGCCTGTGCACACATACCGTCATCGATCCGGTCAGTAATAAACGTTACATATGAGCATCAGACGGAGAGAGTTTGAAAATACATATGGAAAGAAAAAATAGGCAAAACAGGTAATGAGCTATGTGAATAATGAATATATCGTACCACTAAGTTACAAACATCTATGTTCATTGGAAAAAAAAGCTACAATATAATTTCAGACAGTCGTGGTGAAGGCACAGAGAGCAGGAAAGAGTTACAAATGAATTTGCAGTGTACAGTTGAAAAACTGGTAGTCCATAAAAATAGGTACAACAGAAATAGGTCATGTAACCACATTTTTTCCCTCTGTAACCTCAGCCTGAAAGCAGAAGGAAGAAAATTAATAGCAGTGATTATGAATGTCAGAAGCAAAATGCATGTAGTAAATGATGTAACATATGATTACCTGATAAACCGTTGAAAACTTCTTTATATACAATATTTTTGGTTAGGCCACGACGTCCACTCTCCAAGTGACCAATTAAAAACTTAATACCCTGGTACGAAGTTGTTCTTGATACGGCAACATACAGCTGTCCATGGCTGAAAACAGGACAGGGCAAATATATTCCTACATTATCTAAAGTTTACCCTTGGCTTTTATTTATCGTCATTGAAAAGCAAACCTTCATGGGAAACTGTCGCCTACGTAACACAAATGACCATTTTGTATTCGCGGACGTAAGGATGATGCGAGGAATGAGTACCTTCGTACCGATATTAGTACCAGTAATTATTTCTACTTCGATAACCCTTTCAGCAAGTTGAGTTACAATTAACCGTGTTCCATTGCAAAGGCCTAACCTCTGATTCAAATTTCGTAACAACATAATTGGAACTCCTATCTTTAACTGCAGAATATGGTTGGTAATCCAGATATTTTTAGAGTGTTCAAAAATTTGGTAGGATAAAGGGTATGTTGATCATCCACTTGTTCAGACGAAGGACTAATGGAATCAGCACTTAAATAGGATCTTAATTCACCATTAATTTGAGAAAGGATGTAGGAGTTAATTTCCTCAACAAATTCGTTAGTCGTAGCAAGCACGCACCATTTGCGTAGATACTCTTTATCTGGTAACCTATTATGAAAATCAGGATATATGTTGTCAACCATATTTTTTAGACCACAATCTCCAACGTCAATCAGATATTCAGAAGGTATAGTAACCCGTCTGGTGACACTGCATCCACGTTTCCCTCTCCAATGTCAAACACCCATTTTGCAAACTTCTCAACTTTCTCCATTTCACGGGTGCTACATGTTGATCGTTGTAGTCTCATGTTTCTTATGAGTATGAACACCGTACACTTTGCCCAAAGATATGAATTGCTGTGGAAGCAGAGACCACCATATCTCTGGTACCTTTATGAACTACTGGCAAAGTTTGTTGAAAATCACCTCCAAGTAATACTGTCTTTCCTCCAAAAATTTTAGAAGGTCCGTCATTACTACCAACCTGCATTACATCCTGTAAACTTTTTTCAAATGCCTCTAGGGCATTACGATGCATCATAGGTGCTTCATCCCAAATAATTAAATCGGTAGATTTGAGCAACTGTCCTAAAGGAAATTGTTTTGATATATTGCATGTTGAATTCTCATCCACAATGAGTGGAATTTTGAATTTTGAATGGGCGGTTCTACCGCTAGGTAAAAGTAAGGACGCTATACCAAAAGAAGCGACGCCTAAAACAGTCTTACCTTCTGCTCTCAATTAAGTGATAATGGTTTTCCATATAAAAGTTTTACCTGTAACCCCGCTTCCGTAAAAAAAGAAGAAACCACATTCGTTTCGCTCAACAGAATCACGTATTGTGTTAAATACCTTTTGCTGTTCAAAATTTAAAGACGATAGAAGTGGGTGCGACTCAGCTTTCAACATTTCCATATCATAATCGTTTTCGTCTGTTAGTAAGCTACGATGACCTGTGAAAATTGAAATAAAGTCTGTAGGAGGGATGAAGTTAAATTCTACTACAGATCTACCACTTTTACTCATTATCTTCTCTATTTCACGTACGGTCTCCAACTTTAATTGACAGTCATAAAAAATATTAGTTTGCTGTTCATACGTCCGAAGAAGACTCCCTTCAATAGCCTCCGCCATCATTTTTCAGTTTCTATTCCAAAGTTGTAAAGGGTTGGATACTTCACAGAAAAGTAGCAACATAACAAAAAGTTCACGTAGAGACGATGCAGTTGCCCAACGTGATGCCTCGGTTAAAGCTATGTTCCATTCATTATCATCTTCAAGTAATCCACGTGCAACACATGCACTTTTAAAAGAGTCATAAACAACGGAATTAACGGTTCTTATCTCTTCTTAGTTGGTTGGCCCTTTCACAATGTTTAACAGCAGACGTGAAAAAAATCGTTCGCCGCATGTTGGATGAGCGAAATAAACTCTACCTATTGTGTCCCCTTTTTTCCGCGCTGTCCACTTGCTAATATTTTTGTTCCATACCCATTTTGTAGGGAAATCTACATATGTTAACTTTCATGCATCCTCACTAATTTTATTAGTTTCCATCCATTCAGTGAAAATAGTATTGTTAACAGCAGGTTGACATACTAATTCAGCCAAATTATCATCATCGTGAAAAACAACGTTTTGCTCCTCAGGTAAATGAAAGTGTAAATGTTCGAAGACAGGTTTTCGATAATGAATATCAAATTTGAAAATTCTCCAACTTGCTTCTGAAGCTGATATGTAACGACAATCTATATAAGTCTTTATTTCATCCACCTCTCGAACAAAATTCTGGTTTGTAACATTGTTTTCCTCAATTACAACAGCAGCCCTATCGTGCCCTTTGTGAATGTACTTGAACAAATATTTTATTGACTTCGCACGATTGCATATCTCAACATTAATGTGTGCTTGATACTTCACAACTAAACTGACATTATGCGGTATTACCCAACAATTATTTAGATTAACCTCGGATAATTTTGTGACAAAATTATCAGTGTTGCGTCTTCTGTACTTTGGAAAACCATGTTTGTCATACGTTGTTTCATAATTGATCCATTTTGGGTAATGTTTTGAACATTTACCATTTATCATACACTGACAGTTAGGATTAAGAGCGCCGCATGGTCCGTGTACCATAAACTGACAAACTGATTGATATGCAACAGGATCTGCCTCACGGTCTGGAAATTCTGCACTGACCACCTTATCCACGTGAGCTGTCGTTTTTGGTCTGTCCTCCCCCCGTACAAGCAGTAAGATATGTGCATGAGGCAAGCCACGCTTTTGAAATTCAATAGCGTACAAAGCTGGAAAAATATTTACCATAATTAATCAATATTTTCATTGTATGCAAATATATTGAAGGAAATTTTACTGCATGATGTGACGTACCTGCATTTAGTTTTCCAAAATGTTATTTTTCCTTTATGTCATGCATTGATTGCTGCAACTTGATATGAAAAACACGTGAAATTATATCTGGTCTATCTTCTGCCCTTTGACCAGGAATTGTTTTTAAGCACTCCTTAATCTCCGGCCATTTAGAGTTGCATGTAAATGTGATAAAGTAATCTGGAAAACCAGCCCATCGACAAATTGCCATTGCATCCTGGTAGATTTGAACCATATACCTAGGCCCACTAGTGAAAGAAGAAGGCAAAACCATTCTTCTGCCAATAGACAAAGCCAATGTGTCACCTGCTACAACCGCATCCTTCAGACCTTTGTACACTTCAGACCTGATATTATGTTGATTATTTCTGATCCAATTCAGTCTATCGTCCTCAATGCAACAGTACGCATCAACTATTAGCTGCTGCAACAATCTCGCACCATAAAGCAAGGTATTACCATCTCCCTCTCTGTATTGCAGTATGTAGGCATAATATTCACGCATGGTTACCATGTCATCGTTAATGATATCAGCTGGTTCGACAGAGTGATAAGGTATGTTAAGTCTGTAACTGTCCTCTGCATACGGAAATAAGAGTGGATACTACATGGCCATAAAACTGGGGTTCTTCTCATTAATTCTCTAAAGCAATCCACTTTTCTCCTCGATTATGATGTCCCTGTAACCCTAGCTTATGTTACCATTCCCTGTAACCAAAGCCGCAATCTCTGAAGTTGTTGGTATATTGTACCGTCTACCATCTCTATCCCTCCTTTCCAACAAACGAAGCGAAACATTGGTCAGACTACTACCCTCATACCTATCTCTAGCCATCCGAAACACCTTAGCCAGCTCATTACAGTCATTGTACATAGATATTAAATTTTAAATAATCTGAGGGTTTGTAGACTGCCTAGCAGACAACCCAGGCGCATTAACTCTGTTTCTAACCTCATTGGTTGTATCATATATATATATATATATATATATATAGTTGTGCAAATTTAGCTTGTCCATCGGTGGGTAGCAAAGAGCCAATTTTATGATAATTCTGCCCACTAATTCTAAATACATAAGGACCCTTACCTATGTTCACTGGATTATCAATACGCCCACCTATAGAGGTAAATGCAAACATCCCGTTATACACCCGTATGTTCTCTCTGAAATTAGAACTATCACGGCCACCGTTGTAATCAAGCAGGTTATGTAAATAGTCAGGGCATTTTTTATACTTCGGTAACTTAATTTTACCACCCTTACAGCAAATAGAAAACTTCGGATTCACAGGTCTTCTTGACTTCCTGTTCCTTTCTTCATACCAAACTGTTGCATTGCAACTTGAGAAAACATAGGTGGGACCACCAAAATTCCATGGTTGCACCACATTTCCTGTTTCAAGATTTTATGAATCACTGTTCTTAAGACGTATGCATACTGTAAACCTAGGAAGATAAAAAAAAGTCGTAGTCGAACCATTGGAAGTTTGATTAATGACAAATTGAACTTTACTCCGTACAACATACGATATCTCAAGTGGATAGGAGTAAACGTAAATATTTTTAAAACGCAATAGGTAAATGGGTTGTTCCAGGTTATTTAATAGTTCTGAAGACACGGGAAGAAGAAGAGTACACCATTACATGTGCCTATTTTTGCAAACACACTGGTGCGTGACTCGGGGAGGCATATCTTCCATTTTCCTTTCTCCCTGTTTTTTTACAAAGGAATGCATTAGTTGTAGTCTGTTAATATGTAAATGAAATAACAATTGCTGCACCGATACAACCTACCATGATGCCCACTCCATTCCGAAGTTATCTTTGGCCTATATGACACTTCTGCACGGAACTTGCTTGTATCTTCCATCGTTGTCCCCTTCTACTGTAAAACTGTAGACCTTTTTCTTTTCCTATCGTTGATTGCACCTCTTCTTTCAGCTCTAGCATTCCTAGCTACATCTCCACTACCCATAATTTATGATTATGAAAAAGACCTATAAAAGGGTTACAACGATCAGCTACAGAGTATCTAATGTATACAGTCATCAGCATAAGTAGCAGCACCTACTGATTACAGACAAAGATGTTATTAGTTCGGTGCAAATTGTTTAATTTCTGACGGTAGTAAGTGACAGACTTCCACATGCTTATTTACATATAGAATGTGTGGTCTGTCAGTCAGTCATACAGTTAAAAACATGCAGTGTAGCCGACAGGCTTGACTAGAAGAGTGCGACCAGCATGACATGTAAACCAAAAAAGATTATTTAGTAGGAGGAATAATACTCAATAAGGACAAACAAAATTATAAAAGTAACTAGTTTTAAAAATTTTCTAGTATAACCAACATGGTACTTCAGACGAAAAGCAACCCGTTTAGACGGTTTGAACATAACACTGAATTCATATACTACTGAACTGGAAGTACATAATTCAAGATTGGCCTCGTACAGTTAATGCATAGCAAAACCAATTTGCTTGATTTTAGGTTATAAGCATTTCATATTTGCTGCTATCAAACAACCTTCACAAAAATACTACTCACCAATCCAAGTTTGTGCTTGCAAAAGTAACATGTGGGATGATTAATTGCACATCATGTAGATAGAATTGAAGTAATTTACAGCTTACATGTTTGCGTTCTAAAATAGTGATGGGAAATGCAGGATCAGAAAACACATACAGTCGTAGGAAATGAAAATTCAGTAGAATCCATAAACAAAAACTTAGATACAAAATTCATATAAAATACCAACAATCCAAACTTAGGTCAGACTGAACAAAAAAAAATACAACATCAACTGGACAGCGATAAAACTGGGAGTCACCTACTAGTACATTAAGCACTAAAATAAAAATTGAAAAGTATGGCTACCATTTGATCTATTGAAGTTTCAGCTTTCAGTCTACCAACCAGTAAAAAAATAGGAACAGTTGATATGGGAATCATCAGTAAAAAGGAATTTAGACATTTAACTAACTACATAACGTCAAAAGCTGAGTGAAATACAATGACGGTGGTATTGATATTACTTTAGTAGCCAATTTAGATGCAAAATGTGCAGGCTGAGCAGAATATAGCAAACTATATTCTACTTCTCTATATTCATATTAATAGAGTTATTTTTCTTAAAGGTGATTAGTGCCCATCTCCCCTATCAAATTAGCAAACTACCAAGCTTCAACCTCCAACTACAATTTACTTATCATGATTTACACCTTTTGACTCCTCTCAGTACATCTTCATCCTACAGCTAATTTTTATTTGATCCGCAAATGAGAAACTATTTAGAAACTAAGAATACAGAATTATTATTTAACAATGGTTGATAAAAATCTTACCTGGTCTATGCCTGAACAATAACCGGTGAAGTAAAGAAAACTAAGAATAATTGTTCATATGATAACATAACCAATCTTCACAAAGGAGAAAATGGTATAAATTAAAGTTTAGCAAAGAGAAAAAATTAAAGCAGTCTTAATCTAGTCTAGTAGTGATATTCAGTAAAAAGAGATTACTGTATGGTCGCTTATGGAATTGATAATACAAAGTCTTAAAGCTACACTTCTTTTTTATGCTTTTTTCCCCTGGTAAAACCTCTTTGTCAGGTGTAAAATCAAGAATAAATCATGAACCTGCCAAGTGTTCCTAGCATTGGTTTGATGTGTATTACCATTATCGGTCGAAGTTTGAAATTTTCGTCTGTTCATTAGATGGGGAAACATAACATCAATTAGCATTATTGTACAACTGGTCGAATTAATGAAAGCACAGATGAATATGTACATCCATGTTTGTATTTTGAACATTATATTTTAAGAAAACAAAAGGTGAACATTAAACTTATTTGGAAAGAATAAAAAACCGAACATAATTATTCTCTGACTATCCATAGAATATTGAGTTGGAATATGATGATAAATGAACGCATAACAGTAAAAATTAAAATAAAAAATGAGATGAAGTTACCGAAATCAGAGACAGCAATTAGCAAGCCAGTGTTGGTAACGAAACAAAGCGATTAGCAAGGATCCAGGTTTTTCTGCCTGCAATTGGAGAGGAATGACAGTTATTATGAAGTACTGTAATGTGCAAGTTCGGACCGTTATTCCGAAGTAAACATTGATTCAAATTTTATACAGTAAGATGACATAAGCACAACCACTATATCACAAAACAGTGGGTATACCTGAACGTCCTTCTGTCCAGTTACATACTACAATTTGGATCAGGAATGCCTCTTCCATAGGTGGACAGACAGCTGGTGTTTTGAACCACCATGATAAGAAGGGGGCTTGAAAACCTGCTGATGTAGAGGAAAAAAATCACGGGGTATGAATAAAGATAATCATAAATATAAGAATAGTAACAGAAGCTAACAGACAGGGAGACGTAGTGAAACAAATTTATGTCATGTTTCTAAAACTGAAAGAGGGGAGAGAAAGAAAAATTGTCAAACCGGAAACAGAGGGCAAGGGTAAACAATGAAAAGCAATAGGTAACATTCAGTCCGTACGGACAGGTCTCCCTAATCATACTGAACTGTGTTGCAACCCACCCATTGTGTACTGCGACATAAGGTACGGGTTATTTTTGCATATTCCGTAATGTCGGTCATGCACAATATTGGATTATGAACTTATATTTATGGGCTCTGTATGTTCAGAACATCCGTACATACCACCTTCCTGTGTTCTACCGAACTGTCAACTTCATATTATGTATGCAGGCTGCTTGCAGCCGGGGTTAAAAATTAAAAACAAATTAAAAGCAGTAGTTCCACAATGGTCTTCTCTATGCGGAAGTTGAGGCGGTGGAGGCAGATTCAGTTAGAGGAAAATAAAACCATATTTTAGTTTGGCAAAAAGAGGGCAGTTAGAATGTAGCTGTCAGTAGCTAACATAGCAGCCATCACAACTCGTCCTCAACAGCCCGCATCAACTGACCATTACATTACATGAACACAGACAGTTGTGCACAGGGGAGTTGCGCTATCATATGGTAAATGGTCCTAAGTAGGAGTGGGCACCGTGTCCTAAGTCAGAGGAACATGAACGCAGTTGATGTGAGACGTAAATGAGTCGAATATGGGTACAGTCAATATTGGGTCAAACGTTAATGGATTTATAGAATGGCCCAAAAGGGAGAAAGGAATATAAGAAAAATTACTGACCTATTTTAAAGTAATTGGTCAGGCTGCCACCAAATAATAGTGAGCATGCAATCATAACCGGGTTGAACAGGAGGGAAGGCAAGCAGTCAGATGAGGAGTATATGAGGAATTGTAGGAGAACTGAAGGGGGGTTGTGGGAAAAACCGGCCGCCAAATTCCCAAATTGAAGAACAAATTTACTCACGATTTACGAACAGCGGATGTGAAGAGGAGTGGTGAGACGGAGGGGGGGTGGAGAGTGAAAAGGAAGAAAAGGAGAAGCGATTGGGTGGGGTGAAAATATAGGACCGGGAGTTGCGCAGGAGTTGAAGAAGAGTTAACAATGAGCAGTTGAAAGTAAAAGGGAGTCGTAAAAGAAGGATAGGTGGCATCATATGAATGACCTGGTTTCTCCTTTCCTATTTAAGTAATAGATAAATGTGGAATGAATTTGGGAGTTACAAATAATTGATAGGGTAATTGGATTAATAAAACTGATAAATATGGAAGATTAGATTAATAATTATGGAATGGTTAGAAAGAGATTACTAATTGGAAATTTGTAAATATATAAATGTCTTAGGAAATGTCCTTAGGATGATAATCTTTTATCATGGACAATTTTACATTTATGGATAAATTAATAAAAAGGGGATTTATGGGAAGTTGAATATTTAAAGTAAATTATATAGCCTTAAATAAGTAGAAGGAGGTTAGTAAGCTAAGTCCAATATCCAATGTAGGGTGATAAAGCTTAGTAACAATTAAGCTTAGGATAATATGGCTTAAGTTAGTAAAGCCTAGAATAGTTAATTGGACTTAGTAGGTCGAGATGCGAGGTCAGTAGAGTTACATAATAGAAGTCCGTCCATCATTTTGAGGCTACCAACAGTTGCGTATACTTCCTACTGATACGAGACATCTATAACCACAAGAGCCATAGAATAATTGGGTTTTGAAAATTGGGATGTGAGGTCAGTAAAGTGACACAATGAAAGTCTACCCTTCACTCAGAGGCTACCAGCAGTTGTGTATACTTATTACTGATGTGGAACATCATCAACCATATGACTTGTAGGAAACAGTTATATAAACCATAGGATCTGCTTAGGGGTTTGAGGTATTAAGTGGTTGTTTGAGGGCCCGCCTCTTTCCTAATTAAAAAGTATTAAATTGTCTGAAGTATCGATTATGAGAGGTAGTGGATATCTCGGGAAGGGTCCGCTTTGGGTTTAAGGTATTAAGTGAATGGTCTAGGGTCCGCCTCTCTTCCATAAAGAAGTACTAAGTGTCCCAGTGAGATTCCAAACAATGTCAGCTAGATAGTACTAGTGAGGAGTCCGCCTTGGGGTTAGGTATTAAATGACAAAGGCCTACCTAGAATATAGGTATTAAATGGTTAGGAGTTTGCTTAGTTCTTATTAATGAGGTATTAAGTGACTTGGGTACTGTCTCTCACATGGTTAAGACTTTAATGACAATAGATGCATTAGTAGTATGAAAATTATGTATTATAAAGCCGCAAATAGTGGTCAAAGGTCTCTATAGCTAGGACCAATAGACCAACGATGACGATGCTAGGAGCTCGCTTTATATTTGGAAGTATTAAGTGGCTAACCTCTGGTGTCGTAGCTTGAAGGTATCTATGAAACTAGCCAGGGACTTGGACACCTTCTTGAAGATTTGGGGCATCCTCCATTCTATGCAAAGAAAAGAGAATTTAGGCTCGAAAGAATCGAAAGAAGGTTAAACTGGACTTTGAGGGGATTTTTTTTATAAAAACTCTCTTATACTTAAAATCCATTCCTATAATAAGAGTTTCTTTCTGAAAAACACTTTTAGTTTGAAGATATATTACTTTTGAAAAATACTTCACTTTTAAAACAAGTTTTTAGGAATCCTGTAACCTGGCTCTGATACCAAGTGAAACACCCCACACCCCTTAGTATACCCAAAAAGGGCACATTAAAAGATATGGTGCGTTATAGGTATAGCTAAAGCATCATAGAGACTAAGATTCATAAGACAAATAAATAAAAACAGCAGAAACATTTAAATAATAACTTAAAATGTAACTTCATTTCAAATTAAGTAATCAAAACAGAATATGTCTCAAAAACCAAATACTCATGTCTTATGAAAAATACATCTCAGTCTCAGAATTAGAGTACATAAATAATAATCACCCCTCTTATAAGTTCCAGTACATCCAAAGTCAAATGAAAACTAAAAAGAAGAAGAAGAATACATGAAGAACTCCGGGAATGTATCTCTAAGAAATCCGAATCTACTGTCCTTGACTCTGTTGTCCTATGGGGGAAAAGGGGAAATAAAGGAGTGGGTCAGACAATAAGTCTGGTGAGTGGAAAAAATTACTAGTATTTCTAAGCAAGATAAAGATAATAGACTAAGCAATAGTTCTAGTATGGAAAGAAATACTGAAAAGATAAAACTGGGGTAAAATGCTATTTCTGATTCTGTTTATTGGATTATTTCGATAGCTTGACTGTTTGGATTGTTTGCACTTGTTTAAAACTGCCGTGATTAGGATGAAACCCTAATCCTATTTTAATTAGGCTGAAACCTTAATTCTACCCATTGATCGGCCTTCTATCTCTGTTGTGCCACTGTGAGCTGATCCAATCCTGTTGGTCCCATAGCAAAAGACACCTGTTTAGCGCTTGGAACGTAGTAGAGAATTATTTACCCTAATCAATGTCGCACGCTCGGTCATCGCCGGTACACGCTAACTGTCGTCCCCTCTTGTGACCTCTTATTTACCCTAATCAACATAAGTGTGCCCAGCCTCACCTAATCTGTTGTGAGACTATCAGTCCTAGTCTGAAAGGGATGCTGGCCAGCCTCACCTAAATGTTGTGAGACCATCAGTCCTAGACCTGAAAGGGAATGCTGCCGATACTGGTCCTAACAAACAAATTATAGTTTGTGCCCCTTGCCCAAATCCCCAAATTTGAGCCTCTATCTATTTGGCCTCTTACTTACCCTAATCAGCATAAGCATGTCCCAGCCTCACCTAACTATTGTGAGACCATCAGTTCCTGACTGAAAGGGAATGCTGTTGGTACAGACCCTTCTTCTATGTTTGCTTATTAACTTAGTGTAAGTTTTAAAATAAGCCTCTTCTGTTATTTCAACTATATTTGCTTATTAAGTTAATCTAAGTTTTAAAATAAGTCACTTCCATTATTTTTGCTATATTTTCTTATTAACTTTATCCAAGGTCTAAGTTTAGAATAAGCCTCTTCTATTATCTATTTATTTTCTAATTATAACCTGTGTGTTATAACATGCTTATTAACTTAGTTTAATTTTTAAAAATAAGCCCTTTCTATTTTCTCTTTTTAGTTATAACTACTTGTTATAATTATGCTTGCAAATATCTCAAATTTGCCTATTTTAGTCTATCTCCATTTTGTTACAGTTCTTCTTATTTTACATCTTATTTTTTATAAATTTAGCGTTTCTCTATTTTAATCCATATTTGTGGATTATTCTCTTTTTAATATTTTATTCGCGTCAAAAAGGAATAAAAAGAAACTAACATTTACAAGCTAAATTCAAACTTTAAAACAGATGTAAATAAATACAAATAACTGTAAATAACTATAAATAACGGTAAATAACTGAAAAATAGCTGAATAATATAAACTGAAAAGAACTCCTGAAATTTACTTAAAAATAGACGGTAAATAAACTTATACAAAAACTATCTCAAAATTGTAGAAAAACTACAACTATTGAGAACCCTATTATTTTAAATTACTTTAAAATATAAAATAATTACAAACACTCACCTATTGTCCTTAGCTCTAGTCCTTGGTCTTCCTTGATCCACTCCTAGAGCATAAAATATTTTTATCAAAAAGATTTCCTCCTTCGAAAAATATTCTATTTAGGGTCCACCCTCTGGCAATGAACCCAAATAGGAGATAATCTGAATGAGAAAAATAGCTAGGCCTAGGGTTTTATTTATATTGTAGCTTAGGGATCTCAAACCTTTAGATTCGAAGATTAAATCTGGTGCAACCACGTCATAGGCTCAATAGAAATCGTCGGATGGAAGCATGAATGCACAGGTTGAAGAAAAATCAAAATATGACGTTATGCTTCGACCTGGACGTTTTCACATCCAAATACAA
This sequence comes from Allium fistulosum, assembly GCA_030737815.1. NCBI lineage: Eukaryota > Viridiplantae > Streptophyta > Magnoliopsida > Asparagales > Amaryllidaceae > Allium > Allium fistulosum. The sequence continues at coordinate 839,115,364 of CM060906.1, forward strand.
AGGCGGGTCGACCTGCATGTCGACCTATAGGTCGACCTATGGCGTTGGAAGTTTATTGCATAGATAATAAACAAAAATAATAAACAGAAGAAGAAATAATAAAGTTAATTAGTTGACAAGACTAGAAACAATAAACAGAAAATGTGACTAGATCTGCATTTATTGCATAGATAGTAGAGTAAAAAGTAAAGCAGTTATTATGATAAGTAACTTATGACAGTTGGACGTAGTCCCAAGTTATGACTGTTATATAATATAAGAGAACTAAAGAAAATTTAGTATCAAAATAAAAGAAGACAGACTAGAATAGAAAAGAGACACTTGTAATTACATTTATAACATGCAGGTTATAAAAGAAAGAAAAGAATATAAAAGTGACAATTGCAAGTATAATTGTGACACGTAGGTTATAATTAAAAAGAAAGAAGTAGAAGAGGCTTATTTTAAGAAACTTAGATTTTGGATTAACTTAATTAGCAAAAATAATAACAGTGGCCCGTACCGGCAGCATTCCCTTTCAGGTCAAGGACGGATGGTCTCACACGTGGGTAGGGCTGGGCATGCCGATTAGGGCAAATAAGTAGTCAACAGAATAAGAAAAGTAAACCAAACGCATAATAAAATATTAGATGTAGGGTCTAATCAAATGGTAAGGTGCGTTTGGAGTAGCCCAAAGAGAATTTGGATAAAGAGCCTAATGAAGCAGTTCATCGCAGATTTTTAGTACAAAAAGTGCACGTCCAACTTAGTTATTTTGGGCTAGAAGGAAGTACGAGACTTCAACAGGACAAGATAATACTCTAGGATGTCCCTTTGGGGTAGGCCTAACGAAGCTGCATCCCCGAAGGCAGGTCTATAGGTGTTCCATCAAGAGAGTATGGCTTGATTGCTTTTGCATTGCAGGCCTAACGAAGCGGACCTCTGTAAGCAGTCAAAATTGATGATGGAGTAGGATATTCGTATGACACCGCACTCTAGTTTGCGAGTAGGTTATAGTTGGCAGGACCCAAAAGGATAGTCGCATGCAGAGATCTGCCATCATCAGTCAGAGCGAGTTTGGGAAAGACTAGAGTTAAACCAACAGGCTAAAGATTCTTTCACTATCGAGACATTTGGATGAGGGGCATAACCAATTGGATGTTTAGATTGTTTGCAGTAGGGCACAACCACTTAGCTCTTGAAAGGTCTTTCGATTAGTTGAGGGGGGCTGCATGGGGCCATAGCCACGATGAGAAAAGAGACAGACCAAGTAGAATATTTGTATTATAGGCCTAACGAAGCGGACCTTTACAGATATAGAAAATCCCCGACCGAGTTTCGTACAAGGTAGACTTTGTTGGCGGAATTCAGGAAGTAGACAAAACGATTACGTGTAGTCCTCAAGGTACGCACTGGGTGGTACATTTGGATGTCCAAGCACTAGTATAAGCTAGTGCAGATGTAGTTTCACGTTTTCATAGTAGATGGCGGAACATCTGTATTGTAGGCCTCATGAAGCTGTCCTTTACAAATGTAGTTACAGTATGCTCTAGTAGTGAGACGATGGAGCCCTTTTCAAGGAGGATACGGAAGGTATTATGGGTAGTACCTAAGTCCGATGCGGTCTTTGGGCATGTAGCTACATACATACATATATACATACATATATACATACATACATACATATATATATATATATATAGGCTATTAGGTCTTAATCTACTAGGGAGCAGATGGGTACGATTCACGCACAGAGACGAGAGTATTATAAACCCAATAAACCTAATATAACAGAAAATGAAAATAGAACGCTAGATGTAGAATTATGCTTAGGAGTGTATAATTTGTCCATTCAGCAGAACTTTAGTTCTGACCCCCTCCTCATATCATCCCACAGGTTAGATAGATGGTAGAGATTTTCCAGCTTTGAGACACTTTTTTAGAAAGTGTTATTACCTTGGTGAGTATTTACTTACTATTATATTTTAGTCAGTTTCGCTATGAGATATTTATTTGAGCTCTGATATGTTTATCTTTGCCTATTTGCAAGATACCAGATACCCAACTCGGGCTTCAGTGGGCTTGGAGTTCAACATTTTTGCAAAAAATCTGGACCCACTAGAATTCGGGTTGTTACATTTGGTATCGGAGCTTAGGTTAGTAGATCCTAAGTAAATTAGAAAATATGAGTGAACGTATTTGTACTTTTAAATAAAATATAAGTATATTATATACTAAAATCCAAATAGTCCCCAATTATAGATTTTAACATATGAAAAGTTTTTAGAAGGGTATTTGTGGATAGTTTGCTAGTTGGGTTTGGGATGACCCAAGGATGTTGAGTCCTGTGTTATTGTGATTTATAGTGTACAATAAGCTATGTTTTGAGAGAAGATTGGTATCCATATGTTATAGGAAGTGGGAAAGTTCCCTAGGGATAGTAGGGAGAGTATTTTATTTTGGAAGGAATAAGATATTTTAGTAAGGAAATGAGATTTCCAAGGTTTACGAAAGGTATTCCTAGGGTAGTAAGAAGAAAATCCACTTTATGTCTAGCCCAATAAAATGAAACTTTTGGAATTGAAAGTTGAAAAATATAATTGTTAATATGTTTGAGGAAGTAAATATTGGATTTTTGAAAAAAGAAAATGGTATGAAATTTAAATTGGTTTTTATATGATGTAAATTTGGTTAAAAGTGAAATTCTTTTGAAGAATTATAGAGTATGTATAGCTCGCTAGTTTCTTTGTAGGTAAACAAAGAATTTAAATATAAAAACCTAGAGTGTGTTAAGTATCGAAAATGTAGATTACAACATTTATTATTGTAATAGATGTTTTCATGAAAAATAAAGGAAGCATAGACTACGACACTATAGTTATAGTAGGTGACTCCCAAAGGAAATGTTTTTACATAGCATATGGGATTTATTAATATTTATTTAATTTGAATCCATATACTAGTATTTTTGGGTTGTAGTAACGGTGTTTTATGCAATATCTGTTTTGACCCAAATAAAAGTGTGTTTTGAAGATAATTTCTAAGTATAGAAATAAAGTGGTTTGTAAGTACACTTATTATTTAAATAAGTATATGGAAATGTTTTCTAGTTATGAAAATATTAAAACAATTTTGAAAATGAGTTCTTCTGAAGAAAAAAAGATGGAAGTTAAATATTAGGAAATTAATAAATTTCGTAGGAAATGTCTATTGTAAGTGAATATAGATTAAACATACTTTAGTTTATTGGAATGAAATGAATAATGATATTATTTTCTACAAACCAAATCACAAATAAAGATGTTTTGAGCAAGTTATAAGGAATACGTGAAAGAGATGTACAAGGTATGGAAAGCACCATATTTTGTATAGCCTATTTCGATAAAATATAAAATAAGTTGTTTCTCATAAGAGAAAGTAGTTCCAATACATTAAGGTATAAAACTATTAGGAGTAATAAGAAGTGTAATAATTAGAGACAGTGTTAGTTAGGAGGGATATTATAGAGAGCCTTAGTAGGAAAGCTAAGCAATGGAAATTTCATATCTTTCCATTGATTATGCGCATTGGTTGCTTGCTTTTGTAGAAAGTCCCCATTTGTAGTAAGTCAGAAACTCCTCCAAGGTTAGGTAATTGGACGAGTAAGAAAGTTAAGTGATTTTTGATAAAATAATTGTTCTTATCTACTCCAATTTTTGTAAATTTGGAAATCTATGAAAAGAAGATGTTTTGAAAACATGTGAGGATATTTTTAGAAGTAAAAAAAATGTTTTAAGGACAAGCAAGGCATGTTTTAAAGAAAAATGGTTTAGTGAAAAAGTAAATAAGTTTTTAGAAGAGAAAAACTTAGTAAATAGTTAAATTTAAAAAATCCAATTTTTTTTAGGAAAGCAGTAAAGGTCTTTAAAAGGAAAAGAGGAATAAGTTTGAACTTAGAATTTGTAAGTTTTCCCCTCTAGGTTTGGGAAATAATTTAAATTCAAAAGAGCTGTAAAGATGCAAGTCTAGAAAGATAAACGGTTAAGTAACCAAGTACCTTTGAATTTAATAGAAACTTCAAAGTAACACTTTTAAAGGCAAGAATTTTGGGATATGATGTTTCAAAAATTTAGAAGCTTTAATTTTTGAAATGAAATGATAAATACCAAACCAAACTTTTAAATATGGAGTAGATATGAATCATTTCCTAGGTGTGACGGGAAAAGTGTAAGGCTATGTAGGAGATAGCAGTGATTACTTTTAGTAGTAATAGTAAAAGTTCCCGTAAAGTGTATAGGATACTAGTGAGAACCTAGGAATGTTGCTCCATGTGTGTAGACTATAGAAGAATAGTGAAGTGATATTAGTAAGATAGTAAGACACACATGGTTGGGATAGGTAGACCTTAGTTGGAGAAAAATGAAAGGTAAAGGTAAAGAGAAAATTTCCTCAAGCTTAGTTGCTTTTATTAGATAGAGACTGCATAGATTGAAATCCTTATTCATTGCAGTAAATGAGACTTGGTTATTCCATTTTGAGTATGGAATGGAAGAGATGAATAGATCTTATTCATTGTAAGTAATACAACGTAAGTTAGTAACGAGTAATAGGTGGCAGGGGGAGCATATGAGTTACTTGGATTCCTAGAGTAGGACCTTTCTATGTCAGGGGGGACATGGTCCTAGGCCGCCTAGCCCTAGATGATAGCTGTGTTTAGCTGCTATAGTTACCTATCTAGTATCGCTTTGTAGTAGGACTTGTTTTTCCTTTTAGTTATGAGATTGTACTCCTACGTAAGCATTTAGTTCCTATTGTAGTAAATCAGTGATGATTAGTATGATGCTCTTTTTCTGTGATGTTCACAAGAAGAGAATAAAAACATAGGAGGTAAGTAACAAAAGAAAAGTAAAAGCCAAAAGGAGTAACTAAAAGGAAAACAACAAATTTAAAGAAAGCAACAGAAACGTCAACAGAAAAATTTGAAAAGAAAAATTAAGCTTGGGAAGAATTTTGGAAAGGAAGTTTTTCTTATGTAAACCATGCTTGGGAAAGAAAATAGAGATTTTTATAGAATAGCGGCATAAGTTCCAAGTATAGAGAAGGAGGTGAGCAAAAGTAAAACGGGAAAATGTGAGGTTTTTCCATTTTCTACCTTCTTTTTGACATAAGAAATAGAGTTCGAAAAATTAGATTTTTCTGAAATTCGAATATTAAAAGTTGTGTGGTAGGATTTGGATGTAAAATTCGTTGAACTACGCCCCAATTCAGTAGGAGTGTGGGAAAAATTGGATGAAAAACATTTTGATTTTTTAAAAGATTGCATTCATATAAAAATTGCAAGTATATTTAGGATGTGTGCATCATATTTTAAAAAAATGAGTTTTTAAAGAAGAAAAGCATTCATATAGGAGGTACTGCTTAGAAATTCATGAACATGCATATATTTATTGTTACACGACACTTTGCACAAGGACACAGATGGTTGCAAAAATTGGATGTACACAAAATGTATGTGTTTGATGCGAGGAATTACATAGTTTTACCCTCGTCGAATTTTAGGGATGAAATTTCCTAAAGGGTGGGAGAATGTAACACCCCACATTTTTAGATAATCAAATAATCAAATAATTATAAACAGTGAAAATGAGCGGTTTAGGAATTGTCAGAATATGGCCTCGAAACTTATACCATTGTGTTCATGGCGATTTTCAGATTAACTTACATATATAATATGCCTCGAACGAACTTCGTATGAAAAAGTTGTTGACGTTCGAAGTTTCGTATCGAAAAATAATTATACGTGTAAATGTGCGTAAATATTTTTTTACAAATATATGCGCATATAAATTCTAGAAATAACGCGTGTTTGAATTTCAAAATAGACACGCTTCATAAAGGAAATTAGTTGACATCAGCAATTAAAGGTAATTAATTAACATTAGTGGGCAATGTTAATCAAATCAGCAATTAAAGGAAATTAATTTACATTAATTTGCAACGATTGAATTTCAAAATAAACATGTGTTATAAATAGAATTAAATTTGAAATTGATGAAAATTAATTAGAATGAATAGGCAACTGTTAAAAGTTAACATTTAATAATTTATAACGTTTAAAAATAGAGGAAATAAATTAATATGTATAAAACAAAAAGGCTAGACACGTCAAACTGACGCATTTTGCTTGTTTTTAATGGCTAGATTTCAATCGCTTTAAAGGAATAGACGACGTTGCTTTGGCTCTCTATAAATAAACGTGCAGGGCTAGCCTTCAAACCCATATTTTTTTTGAATGGGCGCGGAAGCCTTATCACTTTTCTTTCTCCTCTAATTCTTCAGAAATCAAATATATTAGATTTAGGTTTTCTGATTTGCAATTTGAAGGTAGAAACTATAGATCTAGAGAAGAGATGTCCAAATTAAACCGTCCATATGAGGTGAGTTTTTAGATCTGGTTTTCTAGTTTATCTGTTTATTTTTCTTCAATTAGATCCAGATTTATAAATTCATACAAATTCCAGTTTGTGGATCCAAATAGAGTTGCAAAGGGGAAGGCTATGGATAATAGAACTGGACTAAAAATCAGATCTGGAATTTGGAGTGTTTTCTTTTCAGATGAGTGGATTTAAATTATATATCATTCATGTTTATGATATATAATATCGTTAGATTTTCGTTAAATATTTAATTCAGCATTTGGACTAATTTCAGTAATTGTTTCTACTAGCTAGTTATGTTAAAACTGTAAATTTTATAAGAAAATTGTACTTATATTTAAATCTTATTTATATGGAAAAAAAAGAAACCCAATTAAATATAAGTAATATTAGGCTTAAAAGTTGTAGAGAAAGGCATAAGCCTAAAAGTGAGAAATTTATAGTAAATTATGTTAAAACGGGAGAAATGAATTAAAAAGGGAAAAATCTAATAACTTGATTTGTAAGTTAGTGATAGATTAGTTGGTTGGTTTAGAAAAGGGAATACATTTCCATAGTTTAATATTGTAAGAATAACGATAAACGTAATTGCAAGCATAAAAGCAAGAAAAATGGAATTAGTGCAAAATAGAGACATTACTGTATTTTGCATTAACCAACAATTAAAGAAACAATAAAAGAAATATCTTGAAGTTATGAGTTATTATTTATAGCATTATTTAGTATTAAAATATGGAAATGGATTTTTAGCACAGTTTTTGTAACCAACCAAATAGAATAGAACTACTTTCCAGAATAAAAGAGAATAACGTGAAGCGTTAAAGAAATTAAAGAAGAAGAAATAATCAAGTTAATTATTTGACAAGACTAGAAACAATAAACTGAAAATGTGACTAGATCTGCATTTATTGGGCAGATAGTAGAGTAAAAGTAAAGCAGTTATTATGATAAGTAACTTATGACAGTTGGACGTAGTCCCAAGTTAAGACTGTTGTCTAATATAAGAGAACTAAAGAAAATTTAGTATCATAATAAAAGAAGACATACTAGAATAGAAAAGAGACACATGCAATTACATTTATAACATGCAGGTTATAAAAGAAAGAAAAGAATATAAAAGTGACAATTGTAAGTATAATTGTGACACGTAGGTTATAATTAAAAAGAAAGAAGTAAAAGAGGCTTATTTTGTCAAACTTAGATCTTGGATTAAGTTAATAAGCAAAAATAATAGCAATGGCCCGTACCGACAACATTCCCTTTCAGGTCTAGAACGGATGGTCTCACACGTAGGTGGAGCTAGGCATGCCGATTAGGGTAAATAAGTAGCTAACAGAAAAAGAAAAGTAAACTAAACGCATAATAAAAGATTAGACGTAGGGTCTAATAAAATGGTAAGGTGCGTTTGGAATAGCCCAAAAGAGAATCTGGATAAAGAGCCTAATGAAGCAGTTCATCGTAGATTTTTAGTACAGAAAAAGCACGTCCAAATTAGTTATATTGGGCTGGAAGAAAGTACGAGACTTCAACGGGACGTGAGGATACTCTAGGATGGCCCTCTGTGGTAGGCCTAATGAAGCAGCACCCTCAGAGGTAGGTCTGTAGGTGTTCCATCAAGAGAGTATGCCTTGACTGCTTTTGCATTGCTGGCCTAACGAAGCGGACCTTTATAGGCAGTCAAAAGGTTGATGATGGAGTTGGATATTCGTATGACACCGTAATCTAGTTTGCGAGTAGGTTATAGTGGGCAAGACCCAAAAGGATAGTCGCATGCGGAGATCAGCCATCATCAGTCAGAGCGAGTTCGGGAAAGACTAGAGTTAAACCAATAGGCCAATGATTCTTTCAGTATCGAGACATTGGATGAGGGGCACAACCAATTGAATGTTTATATTGTTTGCAGTAGGGCACAACCATATAGCTCTTGAAAGTCTTTCGATTAGTTGAGGGGGGGGGCTGCGTGGGGCCATATCCACGATGAGTAAAGAGACAGACTAAGTATACTATCTGCATTGTAGGCCTAACGAAGCAGACCTTTACAAATATAGAAAATCCCCGACCGAGTTCCGTACAAGGTAGACCTGGTTGGCGGAATTCAAGGAGTAGACAGAATAATTATGTGTAGTCCTCAAGGTACGCATTGGGTGGTACATTGTGGATGTCCGAACACTAGTATAAGCTAGTGCAGATGCAGTTTCACGTTTTCATAGTAGATGATGGAACATCTATTATTGTAGGCCTCACGAAGCTGTCATTTACAGATGTAGTTACATTACGCTCTAGTAACGAGACGATGGAGCCCTTTTCGAGGAGGATACAGAAGGTACTATGGGTAGTACCTAAGTCCGATGCGGTCTTTGGGCATGTAGCTACATATATATATTGGTTATTAGGTCTTAATCTACTAGGGAGTAGATGGGTACGATTCACACACAGAGGCGAGAGTATTATAAACCCTATAAACCTAATATAACAGAAAATGAAAATAGAACGGTATATGTAGAATTATGCTTAGAAGTGTATAATTTGTCCACTCACCAGAACTTTAGTTCTGACCCTCTCCTCATATCATCCCACAGGTTAGATAGATGGCAGAGATTTTCTAGCTTTGAGACACTTGTTTAGAAAGTGTTATTACCTTGGTGAGTATTTACTTACTATTATATTTTAGTCAGTTCCGCTGTGAGATATTTATTTGAGCACTGATATGTTTATCTTTGCCTATTTGCAGGATACCAAATAACCAACTCGGGTTTCAGTGGGCTTGGATTTTAGCATTTTTGCAAAAAAAATCTGGACCCACTGAAATTCGGGTTGTTACAACTTCCTAAAAGAAACAAGTTTAAAAGTTGCTTCTTTTCTCTTTAAATCCTTAAACTATTTCCTAAAACCATTTATATTCCTCTCTACATCACTCATTCACCAAAATCAAACCAAAAATCCCATTTTTTAAGCATGGCCAAGCCCACCACCCCTATGGCTAAATCCATTTGACCTCCCCTAAAGCTTGTGAATCAATTTTTGTAAAAGGAAGCTAGGTCTATGTGTTGTTTGCAAGGTTGTGGGTGTTTGGTTGAAATTTGTGTTTGTTTAAGTGAGTAAAGCTCATTGAAAAGCAAGTTTGAAAATTTATTATTTTGTTGAAATAATTTAGGTTGATTGATGATGTGTATAAGTGTATGTAATTATTATTGCTTGGTTTGGTTCCCGCTTGAAAGCGGATGACACATAGGATTTTTAGACGGGGGGCTAGAAATGAAGTCGAAGTGTTTGCAGTGAATAGGTCGCTTCGACACACTTCGAAGTGCATATGAAATATTTACATAGGAATTTGTGTAGAGGGAACCAAAGGAGTTCCTCGCATTTGTGGTTTTCATATATGTTTTTGTGTATATAAATGTTCTGAATGTTGCTTGGTATAGCTAACATATTTGAGTTGATTTTATTCGACATCGAGATCCCATGTTTTTTTTAAACTAATTACAACTTCATTTTGAAGGAAGTTTAAAAGTGTTTTAGAGGATTTTCAAAACTTGATTCTTGTTTTCAAAACTCTTTAAAGAGGTTAGGAAGTGGTTTGGAATTTATTAAAAAGATGTTTACGTTTATAAAGGAAAAGGTTATCTTTTTAAAACAAAGCTTTAGTTTTTAAACAAAGGATTTTTGGAAAAGGTTTAACTTGCTAGTTTGAAACCAGAATCTAGAATTAAGTTTCAAGGATAATTTTTCAATGACTTTTAAAGTCTTTGTTTTTAAAATAAGAGATTTCTTTGTCTGTGCCATTAAGTAACACAAAATTAAATATGATAAAGTAGTGCTAAAATATTGACACATTTATGGAAAATAAGTCCTCTTTTGTTTAGGACTAAAAGTCGATGAGTAGACTTTTCTTTATCTTTGAGATCTAGAATCGGAGTGTTTGAATAAGGTAAGACCAGAAGCAACCAGTGCTCCGACTTACCTGGCTTCAATTCTGGGCGAGGGATAGAGAAGTCAAAATGTCAAAAACATGATAAGTATTAGAGGGTTAATTTCGATAAATGGATCATGATTAATTAAGTATATGGAAAATACTTTATCATATACTTGATACCAATTTTCGAGATATGAAAACTTGTCTCTATCTTGAGAATTAAGAATGTATGTCGATGCAAGATAGTTTTTTGACTTGCCTGATTTCATTGTTAATCGAGGGATAGTACTATTTGAAATCAGAAAGTGATAATGAGTATAAGATGTCTTATTTTCCATACACAAACATATTCTTACCTTAGATAGTTGTTTGTCCACTATCGACAATTTGACCTATTTTTATTCAGCTAGTATATAAAAGCTTCGCGATTTCATACAGTTTCAGATCCCCCGGGGAGGACTCATTTATAAGAAACGTAGTTAGCTTTAAAGAATGTATATTTGAGATCTCAGTGGGGAATTTTATATTTGTTCATATACGTTTAAAAGAACCGGAATTGAGTTAGCCCGAAGTTCATCGCTTTAGTTTGGAGACAACGGTTAAGCATGGTTTACCCAAACCACTTTAAACTAACAAATGACTCATGATCTGAATCATTGTGAAATATGCTATGGATTCGTACTACCATTCCTGAGGGTGATTTCAAAATGGATGGTGGTATGATTAGTGTGCTTGTTCGATCCATGAATAACTTGTATGGACGAATGATGGCATTGCATTTTTCCTGGAGGGCAATGTTAGCATTCCAAGATGGATTTTCTAAAATGGTAATCTTTGCCTTAAGCCTCACACTTGGAAATGAATAAAACAGGGGAGATGCGACATGACTATGTGGTTTGCTACCATTAGGGGTATGATCATCCCTGATCAAGATCGATATTATTCCTTTCGATGTATGCTTCGGTCCCAGTACAGTTGTTGATCATAACTGAGTGATGATTATATTCGGTACTATCCAGTAAGAGGTTAGTCGGTTTTATGTTGGCGAGGGTCCATGTGAGGTCCTCGATATATTTTCTCTAGAGAGGTACTATTACAGACGGTACCCCATTAGCTTAGTTATTGTTGGAATCCATTTTCCACTACATGCTTTATGAACTTGGATGTATACTAAATATGCTAGAATGTAATTAATGTAACCATTTCGGCTATGATATGACATTTATAATAAACCCTACACATTATTGTAATATTAAAAGGTTTCTTATAAAAGGGTTTGGTTATTGTAAGGTGAAAACCTGTTCGTGTTTATGTGCGGTGTGGTCTTACGAGATACATTTATTTTGAAGGCTTTTATAAATATAACAAAGTATATGTTTTTGAGTTTACTCACACCAGACCCATGTCTGACCTTGAGTTTTTCTTTCTTTCCCTTAAACTCTTAGGTACTCTAATTTTTGAGTAGCTAAATAGTCTAGGTTGTTACGGATGCATTTTGAAGGAGTATGGAGAAAGAGGCTTCACCGTTATCCAGTTTTCTATTTTATTTCAGTTGTGTGTGTATAGTATGTACCAGCATTGTGGGGCAAGCTGTTTAACTGTTCTTGCCTGAAGTTAGTACCTGTTGTAACTCTGATAATTTCGGTTTGGGAATGACTATATGTATTATTTTATGTTATAATATATATGATTTCCATGCGTTGTGAGATTCCGTGTTTCTTTCTTCTTGTCTTTTCCTTTTTTTACCCCAACGAACCATCTTTTGGACGCCTAGATGATCGGCACATGAATATTGTAGATGTATTAGATGTCGTTTTTAGGAGTAAGAAAGGTAGATCGTTACAACCATAGAACCAGAGGCAACTCCTTTACCCAATTACATTTGCCTTATCAAGTCATTTATTAGGTGTATTCATAATGGTTTCATTGGCTACTTCCACTGCTCCATTTACTTTTGGATGAGCCACCAAGAGAAAGTTTTAATCATTCCATTTCTTTGACATAATTTTGGAAATACCTCACTTTCAAATTGATTTCCATCATTGGATTGAGTTTTATTAGGAAGACCAGAAAGAGTGACTACATTTATGATGACAAACTTGAACTTTCTAAGCTATGATATTTGGTGAAGTATCTGTCTCAACCCATTTATAAAATGATCAATGGAAACTACTACAAAATTAGTGCACCCTTTAAAACAGGTAATGGTCCAATTCAACCAATTACTTATGCATCAAATAGCATGGACTTGATATTCGGGTAAGTTTGCTTGGAGACAATTGAATGATTCTATAGAAGTGTTGACATTTACCACATCTTTCCATAGAAGCTAAAGCATTATTATTCATTTGGAGCTAGTAAAACCGTGTCTCATAACCTTCTTAGCCAATTTTATCCTGTTTAAATGATCACCAAAGACTCTCTCATGTGCTTCATCCAATAACTTTGTCCTTTTTCTATGGTTAAGCACCCCAAGTACGACACTGAATAACCCATTTTGTATAAGATTTCTTTGATCATTGTAAAAGGAGCTTGGTACTTGATCTTTCTAGTTTCATTTTTATCCTTTTGAAATACTCCTTTTTCTAGATATTCAACCATAGGTGTCATCCATTTTTTGCATATTGATCCTTTGATGCCTCATTATCCATATTGAATCGTGACCCATGATCAACTAGTTTTTTACCTTTCCCTTTGTCGGTGAATCATTGTTCTTCTATTGTTGAGCTGTTCGAGACCTTGTCATAATTAAAGTTTCCTTATTGATCTCATTTTATTTAAATTTTATGCTTGGCTCTTCTTCGTATCCTATTGGAAAAATCTTTATTTTTGGTGCACCTCACGAGCTTACCGATTTTGCCAACGATATTTCTTGAGCATTCTAAACTTTTTGTATCTGATTCATGAAGAAGTCCCCAGATGCCAAAATTTCTCACACTTTCGTTATGTACCGAGACAAAGTTGCATTGTAACATCCCTTTTGGAAAGTTAACACAATAATCTTTTAGCATAGTTGTCCGTGCATATGTTGCTTTCCGAGATGGTCAGGGTTGGAATCCCACGGTCATCACATATTGTATCGGATTTTGTACCCATTCAGAATTGTGTGTTATAATGTTGAAGATTTTATTCGATGTAGTACTGATGCGGGTAACAAGCAGAACACATGGGTGGTGTGCGATGATGAGCCAACGAGGAAGTTAGGCTCTTTAAGGGAGGTAGTTTTATTCGTTTTGGAAAGTAAACACAAAGATCCTTTTGCCTAGTGATTGGTGCATGGCGTTGCTTTCTGTGGTGGCGGAGATTGGAATCCCATGGCAATCACATTTGTAGTCTATAACATCCCCTTTAAAAATTTAAATAGCACAATGGTTGGTGCATAGTGTTTTTTTTGGTGCGTTAGGGGTTTGAATCCCATAGTCATCATATGCATCTTTGGCTTAGTATAGCCTAAATCAACCATCGACAGTGAATCTCTAAATATCCAACTCCTTTGGATTTTTAACTCGGTGCAATGGTTAAGATAGCTATCGTTGATTCTTATTCAACAACATTGTTTGTTACTGGAAATCCTAGTTTCATAGCATAATGTAGTTGACGCCCATCAAATGTAACTATCACATAATGCTTTATCTACAAATAATTCCATTTCATACCATTGTCTCACTCTTTCTTTGCTTGTTCTTTAAAAAATCCCGTACAATCAGTTATAGAATCAATGAGGGTATGACCCCTTTATGGCCGCTTTTTGTAGGTAAGTGATATAGTATTGAGTGAGTTTCCATTCCCCTTTGACTAACGACACAAAGTTTATGGCTTACAAAATACTTGTTTTAGTCGATGATTTTTTCATAGCTTTGTAATCAGTGCTTAGTAGTATGATCTAAGCTTTTGTGCTATAAGCAAGAGGCAATATACTATTTTTTCCAATATTGGATTCCTAATTTTTGCATCCTTCAATCTCTTACTAGTGTAATATACTGGAATTTGCATGCCATTTTCTTCCATTATCAAGTCGAGCTTGTAACGTCCCTCATCCCAAAACCTAAAGATGGAACTCCAGTGTGCTTCATTCACCTTAGAATTATCTTTTAGCAATAGAGATGTGATCGGTTATATGAAAATGGTTCATGTAAATAGAGCAAAAAATTAATAACAATGAATGAACTTACCATTACAATACGAAATTAGTCCCATAGTCGTGCGTGCATAGGTGTAAAAATACAATACAATCATAGTCAATAGTTTCACGTCTAACATATAAAGATGCTGACATGAATGCTTAATATAAAGGAATTAAAATAACAATTATTACCTAATCCTACCGCTTCATCTTCGAAACTCCCCGTTCATTATCCAAAAGCAACCTGCCTAGATCCACAAACTCATCCTACTTAAAGAGTACCCATGAGTTTATGAGGAAAAAAGTAATAAAATATAGGTAAGAGATATGAATTCTGGTATGAGCAATATATTACCCTAAAAACACAAAACCATGACACTACACCACTAAAATTTAGAATGGATTTTCCCCTCACTATAATACAATGTTTGATTAACAACTTTAAACATAAGCACATAAAAATAAGGGGAATTTTACTATAAGGGCCTCTTCCCATCAAACAATAAGTTTCTAGGACACAAGTTGAAACTAATTATTTTTAAGGACAAAACTGGGCCGTTAGCGTTTCTCTTATCTTTTCTACTCTTTTTCTTTCCATTACCATTTCCCAAAACAAAAACTAGGGTTCGAAATTCTAAAAGATAAAACGATTTTCTCAAATCACAAGCGGTTTGAAATTTCTCAAATCACAAGCGATTTCTCAAAGCACAATATATTTCTCAAAGCACAATCGATTTCAAATAATTTTTCGAATTCGTAGATCTACAGCAAACCGAAGTATGTCAATTTCAACAAATTCGTAGATCTAGCAATTTATACAACATGATTAATTCTTGTGCCGATTGTTTTATCATTTTAATATTTATTTGGGTATATACAAATAGTAGTAAAGGGTTGTTCAGGTTATTGGAGAACCCTTTACTGAATTGCCTCAAATAGTTATTTGGGTATATACAAATAGTTATTTGCCACATAGTTGCTATCACTTTAAACAACCTACCTTCTCCAATAACCTGAACAACCCTTTACTGAATTGCCTCAAACTATCAACACCTAGTATGTTACTGTTATGTTAATTTATTCAACTGCTAAAAAAGATACCTGCATTTATCTTTTCATGCTACTACATGTTAATATCTAATTAAATATGCCAGAATATATAATGGATTCAAGTCATCTGCTGTTTTTGTGAAATGAACATATTTATTAACTTATTGCATAATACATGATGGTTTGATAACAATTGCTTACAAAATTTGTCATCATTACTAACTACATGTGAAAACTTACTTGTAGCGTAAAAGAATGAAAACAAGAAAAAGTTCGAAATCAAGAGTGGTGATACAAGAAGCTATTTGTATCTTTATCAACAAAGTGGGAAGCTTTTCATTTTCTTGTTTCTTTTTTTGATTTCATAATTTTCAACATTTTCCGAGTCATCGGTACTTTCCTCAGACAACTGTTCTGAAACTGTTTTCTCATCATCAAAAGAGTTATTGGTTTTAGAAATTTTATCGCTGTTATCTTCCAAACTTTGAGAAGGTAAGACTTGTTTTTCAATAATTTGAGTATTCTCTTCATTAGGCTGACTTTCTGCCCATATTTTTTGATGACAATAAGTTAATCAAATATTAATAACAGGTTTAAGAAAATATATTGTCGTACTGTACAGGAATTTTATGAATTGTACATAAAACAGCTGACAGTACATTAAAAAGATAATTTGTTTTATCTTTTTTTAGTTGTCACTTGGATTATTAACTAAAGTACAGTGCATTAAAAAAAGTAAGTTTGCAAATGAAAATACTTGGTGCTGACAATAATAGGTGCTTAAATAACTGTTTTTATCTTCATGAACATCAACCAGCAAACTATTCATCACCAAAAATTTCTTTTTTTTTCTTCAGATTTTAATAAATTTCAACAACCTTGGATTGTCGACGATACAACCCAACTACTTGATAGAATGACTCAATTTGGCAATTTTTAAGTTAAACTGAGTCAATCCATCAAGTCGCTGCGTAGTACACCAACAATACAAGGTTGTTTATTGAATGGCACAAGTGACAAATTGATTATTAACTCTGATTGAACCATAACTCTGATTGAACCATAACTTAAAAAGTTTACACATTATCGCATGGTGATTAATACACGTTGCGTCTATCACTTTATTCCTTCTTTTCATTACTTTTTCTCTCTTGTCCTTTTTCCTTTTTCAGAGCGTGGTAAAACGAGACCAGAAAGAGGACCCTCTGTCGTTCCTTTATCTTCCTTCCATCACTTCACTGTTCTGCACCATACACAGGCTTGCATTGTGTATCTTACAAAAGTGGTGCGTGTTGTGTATCATGCACATGAACATGATTCTTGTTCATTAATTTATGTTCATTTGCCCAGACACACACTGCATGTAGTAGCATATGATGCTTGGATCTGTAGTATATGCAATTTGAACATGAAATCATTGTAGTCTAAAATTTCCCTTAGTTTGAACAGCAACATAACAATCATGAATATATATCATCAGTAAAAGTCTATTTTTATCCATGTACTTAATATGGGCATCCACAAACGCTATGATAGTTTGATTTTACAAGTGTTTAATACAAGCCTTGCAATAAAATAATAATCAAATAAAAGAATAAACTCTATGGCAGTGGTGATCCTAGCCCCTCTTGCAGAGCCAATGGATGAAGCGGGGGGCGTCGAGAGAAGGATGACACTCTCTTTTTGATAGAAGGCCTTTGCATAAGCTCCTTTACAGTTACCTTTGCATATATCTTTCAAAAAAGAGGTGTGGCTCTCTCTTTAAATTTCAGTATAAAAAAGAAGAGAATTCTATAGGAAATGATTAATATAAATAAGCAGGACAGATCAAACCACTTGGATCTCTTTAAGCTTACTCCAAATATGTTTGTTATTATGTATTGTCCAGTCAATTTTGGGCCACCAGGCATCATTGAATCAAATTCTGTACCAAGAAAATCATTCTTATAGTTGCCCTGCCAAAAATAAAAAAAGGTCTCCACTTGAATGCTGACTTCAGATGTTACAACTTTTTGGGAATAAAGTAAAGGCTTGCAAGTGTAAGTTATCATTTGAGAATAACTAAGCACCAATATTGAACCAGTTAGCTATGTACGTGTGTGAAAGTTGATATTTACTACTAATATTTATTGAAGACTCATGGAAGTTAATTTTGTGATGACAATTAGAGTTAACAGACAGGCAGACTAGTAAGGCAAATGCCATTATAAAGTTGACCTTGAAAGTCTATGATTGTGCAACCATATTCTTTCAACTTAATGGTGACCTTATAATAACAATATTCTTTCTGAAGTGCAAGAAATTAACCTGCAATGCCCAAGACCCGTAACTGATGTACGATGCTGGATAACGCCAAACAGGCTTTGGAAGATCTGGAAGCAATCTAAAGAAGCCAGCAGTCATCATCATAAGTCCCTGTAAAATTAAGATTTTGATTAAAATGAGGATGATGAGTAGAATTTATTTTAAACTTGTAATAAATGATGGTGTATGATAAATTTGCTAAAACTTGTTATGATACCCGAAATTATGTTGTTTATAATGGATTTAAAGTAGTGTTTTTGGATATGCTAATGAATTTTGTGATGAATTTGTAATGACTGACTTTGGATGGAAAGATTTAATATGACTAATGTTAATTAGCAAGTAATTGCATAAAATATTATGCAACTGATGTGTTTTTAATGCACTGTTAAAAAAGATAAAAGCATTTATCTTTTAACTTTAGAGTTATTCATGTTTGTGTGGTTTGTTAGTGCAGTATACAAATCCGGCTTACTCATGTTTGCCTTATGTTATATAATACATATGTCGCTTATCTGGATTTGTTTCCTAGTACATTTGTTGTACCTTAACGTTTTTGTGATTTTTTCTCCATGTTGGCTATTCTTTATGCTTCAAAATGACCTTCTGAATGTTACTTTTTCCAAAGTGAATTTGCTGCTCTTAAAAAGTTGCTAATCTTTTATGCAACTTTTTCTGCTTAAGGTTAGGATTTATTTCTTACGCTGTTTAATTTTGAATTTCATTATTTTTTTACAAATCCACGTAAAATCTTTTCTTTGTCAAAAACCAATCACACAAGCGCTTTCCACATGTTTAAACATGGTGGTTCATTTCAAGTAAAAATAAAACTTGGACACGTTCTTAATTAATCAAATTATGATCCAATAATGAACAAATTAGCAACATAAGAAAACCATATATGATAAAGGACAGTAATCAACCAAATGATTAGAAAATAGAAAACTAAACATCAAAAGGTTCTTGTCAACTCATTATATTGTAATACTAAAATAAGTGTCTACTGTCAAAAAGATAAATTCATTTATCATTTTTCGAAACTATAAACAACATATAATAAAAACAGAATTTAGAGGATTTTAATCATCAAACATAAACAATTGCTTAAAATCAACAGACATCACAAACACATAAGCAACAATTCAGTGAACTCATTTGCTCAACTCTAAAATTTATTGTAAAACAGTCAATCAAATATATTGCAATTTTAATCAAATCGAACAGACACAAGATAGGGCCTCCTGAGCTATATTTAATTCAGTATCTATTCTATCCAACATATCAACTGCTTGATTTCGCCAAACAAGGACTTCATCAGTAGTCCTCTGTGATCTTCTTTCACCTTCATCAATTCTTCCATTGATATCATTTTTTCTAGCATTTAATACCTCTTTTTTCTTTTGGAGATTCCCCACGTAACTGGAGGTAGAAACTATATATTTTATATGACGTTCTGCCTTGTCCAAGAATCTATTGAAAACAGGAGCAATATATGAATCAGGATTAGTCATGGCTAGATTATGATAGCAAAGAAGAAGGATAATTGTAGCAATGAACGTTTTCTCTTCTATTATGATAGCAAAGCAGTCAATCAATTATTCAAACTGGAAATTAGCAAGGAGGGCCTGTGTCAATAAAAGGTTCTTGTCAACTCATTATACTGTATTACTGAATAAAAGATTTTACTGCCCAAAAGATAAATTCATTTATCACAACTAAACATAAACAAATGCATAAAATCAACAAAAATAACAAATAATATCTTTGATTACCAGGATGCATAAATTGATTGTTTGAACTCTGAGTTTGAGTTTCCATTAACACAACTGAAGAATTCATAAAAACAAGAATAAGAAATCGAACAACATAAACTGCAATCTCAAAAAAAATCCTCAATAGCAATCGAATTCATAAAAACAAGAATAAGAAATCGAAGAACATAAACTGCAATCTCGAACAAAATCCTCAACAGCAATCGACGCTTTCTTCTGACTTGAGATGAAATTTTAAATGTACCCGATCTGAGAATCCATCCATAATTTAAGAAAAAAGCATGATCGATTTGGGGAAATAGCGAATCAATTTAAGTATAAACGGGATGAAATAATTTTGTCCTAGAAAGAAATAATTTCTGACCTGTGTCCTACAAAATTATAGGGCTTGATTTCTAGGCTCTCCTCGCAAATTTCCACTAAAAATAATTCATCCCTAAAGGTCTTATACATGCTATGATACTTTAATTAGAATCAATAGCCATTTTATGCAATTTGTCATTCGAAAATCATTATCCTTTCTTTCCAAAACCTGAAACAAACTATCTTTGGCTGGTACAAAGGTTTTAAGCCTTCTTCAACTACTTAATTATATATTATCTTTAGGCTAGCATTATGGCCTCATGCCTACACTGCTTCCCAAACCAAATAGATTTCACTATCGATTTCGGTTTCCATTTATGCCTTACAACCTTGCTTTCATTTTTGGTTGCTATACATGCTTTACACCTATGGTTTCATTTGTGGATGCCACTAAGGCCTTACTCTTTTCTTTTGGTTACTTTTTTTTACCTCATTGGACCTTACATCAACTACCGAATCCTTCCCCATCATGCCTTACGCTAATAGGTTTTGTGTTTCAGATGCCACTTTAGGCCTTACTCCAACACTTTCGACAGCGGTTGCAACACTAGGTCTTACACCAATGCTCTAGGCTACAGTTGCCACTAAGGCCTTACACCTACGTTTCTTTTTTTGGATGCCATGAAGGCCATACTCTCGCTCTTCCGATTTCTTGGATGCCACGCCAGGCCTTACTCCATCTACCAAGTTCTTTACCTAACTATACATGCATTAGGCTTATCCTTAGCTATTCATTAAGCTATATCAAGTCCAGTTGCTTTTGACTGACTCCATTACGTCTTACATTATCATTAATATTCTAAGTAATAATTTCGGCATCTTAAGCCTTAGTATAAATTTCCTCTTCCCAAGTCAATTACTTCTAGTTTCAACATTATTTCAAAAGCTAATCTACTCTCGATAATCACTACCATCGGTCTCGTCTGGGGAAGCTTAACTTAGTTTAGTTTAGTTTCGTTAATAGACAGAATCTTAACTCTAGGTTTCAAAAATGACCTCCTCTATCCATAATTCCTCTATGGCCCTCGTTTGTTTGTACCCTCTGCTAACACCTTTGGTTAATTCTGTGCAGTTAAAGCGCTCAGCAGATTCAATGTGGTGGAGGTGAAAAAAGTCATAGCGGGGATATAGCGAGGATATAGCCGGATATAGCGGATGACTCTAAAATAGCATATAAAACTGGTACTTAATGTTTTTACAAATATATAAATGGTAATTAAATGAAAAATTAACATTCAATTGAATTATAATTAATACATAAATAATATTAAATAAAAACATGTGCGAATATATTGTAAATAAATGTAAAACTGTTATATAACATAATTGAATTTAGTAAAATATTAGAATATTTTCATTTCTGAAAATATATTAAAAATTCAATTAAATAAATTAATTTCATAATTTTTATAATGTATAAATGTCATTTTTCAATTCATTTCTTTTAAAGAAGATATAGCGGAAATAGCAAAATATAGCGGGTATAACGGGATATAGCGGAAATAGCGAGGCTTAAAGCGGCAAGGCTATATTTGGGGCTATATGGAAAAATAGTAACGGTAGAAATCCGCTATGAGATATAGCAGGGTTATTGCGGGGTAATAGCGGGGCATTAACTGCACAGGGTTAAATAACCTACATTCATACTTAGCATTTCTTATCTTTTTTCACCGAAGTCTTTATATTTAACGTTCAGTTCATTTACTTTTGTTTCGGCTCCACTACCTTCTGTATTGGCTCTCTATACATACAAAAAATTGTTTTCTACAAGTTTAACACTATCTTACAAGTGTCAACATCTCATTTGTTTGACTTAATCCTTTCTTACTTTTAGTACTTTCTTGACATGTTGAGCATGTAATATGGGTACGGCCAATCATTAAACACTTTATTCAATTAAATTTCCTCCCGATCCCATATAATTTACCTTTCAACACCCATAAAACTCCTTTCAACCAAGTGTATTTTCACTCGAAAATTTCTTATACTATTTCCAAAAATTATTAGAATATATATCTCGGTGTGTGTGTTTTCTCATAAAATTTCTTGAAATCCATATTTCTAACCATATTCTATAATAACCAGTTCTTAAATAGTTCATATCAATTTATTTACTTATGGAAAAATTATGCAAATCAAAACCCATTCCTAATAATGTGTTCATAACATCATATTAAAATTTTGGATCATGAAAATCACAAGAAGCATAAGATAATCATAATTAATTTGGATTTGAGTAATTATGAAGGAGAATAAGATTAGAGAATATATTACTCACTCGCATTTCTTAGTTGAATGAAATTTCTTGTTCCTTTAGCTTTGATCTTCTTCTTTTCCATTTTCTCTTTCTTAGGCCACCACCATTAGTTGCTTCAAGCTTTTATTTTAATTTGACTGTAGAATGAAATGAAAAGGGGACAATGAAATGATTTGGAAGGGCATGTAATAACCTCCTTATGTGCGGTTGGACAACTATCACCCTTTCTCATTTAATTCCTTCTAGTTGGTGTTAATCCAAAAAATGGATCAACACCTTAGATTAAGTGTGAAAGCACTAGCCCTGTTTATCATGGTAAATAAAGTAGAATAAATAATAACAAATTGCAGGAAAAGTAAAGAGACAAGAGATTTTTAAAGTGGTTTGACTGTTAATGAAGCCTACATCCACTTTATAACTTTCTATTATTGACTGACAGCTATTACAAGTTGAATCTGATTATTATTTGATAAGATTTTGTAAGTTAGATCAAGTCACCAGTGTAAGAGTTCACTGGAGAAAAATCATAGTGAACCCTTTAGATGACTATTGCGTGGGAGTAGAAGAGTGAAGAATAGTTTCTGTAGAGTTTCGACAGCCAGTCCAGAAGATCCTCTTTATATTGCAGATGGGTGAGTGTTTATAGGGTTTGGAGAGCTATTGGACTAGGCTGCATTGCTAAAAGCTTGCATTTGAAGATACAAAGGCACCTAAGAAATTTCGTGGCGAGCCGAAATAGTACGATGGATCGCTAGTGATCCATAGGGCATGGATCGCTAGTGATCCATGCAGTTAGCTTATTTTTGGTTCGCTTCAATTATACCATGTTCCATGCCTTTTGTAGGTGTCCTTCGTGCAATTTCATGACAAGATACTTTATTTTGATGATGATTCATGTACAGGTGCATTAAACTATTACTGGAATTAGATGAATGCCCACTTCTCGATCTAGCTTGCTTGGAACATCGTGAAACTTAGCAGGCGTACATCCCTAGAAAAGATAATGCTTTATAATGCAAGAAGGATGGATGACCCATGAGCAATATTTATGGATTGCTAGCGATCCATGGGTGATGGATCGCTAGCGATCCATACCCTTAGGCTATTTTTTGTTTTTTTCTCTTGAGTCCCTCTTGGTTCCTTCTTTTTACCCTTCTGGTTGATTCTTGAGTCAGTTTGACTTGATGCGGATGTTCTAAATTCCATCAAATTCTATTGGGTTAAAGACCCAGATAACATTTTCCCCCGGAGTACGCTTTCATTGGATACAAGGCGTGCTCTGGAAGTAACTGCCTTTGAGTTTCCATTTATTGAGGTTCAAATGATTGTGTTGAGGCCATCATGCGAATTTGGCTTTGGTTATTCAGTCGTCTATTGAGTTCTGATGTGAATTGTCATTGCTCATAACAATAAATCAATTTTGATCCCACAACTCTCACGATGTTTGCAAATAACATATAACGACCCGTAGATTTTCGATAATTAAAATAGTTAATTTAATAAGATTTCATGGTTTAATGTTGGAAGAATTAAAATTTTGTAATTTATTTATGATAATAATAACTAGAATGAATTGCAACAATAGTTATCTAAGTTAATTTTTAATGAATTAAATGATATTCCAATCAATTAAAATGACTCAAATGTTATAACTTGGGTATAAGGGAAATATAAGAAAAACAAATGTAAATATTGGGTTGACTAATGAAATAAGATATAGTCAATGGTAATGGAATCTAATTGGTATTGTATAGGAAATTGTGACACTTGTAGTAAATAATAAACTTAAGTGTGATTAAAAGTAAATGGTGATAATTATTATAAGTTACTTGTTTATTTTGTCAGTCGAATTGAATTTGGAAACCAATTGCAACTGGAATGAAATTTTATATATTAACTGGGTTTACAATCAATAACTGAAGTTGAATAACAAATGTTGGATGCACTGGATGTGAATAAGGTAATTAACTGATAACGGAAATTTATTTAAAATCTAACATTGAAATATAAATGCTACTTATTGAATGAGT
Organism: Allium fistulosum; assembly: GCA_030737815.1. Taxonomy (NCBI): domain Eukaryota; kingdom Viridiplantae; phylum Streptophyta; class Magnoliopsida; order Asparagales; family Amaryllidaceae; genus Allium; species Allium fistulosum. Next base: position 839,139,571 of record CM060906.1, read on the forward strand.
TTACGATCAATGGTTGGTTAAATAAATGTTGAATTCATTAGATGTAAAAAAAAGTAATTGATTAGTAATGAGAATTCATTTAAAATCTAATATTGAAATTTGTTGAATATGGATCAATTAAATTGTTTAAATTTAATATTGGAAATAAATTGAATAATGAATAGATTGAATAACGGGAATTGAATAACTGTATAACGGAAATAATTGTTCCATAATTTGAATTCGTTTTAAAGTTAAATTTTATAAGTTCATTTTCAATTATTTCAAGATAATGAATTTCAGATAATCTAAATTGTTTAAAATTTAAATTTGCAAATATTTGAATAATTGAATTTTGAATATAATATGATTGAAAATGATATCGAAGATTGATATAAAATTTTATTTAAACAACAATGAATTTGTTAACATTTAAAATTGGATTTGTAAGAAATTCTGTAAATTTTGAAAAGTCGTCGATTTAATCGACGAGTAAAAATAGCCTTCCGAGGCACAGTCTCGGAATTCGATGAAACTAGTTCCATTGGATCCGTAATAGAGTATTATTATTGGATTTCAAATTTCGTAGCGTTTGGGGTTATCGTTTGGTCGTACGGGTTAGTAACGCGCTGAAATAAATATCGAAAATTTAATATTTTAATTCGATTCAAAAGGCTATCTTCCACATACGATCAAATTAGCCTCCGTAACACATTCCAATGTGTTCGGAATGCGAGTAAAACATTACGAACGCCTGTCGGCACGTCTATTTTGGAGTTTGTTTGAAAAAAAGCTGTTAAAATTGAAAATAATATTAAAATAATTTGTTATACGCGTATACATACGCATTCATCCCGTAACCCTAGCTATATTCTTTCGTGGCCGCCTCTATTCGTTTAATGGCCGAAATCGTCCCATTTTGTTCCTCAATTATCTCTTGATCAAATCAATATTTTCGAAAACTTCCAACTGGAAGATCGAAGAGCTCGTTGAGCTCTACAGATTGAACGGCTACGATCTTATTTTGTCGAGTGGATCGGCGGCAATGCTCGCTTGAAGGGCTGGCGTTCGATCACGTTTTCTAGAGTCAGGGAGCGACCGAGCTCGACGAGCTTCTGGTCGTAGGTGGAGTGGGCGAAGGCGCAGACGGTGACGGCCTCTTATCGAGCTCCATTCGATGGTCGTGGCCGCGACGACCAGATGATGGAGCGAAGCATTGGGTTCGTTCACGCGATTTATCTTGTTCGCGATTTGAAGAAGTTGAGCATCTCGCCTTGATCTCAGATCTGATTTAGACGGCCAGATTGAGGTTTAATAAAAAAAGAAATATTGTTTAAGTTTTATTAATATATATTCAAACTTTAACAAGTCGTATCTCCTTCATTCGTTATCAGAATCAAACGAAACTGGCGACGTTGGAATCGCAGAGTCGAGAGCTTTGCTGCTGTATAGATCCGGGACGGTTTCGTGCTCGTTAAAATTTTTGGTTAAATCGAACGAGCTCGATTTAATTAAAAATTTGAACGATTGGCAACGTAAACTCAAGGTGAGTGTTTTATAACGCTCACAACGTACTAGAATATCTTGATGCTAGTTAAATTTTGATATCGTGAAGTAATATGATTTTTATTTGTCGTTGTTGATAAAATTTAACTGTCATCTAGATTGTCATTGAATTTAATGTTAGAAATTGAAATTGACATTCAAATTAGAATTGGAATTTAATCGCAATTAAATTTCCAAATATTTATAACTATGAAATTTCCGTGAATTATATTGTCTGTTTGGATGATTGGTCGCAATGTATGCTATTGTTGACATTTGAAATGTTTGGATGTTTATTTGTTGGTATATAACCTGTCATCACCAGTGTATTATTTACAGTTGTAAATTGTCATTTTGAATAAATTGAGAAATAGGTTGAAATGATATATACCTATGACACTGTGATTTGAATTAAAATGATATATATCTATTTCTGAAATTTAATTGAAATAACTGATCACTTGGCCATAGGGTAGAAAATTATATACGGGCACCGGATTGGTTAAATTAAATGATTTTTAAATCTTTGATTTGGAATTACTTTAAATGGTTTGATTTAAAGGAAAAAAAAATCAATTTTATAGAAATTGAATTTATTGCGAATTTGAGGTTGAGATGTTGAAATGAATTTTGGTTAAAACAAAATTGTTAAATAGTTGAAGTTGAGACTTTGAAATTAAAATTTTGATATGATTGATTTTCGTAAATTGATTTGAATTAAAGGGTTTAACTCTTATTCGGACTTTGAATATTTTTAAGTAAAAGTGGGGTAAAGACAACATTTTGAAATTGAGGTTGATGTCGAATTACATTGAAGATTTTGGATTTTTAAACTGAATATTAAGGAATAATTTTTAAAGATTTGAATTGATATTTTGAAAATCGAGTTCGAATGCATTATAAATTGGAATTGAAACTGAATTAATTGGATTTGAAAATGGAATTTAATTAATTTGAAATTGGAATTGTTTTGAATTGAAATTTGAGATTTTAATTGACTGAATGGAAATTTGAATTTGATTCAGATTGGTAAGTGGAATTTAAAATGGTTGACTTTGAAGTTATTTCATTTTGGTTTTCCTAAGTTATTCTGCTATATGAACCATTTTAAATACTGAATCTATTTTATGTTAAACTATTTTACCTATAATTACCAATTAAATTATTTCATCCTATCTTAAATCATGTTAACTTACTTTAATCTATTTCAAATCTACTTAACCCAAATTTTTATTATTTTTAAACTAATTTACCTATTTTAATTTATTTTAATTATATTTAATCTATTTTAAATCTATTTAACTACATTAAATCAATTTAAAACTATTTTGAAATCTATCTTTAATATTTATAGTATTTTTAACTATTTTCAATTATTTAAGCTACTTTAAACTATTCCAAATATTCTTCCAAAATTCCCAGCTGGTCAATAAGGTGAAATGTTTATATTTAAATCTTGGATTTAAATATGAATTGGGCTAAATGAAGTTACAACCTAAATTGAAATGTGAAATGATTTTTAAATTGAAATGAGATATTGGGCGAAATGATTTTTGAAATAAAATCGTATATTTTGCGTAGATACGATGATTTTTGAAATGGATTTGATTTTTGAAGCGAAGTTGATATTTTGATATCAATTATGAATTGATTTTTTTTGAAAATGTAAAAGAACCATCCGGTGTGTAATAAGCGTTTAGTTGTTAACGAGACCAGGATCAGATATGGGCATACTCGCTGTCGATACCGAAAACCACTTTAACAACTGTGTACGTGGTGGAGATTCCAGAAATGAAGTAGGATGGTTTGGCGACGATTCTCTATATGGTATGACGTGACCCTGACTCCCGTGAGTCAGCTTAGATGTGACTAAAATCAGGAGCTATACCGGGCCAATGTGAGGTCATTCCTCTTATCGGGCATATTTCTTCGATACCATTCTATTGCTTTTGTGATTGTTTTGGTGGCCACCCCTCGATTGTTTGGGAGTGTGTCCAAGGTGGGCGGTAGTAGCTGCTATGCGTCACCACCAGTCCGGGAGTGCAATTGGTATATCTACCCTGGCATCTCCTCGTGTGTTGTGTTCACATGCCCTAGCGTGCCTTCTACGATTTTGTTTTGTACCATACCTATGGAGTGCCCTCTGCGTAAACCTCTCGGAGGAGCGTACGGTACTGTATAGACTATGGAAATATATAAAATGTGTTAAGGGGGATATGGGTAACGCCTTAACGCTATTTTAATACTTTTACTTTACTGTAGACATATTATAATAGCGTATTGTACTACATAGTAGATAGTTTAACGGATCCTTAAGAGATGGAAAATCCCGTAACATCTCTTGAGTTATTGCACGCACGTCGACACTGGATAAGAGATGTCAAACCCCGTAAACATCTCTGACGCCGTTACACTCATATTTATTTACGACCGATTTAACTTACATAAGGATGTTTTAGTCCTAACTCGAGTGTTTTGTCTTTTCATTACGCTCGGGTCAGTCATGAGTTTTTCAGCTTATTGAAGATTTATTCTGGAGGACGAAGACGAAGATTTGGTATACTATTACTATTATTATCCTTGCATCATGCTGTCTGCTGCATTGTTTTATTTGTTCTGTTGTATATGTATAACTCTGATAAATGATGTATAAATGATAATCAAAAGTATATTAAACAGCTTCATGAACTGTTTATTTGATTATTATATTTTATCTTTCCGCTGCGAGATTCTGTGGTTGTTTCTTGTTCCTTTTCTCTTCTTTTCTTATTTACCCCATTAACAATCCTCCGTTTTGAATGGTTTGGAATCGGCATGTGTGTTTACTTGTCGATTTAAATTGTCCAAAAAGGTGGGTCGTTACAGTTGGTATCAGAGCTTTGGTTTAGCGATAACCTTAGCTTTATGGGGTTAGACTCTTTAAATAGGGTAGTAATACCCTATGATGAGCTGCTGAGTGTATATGTATGAGAGAGCGTATTTGTTAGTGATATAAAATTGTTTTATATTGTGTTGGTTGATTTGTTGAGTGGCATATGGATTCTGGTCAATACGAGTAATTAACGTCATTGATAGGGATCTCTAAACACTTGAACAGAACAATTCGACATAGTATTGTTTTGAAATTGGGGAAATGAAATTATTTTGCTCTAATTATATTTTACATATAAAAGAAATAATTTTCAGAAATTATTATGATTCATCCAGTTTGTTTGACTGTTAGAAATGATAATATTGATGGTTATCATTAATTGAATGTTGTATTATAATAAATAAGGTTTATTAAAAAAAATAAACAATGATAAAACAACTTGTGGAATGTTTTAAGAAGGTAAAAATTTTGTAAGAATAATTTATAAATGTGACTTATAAATCAAGATAGATTTAAATTGTGAAATATTGAATTTAAGACTCGGGGATTTTAAAAATGGTTTTCAAAACTTTGAAGAAAATATGTAGTGATGTTAGTTGAAAAATATTTATGGGAAATATTTTGAAAGGAGTTTTTTTTATAAATTCAGTACTCCTCTCTTATGTCGCTGGGAAATAATTTCGGTGATGACTGCGCAGCATCATCGACGTTCATTTTCGAGTCTCAAAGTGAGGGGACTTCTACGAAGCTTTGCTTTGCTTCGAAACTGTTTTGAAAAAAAATGCATTTTGGTTTAAACTCCAAAAGTATGATTTGATATATATATATATATATATAAGATATAAATATATATATTTATTTAAAATGATTTGAAATGAACCGGGCATTTAAAATTTTAGGTTTTGTTAATTAATAATTTTCAAATTATTTGAAAGAAGTGGAATATTGGATAACCAGAATTCACATAAGATAAGGAATTGAGAAGTCTAAACTAAAACCTTTTGAGAAAACCTTAGAGTTGAAGAGTAACTCTTGAAATTGAAAAGTAAAGAAAATTTAAACGAGTTAAAATTTTGAACATTCTAATTAAGTAAAATGAATCCTATAAATTTGTATTGTATCAAATTGCACTCTAATAACATATAATATGACTTACCAAATGTTAAAAAGTTAAAAAAGATGTTTTAGGGATGTAATGAGATATTATAGAAGTAAACAAAACCTAAAGGTAATTGAAATGTGTATAAATGGAAATTTGATTGTGATAAGAATGTTATATACTTATGTATAATATGAAATGATAAATGGCTAAATGGAATAAGTAAGTAGAACTTAAGAAAACCGGCTAATGAACCAAATAATATCTTTGTAAATTTGTTATAGAATTGAATATAAATTTGCAAAGAAATTGTGAAATTGAAATTTGTAGCTTTTGAGATAATTATAAACTTAGATAAAGTCTAACTTCTTATATATGACTTTTATAGGATGATTAATAAACTAAAGTGGTGATTAATAAAATGTTCCACCAATAAATCTGTAATTAACTGAAATTATGAAAATGAAGTAAATGTAAACAGAAGAATTTGGTATAGCTAAGAATAAATTGAAAAGGGAAATTTAATTTAATTAAATTACATGGAATGGTTAAAATGAACTTAACTAAGCAAATTGTATGAAATGATGCATAAGAAATGATAGTATAAAAGAACATGCTATGTAAAGAAGGGATATACTAAGTAATTAAGGGATATGAATAATGCATTGTGAATAATTAATTGTAAATGAGACGAAGATAAGTAAATTAATTGAATATAGATGAATTGTATAGGAATATATTGGAAGGTAATACGTAAGTTGTACGTATATTGTTTTATTCGCATAACAATTTGATCTGAATTCGAGCACAGAATTTCGAGATAATTTATATCGATCCAAGTTAGGATTTTTCACTCGATTCTTAACGGCGAACCCTGGATATGGATGTTTGATTTGATTCTGGAATTCTCTATCATAGTATATGGCTATGCAAGGAGAATAACAGTTTCCGATCAAGGAACAAAATCTGAGTCCGCACTAGAGAGTCGTGTGAACGATACTAGTTTGGAAGTGAAATTTTATGATCGAATGAATGATCAGATTTGATATTGCGTACGGATGATATATGTACTTCGTACAGGTTTAAGAAAGCTAATATTGGAAATTGAAAATGCAAATTATAAATTGATTTAAATTATATGATTGGATATCATTGATAAATAAGATGCAGGTATTTAAAATCAAGAAATTTGGATTGCCCGACAAAAAGGTACGTGTTTATTTTGTCATTGGATTTGATGGTTTTTGGATGGAGCCACTTGGCTTTTGTTTTTCTTTTATTGGTTTGGGGCCCGTAGAGGCGTTTTTGTAGTTGTGCCGATCGAGCCGCGCAAAGGAGACGCTGCCGAAATTTTCCGTAAATCCGGGTGTTAGAAAATTTTTGAGTTTTAAAATTTTATAACTCATTTGGATAACCAACTTGAAAATTTCGTAAGCTTATCGGAGTAGCGTAGTGGGAGCGTAGAAACGACTTTATAAATGAAATTTCTTTGTTTTGTAAATGGATAATTCTGAATAGGAATTATCAAATGTTGAATTCTTTACTTAGTTTCTTTTCCCTACTTTTTCCTTTTCGAGGACGAAAAGTTTTGAGTGGGGGAGAGTATAACGACCCGTAGATTTTCGATAATTAAAATAGTTAATTTAATAAGATTTCATGGTTTAATGTTGGAAGAATTAAAATTTTGTAATTTATTTATGATAATAATAACTAGAATGAATTGCAACAATAGTTATCTAAGTTAATTTTTAATGAATTAAATGATATTCCAATCAATTAAAATGACTCAAATGTTATAACTTGGGTATAAGGGAAATATAAGAAAAACAAATGTAAATATTGGGTTAACTAATGAAATAAGATATAGTCAATGGTAATGGAATCTAATTGGTATTGTATAGGAAATTGTGACACTTGTAGTAAATAATAAACTTAAGTGTGATTAAAAGTAAATGGTGATAATTATTATAAGTTACTTGTTTATTTTGTCAGTCGAATTGAATTTGGAAACCAATTGCAACTGGAATGAAATTTTATATATTAATTGGGTTTACAATCAATAACTGAAGTTGAATAACAAATGTTGGATGCACTGGATGTGAATAAGGTAATTGACTGATAACGGAAATTTATTTAAAATCTAACATTGAAATATAAATGCTACTTATTGAATGAGTTTACGATCAATAGTTGGTTAAATAAATGTTGAATTCATTAGATGTAAAAAAAAGTAATTGATTAGTAATGAGAATTCATTTAAAAACTAATATTGAAATTTGTTGAATATGGATCAATTAAATTGTTTAAATTTAATATTGGAAATAAATTGAATAATTGAATAGATTGAATAACGGGAATTGAATAACTGTATAACGGAAATAATTGTTCCATAATTTGAATTCGCTTTAAAGTTAAATTTTATAAGTTCATTTTCAATTATTTCAAGATAATGAATTTCGGATAATCTAAATTGTTTAAAATTTAAATTTGCAAATATTTGAATAATTGAATTTTGAATATAATATGATTGAAAATGATATCGAAGATTGATATAAAATTTTATTTAAACAACAATGAATTTGTTAACATTTAAAATTGGATTTGTAAGAAATTCTGTAAATTTTGAAAAGTCGTCGATTTAATCGACGAGTAAAAATAGCCTTCCGAGGCACAGTCTCGGAATTCGATGAAACCAGTTCCATTGGATCCGTAATAGAGTATTATTATTGGATTTCAAATTTCGTAGCATTTGGGGTTATTGTTTGGTCGTACGGGTTAGTAACGCGCTGAAATAAATATCGAAAATTTAATATTTTAATTCGATTCAAAAAGCTATCTTCCACATACGATCAAATTAGCCTCCGTAACACATTCCAATGTGTTCGGAATGCGGGTAAAACATTACGAACGCCTGTCGGCACGTCTATTTTGGAGTTCGTTTGAAAAAAAGCTGTTAAAATTGAAAATAATATTAAAATAATTTATTATACACGTATACATACGCATTCATCCCGTAACCCTAGCTATATTCTTTCGTGGCCGCCTCTATTCGTTTAATGGCCGAAATCGTCCCATTTTGTTCCTCAATTATCTCTTGATCAAATCAATATTTTCGAAAACTTCCAACTGGAAGATCGAAGAGCTCGTTGAGCTCTACAGATTGAACGGCTACGATCTTATTTTGTCGAGTGGATCGGCGGCAATGCTCGCTTGAAGGGCTGGCGTTCGATCACGTTTTCTAGAGTCTGGGGGCGACCGAGCTCGACGAGCTTCTGGTCGTAGGTGGAGTGGGCGAAGGCGCAGACGGTGATGGCCTCTGATCGAGCTCCATTCGATGGTCGTGGCCGCGACGACCAGATGATGGAGCGAAGCATTGGGTTCGTTCACGCGATTTATCCTGTTCGCGATTTGAAGAAGTTGAGCATCTCGCCTTGATCTCAGATTTGATTTAGACGGCCAGATTGAGGTTTAATAAAAAAAAATATTGTTTAAGTTTTATTAATATATATTCAAACTTTAACAAGTCGTATCTCCTTCATTCGTTATCAGAATCAAACGAAACTGGCGACGTTGGAATCGCAGAGTCGAGAGCTTTGCTGCTGTACAGATCCGGGACGGTTTCGTGCTCGTTAAAATTTTTGGTTAAATCGAACGCGCTCGATTTAATTAAAAATTTGAACGATTGGCAACGTAAACTCAAGGTGAGTGTTTTATAACGCTCACAACGTACTAGAATATCTTGATGCTAGTTAAATTTTGATATCGTGAAGTAATATGATTTTTATTTGTCGTTGTTGATAAAATTTAACTGTCATCTAGATTGTCATTGAATTTAATGTTAGAAATTGAAATTGACATTCAAATTAGAATTGGAATTTAATCGCAATTAAATTTCCAAATATTTATAACTATGAAATTTCCGTGAATTATATTGTCTGTTTGGATGATTGGTCGCAATGGATGCTATTGTTGACATTTGAAATGTTTGGATGTTTATTTGTTGGTATATAACCTGTCATCACCAGTGTATTATTTACAGTTGTAAATTGTCATTTTGAATAAATTGAGAAATAGGTTGAAATGATATATACCTATGACACTGTGATTTGAATTGAAATGATATATATCTATTTCTGAAATTTAATTGAAATAACTGATCACTTGGCCATAGGGTAGAAAATTATATACGGGCACCGGATTGGTTAAATTAAATGATTTTTAAATCTTTGACTTGGAATTACTTTAAATGGTTTGATTTAAAGGAAAAAAAAATCAATTTTATAGAAATTGAATTTATTGCGAATTTGAGGTTGAGATGTTGAAATAAATTTTGGTTAAAACAAAATTGTTAAATAGTTGAAGTTGAGACTTTGAAATTAAAATTTTGATATGATTGATTTTCGTAAATTGATTTGAATTAAAGGGTTTAACTCTTATTCGGACTTTGAATATTTTTAAGTAAAAGTGGGGTAAAGACAACATTTTGAAATTGAGCTTGACGTCGAATTACATTGAAGATTTTGGATTTTTAAACTGAATATTAAGGAATAATTTGTTTTAAAGATTTGAATTGATATTTTGAAAATCGAGTTCGAATGCATTATAAATTGGAATTGAAACTGAATTAATTGGATTTGAAAATGGAATTTAATTAATTTGAAATTGGAATTGTTTTGAATTGAAATTTGAGATTTTAATTGACTGAATGGAAATTTGAATTTGATTCAGATTGGTAAGTGGAATTTAAAATGGTTGACTTTGAAGTTATTTCATTTTGGTTTTCCTAAGTTATTCTGCTATATGAACCATTTTAAATACTGAATCTATTTTATGTTAAACTATTTTACCTATAATTACTATATTAAATTATTTCATCCTATCTTAAATCATGTTAACTTACTTTAATCTATTTCAAATCTACTTAACCCAAATTTTTATTATTTTTAAACTAATTTACCTATTTTAATTTATTTTAATTATATTTAATCTATTTTAAATCTATTTAACTACATTAAATCAATTTAAAACTATTTTGAAATCTATCTTTAATATTTATAGTATTTTTAACTATTTTCAATTATTTAAGCTACTTTAAACTATTCCAAATATTCTTCCAAAATTCCCAGCTGGTCAATAAGGTGAAATGTTTATATTTAAATCTTGGATTTAAATATGAATTGGGCTAAATGAAGTTACAACCTAAATTGAAATGTGAAATGATTTTTAAATTGAAATGAGATATTGGGCGAAATGATTTTTGAAATAAAATCGTATATTTTGCGTAGATACGATGATTTTTGAAATGGATTTGATTTTTGAAGCGAACTTGATATTTTGATATCAATTATGAATTGATTTTTTTTGAAAATGTAAAAGAACCATCCGATGTGTAATAAGCGTTTGATTGTTAAAGAGACCGGGATCAGATATGGGCATACTCGCTGTCGATACCGAAAACCACTTTAACAACTGTGTACGTGGTGGAGATTCCAGAAATGAAGTAGGATGGTTTGGCGACGATTCTCTATATGGTATGACGTGACCCTGACTCCCGTGAGTCAGCTTAGATGTGACTAAAATCAGGAGCTATACCGGGCCAATGTGAGGTCATTCCTCTTATCGGGCATATTTCTTCGATACCATTCTATTGCTTTTGTGATTGTTTTGGTGGCCACCCCTCGATTGTTTGGGAGTGTGTCCGAGGTGGGCGGTAGTAGCTGCTATGCGTCACCACCAGTCCGGGAGTGCAATTGGTATATCTACCCTGGCATCTCCTCGTGTGCCGTGTTCACATGCCCTAGCGTGCCTTCTACGATTTTGTTTTGTACCATACCTATGGAGTGCCCTCTGCGTAAACCTCTCGGAGGAGCGTACGGTACTGTATAGACTATGGAAATATATAAAATGTGTTAAGGGGATATGAGTAACGTCTTAACGCTATTTTAATACTTTTACTTTACTGTAGACATATTATAATAGCGTATTGTACTACATAGTAGATAGTTTAACGGATCCTTAAGAGATGGAAAATCCCGTAACATCTCTTGAGTTATTGCATGCACGTCGACACTGGATAAGAGATGTCAAACCCCGTAAACATCTCTGACGCCGTTACACTCATATTTATTTACGACCGATTTAACTTACATAAGGATGTTTTAGTCCTGACTCGAGTGTTTTGTCTTTTCATTACGCTCGGGTCAGTCCTGAGTTTTTCAGCTTATTGAAGATTTATTCTGGAGGACGAAGACGAAGATTTGGTATACTATTACTATTATTATCCTTGCATCATGCTGTCTGCTGCATTGTTTTATTTGTTCTGTTGTATATGTATAACTCTGATAAATGATGTATAAATGATAATCAAAAGTATATTAAACAGCTTCATGAACTGTTTATTTGATTATTATATTTTATCTTTCCGCTGCGAGATTCTGTGGTTGTTTCTTGTTCCTTTTCTCTTCTTTTCTTATTTACCCCATTAACAATCCTCCGTTTTGAATGGTTTGGAATCGGCATGTGTGTTTACTTGTCGATTTAAATTGTCCAAAAAGGTGGGTCGTTACATAACACGTGGATCATGCTTGTCAAGTTTGGAGGAGATTGGTTGCAATATGATGGATCGCTAACGATCCATATTCCATGGATTGCTAGCGATCCAAGGACTTAGAAATTTTTCGTTCAATCTTCTATTTAACTCGTCATTCGAGTCAATCTTTCCTTCTCTACCCTACTTTATTATGCGAACCGAGCTACCTACTGTGCGACCCGAACCAAAGTATTCAAACCCTAACTTCACTTCTGCCATCACCGCCGCTAATTTCCATCGCCGGAGCTCTTTACCATCAACCTTACTGGACTTCGCCGCTGCTTTGACCTTACTCCTAGCTCCTGAAACTTCATCAACTTAGATCGCCACTGACTCTTATTGTTGTTATCTACTAGACCCGTCAAACGGGTTGGGTCGGGTCATAATGGGTCGGGTCAAAATTGACCCAACCCATTTTGTGACCCAACCCTTTTAATACATTTATTAAAAGGGTCAATATGATCCAACCCTTTTCATATATGGGTCAACCCGTTTAACCCATTTAAAAACATCAAAAAGTGAAAATATAAAAGAAAGGTAAAAAACATCCAATGCATAATAAAAACCTAAGACAATAACACAGACTACAATGTTAAATAACATAGTAAAAGTAATAAACTAGAGGGCATACAAAATACAACATCAACAAAAGCCATCTTTGAAGCAGAGAAGATACCGGTAATACAAAGAGATAGAATCACTACCATTCGTAACATACTCAGGAAATGCGAAAGCTAATTTTACATTCACAGGACCCAATAATTATGACCATCAAACATCTAGCAAAGTATAAATGTATATTTAATTACAAACCAGAAAATAGAAGTAGAAAACCAGACTGGTACACATCTGTTGTTTCTTGAAAAAATCTATATAAAACTACGTATTTAGCATTGCTGGTTTCTTTCGCAAGGTACCTGGTTATAGTATAACATAAGCATTTATCTACTATAAGCAGTATAACACAAATATATTTAAATTGTTTTTCATTTTTCTATCCTTTTAAACCTTGTTATAAACCATGTTATACATGGCTCATCTTTTCCCTCATTAGGAAAACTTGGCTTTTGTAATTCTATAATCTGGTGCCTCTCCTTAATTATCTCAAGGAACATAAACTGATAATATATGTAAGATGGAGGGTGTTTTGGGCATCCTAAATAGGATTAAAACTTAAAAGTGGATACTTCATACTATGACATTTCAAGTCATATTGTATGCTACTCATGAGTTTTGTGACTAAAATTAGCTTATAATAATGTAACTAAGATGGTGGTTCAACTCATTCAGGCGGTGTATCCACAAGTGAACTCAAGTAAAATATGGCATACATGGAAGATACTAGTAACCGATACTGAACTCTAATCTAAAGCAAATAAAATTGTGTCAGCAAGTTATTCTTATCGATATTTGACTGTTATATGTGGTTGATCACTGAAAAATTGATGCAATTTCCCACGCCATCATAATACACAAGCATAGGGTAAATCATTGATATATTCAGATACGACATGACAGGGAAAATGTAAAGGAAAAGGCATATTTCTACAATTTTGTGCAATTCATGGCAGCTAGCAAGAGTGAAATTTTGAACACACTGCTAACTAGTGCGTACACACCAGCTAAAATAGTGTCTGCAAAATTGTACACCAATCACAAACCCTCAAAGCTAAAATAGTGTGTACAAACAAGAATAATGTACATGAAACTCAACACCAACTAGAAGGCCTTGAATTGTTAGTACAGGAAAAGCTGAACCAAGAGACATAAGTTTGGGTTATGCATTATTAGAGTAACTTAAGAATGATGTAGAAATGTGATGAGTAAAACAAACAAGTGATGAACTCACATTGATAAACAATTTCACAAACCTAATCCGAGAAATATTTCATCAAAAGATTGTCAAACCCTAATCCGAAAAAATTGTAGTACGTAGAAATGCAAAACTCAGTAATACTAAACTGGGAAAAAATAAGAAGAAGAAGCATAGCATAATATGAGATTACCTGAATGTGTGGTATAGATTAGTGCATATCATTGAAACATGAAAGCATAAGAACTAGCTGCAAACAAAAGGAGTACGTAAGTTAGCCTAAAAAACAGAAATACACCTTTTTCCAAGAAATAACATGCAAATGCAGATACAAATATAATATTAATGTAGACCAAAAATATTATCTATCAATTTCAAGCACACATCAAGAAAAAAAGGGATACCTCTACTCAGTTAGTACGAGCTCAATTTTCTATTTGCTGAAGAGATTTGCCCCTAGTCTCCATGCTGACAATAGTGTAAACATAATTGTAAATATTATGAAAAAGTATCAATTGAAAATAAGAAAGTACCCGACACCATGGATTAATGCCTCTTCTTCTTGAGAATGGAACTTTGTAATACCTTCGGCAAAATCTTCGACTGTTTGCATAATTGGACCACCATATAACCAATCTCTTGTACATAACAATGCTTCAACAGCGTCCTCTTTTAGTGAACTACGGTAGTTGTCGAGTACTCTACCACCAATGCTAAAAGCACTTTCTGAAGCCACGGTAGTTATCGGTACAGCTAAGATATGTTTTGCCATAAGGGATAAAATTGAATACTGGTATTGTTGTGATTACCAATTTGAGAGTATGGCAAACTCAATTTTGCGATCAACCAACCCATCACTTAAATATGAATAAAGTTCTGATCTAGTAGAATTGCCAAAAAATTCCAAACTTGATAAGAATCAAATTGATCCAACATATCTTCACGTTCTTGTGAATAATGACCGGTAAATGAATGTGAAGATTCCGTGTCTTTTGTAGCATTTGTTTCAATAGGTGACTCTTCTTGCACTTTCCTTGAATATTCAAAGAAACACTCTTCCAATTTTCTTTTTTACTTTTGCAAATTCTATGGTATTTCCATATAGCCTTTCATAAGAAAATCAGACAAAATTTGATAAAAAATACAAGCAATCGAAAGAAACACACTTAAACTCTTTCCAATATTTATCAAACTTTCTAAACATATCACGTGCATGAAAATTTATGGAAAAAACATGAAAATTTATGGAAACACACTAAAGTCTTTTTTAAAGTTAAATGAACCATGAAAATTTATGGAAAAAAGAAATTGGCGGTCGGATAATTTTTTTTCCTGAAAACAAGCATGTGGCGTTATAGAAAACTTCCAAAAAACTTATAATTTTCTTTGCTTTCTCCCATTCTTCAAATGATGGACAATAAGTATAACTAGAATCCACATGTTTCAAACGATAAAGAGCTTGTTCGCAGTATATTGCACTTTAAAGCATAATAAACGTGGAGTTCCATCTCGTGGGAACATCCTGATGTAATCCCTTCTTAGTTTTATCCAAAGAAAGACTGCATATGCATTCAATAAAAAATTTCCTAGATTGAGAGCATCTGATATATTTTATGCTTTCTTGTATGTTGCTCAAACAAGTAGTGATGGATTTTAAACCGTCTTTGTAAAGATCTCGGACTCGGCCTTCGAAAATCGGCACCCGTACTTCACTTGTACTCGAATGTCGTAGATTCAAACGCCGAATCTGGCTCCCCGGAGCTTATAACACCATTAAGTATAACAACACAGCGAAAGAAAGAAAACAATGATATCGTATACAACTCTAATGAATACAATATCCAGAATGATACACAACAATGATATCAATAATATGCAGCAATATCAGAGATATGATACAATGCTACAGCGGAAATAACAACAATGGAAGAGATCAGTCCAAATGATCTATAAAAGAGAATGAACCCAACAACTCCAACATCAAGCTCGAACCATCAACACGATGCACCAAGATAAGCAAGTGCAGTCATCAACTCCGATGAAGTGAACTAGCTCCAGATAATCTATTGAACCTGACTATTTGAAAAAAAAACTCAACTCTAGACTGCCCGTGTGGAAAATTGTGGGCACTCAGAGTTTATAAAGGGAACAATAAACTCCAGGTCAGTCATGGGACTGGTATGAGCAAACAAAAACAGTTTAGCTTTAAACAAACAACAAAGAAATTTTAAACATTGAAATCCGCAATGCTTTTGGAAAATGAAACTACCATAAGACCTCCCACCGCACACACAATGCAATCGCAGACTTGGAGGAGATTTCTTCTTATGATAGTCAAACATGCTTACTACGCAAAAGAAAACTCTTTTGATATTATTACTAGTGCATAGTGTGAAAATCCTTTCGAAAATACAATATTAATCTTAGCCAACATACAACCATTATTGTATGCCTACTATTGCTACTATGTTCAATAGCAGGTTACCGCCACATTCCATAACAGGTTATACAACTAAAACCGTACAAGGCTCGTATTGTTTCTTTGGATTTTCCAACAAATGGTCAGGCTAAGGAACTTCCTTACACCGAAATGGAAACGCCTCTGGAAAGACGCCCCAAGAACCTAACCGGATCTCTGCAAACACAAGGCCGACGCTACCTCATGCTGTACAGCTGTAACTAGGTAGCTAACACACAAGCTATGCCATCCCCCGATCATTACCGACCTTTATCCGAGGTACCTCGATCACAAAGCAACAAACACAAAGTATAATAAATTTGCAGTATCAACATAGGTAAAATATCTGGGCTCCATACCATGATATCACCTTTTATCCAGAAGGAAATGACATACCCTAGGGGCGCGGCCCCTAAAAACTTTGCCGCAACATTCCTGTTTCGACCATTACCGGTCTGTGAGGCTCGATGAGGTCTCTTCCACAAAGCTATGCTTTTTTACAAAGCCATGCTTTGATCAATAAATGATCAGCAAATGATCATCAACACACAGCAACACTCAGCATGCCACACTACCAAATTGGGAGTATATCACTGAAAACCTTCAACTACATAACCTTTGAACTCGTACGTCTCAGAGAAGTGTGTTAAGCTAAGAGAATAAATTCTCCGCCACCAAACAGAAATGTATTTGAAAGAAATCAGCTTTATATCTCAAAGTGTAGTGTCAGACATACAACCATACAAGTCTGTTCCGGGTTCGAACAGAACCGAAGGCACTTCCGAAGAAGCCCTTGCAAATCCGGATAATTTCTAATCACGTCCGGACTTCCCATCACAGAGGGTGATAAAATCTCTATACCGGGGATCAGTCGATGTAGAGACATTCGACGAGTTGTCCTTTCGTTTTCGAAAATATCTGGTCTTCACCACCGGTCTTCAAATGCAATCCATATACGACGTATCATTATTCGTAATGGATTATATGACACAAAGGTCCTCTCCCGGCCAAACCGAATAACGAGCGCATATTTTAAAAACATATGGATATGGGATTTCAGTTAAATCACAGCTTAAAGCCCAAAACTTTTCATTCGAATGGATAAAACAAATTACCATTTCCAGTCTTTTAAACAAAAAGATTCAATTCACAAAGTTCACCCCATTCACAAAGATCCATTCATGGATTTCAAAACAATTTCCATTTTAATTGAATAGGTTTACTCGTTAAATCTTTAAATCAAGATTTAACTTATAGCTTCCAAAACTCGTTTCCAAAGATTCATTCATAGTCTTTCAAAACAATTCCATTTCAAGTTCGATTAACTCGTCCGGTCTTTGAATTAAAGACTCATTTCATAGTTTTCAAAACATTTCAATTCCATTTCAAACTTGAAACCTTTCAACACAATTTAAAAATCCTTTCTTAAAATGAAAGCTATTATTATTTGAAAACAAATAGTTTCCATTTCAGAAAATCTGATTCATTTATACGAGTTAAAGTTCTTGGGTTAAATTCAAATTCTCAAAACCATACTTTTAAAATGGTTCAAGCCCATTGTAACGACCCAGAATTTTGAACAAATTAAATTGAAAATATTTAATTAATTTTAAATATTTGAACGGTGATTTAATTTGAATCCCCAATATAACCTTGAATTTGGTGATTAAATTTTAAAATTTAATCTATATAATGCTGAATAAAAATTTGTATCTTCAATTTTAAGCTGAAGAAAAATATTTCAAAAGCTTTTAAAATTTATATTGATAACACTGAAGATAATAGAAACTTTCAGAATTAAATTTGAAACCGTTCTGTTCAGTTTTGAATTTTATTGTTCGAATCGAATTTAAAAATAGTTGTCCGAGGCACAGTCTCGGATTTCGACGAGACCAGTTCCATTGGGTCCGGAATATTGTATTATTGCTGGGTTTCAAATTTCGTATTGATCAGGGTTGTTATGTGAGCGTGCGACCTAGAAACGCATTGAAATTTTAAAACGAATTCAATTTGTATTTAATTTTTAAATAATTGGTCAACTTCAGCCTACTTTATTTCACCATCCCTAACACGATATATTCCCTTACCTCACGCCTGAAAATACGCCCAAAATCAAGTAAAAGAATCGTGCAACCCATCCCCTTCAGATTCAAATAACCATCTCCCTCTCCTCCGTTCAGTTCAAAACGAAAACTCTTCGTTCTCTTTCAAACTTTAAATGGCGACCGAGTTCACGAACTCTCCTATTCCCCTCCTTTCCCTTTTCTATTCAAAGTCGGAAAAAAAAATACGGCAGCTCGTTTTCAAAAGAAAATCTATCACGCCCAAAATCTCCTGCAATCGAACGAATTTCACGAGACCGTTCATCGCGATCGAATAGGCAAGGAAGCACGATTGATCTGGGCAACGTTCGAACAGCGCTGGGCTAGGGGAAGCAGGTCGCGATGGTCGCGAGACTTGCGTAGGGGACGACTGGAAGGCAGAGCCTCTTCTCGAAATCGAAAAGGGAGAACAAATCGGGATTCAAACAGGCGAGCATCGCGTTTTGGTAGGGGGTTGGCATCATCGAGGGACGGTATCTTCGCGCGTTTGAAGGTGGAAGGGACTCGAACCCGAGTTCAAATTTGATGGAGGTCGCGATGGCAGTTTTCAAGCGGTTTCGCGTTGGGCTCGGTTGGGAGGATGTCGTGATGATGACGGCAGGCGGCGAAGTTGGGGCTGGAAGCTCGCATGAGCGTGGGGTCTCGAGTGTCAGGTGGGATGTCATCTGGAGTTCGTTCGCGTGGGTCTGTGATGGTAGTTAGGTGTTGGTGGTTCGACAATTTCCAGTGAAGGTATAAGTTCAAATTTATTTAATGTTTAAAATAAAATGTAAAACCTGTATTTGATTATTACAGTAAGGTATTCTTTAGTTTGCAATTTAATTTTGAAATTTTATAAATTACTGTTCTGTTCAGTTTTGAATTTTTAGTTCGAATCGATATTTAAAAATAGCCGTCCGAGGCGTAGTCTCGGAATTCGACGAAACCAGTTCCATTGGGTCCGTAATATTGTATTATTGCCGGATTTCAAATTTCGTATTTATCAGAGCTGTTATGTGAGCGTACGACAAATAAATGCGTTAAATTTTTAAGACGAATTCAAATTTAAAATTTATATTTATATTAATTAATATTACACGTTTTCTTCCCTTAGTTTCAGCCTTAAAACACGCCTGCAATCACGATACAAAAATCGTGCAACCCATCACGCAACCATCCTCCTATCCAAATCGAACTACAGATAAACTTCAATTTGAAATAAAAATGAAAAAAAATGGCGATAGTCTTCACCTTCTCGTTCCTCGTCCCTCTTCATAAATCGAGTTCTTTCCTCTCAGGTTTCAATTCGAAAAAGAAATTTATGGCCGATACTTCTCATTATCTCGAGAGAAAAAAAAATCGTTCCAATCCTCTTCCATTTCAATTTAGCCGAGCCTCTTCCCAACATCAGGGAATTCGTTCGTTATAGATCAAAGCCCTAAATCGAAATCGCGTGGCCAAGGTCAGTCAAAGCTAGGACAGGGGTTTCTCGAAGCCGTGGTCGCGACTCAGCGAAGCAATGATGGCGTGGGGCGAAGCTGGGATCTCGCGAAGCTAGGCAGGATGCGAGTTGGGGTGTCGCGTTGGGTTGTGGAGGCAGCGACGAGTTCGTCTCTGGCATTCGCGGCAAGGCTGAAGTTCATCTCGACAGGGAGGCGACGCGTACCAGTTGTCAAGACCCGCAAATCCGTACTCCTTGATTAAACACTAATCTCCATTGATTAACTCAAGATGCACGGAAATACGAAGCATGAGGATTTTTTTTAAAAGAAGAAAAGAGTAGAAGAAGAAGAAAATAGAAAAAAAGAGAGAAGAAAGAAAAGAAAGAAGAACAACAGAACAACATCAGAAACAGAAGCAATATCAGAATCTCACATATCGCAGCGGAACAATATATAATAGATAAATGAATAATATTTAAACAAAGAACTATATCATTTTATACATACATCAACAGAGTCAATATACAACTCAATACAACACAGCAAATCAATGGACAGTTATATAACTTGTCCTCATACAGAATACACAGCGGAATACATATATCAGATACAAACACTACGTCTCGCCATCCAGCTTGCTTCCAAAACTCCAGAATATCCTGATAATCTAACTCTAGACTGCCCGTGTGGAAATTGGTGGGCACCCAGAGTTTAGAAGGGAAACAATAAACTCCGAGTCAGTCATGGTGACTGGTGTGAGATCGTAAAACAGTTTATCTTTAAAACAAACAACAGGAAATTTTTAAAGTAAATTTCGCAATGCTTTTGAAAATGAAACTACCATAAGGCCTCCTGCCACACACACAATGCAAACGCAGAATTGGAGAAGATTTCTCCTTATGATAGTCAAAGATGCTTACTACGCAAAATCAAATTCTTTTTGATATTATTATTAGTGCATAGTGTAGCAAACATTTCGAAAGTAGAATATTAATCTTAGCCGACATAGGTACCATTATAGTATGCCTACTATAGCTACCATGTTAAATGGCAGGTTCTACAACTAAAACCGTACAAGGCTCGTATTGTTTCTTTGGATTTCCAACAAATGGTCAGGCTAAGGAACTTCCTATTCTACGAACAGAACGCCTCTGGAATGACGTTCTGAGAACCTAACCGGATCTCTGCCAACACAAGGCCGGGTTACCTCTGCAAAAATAGGTAACTACTGACACGCGTATGCCATCCCCCGATCATCACCGATCTTCCTGAGGATCCTCGATTCGCAACAACCACAAAGTAATAAATTTGCAGCAACCACAGAGGTTAAGTATGTGGGCTCCATACCATGATACCACCTTTATCCAGAAGGAATGACATACACTAAGGGGCGCTACTCCCTAGAACCTTGCTGCATCCTTCCTGTTTTGACCATTTCCGGGGTGTGAGGCTCGACGAAGTCTCGTCCACAAAGCTACGCTTTGTTCACAAAGCCATGCCTTGGGTCAACAAATGATCAACCTATGATCACAAAGATAAATGATCAAACAAATGATCATATCACAAATGACCAAACACTGATCATTTCACAGCAACAATCAGTATGCCACGTTACCAAATTGGGAGTATATCGCTAATAAATTTCAACTACATAACCTCTGAGCTCGTACGTCTCAGAGAAGGGTGTTAAGCTAAGAGAATAAATTCTCCGCCACCAACAGATATGTATTTGAAAGAAATCAGCTTTATATCTCAATTTGTAACGTCAAACACACAATCCATACAAGTCTGTTCCGGGATCGAACAGAACCGAAGGCACTTCTCACGAAGCCCTTGCAATTCCGGATAATTTTCAATCACGTCCGGACTTCCCGTCACTAAAGGTGATAAAATCTCTAAACCGGAGATCAGCCGATGTAGAGTAACTCGACGGTAATCCTTCCGTTTTCAAAAATATCCGGTCTTCAACACCGGTCATCAAATGCAATTCATAACGACGTATCACATATTCGGAATGGGTTATACGACCCCATGGTCCTTTCCCGGTTAACCCGAATAGTGAGCGCTTATCCAAAAATAAGTGTGGCATTCAAATTCATCCAATTCACAATAAATACCTATTTAAAGGTAAATATTGATAGTCGGTTATTTAACTATCAATAAGGATGCGCAACATCATCAGATTCCAAATAATTTTCTAAATTATTTAATTTTCCAAAATATCTTTACTAGATATAAAATTTCCACACTTCAAAAATAAATCAACGTTTATTTTTAAAAATGAATTCCCATTTCTTCTATAAATTCCATAGTGAATTTATATTTTCAAAATATCTACTGATATACGATTTTCAAATCGATTTCAATATTCATTTTCAATTTGTCTTTACAAAGATAAATTCTCAAAATGTTTATTTCATATTGGAAAAGCAATTCCATACTTATTGAATAATAAGAAATTCACAAATCTATTTATTTTCAACATTTGAAAATATTCAATATACTTAAATCAAATTAAGTATATATTCATTCTTTAAGGAAAACATTTATTATAACAACATCTATTTGAGTCAAAACGAATGTTACGTAAAACATCGTTACGACGACTCAAAATCACTAGTATAGGGATTCGAAATTTAGATAGATATATAAATCCCAATACTAGACAAAAACATTTCCTTTCGGAAATCATTTACTATAACAACAGTGTTATAGTTCATCATTTCCTTATAATTTCGAAAACGACTATTTCAACAATGAACGTTGAAATCTATGCTTCCGATTCATAATACATTTTAAAACATCTTTAAAATGTTTACTTCATTTTTAATATCACTTCTTCAAAAATAAATCTATTTTATTTAATAATATATTCACTGTCCAAAATCGTGAATATACTTCACTAACCACATTTTCAAAAATCTCTACACATTTTATTTCGATAAAAATTCGCTATTCAAAATCGCGAATATATCTTCTTCAATAATCTCCTATATTTAATTTATCAAACTTAATTGATTTCGAATTTATAAAACGACGTTTATAAATTCTATTTCTGTTTTAATAACAACTTCAACTTATAAATCTTCTTTTTATTAACTTCTATATTTTACTCATCAAAATAAGTGATTTCGGATTTATAACAACTTTTATAAATTTCAATTCTATTTATAAAAACTTCAATACCAAATCAATTTCAATATTGATTTCTAAATTTATTTTCAATTTTAAATAAAATTTCCATACTGATTTCTCAAGAATTCATTTCCAAATATTAAATCAATTACAGATTGATTTCTAACTACTAAATAAATTCCTTATTTTTCTCAAGTTATTCAATATTCTGTTTTGAAATGGATTCTTCAAATTGAAATCATTTTATATTGGTTTCCCAAATTATTTCAATTTACCAATTAAATTTCTAATTGGATTTCCAACTTATCTCCTTTTAAATAAATTCCTTTTTAAGAAAATAAATTTCAATTGTTTCTTTCAATCTATTTAAAAATCCAAATTTTAAATTAAATTCCTCAATTTAAAATCACTATTGTACGAAATTCATTTATTTAATCATTTCCATTTTATTCTGGAATAAATTCGATAATATTATAAAAATCAACTTTTATACTTTTAAATTCTTTTCTTCAAAATTTATTCAATTTCTAAAATCAATTCACTTAAAAATTTCTACTTGAATTACAAAAATTCAATTTCATTTATTTTTGGAATCCAATGATATCAAACATCCATTCAGCTAAATCTATAGCTTTCAAATAATTTCCAGACATCAATATGATCAATAACATCAATATAATCATTCACAGATTCATATCACAGTATAAATAAATTCAATCAATATGAGGGGTCCAGTTGGATCCCTCCAACCTGTTTCCCTGCATCCAAAGACGTTAGCACAATACCAATTCCACTTCGAGGTGGAATATCGCGGTATATGGGTTTTATAAAAAGCATCCGCTTACTAACGGCGCAATAGGGTCTCATCCGCTATACGAGGTGGGAAATCAATCAATCCAATATATACATATGCCAATATGTATATATTGCTATATATATAGATATATCCTACTATATCTAATATCACATCCAATAGCAATCAATCAAATCAATAACTGTAATATCAAATTTCATTTGAGTGATAAAAATCTCACCTTAGCTTTAAATTTTCCATCCATTTCCATTGCAGTTTTTTTTCTCGACTTTATTTGACCTTGTATAACAATTTACGATTTCATTAATATTTGAATCAATTGACAATAAATTATCATCTGTTAATTTATTTAAACCAATAATTTAATTTTATCGAATGATTTATTTTAAACCAATTTCTTTATAAATTAAATTTATCTAACATCAATTTAAAATTTTAAAACTAAGTTCATTTCCTTTTGTTCAAAACTCAATCTGTATATGTATTTCTGCATAACATATATTTATTCAATTCCAAATAAAAATCTTTTTCATGTATATATTTCTCCCTAACAAATATACATATATGCATTACTTATCAACTTAAATAAACAACGTGTTAATACCTTACTGCTTTATATAGCTGAAAAATTTAAACAAAACTGTTTTTATAACAATTCACTATAAAAATGATATTTTTATTTTATTGAAGGTTAAACTTTAGTAGGGTATTTAATCGTCGCCGCCATTTTTTTTTCTTTCGTTATTTTTAGAACTAGGGTTTTGAATGAGAAAAAAATGAGGGGAAACGGGTATACTTAATCATGGCACCAATATCAAACGTGGGCCAACATTGAAATTTAAAGCCCGTTTAACTCTTAACACTTAACAAAATTTATAAAAGAATTTTAAATCGATTGACAAAATCCTTTACATTATTTATGAATCCCGATTCAATTCAAATTCAATTTTCAATAGATTAAATTCTAAAATTTAATCGCCCAATTTATCCTGATAATTTGAAATTCGAGTCAATTCATCTTTCAAATATTTAAAATTCATTAAATATTTTCAATTTGAATTATTAAAATTTCAGGGTCATTACAATCTCCCTCCTTAAAACTTTTCGTCCACGAAAAGGAAAGGTTGTTAAAATTTCATTAATATTTATACCCTACTAAATTTTTTTCCAAAACTGTATATTGCTGATAAATTTCAACTACATAACCTCTGAGCTCGTACGTCTCAGAGAAGGGTGTTAAGCTAAGAGAATAAATTCTCCACCACCAACAGATATGTATTTGAAAGAAATCAGCTTTATATCTCAATTTGTAACGTCAGACATACAATCCATACAAGTCTGTTCCGGGATCGAACAGAACCGAAGGCACTTCTCACGAAGCCCTTGCACATCCGGATAATTTTCTAATCACGTCCAGACTTTATTTCTTTAAGTTAGATTTTTATTTAAACTTTACAAGTTATCAACTTCATAATATTTCATAAATATTTTTATATAGTATTCCAGAGTCTTACCCACATTTCAAAAATCATTTTTTTTAAAACAATTCAAATTATCCTTGTATAAACAATTTCATACAATTATTAATATTAATTTAAATAAAAAACAAGACTGTTTTAAACTGAAGGTTAAACTTTGTTTTGAATTTGGTAGTAAATGTAATTCAAGTTGAATATTGGAAGTTGAATTTGATTTGTGATAAATAAAGTAAGGAATTGAAATAAAGTAGAATTAAAATAAATTGAATTGGTATCAATTAAAATTAATTATAAACTAGAATGAATATGAATTCGCTTTGTTTAAAAATGAATATGTAACTTCAATAGTGAAGTAAAAATGGATAAGAAGTAGTTTATATTGGAAATTTTGTACTGGAATGTGCAAAATAATTTGAATATGTAACTAGATATTATGGCTAGTAGGATATACAGGTGTATTATAGGAATTGAATTTTGATTTCAAAGATAAATTTGAATTGCTCGACAAAAGGTAAGTATTTGAATTTCGATATGAGATTTACTGATTTCTTCTCTAGCCGCTTGGCTTTTTCTTTTCTTTTTGAAATCTGAGAGTCCATAGGGATGTTTTGTAGTCGTGCCGTATTAGCCGCGCAAAGGAGACGCTGGCGAAATTTTTCGAAAATTTCGAGTGTTAGAAAATTTTGAGAAAATTTGGAAGTTTAGAAATTTGAATTTAAATTCAAATTTGAATTGTGAAGTAAAATGAAGTTGTTTTGAAACTTATAATTGAAATGGGAGAGTTAGTTGAATTAATAACGAATCTTTAGTAGAAAGATTTGTTTAAAAAAATTTTTTTTTTTTATAAAACTATTGGATTGTGAAAAATAGTAGACGAGTTAAGGACTTTTTTTTCCTAACTTGTAATTTCGGGACGAAATTCTTTTAAGGAGGGAAGTTTGTAACGACCCAGAATTTTGAACAAATTAAATTGAAAATATTTAATTAATTTTAAATATTTGAACGGTGATTTAATTTGAATCCCCAATATAACCTTGAATTTGGTGATTAAATTTTAAAATTTAATCTATATAATGCTGAATAAAAATTTGTATCTTCAATTTTAAGCTGAAGAAAAATATTTCAAAAGCTTTTAAAATTTATATTGATAACACTGAAGATAATAGAAACTTTCAGAATTAAATTTGAAACTGTTCTGTTCAGTTTTGAATTTTATTGTTCGAATCGAATTTAAAAATAGCTGTCCGAGGCACAGTCTCGAATTTCAACGAGACCAGTTCCATTGGGTCCGGAATATTGTATTATTGCCGGGTTTCAAATTTCGTATTTATTAGGGTTGTTATGTGAGCGTGCGACCTAGAAACACGTTGAAATTTTAAAACAAATTCAATTTGTATTTAATTTTTAAATAATTGGTCAACTTCAGCCTACTTTATTTCACCATCCCTAACACGATATATTCCCTTACCTCACGCCTGAAAATACGCCCAAAATCAAGTAAAAGAATCGTGCAACCCATCCCCTTCAGATTCAAATAACCATCTCCCTCTCCTCCGTTCAGTTCAAAACGAAAACTCTTCGTTCTCTTTCAAACTTTAAATGGCGACTGAGTTCACGAACTCTCCTATTCCCCTCCTTTCCCTTTTCTATTCAAAGTCGAAAAATAAAATAAAATACGGCAGCTCGTTTTCAAAAGAAAATCTATCACGCCCAAAATCTCCTGCAATCGAACGAATTTCGCGAGACCGTTCGTCGCGATCGAATAGGCAAGGAAGCACGATTGATCTGGGTAACGTTCGAACAACGCTGGGCTAGGGGATGCAGGTCGCGATGGTCGCGAGACTCCCGTAGGGGACGACTGAAAGGCAGAGCCGCTTCTCGAAATCGAAAAGGGAGAACAAATCGGGATTCAAACAGGCGAGCATCGCGTTTTGGTAGGGGGTTGGCATCATCGAGGGACAGTATCTTCGCGCGTTTGAAGGTGGAAGGGACTCGAACCCGAGTTCAAATTTGTGGAGGTCGCGATGGCAGTTTTCAGGCGGTTTCGCATTGGGCTCGGTTGGGAGGATGTCGCGATGATGACGGCAGGCGGCGAAGTTGGGGCTGGAAACTCGCGTGAGCGTGGGGTCTCGAGTGTCAGGTGGGATGTCATCTGGAGTTCGTTCGTGTGGGTGTGTGATGGTAGTTAGGTGCTGGTGGTTCGACAATTTCCAGTGAAGGTATAAGTCCCAATTTATTTAATGTTTAAAATAAAATGTAAAACCTGTATTTGATTATTACAGTAAGGTATTCTTTAGTTTGCAATTTAATTTTGAAATTTTATAAATTACTGTTGAGATTTAAATATATATATACATATAGATTTGGAAAAGAAAAAAAATAAAATAAAATGAAATAGGAATATAAGTACCATGATATATATAGATATACAATTTTAAAATTTTATATACAAATGTATGTGTATTTTCACAGAAGAGAAGAAAAAAATAATAACAGAAACTTTTATCTACAAGAAGAAATATATATAGGAAAGTTGTTAAAAGAAATACATGGAAATTTTAAGTGTTGTAGAGTTTATATAAAATTAGATGAGTGGTTTAAAATAAAATTTGGTTAATTAAATTACCAAATGAAAATTGATTATTCAATTAAATTCGAATATTAATAATTTGTATAAAATTGTTTATACAAGGTTAAGAATGGAAGAAAACAAACTGAGATGGAAATGGATGGCAAATTAAAAAGCTAAGGTGAGATTTTCTCACTCGAAGGAAAATTTTGTTTTGCAGTTATTGATTGATTGATTTGATTGCTATTGGATGTGATATTAGATATAGTAGGATATATCTATATATATATATAGCAATATATACATATTGGCATATGTATATATTGGATTGATTGATTTCCCGCCTCGTATAGCGGATAAGACCCTATTGCGCCGTTAGTAAGCGGATGATATTTATAAAACCCATATACCGCGATATTCCACCTCGAAGTGGAATTGGTATTGTGCTAACATCTGTGGATGCAGGGAAACAGGTTGGAGGGATCCAACTGGATTCCTCACCAGTATTTATTTATTTACAGATATTGATGTATATTCTGTTATCCTATCAATATATGATGTTTGTTGTTGTGATTAACTAATTGGTGCTGTTGCATCATCAGATTCAGTTTTGAAGTTTAAAAATAACGACTTTTACTTTAAAAGGATTTTAAAGTGATTTTTGAAAGTAGATGTTTTATTGAATTTTTGAATTGATTTATTTCAAATAAATAAATGTCTAAAATTTCAAAGTTATAAAAGTTAAGATTTTTGGTGAAATATAACCAAAGTGTGATTTTTGAAATAAAAGTTGATTTATTTATAAAATGGTTTAAGTTGGGATTTTTGAATATTGTAAACGGTCTATATAAAAGATTTATAAAGTTGATATCTATGAAATTAAAATATTGGAATTATAAAACGAGTTTTTATAAGTGTTAAAAATGAAATATCAATGGAATTCGTAAGTGAACGAGATTTATAGATTTATAAATTGTGAAGTTAAAAATGAATGAAATTGTAGAATAAAAGATTTATAAGTAATTTACTTATAAATTAGATTTTTGCACTTAGATGGGATATAAATAGAAATTGCTAAATGAAATGATTTCATAAGTTGAAATTGTTATAAAGTATAAAAGTGATTTATAAACATTGTTTTATAAATCCGAAATCGCTTATTTTGATAAGTGAATTATAGAAGTTAATAAAAAGAAATCTATAAATAAAAGTTGTTATGAAATATAAAAAGGTGAATTTATAAACGTTGTTTTATAAATTCGAAAATCAATCAAATTTGATGAATTTAATATAGAAGGTTGTTAAGGGAATTTTATCCACGATTTTGGATAGTGGATAATTCTTGAAATAAAATGTGTAGAAAAGATTGAGATTTGATTAGTGAGGTATATTCACGATTTTGAACAGTGAATATATTATTAAGTGAAATGGATATGTTTTGGAAAGTGACATTAAAGATAAAGTTAATTGTTTTAACGATGCTTTAAAAATGTGTTAAATATCGAAACCATAGATTTCAACATTTATTGTTGAAATAGACGTTTTTCGAGGAATAAGGAAATGATAGACTTTAACACTGTTGTTATAGTAAATGATTTCCGAAAGGAAATGTTTTTGTCTAGTATTGGGATTTATATATCTATCTTAATTTCGAATCCCTATACTAGTGATTTTGAGTCGTCGTAACGATGTTTTACGTAACATTCGTTTTGACTCAAATAAATGTGCTTAAAAGAATGATTTCCTTAAAGAATGAATATATACTTAATATTGATTTAAGTATATCGAATATTTTCAAATGTTGAAAATAAATAGATTTGTGAAATACTTATTTTTGAATAAGTATGGAAATGCTTTTCCAATATGAAATGAAACGTTTTTTAGTTTTATCTTTGTAAAGATAAATTGAAAGTGAATATTAAAATCGATTGAAAATCGTATATCGGTAGATATTTTGAAATATAAATTCACTATGGAATTTATAAAAGAAATGGAAATTCGTTTTAAAAATAAATATCGATTTATTTTTGAAGTGTGGAAATTTTATATCTAGTAAAGATATTTTGGAAATTAAATAATTTGGAAAAATTATTTGGAATCTGATGATGTTGCGCATCTTTATTGATAGTTAAATAACTGACTATCAATAATTACCTTGAATGGTATTTGTTGTGAATTGGATGAATTTGAATGCCACACTTATTTTTGAATAAGCGCTCACTATTCGGGTTAGCCAGGAAAGGACCATGGGGTCATATAACCCATTCCGAATATGTGATATGTCGTTATGAATTGCATTTGATGACCGGTGTTGAAGACCGGATATTTTTGAAAACGGAAGGATTACCGTCGAGTTACTCTACATCGGTTGATCTCCGATTTAGAGGTTTTATCACCCTTAGTGACGGGAAGTCCCGACGTGATTGAAAATTATCCGGAATTGCAAGGGCTTCGTGAGAAGTGTCCTCGGTTCTGTTCGATTCCGGAACAGACTTGTATGGATTGTGTGTCTGACGTTACAGATTGAGATATAAAGTGATTTCTTTCAAATACATTTCTGTTGGTGGCGGAGAATTTATTCTCTTAGCTTAACACCCTTCTCTAAAACGTACGAGCTCAGAGGTTATGTAGTTGAAATTTATCAGCGATATATTCCCAATTTGGTAACGTGACATGCTAAGTGTTGCTGTGAAATGATCAGTGTTTGATTATTTGCGATATGATCATTTGTTTGATCTTATATCTTTGTGATCATAGGTTGATCATTTGTTTGACCCAAAGCATGGCTTTGTGACAAAGCGTAGGTTTGTGGACGAGACTTCGTCGGACCTCACACCCCGGAAATGGTCAAAACAGGAAGGATGCGGCAAGGTTCTAGGGAGTAGCGCCCCTTAGTGTATGTCATTCCTTCTGGATAAAGGTGGTATCATGGTATGGAGCCCAGATAATTAACCTCTGTAGATGCTGCGAGTTTATTACTTTATGGTAGTTGGAAATGGAGGATCCTCGTGAAGATCGGTTACGATCGGGGGATGGCATATGCGTGTCAGTAGTTACCTATTTTTGCAGAGGTAACCCGGCCTTGTGTTGGCAGAGATCCGGTTAGGTTCTCGGGACGTCATTCCAGAGGCGTTCCTTCGTGGAATAGGAAGTTCCTTAGCCTGACCATTTGTTGGAAATCCAAAGAAACAATACGAGCCTTGTACGGTTTTAGTTATAGAACCTGCCATTTAATATGGTAGCTATAGTAAGCATACTATAATGGTACCTATGCTGGCTAAGATTTATATTGTACTTTCGAAATGTTTCTACACTATGCACTAATAATAATATCAAAAAAATGAATTGATTTTTGCGTAGTAAGCATCTTTGACTATCATAAGAAGAAATCTCCTCCAATTCTGCGTTTGCATTGTGTGTGTGGCGGGAGGTCTTATGGTAGTTTCATTTTCCAAAGGCATTGCGAATCTATTTTAAAATATTCCTTTGTTTATTTTAAAGATAAACTGTTTTACGATCTCACACCAGTCACCATGACTGACTCGGAGTTTATTGTTTCCCATCTAAACTCTGGGTGCCCACCAATTTCCACACGGGCAGCCTAGAGTTATATTATCAGGATATTCTGGATATTCTGGAGCTTTGGAAGCAAGCTAGATGGCGTAACGTATCATCCGTAATTGTATATTTATTCCGCTGTGTATTCTGTATGAGGACAAGTTCATATAACTGTCCATTGTTGTACTGTATTGTATATTGACTCTGATTGATGTATGTATAAACTGATATAGTTCTTTGTTTTAAAAGACTAGTGATTATCTATTATATATTGTTCCACTGCGATATGTGAGATTCTGATATTGTTTCTGTTCTGATGTTGTTCTGTTGTTCTTCTTTCTTCTTCTTCTTCTTCTTTCTTTCTCTTCTATTTTCTTCTATCTTTTCTTCTACCTCTTCTTTTAAACCCTAAGTATTCGGTTTTTCGGCATTCGTTTGTTCGGCAGTTGATACAGTGGACGTTTCGATGTCGATATTCGGAAGTTGAAGAAACGGGTCCTTACACCCATGTAACACATTTATAACTCGTTTAACATTTTTAAATCATAAATTTCAAACATGGAATCCAATTCCTTATTTTGAATTCAAATTCAAATTGAATTAGTTAAATTGAAAACTTTACCAAGTTATACAAAATAACTTTCATCTTGAAATTCCTTTTCACAAGCTTTAACATTTAACCCAAATCCATTTTCAAAATCAATTGAAATTAAAAGTTCAATTTCAAAAAAATATTAAATTAAATTATCTGTGATTTAACCGATTTCCTCGTGAAATCCATATTTGTGTGTGTAAAAGTGTGGTCCAGGAGTTTCACACACAATAGTGCAACATCATTCAATCATCACAGATCAAAATACAGAAATATAGTTGATAAGCGGTATAAACTATAACGCTTATCTTTTGTACACAGATCACAGATCACAGATATATCAGTCATAGATAATAATTTACATTCATCCCAGATAAATAACTACAGTATAGATCACACACAAATCAGAATATATATATCACATTGCATCACAGGTCAGGGAATATCAACAATTCAATCATTCAGTCAAGTCCAAACATTCACAAGTAAACCTATTAATCAACTGATTAATTTAAATCAGATGTATCAATATTAATCCGGGTTAATTATCATAAGTTAATTTCAAATTATCTGAAATAAATTTTCCTTTCAAATTTATTAGTTAACCCTTAATTATTAACTGATCATCCTTAATTAATGAATCAGTTAACTTTTAATCATTTAATAAATCTTAATTAATCACATTCATTAATTAATCCTTTGATTATTAACAAATAATTATACTCAAGTTACTAATCATCATTCAATTAATTACATCCAGTAATTATCTATTAATTACTTCTCTAAGTAATTATATTTTTCCAATTTGTTAAATGATTGTTCTAGATTAAATAACTAATACATATTTATCCAACACCAAACAATTTATTAACTTTAAAAATTAAACTTTGAAACTCGGTTAAAATCTTGTTTAATAATTTACTTTTGAACTTGGAAATATTCGTTTGAAACCTTGTTCATTTTTTTTCAAACCTTAAAAACTTGGTTAATACAATTTAAATAAAACCCGAGCCCAAAAACTAAAATTCCCGAGCTAACTTCAATTCTTCCCCGAGTTTCCCCCGAGCTCCCTCCTTCTTCTTCCTTTCCTTTTCTTTTTAAAACGTTGTTTTTAGTTTGAATAAAAAAAATCTTGTTATACAGTTTAAACATTCGAACTACCCGATACAAGACTCGAGCCATCCCCTGATTTCCTCGAGTACAAACTCGAGCTTCACCTTCTCAAATTCAACAGCCAACAAAACCAACCCACTGACACATGTGCACGTGCACACGTCGCCAGTCGCCGCTCCGATCATCGACACCTTCGCCGCGAGTCAACCCAAGCCTCCCTACCCAATTTCGACCATCAGTGTTTCAGTTTGAACTCGGAGACAAGATCGAGTCAGTTGAACCAAGCCTGGAACCAACCCATCACCAGAAAACCACCACTTGCAATCACCTCTGGCCATCAGAACCGTTGATACTTCGTCTAGAGCTTCGTCACTCAACCACGAACCTTTTTCCCCACCTCCGATCATCATCAGATCACCCACGACCACACCATTGCCCCACAAACACGCCTGACAAAATACCGGGCTTAAACCCTATTTTTCTAATCTCAGACCACCACGGCCTTTAATAAATACCATCTATGTTTTTTCCATGATCGACAGCCTCCATGCTACCTTCGATGACAACCTCGACGATGATTATCACGTCGATCGTCTGAATTTGACGATAATCCAAATTCTGGTCAACTCGATTTATCCCCTTGAATCCAAACTTAAAAATCAAGATTTCTATATCAAAATTCATAACTTTCAACCACGAATCAATCTATATAATCCAAACATGAAATCAAAATTATTTATTTTTGACTTATTCCAGCTCATCATTGTATTTTCTAAATTTTGGATTAATTATTAAATTAAAATTCTTGAAAGTATTTTTAGAATTAATATTATGTTGTTATAACCATATTTCATTCAAGGATCAAAACCCAATTCTGATTGTATGAGAAGATTTAGATTTTTAAAGTAGTTCGAGCCTATGGAAATAACAGAGACAGTTTGTATATATTTATACAGATATATACACATTTAAACAGAGCAATTCAAAGCATACATCCAGATAAAATCAATCATGCAAACATGTCAAAACAACTTCATTTCAAGCATCATCAAAATGTAAACAGATTCAAGCCTTTAGGCTTAGAAGTTTGCTCATAGTTGTTTTCCAGAAAAATGAACAGAGAGCAATTGTTGTTGGAAACTGCAGTTTGAATCTCCTATAACTCCTCCCTGCTTTTGATCTCTGGTTGTAGTTGATTTGTTTGATGTTTAAGTTGAAGTTTTTGTTTAAGTTTGAAATTATATTCACTTCAGATGTACTCAGCTTGGAATGGTCGAACTGAAATGAGGATGATTGATATTGATAAAAGAGGTTTACACAGTATACCATTTGTACAGGGTGATATAATTGGTTTGTACAACATCAGAGATATTTTTTTCTTTGCTTGTTGACTATGCTAATTCGTTCTTTACTTTGGTGGCTGATGTAAATCTTGTTTTGGTGGCTGATAGATATAGTGTAGTATGCTATAGGACATGGCATTAATTGTTTTGTACAAAATGTACATTTATTTGTTCCTTCCTATCTCGGCCGTACAATGCATGAAGAAAATTTTGTGGCTTCCTTGTTTGAACACACTTGAATGTATATTTGTTTAAACTTATCTTTAAACACTTTTGTTGTTGTCTGGTTTCATACTTGTATATTAGTTTTCTTTTGTTAGCTAATTCATGTATATATTTTTATCATATATATTTGTATTTTTATAGTTTATCTTACATATTTATATTTTATTCCTAGCTTAAATATTTATTATTAATTTATTTTTATTTTTAACATAACCCATCAATTTCAAATTTAAAGTTATTTATTTTTAAACTTGTATCAATTATCTATATTTTTATATTTATCTTTAACCCATTTATATTAAGATTTAAATTCAATTATCAATATATATATATCATTTCAAATCTATTCATATAGGCACAACTATATAGATTCACATATATATACAATTTCTAAATTTAAAATGATTTAATATATTTTTATTTGGATTCGGGGAAATTCGCATTCATCCATCGATTAATTTCACAATTTTTATCCCAAAACTCAATTAATTATCAATTTAAATATATATAAAATCCGGGGTCGTTACAGTCTTAACCTATTAAATTCAAAATATGCGCCGCATATCTAACATGTAAATATTGGCCATTCGCAACTAATGATCGTCTATAATTGAGATGTGATCCTAACAATTAAATGAACTTATCATTGGAAGATGCGTTATCCAATGTACATGAAAATATTTTATCAACTATTACCCAACTAAGTAAAAACTTGATATCTTTCCAAATATGGCCGAACCCGAATGAGGAGGTGGCAATAAACAAAAAATAAGCAATCTCTTTTGCAAATTCCATTCATTATCAATAAAATGTGCTGTCAAACTCATGTATCCATATGTATTGATTGAAGTCCATAAATCCGAAGTTATACTCATTTTCCCACTACATGAATTCAAAAAATCTTTAAGTTTAACTTTCTCATTCTCATAAAGTTTTATAACATCAGAACGCGAAGTGTTTCTTGATAAATGTACCGCTTCATTATTTAAATAAGAAACTAATTTGCGGATACTTTCGTATTAAACAAAATTAAACGGTAAGTTATGCCGAATAATTGCTTTAGTCATTAAATCTCTATACTTTGTTTGACTAAAATTTCCTCTATGGATGTCTTCCACATTTTGACCATAGCATTTCCTTACATGTCTTCTCAAATTATTAGTCCCCTACTTATCACCACATATATATTTCCTTTTACACTTTTTACAAAAACATGTACGTTTTTCACCTTCAATGGTTTCATGTTTTTCAAAATATTTCCAAACATCAGAATATGTATTTCTATTTCGTTTACTTCCACTAAATCGAGATCAACCTCTAATCCTGCCATGTCTCTTGTTTGACTATCATCTTCACCAATATTCATATTCTATAAGAAATATGCAAAACTTATTATGCATTGTTTAAAAACTACTTTTAAAAATATTAGTACCATATAACAAGGCTATAATTTTCCAATATATAGTTTTGCAATTTGCAGAATTAGTACAATAATGATTAAATCAACTTATTATACATGTTGAATTCCCTTGACCCAGGACAACAGAACATGTCATTCCCTTAGAAAATGCAAGATCCAAGAATACAAGTAGGATTGTCTTTGTTCAGTGTATTATCATTATATAACAGTAAGCACATTATAAAAATAATTCTTTCTCCTCACTTCCTTTTACTATTCTTTTTTTACTTAAGTCAGTATTAAAAGCTCATGTGATCTAGTGCTATTACATATGTTTAATTTATGCTTCCCTTTTGCCTGACAAGCTTAGTTCAGTAATATTAAACCCTTTTGTACAGCATGTTTGAGAAATAGTTAAGATATAATCAACGCTGAATTAAGTAACATTAACCTAGCAAGTTTAACTAAATTACGCAGTAGGAGTGGTGCTTCATTATTTGTAGGGGACCTTTACGTCCCTGTAATTAATCTCAATGTATGTTATCTGCATATACCATGCGTCGACAATGCAAACTATCACAATCATAGAAGCAGTATCTAATGTATTAGATTCTCTACTAAAATGAAAAATATCTTTGTTTACCTTACCTTGAAAGCATACCCTTAATTTTGTAACTATAGTATACTAAGAGTGCAAGAATCCAAATACTAGCTTCTATATAGTGCCATTACACAAAATACTATCACAAGATATGAATAAGCATGAAAATGTAAAATACTATCACCTATGATATGGTAGTTTGAAGGCTCTTGCGAATAATCTTCAATGGTAGATAAGCATCCCACAGCATGAATATTCAGTTATTTTAAATCGTATAATATCAACTTGCATTTTTCTCCACCGCAGTTGCAGATGACTATCGAGATGCTTTTTTTCCCACGGCCAATAGCTTCAACAAAAAGCAGCTTCTGTATTCTACTGCAGACATACAAGGAAACTTATTAAAAATGTTATTGTTTCTGGAAATGATGTATATTCTTATAGCCCATTTTCAAGTCAAATGAATTATAAAATTGATACTGTTATCCCAACTTTTAGCAAAGCTGAGATACCCAAAACTGACTGAAAATCAATAATAACTAGCCATGAATGTCAACTATGCATTGCAGGATAACCATGGATAGCGATGGATTTTGTCCGAGTCCGGATCGGGCCGTAATTGAAAAGACATGACAAGCAAAGCCGTGAAAGCCAGTGCTCCAAATTTCAGGTTAATCGGAGTTCGTATGAGGGAGATATGATTAATACAAGTTAAAAGGATATGCTGTTCGTATCCATCGGTGAGCTAAGGTGATGGTTTGTTCGAATCCATCATATTTGAATCCATCAGGAAATCATCACATTGGCTTGTTTGAATCGATCAGTTCCGTACCCATCAGAATGACGTCACCTCAACCTATTCAAATCTATCCTAGAACTTTGTTCGAATCGGAGTTGTTCGAATCCATCCGGTATTGGACTCCTCGCATTGATCCAGAAGCGGTAGCGTCGTATCGGTTTAGCTCGTATCCATCGTGGGCAAAACACTTCGTATCGACCAGGGGTAGACCCGGTTCGAATCGATTACAGAGGCTTGGTTCGTGTCCATGTGGTTCGTGGTTATTCGAATCAATAGTGCGCAAGTCCTTCTTCGTATCCATCGTGCTCAAAGTGGTCACTTCGTGTCGATAGCAGTTGCAGCGATCGATATGCAGTTCGCCAATAACCGATGCAAATAGGGGCTACGTCGAATCGATAACTGATTCAAATAAATACAGAGACACATAGATGCGAATAAAGGGTTGGTACGAGCGAAGCTTCGGCGCTAGATGCGAATGACTCGTTCGACTCGGCAAAAAAGGTAGAGCGATCCAAGATTTCCGCACCACGTCATCTCACGCGCACGTGCCTTGATCGAGTCAAACAGATGGGTACGAAACATGGATTCGAACGTGGCAGTGTTCACGGAAGTGAAATCTTGCATCGATCATATCTCACGATCTACAGATCCAAATGCAATGAAATTTTCACAATAGCTTGCGTGCAAGGTAAAGAACGTCCCTACCAAGTTTCAGCTCGATTGGATCATTTTTTGATGGATACGAAATGGTTTCGTATCGATCACAGATCGAGTCGAACTTGGTGGGGTCGGTCGCGTGGGCCCCCTCACGTGCCAGAAGAAGTCTCCCGAAGTTTGAGCGCGATCTCAGCCTCCTGCGCCTATAAATAGCCCCCTGAAGCCTGCAGAAAAGGGATCTTTTTGGCTGCCCAACGTCCAGACTCTGCCGGATTCAATTCTACTTCTTTCCATTGCTGTTATACTCGAATTCATTCATTGTATCTATTGTAATCATCTGTAATCACCAAAGAACATCAATAAAAGACAAAAATCATTGAAGTGGACGTAGGCCAGAGATAGCCGAACCACTATAAATCTCGTGTTCTTGTGATTTACTTCTGGATTGTTGTTTATTGCTAGCTTAGATCTGAGATTTGTGTCTGAATATTACTGATTTGTATTCATATACTGGTGCTTTCACAATACTTGGGGTTTGTGACCATTTTTGGCGCAAACACTTTGGTGCTTTCACTGAGAAGAACTAGCACCCGCTACACCAGATTCAGAGTTCAGATTTAAAAGCTTGAAGGGATCAGATTTGGGAGACAATGACTTGACAAACGAGACAAAGAGCTGAGAGAAGCCAACAAGGAGGAAGTCAAGAGGCATCTTCTGGTGCTGGAGAAGAACCAGCTTCGATCTACATCACCAGAGATGAAATGGAGACCATGACCAATCTGATGCACGAAAGAATAATGAAGAGCCAACAAGAGATGCTGCACAATTTCTTTGAACAGATGAGAGCTGTAGGGATGCAGAGCCTAGGACCAGCTACAACGGCTATGAATGTGGAACAAGGAGCTAGGATTGCGGAACCCAATGAAGGTCAGAATGCAGATCCAGAAGACAATCAACAAGGACTTGGGGGCAGACCCTCAGGATCCGATGCTGGAAGGCCTACAGATGGAGCTCAACAAGCTGGGGTCAACGCTGATGCTAACAGGCCACACGAAGAGTACGTACCTGAATACCCTTCAAGACCAAGAGGGCAACCCCAGGATGGAGATGAAAAGATGGCTGGATTAGTGCGACGACTCATGAGAGGAGGATTGTCTAGCGGAGGGTTGGAAGAAGTCAGTCGGAGTCCGTTCACTCCGAACATCAGGAATGCAAGGAACCCTCCAAAGTTCAAACTACCAACACTGGATCCGTATGATGGGAAGTCGGATCCGACCATGCATATTACCAGATACATTAGACACATGGAAGTACTGGGAGCATCCGAGGAAGTGATGGCACGATGTTTCCCTTTATTTTTGTCAGACTTGGCTGCACTTTGGTTCAGGCAATTAAAGACTGGATCGATCAGGACATGGGGCGAGCTTGTAGACTGCTTCATGGAACAATTTAGGGTCCATGTGACAAGGCCCAAGAGTGTGATGACTTTAGCTTCGATAAAGCAAAGGACTAGAGAGTCCATAAAAGGTTTCCTGCTGCGATTCAATGCAACGGTGGCTTCGGTAGATCGCCCGGATCCATCGATGATTTTGATGGCGGCGGTGGCAGGAGTTGGAGAAGGCACCGAATTCAAAGATTCATTGAAAAGAGATCCACCACAAGATCTTGGGGAGTTTTACCATAAAGCTGAGAAATTCATTCGATTAGAAGAATCACGAGCCGAGAGACAGGAAGTAAATGCTGCACAAGGCGAAGGAACCGCCATAGAACAGTCCAGGGCAGACAAAGGAAAGAGAAAGCAGGATGATGCACATGATGGTCCTGATAAACGGAAAAAATTCCGAGAGCCTAGATTCAGGCAATACACAGATTTGACGGCAAGCCTAGAAATGATTTACACTGAAACTCGGGGGCAAATCCCCTATCGAAAACCACCCAGGAGAGATCCCACGGAGCGGGAACGCAGGACTGGAAAATACTGCCTATTCCATGAGCTGGACGGGCACACTACCGATGAATGCCGCCACCTAAGGGATGAGGTGGAAGAACATGCCAGGAGTGGTAGATTGCCACAATATACCAGAGAACGGGCAGCGACAGTAAGACCTGCACAACCACCACCTCCACCTAACAGGAATGATCCTGGATCGGGATCACGACTCGTCATCAACTGATTGTGATGGCAAGGGCCAAGTTCAAGATTTGGACTTTGGTCGATTAGTTCTCTTAGATTTGATTTCCAAAATAAAACGGCTATCCCACTTACTCATGTACGGGAACCGGAGAGATCCCTAGGCATGCTCTAAGATGGAAATAGACCGCTCCGCCCGAAGAGGCATTGTCTTGTTTCTTCCTGGTATTTGAGATTGAACATCTAGGATTTGAATTTAATAAAGAAACATTTATTGAAACAAACCTTTGACCGGAGAGTTAAAGGATAAACATTAAATATCAATATAAAGATGATCGCTTTATGATCCTACCCGGAGAGGCGGGGTCCGGAGTGCATGAGGTAAGTTGCTTCGCCGGAGAGCGACAGGATCAACTCACTTAAGCATCGTTTCCTATTCACCGGAGAGTGATTGGATCGGGATTCGATAAGAGCCCGGAGAGGTTGTGATCGGCCGACGATTCAGGTCATGACATCGCTTAATGTTCAGATACACTGAACCGGAGTGCAAGAAGTGGGTCGCTTCGCCGGAGAGTGACAGGATCGACCCACTTAACGTTGTTTCCCCTTCACCGGAGAGTGACAGGATGGGATCCAACAGGAGCCCGAAGAGGCAACGATTGGTCCAGAATGACCAAGACATCGCTTTACGCCCTAACTGGGGCCAGAGTGCAAGGAATAGAAAGCAACGCCGGAGTGCAATAGGATCTTTCTATTCGATCGCTAAGTCTGGAATGGGCTTGGCAAGGGTCCGGAGTGACCAGCTATAGTATGGAGAGACTTTAGAATTTCATTCTTAACTTCCACTAGAAGAAATTGATAATGATTCGGCTTCGAACAGCCATGGGCTTGATTGAAAATGCTATAAGCTCTGAATAAAACATGAACTCACTGCATTCAATTTGAGACTGATCAAAACACACCTTTTACCAAAAGGCATGTTTTGGGGGGCAAAGTGTTATCCCAACTTTTAGCAAAGCTGAGATACCCAAAACTGACTGAAAATCAATAATAACTAGCCATGAATGTCAACTATGCATTGCAGGATAACCATGGATAGCGATGGATTTTGTCCGAGTCCGGATCGGGCCGTAATTGACAAGACATGACAAGCAAAGCCGTGAAAGCCAGTGCTCCAAATTTCAGGTTAATCGGAGTTCGTATGAGGGAGATATGATTAATACAAGTTAAAAGGATATGCTGTTCGTATCCATCGGTGAGCTAAGGTGATGGTTTGTTCGAATCCATCAGGAAATCATCACATTGGCTTGTTCGAATCGATCAGTTCCGTACCCATCAGAATGACGTCACCTCAACCTATTCAAATCTATCCTAGAACTTTGTTCAAATCGGAGTTGTTCGAATCCATCCGGTATTGAACTCCTCGCATCGATCCAGAAGCAGTAGCGTCGTATCGGTTTATCTCGTATCCATCGTGGGCAAAACACTTCGTATCAACCAGGGGTAGATCCGGTTCGAATCGATTACAGAGGCTTGGTTCGTGTCCATGTGGTTCGTGGTTATTCGAATCAATAGCGCGTAAGTCCTTCTTCGTATCCATCGTGCTCAAAGTGGTCACTTCGTGTCGATAGCAGTTGCAGCGATCGATATGCAGTTCGCCAATAACCGATGCGAACAGGGGCTACGTCGAATCGATAACTGATTCGAATAAAGACAGAGACACATAGATGCGAATAAAGGGTTGGTACGAGCGAAGCTTCGGCGCTAGATGCGAATGACTCGTTCGACTCGGCAAAAAAGGTGGAGCGATCCAAGATTTCCGCACCACGTCATCTCACGCACACGTGCCTTGATCGAGTCGAACAGATGGGTACGAAACATGGATTCGAACATGGCAGTGTTCACGGAAGTGAAATCTTGCATCGATCATATCTCACGATCTACAGATCCAAATGCAATGAAATTTTCACAGTAGCTTGCGTGCAAGGTAAAGAACGTCCCTGCCAAGTTTCAGCTCGATTGGATCATTTTTTGATGGATAAGAAATGGTTTCGTATCGATCACAGATCGAGTCGAAACTTGGTGGGGTCGGTCGCGTGGGCCCCCTCACGTGCTAGAAGAAGTCTCCCGAAGTTTGAGCGCGATCTCAGGCTCCTGCGCCTATAAATAGCCCCCTGAAGCCTGCAGAAAAGGGATCTTTTTGGCTGCCCAACGTCCAGACTCGGCCGGATTCAATTCTACTTCTTTCCATTGCTGTTATACTCGAATTCATTCATTGTATCTGTTGTAATCATCTGTAATCACCAAAGAACATCAATAAAAGACAAAAATCATTGAAGTGGACGTAGGCCGGAGATAGCCGAACCACTATAAATCTCGTGTTCT
Organism: Allium fistulosum; assembly: GCA_030737815.1. Lineage (NCBI taxonomy): Eukaryota > Viridiplantae > Streptophyta > Magnoliopsida > Asparagales > Amaryllidaceae > Allium > Allium fistulosum. The sequence goes on from CM060906.1 coordinate 839,182,248, forward strand.
TGTGTACTTCTGGATTGTTGTTTATTGCTAGCTTAGATCTGAGATTTGTGTCTGAATATTACTGATTTGTATTCATATACTGGTGCTTTCACAATACTTGGGGTTTGTGACCATTTTTGGCGCAAACAGATACTAATGATGAGAACATAAAATCAATACCAATGATCAGAAAATAAAGAGTAAAATAAAATAAAACGAAGAACTACGTTGCAGAAATATCTAGAGAATTAACAAAATGAATTTCCACAATCATCATGTAAAGTGTAAACTTATGCCACATAAAAACAATTAGAGATGAACTAGAAGTTATCATCCTCGAGCATATAGTTGCAAATGTTACATGTACTGATGGTGTTATAGTAAAATGACTTTTAAGTTCACCTATTGATAATTGTTCAAGTTTGGAATCAAAACTTTGATAAGAAATTTGATATCATGAACAAAATATTTTAAATTTGCAACTTTATTTTATACATCGGATTATTTGGCAATAATATTCATATTATTTTGCATTAAAAGTGCAGCAACCTACAAGCATACTGTTCAATATGCCATAACTGACTTCCTATAACTTCAAATTATACATCATGTTAAAATTTTCAAGAATGTTTGTGCAAATTGAAAAAATATCAATTATAGGCACCGAATATGCTTGCATGGTAATATAAGGTCAACCAAACCTAAAAAACGAATTAGCACATAACCAAAAGAATAGTAACCAACCTATAATACCAAGAAGCATGTAAAACAAGTTTTGTTCAAATAATTTTATTGCTGCTATAATTGTGTATGTATGGCAAAAGCCAGATATTTATATTAAGAGGGTCCGGATAATTGAAGCCTTAAAGTGTTATGTGCATCATCATTTAAAATACCTACCTAATACATATCTATTATTTCTATTTTTCAACATTCAAATATGCATCGACTGTAAAATAAATTAAAATATGTAATCTGCTGTGAAGTTGTGGACAAACCAATACATATTGTTAGACGAAGCACATTAGTATGTGTGTAAAAAAATTTTTGAAAAAAAGGGTTTCTCTAGTACAAGTTTTACGTTCCTAAAAGTTGATGCAACTAATAACAAAAATCCAATTATTTTCAATTATTCTTCAAATATAAAAAATATAACCCTAAAAATTAAATCACATATTCAACTTAACTACATTGTTCGGCGGAGTGGAAGGGGAGGTGGGTTTTGGGTGTGTTGTTGTTTATTTTGTGTATGTGACCTACTATAGAGTTTATTTGGTTTGGATCTTGTGCTCCTTTGATTTTTCAGTTCCTCAACCAAACTCATTTCCAAGCTGTAATCATATTAGCATACAAAACTGGAAAACACACCAAAACATGGTCACGAAATAAAAAAAACTAGAATCCTAAAACAATCTCATGAGATGAGAATAAAATAACGTAATTCAAAAAATTTATACAAACAAATTCACAAACTTGCAGGCGATTTTTCCATTGTCCGATCGAGTAAACTTTCAGGTTATATTGAAACGTCCATGGTAAATGCAAACAATAAATGGGGCATCACTCCAAGCTCAAACATGAAATCATAGATCAACCTTACATAAAATTTTCGACAAAAAACTCTTACCTTTGATTGATTGGTGCTTCCAACTTTGTAGGCGTAAATCAAGCGAGATTCTTAAGGGAGGAGAGAGAGAACCCACACAAACTTGAGCCAGAGCAAGTCCCTAGATCGAGCGATTATAATTTTGAGAGAGAGAGAGATGTGGAAGTTTTGTAAGAAAGGAGAGACGAAATTTAGGGATTTGGTGGGTAAGAGGGTAAAGAGGGTTGAATTGTTTTTTTACTGACCTAAATGGGTATTGACCCCCAATCAAAAATAATTGAATTAGGTTAGACCCGACCTATTAAATTTGGGTTAGAAGGGTTGGGTTGAAGGGCTGGGTTGAATTTTGACTGCCCTACGACCTATCCACCTTGGATTGCCACTGACTTAGATTTTGACCATATTCACCTTTTGAAGTTTGACTTGAGGTGGGTGGTATGGATTTTTGGCATTTTGTTTTAGCGATTTGGTGATGAGGTTGCATTGGTAATGGACGTAACAGAGAATTCGAGTTGATTGCAATTTTATGGAAGAAAATAGTAAATCGAGTCCTGAGTTCTCCACGGAACGAAGCTTGGGTCTCACCTTGGTGCTTGACATGTTTTGCTATCTTCGTCCACAGAATAAGAATTAACTTGCACTAAGTTACATTGTTAATTCAACACGACGTCTTGCAGATTGATTTCGGTTTTTTTCTGGGAGGTGATAATAGCTTAAGGTAGCGTCTTGTGTGCAGCTTATGCTATTATCACCTTCCAAAGAGCTGAAATCAACTTATGCTGAGAATTCTCTTCTCGATTCGAACCCATCAATCTATAGTTGCTCACTTCGGATTGGTCCTATCATTGCATAATCGGTGTACTTGAAATGGAAAGAGCTTCTCGTACCACTTCAGATAGAGGATCTGTTATCAACCGTTGGTCAATAAGGGTAAGTGTAAGAGAAATAACTTTAATAAATGATATGAGAAGCTCTTTACTTTCTTCGCTGCGAGTGAACTATCTACACAGGATAGAGCGTTTGTAGTTTTCAGGACACTGACCCATCCTACATAGATAACACACTGCACTTACCTCGGTCAACACTTGGAACCTAATGTGTCGGCATAAATCGATATTATTTTAGAGTTCAAGTGTTAAGCATAAGGGGACTTTTAGTTAAAAATAGAATTACCTGACCGTGTTAGGTACAAGTTTTGTTGTATAGAATCAAGCACTTGTCATCTCGTCGTAAATATAGTGGAGGAAGTCTGGCACTTTAAGAAGTTGAATCGTCATCAAATGTGCCTTCACAAACAGTTTCAGTAGCGCCTACTTTTTCAGTACCGCAAGATGAATATGGTTAATTGTTTTCGGTTGGTTCGGTTGTAGATCAGACTCCTCAAAATTTTAGAGTTCTACTCGATCCTCCCGAGAGAGCTTGTTTCGTAATCTCTACTAAAGTTATGCATAACATTTGTTTACAACATGGCATTCCGAACGATGACGTACGCCTTCCATCGAAGAATGAGTTTGCACATATGCCGCCTTCGGGGTACAACGCTTGCCACCGGTATATGTGCTTGAATGAAGCAGTGCCCCCCTTCAATCACTTCTTGTGAGAAACTCTTTTGAACTTGGAAATTGCTCCATTTCATTCACCCTAATGGATACGCGATCTTCGCTTGCCTTCACGTCTTGTTTATGCAAACAATTAATCATGCCCTAAGTTTTGATGAGTTGAGATATTTCCTCTCATTCAAGAAGAAAGACAAAAGTCTATCCCTTTTGGTCATTGAGGCTCAAAGAAACCGTATGATCGTGCTGCAGCTTCAAACTAACATGTCCCAATTCAAGACCTAATATTTTTTCGTTGGGTGTCCTGAGGGATTTAATCATCTTTGGACGACGGAGGGTAAGCCTTCTCTTTTAGTCGTTGAAATTTAATACGCCGCTATGGGATTTTTAATAGATTGAATATTTCTTGCAACCATTCCGAGATCAAACAAAGATCAATCTCTCGATTCAATCTTCCATACTATGAAGGTCGAGCGCCAAAGAGAGATTGGTGAAGTTTTTGCTAATGGATGAGAATTTTCTTCCGTACGGGTTGTTGCATCCCGAGAGATCTGCTGTAGTCGTTGAAGTTCCATCTCCTTCACATTCCAGAATTCGAACATGCTCCACTTCTTCATCACACGGCTTCGAAGAGGGTGACCTCCCAAAAGGAGAAGGCTCGTCTGGCGGGTCAACCGAAGAAATTCATGAAGGAAAGGGTGTTATGGCTGAAGCCAGCTGCTTGCCCAGGATGCCCTCAATTTTGAAGGAGGAGGAAGAAAAATTCAAGCAGCATAAGGTTAAGGCTGGGATTGGAATGGAAAAGGAGAAGGGTAAAATTAAGAGTAGCAACAGTTATGATTCCTCCTCCAGTGATGATGAATTCAATGCAAGTTCTGATGATGGAAACTTTGAACCATGTGATGAAACTCCAGGAATGAGTCCCATTCTCTTAGATTCGCCTCCTTAAGAGAATCGTGTTAAAGATGCTCCCCCAACAGCCAAGCAACTTCATTGTTCCCTGCTTAAGGAAACCGGTACTGACTTTAGGGATTTGAGCAACGTTTACGTAGATATCGATGAACTCATGGGAGAAGATTTCGAGTTCGAGGGATTGTCTCCTCACCCCGGTCATGTTGGGTCTAGAGTCAGCCCGATTTCAACCGTGGTGACTTCCCGATCCGGTTTGTGATGTCCTTTTAGGCCGCCTATGACATGTTACACATTTCACCAGGGTCATGTTCACTAACACATGCATTATTTAGGTTCATTTTCTATCGCTAAAGATCTTTATTTATTTTTTATATCAATGACTATGAGAGGCCGTGGACTTTACGAGGACCTTGAACAATTTACCGATTCACAACATTGGTCAAGATGGACTTCAAGCCACCATCATCCCCATGAGACCAAGGAAGAGTGGAGGATAAGGAAAGATTTGGAAGCTGAAGTACGTATCGAGACGATAGTGAATGGAGTAGAGTTTACAGGAGTGGTTATGAGAAGAGAAAAACTTTTGACGATCGAGAAGAGCCGCCTAACAAGTCAAAGGTAGATTGCGGTTCTTATCCCTCCAAGCACCAAGCATTTTCCCTGGCTCCAGTCTCTGTTAGAATTGAAGTTTCGGCTTCCACTGTTCAAGTTTCACCTTCATCCCAAGCCCCATTAACTCACATAGTGTTTGCTTCTGGTTCTTCACATCCCCACTGAAGGCCAGCTTATATTCTCCCTTCCTATCCCCCTAAACTCAAAGCTACGCTTCCCCGATGGTTTCTAAAGTGATTGATCGCAACCTGTGCCCAATCCGCAAAGACTCTTATATGCCCCATTTCCAAGTGATTCAAAACGATTTGGATCAAGCTAAAGGATGGGAGAAGTTATGCAAGCAACTGGCAGACACCAACCGTAACAATTACCAAGAGATCCTATCCTTCGAGTCAGAGAAGAATGATTATGAGAGGACGTTAAGGGAACATGACGTCAGAATTGACCAGTTGACAAAGGAGAGGGATGCTGCACTTCGAGAGGGTAAGAGCAACAGTTTGCTGAAGGAATTAAAAGAGGCCAACACAAAAAGAGAAATCATGTTCCGAGACGAAATCAAGAAGGCCACACGGATGAGGTTAAGCTAAAAGAGGAGCTTGAAGCCCGTGATGAGATCATCGAAGCCCAGAAGAAAACCATCGCCGATCACAACGAAGTTGGCGAAGCCTATAAAAAGACAATTGCTGATTACACGAGAATGGTTGAATCCTGTGACAAGACCGTTTTTAGTTAGACTAAAATGATTACTTCACTCTAGGAAAGAGTCACGCAACTTAACACTAAAAAGACCCAGGTTGAAGTTGAGAATGCCACCGTGACAGCGGACTACTTGGAGTTGCAGAATGCTTTCGAAAGTAAAATGGATAAGATGGATGACACCATCTTGAATTTCTATGTTAACTCCTTACTGCATCTAGGGAGCCTCAACTATCTGGGCCCCAAATTCCTGCGTAGTCCTACTGTGGTTTGGGAGGAAGTTCTGGCCCATTTCCAAGAGAACGGGGATGTATATACCGAGCAAGAGTTGGAGGATGCCTATCTCAACGAAGAGTCAGAGAAGGCTTTGATAGAGGGTAGGGAGATCATTCGAATTGAGAGGGAGCAAGAGGCCATCAATACTGCTGCAACTGCAACTGCCAAAGCGCTACCAGAGCCTTTTATTTCCAAGCCTAGCGAATCATTAAAACAGCCTCATGATCAGCTAGCAAGTTTGGCAGGTGCCGCCTTGTTGTTTGTCCCTCCAGCGGCTGTCTCGGAGGCCTCGGTGGTCCTAGAACTTCTCCAAAGATCATGCAGCTATCCAAAGAAGGAGAAGGTGGGGAGTATGAGATTGAAATTCTCAGCCACTCTTCTGATGTAGGTAATCTTCTTGTTTCACCCGAGTTTGAAAATTGTTTGCTCACACTGCAAGAGCAAGACGGACTGAATGCTTTCATTTTTGATCTTATAGGTCCATCTTCGTTACCTACCGACTTGTCGATCTCTTCGATCCCTAGGCCTGCTACTATTTCAATTGCCTTGATGCTTGTTATAGTAGCCGCTTCGATTTCTAAGCCCATGTCTGGCTCACAACCAGGGCCAGAATCCAAGAAGATTGCTACATTGCACAGTCCAGATGACCCTTTCGTATCTCTAGAGTGCAATTTCATAGCAACTGAAGCTCGAGAGTAGGAAGACCAAACTGGCCTGCTAAGTAAAACTGAACAGTAGATAGTGGCCGTTAAGAAGGAAAAGATCGAGGAGAGAAAGTCTTCAAGGAGCTCCCGCAAGTCCCGAAAGCGTAAGAGCAAGGGGGAGTCTTCCGAGAAGGTCGAAAAATAGGAAGGAGATGCTGGCACGAAGGAGAAGTTGATATTTGAGGCAGCAACACAACTCCTGGCAGGGATTCTAAGAAGAAGAGGAAACTTCCAACCAAAGGTGGGAAGGGGAGCGGTGAAAAGAAACATTAACAGGCTCGAGTAATAGTGGAGCTAGATTTTAGGACATTATGTTTTGTTTGATACATGTTTTGTACAAGTGCAGAGTCTGCACTTATTACTTTTGTTGTTGTAGCATATGTATTTTCTTTTTGTTGGTCGATATTGTGTGGTACGGCTTCCACATTTTGACTTTGTATAGAAAATGCTATAAGTAATACGATGTTGACATTTTGATTATAACTTTATTTGTCTACTTATCTATGTTTCATGCACTTATGCAAATTTTATTTACTGCTATTTTATCTAGTCTTGTAATTACCGCTAAAATTCTTTGTTTGGAGTAACAGAACTATGAAGTACTTAGTTTTTGTTTTTGAGTATTGGCGTGTGTTCCCCCAGTTCACGGGACTGTTTACTTCAAACACTTGATAAATGACCGGTTGATCCATACGATTCTTTAGATGCCTGTAGCCAAGTCTATTTTGTTGTTTCTATCTTGGGAACTTGTGATTTGGGCGTCTCGATTCCAAAGATTCTATCGGTCAACAATTGGAATTCTTTGTTGATTACTCCTGATGGTGGGAGTGGATTGATTCTTGTCGGTCCTGAAATAGGCGTGTTTCCTAGCATTGCCGGGACAATGCCGGTACTTAAGAGTATGCGCGGCTTATGAAATGCGCAGCTTTTAAGAGTATGTGCGGCTTATGAGATGCGTGGCTATTGGTAGTGTGCACGGCTTATGAGATGCACGGCTTTTGGGATCAATATGACTCGTCGATCCGGAACTGTTTAGAATCTCTCGACATTACCAATTTTCGGGCAACGTGAGGATTTCATGTTTTGAGAGCATGGTTCCATGACTCGAGAAGCAATGCATGGATTATGGAGGCCCACGGTTTTGATTGGGTCCTTCGCGGTGTTGTCGGAGCAACACAGGTTCTTAGAAGGTAGGGATCGAGTTTCGTCAATCCAATGGTTTGGATCGATTTGCTTCCATCGACCCGGCGAGTAGATGGGGCGTACTTGAGCAGATTTCACTATCTCAAGCAGCGATTGAATGGTTTTGAGTCAATTTGACCCCGTCAACTCAGCAAGTTACTTTTGTGACAAAGTTTTATTGGTTCAGAAAGCGAAGCAATTTTATTAATCAAAGTTGAGAAAGTTTTTCCTATTTGCAATGCCTCCGATATTCCGGGATGGCATATTTGCTGGAAATAGGAAATGCATAAGATAGTCTTAGATAAAGTAAGGACGCAACGATTCACCATTCCATGCTCGGGGAATTTGGGCTCCATCGACGGTTGTTAGCTTGAATGTGCCATCCCCTTGCTTCTGACCTTCCCAGTTTGGTCCTAACGCTCCCAGTACAGGGTAGACCCTCTTGAGGATAAGATCTCCCACTTCGAAGGTGCGGTTATGAACTTTGGAGTTCAAGTACCGTGCGACCCATTTTTGGTGAGTGGCAGTCCTTAATTCGGCTTCTTCCCTCTTCTTATCGACCATATCAAGTGACTCGAGTAAGAGCTGCTCGTTCTGCCTTTGATCGAAGTTTTGCCTTCGATGAGGAGGGACTTCTAGCTCAAAGGGATCATTGCTTCTGAACCATATGCTAAGACAAATGGAGAGTGCCCAGTTGCAGATTTGTGCGTTGTCCTGCAAGCCCATAGTGCGAGTGAGTTCGTCGACCCAATTTTCTTTTGCTTTGGTTAGCTACTTTTTGATGGTGGACTTGATGATCTTATTTAGTGCTTGCCCGTTTGCTTGCAGGTGTGTGACAACGGAGAAGCTTTTCTCGATTCGGAAGCGTTTGCAAAAGTCTTTGAACTCAGGGATTTCGAATTGAGTTCTGTTATCCATGATGGTTTTCTGTTGCACACCAAACCTGCAAATGATATATTTAGTAACAAAGTTAATAGCTTTTTTTGTGTAATAGTGGCCATCGGTTCCGTTAAAGCCCATTTGGTGAAATAGTCAACGGCAACAATAGCATATTTGGCTCCTTCTTTAGTCATCGGTAATACACCAATCAAATTGATTTCCCAGATGTGAACGACCATGGGCTAACCATCTGTGTTAGCTCTATCGAGGGGATTCTGTTGATCTTGCTGAATCTTTGGCATTGCTCGCAGCGTCTGGCGTAATCCACTGCATCACGGTTTACTATTGGCCAAAAGTACCCTTACCGAAGAACTTTCTTTGCAAGGGTGTGCCTCCCGGTATGACCTCAACAGTCACCTTCATGAACTTCTTTAAGGATCCTTCGAGGTTCGTCGTTAGTCACACATTTGAGCAAGGGGTAGAATCCCCTTCGGTAGAGTATCCCACCCGGTATTACAAATCGCGGTGCCTTTTGGAGAAGCCTTTACCACTGGTTCCTATCAGTGAGGAGAGTTCCTATGAGCAGGTACTCCTTGATCGGAGTGATCCATGTCTCTGGTTCTTTGGTTGTCTCAAAAATCCAGTCAATATCCATTTCACTTATGCTTGGAGTTGTCAAGGTTTCAACTGGGACTAGCCCCAATGACTGAGCTTCACCGGAACTAGCCAGTTTAACTAGATAATCCGCCTTCATGTTATGTTCCCTCGGGATATGAGTTTTAGTGTAATGCTCGATGTCGTTCAGTAGTTCCTACACTTTAAATAGATACGGGGCATGGTTCTCCCCCTGAGCCTGGTATTTTCCTTTCACCTAACAAATAACTAGCAGAGAGTCGCTATAGATGTGTATGGATTTTCATCTTGAATTCCTTCACAATCTTTAGCCCAGCTGTCAATGCTTTGTATTCTGCCTCGTTATTTGTTCTAGGGAATTCCAAGCGCTAAGCATAGCAAACGGATTGTCCTTCGGAAGTCTCGAGCACTACCCCATCTCCCAAGCAAAAGTTATTAAATGCATCATCAACGAACAGCTTCCAACGTGTCTCCACTTCTGAAGTCATTTCTTTCTCGTTATCTCTTATTGCAAATTCGGCAGTAAAATCTACCGGTGCCTGCCCGTTGATCGGCTTTCAAGGATGGTATGTGATTTTGTACCAACTTAATTCGATGTTCCATTTAATAAGTCGTCCAGAGGTCTCAGAGCGGTATAACACTTCTTCAAGGGTTGATTTGTCAGCACTTTGATCGGGTGTGCTTAGAAATACGGTTGTAACTTTCTAGATGCGATCAAGAGGCAATATGCCAGTTTTTCCAGTTTTGGATAATTCTTTTCTGCTCTAGTGAACTGTTTATTGATGTAATATACAGGTCGTTGGATCTTAGCTTCTTCTCGTATGAGCGTGGCACTCAATGCATGGGGCGAGACTGCTAAGTGATGTACAAATCTTCTCCATCTACCGGCTTGGACATGATTGGTCGGGTTACCATATGTCGCAACGGCTCTTCGAACGCCGTTTAACAAGCTTGATTCCATTCAAAGTTCTTCTTTCCCTTCTTTAGCGCATCAAATAACGGCTTTTGAGATGAACCGGCTCAGCACTGCAACCTTTCCATTCAAGCTTTGTAACTCTTTCCTGTTCTTCGAGGCCTCGACTTCCCATAAAGCAGTTATTTATTCGGGATTTCCTTCGACGCCTCTAGCACTTACAATGAATCCCAAGAAGTTTTCAAAGGCTGCCCCTGAAGTGACACTTAAGTGGATTGAGCTTCATTCCATATTTGCGGAGCTTTTCAAACATTTCGAAAGGTTGTCCAAGTGATTGGCAGTTATGCGCGATTTAACCAACATACTGTCTACATAAACCTCCATATTTTTCCCAATCTGATGCTTAAACATGGTGTTCACTAGGCTTTTGTTGCCCTAGCATTCCTTAAGCCAAATGGCATCACTTTGTAGTAGTATATTCCCAAATCAGTAATGAAACTGGTATTTTGTTGATCAGGTTTGTGCATCTTGATCTAGTTGTATCCCGAATATGCATCCATGACTGATAGCAATCCATGTCCAGCCATCCCGTCCACAAGCTAATCGATTCTGAGCAAAGGAAAGTAGTCTTTGGAGCAAGCTTTGTTCAGATTCGAGTATGGATATAAGTTCGCCATTTCCCATTGGACTTCTTGACTACAACCGAGTTGGATACCCCATCGAGGTAGGTTGCATCGTGGATAAAACCATTTGCCATTAGTTTGTCCACTTCTCTCAGTGATTTGGACCGCTCGGGTCGTAGGCTGCGCCTTTTTTACTTTATTGGAGTATACTAGGGATCAATGTTAAGTGTGTGGCATTCAATCTCTTGCGATACCCCACACATATCGGAATGCGTCCAAACGAATATGTCCAAGTTGGCGTGAAGAAATTTGATGAGTTCAAGTTGCATCTTGTTTCCTAGATGTGATCCAATTTTCAGGACCCGTGTAGGGTCATCTATATCAACTGGGACAGACACTGTCTATTCTGTCGGTGCTGCCCATGTCTCCCCTGAACTCTTCTTTCTAGGGTCTAAACCTTATTAAATCGGCTATGGTCCACAAGTCAGGGGCGGCTTTGTAGTTGCTATTCAGTAGGTTCACAAATGTTGAGAGTTTTCCCCCACATTCTTCCCCTTTTCTTTTCTTTTAGACTCGCGTAGTTCTACGATATAGCATTCTCTAGCGGCACTTTGATCGCCTTTGATCACCCGGACTCCTTTTCCCATTAGAAATTTCATAGTCAGACACCATTGAGCTAAAGCAATCCTGAAATCTGCCAAGGTGGGCCGCCCTAGGAAGGCTTTGTAAGTGGAAATTTCATCTACGATCACAAAGGTTTGGATGAGGGTGACTCTTCGGTCACCTTCTCCGAGTTCTATGGGTAAGCCAACCGTTCCAACAGGTTTATTGGATTCACCGATGAATCCTTGAATCTTTGTTTGGCAGGCAGATACATCTTTCATACTGATCTTTATCTGATCAAAGGTGCGTTTGAAAAGGATATTCACAGAACTGCCACAGTCTACCAATACTCGTCGGACCATGGGGGGTCTGATTCCTACATTAACAACCATGAGGTCGAGAGTTGGAGCTTCTATCTCTTCAGTGTCTTGGTTTCGAAATACTATGTCATCGTTCAGGGTTCTCTGTTGCTTGACAGGGGTTCCATCTTCGATCGCAAAGCACGAATTTTTCGGAGCTTGCTTTAATGAGCTCGCATACAGCTCCATTTCTCCCTAATTCTTCTATGCGGGATGAGGCCCTCACAGATATTATTCCAATGATGAGTCTTTGGTCAGTCCATCTGGGTCCCTCTTTGCAGGTTCTAGCTTGATTACCTTGATCTTTAGGAGCTTGGGGCGTTGTGGGTTAATCAGGATTCTTTGGTTTCCTCACATACTGCTGAAGCTTGTTTTCTCGAATCAACTTCCCAATAAAATTCTTCAGGTAATGACACTCATATGTGTTGTGGCCACGTGTCTCATGGAAGCGACAATACTTTTTGAAACGCTTTTGTTGTTCAATTGCTTCCTTTTTAGGCAGATTCTTGTACTCTTCCGTCCCTTGTGTCGCGAGATAGATGTTTTCTGGAGTATCGTTGAGCGGTGTGTATTCTTCGGGCCTTAAACCTTTGAGTCACTTGCTACTCCCATTTTGCTTGTTGGAATTCTCATTCTTCCTTTTCTGATTCCCATTTCTTCCTACGTTCCCTTTAGCGGTCCCAGAGGTATTTATGTCTTCGTTTGTCGCCATACTACCCTACCGAATATTGGTTGGTTGTAAGTTAGAAGATTTCCTTTCTAATTACTGTGCCTCTTCCGATCTCAAGTACTAACTCGCCTTTCGGCTAAAGTCCTTCCTAGTGGTAGGTTGTTTCATTTTAATCCATTTTCGAAATTCAGTTTCAGGGTAAATTGCATGGACGAAGGCCATGAAAACCATATCCTTATTGGATTACTTACTTCAGTTTCTGCAGTGTAGAACCGACTCATGAGGGACTTCAAAGATTCATTCTGTCCTTGGAATAGGCCAGATAAGGACATCACATCTTTTGGTTGTGCCATGTGAAGTCTAAACTGATCAAGGAATCTTGTTGCTAGTTGATTAAAGGTGGAGATGGATCTTGGCGAAAGCCTGGTAAACCACATGAAAGAAATTCCCTCCAGGAAAATTTGTAAACATCAAAATCGAACGGAATCTGAAGCATTTGTTCCATCCATGTACCAACTGTACTTATACAAGTGAGGCTTCGGGTCTCTTGTTCCATCGTAAGACAGAATAGTTGGCACAATGAACTTTTTAGGGTCCGCTCATTCAGAATGTCATCAGTGAAAGGAGTTTGACTTGGAGAGGATCCCCATTCATCATCCCTTCTATCTTTATTTTCATCCATTAGTCGCTTGACCATGTCCACGATATATGCCTCAGATGTCCGGTAGTGTGTGGGTTGGCTGTCAGTGACTACACCAAGTGTTTGATTTTGCAAACGATCTTGGTAAGTGGGCTGAAGCATAGGCTCTCCTGTCTTTGAAAGAGCCACTCCCTCAGGGTTTCGTTGGCTTATGGTTGGTCTGGTAGGGGCAGTTTTGATCTCCCTGGCGTTATTGAATGCATTGTTATTTCCTTCCAACTTATCGTCGTCAAGTCGCTCAGCATCTTCTGGGTCGGAGAGATTCATAGCTATATCTTCCCATGGGGTTTTCTCTCCTAGACTCAAGTTTGGAGCTGGTTGCCTTGCAGTTGGTGGAGTGTTTGTGTTTCCTTCTATATTAATTCCTATGATTCCACCCATCACTTGTTTCTACTGCTGTTTTCTGTTTCTCCTGTTTAGGCCAGAGACAGAAAAAATTTCTCGTTCCATAGCAACCGAGGGCTATGTCATGGTTCTTGGAGCGGCATTTGACTATAAGGTCAATAGAGTAATCAATTTGTCCATAAGAGATCTTTGGCTATTTTCCATCTTCTGATTAATTTCGTCAACCATTTTATTTAATTCTTCTCTCATGACAACTTCACGCTGAATAAAAAATCTGGGAACCTGATCTTCAGAGTTAACTCCTAAATGTAGATTGTTGGGGTTGTTGACTTCAATTTGCTAAGGGTTTGTTTCTTCTCCAACAATGGTAGCTCCTATGGATCTTCCAAAGGTAGTTCTCCTTCTTCCAGGTGCCATTGATTCTCAACAGCAGATATTCCGAGCAGAGATTGAGGATCTTACTTCTGAACTGTCTGATCCAAAGTAGATAGCTTGATCTAAGCCTAGATTCAGTTTTCTTAGTGAAAGCACCAAAATGTTAACCCAAAAATGGATCAATACTCTGGATTAAGTGTGAAAGCACCAGCCCTGTTTATCATGGCAAATAAAGTAGAACAAACAATAGCAAATTGCAGGAAAAGTAAAGAGACAAGAGATTTTTATAGTGGTTCGGCTGTTAATGAAGCCTACATCCACTTTATAACTTTCTATTATTGACTAACTACCATTACAAGTTGAATCTGATTACAATTTGATTGGATTTTATAAGTTAGATCAAGTCACCAATGTTAGAATTCACTGGAGAACCATAGTGAACTCTTTAGATAACTATCATGTGGGAGGAGAAGAGTGAAGAATAGTTTATGCAGAGTTTCGGTAGCTAGCCCAGAAGATCCTCTTTATGTTGTAGATGGGTGAGTATTTATAGGGATTGAAGAGCTATTGGACTAGGCCGCATTGCCAGAAGCTTGCATTTGATGATACGAAAGCGCTTGGGAAATTTCGTGGCGAGCCGAGCTTATATGATGGATCGCTAGCGATCCATAGGGCATGGAGCTTCAATTGTATCATGTTCCATGCTTTTTGTAGGTGCCCTTCGTGCAATTCATGACAAGATGCTTTATTTTGATGATGATTCATGTACAGGTTGCATTAAACTATTACTGGAATTAGATGAATGCCCACTTCTCAATCTAGCTTGCTTGGAACATCGTGAAACTCAGCAAGCATCCCTATAAAAGGTAATGCTTCATGATACAAGAAGGATGAACGACCCATGAGCAATATTTATGGATAGCTAGCGATCCATGGGTGATGGATCGCTAGCAATCCATACGCTTAGGCTATTTCTTGCTTTTTTCTCTCGAGTCCCTCTTGGTTCCTTCTTTCGATCCTTCTGGTTGATTATTGAGTCATTTTGACTTAATGCAGATGTTCTAACTTCCATTGAATTCTATTAGGTTGGAAACCCGGATAACAATTTGTTTCATTAAGTAATAATATCGTTAAGTAAATGTACACCCAAAAACTTATCGCATTATATTTATATTATTATTTAAATCTTTATTCTCACAAACAATTCTTTAACTAATTATTTATTATCTTCTAGGGTGTTACAGAGCTCATAGAATATTCTAAAACTACCAGATATAGAAACAAATCTTTACCATTTACAAGACTTGGTAGGCTTGGTAGGTTTTCTATTTAATCTCTCAACTCCTAGAAAGCCCTTTGACATTCTTCGATCCATTCAAATGTTCGATGCTTCTTAATTCCTCAAAGAAAGGAATATTATCCATCGATCTAAAAATCTACCAGTTTAAAGCTATAACCTTTCCTTTTAGGCTCATCACATCTTTTCTTGTTTTATGTTCTTTTATATCTTATATTTCTTTTATTTGTTCAGGATTAGTATCTATTCCTCGTGCATTTACCATGTATCCTAAAAATTTCCCCGAATGTATTCCAAAAGAACACCTTTGAGGAGTTAACTACATATTATATTTTTGCAATATTCCATTTCATCTAGATCTTTGATATGATCAAACTCATTAGTATCTATTCCTCGTGCACTTACAATGTATCCTAAAAATTTCCCCGAATGTATTCCAAAAGAACACCATTGAGGAGTTGACTTTATATTATACTTTTGCAATATTCTATTTCATCTAGATCTTTGACATGATCAGACTCATTGGTATCTATTCCTCGAGACTATTTGGATTTCTCTAATATATCATCCGCATATACTTCCATATTCTTCCTGATCTAGCTTTCGAACATAACATTGATCAACCTTTGATATGTGGCACCTACATTCTTATCCTCAAAAGGTGTAACTTTGTGGATGTATGTTCTCTAATTAGTTGTGAAGCCAACATGTTCCTCATCAGGTTTAAACATGGGATTCTAATTACATCCATAGTATGCATCTATGAAAAATATAAGTTTATGTACATGTGTTGTATCAACCAACCGATCAATTCTAGGAAGTGGATAATAATCTTTTGAGCATGTCTTATTTAAATATGTGAAATCTATGCGCATTCTCCATTTTTCATTATGCTTTTTTGATCAGAACTGGATTGGCCAACCATTTTTGGATAAATATTTCTTGAATTATCCTATTATCTAATAGCATTTTACTTCTTCTTACGCAAATGAACAAAACCCATCCGATTGCCTTTACTTTTGTCTCATTGGAGTAAAGTTTGGATCTATATTCAAGCCATGATACGTTATTGTAGGGTCAATTCCCACCATGTAAGAATGGGATCAAGCAAAGACATCTTGACTTAAGCACATGGTCAATTCTTTTCTCAAATCTCTAGCTAATGCTTTTCCAGTTTTCACTATCTTGGTCAGATCTTGTGGGTGAATATGAACTTTTGCTAGGTCATCGATTAACTTAACTTTTCTTTTATTATCCCGAGCATCAATTACAACGGCCGCTCCACAAAGTCTATATATCCTTGGTCATTCTTTTAATTTTAGATTTTATTGGAGAATCTCCTCTTTCTAGCTGATTTTCTTTCTTTATTGAGAAATCTAATAACAGAATGTGCCTTTTTTTCATTACTAACTAAAAAATTTCGCTCTTTATTATAATCTATAGTTAAATGCAATGAGTGCAAAGGGTTTAAGTTATTTGCCTTGATTTTAACAAGATTCTGATTTTATTCATTAATCTACTGATGATAATTCTCGTAGAATATACGTACCTTCAAACAAAATAAGCCCGCTAATAAACCATCCCAATACCCAACTCCCCTCTAACCCAGCTTATATCTCATAAAATATCTGCCTCAATGCATCTCAACCCTACTTACATTAATCAATCTCCCAACTTTCCAAACTTATCTCGAGTCTTCTACAATAATGGTTGTAGTCATTATCCCAAAAAGAATTCACTGAAGAAAGATATACATTTCCAAAAAAGATTAGAAAAATCTCTTCGCATCCTCTCCTACACTGGAAAACTAAGCTTTGTCTCTATGAATACAACAATGGTGTAGATATGGTGTTAAATCTTCATGTTTTTCCAGATCTGAAATAACAATGGCTAGCATCTATTGATCTGGTCAAACAGATAAGTGATTTGCTTTCTCTTTCGATAGTTGGTTTTGTGTAGAGTTCCACTTTCGTAGTTGAGTTAAATTCAATGTCCGCAGGTTGAAAAGGTGATACCCGCAATAGATTCGAAGCCGATCAGAAGGGTAACAAGTCATATAATCAAAACGAATACACCATATAGCTATGCTTGGTGAGCTACTAACACCCCATTGCATACATATTGCTTGATCCATATTACTGCTATAATGCGTGTGCTTGGATTTACATATTTTGATTAAGGTGAATTCTGCGATTTGTTTGCAAATTTGATGTTCTTGTTTAAAAATGCCCCCGAACACCCTGCTGTCTCTCTCTTGCCAAATAAACCAAACAATAGTCAACAGAACAATTTCAGCGTTGTCGTTGCTTCTTCTTTTATCTATAAATTTATGCATAAATGAAGTGACCTTGGAATCAATAGTGATCGTTTCTACATGCATCACCAGCCATAAAAGATTCGCTCAACACCGTTTCCAAATAGAGGTAAAAATGGAACATTTAAAATATAAATGTAAGATATCTTCATCATGTTCATTGCACAAACTTCACTCTGGACTAACCGGGATGTGACGTTTTATAAATCTGGTTTTAGAAGGAAGATAATTGTTTATTGATTTATAAAGGCACGTTGTTACTTTAGGAGTGTGAATATTATGCCAAACCATTTTAGACCATCTCTTGGATTCATGTGACACTCTAATTTAATCCTAAATGCTTTTAAAAATGTATTTTCCATTTTTCATGCAAGTCTAGATCCAACAATCATTTTCATCACCATTGTAAATTGTTATGTTGTTAATATCTTCTCAGACTTGGTCTAGAAAACACAATCTATTACTCCGCCACTCAATATTTTCAATAATTTCATTAAACATAATTTTTCACTCCTTGTTCTACTAATCGATTCCGCACCCAGTCAGCTCATAAGCCTTCCATCCTATAACCATCGATCTTACCATGGGGATGTTGACGTACCATCCACAATTCTTTTTTTTTCATGCAATTAACTGCTCGTAATCTTAACTTTAAAAGTAATTTCTATGTACCTAGAAATTCATTCTTTCTTTCTATTTCCTAAAAAAAATTCTTTTTAATGTATATTTCGTGTATCCACCTCGCCCATAGCCCTTCTTTGTTTATTGCCTTCTGGACTAACATAACACCCAAAGTGGCATTCAATTCTTCCAGTTTGCCCAGTCCAAGTTCCTCTACTTCTTTTTGTTTACAGACAACATCCCAGGTACTTTTCTAGTCTTACCTTTCCATAAGGAATTAAGGCAGATGCTTTATTTTGTTAACAGTCGCATTACAGACTCTAAAGCACTGCATCCAATATTGAATTATTGGATAAATAATAGAATTAATTAGTTATAACTGGCCTGCTAAACTCAACAATTTAGTTTTCCAACCTTGAATTCTTTATTTACTCTTATCCATAAGGCTATGATAATCCTTGTCCTTTAAATTGACACTAGATAGAGGGATTCCCAAGTAACTTATAAGTAAATCACCTTGCCTCATGTTAACTATTGATGTTATGTCTGATTTACATGTTAACCCACCTCCAAAAAATATGCAGATTTTTAATAATTGAATTGCAATCCAGTACATTCATACATACACTTAAATACTTCCTAAATAGCTATTGTACCAACCGTATCTACTTAGGAAAAAATTATGATATCATATGTGTATGTGACATGTGTTATCTTGTTATTTTTGTTCACTTGAACCATCTTTATAAGGCCATTTCTCGCTTTCTCATCCATAATCAAAGTAAAATATTTCACGACGATCATAAAATGTAAGGGGGAAAGGGAATATCCATGCCTTAGACCATTCAAACTTCCAAAATACCCATAAGGGCACCCTTAGTTAATGACTAAAAGCTGGGGGTATTTATATGTTCTTCAACG
The DNA here is from genome assembly GCA_030737815.1 of Allium fistulosum. Lineage (NCBI taxonomy): Eukaryota > Viridiplantae > Streptophyta > Magnoliopsida > Asparagales > Amaryllidaceae > Allium > Allium fistulosum. Next base: position 839,201,024 of record CM060906.1, read on the forward strand.
ATTCCGACCCATTTCTCCACAAGCTTTAAACTCTGCAACATATGATTAACGAAACTCCTATTCATTGGGTCATAAGCTTTTCAGTTGCCTCGATTATGGTTTCTGTACACTTGATGCTTGAGGATTTATTATTTCTTTCTACTTTATTCCATTTAACACCTTTTGATAAGCAAAATTAACCACTTTATTTAGATGAAAAAAAATACATTTCTTAAACGTTAGATGCCTCAACCTTGTCGTTCCCCTGTCCAATTTATATAGTACTTTATCATTAAGTACTTTTGAGACACAAAAGCATCTACATTTTAGTATGAGGGCTTATCCATCATCACAAACATAGTTTCAAAAGTTTTCACTGCAAGAGGCATTCCAACTTCAACATAAAACTTTACCTGTCCTACTGGAGTTGATCCTTCATTATTGAGCCGAAAGATGGGTTTGGGACTTCATTCAAGGTTTGAGAGAGGAATTTCTATATCATCAAAAGAATTCCTAAAGATAATATTTACTACACTTCCAGTACGCCAATATTTTCAATACTAGAGATACCCAATTTGTGCAATGATCATTAGCGGATCATTATATAGGTGTTGTACTCCCCTTAGCTCTTTAGTGGTCACCATCTTGTTTAGAAACCAATTTCTGCAAACATTGCTAGTGGCTTGGGCCTAATTGAGCAAACTATCTCCTTGGCCTCTTGAATGTACAAGCTCATTTTCTTGTTCCAACAATGTAATAGTGTAAAACCCTCGGTTCTTGCTGTACATGCCCGACCAGGCCACTCGATAGTGGAGTTGGAAAGCCCTTAGTTCCTTTCGTAATTGTGCGGTAGACACAATAATTCGAATATCTAAAAGAGTTAACGAGAATAGTCCAAGCAAATTTTTGGTCCCACCACTCGCACCCGGATGAAGCAACAAGTAGTAAGAAAGAGTACAGTTGGTCAAACAATTAGAAATCAACATAAAGACATTATACCACTTAGTCGTGTCTAGATAAGGCAATCGTTAAAACAAAGAAATGCTAATTTCATACAAATAATGTTAGATAACACAAAAATTTGGAGGGCAAACTAAATAATCAAATGAATTATCGGGTATTTTTCAAAGAAGTCACAAAGGGCTTTCATATTTCAAAAGAAGTCATAGAGAGCTTTCATATTTCAAAGATTTTTTTAACTAAAGAAGCCATAAAGAGCTTTCATATTTCAAAAAAATATTCAAAAGAAACCAATGAGAGATATCATATTTACAAGAATTTTTCAAAAGAAGTTGAAAAGATTATTCATATCTAAAAGGTTTTTTACAAAAGAGTTACGAGAAAGATCCCATGCTTTAAAAGGGATTTTTTTAGTAATGTGATAAAAAGTTTTCAAATTTTCTAATAATAAAATGATTTTTCAAACAAAATTATAAAGTTCAAAGAATCTTTAAGAGAGATCATTTTATAATCAAAAGACCGGAACATATAAAAATTTTAAATGGGAACAAATTATATTAAAAGACTAACAATAATTTACATGATTTCAAAAGTATGTAGGCATGTTCTTATTATCCAAAATAGTCAAAAAGTTTCAACTTTTGATAATTGAAAAAATCTCATAGTATTTCCATATCCATGCCGATAATTTCAAACTGCAAACGCAATTTCAATATAGTTGTTTATTTTGAAAATTTTACAAGCAATTCGTGTCTAAGGTAAATCTTCTTTGAAATTAGAAGAAATTTTTAAGATTTGCAATATTTGTCAAAAGGTTTTGCAAATCACTACTTTGGCTGAAGGAAACCATACATAAAGCAATGATATAAAATACTCCAATTTTAAAGCTTTATAGGAAAGGAAACTCTATTACATAATCAATTTCAAAGGTCTTGTCGAATGATTCTCAAAGGAAGGCATGAGTTATAGAAAGAGAGATAATCGAGGAGTTAACATGTGATAATCCTAAAGAGAGTATAAAGAGCTTCCTTGAGCTAAAGCATAATAAAAACTTTTTCGAAGGCGGGTGGGAATGTTATACTAGATTCAATTATGAGAAATAGAAGAGGAGTTAGAACTTAAGCTCAAGAGGAAGAGAAGATTTAATGAAATAGAGGGCTATATGAAATATAAGGGCAAAGCTATCCTAAATATGAATATAAAGCTATCTGAAATATGAAGGAAAATCTATCGAAAATGTTAAGAAAACTGAAAGTAAAACTACTGGAAATATGAAGGCAAAATAGTAACAACCCATTGTTAAGAAGCAACTATTTGGGATAATAATGAAGATTAAATTAATGAAAAGGGTTTTAAATAATAAAATGTGGGTAAACTAAGGTAGTCTGGAAATTAAATGGTGAAATATTTTTATAAAGTGAGAAAAAAACCGTGTAGCTGAAATAACTCACTCAGAATGCCTTTTAAAAGATTACGCGGTATGATTGGGTCGAATAAGCCCTTATGGAATAAATTCTCAACTGCTTGTGAACCGTCGGGTACTGTTTTATTCAATGTTTTTAGATATTTACCTAAACCAGTGGGTCCTTGGGCAGATCCAACGTTGGCCCCAAGACGTTGGTCTCTAACTAGAAAAGTAAATGCTTGAGCTTGAGAAGCTTCTGGTCCGGTGGGCCCGTAAAACTCACTAGGATAAGCGGTATTATTGAACCAAACGAAACAACAAGCGATGAAACCAAAGACAGATAAAGCAACTAAACTATAAGACAAGTAAGCCGTATTAAGACTAAGCTAAAAAAGACTTCATTGGCCAATTTTGAAGATATTATGAATTTCATTTGAGCAGAAACAATATAATAGACAAATCAAAAAAGTTCTGCACTATGAACTTTTTATTTGGGTTTTTTAATGAAGTAAAGTGGTTAAATCACTTTTATAAAGTCAAACACTAAAATATATGAGTTTAAAATTTTATTTTTGAAAGAGATGAATTTTTATTTCAATTATATTAGGAATTTATTTATAAATGGACCAAAAATGTAATTAAGTGTTAATTGATTAAACAAAGGGAAATTGTAGAATGTAAATTTGTATAAAATATTCAATGTTGTTTAAATATTAATAGAAGGTAAATATTATTTTTATTTGGGTTTTTAAGTGGGTAAAGATATGCATAGAATTGATGCAAAATGAAAAGGGGGAAATAAATTAGTATGTAGCCCAAATAAGGCCCAAGAGCCAAACCAAATTCATGAGCCAGCTTAATGCATTGAGGATCGTAGAACCTTCCTCCACACTTTTAAATATCTCATCCCGTTACTCATTTTGAGCATCCTATAGCACATTTTCAAATTCCCAGCGATAAATTAAAAACCTAGCTTCACTTTATAAAAATTAAAATAAAATGAAATAAAATCTCATAAATTCCTAAATTAAAATATAAGCTTCTCAACATTATTCTAAACCACTAGGACATAGCAAGTTCATGTTTTGATTTGCTTGGATCTACGATTTGGTGATTAACAGTTAGAGAAGAAGGAGAAGGAGTTGAAGTGCCATGTGAAGACTTTGGTTGCTATTAGTTTCAAGTGAGTGGATCTTCACTTACATATCTATGTCGAAATGTAATGTATGATGTTGAATGTTGTTTTGTGCTAGTATATTGGTATAGAAATCATCCCAAATTCATTGTGCTCGCTATTATCAACTTAACCCATTCACTATCAATTTACCACTTCTATACATTATGATCTTATGTTGCTTGCTATGTGAAATTAGGTGTTAAATTATTGTTGTAATGTGTGCACAAAGTGGGATTGATTGGAGAAGAGAATAGGTGAAGAATTAACGACCAATGGTGGAAACAAAACTGGAGCTTCATGCTATTCTAGATTGTGGAATAGCACTAAGTGGTATGGATACTCAAGAGGCTATTTATTTGATTGCCTCTCGATTGTGATCGTTGCTCATTACTATTCTAAAAGACCCGGGTAGTTATGTGCCACTGTGATTTGTGATGTGCCTTGTGCTATATAGTTAAGTACATCTATTGGCTATGTTCTTATTAGTGTTGTTTGATGTTTATCAGATAGACTAAAGTCTATCCTAGTTGGCTAATCACGAGGTCGCTCCTCAGATCCATGGCATAACTATTATATGTGTTGTGTGCTTATACATAGTTGTGTGCTAGTGATGATGTGCGCAAATATGCTCAGATGCCACACCAGCCAAGAAGTTTATTACCATTGGGCAGTAGGCTCATGACCATGCAAAACATAGGCTTGTATTATACTATGACGTGTAGATGGACAAGTGTCACAATAATCGGGAGTAACTTAAAATTGTGGAGTGTATTGTGTGCTATGGTGTAAAATCCTAGAGTAGTGTTATGTGCATGCCAATTTGCCATCTGGAATGTGTGATTGAGATATATGGACATAAGATACTATATTTTTTATGATGACCGCCCTACACCTCGACACCCAATATACATAAGATGGTGTGCTACTGACACTCCTGACCGATGTGGAATGATCTTCAGGGTTTTAAAATGAAATAAGCATTACAAAACCTATCGTATATCTCGCAGTGCATGGAATAAAATATAATACACATCACGGATATAAAACAGGAGAGACGGTAATAACTATATGATCCAAATATCAAAGAATAGATTTACGGAGTTATACACTAGTAATCGAGTTTATACAATGGAAATAAACTCAAATAACTGTCTCATAATAATAAGCAAGCACTACCACGGCTCCACAGTGCTGCACGGCGGAATAAGCATAGAAATCATATATAATATGAGATAGCCCAATCCAGCTCATCCTCTGCACAACTACCGCGTCACACCTAGACCTGCTCTCTAGTTACTTATTAAGAGTACCCAAGATAATAAGAATCAAAGCATAAAAGCTCGATTCAGACAATAGTCTAGTGCGAGTGATAAATGAATCTTAAAATACTAAACAAGTCGATATAGTAAGGAACAAGGGTATACAAACCATACCTGACCTGCCTCTGCAACCAAAGAGATAACACATAATAACATAATATGCTACTCTATGAATACAATAAGGGTACCCTACAGATCAAGTGTGATGCGGGTGTCCAGGTATCCCTATCTCCAATGGCATCCCTAGAGTGATAGACTACGAAAGAACAATCAACAACCATAGCATCCATCAAACAATCCTCACTATCACTTAATGTGCTCTGGATATATTATAACTAGTATGACCTTTCTACTGCTCCCAATTTTTAATGTACTCTCTTTAGCCTGAAGTTGATACTAGACCTCTTCAACCGGTCTAGGGTACACAGATCCATTCAACTGATCCAGGTAGCCTTTCAATGTACCCATGAGCGTTCTCACAATACCCCTGCTTTGAGTACATTAGAAAACACTTCGAGTATCAACGATCCCTTAGCACGCATATTCGAGCCCTTTCCTTGCTCCATTCAATTTCCATTATCCTCAAGGAACCATTCTACATTCCTCCATTCCACAATAGGACTATTGAACTGTCCTATCCGCAGGTCACCTTTCCTAGAACTTGCTCTTTTATGGATAACCATTCTCATGACTTCATTCAACATCGAGTCGCCATCATCGGAACCTAACTCCTTTCATAATTGAGTTGTCATTGAAGTCACGAAATTATCATTATGCCACTATATGCCATCAAACCCTAAGCAAACAAACAAACAAACGCCTTCAGCACAATCTACAGAGCCTCTACTTCCCCTCCAGGAAGTTTCACTCTCATCCCATCAACATAAATAACTCGACATGGACACGAATAAGTCGGTACCGACTTATTTTCTTAACCAATTATGGTTAAGTCTTCTTCCTTACTTCTAGTACTTCCTTCCCCATGTGCTTGGGACCCCAACCTATTCATCATAACAACTCAGTCCCATGCCAAAGCCTTCATCTTTGAATTCTAGAAACAAGCTGGTAGAACCTCCAACACTTGGCAAAACATCTATATCTTGCCATGATCGACCTCTATTAACCATGCTCTAGAGATCGCCCAAAATCGCTGACTTGTCTGGCTAATACAAAAAACTCGATACCGACACAAATAAGTCGGTACCGAATTGTTTGCTTAGCGATTTTTTCGATGGAACTTGAACTCCAGACTCTTTCCATGCTACAGAGCTTGTGTAACACCCCTAATTTTTGATAACATTAGTCAGGAGATTTAGTTAGATAAATTAAGTAGAATAATGTAAATATAAGAGATAAAGGGATTGAGACTTGAATTAATTAAATAAGGGTCGTGCCTAATAAACTAACAAATGGCCTTAAGAATGGGTTTTGGTTAATTAAGTTACATAAGGGTATATTAGGGAATTGCCATCTAAAACTCCCACCCTTATATATATTTTCGTTCCTCCCATTTCTTCCCATTCACGTCATTTTAAAACGCAAACCAAAATATAGAGGAACGGCCGACCATTAAGGAAGAAGAAGAAACTCAAATTAAAGTTAGAGAATCAAGCTTAGGGGAAATCAATCTCAATCCAATCTCCTTATCTAGATCAAGGTGAATAATAATTCCATCTCTATTTTGTTTTAAATCGTATATTTTCCGATTTAAGAGATAAATTCATTTTTATGATATATTGGATGATGATATGCTTGATTCATGATTTATCCGATTTAAAGAAGGTTGCTTAAAAGTGTTTTTGCACGGTTTTAGGTCAAAACCAAGATTTAATGTTGATTAAATGCTATGGGAAAATTTTATGTTATGAGAAACATGATTTTGGAGTTGGGTGTCAATTTTGATAATTTTCCAAGCTATGAAAAGATTATTATGAATTTTCAAAGCAAAATAGGGTTAGTTAGGTTTATAATTTATTTTGGAAAATATATTGAGAATTTAGATCTGAAATTTTGATATGTTAGATAACATGATTAAACTGAATTTATGGAATTTTTGGGGATTTTTTCAAAGTGATTTGCTATGCAGAATAAATTATTTTAGAAGAGGAACTTCTTTGCAAAAATTGGAAGGGCTTAATTAATTAACTTAACCATGGTTTAGATCTGGATTAACGACAGTTATTTTTGAAAAAGAATTTTAAAAAGTTAAGGCAACCAATCTGGTGTTGACACGTGGCAGGTTAGTTAGAGAAAAGTTTACTTAAATAAGAATTAAACCTGGTTTGCTCAGAAAAGCGGTTTCGCCTACTTAGGAAAGCGCCTTTTGACACAGTAGCTTCCACCATCATCTTTGTCGAAACCAACTATGCCGAAACCAATACATAAGGTATCACCATGATGGAATGTAGTGGATTGGAGATAGGCGGAAGGTAGGGTGTCGAAAGCATAGCTTCCAAAGGGGTTAAAACCTTGGTTTGTTTTTGAAAGAAAAGCGCGTGCCTTTGTTTTGTTTTAATCCTTCGACAGAGACGAAGCATTTGGTTTCGAAAGAGTCTTTAAAAAAAAGGTTTCGAAAGGGTTGCCATTAATTTAAAGTTTTCTTTCGACTGGGTTCTTTGATGTTTTGAAAGAAGGGGTTCCGACCTAGTCGAAACCTTGCTGCCGTTTTATAACCTTCCGATTATATTGAAGATATCAATGCTGTCGAAATGTGTTTTGTTTTATAAGTTCAAGCCTCTTCCTATAGCTTTCGAAAGGGGTTAAGGGTTTCGAAGGTGATGGTTTCGGAAGGGGTTTCGATGCCAACCTTCCAATGTTTTACCCAGATGTTTTATGCTTTCAAAAGAGATGGTGCCGACGCTATCAAGTTTTCCTCAATATTTTATATGATAAAGGATGGTTGCAAAACAGATGCTTTCGACTATATTAACTTTGACCCAAATAATATTTTAAGATAAACCCAATGCTTTCGAAAGGGGTACTTTCAATGATTTTGGAAGGGTTACTTCCAACGGTGTCGAAAGGGGTACTTTCAACTGGTTTCGAAGCTAAGCTTCTAAAGGTTAAATATTAATACTTTAATGTATTCGAAAGGTTTCGAAAGGTAGAATTTTAAGTATTATAAGGGAGGAGCCTAATGTTTTTAAGAGCTTTCGAAGGAAGTCATCCTATGAAGTCGCAAGCTAGGTTGCGAAGGTATCGAAAAGTTTTATAACCCAAACTCTATTTTTTTAAAGGAAAAACCAAAGGAAATATTAAAGAAGTTTTTATAATGGTTTTAAGAAGAAGCAATCTTTGATAAATTAAACCCACAGAAGTGGTATTGTTTTGTTGTTATGTTGCTTCTTCTAATATGAATATATTCACTTTATAATGGACCCATAACTGCATTTTGGGGATAAAGAGTAGGAGAACCAATTAGGTCAACCCAGTAGTGAATATAAATTGAATAAACTCCTGAATGAGTAGAATTGCATCCAGGAGATCAGGCAGATCGGAATATAGGGTGCTAAAATATAAAGGAAAGATATTGGCATGTGCCAATAGGTTTACAGTAAGCCCATAAAAACTGTAAGATATTGGCAGGGGCCAATAGGTTCATAGTTAACCCATGAAAACTATGTATAAAAGAGGATGTCAGATAGATAGGTTCATAGTAAGCCCATAAAAACTATGTGTAAAGGAAGATGTTAGATAGACAGGTTCATAGTAAGCCCATGAAAACTATGATTGGATACTGGCTGGGTCAGTAGGTTTGTAGTTAACCCATGAAAACTATATTCGGATGAAATATTGACAGTTTTCAGTAGGTTCCTAGTCAACCCATGAAAACTAGGGTAAGAAGAAAGGATATTGGGGTTACCAATAGGTTCCAAGTCGACCCGTGAAAACTATGATAAGAGTAAGATATTGGAGTTACCAATAGGTTCATAGTGATCTCATGAAAACTATGAAATTGGACAGGGAGTTCTTAAATGTTTAACCGGTTGTTAGTCAGCACATGAAAAATAATAGGTTAATAGTAATCCTAGAAACTATAGTTGAGACAAATAGTCTAAAATATATGGGGATGGGTAATCCAGAATTGATTCATTTGTTTTTGCATATCATCATATTATAAGGTTTTGAATTGTTTTAACCATTGTGGATGCAGGAGCATAGTATATGGTTTTATAAAGGTTTTGAGATACCAGTGAGGGTAAACCCATTCCGCTAAGCGGCGTGGTCTCACCAGATATCTAAATGATTTGAGATGGTAGATTATTATTCATACCAGGCTTTATGTCTGACTCGAAGTTTATGTTTTCCCCTTAAACTCTCGGGTACTCAATTGATTTTTGAGTAGTTTGAGAGTTGAGGTTTTCGGGTACCTCATAAGATGAATAAGCTTCCGGAGACGTGCATGAGGCATGATAGCCATTTAGAGTTCACACTTGCAATACATAAGAATGTAGTAACCAAGTAAATCTCAATCTAGATCTAACTTTTATACTAACATATGCATATAAATACAAAGGATTGGAAAACCATTTACAAATCATTTTAAACCTTTAAAATTCATTCTTAGACATATATAGAAGTGTGGTTAAGGATAGAAAACGTTTTAAGGTCAAAATCATATAAAAACATCATTTTTAATTATAAAAACATGCATAGTAGAGTGAGGTCAAAAACCACTCACTAAATACCCTAAATACCTTCCCCTTAGATCTGAAGTAGGCAGCAAAGGAGAAGGATTCAAATCAGCAAAAATGATAATCTCTAGCTTTTATATACTAATTACCCATCTAATCAATGATTTGGCTAAGATTAGTAAAGAATAGATGTGATTTTTGATAAAATTAGGGTTAATAGAGGCTTAGAACTATTTTGAAAAGGATGAAAATGGCTTGGATCAGTTTCTATAACCTCCCCTAAGCACAAATTTTGATGTGGGTTAGTGGGCCTAAGCACGAGCTTAGTTAATTACCCAATAAAACTGACCAGTATTAGCCAAACTTAAAATAACTATAACTTTCAAATGATAAGTCTGTTTTCCTATTATGGCCACTCTACGGAATGGAAAATCATCATCCTGAAGCAATAGAAGTAGTTTGAGACTCTAATTCGACACCTATCAAAAGTTATAGTCCAAACAAGACTTTTAGGGCTAAAATGGTCACAAAGAAATTAGGTAAAAATCATAAATGTGGAAATATTCCTAAGAGTCACTTTCCAAACTTTTAGAGTCATACGATCTCACATGAATAAAATAATAATATTTTACGATCCTTCGATATGTAAAACACGAGTCGTTACATTTTTTGTACCTCACTCGATTGATTATACCGAGGCGGGAGACCTTTGGTTATAAGCCATGTTGTGCGCATATCTATAGTTGATTCTGTAATGTGATATTCAATGTGTATTACCTGTTGTGAGCTCACATACATATATTCAAACCTATTATGTACTCGTCTGTACATGATGTTGCTGGATTATTCACATCATGGTTGACCCTCCACTAAGATACTATTCCATATGATCTGTTCTTTATTTTATATTAATATGGGTAATAATATTGGTGCATGATATGAGATGCCCTTTTATATTTGCGATGAGCACTTTGAGTTTACATGATATACCATGGTAGTTATTATCACATATTGATATTTACATTTTAGACATAATTTGTTCCTTGTATTATTTTTATAATACTCGGATCGGTCTAAGACATTTCAGGCCTAGGGATGAAGCAGCCATCTAAGCACATTTGGATACCTTTTAGGAGGCTAATTACACTGTAGGATTATCATTCCTTTGTGCATTTTTATAACCTCATTATATATGATGATATATGATGTATTTATTAGACTATGTTATATATGTTATGTAGATAGCGGCTTTAGACACGTAGTATGTAGAGCTACTGTGACTTATTTGTTGGTGATGTTACATTTTATCGCTACATTGACGACTTTGTGTACTTTGTTATTTATTATGTGATGTGTATTGTTCCATCCTAACAATCGCACATATTTATTGTTTTTTGTTGATACCGAGTACATAGACATAATTTGATTATTTGAGACATGTATCAGTGTTAGCCCATGCGAATATTCATGTGTATGGTCCAATATTGCCTCATTCTCTGTATTATTAATGATATTACTCAATAACACTCTTTGGTAGTAGGGTATAGAGGTTGGTTGTTACAAAAACTATCAGAAATATAAAGGCAAAGCTATCGGAAATATAAAGGCGAAGCTATCAAAAGTATAAAGACAATGCTATCAGAAATGTGAAGGCAAAGCTATCGGAAATATGAAGACAAAGCTATCGGAAATATAGAAGTCAGAGTTGTCAAAAATATGAAATAGAAAGCTATCGAAAGTATGAATAGAAGTGTTATCAGATTAATGACTTGGGGTTACTAGAAATATGAAGATAACTGGTATCAGATACATGGGGTTACAAGCTACCAGACATATGAATAGGTAGTTAAAACAAGAGTTCAAAGGTTATCATAAATGTGAATAGGGAGCTATCAGATAAGGTTATCAATGAGTACCCGAAAAATCAAAAATCCATCTGCAACCGTACCTAAAATATGTAAAATTACCCGATATCCGAATAACGGATACGAGTGCGGATATGGCTATATCTATATCCGATAATTATTCACTTGGTTTTTTTTATCAAGATTATAATTATTTTTCATGTATTTTAGTCAATAAAATGATTGCCTTTACTATATTATCTAGGTATAAGAAATTAATATGTATATAAAAATTAATATTTGCTGCTTAAAATTATTTTTCTTAGCGTATTTATTATTTTTTATATTTTTAGTATTGAAATGGATTTATAAAGATTAAAATTTTGTATTTATTTGTTTAGATTATTGGTTATGAATTGGTCGAAAAATATCTGATAAATATCTAATATCCGTCTGCATTCACAGATACAGATATCCAATATCCGAAAACAATTTCGGATATGGATACGGATATGCCACTATTTGAATCTGTATCTGACCATGTACAGGCCTACTATCGGAAACATGAACTTAGAGCAATCGAAGGTGCAAGATTGATGTTATTGGAAACATGGTCTTATATTTATTGTTATACGAAAAATCCCAATAGCAAAAAATGACGATTATCTTCCTAAAGCCGAAAGAGGCAACCCATTAACTGGTTCGAAGCCCAAAGCATCAATTCAAGGTAGAAAGAATCTATAGTCGAGATAGCCAACAAGATGATGCACAACACGGATACAAAAGGTCATTAAGGCAGAAAGCAAGCTATTAATCTACGTCTCTTAATTAGCGCCACTAGATGTTTATAACAAGCTCAGATCGTAGCCGCTCAATAAAGAACTTCAGCGATCCAAATAGCAAACCTTCCATCAATGGCATTGTAGCATATCAGCTATAGATTGGCGGCAACCCAAGGCACAGAAGGTTTCTGGCATGAAAAAGAACAGACATAAAAGCATAGTGTACTTTCCTATATTAGAGTTTTATTCAAAACTCACTAATGGCGAAAATGCCTAGATTGAATGTAATAAGCCTCTCAGCTATATAAGAGTGATTAAATAAGGAAGAGACAGTGGACGTAGGGACTTTCGGCCCGAACCATTATAAAAGTCTCAATGTTATTTACTTTCAGTATTTACCTTCTTCTCGTTTATCATCATGACTCTATAGTTCAACATTCCATAACTCCAACTTGATTACATCACATCTCAGTAATCTCATAATCAGGGCCTATAACTCAACTAGCTTTCGGAGCTCTACCTTCGGATCTCAGGGTGTTGGTGTAGATGAAATTCTGCCCTAACAATTTTGCTACTAGAAGAAGTCCCAACCTCCATCATTTATCCCCTTTCAAAAGTCCAGTGACACCATCCCTCCAACCATGATTAACTTTGAGAATGAGGAACTCCTCAACCTTTGCATCCAGCTTATTAAAGAAGACAATGATGAGCGTCTCCCCACTCTCATCTTGGAAAAAGACCAAACCAGGAGCATGATCCCATCCGTGAGCTTCAAGCTCTCCAGATCAGACAGCTTTCGAAGTATCTCTAGGCGTCCCTCCAAGAGTCTGCTTAACTCTGAGGGACGGTCAAGGCTATGGAAAACAAAATCAAGCACCTAAGTGTTGTAGTAATGACTATCTCCATGCTAAAAGAGACCTCCAGTTAACTCTACTCTTGATCTCGAATGAGTCAAACGAGACCAAGTCCTTACTCCGCTTAATCAAAGTCTATCTCGGATCTTTCTGGAAACACGTGGAGAGCCCCATTATCCAAACTATCCCTCATCCATTAAAGAAGATTTGAAAGAAAGAAACTACTGTGTTTACCATCAAACGAATGGGCATTAAATAGACGAGTGTCGAATACTTTCTCAGGTTGTAGAAAGCTTCATACAGAAAGGGAGATTGACTGACTTTATTAAATAGTTACTTAAATATCTCATCTTTATAAATGTCCAACTTTTTTTCTATGAATCTTTATATTTGAAGAAATCTCTTATTTTACCGAAAAAGCTCTTTTTGGGTTTAGCTCTTTCCTCCCTCGGTAATTATAATCCAGTTTCGTTGCCCATGAAATTCTATCCAGTATGTCTCTCTTTTAGTTATTTTCGATTGTCGTGTTTGCATTTAGAGTTCAAGGGCCAAAATTCTTCTATTGATCTGACGAGGTCAATAAAGAGTTTCACTTTTTCCTTAAAGATGTTAATTTTCTGAATAATTCTCTTTCTCAAACTTAAGTTAAATATGTTTTCTACCAAGCAATGAGACCTACTAACTACTCAATTTCAAAAGTCTTTTACAAAGTAATTTGAAAGCACCCTTATTTCTCTTTTACTAAGTTACAATTAGCTTTCTGTATAACCAATAACTTAGAATGGTTCAAGTGGCTGACACTAGCCAAAAGTGGATGTAGATGGTGACATCCGTCAAAATTGGTTGTAAATGACCGATGCCCACCAAAAGTGATTATAGATTTGGACCAAACGATAAGTTGGCAGACCTCACCATAAGCGCACCCCTACAGTGATGTGCTACAAAGTGTAAAGCCATATCATCAGGGTTTAAAAAGATGCCAAAAAATAGAATGCATGCTGATAGTGAGTCATGGTCAAATGGAATCATGCACTGGGTAGTCCTCAATTAGATTAGAATATTAGGTAGATTCCCAGTAACAGTGAGCCATGGTCAAATAGTACCATGCGGTGGGTAGATTCCCGGTTAGATTAGAATATTAGGTAGATTCTCAATAATAGTGAACCACGGTCAAGTAGTACCATGTAGCGAGCCATGGTCAAGTAGTACCATGCATTGTATAGATTTCCGGTTAGATTAGAATATTGGGTAGATTCCCAATGATAATGATCCATGGACGAGAAGTGCCTTGCATCGAGTAGATTCCTAGTTAGATTAGAGTGTTGGGTAAAATTCCAATGATTGTGAGCCATGGACGAGAAGTGCCATGCATCAGGTAGATTCCTAGTTAGATTAGAGTGTTGGGTAAATTCTCAATGATAGTGAGCCATAGATGAGAAGTGCCATGCATTAGGTAGATCCCTAGTTAGATGAGAATATTGGGTAGGTTTTTAATAATAGCGAGGCACGATCAAGAAGTATCATGTATAAGATCAAAATCGGGTAGAATTCCTAATAAGGTTAGAGTTTTAGGAGGAGAGTTCCTAAATAAAAATGAGCATTGAATAAGGATCCCAATGTGAAGACCCAAATTATTGAGATAAAAAATAATTTTATAAAAAAATCAGTTAATGGAAAATATTCAAAGAATAAAATAAATTGAAAATAAATATCAAGAATGAGTGAAATAAATAAGGAAGAGGATAGTTGTTTTCAGTAAATAATAATGAGGAGAAAATAACTTTAATAAATAATAATGAGAAAGAAAAGTAACTAAGTATGAATAAGTTTTATATTCACATATCTCATATATATATATATATTGCATATAAGTAGCCAGAGGAGTATAGAGTGATAAAATAAACTCTTATGATGATTAAAATATATGCAACCAGATTAGTATTATATAGGTATAAATACATTTTTATAATCAAGAGAAAACAAATGGCTTGAAACATTAGCAAGGAATTAATTGATAAAAAGATATATATATATATATATGTGTGTGAATATTTCAGATTTGTCTTAAGAAAATAAATAATGTAGATAAGTCACATGAAAATAGTGTGTAGGTGAAACATGCAAATGGCATGTACACAGAAAAAGAAGAAAAGCAACTGAAATCCCCGAAATGGAATCAAAAAGAAAATGACATATTTAGCCATAAAAACATTTACAAAATTCTCTTATTTGTGTGGGGATAAATGGGTTTTTCATTCCACTAAAACCTAGTTAAATGTTTTAGAAATCAAAGGAAAGGCAGCAGTTATTTCTGAGAACAGAAAGATATTTTTAGAAAATAAAAAGAAGAGCAAACTCACACTGTTTTCAAGTTAGAGCATTCTCGAGGAAAGAAGAAGGAAGGTGAGTGATTAATCATCTTATGAGATTTAAGGCATTAAGATCCAAGTTAAGGGCAGCCATATTACTTATATAAAACCATATCATGTTTTTGTTTAATTTTATTCTCTGAATAAATAAATGTTGATCATGGTTAGTGTTTTGGCTGAGTCTTTGGTTGATGTTTTGATCTGTTTTGATTGTTTTGGTTAATGCTTTGAAAAGACAAACACCCTGATCACAGAAATGACTTCTGTAACTTATAATCCAGTTTTTATATGGGAATGAGATAAACATTTTTGCTGAGAAATAGGGTATTAATGAAGAGTGAAGTAGGCAGTATGAATAAGGGGATTCATGCTTATGTCTAGTTCATTTTAAAAATGATATGAACAATGCAATATTATATATATGCGCTGATTTGTTCAAATCACAAGTTAATATGTTTTTATGGGTTTTTCTCAAAAACCTTACCCTATGTTCACAGTAAAATAAATGCAATGTTTTATAGGACTTCTCCAGATTTATGTAAGAAATGGGAATATTTCTGGAAATAAATTTATGCAAGTCTTAGAAAATATGATTGAATAAAAATAACCTTAAAATGGGATGGGGTGTTTTACATGAATACTTTGTATGTCTGGCTAAAATCCCAGAGTGAGTTTAGTACTCTCTGATTTATGAAAGGAAGAAAAAGAATAGGAATCATTTCAAGAATTAATAAAATTCTTCTGAAAGAAAAATGAGAATGGTCTCTAGATTATAAAGCTAATCTAGAAGTAGTGCCTTGATCTATTCATCATTAGGTGGATGATGGGTATGTGCATGACTTGTTTAAGTCCTGTAGGCCTCTGTGTAAAGGGTTAACAAAATTGAGCCCCTTTGCAATGCACACATGGTGTTCAATGGCAAGAGTTAAGACCAAATAAATGATAAATGGGTATTGAGAAATTGAGCTATGGAATTAAGGGAGTCAATCCATAGGAGTACATGTACATATAACTGAATTGTGTTGTTGAATGAATGCTTGTGTGTATGTATGTTAGTATGAGCTTATATGTATATATATATTCTCAGATTTTAGTATGAATTTAAATAAGCATCAAACATATGAATCTCTGCACAGAGTTTAGTAATTACAAGTTATTTATAAACTATGATTTCACTCACACCAGAATATATTTTCTGACCCTATTTGTTGCCTTTGCAATCTTTGGGGTGTCTCATTTTCATTGAGGCAGTTCAAAGTGTTGCTGTAGGAAAAGATGCTTGAGTAGATTGCTTGTATGGATGTTTGAAGAACTTGCTGGTTTTAAAATGCTTTAGAGAAGTAGAAGTTTGATTGTAATAAATAATCTAGGCAAACTCTCTTATGTTTTGTGTATTTCCAGGATTGATACTTGCTTTGTTTTCTTGAAAGGAACATGTAAAAGGAAAAAAAAACTTAAGTATTATATGTGCTTGTGAGTTGTTGATTCAAGTAGCAGACTCTGGAAATAATCCAGAGGATCATTAAAGGGAGAACATGCCATTTAATTTGATATGTGGATGTGTTTCCCTTGGCATGTTTGCTATATTTCAGCTATAAAGTTTAAGTTGTTTTTGAATAAATATGTGCCAAAGTATTGAGAGGATGAGTTGAACATGGTCTTGGCTAACCAGTAAGGCTTGTACATGCCCTGTAATTGATACAAGTACATGCAAAAGCTTGAAGCCATAGTCTTCAGATTTCTGAAGCAAACAAGACCATAGAGCAAGCTAATTCGAAATGCAACTAAATCCTATGGTATGTCTGGAACAAGAGCAGGATTATATTACCATAAAACCTGAAAATCATGAGTATATAAGGATTAGGAATTGTAATTGATAAAATCTGGAACTGACTTAAATAGGAAACTAAAGTAGCAAGTCAGAAAATAGGGATAAGCAACATAGACTTAAACAAGAATGTAGAGTAATTTTGTTAGGTGTATAAAAATCCAGAACAGCACACTCTATATGCTTTTAGCCAGAAAAAAATGCAAAGACCTTTCTAAAATCATATTCAACACTATTTCCAATCTAAATATCAAAAATCTGTATGACCTTTAGATTAGTTTACAACTGTATTACTCACATGATCATTACATGCTTCATGAACCTGGATATGTGCATTTTGCTGACCTGAATTGCTTGTGCATGTTCTGTGCATGTTTATGTTTGAACAAACCAGTGATCCTTAGATCAAACCAAGTTTCAAAATGTTTTATCACTCTAAAACAATATGTATGAATTTCTGAATTCCAAAGATCTATTACATGGGTTATAAATCCACAAATTAATCAATCTAGTTTAATAAAATAAACTGGAAAATGAAGAAGAGAATAATAGGTGCTAATACTTGAAAAATGTATTAGTCAATCTTGAGTCATTCCAAGACGAAAACATTTGAAAATGTATTAATTAATCCTGAGTCAATTAAGGTAGTAACACTTGAATCCTGTAATAGTCAGTCTTGAGTCAAATAAAAGATTAAATTGTAGAAATAGCTATGTGACACAAAACCTTTCAATTATGGAAAATGTTGTGTGATTAAATTTCTTTGCTACTTTAACACTCTGATAGGCAAAGAAACATTTATATATCTTCACATATATAAATGATATGACTTGATTAAAAATACTGATATTTTTATATTAGTAAATTCTGGATCTTGGGAAATTGATTAAAAGAAATGAACGAGGCAAGAAAAGAAGTGATCCCTTGCTTAAAAAAAACTCAACTAAATTTTTTTTAGTGAAATACAGTAAAAGAAAAGTGGGTCACTTCACCCAATCCAAGCCATAAGGATGGCATCAAGCAAGTAAGAATAGATATCGAAAACCCCAATAGGCAAGACACCAAGGGGCAAGAAGAACCCCAAGATGGAATTAAACAGGACAAGCAAAATGGCTCGAGTTGAAAGAACTAGTTGATTAAAAAGACAAATGGGGACCTCAATGTTATAGATAGATTATCCAAACGATTATTGGTACATTTGGAACACAATATACAAAAGAAAAGAAGAAGGGGCAGCATCTTATAAGCCTTCATACACATTCCTAATCCTAGCTTCGGCTTCCTTCATGGCCCCCTCTAAGCGAGATTTGAAATGCTCCTTTATCTTGTCATATGTCTTAGATATCCATTCCTTCTTAAATTTCCTGAACGAGATTCTTCGACCATCCCTGGTACAAACAAGAATGTTTGATGCATTAGGCACCAGGGCTGAGGAAGAACTCCTTTTAGGTTGGGAAATTTGGGAACGAGACCTGGAAGAGACAATTGTAGTCCTATGAGAAAAAGGGACTGCAACCTTCTACCCTTGCATCTTCCTCGAGCTGAAGTGACTACAACCTTAAGTTTTTTGGTATGCTTACTATTAGTTTTGAGTTCTCATAGCTTGATTATCGAAAGCTCTCGGTGAGCTCCATCTAACTGTCGTCTAAGAGTAGTCGCCGACTCCACAACCCCGTTCTGAAGCCTGACTAGTAATCGGCACTGCCTTTGGGATGGAAGACATCTTTTTGGATAGTTCCTCAAGAGTTTGTTTCAAAGATTCATTATCTTTCAAGACGGCATCGATGTTAGCATCGAGATCAGGACTATATTTCGCCAATTTGACTATCTTATCATCAAGACTCCGTTGCACGAAGGAAAGTTCTCTCTCTAACCTTAAGCGGTTGGGACACGATTGGCCTTAAAAGATAATTAAGTTAGAACCAGAAAAGACAAGTCATCATAAGAACGGTTCCATTTCATTCCATAGAGAATTAATACAGACAATAAGTAGAAAAAAAGGAAGTACAGAATTCATGGTCCCCTAAGGTAGGCAAATTTCTCCTGATTAGCTAAAATGATCTTAACGCCTCTACTTCTAGTATCAGCAAGGGACCTCGATGGTTTGGCCATATTGGAAAAAGTGATATCCTTCCCTAAACCACCCTTCGGTATAGAGAGTTCCGGTGGAGAAGAGTCTACTAGGGGCAATCTAAGGTTGGCTTTTGGAATACATTGGGAAACATATTCAGAAACACGTTCACTTTCGGGAGTCTTCCCTTCGATAATAGTTAAGGGAGGTGGGGTTACACTTCGGTAACTAGGAAGAGCCTCTGAAGTTATAGTTAGGCTTGGATGATATAATTTTCTAAGGAAAGATAACCTTTTGTTCTTCAACTGTGAGTCTCCTGGATGCAGTTTAGAGAGTAGAGCAAACTCTTGAAAGACCTCGTCTCCATCATCTAAAGAGAGCTTTAATTTATCCCTAAGAGCTAAGATTTGGTTGGTTAACCCAGTACCTCTAAGCCTAAGGGACTTAATTTTATTGCACAGGACCGGTCATGTGTCCCGTGTACCTCGTCGATCATATTGGACAAGTTTAAGTTTCTTATTCAACTAGATTTTAATCGAGTTTTAAGGATGCATATAGTTGCAAACAACCTCGAGTTTCTAGTTTGGCACCGCTTCCATAACACTTCGTAGCGAGAGGTGAAATTTGACTTTCTCTGTTTAAATATAGTTAAGGGAAAAATACTTCAGAATAGGTACAATGAAGACAGTAAAGGAATAATTCGACACCAAATAAAAGTACCACCAAAGTCAATAATTACCACAAAGGCAAAAAGAAAGTGTATCAGAGTTATTACAAACCAAAAATTTAAACATCATCAGTAGGAGAGTTCTGAGATTCAGAATCGTGGCGTACCTCTCCTCTACCCTCAGTGCCCAACACCTGTTGAAGCTAGCACTTTCTCGTACTTCTGGGAAAAGCTCTCTTCAATCCATTTGCCATTGGGATTGAATCCCATAAAGAGAGTAACGCTTTTATCCCGGTTGTACTCATATGCATTTTAAAGGATTCCAAAGGCTTTAACAGTAGCCACCTTCCTAGCCTCTTCCTTGGTAACCAAGCCCGAGACCCCTTTCTTGTCTTCCGCTAACTCTTCTTTGATCTTTTGATGCTTAGCCTTCCAATATTTTAAAGCCTTCTCTAGTTCTGTAATTTTGGTTTCGGAAGCTTTCAGCTCCAAAAGCTTCTTCTCCTGCTCATCTTGAGCCTCCTTCTCAGCCTTCTCCTTATATTCAGCAAACTGTTTTCCAATAAACTCAGCCTTCTCTTTATATTCGGCCAATTGTCTCCAACCACCATCAGCCTTCTCCAACTCTCCCTTCAACTTCTGAAACCCTCGGTGCGGAACCAAGAAGTCAGCCAAAAACCTAAAGAAAGAAAGTTATTACGGAAACTAAAGTGATAAACATTTCATACAAAAGAAGAAAATCTTTACCCTAAGATGATCCTCCATCCCCATACTTATCATCCTCCCAAAACTGCCAATGTCATCATCTAACTCCACTCGAGAGTTCCCCACAACCTTAGGTAAATGATCATCGATAGCAGAACGAGTAACCTCAATCACCTCTTCCACCTGATCCCTTAGGAAGGAAGTTAAAACACGGGTGTTTAGGGGAGGTATGGCTTTAGCAGAAAGGATGCTCTTCTTATGTTTCTTAGTTGCGGATGGATATTCTAGAGCTGGTTTTGGTCGAGAAGAAGTGGAAGAGATGACTTGTTCAATAGCAACCCACCTATTTCGAATATATCGTTAGAAGCCATTGCCAAATAAAAAGAGGAAACATGTCAATTAAGTAAGTTTAAATTTCATAAAAGTTATATGCTAGAACACATGCTATAAGATATTTAAACCCATACCGTCGAGAGCAACATCTCATCTTTCGGTCTCGGTGTTTTTGGAGTTGGTAGGTTCTTCAGGATTACACAAATTAATCACATCTAGGGTCATGGTTTCAGTTGAAGGGGGATCGTATCCACGAAACCTAACTGAAGGCGGTAATAACCCACAAGCCTTGAGATTAGGATCGGTAAGGACAACATGTTTTAGTCTTTCCCTTTTGGAATTTTCACCACCTCCTCATACATAGTGTCAAAAAAATCCATAAGGGTTGGAGTCTCATCCCTCCCAATTTTAGCTAAGAGATCAAAAAAAGGATATCGGGGAAAGATGTGATCAAAGTTTAGAAGAAAGAGCATTTCATAAAAGAAAAGTTGGAAAACTTACAAGTCTCCGGTAACTCAGTAACGATTCGAGGATCATCTGTCTTCACATAGAACCAGTGGGTAGTTGTCACTTTGCTAAGCGGTTTAATTAAAGGCATCTTCTTCCAGAATCAAAGAAAATACATGGGAACTAACGACTTACTAGTGACCTATGCAAGTTGTATAAGTAATGAACCTCAGAAGTGGTCATGTTTTGGTACCCTCTCTTTCGATATAAAATCGCTAAAGCAGATAAAGTGTTATACGATACCAACCTAAGTTGAATTGGATTAAGCCCCTAAAATTCTAGAATGTTGACAAACAGGGGGATAAGAGGAAGCGATATTACGTATGCTAGATGTTCCAATGTCCAAGCGAAGAACCCTTCAGGGGGTTCACTCCAGCCGTCATCTAGGCTAGGAGTCCTAACCTCAACCCCTTTAATCACGTAGCTCTCGATCCAATTCTCTAACTCCTAATCATTTATCGGTTTATCCATCAAACAGTGTGGAGAAGATTAATGTTAAGCCAACTATTCGGTAAGAACTCCAAAATTTCTACTGGAAAATTTAAGGTTTCATGGTTCACAAAAGGAATTAGGCCAAAAATTGGATCCTATAGCCCAAGTTCAAAACTCAAAATTCAGAATTCTCTCAAAAAACTAAATTGTCAATAAGGCAATTATCGACCTGAGTTAATAAAAAATTTGGTCCAGGGACAAAATCGTAATCTATAGGATAATGGCCATCATGGATTAACCAATTGATCAATATTCCAAACCAAAATCAATCATTAATATCACAATGGTGATCAAAATTTAATTTAATGTAAGTTCGGAAAGAGGGAAATGATCGCAGGTAGTGATAATGGTAAAAGATACTGATAAAATCATAGGAAAGATCAAAGACTTACTGTTTCAGTCGAAGATTGCAGTAATCTGTGGAGGTTTCCAAGCTTTAATGCCAAAGGCAACTGTTAGCAATAAGAAAAAGAAAGAAGGAAAGATGAAGGGTTTATTTAAATCATAGAACCAACAGTGGATATTATCTAGTCAGTGAGATCCTAACCATAGAATAAATGTGGTAATATCAGGATACAAATCATCATGGGATAAAGAAAAAGGAGGCACTTATTCGGAGAAACCAATAAAATCGTGACAGTTGTCATAAGCATTAAATGCAGAATCAGGACCCATCCGTTTAGAATCGAAGCTCGGCCTCTTTGCTTCATAGGTCTTGCGAAAAAAGAATCTCCTCGGCCTTACGGTCTAGTTTAACCTCTGCCTTTTGGCATCGAAGTAATTTCGCTTACCACTTAGCCTAGATGGCTTCAAGTGACAAGCATAGTTTCAAACATTTCGACCTTACGGTCCCAAATTAGATTTTGCCTTTCAGCATCGAATTAATTTCGCTTACCGCTTAGCATAGGTGGCTTCAAGTGGCAAGCATAGTTTCAAACATTTCGACCTTACGGTCCCAAATTAGATTTTGCCTTTCGGCATCGAATTAATTTCGCTTACCGCTTAGCGTAGGTGGTTTCAAGTGGCAAGCATAGTTTCAAACATTTTTACCTACGGTCTCAACTTAGATTTTGTCTTTTGGCTTCAAAATAGTTTCGCTTACTACATAGCCTATATGATTTCAAGTAGCAAGTACAGTTTTCCAAAAGTTTGACCTTACAGTCTCGATTTAGATTTCGCCTCTCAACGTCCAAACATTCGCTTATCGCTTAGCCTAGATGGCTTCAAGTGACAAGCATAGTTTCAAACATTACGACCTCACGGTCCCAAACAGATTTTGTCTTTTGGCACCGAAGTAATTTTGCTTACCACTGAGTCTAGATGGCTTCAAGTGACAAGCATAGTTTCTAATATTTTGACCTCACGATCCTAAATCAAATTTTGCCTTTCTCACCGAAGTAATTTCGCATACCACTTAGCCTAAAATGGCTTTAAGTGGCAAGCATAGTTTCAAACGTTTTAACCTCATAGTCTCAAGTTAGATTTTGCCTTTCGGCACCAACATAGTTTCGCTTACTACTTAGCGTAGATGGTTTCATGTAGCAAGTATAGTTTTTCAAAGGTTTTGACCTTACAGTCCCCATTTAGATTTCGCCTCTCGACGCCCAAACAATTTCACTTATCACTTAGCTTAGATGGCTTCAAGTGACAAGCATAGTTTCAAATATTTGGACCTTATGGTCCCAAATCAGATTTTGCCTTCCGGCACCAAAGTAATTTCGCTTACCGCTTGGCCTAGACGGTTTCAAGTGACAAGCAGAGTTTTAAACATTTTGACCTCACGGCCCCAAATAGATTTTGTCTTTTGGCACCGAAGTAATTTTGCTTACCACTGAGTCTAGATGGCTTCAAGTGACAAACATAGTTTCTAATATTTTGACCTCACGATCCTAAATCAAATTTTGCCTTTCTCACCGAAGTAATTTCGCATACCACTTAGCCTAAAATGGCTTTAAGTGGCAATTATAGTTTCAAACGTTTTAACCTCATAGTCTCAAGTAAGATTTTGCCTTTCGGCACCAACATAGTTTCGCTTACTACTTAGCGTAGATGGTTTCATGTAGCAAGTATAGTTTTTCAAAGATTTTGACCTTACTGTCCCCATTTAGATTTCGCCTCTCGACGCCCAAACAATTTCACTTATCACTTAGCTTAGATGGCTTCAAGTGACAAGCATAGTTTCAAATATTTGGACCTCACGACCCCAAATCGGATTTTGCCTTCCGGCACCAAAGTAATTTCGCTTACCGCTTAGCCTAGACGGCTTCAAGTGACAAGCAGAGTTTTAAACATTTTAACCTCATGACCCCAAATCAGATTTTGCCTTTCGGCACCGAAGTATCGCTTACCACTTAGCCTAGATGGCTTCAAGTGGCAAAATTACTTTCAAACATTTTAACCTCACGGATTCGAATTAGATTTTGATTTTCGGCACCAAAACAGGTTCGCTTACTACTTAGCCTAGATGGTTTCAAGTAGCAAGTACATTTTTTCAAAAGTTTTGACCTTACGGTCCCGATTTAGATTTCACCTCTCGGTGCTCAAACAATTTCACTTATCACTTAATCAAGATGACCTCAAGTGACCAACACAGTTTCAAACATTTTGACCTTACGGTTCTAAATCAAATTTTGTCTTTCGGCACCGAAATAATTTCGCTTACCACTTAGCCTATATGGCACAAGTGATAAGCACCGTTTCAAACATTTTGACCTCACGATCCCAAGTCAGATTTTGCCTTCCGGCACCGAGGTAATTTCGCTTACCACTTAGCCTAGATGGCTTCAAGTGATGAGCATAGTTTCAAACATTTTGACCTCACGGTCCCAAATCCGATTTGCCTTTCGGCACCGAAGTAATTTCACTTACAGCTTAGCCTGGATGGCTTCAAGTGGCAAGCATGGTTTCAAACGTTTTAACCTCACGGTCTTAAGCTAGATTTTGCCTTTCGCACCGAAACAGGTTCGTTTATTACTTAGCCTAGATGGTTTTAAGTAACAAGTACAGTTTTTCAAAAGTTTTGACCTTACGGTCCCCATCTAGATTTCGCCTCTTAGCCCCAAGCAATTTCACTTATTACCTAGCCTACATGGCTTCAAGTTACATATATGATATTGAAGTTTTTGACCTCACGGTACAAATTAAAATTTTCACCTTTCAGTTTTCAAAACCATTAATTACTCGTCACTGGACCCAAGCAACTAGATTAGTTTCTGTCCCTGGGCAGCAAACTAAGTTCGATCTTGAACGAGATAACTGAGCCCGAAAGACAATCAAGGAAAATGAACTGGACTCGCTCACTTCAAAATTCACTCCATATTTCATATATGAAGTAAACTTTGAGGGGCATGTGTTATACCAAAAATTCCCAATAGCATAAAAACGACGATTATCTTCCTAAAGCCGAAAGAGGCAGCCAATTAGCTGGTTCGAAGCCCAAAGCATCAATTCAAGGTGGCAAGAATCTACGCTCGAGATAGCTAACGAGATGATGCACAGCCCATATACAAAAGCTATTTAGACGGAAAGCAAGTCATTAATCTGCATCTCTTAATTAGCGCTACTAGATGTTTATAAAAAGCTCAAATCATAGCCGCTCAATAAACAACTTCAGCAATCCAAACAACAAACCTTCCACCAATGGCATTGCAGCATATCAGCTATACATAGGCGACAACCCAAGGCACAGAGGGCTTCTGGCATGAAAAAGAACTGACATAAAATCATTGTGTACTTTTCTATATTAGAGCTCTATTCAAAATTCATTAATTGCGGAAATGTCTAGATTCAATGTAATAAACTCTCGGCTATATAAGAGTGACTAAATAAGGAAAGGACGGTGGACGTAGGGACTTTCGGTCCGAACCACTATAAAAGTCTCAGTGTTATTTACTTTTAGTATTTATCTTCTTCTCGTTTATTATCATGTTCCCATAGTTCAACATTCTGTAACTCTAGCTTAATTACATCACATCTCGGTAATCTCATAATCAGAACCTATAACCCAACCAGCTTTCAGAGCTCTACCTTCGGATCTCGGGGTGTTGGTGATAACGAAATTCTGTCCTAACATCCATAAAAAACATGGTCTTATAGCTATCGAAAACTTTATTTTGTAGCAATCAAAAACATTGTTTGAGCGTTATTGAAAATACGATATTATGCTATTTGAAAGACGTATCTTTTAGCTATCAAAAGATATTATTTTAAGCCATCGAAAAAATATGGATTTCTGTTATTAGAAATATGATCGCTAACTATCAAAACACAGGTATTATCACGTCAAAAGCTCATTAGTTAACATCAATCATACCGGTGGAATCCACAAATCTTTTTGCAACTTCTTAGAAGAAACCATTTTCGAAAAGACACATGTCATTATTAAAACATGTTATATCATCGTCAAAACAATAAATCTCCTCTATCTTATTGCCATATTGCTAAAGATCCAAAAAAAATTAGTTTGAGCGGTTAGCTTCAAGATGCATGTCAAGCATTCAACGATCAAAAAATTACCATAAATAGAGAGACATATCCCATATAAGAAAGAGTATCTTCTTGATCTCTCTTTCTCTCTCGAAATCATTTCAAATCAGCTTGTAAATATTAAAAAACAGGAATTGTTTAACAATAGCCGATTATGGCAAATTATAATTTTCCCAATGCAATTAAGAACATGGCTTTCTAATATTTGCATTTATGTACTTATTTTCTTTTTGATGTTCTCTAGCTTGAACTTTTATCTATTTACTCAAAGTGTGTGGTTGAAATTTTGATCAAACACATTCGTCTAGTCAAATCGTACAAACCAATTTTTTAATTATTTTGTGTAATAATATGATTCCTTGTACCTTATCCCTTGTGACTTCCATAGTACTACATATTTAAATGATTTTTTATATTTTCATGTGTACCGTCGTCAACTTGTCGATTTGCTGGTCCTCGATTGATAATTGTGCCATGTTTCCGTGAAGGCAAACGGGTTAATCCGTCACTCCATCGTCCGTAGCTTCTTTGTATAAGTTCGGATTTGGATGGAACTTGAATCATCGTACTTGTATGATCACAAGGAATATTTTAACATACTTGATTATTTCTTTGATCTGATATTTGATGCTCTTGTCCATGGTGGCTAGTTGGGTAAAATGGAAGTTCCATCTTCAAATTGTGCTATTTTCCTCACAGTAAATTGGATTTGAATGTGATTTCAACCGGTCGTTCATCTTTCTTATAACTATTCTCGTGGTACTAGAAATGACCCAATGTTAAAATAGTTCAGTTCCTTGAAAATTAACCAATGTACTGATGAAAGTTTGACGTCTGAATGGAAAGATGTTAGAAAATCTTTATAATAGATAAACTTGATCTCACCAGTGGAAAAAAAATACACTCAAACTGACGTACATAAATCATTTGGTGATTTAAACTGATATTTTTAAGAAAGTGCAAGTAATTTTGAAACTGAGCTACTTTTAAAGTAACACATGAAGCGAATAGAAATGCTCCATGCAGATGATCTGCATAATAGCCAGAACGCGAATAATGAACAAAAGTCAATGGATACAATAATTGAAAGTGGAAGCAAGTCAAGCAAAGGCACCAATACAATCATCATACGTGCTTTTGCTAGTTGTAATCAATCGAGCCTTAATAATTTAACTCCTAAGGGCACCAATAGGAACTCCACTACTCATCTGAAGTGGGCAAATTCCTTTCTTTTTATCCATTTACATTATCGGATATATTATATATCACGACAACACATATCTTATGTCCCCACGTACCTATTCATATATGATCATGTACATGCTCATGCACAATGAAAACATGTCTTTATGCGTAGACGTGCAAGAACATTATGTCCTAATCATACTTATCAGAGAAGGTACATACTATTAGCTAGTCACAGCAGGCAGTACAACTTGATTACGAATAGTCAAGTGAAAGAAAAGTTGATATGTTTTCTATTTAAGATATATATGATCTTGTCTTCTTTTCCTTTGTCGAAAAGCTCGCAAAAGGTCGCTAAAAAGGGAAAAATAGAAGAAGCTATTTAGAGGTCCATGAAGTCGGTTAAGCAGTCGTTATATATATATATATATATATATATATATATATATATATATATATATATATATATATATATATATATATATATATATATATCGATTAATTAACTATTAAAGATTGGGTTTGACTGTTTCGGTTCACCAGTTTTATATTGCTATTTTTGCAAATGGATGAGTAAGTATGCACCAAAACACTAATCCACAACCAAGTGAATGAAGTGATGATATTATTAATCCAGACAATGAAACTTCAATGGTGTGTGAAACACGTATAAGAAAAAAGTGTATGTGGCCACCAATATACACATGTCGAACATGCATGTGTCTTCATTTTGCTCACGAAATTATTATTGTCTACTATTTTGCCACCGTCTCCACGTTATCAATATCTTGCTGCTTTTACGCCTATTGTTTCCTCCGGCGTCTTTCACGTTACAATTCATTTTGCTTCATATGCACATTATCAATATCACTATTCTTGCACCTAACCTTATCTTTCTTCTTTATCGTGTCCAATGTTTCTGCGCAAAAACGTAGAAAATGTCAAACAGATCCGTTTAAAGAAACCGTAGCATTAATGGTAGGATTCGTTTAATGTTTACTGTCCTTGGAACAAAGGATAAAATCTACTTATTTAACATTTTGTGTAGCTTTCAAAATGTTATTTTGTTAGAAGTAAAAAATAAAAACTTTCCAACAAAAGATTGAAACCTTTTAATGTTAATATTTTTTGGCGTTATTTGAAAAGGGAAAATAGCTAAACAAATGATCACATTAACTTTTAGCTTTTCCACTCACTTACTATTGATTATCCTAAATAGAAGTATAATTTGAAGAAAAAAAGAAAAGAAGAGAAATGTATACTAAATCACAGTGGGGGAATAATATATATTGTTGATTATGTTAGAGGTAGAAATGAATTGCTCCAGCCAGTTCACTGTCATCAACCAATTAATAATGTCTAAAACAACAGTAATTAATGTGCTTTTGCTTTTGTTTACCAAATCTAGTATAAACTCTACCAATGCAATGGAAGAGTTTACATGTAGTTATCTACTGCCTAACCAAGATTCCATTTCCACCATTTGACTACCTCCAATTAAAATTACCGTTTCATTACCTGACACTATCACATTAAGTTATACTGTTAGCATTATATAATATATATTAAAGATAAACAATATATCCCATATATTTATAAATAATCACCTGAAAAGGATCGTTCAACTACCCAAACAAGTTACACTAAGGCTACAACTCAGCTGAATAAAAAAAAGAGTTACTTGATTACAAGCTGTATGAAAAGAAATTCATCCTTTTCTTCGAATAAAATCTAAATCCAAATTTCCAATCGGCACTTTTGCCCTTCAGAAATCAGAATGTCCCCTCCACCTCCCTACACTTACTCCTTACCCCCTTCTACAATGTATTTTTCTAACTGTAAAATATTAAGGCGAAATTAAAAAAAAGTTTATGTAGCTTCTTTTCTTTCTGCATCATAGGTAGCATGCACGCTGTACAGCACGTAAACTAACACAGCAAGCACAGTGAAGATAACAAATCGGATATAAGAAGCGGCATCCATGGACCCTAACAAAAAGACATTCAAGAAGATGGAGACAGCAGGAATCCAGGGCATGAGAGGGACGCCCCAGAACTCGGGCTTCCTTGCCTGGGGCACTAAGCGCTGATAACAGTAAATGACGAT
Source organism: Allium fistulosum (assembly GCA_030737815.1). NCBI lineage: Eukaryota > Viridiplantae > Streptophyta > Magnoliopsida > Asparagales > Amaryllidaceae > Allium > Allium fistulosum. Next base: position 839,230,726 of record CM060906.1, read on the forward strand.
GACAGCGGTCAGTGCAGATGCGGTGAGTAGGACGGCCTTCGCTTTGCCCAGGGCAAGGAAGTGCCATATGAGGGTGAAAGTTATTGATATCAGGGAGAAGCAGAGGAGGAAGGCGACGGTAGGTGCCCTATCGGTGGACCCTAGGGATACGTAGCGGCGGTAGATGCAGGCGTTGGCTACCATGTAGAAGACGAACAGGGTTCCGATTGAGACTAGGTTTAGTAGGATGTCTAGGTCCGTGAATAAGGCTATTGCTGCCGTCAATAAGCCTGGATGATTTAATAAACAAGGGTCAATAACTTGATAGGGCAAAAAAAAAAAAAAAGTCTCATTAGTAATTGATTCTTGCAACTCTCTATACCTGAGCATAGCAAGACATATGTGCTAATTACTATATAATTTTCTGATTTTTCATATAAAAAAATTCATTATAAAAAGCTAAGGCTTATTGCAAGTAGTAAACAGTAGAGATAAAAATGTGTACAATAATACATTCGTTTTCCTCGTCCTTTTACTTTTTGGCCTTAGGATGGGGAATATTTCCTAGACAAGAAATACTAACTTTTGTTTATTTGTTGTCGTTCAAGTCCTTTTCACTTTAGACCTGAATCATTGAATTTAAATTTAATCATTGACTAAATTTGTAGATTTTTTCTACCAGAAGAGGTAATACAATCGCTTGTATTACACATAGTTCATGATTGGTGTGTAGTATTATACTGAAAATGAATATATAATGCAGCACTGGACTAATTTCAATTTTTTTTAATGGTCGGTAAATTGGACATTGTCCTTAAAACTTCTAAAAGAGCGTATCATATAAAGTCTACACTTCCAAATTTAACAAGTGAATTTAATGGATGGGATCTATCATTGCAATTGCCTCAGAGTGTTCTCAACGCACAAGAAAGGTAGATCGGTCAATGATTCCCAAAACTCCAACAACATCCAAATCCAAAAATAAAAAATATCCAAAGTATAAATAGAATGTGGATGAGAATACAACGGTATTAGCATCTGACAATTATCCATACGACAATGTCAAGATAATAGTTTATATTATGCAAACTTAAATACATAGGCAGACTGATATTTAAAATTTTATTGAGGTAATAATTTTTATTATGAATACATAAACAATATTCATTCGTTCAAAACTATTTTTATTGTCATAGTATTTAATTTTTATACTTTTTTAAGCATTAATATTGATATAGTTTTATACTATATCAAATAACTTACTTATCTTTAGATTTATTAATTGTTAACCTAGAATAATTTATGTAGTTCGTCTGCTACCTCTAAACACGAACATCAAAAATGCTATCAGATACGGATGTATACGATGCTATATATATGTATATGTCCAACCATTGACAAGCCTAGCGAAAGTTATATATACTTCATTATCTTTTATTTAGGAGAAAATGTACATGTACTAAGAACTGAAAAATATATGTACTATTTACTATTTAATGTTCTCATTCTTAATAGTAAAAAGTATATAATTAAGCAAATAGTAGGAGAAAAAAAGTGTACCGGCATGAATTCATCTTCCTCCTTGTTTACTTTTCGGCCAAAAGGATGAAAATACTTTCTTGGCCATTAAATATTAATTTCATTTATTTTTGTCATGTCTGTCTTTGTTACTTTAGACCTGGTTCATTACTTTGCAAAACCTTTAGCTGGAATTTTAGTAAATTTCATTTTCAAATATACTAAACAGAATAACAAAAAACAAGGATGGCTTTCATATCACAACCTCCACACTAAACATTTCACAAACACGAAAACAAAAGTACAAAAGGACATGCATTTGATTTGGCAATTGCAAACAAAACACACACAAAAAAATAAAAAAAGGTGGGCCAAAACAATCAAGGATGGCGTAAGCTAGCACAAAATAGACAGTTATAGGAGAGGTCACAATAAAGAAAAAAATGATAAGCTTACCAAGAAACACGGAAGCATTGACAGGTGTGGATGTCCTAGAATTGATTTGGGCAAACCAACCCGGAACCACATTGGACCGCCCAATCACGCATAGGTAGCGGGATTGGCCCAACATCGCCACTAGCAATGATGTCAAAATTCCAAAACTTGCACCAACACCAATTACCTTAGAAACCCAGCTTAATGATCCTTTGAATGCAGCCGAAAATGGTGAATTTACATCGATCTGAATTGAGGAAAAAATTACGTTAATATGTTATGACTGAACTCAGTTAATCAGAAAAATGTTTATGTGTGTATAACTTAAAAGATTTTTATAAGAAGATGTATCCTTAATGTGTTGTTTTTTATTTTTCACTGCATCAGAAATACTTGTACTATTTTTATACAAATCACAGAGTGAAAAATGTTTATGTATAGATAACACACATTTTGATCGTTTTTTATACACATGGGATAAGAGTAGCCGCCAAATTGCTGCAAATCAACTATAAAATGGTGGTGGGGATTTTGAAGATTTAGTATGACCTACCGACAGTCTATTTGGCTTCTGTTTTTCTTACACTACCACCCTATATTATCTATCATTTACAAGACATGACACAATTTATCTCATTCTGTTTATCTATTTTTTTAAAACTTATTGTCCCCCAGTCAACTTTGAAGGTGATTCTGAATATATCAGACATGTAATGTCAGAGAAAAAAAGGTTAAAATAAACACTAGTTGTACGACTGTAAAAGACCAAAGCATTCTTATCTGGACTATAGTTGAAATGCTTGGATAGAAACAAATTGTATTTTCTAGCATATAAATATTTTTCAATTAAGTTAAGACAAAACATAAGCAAACCATGGTGAAGTATTGAAAACTTGGTTCCTTTTGAGTTATGTTTAAATTTATAAATATCGTATGGTTCAGAATATGAAAGACCTATAAACTCTAGCTTAAGTATCCAACACATCAACTATCAGAACAAATCAAGGAAAGATAATATCAACCAACCCATTTCTGCAAAGCCAAATATGCACATATATATGGTGTTTAAGATCGAATTCCAAAAGCATAGTAACTTGAGATAGTACTATGATCAAACTAAAGGAGCATAATATCTACCATTAGAAGGTTTAATATCAAGATTTGATCACTAACAGTTTAACTTTTCTTGAAGTTACGGGAAAGTAAATACAATAAATACTCTATACTACAATCATACATGATGAAGAACAATAAATAAATAGATAGATAATATTACCGCGTCATAAGGTACCAACATCGACATCGAAGCGGCCATTAAGCAATAAAGAACGGTAACAATCACAACAGAGCCCGAAACACCAATAGGAATATCACGGGTTGGGTTTTTAACCTCCTCCGCCATAGTTGAAACCGCATCATACCCGATATAACTTAGGTAAACTCTAGCTGCACCATAAAACACACCAGAGGCTCCCATTGGAAAGAATCCGCTTGCATGAGTAGGGTCTGCTGCATGGGTGAAGTTTCTGACATCACCGCGCCAAAATCCCATTACTATTATGAAGAGAATGAATGCTAAGTGAAGCACTGTTAGTAGCATGTTCAGCAGCGAGCTTTCCTTTGTACTGAAAAAAATAAAAAGAAAGCAATGACATAAATCAACAAAAATGGAAACGAGAAGTGTTAGAAAAGGCTAAAAATTTTGCCCCATTGGACAAAACTTCCCCACTAGCCTCTAAATTCCACATAACACGGTAACTTTATCAAAACTGTCACTTGTAAAAATAAGACAGATGAAAAATAAAAAAGAGACAGATTCCACTATATTTAAATCATGCATAGCTAATAAAGCAATTCTTTTGCAAATGGAATTGTATTTTAGTGCTCCAACATAAACCATTTGGTTAGCTAACCAAATATAGAATTCAAATGTAAATTTGCACCAATCTAGCTATAAATTAATGCAAATGAAAAATAAGGTGAACTATCATAAGTAACAAACGAACACAGCAGCTGCCAACACAAAGCACGTATTTCAAAATAAAAGATATAAGCCGCGGTATGCAAACAGGAAGAAGATATACCTGTAGCAAATGATGAAAGTAATAGCAAGAATAACAGCAACAGCAAGAAGATCAATCTGATTAAAGCCATTAGGTAAATAACGGACAGTGATCCGCCACTTTGTTGAAGTGTCCACCCCAATAGCCGTTCCCAAATACGAAGTGAAACCTCTTGCTACGGCGGCGTTGGAGAAGACGTAGTCCATTATAAGATTCGATCCCGTTATAAACGCCGCGAATTCGCCTGATTAAATTTTCAAATAAGTACAATGATACAAAAATTAAGTAACGCAGTGTGGGCAATGCATTAGAAAAAGCCCCAAATTTGGAAATATGTGCCCATAAAGCATTTAATTTTGAGTTATCCATTCATTTGCCTTTTCACATCGTTAGATATATTCAAAATCTTCTGTATAGAAAATCTTAACCAAATACATTAGTTCGAATTAAAACTAAAACTATTGCAAAAGGATAAATATTATAATTAAGATTCAATTTAACCCACCAAATGTAACTCTGAGGTAACTGAAGGCGCCGCCGGCAACGGGCATATCGACGGCGAACTCCGTGTAGCAAAACGCCGACAAAAGAGCGCAAAATCCGGCAATGGCGTAGGAAACGACTACGGCGGGACCGGCATCGTTCTTTGCGGCGGCGCCGCTAGCAATGAAGACGCCAGCGCCGACCATGCCACCAAGTCCGAGGCCGATCAGGTCGATCCACGTCAGCGTACGGGCCATGTCAGGGCCTGACCGAGCTCTGACGCGGCTCATTTCTTCGTACGTTGTCGTGACCGATCCAAAACGTCGAGCTAGTCGGCCCGGAGTTCGGGCCAGCGCATAAAAATAAGATGATGGCGAGGAGAAGGAGCTTGGCTCTTCCATTCTTAGTAAGAGCGGGTTAAGAAAATGAAATATGTTATTCACTTGAAATTTTTTTAATTTTATTTTTGGGTTTTGGAGAAAGCAAGGAGAAAATAGGAAATTATTTATAGGGGGAGAAGGAGAGAAAAAGGGCTAAACGGGCAGTAACTTTGAATGAAAAAGTAGCTGAATTCCCCCACTTTGAATTTATCTAATTTTTATTTCCTCCTGAATTAAACTTTTCTATGATAAACGCACTGTAATTAGAAAGGAAAACTGCACTGGGCATATCCACTGTATTGGCATAAGTATATTCAACTTAGGATTGCACAGTAAACGAACTTCAAACAAAATAAGTGTACTAATTAAAATTGGGCTGTGGCCTAAAGACACATCTTTACTACTAATAAAAAGAATTCATTAAATAGATTTACTCAGTGTCTTTTTGAAATTTCAAATATACCCTTTTACATCTTATAGAGCAATAATATTCAAATATGGAAATATAGCCTATTATTTTCCAAGTACAACTGTCAGTCCCCATGGAGAACAACAGTGTACGTTCACAAGATGAAGCATCCGAGTGTTTCATATTGTCCGTAATTTAGGTGGGAGTTAATCGGTCGAAGTCTCGCCGATTCCGAGTTAGTATGAAGAAAATATTGCAGTCTGAACAAAAAAAATAGCGGCTTCTGCACTAGGTGGAGTTCAAATATGGGGATGTGGTATCCTGTTATTTTCTAAGTACAACTATCAGTGTCCATGGAGAACTACAGTGTGCATTCACAAGATGAAGTATTCGAGTGTTCCATATTGTCCGTAATTTAGGTGGGAGTTAATTGGTCGAAGTCTCACTGGATTCTGAATTAGTATGAAGAAGTTATTGCAGTTTGAATAAAAAAAATAGCGGCTTCTACACTAGGCGGAGTTCAAATATGGGGATGTGGTAGCCTGTTATTTTCTAAGTACAACTGTCAGTCCTCATGGAGAACTACAGTGTACGTTCACAAGATGAAGTATCCGAGTGTTTCATATTGTCCGTAATTTAGGTGGGAGTTAATCGGTCGAAGTCTCGCCGGATTCCGAGTTAGTATGAAGAAAATATTGCAGTCTGAACAAAAAAATAGCGGCTTCTGCACTAGGCGGAGTTCAAATATGGGGATGTGGTATCCTGTTATTTTCTAAGTACAACTGTCGCTGTCCATGGAGAACTACAGTGTGCGTTCACAAGATGAAGTATCCGAGTGTTCCATATTGTCCGTAATTTAGGTGGGAGTTAATTGGTCGAAGTCTAACCGGATTCTGAATTAGTATGAAGAAGTTATTGCAGTTTGAACAAAAAAAAATAGCGGCTTCTGCACTAGGCGGAGTTCAAATATGGGGATGTGGTAGCCTGTTACTTTCTAGGTACAACTGTCAGTCCCCATGGAGAACTACAATGTACGTTCACAAGATGAAGTATCCGAGTGTTTCATATTGTCCGTAATTTAGGTGGAAGTTAATCGGTCGAAGTCTCGCCGGATTCCGAGTTAGTATGAAGAAAATATTGCAGTTTGAACAAAAAAATAGCGGCTTCTGCACTAGGCGGAGTTCAAATATGGGGATGTGGTAGCCTGTTATTTTCTAAGTACAACTATCAGTCCGCATGGAGAACAACAGTGTACGTTCACAAAATGAAGTATTCGAGCGTTCCATATTGTCCGTAATTTAGGTGGGAGTTAATCGGTCGAAGTCTCGCCGGATTACAAGTTAGTATGAAGAAAATATTGCAGTCCGAACAAAAAAAATAGCGGCTTCTGCACTAGGCGGAGTTCAAATATGGGGATGTGGTATCCTGTTATTTTCGAAGTACAACTGTCACTGCCCATGGAAAACTACAATGTGTGTTCACAAGATGAAGTATCCGAGTATTCCATATTGTCCGTAATTTAGGTGGGAATTAATTGGTCGAAGTCTCACCGGATTCTGAATTAGTATGAAGAAGTTATTGCAGTTTGAACAAAAAAAATAGCCGTTTCTGCACTAGGCGGAGTTCAAATATGAGGATGTGGTAGCCTGTTATTTTCTAAGTACAACTGTCAGTCCCATGGAGAACTACAGTGTACGTTCACAAGATGAAGTATACGAGTGTTTCATATTGTCCGTAATTTAGGTGGGAGTTAATCGGTCGAAGTCTCGTCGGATTCCGAGTTAGTATGAAGAAAATATTGTAGTCTGAACAAAAAAATAAGCGGCTTCTACACTAGGCGGAGTTCAAATATGGGGATGTGGTATCCTGTTATTTTGTAAGTACAACAGTCAGTGCCTATGAAGAACTACAGTTTGCATTCACAAGATGAAGTATCCGAGTGTTCCATATTGTCTGTAATTTAGGTGGGAGTTAATTGGTCGAAGTCTCACCAGATTCTGAATTAGTATGAAGAAATTATTGCAGTTTGAACAAAAAAAAATAGCGGCTTCTGCACTAGACGGAGTTCAAATATGGGAATGTGATAGCCTGTTATTTTCTAAGTACAACTGTTAGTTCCCATGGAGAACTACAGTGTGCGTTCAGAAGATGAAGTATCCGAGTGTTCCATATTGTCCGTAATTTAGGTGGGAGTTAATCTGTCGAAGTCTTGCCGGATTCCGAGTTAGCATGAAGAAAATATAGTAGTCTGAATAAAAAAAATAGCGGCTTCTGTACTAGCCGGAGTTCAAATACGGGGATGTGGTAGCTTGTTATTTTCTAAGTACAACTGTCAGTCCTCATGGAGAACTACAATGTGCGTTTACAGGATGAAGTATCCGAGTGTTCCATATTGTCCGTAATTTAGGTGGGAGTTAATCGGTCGAAGTCTCGCCGGATTTCAAATTAGTATGAAGAAGTTATTGCAGTCTGAACAAAAAAAATAGCGGCTTCTGCACTGGGCAGAGTTCAAATATGGGGATGTGGTAGCCTCTTATTTTTTAAGTACAACTGTCAGTCCTCATGGAGAACTACACTGTGCGTTCACAAGATGAAGTATACGAGTGTTCCATATTATCCGTAATTTAGGTGGGAGTTAATCGGTCGAAGTCTCGTCGGGTTCCGAATTAGTATGAAGAAGTTATTGCACACTGAACAAAAAAATAGCGGCCTCTGCACTAGGTGGAGTTCAAATATGGGGATGTGGTAGCATGTTATTTTCTAAGTAAACTATCAGTCCCGATGAAGAACTACAGTGTGCGTTCACAAGATGAAATATTCGAGTGTACTATATTGTTCGTAATTTAGGTGGGAGTTCATCGGTCGAAGTTTTGTCTGATTCCGAGTTAGTATGAAGAAGTTATTCCAGTCTGAACAAACAAATAGCGGCTTTTTCCTAGGCAAAGTTCAAATATAAGGATGTAGTCTGTTATTTTCTAAGTACAACTATTAGTCAACATGAAGAACTACAGTGAGCGTTGAAGTGGGGATATAGCATGTTATTTTCTAAGTACAACTGTCAGTCAACATGGAGTACTACAGTGTGCGTTCACAAGATGAAGTATCCAACTATACCGTATTGTCCGTAATTTAGGTGGGAGTTCATCGGTCGAAGTATCGCCTAATTCCGAGTTAGTATGAAGAAGTTATTGCAGTCTGAACAAAAAAAATAGCGGCTTCTGCACTAGGCGGAGTTGAAATATGGGGATGTGTTAGCCTGTTATTTTCTAAGTACAACTGTCAGTCCCCATGGAGAACTACAGTGTGCGTTCATAAGATGAAGTATCCGAGTGTTCCATATTGTCCGTAATTTAGATGGGAGTTAATCTGTCGAAGTCTCTCCGGATTCCAAGTTAGTATGAAGAAAATATAGCAGTCTGAATAAAAAAATAGCGGCTTCTGCACTAGGCGGAGCTCAAATATGAGGATGTTGTGCCATGTTATTTTCTAAATAAACTGTCAGTCCCCTTGGAGAACTACAGTGTGCGTTCACAAGATGAAGTATCCGAGTGTACCATATTGTCTATAATTTAGGTAGGAATTCATCGGTCGAAGTTTTTCCTGATTCCGAGTTAGTATGAAGAAGTTATTGCAGTCAGAACAAAAAAATAGCGGTTTCTGCTTAGACGGCGTTCAAATGTGGTGATGCTACTATCAAATCTACTTCCACAGGTATAAATAAAAATGCATGCACATTGTGGTTAAATGCAAGCCCACCTAGGCGTGCATATGTACTCGTACTAATAATGATGTTTATGTGCTAAAAAACAAAAATATTAATTTCAAATATCTGTTTTATCATTATAACACAAAAATGATTAAAATCCGGTAGAGGGAGATTAAGTAATTTAACCAATATCAATATGCGCCCTTATGACACAGGATAACATTTTCCATTAACATTTTATATCATCGAGTTCATCCACTTTAGTATTAAGACAAACTTGTGCTAAGCGGATGGAGTTCAACCCATTATTTTTTAGAATGTTACTATATACACATCAAATCTATATCTGACGCCACTTAGAAAATGTTTAAAATTAAATAGGGAAAGCTAGTACAGAAACCTAATTCGACCGGCAAAATCGAGTGAAAAAATAGCCATTCGATCATGCAAAACCAAGTTAAAAAATAGTCATTCGATCATGCAAAACTAAGTGAAAAAATCACTGCCCGATTATGCAAACCCGAATGAAAGATAATGATCTGGTTATGAAAAACATAAAAATGCGTATGAATAATAGTGATCAGTCGTGGTGGGTTATCGAAGGTAATGGGTAAGCGTAGTCTGTTGTGTTCCCGGTAATTGTTAAAGGGTCGGAGAGGTGAGTTATAAAGGAATGAGGTAGGGGTGAGCATTTGGTTGGCTCGGTCGGTTTTGAGCTAATAAAAGTCAAACCGAATTGAAACCGAAAAAAATCAAAACCGAACCAAACCGAATTAATTTCGGTTAATTCGGTCGGTAACCGATTTAACTGAACTAAAAAAGCAAGTAAGAGAATTTATTATATGTTATTATGCAAATGATTGATTTAGTCAATGGAAAACATATATTTATGTTTATATAAACTATTTTGAGTGTTTTTTTTAAGTTTATAAGAAAAATTAACCTATTTTTAATAGATAAGGTTTGTTTTTTATTACTAAACCAATTGTTAAGAATATTACAATGCCATGAATTTGGATAATATAATAAAAGTTCGATCAACTCGGTTAAACCGATAACCAAAATAAAATTATTTTACAAACCAAATTCAAACCGATATAATTTCAAAACCAAACCGACCGAAATGAACCGGGTTTGGTCGGTTAATTCGGTTCTAACCGAATATTGCTCGCCCCTAGGATGAGGTTTGCATGAAGGGTTAAAATCATGGAGGTGAATTCGCATTCTAAGAATAAATGTATGGAATATTCTTCTTGATGGCCATACATGAAGAACATACTAGAAATTGGGACATTCTTCTTTTTCAAGCACTTCATTGCTGATGTGGTTAGCCAAATCGTTGACTATGATGTTTATGATTAACCGAAATCTTACCAAAAGTTTATTTTGTAAATCTCTGTTTTATATAGCTATTGCTGCCTGTAGTATCAATTGTGGTATATAATATTGTCTTTCATATATAAATTTTTCAACGACCATTGTTCTTTTGACGGGAGGTAGAAGCATTTAAAGGCAAGGATGGAGCTTCTTAGAACTTCTAAAATGGTTAATTTGTTAGTTTTGACCGGTATATTTTGCATTCATGCAACTTCAATCCTATGTACATACTTTCACAAATTTACACATGTTTGTGCACACGATCCTCCATGTACCACATTAAAAATAGATTGCATGTTCGTACTCGTCTAGCTATGAACTTGTCAACTTATGCAAAACACTATTAATTTATCAAAAATCCACCACTCGATGCTATAGCTTAGATAGTTTTTAATGTTTACCTTAAAAAGTCTATCACATTGCAAATTTAATACTTAGAAAATGGTGCATCAAAGGCGGAAAATAATTTTGAATAAATTTTCGACAGCAAAGTAATTATGAAATGAAACACATTTCCATATTTCTCACTCTTACAAGAATCACTAAGAAAGTAGGAGGCAAACAATCACCTACTGCGAGTAGGACAACTTTATTACTAATATGTTTCTAAATTTAAAATTTCACAATTTAATTTTCAGTATCGACTTCATGTACTAACAACTTACACATTAAAATATAGAAAGTGTTCAAAGTACCACTAATTAAAATGGTCCAACTGCGAGCACGTAGTATGATTTGACTGATGTAGGTTGGAAATGCATGAATGTGAATAATGAGGCATTCTAAGTTCAGTCTCAATATCGTCGATGATAATTGAACAATGAAATAAACAAAATTTAAACCATACTTCCACTTGGAAGATGTAAAACAACTTGTCAATAATGTAAAATAGTAGAGAATGCGATATTGCTACGAGTGCAAAGAGAACTCATTTTATTTAGGCATATGGAATAATTTAAGGAATCTATGCTATATTATTATTAGTGATTTGAATTTCAAGCTCACACAGGTCTCCTTGAAATTTGGCAACTGAACAGTCGTATTTTTAATTTCTTTATATTCCAAACTTTAAAATGTGATAACTTTTTCTACATTGATTGGATTTAAGAATCGTTTTCACTATTAAATCTCAAATTTAATTTGCTTTCCAATGATATCCATTGTTGATAGCTAAAAATAAATTTTTTAAAATCATAATTTTATATAGCAGCTTTAATTGCACAATTATTTTGTGTCACCACTGTGTACCGTGTTTCTGTAACAGCATTATTATAATGATCATAAACATTACATAGTAGTTTTACCTAGATTATTATAATGTATTTATTATCTTTTAACATATTTGAAAGGAATATTTTTTTTGAATTATACAATTATGGTTGCCTTTGAATATTGTAACTACATTATGTAATAAAGTAATAATCTTGATTGTGTTTGATAGTATTCAAACTTAGTGCAGTTATAATTTAACCCCATCAAAAAATGGTGTAATAATTTATAAGCATTTTTTGAATTAATTTAACTACGTTAGCATTTTTTTTATTGCATTTACTATTGATGATTTTGACTATATTTGATAATTTTATTCAATTTTAAAAAAGTTATAAATTAATGAAAATAAGAAAATGCAATTATAATTTACCAGCAAGTTTTGATAAATTTAACTATATTTGAAGATTTTTAACCACATTTATGTGATGAAGTAATAAATTTGACTACATTTCAGGAATTTATTCAATCTTAATACAATTAAAATTTAACTACATTAATAAAATGCAGTTATAATTTAATGACAATTTTGAATTATGCATGGTAGAAATTGAATATTTCAGCTATATTTATATGATGCAGTAATAATTTTGGTTGTACACGATGATTTATTCGAGCTTACTGTAGTTAAAATTTAAATGCATTAAGCAAAAGCGGTTATTATTTTGCAGTATTTTTGAAATTAAGCAATTATTGTTTTTGAATATTTGAACTGCATTTGTGGGATGCAATACTAATTTAGCTGTAGTAATAATTTTGTTTGATGTTAACGATAGTTATTTAACCGCATTATGAAAATATAATTGAAAAATGAATTTTGATTTTTGATAGCTTGAGATGATTAAATAATGACTTCACATAATTAATGCTTGATTCAACCGTGCAGCTCAGCGTTTAATACATTGCTTCCAGGTTTGATGACATAATTTGGCTAAGTTTACTCAATTTCGTTTACAATTACGATGATCAATAATACAATAAGCATATAAGTTATTGTATTCGGGCTTAAGGTAGATGCACAGTTTAAGTGCTGGGTCAAAACATGTGTTGTAGTGAGAATAATGTTGATAACCACCTAAAAGAGTTTATTTTTTATTTTTTGCAGTAAATTCTAAAATCACTTGCACCACCACCGTCGGAAAACTTCTAAAAAACAATTGATGAATGTATCTTTGTATAGATGATTATATAGTCATAGTTTGATTATTAGATATAGTTAATAGGTCAGACAAGCAGTGAGAGAATTTAGTAATAATACTGCATCAATGACACTTTTGCCTTTTTTGGTTGCAGGTACAAATACCTTCAATGGTTAAAATAATTGACTGATGTAATGCATCTATTAAGGCCAAGAAAACATCACCTATTTGCGCTCAAGCCAATATCATACACGCGTTGCTATCAGTTATTTCTAAGGCTAAAAAATGAATGGACTTCTCACAATTGTTCTCTTCTGTATGTTTTGGATATTTTCAAATATTGGTTACTACGACCAGCTGTATGTCATGTTTTGTACCCTACATCGACATATATCAGATTCGGTGAACAATAGTAATTTATATTGGAACCCATGTTATTTTCTTATTGCATCATCATTTCTATTTCAATTGAATCTTCTGTTTTACTACTTTTCCCCTGTATTACATCTGTTGCTTTTTTCTTTTTTCTTTTGCTCCCTTTTTTCAGCTGTTGACAAATACTTTTCCTGACTGTTTACAAATTTCATCCTATTACTATATTTCTCCCCATTGCAAAAAACTTTTGTTACTCTTATTTAATTGAATCGAACTGCACTATGTCTTTGTGTCTGCAGTTCACAGTGAATACTTCAACTATATCTATGCACATTGAAGCAGCTGTGTAATTGCAAAAGCAACAACGTTGGCATTATATGCCACAGTGAATATATCTATGCATTAGCGGATAAATTTTTAACACATTATCCTCTAAATAGTCTGTGAACTTTAACATATTCACTGTAATTGTTTTGTTCGATTTTAATTGTGATTATCATAACCAAATATATCTATGTATTCTTTATCCTACCAAATTGTTATTCATGATGTAACACTATCGTTCAACAATGTTTTTTCATTACCACCGTATTAAATTTCTTATACATTTGGATATGACCTATTCAACAATAATATCTTTTCAACATCCGTGTGCGAAGCACGGGTTCGCACTAGTTAGGTATGAGTAGTTGAGTGGAGTAATTGATTGAGTGAGATGATAAATGGGCAAGAGGTGTTAATTTGGTATGTGTGGATAGTAACACTTTTTTATGTATATAGTATTTGGCTTTTAAATTAAATGAAAAAAACATTCATTTAGAATTTGTAATTTCGTTGTCATGGGCGTAAAGTTAGCTCCACTAATTTTTTTTCTTCTAACTGTGACTTTAAACGATGAATATTAACATAAAATACCAAATATGTTGTCAATTGATGATTAAAACAAATAGTCTTGCGATTCACGCTGAGTTTCAACTTTAAAAAGATAAAGCTCTTGGTTTGCCTTCAAATTTTATGTGGATGGAAGTCAAAATCATACCTTCATTTTGTCAACTATATTATATTTAAATTCATTAAGCTCAATAAGCTATAAATTTAGTATTGAAAATAACCAAATCCATCTTATTTATCCATTGCACTATTCTCATGGCTAGTTTCCACGGTAATTCAGAAAAAATTATTCCCTCTTCATAAAATATTATTACTATGCATTGACACCATCATGATAAGTAAAAATGAACACGGTAAAAACAAAACTTCAATTTTAACAACTAAAATCATAACGTAATTGTTAGAAATAAAGGTAATGAATTATGTTTGCAACACACTAAAATAGTACCAAATAAATGATTAGATTTTGTGAAAATGAATTGCATGAATATATCTCTCTTACTCAAACTCTTTGCTAACTAGGCATTATTCCAAGTATTTTATTTGTTTATTTATTTATTTTTAAGAATAAAAGTACAAGAAAAGAGTCACAGGTCCCTATTTTTGATGTTGGTATACAAAAAGTCCCTGCAGAAATGAATATGTAAATTTGGTTCCTATTTTTCAAAAATAAAAAAACGCAAAGTGTCTTGCGCTTTTCTAATTTTGAAATATTTTTTGAAATTTTCAAAATTTTTGAAAAGCGCAAATTAACTTGCACTTTTTATCAGAAAAGCGCAAGCTAGTTTGCACTTTCTAATTTTGAATTTTTTTTGAAAATTGTAAAACTTTTAAAATTTTTGAAAAGCGCAAGTTACCTTGCGCTTTCTATCAGGAAAGCGCAAGCTAGTTTGCGCTTTCAGGTTTTGAAATTTTTGAAATTTTAAAAAGCGCAAGCTAACTTGCGTTTTCTTATTTAGAAAAAACAGAGACTTAATTTACATACTTATTTCTACAGAGACTTTTCTTATAACACCATCAAAAATAGGGATCTTTTGTGCAAAGTCCCATAAAAGTATACATTATTCAAGGAGAACACTCATCTTGATATCTCAAGATTCGATCTCATGACCTCTAGAATCATAGTTTAAAGCGTCATTGTATTTGCTACTTGAGCTAGTAGTCCTTGACTTCAAGTATTTGATTTAACCCCAACCTTCATAATTACAAAAATCGAGCTGATGAAACAAAACAACTATGTAGAAGAATTGCACTGATTTCACATCCTTTAAGACGATGAAATTAATATGTAAAATTAATTGGATTTTGAGTTGGATTACACATACTACTTGTAATTTGGTCACGTCTATTTTATTATATATAAAGGAGAATATGAGTCATCACTTTTCTTTCCTCTCATTAATTTTCTGCTCATATCCTTTATTTGTAGAGCTTCCACCTAACATTTTACATTTTGGTCATTCAAACAAAAATACAGTTACGAAATTAACAACAGTTTTAGGAAACAAATGAACTACATTTAATTGAAATATTCCTTTCATGTTATCAGGCTACAATACCTCTTCGAAACAATAATACGTTTCTTCTCTAAAACCTCTACAGGACTACCAAACGTTTCTCCATCTGTAAACCCTAGCTCAAAAAAATTAATTTTGCAGAATAATTGCGGCCATTAATGGCGGTGAATCTCTATAGACATGGAAACAACAACTACTTATCGTCTTCATTTTATATATGAATATTGCTCCGTTATTTGCCCTTTTACATTCTTCTCCTCTCTTGCCTCACCGATTTCGGTAATTTTTAATCTTTCGAGTCTATTATTTTTTATTTGCAAACCTGTTACCAAATTAATTGCTTGTTGTTTTCGATTTTCATATTTCTTCGTGGGCTACTTAACATGTTGTGGCTTTCATTTTTCAGCCTCTATGTTTCAGATACCGTTATCCTAACCCAGTATACTTATGATTATTATGTTATCGATGCTTTAGGATTTGTTAATGATTTGGTCTGGTTTAGGATGTGTAGTCCTTCCTTTGTTGATTTTGATTTGGGTTTGTTTCAATAGTTTGAGTTGATTGTTTCCAATTTGCAAAAGTGTCACAGATTTAGGGTTGTACTGCTACCGTGTAATGCCATTCATCTTGAAGAATGCCATAGCTACTTACCAGAGATTGGTAAATATGATGTTCAAAAACTAGATTGGATGAACAATGGAAGTGTTTGTGGATGACATGCTAGTGAAATCATGAGTGTTTGAAAATCATATGGATGATCACTTGGAGATGATTGAGATCCTTCGGATATGTGGAATGAAACTGAACCCACTGAAGTTATCATTCAGTGTTGCTTCAGGGAAATTTCTTGGATTCATAGTGAACGCAAGGGGCATTGAGGCCAATCCAAAGTAGATTGTTGCATTACGAAATGTTAGAGCCCCGACGGTGAAAAAGAAGTTGCAAAGTTTGAATGGTAAGATCGCAACGTTGAGTCGCTTCATATCCAGAGCGACAGATAACTGCATACCATTTTCGATGCATTGCAGAACCTTTGAATGGAATCAGGATTGCCAGACTACTTTTGAAGAATTACTATGACACATAAAGACACCGCCAGTTCTACCCAAACCAACAGACGGAGAAGACCTATTCATTTACTTGGCAATGTCTACCCATGCACTAAGTGCGGACTTATGCATGAGGAAGCTAGGATTCAGTGACCAGTTTCTTACATCAGCAAACGATTTATTAGAGCTGAATGAAATTACCCAAAGTTGGAGAAGTTAGCATACTACTCACTGATAGCTTCAAAGAAACTACGACTGTATTTTCAAGTTCACCCCATCGAGGCGTTGATGAATCAAACCTTAAAGTAGATACTCTACCGACCTAAGACTTCGGGATGACTTTTAGATGGAATTTTGAGCCGAGCTAATACGATGTAACTTATCATCCTTAGAGAGAAATTAATGGATGGGCGTTGGCTTACATCATCACCGAGTTCACAATTCGAGATGATGAGGAGGAGGACAATATAGTTATAGTGTTACAATGGAAGTTGTTTGTCGATG
This sequence comes from Allium fistulosum, assembly GCA_030737815.1. NCBI lineage: Eukaryota > Viridiplantae > Streptophyta > Magnoliopsida > Asparagales > Amaryllidaceae > Allium > Allium fistulosum. The sequence goes on from CM060906.1 coordinate 839,247,820, forward strand.
GTGAATCACACGAATTCTGCTTAGGGGCGGGAGTTGTGCTTGAAACTCCCGAAGGATGGTTATTTTGTTATGCTTTAAGGCTAGAATTTCCTGCTACTAACAACGAGGCAGAGTAAGAGGCGTTAATAGCAAGATATAAGATTGTAAACAAACTGGGAATAAAAGCTCTGCATATCTACAACAATTCTCAACTAGTCGTCTCTCAGGTGAAGAGAGAATATCAAGCTAAAGGAGCGAATCTTGCCCTTTATCTATTAAAAGCATGGAAATTGCTCAATAACATTGAGCACTAGACAATAACTCATATTCCTAGAGAACAAAACATGAAGGCCAATTATTTAGCCAAACTGGCCAGTTCCAAAGATGCATAGTCATCGAAACTGGTTCCGTTAGAAGTATTTTCTTCTCCAAGCATAAATCAAATGGAAGTCAATTGGGTTCTAGAGACCGCAAAAGAAAAAGAATCATGGATGACGCCGATCAAGGGCTATCTACTAAGAGGAATACTCCCCAGTTATCAGAATGAACGAAAGAAGCTCCTCCGGAAGGCACAACGATTCGTAATGCAGGATGGAGTGCTATACCAGAGAGGGTTCTTCGCCCTCTTGCTTTGCTCTGTAACCAAGCTAGAGAGATCCTTATGGAAATCCATGAAGGTAGTTGCGGTGGTCACACCGGGGAGTAAATGCTGGTGAAAACGGCTCCTCACTATGGATATTTCTGGCCAGTAATTTACAAAGGTACAGCAAACTATACCAAGCAGCGATATCAATGTCGGAGATTCCAAGAACTCCATCTTCAGAACTTACCCAAATGATTAGCCCTTGGCCATTTGCGATTTGGGAAATCGATTTAATCGGAGTACTACGAATAGAAAAGGAGGAGCCAAATACGCTATCGTTGCAGTCAATTACTTCTTTACTAAATGGGCTAAACGCGGAACTGTTTGCCATGGTTACTATTAAGAAAGTGATTAACTTTGTAATGAAAAATATTATTTTGCAGGTTTGGTGTACCAAGAAAATCATCACATACAACAAAAATCAATTTGAGAGTGCTGCATTCAAAGACTTTTGCAAGTGTTACCGAATCGAGAAGAGCTTTTTCGCGACAGCGCATCCGCAGGCAAATGGACAAGTGAAGGCAGTGAACAAAATCATCAATCCACCTAAAGAAGAGGTTTATAAAAGCTAAAGGAAATTGGGTTGATGAGCTTTTGCTTGCACTATGGGCTTACAGAACGACACACAACTCTACGATCGGACACTCACCGTTCGCTTCGGCATATGGTTCAGAAGCTATGATCCTAGTAGAACTGGAAGTCTCCTCTCATTGCAGAAGTCACTTTAATCAAAGAGAAAATGAGCAGCTACTGCTCGAATCACTCGACCAAATCGATGAGAAGAGGGAGGAAGCCGAACCGACGATCGCTGCTCACCAGAAGAGAGTGGCACGACACTTAAACATCCAGTTTTGCAACCGTACCTTCGAAGTGGGAGATCTCGCTCTGAAACAGATCTTCCTAGATATAGGAGCACTTGGCCCGAACTGGGAAGGACCCTATGTCATCCACTAGAAACTTGAAAACGGAACATTCAAGTTAGCAACTGTCGATGGAATTCTATATCCACGTGCTTGGAACAATGACTCGCTACAGCACTAGTACATTTGATACCTATCTATGTATTTCCTATTTCCGCAAATAAGCCATCAAGGGACACTAGGGGCATTGTAAATAGGCAGGACTTTCCTTTTCTTTCTATTTCTTCAATAAAGCTGGCTTGTTGAAATAATGGAACCGCGTTCCTATAAGAAAATCGTCGAGTCGATAAGGAAAATCAACTCAAACCACTAGATCGATGGGGAAATCGATCTTAACATTCTGAGAACTGACATTGCTTTGACAATGTCAGGAAGGTTCAAATTCGCCAAGTCAAAGTGGAAAATCGACTCAAATTGCCAAATGGATAGGGAAAATCGATCCAAATCTTCTGAGAAGTTTCTTCAGCAACGTCGAGAAGGTTTAAAGCCACCGAGTTGATTGGTAAAACCGAATCAAACCGCCGAATCGTTAAGGAAAATCGATCCAAACCTTTTGAGAACCGACATTGCTTCGGCAATGTTAGGAAGGTTCAAAGCCGAGTCAATGGGAAAAATTGACTCAAATTGCCGGATCGATGGGGAAAATTGATCCAAACCTTCCAAGAACCAATGTTGCCCCGGCAACATCTGGAAGGCCCATATTCCTATACACCATACAATAAGCCACACAATGCTTTTTAGACTAATGAACCATGTTCTCATGAGCAATACTCTTATATGCAATTCAGTAAGCTACATGATCAAGAAAATACTTCTTAGTCTTCGAACAGGAAGTATGAATTCTCAAAACCGCCCGATCGATGGGAAATTCGATCCCAACTTCCTAAGTATCGGTATTGCCTCGGCAATGTTAGGAAACCCTTCTATTTACTGGCCATTAGTGGTACCCTGGCAACATTGAGAGACTATTAATTTTCCAAGTTTCGGCTTTGCCTTGGCAACACCAAAAAAGCTTCTAATTGTAGGATTGGAGGAAAATCAATCTCCATGTTCCAAGGACCAACGTCGCTCTGGCAACATTGGGGAAAAATTAACCGCTAGGTTGATGGAGAAAATTGACCAAAAATATCCAGGTTTCAAGAGACGTCTAGAGATAGGCGACAACAAAAGGGATAACACTCAAAATTAAGCGATGAAACCACAAGTCCCCTGAGATAGGGACTACCTTGTAACACAAACTTGGGGCAAACGAACAGTTGCCCAGAATACTTGGTCTCTTATCGAATGATTAAGTTCAGTGTTTGGAGTAACCGGCCCTGTCGAGTGGGGGCACACAGTAACACATAGTCGAGATGAGCTAGACTTAGCTCAAATATGAAACATTTGTGGAGTAGGCTAAATCGGGACACACCACAGTTTTGTCATGCAAATGGAGTAATTTTACAGTTACAAAAGAGCTAAGTAATATAGTATGTTGAATTACTGCAGGTATATTATTTACAAGCACAGAGCTGCAACAAGTACACAAATTATGCTATTTACATGCATAGAATTGCGGTATATAAACACATCGCAAGGAAATAGTGATATATACATGCATTGATACATAAAAAGGCACAGTACATAAAATATAGAAAAAGTACACAAGGGAGATTACAACAAAAAATCTAATCTTTCATTACTATTATCTTTTTATGTACATGAACAAATAACGAGGGCCGTACTAGCACAATATCGGCCTATTCCAAGCACCACAAAGCAAAAGGAAACATCGTCTAAACTTAGTCAACACAAAACACATGAAAACAAAAATGCTTCACTCCATCAGCATTTATTCAAATCATCACTTCTTACCGCCCCGACGGGGGACGATCTTCTTCTGATTCTTGCCCTTCTCCTTCTTAGAAGGAGTTTGGCTGCTAGAATGAGTGGGTTCGGCACCGGAATCAAGTTCTTGAGACTTATCGGTGGGCACGTCTCCAAGTTTCGGCTTGCTAGTCTTGATTGTAAATGATAGAACTCTGGGCCGGGCGACGCTTGGTTCTGTCTTCAACTTTATATTCTCCTGAGTCCCTTTCTGCAGTCGCACTACCGTCGTCTCTTTATCAATGGGATCAAAAGCACCAACAATTTGGATGTCCTCCTCTAGTGACATAGAGATGTCTTACAATCCTTACAAGGCCTCAATTCGTTGAGCATCGAAGCCAGACCCGGAGTTCGAAGGTTGGATCAGAGCAGTCATGTTGGTGGAAACAACAGTTGAGGCAGTGAAAATCACTTCAGTGCCTGAACTCTGAGAGATGGGGGGCAGAGACAATACATTCGGTTGAACTATAAGTCACGAAGAGAGATTTACAATTTAGTAATGGAATCAGGAGTGAAATTGAGTTGTTGGAGTGTTGGAGAAACAAGGGAAATACTTGAAGTAGGACTCCTCTCTCGTACTTCAATTTCAACCTCACTTACTGCTGGGATAGGCATATAAGGCTCAGTTGTTGCAGTAGCTGCCAAAGAAGGAAGAATGATCATCGACTCTCTGGACTTTTAAAGAGGTACTTCATGCTAACCTGATTAACTCGAGCCAGTGAGACCACTAGCAACATCAGCAGCCGCCTTGCCATCCTTTTCGGCAACAATTGCTTTCCCTACAACAAGTATCTCAATCTCTTCAGCACCAAGGCACTGCACCATCAGCTCGACTTCAAAGCGATCATTTCCAACATAGTGAAGCACCTCTTTCCATGCATTAGCAAGAGTCACATGGTAATCGTTCCCTAACCACTTTAGATTTCTATGTATAATAACGCTCGTGTAGAAGTGTTAGAGGTTGTTGTTAAGCTCTTCCCTTTCTCTTGCTCTTGCCTTATCCACTTCAGCCTTTATCTCTTTAAGATCCTTTAGCTCATATTGGTAAACGACAAGCTTTATATCATTTGCAAGCTTGTTAGTCGAGAAAGTATCCAGCTTGGCGACTATCTTGTTATTATCTTCCTGGAGCTTTCGGTTTTGCTCATGAAGACATGCAAACTCAGTCGCCTATTTCGAGAGGGCCTGGTCTTTGGATCGTATGACTTCATTTTTAATTAAGCGCTTGCACCCTCTATTTTGCCTATTTCTTAAATTCTACACCTTCAGCGAGAGAGACCTTCAACTCATTCCTCATCACAATTTTGGCCCGATCTTAAGCTTGTTTCAACTCCTCCATTAACTTGTCCGAACTGGCCTTCTACTTCAGGGTGAGGTCTCTTTCTCTAGAAACTTTAAATAAATCATTCTCACTCCTTAATCATCCTATCAAGATTGGCTCTCTCCATTTCGAGTGACTGAATTTGTGTGTAGTTGATTCGTTTTACATTGGAAAGAGCATTGCACAAGCGCCTCCATTCAAGCCCCACTTCCACATCTTCTGAACCTCTTGAAGCTTCTTCAAAGTGACATCCTTCTTCACATCTTTAATTTCTTGGTCAAACTTGACACCGTAAAGAAAAAGATGTGGATATGCAGCAGACAGGCGTAGAGGAGCATCAAGAAGATTACACTTACCGACGCTCGTAGAATGAATAGGAAGAGCGACGGTTAAAGCTTGAGACGATGGAATTTCTTATGAAATGATAATATGAGCACTGGTACGTAGAGGAACTGTAGAAACTTCGAAGCATAGAGGAACAGAAGGAGTAGTAGGTCCATGATGCTTGGAGGAATCTCTTCGAATGTGTTTTCGAGCATCGCAAGAAGAATCTCCATAAACTCTCTTTTCCTTTTTTTCCACTTCCTTTTCTTTCTCTTTCCCTCTTTCCGCCCAGCGAGCTTCATCCTACTTGTGATCTTTCCTCTTCCATCTCTCTTCTTTTGTCTCGTAGTGACGAGATGGATAAGCTTGGGGCTATATCTCATATACTCGCTTCCACTTAGATAGAGAGCTCTGTATCTGTCATGGCCCATCGAACTTGAAACAAGAAGAAAAATCACATAAATGTTGGGATTATAGAAATCAAATATATGCAGGGATGAGTGTTTATGATCCTAAGTGAAGTGTATGATGCCGACGACCCCCTTATTTACTCTACAAACCATGTACGCACGGCCGTAAGGATGGAGTTTCTCCATCTTTGCTAATACTTATCCCTAGATAAAAATTAAAGTCAGAACCTGCTTTACCAATAACGTCGCTGAATATTAAGTTGGTCTCGTTTAGGTCCCTCAAAATGACGAAAAACATTGCTAAAAGGACGAGATCTAACCGCGTTCTCTTCAGTATTTGTTGCAACTTGGTCACCAGCTTCACCAGGACTTTTGATGATCATGTGTTTCGGAAAAGGTAAGGGAGAGTAACACTTATTTTGGGTGATTCACCAAATGACTTATCTCCTTCCTTGCTAGCGTTATAGTCGCTGTCGTCATCGTTAGCACTACTACCCTCCTCGAAAACGGATGGCTCTTTTCCTTCTCTTCTCACGAATCCCATGTCTTCCTCCAAGATCATGGGCATTCTGGTGTCATCGTCCTCATCACCGGGGCATCATTTCCCACATGCTCATCAGACCCTCTATCGGTAGCTTCCCCTATGTGCTCTTCACCCGATGCACCTTCTTCTTTCCCTTGAGAATTCTCTTCAGAGCTATAAGTAGGGGTAATGGAACGAGTATGTGATCTGAAACCGCTTCGTGTTGAGGACTCATTTTTAGCAACCCTTCCAGGGTGAAGTAGTCCATACTTCCATAAATTGTCATTTGTTAGAAGGAATTTAACCATATGCTGATGTGCTCTAATAACCTTCAAATCGTTGAGCATTCTCTCATGCTTCGCTCTATTGTCATGTTTCAAAAGACCCATGGGAAAAAGTACATTTGACTAGAAACTCAAAGATTCCGAAATGAGAGAGACCGATCAAAAGAAGCTTACTTCCTTTTAACCAGAAACGGTTGAATCCCTCTGGGCAGCGTATGAAGAAGTATTCATTCTTGAAATAAGAACGTTTATTATGAAGTTTCTCGATGACTTTGCATCTTTTCCAGACCTATAACACCCCTAATTTTTGTTCAACATTATTTATGACATTTAATTGGGTAGATTAAATAGAATGGTGTAAATAGGTTAGGAGAATGAGATTTGAAAAGGTGATAAGGTCGGGCTATAATTAACTAATTAAATGGTTACTAAGATTGTTTTAAAAACTTAAGAGAATACATGAGAAGGGTAGAATAGGAAAATCCATCCATTTTAGGTCACAAACCCCCTCATTGTCTCATATCATTCTCATTTTTAACAAAACCAAAACAATCTAAAGAAAAAGAAATAAGGTCAGCCATAACCTAAGGAGAACAAAATCTAGGGATTCAAGGGAGAACAAGCTTAGGAAATAAAAGCAACAAAAAATTTCTACTCTTACATCTAAAAATCTAAGGTGAATAATAATTTTCCCTTTCTATAGTTAATCTCAAACTCAATTATAGGTAATAACCGAGTTAATTTTTATAAGTTATGACTTAATTGGTTGAGTTAATATTGTTTAGATAGAACAATATATTATTGGAATTTTATAATAATTGTTAAATTGGGTTTTAGGATTAAATCCGAAGTTTTCATCCTCCAAATGACTTGAATTTTTGATATATGGTGTGAAACAATATTTTGGAGATGAGTTTTAAATTTTATAATTTTCCAAATTTATTTGAATATTTTATGAATTTACCTAGTGAGGAAATGGGCTAAATTCAGATTTTAAATTCTTAAAATAATTAAATCTAGCTTTTGTTTATAATTTAAAGAGAAGTATATTCTCTAGTTTCTATGAGTTTTTGGAAGTTTTCCCAAATGATTTTGATTTATTACAAATTTATTATGCTAGATAAGTATATAAAAGGATCAATTAATTAGTGTATTAATTAATTATTTTAAATATGTTTTGGGAACTTGGAAATCTCCTGCGGTAGTTTTTCTGAAAAGAATAAGTTAAAAGTTATTTTTATCCAATGAGAATTGGACATGAAATTGGATTAGATAAAAAGTAATTACTTTAACTTATAAGAAATCCATGTTTAGATAAATTATAGCAATGCCATTACGCCTTTGATCACTCCATACCTATAGTAACGCCACACCTAAGCACCGTCTTCGTAAGTGTCGACATTGACAAAGCTGTAAAACATAGGTTAACTACTAAATGTTTCTGACCTTGTCGAAGTGGACCATAGTGGCAACCCAGAATTGACGGTATCACATCTACGTAATTCATCAAGTTCGAAGACGTCTCTTCGCCCATGTTTTAAAAATGATGTTGCATGCTATAAATTTTAATGTCTTCGATGTTCATTGTTATGACTTTGACCCTATAAATAAATGTTCCTAAATTTTTAATGAGGCAAAGAGGCTATTGTCGTCGCTATTCAACAAGGTTGATGACCTTATATTATTCGATGAGGATATTGCCATTTTTCTTTAGCGTCGAAAAGGCCCACTTCAACCCAAATCCAAACTATTTTAAAAGAGGCGAAGAAACCTATATTTAAAAGGGTCGAAGACCCCATGTTTTGGTGGAGAGCCATCTATTTTCATGAGAATCAATGTTATTACTTTCGAAGTAATTTTTACTAAAAGGAAATTTAAGTTATGTCTTCGACCTTGGGCAGAGGTCTACATCGTTTGAAACCCAAGTATGAATATTTTATTAAAGGCGGGGAGCCTTACATTTTTTCTACTTCGACGACATCCTTGGGGATACCAATGTTGTTTTAAAATATAAACTTCGATGTCGTTCCATACTAAGGTAATGAATGGCGAGGAGCCATATGCTATATGTTTTGACTTTAAATTCTTAGGGATACCAATGTTAATTTAAATTATGATTCCAACACTATCATTGGGGAAACCAATGAGTATAAACTTTGACATGTAACATTAGGGGATACCAATGTATGCCACTTTGAAATGTTAAATTATAAGGATAAAATTACCTAATTGAGGACACCAATAGATATGGGTTAAACATGTGGATAACATGGATTAAAGAGAAACATGTGGATACCATGAGTTAAATAGATACATGTGGGTAACATGAGTTAAAAGGCCAAGTGATGGGTTCATAGTCATCCTAGGAAAACTTTGGGATGTGAGATGGATAAACTACATCATGCTAGAGATGGATAGTGCTATGAGAATAATGAAGGGTTTATAGTCATCCTAGGAAAACTATGGGATGTATAATGGGTATTCCATATCGTTTTTAAGTCAAATGGAATATGTGTGATGGGTAGTCCATAAAATTTTAAAGATTAAACCTTATGTGATGGGTAGTCAATATGGTAGGGGATGGGTAATCCAAGTAATAAGTACATGTGAGATGGATAGTCCACATAATTCTAAATATGTTTAAATGTGAGATAGGTGGTCCACATAATTATAATATGGGTAGTCAGATTAAAATAAGACGAACAGTCGGTTTAAATTATGACAGGTAGTCATTTGAAATTAAGACGGATAATCTAATCAATTAGGATGGGTAATCCAATATGTATTGCATAATTATAGATGTTATTTTCTATGTTCTGACCATTGTGGTTATGTGAGAATAGTATATCGTTGCCGTTTTGAGAAGATACTAATGAGGGGAAACTCGTTCCACTCAACAGCGTGGTCTCACTAGATATGTATTTGGTTCCAGATGGTGGGTTATAACTAACACCAAACAGTCATTTGATCCAAAGCTTTTGTTTTTCCCTTTATACTCTCGGGTACTCATCTAAGTAGGTCAAGAGTAAGGGATTTCAGGTTCCAGTTAGACGAATAAGCTTCTGGAGACGTGTAGGAGGCAATCTAGCTTTAGGAGCTTTATCTATATCCGTTGTGTAGTTTAGTTTTTTCTATTTGGATGTAACGGCAAAGTTATATAATTGCCAAGTATCTAACTCTGATCAACCAAGAGGGCATCTTTATATGTCGCCCTTAGAGTATTTTGTAATAATTATAATTTCTCTAAGCTTGGGTTGCAAATAGGATTATGTAATGGATATGAAATACCTGTGAAATGTGAAATTTTGTTATTAAAATACGTTTGAAATCTTTCATATTCATATGCTTCTAATTATTGATATAATTGACATAGCTGCATTTTGTCACCAAGAATTAATATCTATGGATGACTACAACATCCGTAGCAGTTAGTTTTAGGCCTCAGAGTGGGGGATGTTATAAGTTGGTATCAGAGCATAGGTTTATGATTAGAAGAATTTTAAACCTAAAGAGGTTTTGAAAACATCATCCGAATGAATTAGAGAATATGATTTGGGTATGGGATAATGCTATAGCAACGTAATTGTATTTGCAATATATAAGTATGTATTCTCCCCTCTCTCTTAGACTGTTCTTCTGTATCTTACTAAGGCTCGTATGCAGAATTACGAGAAAGAATGATATGGAGGCAGGACATAGAAGAGTGAACATAAGTGGAGGTAGCACTACAACCAATGGAAATGCTAGGCCCAACACTAGGAAAAACCAGGGTCGATGGGCAAATTCTAATCAAAATTTAAATGTCAATGTGGGTGCTGGAACCCCACCAGTAGATATGGGGACTATGTATCAGTTCTTCGTCAATTTGATGCAAGCTGGAGTAGCTGCAAGAGTAGCTGGAGGAAATGTTGCTAATGCGGGAGGAGTCAATCCCGTAGCATCGGTTGGTAATAACTACGCTAACGAGTGTCGATCTGGTGATGGCAAGGTGGTTGTAGGGAAGCAAAATGTGAAGTGCTTCAATTGCGACCAGGTGGGGCATTATAAGAACAAATGTCCAAAAGCTGCCAAGGCTAACATAGGAAAGGTGTTTTCTTTGGAGCCATCTACATCAAGACCAACAGTAGCTGAGAAGGGAAAGTCAGTGATGGAAGGTACGCTTTTGATTCATACCATACCAGTAAGGGTACTGTTTGATACTGGTGCATCGCATTCATTTATATCTCAATGTTTGGTAGATAAGTTACGTATAGAACCATCATACCTTGTTACTTCCTCAAGGATAGCTAATCCAATAGGAGGGTACGCAACTTTGGGGATGAGATGTGACTATCTGGAGTTCAAGTTGCTAGGTTATTATTCTGCCTGTATTTTTTATGTATTTGATTTCGCAGGTTTTGCGATTATTTTGGGTATGGACTTGTTGAGCAGATACAATGCTAGGATATTTTGCCAGGATAGGAAGATATCATTGAGACATCCTGATAGTAGTGACCGAGTACTCAATTGAGAATTCGAGTCCAGAAATTTGTGTTTTATTAGGTGCCATAGAAGTGGAAGACGAATTGAATTGGGTTTTAACTATTAGAGAATTTGTAGTTTAGCCGGTTACAGGACTTACTGAAACAAGCTATCGAGTTTCGAATAGTTCTTATATCAGGAGATGAATCCGTAAGTAGACCACCTAGCAGGATGACACCTACCGAGATGAAGGAGTTAAAGGTGCAGCTAGTGGACATAGAAAGAAAGAGTTTTTATTAGATCAAGCAGTTCGCCTTGGAAAGCGGCCGCAATGTTGTGAAGAAATCGGATGGGTTATTTAGGATGTGTATTGATTATCGTAAGCTGAATGGGAAGACGATAAAAAATAGGCATCTTTTGTCGAGAATCGGTAATTTATTTGATCAATTGAGTGGAGCCAGAGTGTTTTCCCAATTGTATTTGGCTACAGGTTTCCATCAGCTAAGGGTAGTGGAGGACAGTCTTCCATTGACGGCATTTCAAACGAGGTATGGCTCATACGAGTGGTTAGTAATGCCATTCGGATTAACTAACACGCCTGCTTTCTTTATGGACATAATGAACCAGATATTCCAAGAGCACTTGGATATGTTCGTGTTGGTATTCATTGACGATATTTTGATATATTCAAAGGATGAAAGAGATCATGAGATTCATCTTAGAATAGTGCTTGAGATGTTGAGGTAGCATCAACTAAAGAAAAGTTTTCGAAGTGTCATTTCTGGAAGAAATAAGTGAAGTTTTTGGTCATGTAGTTTCAGAAAAAGGGTTATCGGTCGATCCTGTTAAGATCGAAGCTGTTAATGACTGGAAAAGACCCGAGACGGTGACCGAATTAAGAAGTTATCTTAGACTCGCTGGCTATTACCGGAGATTTATTAAGAATTTATCGTGGATAGCAATGCCTTTGACTACACTGACCAGAAAGGACGTGAAGTTCACTTGGTACGACAAATGTGAGGAAGCATTCCTTAAGTTAAAGCATTTGTTAACCAATGTGCCCGTGTTAGTATTTCCAGATGGGAATCAGGAGTTAGTGGTGTATACAGATGCATATGGAACTGGATTAGAAGGTGTGTTGATGCAAAGGTGTAAAGTAGTTGCCTACGCTTCTGGACAGCTCAAATCGCATGAAGTAAGATATCCGACTCATGATTTGGAGTTGGTAGCGGTGATCTTTTCATTAAAAGTATGGAGACATTATCTCTTAGGAGAAATATTTGAGTTGTATACGGATCATAAGCCTTTAAGGTATTTATTCTCTTAGAAACAATTAAATATGGAATAGAAGTGGTGGTTGGAGCTTTTAGCAACTTATGATTTTGGTATAGAGTAAACATCGAGGAAAGGAAATAAAGTGGCGAATGCACTTAGCAGAATACATCAGAATGTAGTGTTAGTTATGTTGGTAAAACGGAAGGATCTAGAGGCATTGAGTACTTGTAGTGTGCAGTTGAGATCAACTGCTAGTTCTAGTCAGAGTACTGCCATGTTATCTTGCTTGGAAGTTCAACCAGTATTGATCGAATTGATTTCTTCTAAGTAGAGAGATGATCCATTGTTAGCCGAAAAGATTAGAAGGCTTGAAAGTAGAACTTAGCCAACAAACAGGTGTACAATTGTCAATTTTACTTTTCATTTCAAATCCGAATGAGATTGATGATCTAAAATATTTTAGTCTTGACCAGAAGGATGGTTGAGAAAGAAGGAATGATTGTGTGTTCCAGATGTTGGTGACTTAAGGAGAGAAGTTCATAGGGGGTGTCATTGATCGAAGTTTAGATTCATCCTGGGGGAACCAAGATGTATCTGGATATGAAGAGAAGTTTATTCTAAGAAGGTATGAAGAGTGATGTAGACTTATGGGTGAAGCAGTGTGCAAATTGCCAATAAGTGAAAGTGGAACACCAAAAGCCAAGTGGATTGCTTCAACCTTTAGATATACCAGTTTGGAAATGGGATTCGATATCCATGGATTTTATTGATGAGTTACCAAGGTCAAACAAGGGGAAATGAAAGTTTATGGGTTGTGGTAGATAGATTGACCAAGAGTGACCATTTCATTCCTGTTAAGTCTAGCAAGATAGTGCCTGTATTGGCTAAGTTGTTTATAAAGAATATAACTAGACTGCATGGGATTCCTAGTAGTATAGTCAGTGATAGGGATGCATTGTTCACTAGTGAATTCTAGAAGAGTCTACAGGAAGTATTATGTACCAAGCTTAAGATGAGTACCGCTTATCACCCTTAGACAGACGGTCAGATAAAAAGAGTCAATAACGTACTCGAGGATTTGTTGAGAACTTCTGTACTAGATTTTGGTGGATCGTGGGAAGACCATTTTCACTTGATCGAGTTTTCCTATAATAACAGCTATCAGTCTAGTGTAGGAATGACGTCTTTCGAAGCTTTGTATGGAAGGCTGTGCAAGTCACCAAGATGTTGGTTAGAGACCAGAGACAAATTGGTCATTGGTCCAGATATGGTGAGAGAAACCACAAAAAAGATTAAGTTAATTCGAGATAGGATGAGAGAAGCTCAGTCTAGGCAGAAAAGTTACGCAACTAAAAGGCGTAAAGATTTAGAGTTCTTAGTTGGAGATCATGTCATTATTAAGGTGTCATCGATGAAGGGTGTGATATAATTTCGGAAGTCTGGGAAACTGGCATCGAGATATGTTGGACTCTTTCCAATTATAGAGAGGATCAGAAAGCTCAGGTATCGAGTTATCGAGCAGTTTGGTAGGTGTCCATAATATATTTCATTTTTCTCATCTTCGGAAATATGTGCACGATCCAGAAACTACAATCGCTTCGACTGCATTGGAAGATTTAGTAGTAAAACCGGATCTGACTTTTGTTAAGCAACCAGTTTGAGTTGTAGCGAGAGATGAGAAGAAGTTAAGGAACAAGACAGTCAAGTTGGTGAAAGTTCAGTGGAGTGATAATGAGAACAACTGTACTTGGGAGACATAGGACAAGTTAGGGATACTTATCCTGAGCTGTTATGAGTGTATGTTCTATATTTGCTGTACATAGACTTTATAGCTGGTAGGATATACCAGCAATGTTTGCATGTTTCTATGCTTGTTATGTAGTCCTTGCTGAATTTTGAGGACAAAATTCTTTAAGGAGGAGAGACTGTAACAGTCCTAATTTTTTTCCAACATTATTTGGGACATTTAATTGGATAGATTAAATAAAATGATGTAAATGGGTTACGAGAATGATATTTGACAAGGTGATAAGGTTGGGCCATAATTAACTAGCTAATTAGTTACTAAGATTGTTTTAAAAACTTAAGAGAATACATGGGAAGGGTAGAATAGGAAGATCCATCCATTTTAGCTCATAAACTTCCTCTGTCTCTCATATCACTCTCATTTTTCACAAAATCAAAACAATCTAAAGAAAAAGAATTAAGGTTGGCCATAACCTAGGGAGAATGAAATCTAGGGATTAAAGGGAATACAAGCTTAGGAAATCAAAGCAACATCAAATCTCTACCGCTACATCTAAAAATCTAAGGTGAATAATAAGTTTCCATCTCTATAGTTAATCCCGATCTCGGTTATGAGTAATACCTGAGTTAATTTTGATAATCTATTGTTAAGTTAATATTGTTTGGATAGAATAATATATTATTGGAATTTTAAAATAATTGTTTAATCCAGTTTTGGGTTAAATTCGAAGTGTTCATCCTTCGAATAACTTGTGTTTTTGATATATGGTGTGAAACAATATTTTGAAGATGGCTTCTAAATTTTATAATTTTCCAAATTTATTTGAATATTTTATGAATTTACATAGTGAGAAAATGGGATAAGTTCAGATTTTAAATATTTAAAATAATTAAATATAGCTTTTTGCCCTAAAATTTTTATATGTTGAAGAGAAGGGTATACCCTAGTTTCTGTGAGTTTTTGGGATTTTTCCCAAACGATTTCAATTTATTATACTAGATAAGTATATAAAAGGATTGATTAGTTAGTGTATTAATTAATTGTTTTAAATATGTTTTGTGAACATGAAAATCTCATGCAGCAGTTTTTCTTAAAAGAACATGTTTAAAATTGTTTTTATCCAATGAGAACTGGACATGAAATTGGATTACATAAAAAATAATTACTTTAACTTGTAAGAAATTAGTTTTTAGAAAAATTATAGCGATGTCATTCCTCCTTTGATCACTTCACACCTATAGTACCGCCGCGCCTAAGCACCGTCTTCATAAGTGTCGATGTTGACAAGCTGTAAAGCATAGGTTAACTACTTAAGTAGTTATGTAATCTTTTTGACCTTGTCGAAGTGGACCATAGCAGCAACCCAAAATTGGCGGTATCGTATCTACATAATTCACCAAGATCGAAGACGTCTCTTTGCCCATGTTTTAAAAATGACGCAACATGCTATAAATTTTAATGTCTTCGAAGTTCATTGTTATGACTTCGACCCTATACATAAATGTTCCTAATTTTTTTTAAGTCTTCGAAGTTCATTGTTATGATTTCGACCCTATGCATAAATGTTTCTAAATTTTTAATGAGACGAAGAGGCCATCATCGTCACTATTTCAACAAGGTTGATGACCTTATATTATTCGATAAGGATATTGCCATTTTTCTTTAGCATCGAAGAGACCCACTTCAATGCAAATCCAAACTATTTTAAAAGGAGCGAAGAAACCTTTATTTAAGAGGGTCGAAGACCCCATGTTTTGGCAGAGAGCCATCTCTTTTCATGAGAATCAATGTTATTACTTTCGAAGCAATTTTTACTTTAAGGAAATTTAAGTTATGCCTTCGATCTTTGGTAAAGGTCCTCGTCGTTTAAAACCGAAGCATGAACGTTTTATTTAAGACTGAGAGCCTTACATTTTTTCTACTTCGACAAATCCTTGGGGATACCAATGTCGTTTTAAATTACGAACTTCGATGTTGTTCCATACTAAAGTAATGAATGGAGAGGAGACATATGCTATATGTTTTGACTTTAAACTCTTGGAGACACCCATGTTAATTTAATTTATGATTCTGACACTATCATTGGGGATACTAATGAGTATAAATTTCGACATGGAACATTAGGGGATACCAACGTATGTCATTTTAAAATGTTATAATATAAGGAGAAAATAACCTAGTTGGGGACACTAATAGATATGGGTTAAATATGTAGGTAACACGGATTAAAGAGAAGCATGTGGATAACATGAGTTAAATAGATACATGTGGGTAACATGAGTTAAAAGGCCAAGTGATGGGTTCATAGTCATCTTAGGAATACTATGGGATGTGATATGGATAGTCTACATCATCCTAGAGATGGATAGTCTCTATGAGAATAATGAAGGGTTTATAGTCATCCTAGAAAAACTATGGGATATATGATGGATAGTCTACATAATTTTAAGTCAAATGGAATATGTGTGATGGATAGTCCACAAATTTTAAATGATTAAACCGTATGTGATGGATAGTCAATATGTTAGGGGACGGGTAATCCAAGTAATAAATACATGTGAGATGGATAGTCCACATAGTTTTTAATATGTTTAAATGTGAGATGGGTAGTCTACATAATTATATGATGGGTGATCAGATAAAATAAGACGGATAGTCAGTTTAAATTATGACAGGTAGTCATTTGAAATTAAGATGGACAATCTAATAAATTGGGAGGGGTAATCCAATGTAACATCCCCCTACATGGAGGCCCAAAACTAACGACTATAGATGCTGCAGTCATCCATAGTTATTAATCCTCGGCGACCTCGACGACCAAATACGGCAATGTTAGATACATTGATACATAGAAACACATGAATATGGAGAGTTTTAAAACAACAAAAAAAGTCCACATTCCATTTCAAAATATCTCAAATTCATTACATAATCCCAGAGCGCAGACCACGTTCAAACAAAATATACTTATTACAAAATACACCAAGAGCGACATATGAAGTTGCTTCCTTGGATGATCAGAGTATATAATAAGGCACTAAAACAAATTTTCCTTTACAATCAAACACACAGCGGAAATAAAAGAACTCTAGTACAAGCTTGCCTCCTGCACGTCTTCGGAAGCTTTATTCGTCTAAAAGAACACCTGGAAACCTTAACCTCAACCTACTCAAAATCAATTGAGTACTCGAGAGTTTAAGGGAAAACAAAAACTTATCAGACATAAAGCTTGGTATGAATAATAATGTACCATCTCAAATCATTTAGATATCTAGTGAGACCGCGTCGCTTAGCGGAACGGGTTTTCCTCTCACTAATATCCTATAACATTTATAAAACCATATACTGTGCTCTTGCATCCACAGTGGTTAAAACATAGTATTTCAAAACATTATGATGATATGCAAAACAAGTAAATCAAATCTGTATTACCCATCCTTATTCATTCTGACTATCTGTCTCTATTATAGTTTCTAGGTTACTATTAACCTGTTAAATGTTTATGGACTATCTGTCCAATTTCTTAGTTTTCATGGGATCACTCAGAACCTATTAGTAACTCTAATATCTTTTCTATTATCCTAGTTTTCATGGGCTAACTAGGAACCTATTGACTAATTGTCAATATCTTAATCCGGATATAGTTTTCATGGGCTAACTACATACCTATAGGCCCTTGCCAATATCAAATCATAGTTTTCATGGGCTGACTATGAACCTATTGGCCCCTGTCAATATCTTTCCCTTTACACAGTTTTCATGGGCTTACTTTGAAACTATTGGCCCCTACCAATATCTTTAATTAAGATTTTATCATTTCATAAGTTATATTCACTACTGGGTCAACCTAGCTGGTTACACTACAAGAAAAACCATTTATAGTTGCAAAAATCGGTGACGTTTTATTGTAAATGCAACAAAAAATAGATTACCAAATAAAATAAACGTGGCAAAAAATAATTCACGTTTCCCGCTTCTAAAAAAAAGAGTCCGCGCGAACTAAATAAACGTAACCAATCATTTTACTCTCGTACTTAACAAAATTCTCGTCCCTAATTTGCTTTCTTCTTCAGAAAAAAAATTTCCCCTTTTAATCGTGTTAAATTTTCATCGCACTCAAGTATCATCGTCAACTCCATCGTTTCCCCCTTACTCAACATCGAGTCACGACAGCCAGCAGATCTAGGTATATTTAGGTATGAATCTTTTAAATCGATTAGGTATATTTAGGTATGAATCTTTTAAATCGACTTTGTGATTCTATCTGGATTTTATATGAATTTGAATGCATCTTATTTTCGTATTTTTTCCTAAACTATTACTGAAATGGTTGATTTAACCCTAATTGCAATGATATGTTAGGATATCTGCTTTGATTTCTTTGTGTATATGAATGTTCTGTTGAAGTGGTTCAGTGAATCAATGGTTGCTTGCTGAGAGGAGGTTGAGGTTGCGTGTTTTGAGAATTTGGTGGGTTCAAGTAGCATTGATGGAGGTCGCGGGTTTGTTTGCGATTGGGTATTGGCTGGCTCGATGGTTGAGAGTGGTAAATGTTGGAGCATAAATAGTCTTTTGTGGAGTGGTAGGCACTGGAAATATGTCAGTTGTGTGGATGTGAGGTAGTGAAGAGGAGGCGGTGAAGTTGACTGTTGGTTTGGTAAGAGGAAACTGTTGGTTTGTACATTCTGAGGCTTTGAATTTATATGCAGTAATTCTATAATTTGCTAGACTTAGGCTTTGAATTCATGCATGGATTAATTATAAATACATTTAAATCTGAGGTTAAATGCAAAATATAAGTGTAAAATTTATATTTTTGGAAAAGTATTCTTTGCCTTTGTCTACTAAACCACCATGGTTATATGCAGTAGTGCTACAAGTATTTGTACGTCAACGTCTAGTTATTTTTTTGATTACAACAGATAACCAATTTATACGTCAAAGATTGGAAACTTATTTGCCTTTAAATGTCGATAATGGAAAAAGGCTGGGTTTTTTTAAACAGGTGATAAAACCATGATTAACTTAATATGTATTTTGAGAATTAGAACATATAATCTAATACTAAAGCTTACTTTTTTTTTACTTTTTTCATAGAACTAGTATAGAATACCGACAAGGAGCAATGAATTTCGTGCATGCTGCAAAGAGGAATGTAAGAAGTGTAGAAATTTTTTTATGCCCTTGCAAGGATTGTCGGAATCTTAGTCGTCATGATGACCAAATCATCATTGAACATTTAATTATAAAAGGAATGGATCCTAAATACATTGACGGTGTATGGTTTAACCATGGTGAAGAGATAAATGTAGAGAATAAAACAAATACGTTTGACGTATATGAACTATTCAAGATGATTCACTATGAAGATGAAGATTTTTTGAATCAATATTTTTTTGATGATGATAAAGACGATGTTGATTCTCGAAGAAAAGAGGATGAGTTAGTCAAGAACTTGGAAGATGCAGAAACTCCATTATATCCTGGTTGCACAGATCACACAAATTATCTGCCATCACCGTCTTGTATAATCTTAAATGCGAGACTGGCTTGTCCGATAGTGGTTTTGATAAGCTTTTAGCTGTGCAACATCTATTTCTACCGAAGGATAACGTGCTTCCCAAAACCTTATATGAAGTCAAGAAATTTCTTAAAGCATTCGACATGGGTTTTGAAAAGATACATGCTTGTGAGAATGATTGTTGCCTTTTCAGAAAAGAATACAAAAATTTAGAAAGTTGTCCAAAATGTGGTTCCTCGAGATGGAAGAAAAATCAAGATACTGAAGAGGTTATACAAGGTGTTCCAGTTAAAGTATTGAGATATTTCCCAATCATTCCGAGGTTTAGACGAATGTATAGATCTCAAAAGATGGCTGAAGAATTAAGATGGCATTTTAATAATAAAAGTAACGATGGAAAAATGCGTCATCCCGTGGATTCTATGACATGGAAAATGGTGGATGAAAAGTATAAATCTTTTTCATCTGATCCACGCAATCTTAGGCTTGGTCTTGCTACAGATGGATTCAATCCATTTTCCATGTTGAGTTCGAAATATAGTTGCTGGCAGGTAATGCTTGTGACATACAATCTCTCGCCTATGTTATGTATGAAGAAAGAAAATATTATGTTAACTTTACTTATTCCAGGCCCGAAGCAACCCGGGAATGATATTGATGTATATTTGGCGCCTTTGGTGGAAGACTTGCATCACTTGTGGTCTAATGGAGTTACTGCTTATGATGCATTTAGTAAAACTTTATTTAAACTGAATGCAATTTTGTTATGGACGATTAATGATTTTCCGGCTTATGGAAATCTTGTTGGATGTCGTGTGAAAGGGCAAAAAGCTTTCCCATTATGTGGTGTCAATACCCATTCTCGTTTATTGAAACATAGTCGAAAGTTTGCCTACATGGGTCATAGAAGATTTCTACCTCCTTCAGATTCACGGAGGAAACAAAAGGCATTGTTTGATAATACCATAGAGACAGATGGTGCTCCTAGAATGCTTTCTGGGAGAAACATCTATGCATTATTAAAGGATTATCCAAATGATTTTGGAAAAGGAATAGAGGAGAAAAGTAAGAAGAGAAAGCATGTCTATGATAAAGAAGATGAATATGATGACACTAACAGTTCTACAGAAGTAGAGCTATCAAGGTGGAAAAAACGATCAATTTTCTTTGATTTGCCTTATTGGGAGGTTAGTGGTTAATTTATTTATTTTTCATTGTTTTAATACAAGAAAAACCCAATAATGCATTATTGTTTTGGTTTTCATAGGAACTTCCATTACGTCACAATTTAGATGTGATGCATGTGGAGAAGAACATTGGTGAAAGCCTATTGGGCACAATGTTGCATGGAAATAAATCCAAAGATGGAACCAACTGTAGAAAGGATTTAGAGGATTGGGGAATTCGAAGTGAGCTTCATACACAACCTCGTGGGAATAAAACATATCTTCCACCGGCTCCATATATGTTGTCAAAATCCGAGAGAAAAATATTTTGCAAAAGACTGTATGATTTCAAAGGACCGGATGGCTACTGTTCAAATTTAAAAAAATCGGATTTCGTTGTCGGATTGCAAAATTAGTGGATTGAAGTCACATGATTACCATGTATTAATGCAACATTTATTGCCAGTAGCATCGAGAGGGTTCATGGCAAAGAAGGCAAGAAAAGCGATAATTCGCTTATGTTCTTTTTTCAACAAATTATGTCAACGTGTTCTTGATAGAGAGAAGGTAGAACAAATCAATGTTGAAATTATTGACGTTTTATGTGAGCTTGAAATTTTTTTCCACCATCTTTCTTTGATATAATGATACATTTATCCATTCATCTTGGAAAAGAAGCACAAATGTGTGGACCTATTCATTTTTGATGGATGTACCCATTCGAAAGATATATGAAGACACTCAAAGATTATGTCAAAAACTATGCACGACCAGAGGGATGTATTGCAGAATCGTATCTTGTAACAGAATGCATGTTGTTTTTCAATGAATTTTTGAAGAAATCAGGACATATAGAGGAAAAAGGAGCTCGAAATGAAGATTATGAAAGTAGTAGAATATTAGAGGGACGTCCAATTTCAGTATCGAAGACAATTAAATTGCCAGTTAATGAGAAAGAAAGTGCTCATTTAGCTGTGTTAATGAATATGGTCGTGGTGGAACCGTTTATAGAGCAAGTTTATGTTATATTGTTTTAAATTTTTGATGTGTTCGCAATGATATATATAACTTATAATCAATTGTTCAATACTAGTTTGCATTTGGAGGAATTAGAAAATTCAGACCAACGCATGACAAAAAATGCGACCTTACTTTGGGAAACACATACAAAAAGTTTTGTCGATTGGATTAAAAGGAAGGTTAGTTAGATTTCAAATATATTCTCATTCAACTATCAATATTACTATATAAATTTACATGCTAAATGAAATTTGTTGTGGATACCTATTACCTCCAAGGATCATAATGACATGTTAAAATGGATTGCTTATGGTCCGAAGGATGACGCCATGTCTTTCAAAGGATATATCATTAACGAGCAACGTTTTCATGTAAAAGATTTAGGGAGAGAAACTCAGAATTGTGGGGTGACTTTTGATGCAACTACTATGTGTAGAGCAAGTGCTAAAGATATGTCCCAAGTGGTTGATGTGGTCACTTATTATGGAATATCGACAGATATAATTTTATTAGATTATCATTTGTTTTATATTCCAGTTTTCAAGTGTCGTTGGACGTATAAAGGAAATGGAGTAAAAGTTGATGATGATGGGTTCACTCTTGTTAATTTACATCAAGCATCATTTTCACGAGACCCATACATACTTGCATCTCAAGCAAAACAAGTATTTTATTCAAGAGAGAACGATGTTTCTAATTGGTACGTTGTAATGAAAGCACCATCAAGAAGTTTTAATGATATAGAGGAGCACGATTGCATCGAGGAAGATATTCAAGTGGTGGAAGATGAGATAACTGAAGCGGATGATGAAGATGTTTGCTATGTTAGAGAGGATTGCGAGGGCATAATTGAGTAGATTATATGTTCTACTTGAGCATAGTTGTTCATTTGCTTTAGTGATGGTTGAACTTATATATTAAATCCGGGCTATTTGGAAATTTCATTGAACTTGTATTGATTTTCTTTAGTGATTGTTGTTCATTTTCTACACTAATGCTTTGTTTTTTTCTAATGTTGCGAATGGCTGTTAGTTTGCACCATTTAATTTTCCAATCCATTGCAAATGCATGTACCATTCAATTTTTGTTCTTTGTGTTTTGATCTTTGTATACTTCCATAGACAAAGCATTATATGTTCTTATCAATTCTGTTTGCATATATTGCTTGATAATGAGTAGTGTTCTTATCAATTCTGTTTGCATTACATGTACATTTTCTCATAAAATTACAAATCTGTTCATCATCTCAAGGCTTTTAGGCCTGCTTGTTTGGTTTGCAAACTGCCACATCTCTTTTCAGCTACATGTTGATGATATTTAAGTGTTGTTTGTTAATATTTATCGCTGCTTATTGTTTACATGTGCTTATTGGTTTATACTGTGTTTTCTATCACTTGCAGAAAAATATGTCTACAACATCTGTACGTACCCGCTTGCAGAGAACGGCTGAAGAACAAACAGTCAAAGAGAAAACGTAAAGTTCCAGCTAGTATAAATGAAATAGAAGAACAACCAGACAATGCTAAGAAGCAAGCCATGTTCACAATGAAGAAGACGAACAACCACTAGATGATATCCCTTCTGACCCAAATGAAGGACTCCGCTCAGAAAATGAAACCCGTCCTGCACAAACTGCTGATGCCGAGCTGGAAATTGGGAAACAAAGTAAAGTTGAAATCGGAAGTACATCTCAGAAAAGAGGCGGTAGAGGTCCAGCAAAAGCAAAAAGACTCCCATCATGCAGTCAGGATCGAATTGAAGTTGAGTTCAATGATCTAGGTATACCAGTAGGGCAAGGGTCGGTATATTTATCCTCTTTTCTTGGACCGCTTGTGCGGGAGCAGGTTCCATACACCATTGATGATTGGAGGAATATTAGTGATGACTTAAAAGAAGTTTTGTGGCAGTCGGTTCTGGTATGAAGCAGGCATCTATTATTTAACATTCTGACTCTAATATGTTTTGAAAATGACTTCTAATATTGCATGGTCTTGCCAATTATAAATTGAAATTGCCATCTAATAACTTCTGGATAAATTGAAAAATAGTTCTTGCCAATTATAAATTGAAATTGCCCTCTAATAACTTCAGAAAACCTTTCAGATTTAATTAAATCTGTCATATTTAAATTAAATAAATTTTACTAATATCATGTTTTGATGTATTGTTGCATATTAGATTTAAATTGGAAGAGGAATGACAAAGAAAAGCTATATTTCAACAAATGGGAGTACTTTGGAGATCGTCAAAAAGCAAATTGGTTCGAAATTTGCAAAAAGCGGAGAACGATGAGGAAAGACTTAAACTGAAACCTACGAACATAAAAAGCATAACCGATTGGAGGAAGTTTGTGAAGGCGAAAACAAGTCCGGAGTTTAAGGTAAATCATTCCTACTGAACTCGTCTGGCATGTTTCTGCAAATCCATCTACATAGTTAGCAACCGATAAATTTCTTTAGAAGTGAAGTCCAAGTGTTGGTGGATGCTGAGGGTTCCTGTTTAGGTATTAGCTGCAGGAACCTATGACAGTACAAAATACAAATGCATTATGACAAGCACAGGAACATTTTAAATGAAGTAAAAAAAACACTTTGCAAGTTAGTTCAATCTATAAATATTATTAGTAGATATGGAATGCTGTATATGTCACTGAGTTATCCAGTATTAATAATACCAAATAAGTATATGACCATGATGAATTGATTTTCAAATAAATTGCAATCCTCACCATACATATTTACCATGCATTATAAATATTAGATAGTTTTTCTTTTTATGATTTTGGTTGTTAAATTCTAGCATCTTTCAATATTTTCAGCAAAAAAGTGAGAAATATTCAGCCCTTAGGTACACACAACTTCCGCATACAACCGGTCGTAGGGGAATGGCTAGAAAGACCGAAGACATGGTAAGTTAATTAACTATAGCATTATTTAACATTATTTTATACCTGTCAGTTTATTAATTTAATGTTATTCTATTTTTAGAAAAAAGAAAGTGTAGATCCATCGTCCATAAGTAGAGCTGATGTGTGGATTAGATCTCACATTAAAAAAAATGGTGAACCAGTGAACATGGAAGATGCGAATACTATTGTAAAATTGTTTTTAATTTTATTGGTATATTTTTTTTGAAACTATGATATTTTTACCATTGTACATTATCTATGTGTATTTATTTATATAGGAGGAGATCAAAAAATATGGTAGCCTATCCCAATCCGGCTCGACACAGAATGATATCGGAAAAGATGCTCTTGTACATGTATTGGGACAAGATAAACCGGGACGGTTAAGGGCATTGGGTAGGGGTTGCACTTTAACCAAGCTAGCTTTGGCCCAGTCCAAAGATAAACAAGTGTCTCGGTGTCGAGAGGAAATAATAGAATTGAAGGGAATGATACAGACTCTGATGGACCAGAAGGTAAATTTTTGGAAATTAATTTATATTCGTAAAATATTAATTTATATTCGTGCTTCGCTGCAGGGTAAAGAAAGTTCGAGAAGGAACTCACCTGATTCGGTAAAAATAATATTTATATTACTCAATAAATGAAATTTATATTTTATTTTTTTAATCCAGTAATTGATTTAATTTTCGGTTGATTAATTGTAGAGCGACGATGAAGTATGTTTGCTGTTGAATTGGGATGGAACCTCTGGAGTTGTTGCCCATGGGAGGCTGTTGTCCATGGACCCAGATGACGTCAATGGCATTCGTCTTGGACCAAATGCTGGGAGCGTTGTTATAGATTCTGTGGATAAAGCAGATACTTATTTATGGAGGCCTACACCTGAAATGGCAGTCTTAGCAGACGCTAAGAATAAGGTAGTTGCTTGGCCATCAGTTTGCATCAAGGTCCCGCTGCGAACACGGTTGAACTGTAGTGCAGCCAGTACGGTAATTTTTTTCACGTTAAGTATATTAGTGTAATATGCTGCGAGCTTATTGATGTCTAAAATGCAGCGAGCACACCCCCCATCTGAATAAAAATTTAACACATATTCGTTGTTTTTGTATAGCATACTAAAGTCTTGAATTTCACTTCTCATTTTTAGAGTACCAGCATCATCGAAGACACTTGCAAGATTTACGGTTGGACTGAGGGTGAAGGTGTAGTTGTCGAAGGAAGAATCCACGCCACTGATCCAAAATATACTATTAATGGTATTCCACTCGGTCCGTCTGCTGTTGTGATTTGGGTGGACAAAGTAGTAAATAAAGATGCTTATTTGTGGCGACCCACATCTGATATGTCGTGCATTGGAGATGCAGTTGGTAGGAAAGTAGCATGGCCAAGATCAAAAGTAGAAGCTGATCAAGAAAAACTAGATGAGAGTCGTGATGATACTGAAAATGTTGTGAATTCTCCCATGAAATCCGCACATATGGTCATGAATAAATCGCAAAATGTAAGTATTAATTTTCAAATTTGAAGAAGTTAACTGTGTATGAAAGTTTATTTAATGTGCATGTATACATTGTGCATAATAATCTCTTTTCTTTCAGCCGATTGCAACCATGCAAAAGGATGCCAAATGCCAGTTGATCGATTTGGGTGGAGCAGACGTAGTGGTTGAAGGAAGTATTGCATCAACTGATCCGATAACGATGGTCCATTGTCGTCCATTGGGACGTAATGCTGTAAAAGTTTGGATTGAACTGGTGATAGTTCCAGATGCAGAGATATGGAGACCAACATCGGGTCTGACGTGCATGGATGATTGCTTTGGCGTTCCCATAGCTTGGCCAATGGAAAAAATCATTATTAAGTCAAAATGAAAGGTATATAATTTTTTTATATATACATTAGGAATGCTAGCAGCTAAAGTGCAGATAGATTTTTGGTAAAATGATAAAAGTACATAAGTAGGGGTGTTATATTCAAATTGTGATTGAATGATTGTGATTGGTGGTTCAGGTTCAAGGGAGGGAAAATAATTGATGGTGAGGAGTTATGTATGGATTGTGGTGGAATGTTAGTGATGCAGTTTTAAGTTCAGGTTTTGTTTTCTCACTCTTTTGTTCTGTTCTTTGTTGACAGGTAGTTCAGGTTTTGAAGACATCAGCAATGACAGGTGGTTCAGGTTTTTATGGTGGTTCAGGTTTTGCTCGGTACTTTGGTTATTTCAGACGTTTATTTCAGATGTATATGTACGGTTATGACACTTATGGTAGTTTGGTTATAACACTTATGGTAGTTTGGTTATGTATGTGTACGGGTAGCTTTTTGTCGACACCTATGTATGTGGATGTATGAATGTCTATGTATCTTGTGGATCTTCAATGCGTATACGTATTTTGTAGTTGTTTAATATATTGTGTTCAAAAGTGTATGTGCTTGCGTATTCTGTTATTATATAATTGGATGCTAGATCAAGGGTAAATCTGGAGTAGCAGGTGGAGGGAAACAAACGCTACTGGATATTATTTATTTTGGTAGCGTTAAAATGTCGCTACAAAAGAGTGATTAAAAATTCAAGTTCACTTATGCTGGCGTTTATTAAGCGCTACAAAAAATGTATATAACGCCATTAAAAGGTAACGTGGAGGAGAAAACCCTTTCGGTGGCGTTAAACAGGTGCTACAAAAAATTTAGATAAGGCCATAAAAAAGTATCATGGAGGAGAAAACCTTTTCGGTGGCGGTAAATAGGCGCTACAAAAAGGAATTCTACGGCGTTATAAAAACGCTATCAAAAAAACAAATTTGGTGGCGTTTATAAAAGTGCAACTAATACTCGAGGATTTTTAGTGGCATGTTTTCTCGTAACGATTATCGGAATGCCACTAAAAATACGTAGTGGCGGTTTTTGGGCGCTACAAAAAATCAGTTTTCTTGTAGTGTTATTCTGCCCTTCCCCAAAGTACCGTTATGGGTTAATTACATAGTGAAAAAATATATAAAGAAGTAATACTCTCAAAGATCATTATTTATGCCAATCTATTTCCTTTTAAAAATGAGAGTGGGTTATTTGTTTTGAAACCTTAAAACATCACTTTCGAAACCATTGGATGACCTCCTTCGAAAGCATAGAAAACCTCTTTTCAAAACTCTAAGTATTTACCTTTCGAATGCATCAAAACTTTACTTAATAATCTTTAGGAAAATAGATTCAAAACTAATGAAAGTACCCCCTTTCGAAAACGTTGGGTTTTACTCCTTAAAAACATCCTTTGGGTCAAAGTGGTTATATACGAAAGTATCTCTTTCGAAAACTCTTATAGAATTGTTTGAGGAAAATCAGAAGGTGTCGGAACCACCTATTCGTAAGCTCAAAACCTTTAAGTTAAAACTTCGAAGGGTGGCGTCGAAACACCCTTTTGACCCTATTGCCTTCAAAACCCTCAACCCCTTTCGAAAGCATTTAGGAAGTGGCTTAGCTTAGGTTAAAACTGAGATAACCCTTTGAAAGCATTGATGGCTTCAATACATTCTGAAGGGAAAATAGCGCCCGGGTGTCGACTTGGTCGAAACCATTACTTTCGGAAGCACTTAAACAAAAGGAACCCCTTTTGAAAGCTAATACTTTAAACATAAAATAGCAACCTTCTTCGAAAGCTATTTATAAACTCCTTTCGAAAGCATTTATTTCGACTGGGTCGAAAGCTCTAAGCAAAACAAATTAAATACTTAACTTTTGAAAATCAAACAGGGTTTCGACCCCATCGGAAGAATTCCTCTCGACACCAAAGCTTCCGCCTTTCCTCCAATCCACTACGTACCATCTGAGTGATACCTCGTGTATTGGTTACGAATAAGTGGGTTTCAGCTGGGTTGGTTTAGATTGAGTTGAAGCGAAAGCATGGAGTCAAAGGCCACTTCCAAAAGTGGTGAAACCAACTTTTATTTAAAAGGCTGAATTAAAGCTAAGTTTAGTAAATGCTTTGTAACTAACCTGCCCATTTGTAAACACCTGATTGGTTGCCACAAAACTTTTCAAATACTTTACAAAATAACTGCTGCATTTATCAGATCTAAATCAAAGGAAAATTAATGTTTACGTCCTTCCATTAAGTAAAACCCATATTGCAAATAATTCCTTCTTTCAAAATAATTTATTTTCCATAGCAAATTAATTTGGAAAAATCCCCAAATATCACAGAAATTCAATTTCATCATGTTATCTAACATATTAAAATTTCAAACCCAATTTCTTCCTGAAATAATTAAAATAAATTTCAAACCCAATTATAGCATATTTTCTTTTAGAAATTCATAATAAATTCTCCATAGCTTGGAAAATTATGAAAAATTAAACCCATCTCTAAAATCATGTTTTACCTAACATATAATTTTTCCATGGCTTTCTAAATCCAATAATAATCAGTTTTGCCCAAAAACCGTGCAATTTCATATGTAAATGAATTGGTTTAAATCAAACATATAATAACCCAAGCATATCATCATCCAAAACATCATGAAATGAATTTAATCTTAAATCCAAAAACATATGATTATAAAAACAAAATAGAGATGGAATGAGTTATTATTCACCTTCGATATGATAAGGAATTTGAGACTTGTTGTTGATTAATCCTTCCAAGCTTTGATCCTTAGCTCTAGATTGAATTTTCCTCTTTTCCTCCTTGTTAATGGTCGGCTCTAGTTTTGGTTTTTGATTTACATTTGTGAAAAATGAGAAATGAAACGTGAATGGGCAAATACAAAAGTGTATAGCCGTGAGTATGAGGAGGTGCGAATCTTTACTAATATGCCCATGTGTACATTAATTAGCGTACAAACCAAATTAAGCCCATTTATATTATTATTAAACCCGACCCTATACGTTTCATACAAATCTCAATCCCCTTATCATCATTATTCGATTTAATTTATATAATTAAATTTCCTGAATAATGTTATCAAAAATTAGGGTTGTTACAGGCTTCCCCCCTTAAAGAATTTCATCCTCGAAATTCAGTAAGGACTAAATTCAAAACATAGAAATCATATGTAACAGCTCCTTACAAACATACTAGCCAATCTGACTGGTAACTATCTATATAAATCTAATATAGACATACCCACAAAGCAGTTTAGGATAAGTATCTCTAATCCTATCCTCTGTCTCCCAAGTACAGTGCTTCTCATTGTCGCTTCATTGAACTTTCACCAATTTGACTGTGTTGTTCATCAATCTTTTCTCATCCCTCGCCACAACCCAAACTGGTTGTCTAACAAAAGTAAAATTAGGCTCTACTATCAAGTCTTCCAACCCTGTTGGAGGAATAGTAGTCTCTGGATCATGCACATACTTGTGAAGATGAGACACATGAAATACATTATGGACACTTGTCATACTGCCCGACAACCCTACTCTGTATGCAAGCTTCCTAATCCTCTCTATAATTTGGAATGGTCCAACATATCTCGAGGCTAACTTCTCTGACTTTCCAAATCCTACCACACCCTTCATCGTTGACACCGTAATAAAAACCTTATCTCCAACTGAGAACTCTAGGTCTTTACGCCTCTTATCTGCGTAACTTTTCTACCTAGATTGATCTTTCTTCATCCTTTCTTGGATTAACTCAATCTTATTTGATGCCTCCCTAACCAAATCAGGACCTAAAACCAATCTGTCTCCAGTCTCCAACAAACATGCTGGTGATTTGCATGGCCTTCCATACAAAGCTTCAAAACGTGCCATTCGTATGCTGGTCTGGTAGCAACTATTATAGGAAAACTCAACTAAATGTAGGTCATCTTCCCAAGATCCACCAAAGTCCAATGCACAAGCTCTCAATAAATCCTCGAGTACCTTATTGACTCTCCACGTCTGCCCATATGTCTGAGGGTGATATGCAGTACTCATATTAAGCTTGGTACCCAATATTTCTTGTAGACTCTTCCAGAATTCACTAGTAAACAAGGCATCTTTATCATTGATTATACTACTAGGAACTCCATGTAGTCTAACTATGTTCTTCATGAACAACTTAACTAAAAGAGGTGCCGTCTTGGTTGACTTAACTGGAATGAAATGGGCACTCTTGGTCAATCTGTCCACTATGACCCATATACTTTCATTTCCCCTATTTGACCTTGGCAACCCTTCTATAAAATCCATAGATATCGAATCCCATTTCTACACTGGAATCTCTAAAGGCTGAAGCAATCCACTCGGCTTCTGATGTTCGGCTTTCACTTGTTGACAATTGCACACTGCCTAACCCACAAGCTAACATCCCTCTTCATACCTTCCCAATAGAAGCTCCTCTTCATATCTTGATACATCTGAGCCCCTCCCGGATGAATCACGAACTTGGACTGATGACACTCTCCAAGAACTTCTTTTCTCAAGTCCTCCACATTTGGAACACACAACCTTCCCTTCTTTCTTAACCATCCTCTTTAGTCAAGGCTAAAGTCCTTTAGACCATCGATCTCATCTCCAATCTTGAGCCTTTTAATCCTCTCAGCTAACACTGGATCCTCTTTTTTCTTAGAAGCAATCCTTTCGATCAACACTGGTCGAACTTCTAAACAGGACAATATGGCGGTACACTGACTAGAACTAGCAATCGATCTTAACTATACTCCACAACTGGCCAAAACTTCTAAATCCTTCCACTCCACCAACATAGCAAACACCACATTCTAATGTTTTCGGCTAAGAGCATCAGCTACCTTATTACCTTTCCCTGGCATATAATTTATACAAAAATCATAAGCAGCCAAAAACTCCAGCCACATCTGCTGTCTCATATTCACTCCTTCTGAGAGAATAAATACCGTAAAGACTTATGGTCAGTATAAAGCTCAAACCTCTCCCCTAAGAGATAATCTCTACAAATCTTCAATGCGAAGATTACTCCTGTCAACTCCAAATCATGAGTATGGTACCTAACTTCGTGCAGTCTAAGCTGTCGTGAAGCATAGGCAATAACTTTACCATTCTACATCAACACTGCCCCTAATCAAGTTTCGCATGCATCTGTATATACCACCAGCCCTTGGTTTTCATCAGGAACTACTAAAACTGGTGCATTGGTCAACAAATGCTTTAACTTAAGGAATGCTTCCTCACATTTGTCGGACTAGACAAACTTCACCTCCTTCCTGGTCAACTTAGTCAACGGTGCCGCTATCCGCGAGAAGTCCTTAATGAATCTCCGGTAGTAGCTAGCAAGTCCAAGAAAACTCCTGATCTCAGTCACCGTTTCTGGTCTCTTCTAATTATTCACAGCTTCGATCTTATTTTGATCGACTGACAACCCTTTCTCTGAAACCACGTAACCAAGGAACTTAACTTCTTTCTTCCAAAAATGACACTTAGTCAACTTCGCCTTCAGCTGATTCTATTTCAGCGTCTCAAGCACTACTCTAAATGAACTTCATGCTCCTTTTCATCCTTAGAGTACACTAAAATGTCATCTATTAATACCAAAACAAATCTATCCAAATACTCTCAGAATACACTATTCATCAAATCCACAAACAAAGCAGGTGCATTCATTAATCCAAATGGCATCACCAACCACTCATAAGAACCATACCTAGTTCGGAAGGCCGTCAAAGGAATACTATCCTCCGCCACTCTTAACTGATAGAAACATGTCGCCAAATCAAATTGGGAAAACACTTTGGATCCATTTAACTAATCAAATAGATCATCTATTCTTGGCAAAGGATACTTATTTTTGATCATCCTTTCATTCAACTTACTATAGTCAATACACATTCTCAATGACCCATCCGGTTCCTTCACAAACACCGCGGCCGCTCCCCAAGATAAACTGCTTGGCCTGATAAATTCCTTCCTTCAAGATCCACTAGCTGCACCTTCAATTCATTCATCTCTGTAGGTGTCATCCTGCTAGGCGGCTTACTAACAGGTTCGGCTTCGGGCACAAGATTTATACGAAACTCAACTGCTCGTTTCGGTGGTAGTTCTTTGACTGGCTCAAAGACATCTGCAAACTCTCTTGCTAACCGAACCTGACTTAACCCATCTCCTATCTCCATAGCATTAAGCAAAGTACTAACACTCCGGTCAGAATTCTCTTTTGAGAGTATTACTCGGTTATGGCTATCAGGATGTCTCGGTGATATCTCCCTATCATGGCAAAATATTCTAGCCTCATACCCACCGAACCAATCCATACCCAAGATGATTCCGAAATTTACGAAATCAATAACATACAAACTGCATGCAAATTTGTGACCTAACAAATCAAATTCTAACTGGTCGCACCTTAACCCTAGAGTTGCATACCCTCCTATTGGATTCGCAGCCCTTAAGGAAGCAATAAGGTAGGTGTGTTCTAAGCATAATCTACCAACTAAATACTGAGATATAAATGAGTGTGATGCACCAGTATCAAAAGCTACCCTAACAAGTATATTATGAATCAAAAACATACGTTCCATCACGGTCTTTCCTTTTTCAGTTGCAGTAGGCCTAGCCGGTCCAATAGCAAAAACCTTTCCTTTGTCCTCCCTAACTGGCTCCGGGCACTGATTCTTGTAATGCGCAACTTGATCACAGTTGAAGCACTTCACATTCTTCTTACTTGCAGCTTTCTTTCCATTTCTTGATCGGCACTCATTCGCAAAGTGACCGTTCTTGTCACACTTATGGCAAACTATCTCAGCCTTTGACTTTTTAGCAGTATCTCCCTTTTGGGCTCCTTTCTTCTTAAAGAACTTTCGTCTCTTCCCCTGAGAACCCTAGGTTTACTTGGATCACGGAGATGTGGCAGGGTCGCCATAGCAATCTCGAGCCTCAGTCCCCTAATTAACCTCTCGTTCCTTCGGATGCCAGTGTCTATAATATTATGTTCATAACGAAACATCTCCTCAAACTTAGTGGCATACTCAACAACCGACATATCTCCATACTCTAGATCCATAAACTTCCTCATCAGCTCTGATTTTGCAAATTCAGACACAAACTTCTGCTCAAATCTCCTTTTAAAATCATCCCAAGTTAACTACTCTTCCAGAACTCCGGCAGTAACACTATTCCACCAGTGTAGCGCTGACCCCTGCAACTATCTAGAGGTCAATCTCTCTTTTGCCCATCATTTAGACCCAAATCAGCAAATATACGCTCACAGTGCAACAACCAATTCTCAACCTCCATGGCACTCTCCGTCCCCAAGAATGGCTTCCCACCCAAACAGGTGTAGTCTCTACTCAGCAAGGCATAATTGTTTCCAATTGGAGCCATATGAGTAGCTCCTCTAACATTTCCAGCAATTCCTGCAGCTGCTCCTGCTTGCATCAAACCAACGAAGAACTGATACAACGCCCACATATCTACTGGTGGATTTCTAGCACCCACATTGGCATCAACATTTTGATTATTAGCATTTGCCGATCGACCCGGGTTCCTCCTGGTAGTGGATCGAGCATTTCCATTAGTTGTGATGCTTCCTCTACCAAGATTTCCTCTTCCGTTTCCTGCTTCCATATCTCCTTTCTCGTAAATCTGAATACGAGCCTTTGTAAGATAAAGAAGAACGGTCTAAGAGAGCGGGAATACGTACTTATATATTAAACTATATATCAAATACATGTACGTTACTATAGCGTTAAACCAAACCCTAATCTTATTATCTGATTCATTGGATTATGTTTGAAAAATCCTTCAGATTTAAATTTCTTTTAAAGTTTCATAAACCTATGCTCTAATACCAACTTGTAACATCCCCTTACTTGGAGGCCCAAAGCTAACGGCTACGGATGCTAT
The DNA here is from genome assembly GCA_030737815.1 of Allium fistulosum. NCBI lineage: Eukaryota > Viridiplantae > Streptophyta > Magnoliopsida > Asparagales > Amaryllidaceae > Allium > Allium fistulosum. The sequence continues at coordinate 839,281,980 of CM060906.1, forward strand.
AGTCATCCGTAGTTATTAATCCTAGACGACAAATAAGGCAATGTTAGATACATTGATACACAGAAACACATGAATATGGAGAGTTTTAAAATAGCAAACAAAGTCCACATTCCATTTTAAAATATTTCAAATTCATTACATAATCCTAGAGCCTAGACCACGTTCAAATAAAATATACTTATTAAAAAATACACCAAGAGTGACATATGAAGATGCCCCCTTGGATGATTAGAGTGTATAATAAGGCACTAAAACAAATTTTCCTTTACAATCAAACACACAGCGGAAATAAAAGAACTCTAATAACAAGCTTGCCTCCTGCACGTCTTCGGAAGCTTTATTCGTCTAAAAGAACACCTGGAAACCTTAACTCTCAACCTACTCAAAATCAATTGAGAACCCGAGAGTTTAAGGGGAAAACAAAAACTTCGAGTCAGATATAAAGCCTGGTATGAATAATAACGTACCATCTCAAATCATTTAGATATCTAGTGAGACCACGTCGCTTAGCGGAACGGGCTTTCCCCTCACTAATATCCTATAACATTTATAAATCTATATACTGTGCTCTTGCATCCATAATGGTTAAAACATAGTATTTCAAATCATTATGATTATATGCAAATCAAGTAATTCAAATCTGTATTACCTATCCTCATTCATTCTGACTATCTGTCTCTATTATAGTTTCTAGGCTTACTATTAACCTATTAAATGTTTATGGACTATCTATCCAATTTCTTAGTTTTCATGGGATCACTAAGAACCTATTGGTAACTCCAATATCTTTTCTATTATCCTAGTTTTCATGGGCTAACTAGGAACCTATTGACTAAGTGTCAATATCTTAATCCGGATATAGTTTTCATGGGATAACTATATACCTATTGGCCCCTGCCAATATCAAATCATAGTTTTCATGGGTTGACTATGAACCTATTGGCCCCTGTCAATATCTTTCCCTTTACACAGTTTTCATGGGGTTACTGTGAACCTATTGGCCCCTACCAATATATTTAATTAAGATTTTATCATTTCATAAGTTATATTCACTACTGGGTCAACCTAGCTGGTTATCTTGCCCTTCCCCAAAGTACCGTTATGGGTTAATTACAATGTGAGTAAATATATGAAGAAGTAATACTCTCAAAGATCTTTATTTTGCCATGGTATTTCCTTTTAAAAATGAGAGTGGGTTATTTGTTTTGAAACCTTAAAAATCACTTTCAAAACCACTGGACGACTTCCTTCGAAAGCATAGAAAACCTCTTTTCAAAACTCTAAGTATATACCTTTCGAATGCATCAAAACCTTACTTAATAATCTTTAGGAAAATAGCTTCAAAACTAATTAAAGTACCCCTTTCGAAAACGTTGGGTTTTACTCCTTAAAAACATCCTTTGGGTCAAAGTGGTTATAAACGAAAGTATCTCTTTCGAAACCTCTTATAGAATTGTTTGAGGAAAAGTAGAAGGTGTCGGAACCACCTATTTATAAGCTCAAAACCTTTAAGTTAAAACTTCGAAGGGTAGCGTCGAAACCCCCTTGTGACCCCATTGTCTTTGGAACCCTTAGCCCATTTCGAAAGCATTTAGGAAGTGGCTTAGCTTAGGTTAAAACTGAGATAACCCTTCGAAAGCATTGATGGCTTCAATACACTTGGAAGGGAAAATATCGACTGGGTTTCGACTTGGTCGAAACCATTACTTTCGAAAGTACTTAAACAAAAGGAACCCCTTTCGAAAGCTAATACTTTAAACATAAAATGACAACCTTCTTCGAAAGCTATTTATAAACTCCTTTCGAAAGCATTTTTTTGACTGGGTCGAAAGCTCTAAGCAAACCAAAGTAAACACTTAACTTTTGAAAATCATACCGGGTTTCGACCCCATCGGAAGCATTCCTTTCAACACCATAGCTTTCGCCTTTCCTCCAATCCACTACGTACATCTGAGTGATACATTGTGTATTGGTTACGACAAAGTGGGTTTCGGCTGGGTTGTTTTCGACTGAGTTGAAGTGAAAGCATGGAGTCAAAGGCCACTTCCAAAAGAAGCTGAACCAACTTTTTATTTAAAGGCCGAATTAAAGCTAAGTTTAGTAAATGCTTTGTAACTAACCTGCCCATTTGTAAACACCTGATTGGTTGCCACAAAACTTTTCAAATACTTAACAAAATAACTGCCGCATTTATCAGATCTAAATCGAATAAAAATTAACGTTTAAGTCCTTCCATTAAGCAAAACCCATATTGCAAATAAGTTCTTCTTTCAAAATAATTTATTTTTCATAGCAAATTAATTTGAAAAATCCCTAAAAATCATAGAAATTCAATTTCATCATATTATTAAACATACTAAAATATCAGACCCAATTTCTTCCTAAAATAATTAAAATAAATAAAATAAATTTCAAACCCAATTATAGCATATTTTCCTTTTGAAATTCATAATAAATTCTCCATAGCTTGGAAAATTATGTAAACTTAAACCCATCTCTAAAATCATGTTTTACCTAACATATAATTTTTCCATTGCTTTTTAAATCCAATGTCAATCGTTTTTGCCCTAAAACCGTGCAATTTCATATGTAAATGAATTGGTTTAAATCAAACATATAATAACCCAAGCGTATCATCATCCAAAACATCATGAAACGAATTTAATCTTAAATCCAAAAACATATGATTATAAAAACAAAATAGAGATGGAATGAGTTATTATTCATCTTAGATATGATAAGGAATTTGAGACTTATTGCTGATTAATCCTTCCTTTCTTTGATCCTTAGCTCTATATTGAATTTTGCTCTTTTCCTTCTTGTTAATGGCCGACTCTAGTTTAGGTTTTTGATTTGCATTTGTGAAAAATGAGAAATGAAACATGAATGGGAAATTACAAAAGTGTATAACCGTGAGTATGAGGAGGTGTGGCTATTTACTAATATGCCCATGTGTACATTAATTAGCTTACAAACCAAATTAAGCCCATTTATATTATTATTAAGCACAACCCTATGCATTTTATCCAAATCTCAATCCCTTTATCATCATTATTCGATTTAATTTATCTAATTAAAATTTCCTGAATAATGTTATCAAAAATTAAGGATATTACATCCAATATGTATTGCATAATTATAAATGCCATTTTCTATGTTCTGACCAATGTGGTTGCAAGAGCAGAGTATATGGTTGTCATGTTTTGATAAGGTAATAGTGAGAGGAAAACCCGCTCCGCTCAGCAGTGTGATCTCACTAGATATCTATTTATTTCAAGATGGTAGGTTATTATTCACACCAAACTATTGTCAGACCTAAAGTATTTGTTTTTCCACTTAAACTTTCGGGTACTCATTTAAGGGTCGAGAGTAAGGGCTTTCAGGTTCCAGTTAGGCAATAAGCTTACGGAGACATGTAGGAGACAATCTAGCAATTAGGAGCTTTATCTATATACGCTGTGTAGTTTGGTTTTATCTATTTGGATGTAATGGCAAAGTGTTATAATTGCCAAGTATCTGACTCTGATCAACCAAGGGGCATCTTTATATGTCATTTTAGAGTATTTTGTAATCATTATAATTTCACTGAGTGTGGGTTGCGAATGGGAGTATGTAATGAATATGAAATACAATTTATGAAATGTGAAAAATTATCTTTAAACTGTGTTTGAAATCTTTCATATTCATGTGCTTCTGAATATTGGTATGATTAACACAGCCGCATTTTGTCATTGAGAATTAATAACTCTAGATGACTGCAGCATCCATAACAGTTAGTTCTGGGCCTTAGAGTGAGGGATGTTACAAGGCCTCTATTATCATGAAGGACGGGCTATCCTTCCTCCTCTTGAACTTTAATAGATAAGTGAGCTCGTTGAATCGTAGGGGCCAATCGAATCTTCACATGAAAAGAACGTATAGAGAGCTCAACAAGACATGTTCGTTTGGATGGTGGAGCAAGCCTGATCTCCTGTAGAAATCTCATTAGGGTAGTTCATATAATTTTGAATATGTCTAAATGTGAGATGTGTAGTCAACATAATTATACGACGAGTGGTCAGATTAAAATAAGATGGACAGTTAGTTTAAATTATGACAGGCGGTCATTTAAAATTAAGATGGATAATCTAATGAATTGGGATGGGTAATCCAATACGTAATGCATAATTATAAATGCTATTTTCTATGTTCTAACCATTGTGGTTGCGTGAAAATAGTATATGGTTGTCATGTTTTGATAAGATACTATTGAAAAGAAAACTCATTCCACTCAACAACGTGCACTAGATATGTTTTTGGTTCGAAAAGGTGGGTTATAATTCACACCAGACTGTTTTGATCCAAAGTTTTTGTTTTTTCCCTTATACTCTCAGATACTCATCTTAGTAGGTCGAGAGTAAGGGCTTTTAGGTTCTAGTTAGACGAATAAGCTTATGGAGACGTGTAGTAGGCAATATAACTATTAGGAGCTTTATTTATATCCTCTGTGTAGTTTGGTTTTGTCTATTTGGATGTAACATCAAAGTTGTAAAATTATCAAGTATCTGACTCTGATCAACCAAGAGGGCATCTTCATATGTCGCCCTAGGAGTATTTTATAACAATTATAATTCTCTGAGCGTGGGTTGCAGATGGGATTATGCAGTGAATATGAAATACCATTTATGAAATGTGAAATTTAGTTATTAAATTGTGTTTGAAATCTTTCATATTCATGTGCTTCTGAATATTGATATAATTAACATAGCCATATTTTGTCATCGAGAATTAATAACTATGGATGACTGCAACATCCGTAGCAGTTAGTTTTGGGCCTCAGAGTGGGGGATGTTACAAGGCCTCTATTATCATGAAGGATGGGCTCGCCTTCCTCCTCTTGAAATTTAATAGATAAGTGAGCTCGTTGAATCGCGGGGGCCAATCAAATCTTCGCATGAAAAAGACGGGTAGTGATCTCAACAAGGCATGTTCATTTGGATGGACGTGGAATGGAGCGAGCCCGATCTACTGTAGAAATCTCATCAGGAAAGGGTGGAACAGCTCTGCCAAGACACATGTAGTGATTATAGGATGTGTAGACAGGCGGGGATTGTGAGAAAATTCATTTTCAGCCAGTAGATGGACATCTTCTTCAAGGATGCCTTGTTGCAAGAAAATATTTCGAAGCGATTTTGCTGTCAAGGTTGTGGGCACCCGCTCTGGTGGGTCATTCAAAATCCTTAACCCTGGAGGTAGCGGACACGGTGTTAGATAAACTGGTACTAGCTAGCCTTGGGACTCAGAAGTTGTAAGTTAGTTAGTTCAGACTGGGACAGATGGTGAAACCAAAGCAGTAGAATATGTAGCTTTGGAAGGAGTAGACGACCCTTCGTACGGCTTGAGATGAGGCGATCGATGAGTCATTCTAAATAGTAAAAAACATAGCATTCAACACGGTCTGGTATGATTACTTAGAATAAGATACCTGTGTGACCAACACTCGAAATTCAAAAGAGGTCGATGTTTGTTGATTGATTGGATTTTGAGTGTTGACCGAGGCAGATACGGTGTGTTATCTACGCAAAGTGAGTCCAATGTCCCGAACGCCACTAACAGGACATCCTACATAAATAGTTCGCTCGTGCTAGGAAAATAAGTCGCATTGTGCTTTAAAATAATCTCTTTTGCTACTTACCCGTTATCGATGAAAATCGATAATGGATCCATGGTCCGAAGCAACACGAAAAGTTTTTCTTTTCAGGATCACTGGAAGTGCAATATTAAAAAGGTAGTGTGATGGAATCATCCAATATGCTCGAGTTAAAAGCTGTGCAGTTAATGCCCCGCTATTACCCCGCTATAACCTCACTATATCTCATAGCGGATTTCTACCGCTACGATTTTTCCATATAGCCCCAATATATAGCCTTTCCGCTTTAAGCCCCGCTATTTCCACTATATCCCGTTATTCCCGCTATATTCCGCTATTTCCGCTATATCTTCTTTACTAAAATGAATAGAAAAATTGCATTTATACATTATAAAAATTATGAAACTAGTTTATTTGATTTAATTTTTAATATATTTTTAGAAATGAAAATACTCTAATATTCTACTAAATTCAATTATGTTATATAACAGTTTTATGTTTATTTAAAGTATATTCGCACATGTTTTTATTTAAAATTATTTATGTATTAATTATAATTCAATTGAATGATATTTTTTCATTTAATTACCATTTATATATTTGAAAAAACATCAAGTATGAGTTTTATATACTATTTTAGAGCCATCCGCTATATCCCGCTTTATCCTCACTGTATCCCCGCTATGACTTTTTGCACCTCCACCGCTTTGAATCCGCCGAGCGCTTTAACTGCACAGGTTAAAAGTATATCATCATATCAGAGTTTATTCAACGATCAAGACTTAGCTAATTTCATGGAAAAAAACAATTGAAGCCAAAGAATCAAACTTCTCTCTGGAATCACACGAATTCAATTGGGGCAAGCTCTAACTTCACCATCGATTAAACACGCCAAAAATCAATTGCCACCATCAAATTAAGGTCAACCAAGTCGAGATCATCTTCTACACCATCGTTGCCTCGAAATTAATCAACACCAACCTTCAATTCAAGTTGAAAATCAAATCGGGTTCTAGGGTTTTGAGTTAAATCAGGTTCAAGATTTCAACCAGTGAATCTGAAGATGGTGGTCATTAACAATTATGGCGAGTAATCAGGAGAGGTAGTGATAGGTGATGGTGGCATGAAGTTAGGTCGACGACATTGGTAGTTGAAGGTTGAAGTAAAGTCGGTAGAAGAATACTCGAGTTTAAGTCGGTACCGACTTGTTACCTTCTATCCAATACAACTCAAATTCGTTGCGTTGAACCTACTCAACAACTTAAAGCGATACGTGATTTACGGTATGCAAATTACATCGCTAATGCAGAAAAGAGGGTTTTCATTTCGAGCCAAAGTAGATAGCTAACAGAAATCGATCGATCGAAGTCAAGTAAAAGCAACATATTGGCATGACATTCAAATTATTAATTAGAATTTGAAGAATAACAGCCCAAGCCTTGTTTCAATCCAGAGCACATTTTGTTTTCAATGAAAGCATACTCTGTGGGGGCAAATGTTAACTGGGTTTTCAACCAAGTAGAAGTCAACGGAAGTTAGAACGTCGAAATGAAGGCAAAATGACTTAAAATCTTGGAAGCACGCCCAGATGAAGCAAAGAAATGGCTAAGAGAAAACTCACCTAAAAATAAGCTAACTAAACATGTCGGTACCGACTTGTTCATGTCAGTGACGACTTGTTTTGGCTTCATATTTTTCTACTCCAACTTTACACGAGTCATCCTCTATTTCTTCCATGTTTGCTCAAGTGATTTTCAAGGGTTTAGAATGACTTATCCCAAGAGTTGAAGAGTTAACAACTAAAGCAGCAGAATAGACCAAGCAACGATGGAATGATCATCGAAATCAACCAATGATCGATTGAAACAACATGAGACACCTCAAAACAAAGTAAAATAAAGAATGCAAGAAATTTCAATGATAATCGAATTAAGCAAACATGTCAGCACTTACAAGAACAAGTTGGTACCGACATGTTTGTTTAACTCGGATGGTCTTGTGATTTCACATACTCCTTCCGGTCGACATTTGGACTCTGATCCAACTCGTTTTTTGGCCCAACACGACCGTTTCCCATATAAATATAAACCATAGAGCAATCAGAACAGGATCTGATTTCTGCCATCACCACTCGGAAGCTCTACCTCTACTTCAACTTCTACCTCCACACAATAGTCATCAAGGCATCTACTTTGGGCAATTCTAGGACTTAGAATCCATTCAACCCCTGTACTTATGACTTATTCTCTTTAGAATCTCTTGTAATCTCTAAAAAAGTACATCAGAACTATAAACAACAAAGCTATTAAGTGGACAAAGGCCATAGATTTCCGAACCATTATAAAATCCTGTGTCTCTCTACTTCATTTCTATTATTTTCCTTTTATTTCAACTGTTATCTGCTAGATCTAGGTCTCACAGGTTCCCTATAATCTATTCTTGGGTGTTGATCCATTTTTGGCATCAACATACACCGTACTCAAATCATCACTCTTAACTCTCATGGATAGAAACAAGTCTACTTTATCGGCTATTGTGCTAAGTACACGACTAAATACTTTTCGTAAAGAAGTAATACACAAAGCACGAATAACACACACAAAGCACGATCAAGTTACATAAATGATTTTAATCCCCTTTTTATTCAATTAATCCTTTATAAATTAAAACCTCTTTTATTAGTAAAATCCTTTTATCTAATGAAACTTCTTTCATTAATTAGAACATCCTTATTTAATTAAACTTCCTTATTTAATTAAGATTTCTTATTTAATTAATATTCCCTTATTTAATTAAACTTCCTTTTTTAATTAAAAATTAACTAATTTAATTAAACTTCTTATTAAATAAAACTTCTTATTCAAATAAACTTCTTATTTAAACTTGTATATATATTTAATTTCTCTTTTGTAAAAGATATATACTTGTATTTTACTATTCATTTATACTCTTTTCTATACTTCAAAAAGTTTTCGTATACTTATCTTTAACAATATAAATATATTCACAAATAGTTAACAAGATTTACTTACTTTAAAATATAATCAAAGAGGTTAAAAAAATGTTAGTAAAACATTGTTACTATAAACCACTTTTCTTTTATAAATTAAACATATTACTTTTTCTATCTTTTTACAAAAGATTTCAATACTTGTTATTATCTTTAAAATCCCATTATTAAATATCTAATTATATTTATAATATTTTCCAATTTAAAATATAATTCAAGGGTTTAAAAACAAATATTACTAAAACATTGTTTACTACAAATCCAAAATATTTCATACTTTTAGCATTTTTCTTTAAAAATCTCATTAAAGATTTGATTACATTTATAAGGGTTTAAGACAAATGTTAGTAAAATATTATTACAATAACCCAAAACTATTTACATATAATTACCTTTAAAATATTCATTATTAAATATCTGATTATATTCCTAAGTATAATTAATAAGGGTTAAAAACAAATGTTACTCAAACATTGTTTACTATAACCCAAAACCATTTTTACACTTATATTAATTTTATGACATTCATTTTAAAGATCAAGCATATTCACACTTATTAATTAAGGTGATACATATAATTTAACTTTTAAAAATAATTTAATTTAACTTAAGTATTAAAATCTAGACTTCCTTTACTACATTTATAAAATACTTAACTTACTTTTAAAACTTCTATATATTTACTAAAAACTTTTTTACAATGATATATATATATGTATGTATATATATATATATATATGTATGCATGTATTTATGTATGTATACTAACTTATTTATAAGATAAAATATTTAATAATAAATACAATTCAAAAGAATATTATATTACATAAGTTTATATTTACTATAATAAAATATTTAACTAATTTCTAAAAATATATAATTTAAAAAGACTTTAAAAACTCTTAAACTATGGATTCAAACATTTATATTAAATATCAATTAAAAATACTTATTTTATAATTTATCTAAAAACCATAAAAAAATGTTTTATAATTTAAAAGGCTTTACTTAAAAAATTCAAAAATAATTATTAAAAATATATTTAAACCTTGATAATTTTCCAATAATAAATACACTTATAGTGTTTATTAAAAATATAAAGAAGCCCTAGAATGCCCTTTGTAACGACCCAGAATTTTTAATGTTTTAAATGTAAATATTTAATTTATTTAAATATTCAAATTTGATTCGAATATAATAAATTATAACAAAATTTATTTTTAATAAAAAGAATCAACTTTTATTATAGTATTTTTAATTTGATTTATAGGATTTTTCCATAATTTTTAATTTGGAAAATATTTAAATTATCGTTTGACGTATTTTACGTTAACTGTTAATATTTTTGAAATTTTACAAAATAAGATAACCAGTGTATTTTATTATTATTTTGAAATCATGTTGTGTTTTTGTACATGATCATATTTTTGTTTTTTCATTCGCAGTTTGTACGCGAACGAAAATCTATGCAGCGAGGCGCCAAAAATCACAAGATAAGTATAACTAACACTTGACAATTTAACACACTTTTCTATTTGCCTCTCTCCTTTTCTCTTTTACTTTTCTTTTTAAATAATTTCTAATAAATAAAGAAAGTGAGCAAATTGAGCTTCAAAAATCAACAACAATTCAAAAAATACTAAAAATTATAAAACAAGGATCTTTGAGTCCATGGCGACTAGATCTACAATTATGTATGTTTAGTTGAGTTTGGTGATGTTTTAAGATGATCAACTTATTCGACAATAAATAATCAAAGCTAGGGTTTGGATTTGTTAATGACTGAGGTGGAGTTTGGTCGAGTCGATGTTGGCGTTGGATTTCTGGAGCGGAGATGGACTTGTAGGAGAAGTATGGTGAAGCTCGATCATGGTTTAGAGAGTGTGACAATTGTGAAAAATAGGCCTTGATCTGCAGATCGCGATTGGCTTTGGGTGGCCGGAATCGATATGGAGGAGCTCGTCATGTTCGACTTACAATGGGGTGCGTGATGGTGGCATCCACAAGAGGTAAAATGGCCTATAGAGGTGGTGGGGAGGGGGGTTATTAGGTCATCAGGTCAAATTGTGAATAGGTTGATCGAGTTGGCCATTGTCGGGTCTGTCGTGAAGCTCAGGCGGAGAGGAATCCATTGGCGAAGACGGCGTTAAATTCCGTCGACTCTAGCTCCGTGTCGAGGTAAGGATGTGCACGAATTGGGGTATGTGTACATATACAGGTATCGGCTTTGTTTCGGGAAGAGAAAGAGAGTTAAGAGAGAGAGGGAGTTGTTTTAAAAGGTGATTAGTTGGTTAATTAAGTTAATAAGTGAAATAATCATATCATTTTAATTCAAAAACTTATAAAATGAATATCTCCTTCATACGAGGTCTAATCGAGGCACGGTCTTTTGCGTTGCATTAGTAATAGCGATAGCTGCGTGTTGGAACTAGTTTCGTCGAGTTTGGAGGAAGCAAATTTTGGGCTAAAATCGAACGTTGATCAAACTGGAGCGCTTAAGCGTCAGTTGAAATTTCTATGAGTTATCTCACATCTGAATGAATACTATAATGATATATATATAGTAGATAAATTTTATTGTTTTGTGTTGATTAAATATTTGCTTTTGAAAAGGGAATGCCATTTAAAATGAAATACAAATAATTTTATAGAGAAATCCAGACTTCTCACTGTTGTAATTTTAATTTAAGTTGTATACCGGTTGATTTTAATTCCATTTATATATATGTTATAGAAATTGTAGAATGTAAAAGTTGGTAGTTTGACCATATTAGATGTGAATTTGATATATGTTAAAAGTTGAACTTTTTAGTGATAAAGGTAGTAATAGCATTGGTTAAGTACTATGGTAGCTATTGGTCTCGTTGTAGTATTTTGAACTACTGTTAATTGATGTTTTGATTTGGAATTGGTAGTGGATTTAGAAAATGATTTTTAAACTTGACTTTTAAGATTTTCTGTGTTATTTTATTTAAAAATAGTTTTTTGAACTTCTCTATTTCACTTCAACCTTTTTGATAATCTTTTCTAATTTATTTAAAAAAGTTTTTAAATTATTTTGGAATTATTTAATTTTATAGAAAAGTTATTATAATAACGATTGTTTAGGAAAAAAGGGTTTACCTTTTATTTTAAAGTGATTCTACTTTAAAAAGAAGATAGAAATATTTTGAAATAAATATTTATGAAACATTTTTGTATAAAATGTTGTATAAAATGATAGATTTAGAAATATTATTTTATAAGTAAAGGATAGTTTTATAAAGGGTATTTTATAAATAAAAGAATGGATTTATAAATGATATTTTATATAAAAGGGAAATTAGTATCATTTTGTTAAATTGGAAATAAATCACATTTGTGGATTTATAGTGATATTTAGAGTAATCGTTTTTATGGAAAGTATGTGTTTCTTTATTGAAACAGAAGATTTGTGATAAATATATGAAATTTATATTTGGAATTTTATAATTACATTAGGAGTTTCATAATTATATTTGGAGTTCTATAAAAGGAATTCACAAATAATTTTAGAGATTTGTAAAAGGAGCTTTATAAATATAGATGAATTCATAAAAGGATTTTAGAAATATGAAAGAAATGTTTAAAAGGGATTTTATAAATATAAAAAAGGATTCATAAAATTGGAGATTTAAAAAAGGAGATTTATAAATACGCTTTTATAAAAGGAGATTTATGAATAATATTTTATAAAAGAAGATCTATAATAAATATTTTATAAAGGAGATTTATAAACAATATTGTATAAAAGGAGATTTTTAAATAATATTTTATAAAAGGAGATCTATAAATGATATTTTATAAAGGATATTTATAAATGAAGGTTTATAAAGGAATTTATAAATAGAGTTTGTACATATAAAAGAGATTTACATAAAGGAATTTTATAAATGAAAAGAGGTTTGATTGCTATAAATTATAATTTCAAATTATAGTGGTATGTAAAGTCTTCTTTTCACACTTAACACTAAATTTTTAGGTATGAAAACTCATCTTTATATTGAGAATCAAGAATGTATGTCGAGACATGGGTAGTACACTAACTTGTCCAATTACATTGTTAATCGAGGGACAGTACTGTTTGAAATTAGGAAGTGGTGGTAAGTATATTTGGTCTAATTTCTATACGATCTATTTACTTACTCAAAAAGAAACGTGCTTTGGATTTATTATTATCAATGTTTTAAATGACATTTGTTTTGACCCAAATAAGTATGGTTTTGGAAAATGAAATCTTCCTTAAGATTTGTGAATACACTTATATCGTTGAGATAAACATATGGGTACATTTCTTGAGTATTGGAAATGTAGTGTATTCTGAATATACTTATACTGTAATATAAGTATATGGAAAAGTTTTATAAGTTTTGGAAGTGAAAAGTTTTGTGAGTATACTTATACAGTTGAGACAAGTATATCAATATTTTTAAAGTATTGAAAAGAGTAGAAGGGCGTTTGTGAATATAACTTTGTAAAAGTATTTTAATACAGGGATTTATAAAGTGGTTTTAATTAATAAAAGGATTAATTTAAGAGGCTTAGTGGTTGCTTTGTGCTTAACCATGCTTGGTTAAATCTTTGGTTGAATTGTTTGTTTATTTGATAGTAAATAACTGACTATCAAATCTCAGCCAGTTTTTAAAACCCTCAATTGTTGGTTCGGAGAGGACCGAGATCAGATATATTATCCAAAAACCAATTCGAACCGGCATAAGCGTTTGAATGTGAGACACCTTGAAGATGATGAAACCAAAGACGGAGTTCTTTGAAGCACAAAGGCTACTTACTACTAATCCTGAGAGTGATTCCAAAATGGATATAGTAGCTAGTACCTACGATTTGTTCATATCCTGAACAACTTGTATGGATAAATGCTGATATGGCATTGTCGCTTGGAGGGCAGTGTTAGCATTCCAAGTGGGATTTGCTGAAAAGGTAAAACATAGCCTCAAGCCTTACAAACGAGAATGACTAAAACAGGGGATATGCAGCAGGGCAATGTGGGTCACACCCATTAGGGTATGGGGATCACCCTTTTAGGTCACTATTTATGGAATTATGGATTGGGTATGTGCATGAGAGCTCTCGGGAAAAGGTTGCAAAGAAACCGAAGTGATAACATATTTTGCACTATCCAGTAAGTGGTCGGTCGGTCCTATGTTGGCAGTGGGTCTATATGAGGTCCTCGATACATTTTCTAGAAGTGTACAGTGGTAGGAGGTACCCCGTCTAATCATTGTATGAAATTTATTCTCTAGTAAGTGTCTTCGGACTTAGTTGTAAACCTATTATGCTGGAATGTAGGCTATAATTCAATATTTATTTTAAACCATAGACATTATTGTAATATTACAAGATTTCCTATGAAATGGTTTGGTTATCGTAAGAAAACACCTATCCGTTTTTATGTGCGACATTGTCTTACGAGACACCTTTATTTTTGAAAGGATTTTTAACATTAAATTCCATTTGGGGTGTGTTTCTCACGTTGGTTTATCAGACTGATCCTGGCTTTATTTTCTTGTAATGCTCGGGCTAGACCGAGCATATTTTCAGATCTAGTATGGATGCTTTGGAGCTTCACGAGACGAGGTAGATGCCTCTAAGAAGTATTCACGTATATTTTATTTCCGCTTCATTTGTTATTTCTGTTTATCAACAAATGTGAGGACAGGTTGTTATAACTATCCAGACCGATGGTTTGATAGTTAACTCTTATTGATGGATGTATATTACAGTTTTCTTTTGTAAAGATCTGTTGGATATTATATGTTACTCGTCATGATGTGAGATTTTGTTCTGTCTTTTCGGCACTTGAAGATTTGGCATATGAATACCGTGGATTTATTAGTATCGACTTTTGAGGGTTGAAAATGTCGGTCATTACAAGTGGTATCGGAGCTTAGGTTGAGCAAACACCTAGGCTTTAGTGGGGTAGACTCATTAGAGATAGGGTTAGTAATACCTTAGAATGAGTTTGAGTGTGTATATATATGAGCGCGTATTTGTTAGTGCTATAAAAATGTTTTATATTGTGTTAATTTATCGGTTGAATGGTTTATGAATTCTGATCGATGTAGAAGGTAAATTGTATCGATAGGGGTTCCTAAGCACTTGGATAAGACAAACCGACATAATATTGTTTTGAATTTGGTAAATGAACTAATTTTAACTAGAATTATTTTTTATATATTAAAGAATAATTTTCAAAAATTGATATATTAATTTATGATGTGTTTGTTTGTTCGGAAATGATAATATTCAGTTATAATCATTTATTGTTTGATTAGTCATGCTCATTCAGTTTAGGAGCATTGACTATTCTTTATTGTTTGATTATTTGTGCTTGCCTAATTTATGAGCATTTATTGTTTTGGTTGAATTAAATACGATCATCTGGTGAATTCAGTTTCATGATTTGATTATAAAGCATTCGACAATAATGTTGGGTGAACATTTTATGTCAATAAGAGTTGTTTATTATAATCTAAACCTAGGTATTCATTTGTGAAATTATTTTATATAAAGAGTGGAATATGTATAGTTTATATAAATATGGTTTATAAATAAAAAAGAGTTAAAACTGAGAATTTGAGAACTTAAATTCTGGTGTTTTTGAAAATTGTATTTCAAAGTTTTTGAGGAAATAATAATAGTTTTATTTGAAAGTATTTAGGAATATAAATATCTTAAAAGAATTTTTAAGGGTAAGAAGCACTGAACTCACTTCTGTTGCTGGACAATAATTCTAGTGATGACTGTAGCATAATCGGTGTTCATCTTCTAGTTTCTAAGTGATGGATTGCTACCATAATAGTTTTTTCTTCAGAGTTTTTTTTGGTAAAAATAGATTTTGATTTAATCCCAATAGTATGGTTTGTTATATAAAAGGAGAATATGTATATTGTTATCATTCCAAATGATTTGAAATAAAACCAGGTGTTTAATTCTAAAATTCAATTAAGCTATTATATAGACTCATAAATTCTATGCATTTGTATAGTTTGGTTTATGCATCTCATTTTGATAAGTTAGTTGATATTTTCATTTTTTAAAACAAAATGGAATTTTCGGCAATTTTTGACGGTCGAAAACTTCCGAATGAATTGAAAACTTGAAGCTAAGTGTTTTTGTGCAAATATAAGAAAATAAGTTTTTATAAATTATAAATTTGAGGAGATAATTAGTTAAAACAAGTTTTAAATTTATTGGACATTCATGTTAAGTTAAACAAATCTGATATTGTATATATACTCTTAGGATGTAAAAGATTATTATATGAATATGAACTTGAGTTATAAAATGTTAATAAACTTAAGAGAAGCTTTATGAAATGGTTCGTAAATGATAAATATTAAAAGAAATATGCTAAGTAAAAATGAATGTGAATAAAATTTAATTGGTGTAGTTAAGAAATTAATGGAATAAATGTGTAAGTTTTATGTAGATCGTTTTATTCGCATAACTCTTTTTGGTCCAGATTCGAGTACATGATTTCGAGGTGAGTGACATCGGTCCGAGTTATAATTTTTCACTTGATTCTTGATGGAGAACACTTGATATGGATTTTTGATATGATTTTGAAGTTTTATATCATAATTTATGGCTATGTAAGGAGAATAGAGGGTTCTAATTAATCAACGAACCTGATCGGAGTCCGTATTAGGGAAGTCGAGTGAGCGATACTAGTTCGAAAGTGAAATTTGTACGATTGAGCGAGTGATCGGATTTGATATTGTGTACGGATGACGTATGTACATCGTACGAGCTTTAATATAATTACATGCTTTTGACATTAGAAAATGCTAGATATATGGTTTGATGGCATTTTTAAGTGAGATACAGGTTCATGGAAGCAAAGGCTAGCTTGCTGCTTTTGGTTTCATCAGTATAGTTTGTTTGCCCGACAAATAGGTATATGTTTATCGTTTAAAGGATGTGTTTGATATGTGTTATACACATTCTATAAGATATATCATAAGTATATACTGTTGTTGATGGTTTTATTCCCAGGCCACTTTTGGGCTTTTGTTTTCTTTTGTTGATTTGGGCCAGTTGTGGCGAGTAGTATTTTTTTCAGATCGAGCCGCTCCTAGGAGGTGATGTCGAATTTTCTGTAACTTTAGAAACTTTAAAGTTTAAATAATCCATTTTTATTAATCGATTTTGTAAGCCTAAGTGTGAGAAGTTTTAAAAGCTATGGGTTCGAAGACACTTTTCTTTCTTGGGGATCTCGAGGAGAAAATTCTTTAAGGGGGAAGAATGTAATGACCCAGAATTTTTAACGTTTTGAATGGGAATATTTAATTTACTTAAATATTCAAATTTGATTTGAATACAATAATTTATACGAAAATTTATTTTTAATAAAAAGACTCGTCTTTTATCGTAGTATTTTTAATTTGATTTAAAGGATTTTTCCATAATTTTTAATTTGGAAAATATTTAAATTATCGTTTGACGTATTTTACGGTAAATGTTGGTATTTTGAAATTTTATAGCATATGATAGCCGGTGTATTTTATTATTGTTTTGAGATCATGTCGTATTTTTATACGCGATCATATTTTTGTTTTGTCCTTCACGGCTTATATGCAAACGAAATTCTATGCAACGATGCGCTAGAAATCACAAGATAAGTATAACAAACACTTGACAATTCAACACACCTTTCTATTTGCCTCTCTCCTTTTCTCTTTCACTTTTCTTTTTAATTCACTTCCTATCAATAAAGAAAGTGATCAACTTGAACTTCAAAAACCAATAGCAATTCAAATACTTTACTAAAAATTATAAAACACGGATCTTTAAGTCCGTGGCAACTAGATCTATAATTATATATGTGTTTGGTTGAGTTTGATGATGTTTTGGGATGATCAACTTGTTTGATAGTAAATAATCAAAGCTAGGTTTGGATTCTTCAACGATTGAGGTGGAGTTTGGTCAAGTCGATGTTGGCGTTGGATTTCTAGAGTGTAGACGAACTTGTAGGAGAAGTATGGTGGAACTCAATCATGGTTTGAATAGTACGAAAGACGTGGAGAGTGCACATTGATCTACAGGTTCGCGATTGGGTTTGGGTAGCCGGAGTCGAAGTGAAGGAGCTCGTCATGTTTGGCTCACAATGGGGTGAGTGATGGTGGCATCAGTAGAAGGTCCGATGACCTGTAGAGGCGGCGAGGGGTGACTGGCGTGGGTGGGTTATCAGGTCATCAGGTCGAATTGTGAATAGCTTGATCGAGTTGGCCATTGTCGGGTCCGTCATAAAGCTCGGGCGGAGAGGAATCCGTTGGCGAAGACAGCATTCAATTCCGTCGATTCTAGCCCCATGTCAAAGTAAAGAGGTCCACAAATTTGGGTATGTGCACATGTATATGGATCGGCTTTGTTTTGCGAAGGGAAAGAAAATTTAAGAGAGAGAGAGGGAGTTGTTTTAAAAGGTGATTAGTTGGTTAATTAAGTTATTAAGTGAAATAATTATATTATTTTATTTCAGAAACCTATAAAATGAATATCTTCTTCATACGAGGTCCAATCGAGAAATGGTCTTTTGTGTTGTTGCACTCATAATAGCGATAGTTACAAGTTGGAACTGGTTTCGTCGAGTTTGAAGAAAGTGAAAATTTGGACTAGAAGATCAAACTGGAGCGCTTAAGCGTTCGTTGGAATTTCAGTGAGTTATCTCACATCTGAACGAATACTATGGTGATATATCGTAAATAAAAATTATTATTTTATGTTAAAATGATTTATTAACTTGGTTTAATTAAATATCCGCTTTTGAAAAGGGAATGCCATTTAAATGAAATACAGAGAATTTTTAGAGAAATCCGAATATCTCACCATTGTGATTTTAGTTTTAGTTATATACCTGTTGATTTTAATTCCATTTATATATCTGTTATATATATTGTTGAATGTAAAAGTTGGTGGTTTTGACATATTAGATGTGACATTGATATATGTTAACAGTTGAACCATTTTAGAGATAAATTAGCATTGGTAAAGCGCTAAATTGTACAACTACATTGTTAATTGAGGGATGGTACCATTTGAAATTAGAAAGCGGTGGTAAGTATATTTGGTCTAATTTCTATACGATCTATTTACTTACACCAAAAAGTAAGTGTTTTGGGTTTATTATTACCAATATTTTAAATGACATTTGTTTTAACCCAAATAAGTATGGTTTTGGAAAATGAAATCTTTCTTAAGCTTTGTGTATACACTTATACCATTGAGATAAGCATATGGGTACATTTCTTAAGTATAGGAAATGTAGTGTATTGTGAATATACTTATACTATAATATAAGTATATGGAAAAGTTTTCTAAGTTTTGAAAGTGAAAAGTTTTGTGAGTATACTTACACAGTTGAGACAAGTATATCAATATTTTTAAAGTATTGAAAAGTGTAGAAGGAGGTTTGTGAATATATCTTTGTAAAAGTATTTTAATACAAGGATTTACAAAGTGGTTTTAATTAATAAAAGGATTAATTTAAGAGGCTTAGTGGTTGCTTTATGCTTAACAATGCTTGGTTAAATCTCTGGTTGAATTGTTTATTTATTTGATAGTCAAATAACTGACTATCAAATCTCGGCCATTTTTTAAAACCATCAATTATCGGTTAGGAGAGGACTGGGATCAGATATTGTAACAACCCGCATATTTTACGATTGAGTATTTAAATATTTTATCGTTAGTCGGATTATAGTCCGAAAAG
Source organism: Allium fistulosum (assembly GCA_030737815.1). NCBI lineage: Eukaryota > Viridiplantae > Streptophyta > Magnoliopsida > Asparagales > Amaryllidaceae > Allium > Allium fistulosum. The sequence continues at coordinate 839,301,366 of CM060906.1, forward strand.
TTACTTTTTGCAAACAGTCGAATTGGAACTCGAGACCACCTCCATTGAGTTCAAAATGACGTTTGCGACCTTTTTGAGTATAAACTTCGATATGTTTGGAGCTAGCTAAAAATTTGACCTTTTCACTTTGGGTTTGGGTTTGGGTTCAGTCCACTAGTCATCCTTATACCCCAAAACTGAACCATCCCTCCCCATTCACTCTCACTTCCTCCTCTTTTCAGTTCTAAAGCAAAAATGGTGGGAGAGATGGGAAATTAAAACTCCAAGCCCTAGTTCCTCTTTCAATCTCAAATTCTCGCTCCAAAATTCAAAGAGAACCCATTGGTAAGCATCTCCTTCTTCTTCTCCAACTCTTTCTCCTTCCAATTTCAGAAATTCCTAAACCTAACTTTGGGAATGTTCTTCTTTTTAAGCTTTGAATTCAAGCTTGTTGAGTTGGAATTGAAGAGTAATTGCTTTTGCCATTGCTCCATAGCATCTTCTTCATTCGTTTGGGTTCAAAGGTGAGATTTTTATCTCACATCTATGACTATAACCATGTTTGATGTTGGGTATGAATTCCTAACACTATTTCATGTTCAATTGCTTTTGGTTTGAATTGCTTTGGCGAACATTTCAATTTTTGATGTTTTGAAGTCAAAACTTTGAAACTCCTTGCTTTGAATTGTGAACATGTTTTTGGTTGTGAATCGGAGAGCCTATAGGGCCGTATTATCGATTGACAAAAGCCCCGAATTCCATTGCTCGATCGGGTGAAAGTGTGGGAGATTTCTCTCCCACTAGGCTGAAAAACAATTTCAGCTCGTCACCAGACGTCTACAGGTAAGCTCAGACGTATGGGGTCTGTTTCAGGAAGTTCCCGAAACTTCCTGCAGACGTCTGAGTATTTACCTCCGACGTCTGGGGTATGTGACCTGCTCTGTTTTACCTGTTTTTGCCTATTTATCTCGGGATTTCAATTTCCATCGATTCGAGGATTATCCGATTTGTCGTTATCATTTATTATCCTCATTGATGACTTCCTTTTCGGGATTTTTGAGAATGTCCATTTTAATGGAATTAGTATCGATTTCTTTGGATTTGATTCACGTCTTCGAACGTGGATTTTCGTGATTGATTGTTTCTACAATCATTTTTATGATTTGTCACTTTAAAATATAAAGGTTTTCTATACTAGTAGCAAATATTCAAACTCCTTTACAAAAACGATTTCAACTCTATTTTAAATATTAAAGCTTGTTTCCAAAACTGTTTTCCAGTCTATTAGTATATACAAACCTTTACCTCATTCATATGAGAAAATATAATTAAACGGCTTAGCAAAACAAGTGGTATGAAACGCTTGCGTTTACTTTGTCGGTTAATTCTTGGACTTGTTCGATTGAATCTTTTGTGACAATTCTCTAGTGGAGATCTACAATTTGTTCGTAAATATTTAAGTTAAGCAAGTGGTTATGGGACATGAAGCTAAACTCATATATTTACTAGCTTAGTGTAATTGACACTTCTTGATGATCGATGATGATCATTTTATGGTTTAGACTAGCAATGTGCGATGTCTCTTTGTCCATGTGGAGGACTGTTCCTCGTTTTGATGAGCTTCGTCTCACTTTTGGCATGGGTCGTACCTATTTAGGTGCGTCGATGTTTATTTCACGCATGGGTCGTACCTATTTAGGTGCGTCGATGTTTATTTACTTCGTGGAGCAATCGGCTCAATAAGTCTGGGCATGAGGCGTATCTATTCAGGTGCGTCGATGTTCGTCTATGCATGGGTCGTATCTTTCTAGGTGCGTCGATGTTCGACTTTGCATGGGGTGTATCTTTCTAGGTGCATCGATGTTAGACATTACATGGGGCGTATCTTTTTAGGTGCATCGATGTTTATTGATGCATGGGGCGTATCTTTCTTGGTGCGTCGATGCTAGAGCATGGGGCATACCTTTCTAGGTGCGTCGATGTTCGACTTTGCATGGGGTACATCTTTCTAGGTGTATCGATGCTAGACTTTACATGGGGCGTATCTTTCTAGGTACGTCGATGTTTAGTTTATGGGATTGGCCATCCTCTTTCTTGTGTTTTCTGGATTTCTTGTTGATGATTTCTAGAATTTGTGTGTCGTTAACTTTTGTGATTTCTGGATATTGATTTCTGGAATTTATGTTTCACCAGCATTTACGATGGACATTGATATGTATGTCTTTATTTGTGGCTTGGTGAATTAAATTAAGAATATGACATTCTTTTTAATCTTTGAGAAGATTCTTGTGATATTGATAAATCTCTTGTTGATTTTCAATTACGTACTTATCACAGTATGGTATTATGGTTATGATACGTTTTTGTCATATCTCTTATTCTATATCACTTTATCTGATATTTATAGCTAGACTGATCCATTTATTATTTTCTTCTTAAATAATACTCGGGTCAGACTGAGGTTTTACAGGTGCTTCTTCATGACTTCCTATCTGGAACCATCATCTGACTTTTGGCTAACCACTCTAGATTAGTAGTTTTTGTTTGTATACTGATGCAGGCCAGCATCATGATACTATAGGTCGCTCAAACGACCTACGACCTAACCATGATCACAAGCTAAGTCTAAGTCGCGCCCGACTTAATGTGAGGAAGAATGAACGAGTTAAGGAGATGAAAATGCAGGAAAACGAGTTGGCAAGTCAACCAGGCGCGTTACGACCTAGCTACATGATTCCAACGACCTACCGTGATGTAGCTCAGGCCAGGGATGAAGGCATAAGTCGTACGCGACTTATGGAAGGGACTATAGGTCGTCCACGACTTATAGAATCATATGAAGGGAAGCAACGACTTAATTCCAGGAGGTTACGACTTAACCAAGCTGTGGAAAAAGAGCTCCGACCTAACAAAGTTTTAAGTCGTTGGAACGACTCAGTAGATACTTGCGAGTTAACAGAACTAAGGGTATAAGTCGTGACCGACTTAACAAGAGGGGAGACTTAAGTCGTAAACGACTTAACGAGCCAAGGGATAAGTCGTAGACAAGTTACGACCTAATTTATTGAAAGCTGAAGTTTTAAGTCGCTCACGACCTAATGGGTTTTTAGGTCGCTCACGACTTATGGAAGGATGTCTACGACCTAACGAGTTGGAAGGTAGAACGCTGGAACGACTCAACGAGTTAAAGGTACTACGAGCTAAAATGGAACGACCTAAGTTAGGTCGCAAGGAGCTAGGTCGCAAGAAGTTAAGGCGTGAAGTCCTTAAGTCGCTACATGTTCTTTTTAGGTCGTTACCGACCTAAAGCTTAGGTCGCAAAGTTTCTGATGCGCATATTCTTAAGTTGCGGAAGCCTGAATGCCGTTGGATTTTCTGCCGAGTTAATCTCCACCATTGGTTTCTTTAAGTCGCCGCATGTTTTAAGTCGCTGTAGCTGTTGCCTTTAATTCGTCTACCGAGTTAATCTCTACCATTGATGTCTGTAAGTAGCTGATCTGAGATGCGTATGTTTTAAGTCGCTGAAGCTCTGGATGCCATAGACTCTTATACCGAGTTAATCTAAGCCGTGGATTCTTAAGTCGCAGACAGATGCTGTTGTGTAGCGTTGTTAAGTCGCAATGTACGAATGTGTTGTATTTTGTAAGTCGTTACATATCTGTTTTTAGGTCGCAACTTTTATAAGTCGTATGTCGTATGCTTTGATAAGTCGTGTACTTTAGGTCGCTCCATTATAGGTCGTAGATCGCTCACGACCTAAGTACTTGTAATATTTTTGAAGTTTTCTGTTGTAATGAGTTGTTGCCTATAAATAGGCATGTATGGTTGATTTTTGAATAAAATTCTCTTTTGATTGCTTTGTGCTTTCATTCCAAATTGGTAGTTGAGTGTAATCTCCTATCTCCTCTTTCGGATAATCGAGTGCGCTCGATTCAACGATTGCAGAAGCCGATTCGCGGAATCAAGTGCGCTTGATCAACGCTTGAAGAATTGAAGATCTTTGAACCCGGTATCGTGCGCGATCAACGAGTTCGGGATAGCTAGAATTTGGTATCTTCGGATCAACGAATTCGGGCATTTCAGTATCCATCAATCCACAGATTGCTACATTCATCGTATTATCTTGTTTTTGTAATATCCGCTGCGTCATTTGGTATCGGAGCCTATTCTAGCCAATCATAGCTAGATCGAGACTTGGAGCCTATTCATTTAGAAGTTGAAGAGATTTGCCGAGCTTGAAGTAAAGATTCAAAATTGTTTATCACGGCCGAGAGTGAGAAGGCTTGTTCGAAGATTGATTGATCGAAATTATTTGGAGGCCGAAACTTTGTCCATCATGTTCATCGCGATTTGCTACAAAGTGGAAGTTTTCAATCCATTTCATTTTGGATCTAAGTTCGAAAGGTGTTTGAAATTTGGAGTGGAGCCGAAAGTCAAAGTTTGAAGGCTTGATCATGCCTCCGAGATATGTTAACCGTCATCATAGTGTTGCAGATCTATATGAGAGAGAAGATCCTGAACAGAAGAAGCAACGTAGTAATGAAAGATTCAATAAGGATTTCGAGAAAGTAGAGAGAATGAAGTTTGACATGAATCGAAATCAACGGAGAGTGTCGCCACGTTATGATTATGAGAAAAGAAGTAGAGAGGATGTGCATGGGCATAGAAGAGTCGATGTCCAGAATCGACGATGAAGTTCAACTAATTTTGAAGAGGAAAGTTATGGTGATCGTGTTCATTTTCGATACTCTGGTCAAGGGCAAAATCGATACAAGAATATTGAAGAGGATGGTTATACATGGAAATCAAGAAAAGATGCGGAGATTCCAGAATTCCGAGGTGGACTACAAGCAGAGGAATTCTTGGACTGGGTATCCACGGTTGAAAATGTTTTTGAGCTCAACTACGTTCCTGAGGAACGTCAAGTGAAGCTAGTTGCTGCAAGATTGAAAGGAAAAGCCATGGACTGGTGGCAACAAACTAAGTCAACCAGAGAGTGGATGAAGAAGTCTAAAGTTGTCAAGTGGGATAAGATGAAAAGGATGATGAAAGCAAATTTCTTACCCTACAATTATCAAGCTCGTATTGATCAACAATTGCAGAAGTTGAGTCAAGGGAATCGAGGAAAGGGTGTGGTTACAAACTCTAGCAATCAGAATCATGATGTTCATTACACTAAAAATGTTTTTAAGAGAGTCAACGAACCAGTTGTATATGGAATCACGAGGGCAAGTGTTGATGAACGAGTTAAGCGATATCATTATCAGGAGTTTGACCATCGAAGTTTTGAATGTACAAAGTCCCAAAAGAAACCCTTTGTTGTAGAAGAATGTGAAGGCGAGGATGTGGATGATTCTACTGAAAACGAGACAGAAGAGGAAGAGGAACCAACTAATCCATTACCTTTCGGCGAAAGTGCTGAAGAATTGGAAGGTAGTGCTGAAACCTTGGTTAGGTATGAGGCAAGTGAAGAGCTTAAAACTCTCGAGGAGGTTAAACCAATGTTAGAAGAAATTGAAGTGGTCGGACATACAGAATCATTCGCAACCTTACCACTAAAGTCTGACAACGAAGATGGAGAGGTCGAGTTGGAGAACGAAGAATGTAATTTGATTGATGTAGTTAACTTTTATCAACCACCACAATTTGACGACGATGAAGAATTTTTGCCAGGATTTGAGGAATCTTTATCAGGGAGAGTAGAAGTTTTGTCAATAGAGAAAGGAGGTAACTTGTTGTGGGGGACTGTTGAAATTGACTTTTATGAACTGTCGAAATTTGACGATGAAGAAGAAGTTGAGTCAAAGTATGTGGAGGTAGAAGTTGATTACTCTTCATTGCCACAGTTTGATGTTGATAGTATGGAAGAAGAAGCTGTGTCCGGGATAGAGGAAATTCATTTGACACTGGAGGATTCTTATTTAGCACCTGAGCTTATGGATGAGAGTCAGCCGAGTATAAATTCCTTAGTTTCCAAGGAACATGAACAAAGCGAGAGTGAAACAGAAGATAAGACAGAATCAAATAGCTTATTATTTTTGAAAGACTTCATCATTGAAATAGAAGATGATGATGAGTTATCAATGATGATTGAACCTGGAGAAAATTCTGATTTTGAGAATCCTGAAGAAGATGAAGTATTTGAAGAATGTGAGGATGAGATGTCTGAGGAACTGCTTGAAGAATCTAGTCTTGTATGCTTGGAAGAGCCTGACGAAGAGGTGGAAATTAGTACTGACTTGTTTGTATTATCCGGGCAAGGAACGAGTGAAGATCTTGATGTTTATGAGGAAGTTGGATCAGAATTCGATAAGTCTGAAGTCGAATACTCTGAAGAGATACCCGAAGAGTTACCATCTCTACAAGACATTCAACATCAAACTGAACTCGTATCAGATGCTGCTTTACTACCAGGATCGTATGATCTTATGAGTCTGGAGGAACAAAAGGGGTTGATACGACAAGAAGAAGTGAATGATTGTCAGTTGAAGTTGACTAATGATGTCCACGCTGCTAACATTGCCAATGTCGATTGCTTAGAACCATATTATGAACATAAATATGTTGAAGTAGAAGCAAGTGGGAGTTCATTTCAGTCAGGGGAATTTGATGCAACACGTCAAGGGATTATTCAAGATGATGATACATCTGAACGGGATAAGGAAAGACAAGAATCTGAGCATGAGACATCACAATTTTTCGGTCGAGGTTTCCCAAGTCATTCCATGATTGTAAATTTCCTTATATCTTCACACATTTTAGACATGTTTTGGTTCTATATCACAACTTCCTATTGGCACAAACAATTTGGTATACGACACTATTCTTATGAAGTTCTATGCTATCTGAAGTGGATCTGGCATCTAGTGCTGAGTTTAGTCCGTACTTTTCCACATACCATATCCCTCAGGACACTTTCTTATGCCGCCTGCCTAATGCCACGTCTGTTCTATTCCAGTTATTATTTAGCTCGAACCATAACATCCAAAGTACAAAACAAGTTTAATATCAAAAATGGTTATCACCAGGGCTGTGTCAAACCAGATAATGAATGGAAGACAGCGTCTCGAAGAAGAAAGCTTTTAAATTCGAGGATGAATTTCTCCCAACCAGGGGAAGATGATGCAGGCCAGCATCATGATACTATAGGTTGCTCAAACGACCTACGACCTAACCATGATCACAAGCTAAGTCTAAGTCGCGCCCGACTTAATGTGAGGAAGAATGAACGAGTTAAGGAGATGAAAATGCAGGAAAACGAGTTGGCAAGTCAACCAGGCGCGTTACGACCTAGCTACATGATTCCAACGACCTACCATGATGTAGCTCAGGCCAGGGATGAAGGCATAAGTCGTACGCGACTTATGGAAGGGACTATAGGTCGTCCACGACTTATAGAATCATATGAAGGGAAGCAACGACTTAATTCCAGGAGGTTACGACTTAACCAAGCTGTGGAAAAAGAGCTCCGACCTAACAATGTTTTAAGTCGTTGGAACGACTCAGTAGATACTTGCGAGTTAACAGAACTAAGGGTATAAGTCGTGACCGACTTAACTAGAGCGGAGACTTAAGTCGTAAACGACTTAACGAGCCAAGGGATAAGTCGTAGACAAGTTACGACCTAATTTGTTAAAAGCTGAAGTTTTAAGTCGCTCACGACCTAATGGGTTTTTAGGTCGCTCACGACTTATGGAAGGATGTCTACAACCTAACGAGTTGGAAGGTAGAACGCTGGAACGACTCAACGAGTTAAAGGTACTACGAGCTAAAATGGAACGACCTAAGTTAGGTCGCAAGGAGCTAGGTCGTAAGAAGTTAAGGCGTGAAGTCCTTAAGTCGCTACATGTTCTTTTTAGGTCGTTACCGACCTAAAGCTTAGGTCGCGAAGTTTCTGATGCGCATATTCTTAAGTCGCGGAAGCCTGAATGCCGTTGGATTTTCTGCCGAGTTAATCTCCACCATTGGTTTCTTTAAGTCGCCGCATGTTTTAAGTCGCTGTAGCTGTTGCCTTTAATTCGTCTGCCGAGTTAATCTCTACCATTGATGTCTGTAAGTAGCTGATCTGAGATGCGTATGTTTTAAGTCGCTGAAGCTCTGGACGCCATAGACTCTTATACCGAGTTAATCTAAGCCGTGGATTCTTAAGTCGTAGACAGATGCTCTTGTGTAGCGTTGTTAAGTCGCAATGTACGAATGTGTTGTATTTTGTAAGTAGTTACATATCTGTTTTTAGGTCGCAACTTTTATAAGTCGTATGTCGTATGCTTTGATAAGTCGTGTACTTTAGGTCGCTCCATTATAGGTCGTAGGTCGCTCACGACCTAAGTACTTGTAATATTTTTGAAGTTTTCTGTTGTAATGAGTTGTAGCCTATAAATAGGCATGTATGGTCATTTGTAAAAGGTTGTTGATTTTTGAATAAAATTCTCTTTTGATTGCTTTGTGCTTTCATTCCAAATTGGTAGTTGAGTGTAATCTCCTATCTCCTCTTTCGGATAATCGAGTGCGCTCGATTCAACGATTGCAGAAGCCGATTCGTGGAATCAAGTGCGCTTGATCAACGCTTGAAGAATTGAAGATCTTTGAACCCGGTATCGTGCGCGATCAACGAGTTCGGGATAGCTAGAGTTCGGTATCTTCGGATCAACGAATTCGGGCATTTCAGTATCCATCAATCCACAGATTGCTACATTCATCGTATTATCTTGTTTTTGTAATATCCGCTGTGTCATATACATTTGAGATTAGACTCCTTGATGTATACATATTCTTTTGGCTAGCACTTGTATCTGTTCTTTTGTGTTATTGTGGTTCTTATTGGACCACTACTCTGATGTACACTTTCATGTGTTATATTCATATCTATTTCTGCCTTCGTGATATGAATTGTCTGTGACTGATTTGTGTAGTAGCTTTGAGTTTGCCACCGTGTAGTAGCTTTGAGTTTGTATCAGTATGTCGGATTTCCTCTTGAGATTAAAAGTTATATTTTTATCTGGCATTTCGGTACTCGCATAAAGAAATTACATGGATGGTCGCTCCTCAACAGCCTTATTCTCCGCGCTAGTCGACAGCATTACACCTTAGTGTTCTTGGCTAGCGTGGGTATAGAGGTGGGGCGTCACAGATATATTATTCGAAAACCAATTCGAACCAGCATAAGCGTTTGAATGTGAGACATCTTGAAGATGATGAAATCAAAGACGGAGTTCTTTGAAGTGCATGGGTTACTTACTACTAATCCTAAGGGTGATTCCAAAATGGATATAGTAGAACTAGTACCGCCGATTTGTTCATATCCTTAACAACTTGTATGGATGAATGCTGACATAGCATTATCGCGCGGAGGGCAATGTTAGAATTCCAAGTGGGTTTTGCTAAAAAGGCAAAACGTTGCCTCAAGCCTTACAGACGAGAATGACTAGAGCAGGGGATATGCAGTAGGGCTATGTGGGTTGCACCCATTAGGGTATGGGCATCACCCTTCTAGGTCACTATTTATGGAAATATGGATTTGGTATGTGCATGAGAGCTCTCGAGAAAAGGTTACAAAGAAACCGAAGTGATGCCATATTTCGTACTATCCAGTAAGTGGTTGGTCGGTCCTATGTTTGAAGTGGGTCCATATGAGGCCCTTCGTACATTTTCTAGAAGTGTATAGTGGTAGGAGGTACCTCGTCTAATCATTGTATGAAATCTATAATCTAGTAAGTGTCTTCGGACTTAGTTGTATATCTATTATGCTGGAATGTAGGCTATAATTCAATATTTATTTTAAACCATATACATTATTGTAATATCACAAGAGTTCCTATGAAATGGTTTGGTTATCATATGGAAAAACCTATCCTGTTTATGTGCAGCATGGTCTTGAGATACATTTATTTTTGAAAGGTTTTTTAACATTAAATTCCATTTGAGGTGTGTTTCTCACGTTGGTTTATCCGATTGATCCTGGCGTTATTTTCTTATAATTCTCGGATCAGACCGAGCATATTTTCAGATCTAGTATGGATGCTTTGGAGCTTCATGGGATGAGCTAGATGCCTCTAAGAAGTATTCACGTATATTTTATTTCCACTTTATTTGTTATTTGTGTTTATCGACAATTGTGAGAATAGGTTGTTATAACTATCCAGGCTGATGGTTTGGTAGTTAACTCTAATTGATGGATGTATATTATAGTTTTCTTTCGTAAAGATCTGTTAGATATTATATGTTACTCGTCATGATGTGAGATTTTGTTCTGTCTTTTCTTTCTTTTCGCCCAAAAATCTGTCTTTTCGGCACTTGAATGTTTGGCATGTGAATATCGTGGATGTATTAGTATCGACTTTTGAGGGTTGAAAAGGTCGGTCATTACAAGTGGTATCAGAGCTTAGGTTGAGCGAACACCTATGCTTTAGTGGGGTAGACTCATTAGAGATAGGGTTAGTAATACCCTAGAATGAGTTTGAGTGTGTATATATATGAGCGCGTATTTGTTAGTGCCATAAAAATGTTTTATATTATGTTGATTTATCGGTTGAGTGGTTTATGAATTCTGATCGATGCAGAAGGTAACACTATATCGATAGGGGTTCCTAAGCAATTGGACAAGACAAACCGACATAGTATTGTTTTGAATTTGGTAAATGAAATAATTTTAACTTGAATTATTTTTCATATATTAAAGAATAATTTCCAGAAATTGATATATTAATTTATTCTCCTCTGTTCTCCTTACATAGTCATGTACTATGATAAAAAACTTCAGAATTATATCAAGAATCTGTATCAAGTGTTCACCGTCAAGTATCTAGTGAAAAATCCTTGTTCGGACTGGTGTAAATATGTAATGCCCCTGAATTTTAATTAACATTATTAAGGATATTTAATTGGATAAATTAAATATAATAATGTGAATAAGTAGGGAGATGAGATTAATAAATCTAATGGCCGTGTCTAAATGAATGAACTAAAATAAGACTTAACTAAATTTAGAAGGAGGAATTTCCTAAGGGGTAAACTTGGAAATGGGGATACATTTCTTTGTATATACCTCTTCCTCCACCTTAATAAACTTCCACTTTTTCATTCTTAACTTCCATATACTTCGGCCGGCTATTAAAAAGCTCCAAGAAGAGTTTAAATGGAAGAATAAGCTAAGGAATTAAAGCTAGGAAATTATCTCATTCTCCAATCAACTAATCAAGGTGAATAATCATGTTTATCATCTCATTTTTCTATGTTTGGATCGGTTATGGGTTATACCCAATTCATGTTTATGATTTTGGTTAGGATACAACAATTTAAACCTTTGTTTGGATAAGACATAGGTTTTAAAATGTTAATGGGCTAATTAACACGTTTTCATTCGATTTTGGTTAAATTTCGAGTTGTTTCGATCTTCATATGCTTTGAAATTTTAATTTGTTGAAGTATATGATTTATCTGATTTTTGGTATTTTTGGGAATTTTTCCTTCGTGATTTACTAAGGTAATTAAATTATTTAAGCCCAAGGGCAAAACTGAAATTTTGCTTTCAAAATTACTTAAATTCGAAAGGAAATAGCTTTTGGAAATAATTGAGGAAGAAGTACAGTGTTTTGAGAAAAAGGTTGACTTTTGTATACTTTTTACTGTTTGGAAGTACAGGAGAAGGTTCCTCAGCCAATCAAAATTCGACAAACAAGATAAAAACATCACTTTAGTGGGCCCAGTTCTGCCTTCGACTCCAACAAGCCTGCTTTTACCCTTTCGATGAAGTCAAAAGGTACCTTTTGCCTAAGATGGAAGGTAAACAGTTGCCCTCCGTCAAAGTCGAAAGGTAAGCACGGGGCCGAAGGGAAGAAAAGGGCGAAGGGATGGGGAGGTTGCTTCTTTTGCTTTCGGATAGAAAAAAAAATTGTTTTCGAATAAGTTGAAGGGGGATCCTTCGACTCTATCATTTTATAAAAGACTAAATTATATATATATATATATATTCAAGAAGGGGTTTCGAAGGGGATCTTTGAAAGCTTAAACCTTCAAGAGTAGTGTTTCAAAATGTTTTCTGAAAAGGTGTTTTAAAAACCTTTCGGCAAAGCCGAAGGGTAAACCTTCCGACATGGTCGGAAGTATGTTTTCGAAGGGTTGGTTCCAACACCAACACTTCATTGTTTTTGAATGATTTCGAAAGGTTATGATTGCAAAAGGTTCTAATTTCGAAAGGTTTTGATTTCGAAATGTTTTGAAGGGGTTATCTTCAACGATTGCGAAAGGTTCTAATTTCGAAAGGTTTTGATTTCAAAAGATTTGATTTCGAAAGGTTTTGAAGGAGTTATCTTCAATGATTGCGAAAGGTTTTGATTTCGAAAGGTTTTGATTTCGAAAGGTTTTATTTCGAAAGGTTTCCGAAGGGGCTAACTTTGGATGTTTATTTGCTTTCGAATGTGACTTCATTCGAAGGGCTTTAAATGGCTATCTTTAGTCATTTTTCTTAAGTAAAACTTTGCTAAGACGAAGGGGTTACTTCGAAGGGTTATAGCATAAAATATATATCTTTGTTTGAATATGTAAGGGGATCCTTATATAAAATGAATGTTATAAAACCAGACACCGGGGTGGGTTTAATGTTTTCGTTACATAGTTTGGGGTTACAAACAAAAATATGCTTTTGGAAAATTACATTGGGGCTATCAATTTGTTTTTATTTAATTTAACCTAATTAGGGCTACCAATGTGAATAAGTTAAACAGGTGGTATACTCGGGGAAAATAATTAATCATGGGGATCATGAATTTTTATAGATAATCATCGGGATCATGATATTTTAATTAGCCAAGTGATGGGTCTTGGTTAACCTAGGAAAACCATGGAATGTGCGGTGGATAGCCCACATCAAATTTCTAAAGTAAAGAATGTTTTGCCAAAGGTGGTTAACCTCGCGATTTGGCACCCAAGGGTTCATAGTCATCCTAGGAAAACTATGGAGTGTGCGGTGGATAGCCCACACCAACTTTTATAAAACAATGTACGATGGATAATCTGCATTTATTTTGAATGGATTTGGGATGGATAGTCCTATTTAAACTATGATGGATAGTCATTTTAAAGATTTTAGAGGGGAACCCTAATAAATTTCTTTTAGATGGGATATCTAATAAATGGGTAGATGGGATATCCAATACATATGATTTATGGCTTTATTTCATATTATGTTAAGACTAATCATTTTTGGTGCAGGGACATAGCAAATGATTTGCATGTTTCGTTTTGGATACTAGTGAGGGGAAAACCCGTTTTGCTAAGCGGCATGGTCTCACTAGTTATCTATTTATGATAAGAGATGATAGGGGATTATTCATACCAGACTTATTGTCTGACTCGAAGTTTGTGTTTCTATACAAATTCTTGGGTACTCAAAATTAATTTGAGTAGTCTGAGGGTGGGAGACTTTCAGATTTTTGGACGAATAAGCTTCCGAAGACATGCAGGAGGCAGTGTTAGCTATATAGGAGCTATTTTGTGTTTTCCACTGTGATGTACTAAGAACTGTAAAGTTCATATTTATTAGTTCTCTGATCATCATAAGAGGACATCCTCATATGTCGCTCTTATCGTATTGTGTACATGTATTTGTAATCTAAACGTGGGTAATGTATGGGATTATGTAATTAAATCTGAATGATATTCATAAGAAATAAGAAATTCTGATGTATTGAAGTTTAATTTTTTTTCATATTCTTGTGTTTCTGTGTTGCCAATAGTTTCAAGATTTCGATTTCGGTCACTCGGAAATAACACCTATGGATGACTACAGCATTCGTAGCAGTTAGTTTTGAGCCTCCGGAAGTGGGATGTTACAAGTTGGTATCGGAGCATGGTTTATGTACTTAAAAGGAATTTAAACCTTAAAAGATTTTTTAAAGCATAATCTAATGAATCTAAAATATGGTTGGGCTTAGGTAAGCGTTATAGTAACGTATGTGTACTTTGCTATAAATACCTAAGTATGTATTCCCCACTCTCGTAGACCGTTCTTCTGTATCTTACCAAGATTGGATTTCAGGTAGTAGGGAAGTAAGATATGGAGGCAGGAAACGGAAGAGTGAATCAAGGTGGAAGAAGCACCGCAACACGTGGAAATGTTTGACCCAATACTAGGAGCAACCAGGGTCGACAAGCAAATGCAAACCCAGATGCAATTGCCAATGTTGGTGCTGAGATTTCGCCGGTTGATATGGGGATGATGTATCAATTCTTCGTGAATATGATGCAAGCTAGAGCAGCTATGGGAGTGGCTGTAGGGAATGACAGAGGAGCTAATCCAGTGGCCCCAGTTGGAAATAATTATGCCAAGTTGAGCATATGCTAGTCTTGGAGGGAAGCCTTTTTTGGGAACAGAGGATGCAGTAGGGGTGGAGAACTGGCTATTGCATTATGAAAGGATATTTGCAGATCTTGGCTTGACAGATATGCAGAAGAGAAGGCTTGCTTCAAGGCAATTGTAGGGAGCAACATTGTTTTGGTAGAACGGAGTTACCATGGGAGAGCCAGAGGAAGATCTGACTTGGGCTGAATTTCGAAGGAGGTTCGAAGAAATATTTCTATCAGAGGTTTTCAAGTCAGCATTGCTCAGAAAATTTGCAGATTTAGTCCAGGGGGATAGATCAGTGATTGAGTATGCTACAGAGTTTGATGAGCTATCCCGTTACAGATATGCTACTGTGGATACAGTCATTCAGAGGAATGATAAGTTTATTAAGGGGTTGAATCCAGAGATCGCTAGAGCAACCATGCTAAACCTCTGGGATCCGTGTCATATTGTTGTTGAGATGGCTATTCGAAATGAAGAGATGCTTTCTACTTTTGTAAAAGGGAAACCAGCTGAGGTTCAGAAATTTTAGGGTAAGAAGCGGAAGTTCTTCAAGAAGAAAGGTGCCCAATCGGGGGTAGCAGCTAAGAAGAGCGAGGCTGATATTGTTTGTTACAAGTGTGAAAAGAAAGGGCACTATGCTAATGAGTTTCGCTCGGGTGATGGAAGAGCAGTTGCAATGAGGCCGAATGTGAAGTGCTACAACTGTGGCAAGATGGGGCATTACAAGGACAAGTGTCCCGAGGCTGCTAAGGCTGGAAAGGGAAAGGTCTTTGTGTTGGAACCATAATCCTCTAGACTAACGGTTGCTAAGAAAGGAAAAGCTGTGATGGAAGTTATGCTAATGATTCGTAATACTCCGGTTAGGATACTATTTGATACCGGTGCATCGCACTCATTTATATCTCAGTATTTGGTAGATTGCTTATGTATGGAACCTTTATACCTTATTACTCCTTCAAGGGTTGTGAATCCTATAGGAGGGTATACAACTCTTGGAATGAGATATGACCAGTTAGAACTTGATTTGTTAGGTCATATGTTTGCATGCAGTTTATATATTTTTGATTTCGTGGGTTTCGAGATCATATTGGGTATGGATTGGTTAAATAGATATGATGCTAGGATATTTTTCCAAGAGGGGGAAATATCGTTGAAACACTCTAATAGCCATAACCGAGTCATTTACTCAGTAAGGAGTTCGGACGGAAATGCTTATGCGTTATTGGGTGCTATGGGAACAGAAGCAGAGTTGAAGCAGGTTTATGTAGCAAGAGAGTTTGCGGATGTGTTTGAACCAGTTTCGGGCTTGCCGCCGAAAAGAGCAATCGAGTTTCGGATAGATCTCATACCGAGAGCTGAACCTGTAAGTAGACCCACTAGAAATACGAAGTCCTAACACCCAAAGGAATACGAGTCCTAACACCCACTAGAGAAAACAAAAGATTTCTATGTTTTCTCTTAGGGTTTTGAAAAACATAAAAGTCTAGTAGGAGCCTTATTAGAAAAATGAAATGGTAACATTTAACCTTTCTAATATTGTAAGAACATCTGCTATATAAGGTTATAATAATCTACACTGATAAACTTGTGTAATTAATAATTAATAAAATGTTTATTAATTAAAATATACAAATGAACTAAATTAATATTAATGAATAGAAATATAAAATATACTTAGCAATAAATTTTTGCATGTTGACGTGCAAGCGCCTAATTATACAACTACTAAATATGTTTGTAACTTGGCCATTTACGAGTTTATTTGCTCGATAATATGTATAGTCATCAATGAGTTTCGAACTCTAAAAGCAATATAAGAATATAGATATTTGATCCACATACGATCACATATAAATGTTATATGGTGAATGGTCATAATTCATAATGTACGAAACCTTGACAAAATTAGTTCATTGAAATAAGTGAGTAAACTATAGTGTGAGATCGTGTATTTAATATGATTGCTTAAAATAATGACCTTGTTGTGTTAAATTTAACATTGGACCAAAGGCTACAAGATAGATCTAAGAATTCGATCAGTAAAATGTTAGTTTAATCAGTTTACATAAAGTGCAATTTATTTGATAACCTTAAAAGTCAAGAATGACCGAATGCATTTTTCTAAAGAGTTCGTTATGATATTGGAGGAAGGATTTCCCTTGAATAGTTCGACCGCTTGGAAAGGAAATCGAATGTATAAGAGCGGAGTAACTTAAGGCATAGTTGGGATGAAGAGACTGAATATTCATTTCTACTTCGTAAAGAGACATTGGAAACGGGGATTGTAAAATAGTAATAAATATTTAACATTTGAATGAGAAATATGATTTCTATTCCAAAAGTATTTTCACATAGAAATTTTTTTTCTATGATATTTATTTCTTTGAATTTAAGATACTTGATCTGAAAATTCCCAACTGAAAATCAGTTACTGTAAATAAAATAATAGCCTATATTAAATGGTTGAATGGGGCTTTGTATTTCATTTGCTATTATAGTAATGGCGAAAATAGTGGAGTATGCCATATATCACTTATTGGTTACATCAAGTTACAGAAATTGTTTTTGCAAAACATACCAAACATTATTTATGAAATAATAATAATTTTTCGCTATTGACTGTAAAATATATGGTTTTATTTTGACATGAATATTATGAATATTCGTTATAAAATAAAACTATAGTATTGGTATTTTTGATGCATTGGACAATACAGAACTATCTAAATTTATTTACAATTATTTTGGTACTATGGACTAAGCCACGGTTTTGAGAAATAATTTATTATATGATTATGAATCATATGGTACTAGTAATTATATCTTAGAAAATTAAGGGAAAATCACCCATTCTTTAGGAGCGTCATAAGATTTGATGAACTCTTTGGATTGATACATACAGATGTATGCAATTGAAATTCTATTTATGCCGAAAGGATTCCACGTACTTCATTGTGTTCACTAATGAATTATCACAAGCATGAATATGGGTATTTAATACACATGTAGCATGTCTATGATAAGATCGTGGAATAGAAAATGGAAGCAAATGAAATTACATGCAATAGAAATGATTTGATTTGATCGAATAGACGAGTATATCAGAAAGAGTTCTGAACATACCTAACAATTGAATAAAGATTCAATCACAAAAGTCACTCCTCCTAATGATACATAATGATGTATTGATAAGGAGTAAGTACGGTTGATAAAGAGTGAAGTTGAGTTAACTTCTTTTCATTTGGTCATGTACTTAAGAGTAGTAGTAACAAGATTAAAATTAATTTCATCCAAAGAATAGTTTACAAAATCATGCAAGATAAGTGTATATAAGAAATCCCAACGTATCCTAAGCCTAGGAATTGGCAGGTTATGCAAGTCGAAAAACTACAAGTAATAATTGTATATGAGGGTTCTTGTATGAATTGCCTTAAAAAGAGCTTGAGAATGATCATCATTGGATGACCAATTTATGTTTTAAACATAAGTATTGTAAACTAAAACCAAATTATTTTTGTTCATAAGGAAATTCATAAACTGTTTGTGTACAACGATCCCGTTGCACCAAGAAACAACTGTTAAGGAAATACCAACTTCACAATAAAGAAATTTCTTTTAAAAATTATTGGTAAATTGATTTGGATACGATCTAAGGATGAAATGAAATTAACCAAACCTAAATGAACACAATGCATTAGAATGTCTAATAAGTATTAGTGCACATTAAAGAGAAACTATGAGTTTTTATCATTGTCGAGAATAGATAATCCTCAATTGTGAATTAAACCATTAAGAATTTTGACTCTACGATATGGTATGATGCACAAATTCGGCTTTTTTTTCAAGTACATTATCATAATATGACTTTGATAGTTGTACCCAAAGGGATATGGTCCATCGGTTGCAAGTTTGTCTTTAAGGGAAAGACTAATGCACTTGGAATATAGTGAGCATCATTGATGAGAATAACATCGTAAATTTCAGTTGTTGAAATTAGCATAACAGATTCATCATTCAACGTGCTCTAGTTAATTCGGATTTTACTCACAAAATTATCACCTAGTATGGCTTTGTGTTTCGGTACATGTATGTTAAAATAGAAAATTATAAATAACGATTTAGAATAGGCCATTCGCATATAAAAACAAAAATGTCAAATAGTTTGATTTTTAGTCAAAATGCAGAGGAAGCATGTGTCTATAAGAAAGAACATTAAAGGGTACATAAATATTTCTAGAATTATAAGTAAATAACATACTGCTGATTGTTAACGACATACTTATGTTAAAATCAGTAGTAATTTGGTTGTTTAATACTTAATATTGGGTTTGTAAATTATATCTTTTATAATAGGTCTAAAAGGTGTTAGGAATGCCACAAACGATATGCAAAGACACCATATTAAAATTTTAATATAGAATATTTAAGATTGATTTCCCATGTATTGCCAATAGGAATTATCATACATGTTGTGTATCTATAATATCGTAATTTGCTTCTGTATTTGATGCATGAAGCAAATATCAAATCCAAAATTAGATCACTAAATGGTAATTCAGAGTGTTCTCGTGTATTTATAAAATACTAGAGAATTGTTTACAGAAACAACAAACTCCTTATAAAGGAGTGTTCACGCTCGAACTTCATAAGTGTTATTGAGTATAATATGCCAATATTAAATTCATGTTCCAACCTTAACTAAGGAGCTTAAAGTTGGAAATGTACCAAATAAAAAGTTATGGTTGATTCAACGAAAAGGCTAAGTACATCGCCTTGAATAACGCCACGATAAAAGCAATGTATAAATATAAATGCACAAATTTAAAACTGAGCTAGGGGTGATTCCAAGTATCAAGAATACTACATTATTTTTATATGATAATAACATAATGATAAGAGATTGCTAGATTTCGAGAAACATACTCTGAATAGTTCCATATGATAAAAGTAGTTTATCAGTATTGGAGAGAGTTGATTGATAGAGTAGATAATTAAACCAACATAGTAGATCCTTTCATGAAAGGTTTAACTCTATCAGTTTTCATCAAACTGACTGGAAGGATGGGAAAATGATTCCATAATTGGCCCAAAGCACAAGTGGGAGATTGATAGGGTTAGAGGTATCCTCTAGGGGTAATTATGTAATTGTTTCATATATCTAGCTCAATAACCAATCATGTTTGAATTAAAAGATGTTTTTTATAATATACTTAATATGATGTGTTATATCAATTAATTAATTTAATTAAAAGTATAATTAATGAACAATCCATAAATGATATGTTTTGTGATAGCAATTGCAATATGTTGTGATTACGAGTGATTTATCACAATAAATAAACATATTATTTTAAATATTCCTAGTCAAGATGTATTGAGACTGGATATCGATACATCTGTTTAGACTAGAGTATGTAATGCTCTCCAAATGTTGGGCAGTGTATTACTCATGGCTGCTCGGGACACTAAGGGATTACATACTGATAGTATTGGATAACTATGGTATGACTCACTCGATAATCTTTTATTGGTTAATATAATTAAGGTCAAACAGAAAATATCGATGTGACAAAATTACATAGTTCTATTGACTTAAGAATACCGTTGATCTTCAATGTGGAATCTCCGCTTTGATTGTAGTTAAATTATGGCACGGCGTCCATCAAACGACTATAGTTGGGTCGAGTGGAAGCATTGGAAGTGAAACAATATTCAATAGAGGGTTCTTCTCCTTGATTATATGATATCAGTATCACAATTAACTGAAGCTAACCCAAAGTTAAAGTCTTCGGCTAGAGTAGTACGATTAGTAGTAGTTGTTATTGTTGAACCAATGACTTTATGTTTGGACTATAAAATTGAATATAGACGATATTAGAATTTTGACCATTACCAAATTCTATAAGTCTTAAGTGATATCTTTTTGACAAAGAGAATTGGTGTAAATGACTGTCACTATTGAGTAAAGCTTAATATTGTAAAATTGGTTTTTACCGAAGCCATGCAATTGATAATATTGGCTAAAATATGATACCACTAGCTAAGGTGATGTGTGAACATTAATATTCGAATTGTTCAATATTAATCGTTGATCGAATTTGCATCTGGAGAACCAATACAACCGTAATGTTGAATCCTCCATCTACCACCTATTGGAATTAAATTATAAATGTTATAATTAATTAAATTAGTTAATATCATGAAATATTAATTATAAAATTTTATTTGAATTATGTCGATCAATATTAAAAATAGTGTGTATATAAAAGTTATGCATACACTTATTGATATATGATATTGATTTACATTTAAATATGATTAAAATGTAAAATATCCGATCCGCCTTGAAGTGCCTTGAGGCCCGATAGGAGGGTATGTGTGGCCGATGATGAAGGGGAGGGATTGGCTTGGAATTAGATTCCATAAGGTTTGAAAATGGCTAAGGAAATGAAAGATATGTTTCCATCTTTGATCCCCATCTTTCCTATGCTATTTAAACATCTCTTGGCATTCTATTCTCCTAATTCTTTCTAAGGTTTTTGCCTCCATTCATCTCTTTCATCCTGGCCAAAAATTCCTCTCGGCTCCACTTAAAATTCAAGTAAAATACAACACAAATTAATTCAAAAATAAGAAGCGATGTGTAGCTTTCTCAAAGGGGTTGCGCCATTTGGAAGTGTTGATCAAGACTTCAAGCAGAGTAATACAGATTCAATATTTAAGGTATCCTCTCGGGAAATAGCAAGGTATTATCTTTATTTACAAAAAATTACAACTATATGATTGATTATTACATGCTTTTGTTTAATTAATTATTCATTATCACGATTCTATATATGTATGTGTTGTCGGCATGTGATGTTAAAATATGAACATATATATATGTTTATATATATATGTATGTATATGTATGTATATATATGTGTGTGTGTGTGTCTGTAATTAAAATTTTGATATGTATATATGTTTGATATGTAATTTTAGTGATCAAATCAAAAATGATTTTTTTTCTTTTTCAATCTTAAATTCAACAATGTTTGAAAATGAATTTTATTAGATCAACTTTAATTTATAACGAAACTGCATATGAAATTATATAATTATATAGTTTACTAATTAACTATTTTTTTTACATGTATTATTATTTTATAACAAAGGAAATTATTATTTTGTTTATATATGTGGATGTTAAATTTAATTATATATATTCATTAATTTATGTATATATTAGGAAATACAATTAATTGTTTAATATATATGTTGAATCAAATTCATACACATATTTATTAGATATAAATTATGCATATATAAGTTTCAGTTTTTTTCATAAAATATGTATGTATTTTGATATAAAGATCTAGATTCGAAGTTATTCATTTCAAAAAAAGGCAAAAGGTTTCCTTTTGTTCTAAAATTCACTAGTAGTCTTTTATGTAAAGTTATAAGCTTTTGTTTCCTTCCTATGTTAAAAGAATGAATTAAATTTAACCATATATGTTACTTGAATTACTATATATATATTCATACATATAGTTTAGGCTATAAATATTTTAACAAAATTAAATTATTTTCACAAATACACACACACACTATGTAATTTTAATTAATTGATTTAAGCTTAAAAGTAAAAGATAGTTCAATATCAAGATTTAGATTTGATATCATAATTAACATATATATAAATATATATATATTAAGATTTGAATTTAATAGAATAAAATCCTTCTACGAAATAATATCTTTCTATGTTTAAAGGTTACTTATTTGAATAACTTTTAATAAAGAAAGTAACTTTGTATGTTTAAATAACTTTAATTAGATCTAATATTATAAGTATAACTTGATGCATACTTAACATATATATATATATGTGTGTGTGTGCATAGATTAGACAACACATATGTATACAGATGGGTTAACTTTTCCATTGTGGTGTAAATTACAGCACCTATACATAAGCATGTGAAATACATATATTATTTATGTTGCAAGTGCACGTCCAAGTACATGTGTATATGATATGCATATACACTAAATAATTAACATATATCTCAAAACAAAGCTTCAACTACAAATTAAATAATATAATGATTTTATTTAAAATAAATTTAGATAAGATCTAAATGAAATTCAGACTTCATAGGGTTAACAAGATCCAAATGGTAGAATTTTTTTGAAAAATTCACACATTTTATCCACTGCGTGCTCGATCAGTTCCTTTATGCAATAGTTCTAAAAAAGGAGTTGTGTTCAAAAATCTATCTCCTTAAAGGAACCACGGTACCTGGAGAGTCTTGTGTTAGAGATGATAGTTCTCATGCTTTGGGTACCACTAGACTTTGCATCTCAAATTAGGTCATAATTCGATGAAGGGCTTGGTGTTAATTTTCCAATGGAAGAAGATCAAAGGAGAAAGCTTCTATAAGTTAGATTTCTGCTAAAAATGTGTGTTGGCAATGTAGAAGAAGGTATTTTTTGGAGTTACACTTCATAGACTAAGGAGAGTGCTTGATTATGTGCATATAGATATTTAAGGACCAATAGCTATTGCTTCCATAGGGGGAGCGAAGTATTTTATTTCCTTTCTTGATGAATTTCCTCAAAAAGGTTGGGTTTATGTTATGAAGGCCAAATCAAAAAGCTTTGAGATGTTTAAGGATTAGAAGGTTATAACAACCCTCACCTTAATGGGCCAAAATTTCGACTAAATTGAAACCCAAATCCATTAGGGCATGGATCGTTGGTTTTTGTAACCTGTAATAAACACAAGTATATTAGAGTGTGATCAATATAAACTCATAGCAGAATTGGAAAATATAATATAACATACGTACTGACTAAGGCTACTGCTTTGGAATATCATTCCTTGGATATGTAATTGCCTTGTTGACACCGAGCATAAATAAGAAGGCTTCATCATCTACCATTCCCGTGTGGCTCCAATATCTGATCCTTTTAAATTTAACATGTGGGTTATTGTTAGGAGGGGCGATTGGAACAACGTTATGGTAATTGGAAAATTACATGTTTACCAGTCTTATTAATTTATGCCGATTGATTTTCACTCAAGTGTTATGTCTATTATTTTATGTCTAATATATTAAATCTTATGTGCCCGTACAACTCAAAAACCCTTGACACTTAATACTTCTTTAAAAGGGAGGAGGCGTACCCAACGACCATTAAATACCTCAAGCCCCTCAAATAAGCCCTCCGCGCTACTCAATCGGTTCTAGCTATAGTGACTGATGACCCATATGTACGGCTTTATAATTTATAATTTAATTTCGTACTACTAACACATCTCAAAGACTCATCTAAGGGTTAACTAGCCCACCTTCGATAAACTAATTTTTCTGCTAATCATCCACCTTGAGGTCTGTGCGTCTCCCATGTGGATTCTACACTAGTAGGAAGCAAAATTCGTTAGGTCATAACATAAGTCTTTCCTACTACTCGCTCGGGATCGTTGGTGGTCATAGCCTCTATGTCAGACCTATATTAAATACCAGTACCAACTACTAACATATCAAGCTGACCTTCCATGTAATGATCTGGAATTTCAAACACTTCATATTTAAATATATGAATTATTTAAATATTTGAATCTTAGATTAAATGTTATTAAAATGATTTAATGAGCTTTTTAACCCCCTGTTAAATCATAAGTAACAATGGTAAACTTGTTTTGGAAAAATATTTACAAAAATATGTACTTCGAAGAAAAATCAATAATGTGATTGGAAATCGATTTATCGGTAAATAGCTTTTCGATCGATATAAGTTGTTCAAACTCTTATGCACTTAACTAATGATAAAATGAACACATTAGCAACTAATTAACACACACACCTCTTCGTTGATATTGGAAGGTTCTAAAATGTACTAATAGTTAAGAGATATTATCATGGTGAGGGTATAATGGTAATTAGCATAAAGGAGAAGTGACATAAAGGTACATGTGAGAAAGAGGCTCCTTATGAACTTCCATAGATAGTACAAGGTGGTAATGACCCCTTAGACAAGCTTATATAGGAGAGGGCATATACCTAACATCATTCAAAAATTCACAAAAACAAATCCAAGCTTTTCTAATGGCTTCTCTTCTTCTTTCTTTCTTGTGTTCTAAAATGAAAAATTTGCAAATCAACTCCAAATCACTTCAAACTTTGCACAAGGCATAGTATAATATTAGAAAACCTTCAACCATGCCAAAATTTGAAGAAGCTAAGCCAAACCCCCATAATCCATGAAGGCCGTGAGCAATAGGGGTGTTTGGAAGGAAGAAGCAAGTGCTAAAGGCAAGGAAAGGAGGAAGCAATGGTGTTGCAAGGAAGAGGTTAAGCTTGGTTAGCTTGGGCTTGGTTGTTTAAGAGGTTAAAGGTGAGTAAACATCTCACTTTGAATGAAAATATAGAACATATACGTTTGTGTTTGTATGAGTGTATATTGTTTTAATTGTTAATGACACATGTTGAAAACAATGATTTTAATTCTTACTTTAAAAGTAGGTGGCACATAGGATCCATATGCATGGACTTGAATGGACTAGAATGGACTTGAATGACATGTGACTGGATCTTGAACAAAGCACATAGGCTGTAGTTGAACATAGGTTTCAATATGACTTGGATTTAGAAGTGCACTTAAAGCGATAATCGCTATAGAAGAAGTTTGGAATTGCCTTAATTTTGGCTAATTCTATGGAACTTTTTAGAGAGACCCTTATAGGTTCATTGCCATATTTATAATGCCTTATATATATGTTTGTCTCTATTAAAAGATTGAATAGTAAAAGTTAAATAACATCTCGACAATGGCCAAAACTTCACTTATGCAAAACTGCCATGTTTAGCCTTGATTTTGGACTTTAAAAGGTTTGAAAAGATTTAGCTTTAAGTATTTTATTTCATTCTTTTTCCAAATCTTTACTAATTCGTATTAGAGTATTTCAAAAGTGGTTTGAGACCTTTATTGATTTTTAAGAATTAGTTGTGAATTTTTAAACAAGAGGTATTTTGTTAAAATATATAGAAAACATGTCATTTCAAGTTTTTAAGGATTTTATAAATTTGTTATTTTCAAGTCATATTTTGAGTAAATGTTTCAAAACCTATCATAAGTATTTTCAAGTATTTTGAAAGTATAAGTGTTATCCCGCCTTTTGGCAAGGCCGTGACACCAAAGAATTGACCGAAAACGGAAAATAATCGGTCCCGACGACCAATTACCTACAAAGTTCGCTGTGGATGCTGGTAAATTTTGCCCAAGTCCGGATCGAGCTACAATTGATATGACACGACAAGTAAAGCTATGAAAGCCAATATTTCAAATTTCAATTCAATCGGAGTTTGTATTCTTATGGTATGATCGATGCAAACCAAGGGAATCAACTCATTCGTATCCATCGTTCCGCCTCCTTTGCATCGCTTCCTTTCATACCCATCCAGGGCAACGTCCTTCGTATCCATCGAAGTTAAACTCGTTCGCATCCATCCACAGTGGCCTCCTTTGTATCCATCGGAGTCAAACTTGTTCACATCCATGGAACACACATGGTTCGTATCCATCCATCCTCATATTACTTCGCATCCATCATCCCCAGTTTGTTCGTATCGATCAACCAACGTCCATTTCGTATCCATCAAAGCCATAAAAACCCATCGTTTTGTATCGATCCACCGGTGCGCCCTGGTCGTATCGATCTGCCAGTGATTGATGTGAATAATACGAGATGGACCGATACGAATAACACTTTCGTTGATTGAGACGAAATGGGGCAACAACGATCGATACGAACAACATAGCAATTAATGGACGTGAACAAGGCTAAGCTGGGTCGATACGAATGAGGCGCATCCATAAAAAAGACTCGGTCGCTCGACATGAAAAGTGGATCGATCCTAAAAGTTAGCACCACGTCACCTAGCAAGCACGTGCCCAGAAGCGATACGAACAGATTAATGCGAACAGAAGCGATGCGAACTTGGCAGCGTTCAACAAACTCGAACTTGCATCAATCATAACTCGAGATCTACAAGTCCAAATGCTATGAAATTTTCATAGAAGCTTCCTGATGCACCAAAGAATGCTCATGATCGATCCCAGCTTGATTGGACTATTTTGGGATCGATACAAATTACACTTGGATCGATCCCAAATCACTTTGGATTGGTCATGTGGGCCCACCCACGTGAGAGAAGAAGTCTTCCAAAATCTGGGCGAGATATTTGCAGCATACACCTATAAATAGCAGTCCAAGAGCTTCAGAAAAGGGATCTTTTTGCTCTTCTACGCCGTTACTCTGCTGAACTCCATTATAACTCGGATACTATCAATTGTACTCTTGGAAATCAGTAAAGAATCATCAATAAAACAACAACTCTTTAAAGTGGACGTAGGCTACAACGCTGAACCACTATAAATCTTGTGTTTCTACTGCTATCCTTTTAAATTTGGAGTGTTCTTCATATTTATATTCTCTACATACTTGCTATCTGTGATCTGTGATTAAGAATGGGTGCTTTCATCGACAATTAGGTGTTTGTGACCATTTATGGCGCAAACGTTTTGGTGCTTTCACTGAGAATTGAACTCAGGGATTCTACAGCTTGGATTTTAGATCTGAAGGCTTAAGGACTTAGATCTAGAAAGTAATGGTGAAGCAATCAGCAAGGAGACCAAGAGCAGAAAGGAGCCAGCATGAAGGAAGTCAGGAGGCTTCCTCAGGAGCGAATCATGTCTCAGTCTTCATCACCCGAGACGAGATGGAGATGATGATGGAAGCTATGCAGGAGGGAATGCTGAAAATGCAAGAAGAGATGATGCAGAACCTACTCTAGCAAATTGGACAAGCTAGAGTGCAGAATCAATAGAACGCCACTACAAGGGGTGTTGGAGATAGGGATCAAGAGCATGAAACAACCAGGATTCAGAATAGAGCAGGACCATCAGGAGCAGCCCATGAGCTGGGGGGAACTCCCCAGGAGCATGTTGACCCAACCTCAGGAAGGATACTGGGCGGAGCTGTTCAACACGGCGTTGATAGAGGAATGGATGCCCATCCAGGAGAGCAGATTCCAAAATTCCCCCGTGAACTCGGGGGGCATATCGAAGGCAATAGACAAGGACTATAGCTTGACGACAGTGACAGATTGGCGGAGATGGTCAGACGAGCCATGAGAGGTGGATTAGTGAATAAAGATCTGGAAGTTGTTAACAGGAGCCCCTTTGCTCCCGCAATTAGGTAGGCTAGGAATCCACCAGAATTCAAGCTACCAACATTGGAGATGTATGATGGAAGGACAGACCTTGTTGTTCATCTGACGAGGTATATGCGGCATATGGAAGTACTGGGGGCATCAGAGGAGATCATGGCCCGATGTTTCCCACTGTATGTGATGGACATAGCAGCATTATGGTTTAGACAATTGGAGAGCAGTTCGATTGGAACGTGGACCGAGTTGACTGAAAAGTTTATGAGGCAGTTCAGGGTTCACATCTCGAGGCCTAAGAATGTGATGAGTCTGACAACACCGAAGCAGAAGACCAGAGAGTCTTTGAGGAACTTCTTAACGCGATTCAATGCAGCAGCGGCATCAGTGGATCGGCCGGATCCATCCATGGTTCTAATGGCAGCTGTATCTGGCATAGCTGATGGCTCAGAATTCAAGAACTCGCTGACGAGGGATCCACCTATGGACTTAGGAGAGTTTTACCATGAGGCAGAAAGGTTTCTACGACAAGAGGATACAAATGCTGAGAGAGAGGAGGAGAGGGGGTTGATGTTTTTGCAGTCAAAAGTGGAGATCCGCCCGAAAAGGATTCAGGCTAGGAGAAAGGGAAATAGAAAGCAGAGGATAATTGTGATGAGCCAAAGCAGCTGCGAAAGGAGCCGAGATTCACCTCTTATTCATAGCTGATCGAGACATTAGAGCGAATCTACCAAGACACTAGGGGGCAGGTTCCCTACCGGAGGCCAATGAGGAGGGATCTGACCAACAATGAGAGGAAATCAGACAAGTACCGCTTATTCCACGAGCTAAGCGGCCATAGTACAAATGTTTGCAGGTACTTGAGGGATGAGGTAGAAGGGCATATCCGGAACAACATGCTATCACAGTATGTGAGAAGGCGAGCAGCAACGGTGGAGCAAGAACGACCACTATCTCCATCAATTGGGGACAGCTCAGGATCAAGGCATCAGCTTGTCATCAACTGATTGAAATAATGACGAATAAGTCGCAAACTCCACACTAGTGCGGTTAAGTCGCTTACACATGTACAGGATCATGAACAGTTCTCAGGCGTGCTCTGAGACGACTATCAACCGTATTAGTGTAGGTGTTTGCACTTTGACCTCTCTGTTTTGCTTTAGTTTTCTATTCTTTGCATCCGGACTTGATTTGGTTGAACATTTTGGTTGTAAGACTCATTTTGAATGTAAATCTGGTATTTGTAATTCCATAACGGCTAAGTCACTTACACATGTACGGGATCGCGAACGGTCCTCAGGCATGCTCTGAGATGGCGATAAACCGCCATAACAAACAATTTGGAAACTCACTCGATCGTGAAATCCGACATTAATGATACTAAGTCCCAACCGGGCACACACAACTCGCCACGAATGACACCCGACCGCGAACGGTCACAATTCGCCTCGAACGGCAGCCGACCGCGAACGGTCACAATTCGCCTCGAACGGTCACAATTCGCCTCGAATGGCACTCGACCGTGAACTGTAACAACCCGCATATTTTACGATTGTATATTTAGATGTTTTATTTAAATATAGCAACGTTAATCAGATTAAAGTCTGAAATGTTACTTTTTGTAAACAGTCGAATTGGGACTCGAGACCACTTTCATTGAGTCCAAAATGGCGTTTACAACTTTTTTAAGTATAAACATTGATTTGTTTGGAGTTTATTAGAATTTTGATGTTTTTATTTGGGGCTTTGGGTTTGGGTTTCAGCCCACTAACCCAGTAAGAGAACCCAACTCCTTTATCAAACACTCTAACTCAACTCCTCTTCATTCATTTCACTACTCATTTCCTAACACTCAAGCTCAAGAGAAAAATGGGGAAAAAGATTGGAAATTAAAATTCCTAAATCCTAGTTTTATTAGGAAATTCAAGTTCTTGCTCTAAAATCAAAGAGAAGCTTAGGTAAGCATCCTCTTCATCTTCTCCATCTCAATCTTTCTCCAATTTTAGAAATTTCCTATAACCTAACTTAGGAAATATTTGCTTATGATCTTAGATTGGAGCTTCTAGAGTTGAAGTTGAAGAGTAGTTGATCTTTCCTTTGTTTTTGAGCTTCTCATTCGTGTTTTTGGGTTTAAAGGTTAGTTTTTGAACTCACATCTATGTCTATAACTTTCATTATTGTTAGGTATGAATTCCTAACATCTATTCATGTTCATTTGCTTTTTATTTGAATTGATTTAGTGAATTTTCCAATTTTTGGTTTTGAAGTCCAATTTTATGAAAATCCTACTATGGATGTTTGGACATGATATTTGGGGTGTATCAAAGAGCCTATAAGGCTGGGTTGTGGCTTGGCATAAATCCCTAGTCTTCGTTGCTCGTCCGATCGCTCCCGATTCGTTTTGGCCATCATGGCCTAGGCAAACTGTTGCCTAGGCCAGGTGACCAGATGTCTGGATATCAATTCCAGACGTCTGGTTATAGTTCTGGAGGAAAAAAAATAAGCACATAGAAAATAAAATGGCAGAGATCAATTCCAAACGTCCAACTTATAGGTTCAGATGTCTTGATTGGGTCTCAGACGTCTGCCTTGAAATTTCAGACGTCTGAGGGTTTTCTGAATTAATTTCAGAACCTAAATCCAGACATCTGGATTCTAAACCAGACGTCTGGAACTGCCAATTTTGCCTATTTTGGGTTGTTTTTGATTAGATTTCCAATTTTAATCGATTTTTATCGATCCGGTTACTTGTTATCACTTATTATCGACTTTGATGACTTCTTTCTTTGGATTTTTAGGAATATCCATTTGATGGATTTGATATCGATTTCTATGGTTTTGATTCATGTCGTCGAATGTGAATTTTTGGTTGATCGATTGTTTCTACAATCGTTTTCTGTGATTTGTCACTTTTAAAAATACAAAGGTTTCTATACTAGTAGTAAATATTCAAATGCTTTGACAAAGATGATTTCAATACCATTTTTAATACAAAACTCGTTTTTAAAACCGTTTACCAATCTATTAGTATATACAAACCTTTACCTCATTCGTATGACAAATCTAATTAAACGGCTTAGCAAAACAAGTGGTATGAAACGCTTGCGTTTACTTCGTCGGTTAATTCTTGGACTTGTTCGATTGAACTCTCGTGACAATTTTCGAGTGGAAATCTACAATTTGTTCATAAATATTTAAGTTAAGCCAGTGGTTATGGGACATGAAGCTAAACTCATTTATTTACTAGCTTAGTGTAATCTACACTTTTCATTGATCAATGGTGATCATTTTATGGTTTAGACTAGCGATATGCGATGTCTCTTTGTTTGTGTGGGGGACTAAAAACCCCATTTGTGGAGCTTCGGTTCAAATTGGTAGGGTAGCGACCCATGGCCTTCAGTTCGTTTGTGGAGCTTCGGTTCAAACTTGATGGTTAGCGACCATGGAATAGCGTTCCATTTGTGACACACGTGTTGGTGAGTTTTCATGCTCCCGTTTGTGATAGGCCTCCCCCTTTGTGTTTTCTGGATTTCCGGTTGTTGATTTCTAGAATTTGTGTTTCACCAGTTTTGATGATATGCATTGATAAGCTCTATCAATATTTGTGTTTTGGTGAATAATTTAAAGAATATGACATTTTTTTTAGTGTTTGAGAATATTTGAGATATTGTATGATTTTTTTTGTTATCTGATGTTTACTTGTCACAACATGGCATTATTGTTATCATACGTTTTTGTCATATCTCTTATCCTATACCATTTTATCTGGTATATATAGCTAGACTGATCCGTTTATTATTTTCCTCTTAAATAATACTCGGGTCAGACCGAGGTATTTCAGGTGCTTGTGCTTGACTTCTTATCAGGGTCTGTCACTTGACTTTTGGTTAACTACTTTAGCTTAGTAGTTTTTGTTATTATACATTTGAGATAGAGACTCAATGATGTATACATATTCTTTTGTCTAGCACTTGTACCTATTCTTTTGTGATGTAGTGGATCTTGTATGACCACTATTTTGATGTACACCTTTATGTGTTATATTCATATCTGTTTCCGCCTTAGTGATATGAATATCTGTGACTGATTTGTGTTACGTTTATTTCTATATTTGTTTCCAAAGCCTACATAGCCACTGTGTGGTAGCTTTGAGTTTGTATTTGATATGTCAGATTTCCTCTTGAAATGAAATGTAAGTTATATTATCTGACATATCGGTACTCGCACAAAGCAATTATACAGATGGTCGCTCCTCAACAGCCTTATTCTTCGTGCTAGTCGACGGCATTACCCCATAGTGTCCTTGGCTAGTGTGGGTATAGAGGTGGGGCGTCACAGCTTGGTATCGGAGCCAAACTTCGGAACAATGTAGAATAATCTAGCGAGGATCATTGTCCTAAGTCTTTCTTAGGAGTCGTGCCTTAGGATTTAATTCGAGTCATTGGACCCGATCTATCCTATTTTCTTTTATGAAGCCTTGTTTTATCAATCAAGTTTGTTTGATATTCATTCTAAGAATAACCTTTTTCCTCTTCTTTCTTCCTTTCTTAAAGAAGAGAAATGGTAAGACCAGGCCGTCCCAGCGCCGGTCAATCCAGTGCTACTCCTCAGGATGGAGTATTTATGTGTGCCCAGCAGCTCTTAGATCTTGTGAAGAATGCTCAAGCTGTCGGACCCATTCAGAGCCTACTCATCCTAAATCTGGGTTTGCACGCTTGTGCAGTGATTATACCAACTTGGGTGGAAGGCCATTCGGGGGCTCCGAAAGCGTTAAAGAAGTCCAAGCTTGGCTTAGAACATGCGATCGCATCTTTTCCCGCATGAATCTTATTGATCTACATCGAGTCTAAGTAGCTTCTAGCATGCTCCAGGAGAGAGCATTAGATTGGTATGAGCTTTTGATTTCTGAAATTATTGAAGCGGATCTTACTTGGGAGCAATTCCGGGAAAGGTTCGAGTTGAAATTTGTGCCGAAAGCTGAAAAAGTAACTTTAGTTCGACGCTTTATTGACCTTGTTCAAGGTGAATCTTCTGTGACCGACTATGTCGCATCTTTTGAATCTCTTTCTAAATATGGGGTCGAGTATATTAATACCCCATTGAAGAAAAATCATAGGTTTGTCTATGGGTTGAATAAGAACCTCAAAAAGCCATTACTTCTGAAACTAGAAGTTTCTTTCGATCAGCTTGTTGATATCGCTCTTCGACTCGAAGAGGCCGATAAAGAAAGTGATGTTGAAGTTGTGGGTGCCAAACAAAACATCAATAAGAAGTGGCCTTTTAAGTTAAAGCCTTATCCCAATAAGAAAGGGAAGCAAGCAACTTCGGTAGCAACGACTCCTACCTCTAGTCGTGGAGAATGTTATAATTGTGGTTCTAAGGACCATTATGCAAACAAGTGTCCGAAGCCCCTTACTTGCCGCTATTGTAAAAGTTCGGGTCATACTATATCTTCATGTCCCAAACTTCCAAGCAAGAAGGAAGGGAAGCTAAATGTGGTGCAAGCCCCTAGTAACACTTCTCTTGGTCAAGGTATTTCTCATTCTATCCTTGATGGCATTATTATATTTCGTGATCTCCCTATTCGAGTTCTTTTTGATACGGGTGCATCTCACTCTTTTATATCAAAAGAACTTGTTGATGCTTTGTCTTTGAATGTTATTGGCTTGATGACTTCATTGAGAATTGCGAATCCGGTTGGTGGATCCGCAACACTCAGTTTACTTTGTAAAGATGTCGAAATTATTTTATGTGATTATGCCTTCCGAGCCGATTTGCATGTTATGCGTTACCTAGGTTGCGAAATGATTTTGGGGATGGATTGGCTTAACCGATATGAAGCCCATATCCTATGTCCTGAGAGGACTATATATCTTCGACATCCTCAATCTGTTAAGCAGATTTCTCTTGTTCTTAAAGATTCAGATTCCAATTCGGGAGCATCCTTGTATTCTCTAAATCCTCATGATGACGATAATGATGGTGAGGAAGATGTTATTTCCCTCATTCACGTTGTTCATGAATTTCCCGATATATTTGAGCCCGTTTTAGGATTACCACCTAAGCGAGCAATAGAGTTCATAATTAATCTAATCCCTGGAGCTCTACCTATCACTTGTCCTCCTTATCGTATGTCCAATAAGGAAAATGAGGAGATGCATAAAAAATTATCCGAATTGGAAGCAAAACAGTTTGTTCGTTCTAGTTCCTCTCCATGGGGAGCTTCAGCTATTTTTGTGAAGAAATCCGATGGTACACTTAGGCTTTGCGTTGACTACCGCAAGCTTAATGATCTCACCATCAAGAATAAATATCCCTTGCCTCGGATTGACGTTCTATTCGATCAACTTAGTGGTGCTAGAGTCTTTTCACAGTTAGACTTAGGAACCAATTTTCATCAGCTTCGTATTGAAGAGGATAGTATTCCTTTAACATCGTTCCGTACTCGTTATGGATCTTATGAATGGCTTGTTATGCCATTTGGTTTAACGAATGCTCTAGCTTATTTCATTGACCTTATTAATCGAGTTTTCAAAGTCTTCCTCGATCGATTTGTTCTCATCTTTATAGATGATATTCTGGTTTATTCTAAAATCGAGGAAGAGCATGAAAAATATCTTCGGATTGTGTTGGAAACTCTTTGGAGCAATCAATTGAAAGCAAAATTTTCTAAGTGCCACTTTTGGCAATCTCGTGTGAAATTTTTAGGATATATTATTTCTGAATCCGGAATTTCCATGGATCCTTCAAAGATTGAAGCGATTCAAAATTAGAAGAGACCGGAGAGTGTGACGGAAATTCATAGCTTTCTTGGATTGGCGGGTTATTATCGTCGATTCATAAAAGACTTTTCTAAAATTTCTGTACCTCTTACTAGTTTGAAAAAGAAGGGAGTTATATACATTTGGTCAGACAAATGTGAAGCTTCATTTCAGAAATTAAAAGAACTCCTTTCTGATGCTCCTATTCTTGTGATTCCCGAAGGGAACCAAGACTTTATTGTTTATACCGATGCTAGTCGTGCTAATTTGGGAGCCGTTCTCATGCAAATGGAACGTGTTATCGCTTATGCTTCTAGGCAATTAAAGCCTGCTGAGACTAGATATGCCACTCATGATTTATAGCTCGCAGCTATTGTTTTCGCCCTTAGAATTTGGTGTCATTATCTTTTGGGAGAGAAATTTGTTCTCTACACCGATCATAAATCTTTGAAGTATTTATTTTCTCAAAAGGAACTTAATTTGCGTCAACAACGTTGGCTCGAGTTCCTTGCATCTTATGATCTTGATATCCTTTATACTCCCGGAAAGGGAAATCGTGTTGCCGATGCCCTTAGCTGAAAGCAACAAGCGGTTGTTTCTATGATGATATTCGAATGGAATGATCTCGAGACTTTGTCCACTTGTGAGATTCGAGATTGTGAATCCAATTCATGTTCATCTCTTATTTTGTGTAGCCTTAAGGCTCATCCTTCTCTTTTAGACCGCATTCTTGAAGCTCAAAGGCATGATCCTGAATTGGCTCTTCTTAGCCAAAGTTGTAGGGATAAAATTGATATTGAAGGTTTGAAATACTTTGATATTGATACTCGTGGCGGTATTCGAAAATTTGGTAGACTTATTGTGCCAAATATTTGTGATCTTCGTAAAGACATTTTTGAAGATTCTCATCATTCTAAATTTACCATTCATCCCGGTAGTAGTAAAATGTATGCGGACACGAAGCGACTCTATTATTGGGATGGATGAAATAAGATATTGCTAACTTTATTAAGCATTACATGACTTGCCAACTCGTAAAGGCCGAACATCAAAGGCCCGGTGGGTTATTGCAACCTTTAGAGATTCCCGTTGGGAAGTGGGATTAAGTCTCTATGGACTTTATTGACGGTCTTCCCCGTTCTCGTTCGGGTCATGATAGTCTATGGGTGATAGTAGATAGACTTACAAAATCCGCCCATTTTATTCCCGTTCGGTCCAATCGGACCGTACCTCTTTTGGCAAAACTCTATGTTAAAGAAATTGTTAAATTGCATGGAGTTCCTACTTCTATTGTTAGCAATCGTGATCCATTGTTTACTAGTGAATTTTGGTAGGGGCTTCAAAAAGCTTTGGGAACGAAGCTTAATTTTAGCACCGCTTATCATCCTCCATCCGATGGACAAACGGAGCGTGTGAATCAAACTCTTGAAGATCTCCTTCATGTTTGTGTTCTTGATTTTGATGGAAGTTGGGAAGATCACATTTCTGGTGTTGAGTTTTCCTATAATAATAGCTTCCAATCTAGTATTGGTATGGTACCTTTTGAGACACTTTACGGAAGGCCATGCCGATCTCCTACGTGTTGGCTTGAAGCTGGTGAGAAGCTGGTTTTAGGTCCAGATTTTATTCGTGATTCTACAGAAAAGATTGACCTTATTCGTCATAGGATGAAAGAAGCTCAAAGTAGACAAAAATCCTATGCCGATAACCGAAGAAGGAAATTAGAATTTTATGTGGGAGATTTGGTGTTCATTCATGTTTCGCCTATGAAGAGTGTTGTGTGTTTTAGTCGATCGGAAAAATTAGCACCTCGATATATTGGTCCATTTCCCATCACCAAACGCATTGGTTCCGTGGCTTATCGCCTTTTATTACCAGCTCAGTTTTCTACTTTTAATGACGTATTCCACGTCTCTCAACTACGGAAATGCCTTAGGGATTCCGATTCTATTCTTGAGCCTGGTGTTATAGAAGAAATTGAAGTTTCACCAAATTTGACTTATGAGCAACATCCTATTCGTATCATTGCTATGAAGGTTAAACGCCTTCGTAATAAAGTTGTCCCTCTTGTGAAAGTTCAATGGTCCTCAAATCCTAAGGATTTCTCTTAGGAATCTAGAGAATTCATCGAGCGAACACATCCGGACTTACTCTCTCGTGCTCCTTAAGGTGAACTTCTTATTTCAAAATTTCTTCTTTTGTGTAGATTATGCCTTAGTATGGTTGTTATTTTTATTTTCTTCTTAAGTATTGCGAGGACGAAATTTCTTTAAGGAGGGAAGTCTGTAACAACCCGCATATTTTACGATTGTATATTTAAATATAACATCGTTAATTGGATTAAAGTCCGAAATGTTACTTTTTGTAAACAGTCAAATTAGGACCCGAGACCACTTCCATTGAGTCCAAAATGGCGTTTACAACTTTTTTAAGTATAAACATTGATATGTTTGGAGTTGATTAGAATTTGATGTTTTCATTTGGGGCTTTGGGTTTGGGTTTCACCCACTAACCCAATAAGAGAACCCAACTCCTTTATCAAACACTCTAACTCAACTCCTCTTCATTCATTTCATTCCTCATTTCCTAACACTCAAGATCAAGAGAAAAATGGGGAAAAAGATTGGAAATTAAATTTCCTAAACCCTAGTTTTATTAGGAAATTCAAGTTCTTGCTCTAAAATCAAAGAGAAGCTTAGGTAAGCATCATCTTCATCTTCTCCATCTCAATCTCTCTCCAATTTCAGAAATTTCCTATAACCTAACTTAGAAAATATTTGCTTATGATCTTAGATTGGAGCTTCTAGAGTTGAAGTTGAGGAGTAGTTAATCTTTCCATTGTTTTTGAGCTTCTCATTCGTGTTTTTGGGTTTAAAGGTGAGTTTTTGAACTCACATCTACGTCTATAACTTTCATTATTGTTAGGTATGAATTTCTAACATCTATTCATGTTCATTTGCTTTTGATTTGAATTGATTTGGTGAATTTTCCAATTTTTGGTTTTGAAGTCCAATTTTATGAAAATCCTACTATGGATATTTGGACATGATATTTGGGGTGTATCGAAGAGCCTATAAGGCTGGGTTGTCGCTTGGCATAAATCCCTAGTCTTCGTTGCTCGTTCGATCGCTCCCGATTCGTTTTGGTCATCATGGCCTAGGCAAACTGTTGCCTAGGCCAGGTGACCAGACGTCTAGATATCAATTCCAGACGTCTGGTTATAGACCAAGAGGAAAAAATTAAGCACGCAGAAAATAAAATGGCAGAGATCAATTCTAGACGCCTGACTTATAGGTTCAGACGTCTGGATTGGGTCTCAGACGTCTGCCTTGAAATTTCAGACGTCTTGGGGTTTTCTGAATTAATTCCAAAACCTAAATCCAAACGTCTGGATTCTAAACCATACGTCTGGAACAGCCAATTTAGCCTATTTTGGGCTGTTTTTGATTGGATTTCCAATTTTAATCGATTTTTTTGACCCGGTTAGTTGTTTTCACTTATTATCGACTTCGATGACTTCTTTCTTTGGATTTTTGGGAATATCTGTTTGATGGATTTGATATCGATTTCTATGGTTTTGATTCACGTCGTCGAATGTGAATTTTTGGTTGATCGATTGTTTCTACAATCGTTTTCTGTGATTTGTCAATTTTAAAAATACAAAGGTTTCTATACTAGTAGTAAATATTCAAACGCTTTCACAAAGATGATTTCAATACCATTTTTAATACAAAACTCAACCGTTTACCAATCTATTAGTATATACACACCTTTACCTCATTCGTATGAGAAATCTAATTAAACGGCTTAGCAAAATAAGTGGTATGAAACGCTTGCGTTTACTTCGTCGGTTAATTCTTAGACTTGTTCAATTGAATCTCATGACAATTTTCGAGTGGAAATCTACAATTTGTTCGTAAATATTTATGTTAAGCCAGTGGTTATGGGACATGAAGCTAAACTCATTTATTTACTAGCTTAGTGTAATCTACACTTTTCATTGATCAATGGTGATCATTTTATGGTTTAGACTAGCGATATGCGATGTCTCTTTGTTTGTGTGGGGGACTAAAAACCCCATTTGTAGAGCTTCGGTTCAAATTGGTGGGGTAGCTACCCATGGCCTTCAGGTCATTTGTGGAGCTTCGGCTCAAACTTGATGGTTAGCGACCATGGAATAGCGTTCCGTTTGTGACACACGTGTTGGTGAGTTTTCATGCTCCTGTTTGTGATAGGCCTCCCCCTTTGTGTTTTCTGGATTTTCGGTTGTTGATTTCTAGAATTTGTGTTTCACCAATTTTAATGATATGCATTGATAAGCTCTATCAATATTTGTGTTTTGGTGAATAATTTAAAGAATATGACATTCTTTTTAGTGTTTGAGAATATTTGAGATATTGTATGGTTTTTGTTGTTATCTGGTGTATACTTGTCACAGTATGGCATTATTGTTATCATACGTTTTTGTCATATCTCTTATCCTATCTCATTTTATCTGATATTTATAGCTAGACTGATCCGTTTATTATTTTCTTCTTAAATAGTACTCGGGTCAGACCGAGGTATTTCTGGTGCTTCTGCTTTACTTCTTATCAGGGTCCGTCACCTGACTTGTGGCTAACTACTTTAGCTTATTAGTTTTTGTTATTATACATTTGAGATAGAAACTCCCTGATGTATACGTATTCTTTTGTCTAGAACTTGTACCTATTCTTTTGTTATGTAGTGGATCTTGTATGACAACTATTTTGATGTACACCTTTATGTGTTATATTCATATCTGTTTCCGCCTTAGTGATATGAATATCTGTGACTGATTTGTGTTATGTTTATTTCTATATTTATTTCCGAAGCTCACATAGCCACTGTGTGGTAGCTTTGAGTTTGTATTTGATATGTCAGATTTCGAAATGAAATGTAAGTTATATTATCTGACATATCGGTACTCGCACAAAGCAATTACACAGATGGTCGCTCCTCAACAGTCTTATTCTTCGTGCTAGTCGACGGCATTACCCCATAGTGTCCTTGGCTAGTGTGAGTATAGAGATGGGGCGTCACACGAACGGTCACCATTCGCCACGAACGGCACCCCGACCACGAATGGTCACAACTCGCCTCGAATGTCATCTGAGCTCGAACGGTCACATACCGCCTCGAACGGCATATGATCACGAACGATCACTATTCACAGTCAGGTAAGATTATCAATGTGACGCCCCACCTCTGTGCTCATAATAACAAAGAGTATTAAAAGAAATACTGTCTATTATTACGAAGAATAAGGCTGGATAGGAGCGACCATCCGTAATTGGCCTTACACTAATATTGGTTATCTCGATAGGAGTGGTATATACTTTTTATTTTTCATCTATTATTTATTTACTCCCATCGACATATCCAATTATCAGTATAAAACAAACTACGATAGTTCATAATAGTTTAGGACATTAGATATAACAATAACACAGATAATATAATTGCGGAACACAGATAAAAACAAAAGCCTCACATATATAACTGATGTCAGTTAATACATAGTTGACACAATACATACGATACAACTACACTGTCGACTCTAGAATTTATATATACACGTACATTATCGACTAATATACATGAATACATATCGTTCTATACAATGACACGACTACTACAAAAGGACAATGACAACTTCAGAAGATGCGAAAAGTCTTCAAATCCCAAACAGCAACTCAAAGACGGAAATCTACAACCTGAAATAACTCGGGTCTGACCCGAGTATTACATTCAAAAGAAAATAATACCCAGGTCAGTCTAATTCAAACCAGTTTATTAGTGCATATAGGCAGTAATAATTTAAATAGACGACAGTCACAATAATTCCCGTCTATCCGATTCTTTAAACAAAGAAACCGGATAACGGTCAATATAACACTTAACAGTGTTTAACAAAAATTAGCAGATTTAAATTATGAACAGAGATAAATAAACAATTTATCAAATCGACTAAATCAATTTAAAACTGTCAAATCTGATAGAGCTGCAGTACACGCACGCGTGTACTGCCTCGCCACTATCATACGAAATGCATAAAAGATCAACGGAAATTCACGAAACGCGCATAAGGTCAAACCCAGAGAAAGTCGGGTTCAACTCATATGCGATTCAAATAAATGGTCGAGACATAAAATTAAATCTCGGCCCAAGTTCAAATCAATCAACAGAAAACAATGGCTGCACAGAGACAGCAGGGTACAACACGCCTCAAAGTATCGGTCGATACTAACAAGCATGCGTGGTCAGGGAAACCCAAATACTACTTGAAACAGGTATGTAACTGTCCCAAATGGTCAAGACAGCTACAATGAATAATCAAACTCGCGAAATACTTCAACTACAAGTGAACAGTAAGATGGCCAGTGTGAAGACCACACAAAGTGATCAAACTCAAATGCACAAGGCAGTGGAGTGCACAAATGAAAACAAAGCACAGTGATGTACAAATGAAACACAGTGCAGCAACTAAAGGATGGACTACAACTGCAACAACCAGGAATCAGTGAGCAAAGCATAGTGCAGACTTACAATATAGACCATCAGTGATGCCACAGGAATTGAAACTCGACTCAGGGGTGATGCAGTGCAATACAAAATCGAAGCAGCTGGTTCAAAACAACACAGTGCTTATATCATGTACCCAAAGACTCAAAAAAATACACAACTAAACCAACATGAATATCTCAATGAATACATGAACCAGTATCACCAGACTCAAGTGATAGTGTGGTACAACAAAGTGCATCAGAGAAACCAGAAGTGCAGAAACACTTCAAGGGACCTGGAAATAGAAACACATAAACAAGAGACCGAAGTCAACAAATGATTACAAGGTCAAACCCCGAAATCGGGTTCAACTCAAGGAAGTTCGAAAAAAATCCAATTATCTCAAGTGGTCGAGACAGCTAATATATATACAAGCTACCTTGCACAATTGTAAAGAGAAGACCACAAGACAAAGCTTCAGTGTCAAAACAGAGATGAGGCCATGTACAAGTCGATGGCAGCCTCAACCAGATAACCAAGTGAATGTACACAAGTGCAGCGCAAATCAAGGAAGGCAACACGAATACAATTGCAAACTAATTGCCACCATGTGAATATGATAACACAGCAAAAACTAAGATGGATAGCAGCTACAACCCCTCAAATGGAACGGTTCTGCCTATGTTAGTGAACTGCAACTGCCGGAGTGGCAACATAGTATGCAGTGATACTTGAGAACTAAGGCCAGGGCTAGTAAACTATAAAATACAAGTTCACTAACAATGAAGACTCCATGAAAAGAACTCAAGCCTGGTAACATGATACTACATAGTGCAAACTACCCTACCATGAAAAAGGCAACAAGTGTAATAATGAATGAAGCGGTCAGCTATCTCAATCAATAGCAAGTCTACACATACATGAAGACAACAATACAGGTACAACTACAAGTGTAACAGGTGTGTGGAGATGCAGTGAAACTAATTTGGCAAACAATGAATGCACAGCGACATAGTGTCAGCAGCAATGCAAACTACTAAGTATGGCCTCAATAATGCAGACCAATGAAGCCTCAATGTCAATGACTAAATCCACAAAACAAATGATGATCGCTGTCGACAAGCACAAGTGCAACACCAACCCAGTAGCGAGACAGTATTAAAAAAATATGGTACAGCAGTTTTGAACGAAGACAGAAATGTCTCACAATTCATCACATAAACAACAACATAATTCGAAGTCAGGTGAAAACGAACAAATGTTGTCAGGGACAGTAAACTATATGGCCAAAGTCAAACAGAATCACTTTCGAAGAACACCGAGACGAAGTCAGAAACAATACAAATGCAACCTCAAGTGATACTAGAAGCGATTATACATACGCAGTGCAGACATGATATTCAAACTGCAGATCCAAGAAATGACCGATTGTCATAAAACAACAAGTAAAATCCAACAAGGACGAAAGTGCCACCAGAGGGAGTAAATCAAAAAGCCAAAATCGAACAAAAACATCATCATCAAACTCAAATTAAAAATCATGGAAATCAGGTAACCAAGGATTATACGATTTTGATTAAGTCAGGTAAATCATCAACGACGAAACCAAATCAAACGCAAGGCATAATACCAAATCGAATCAGATGTGAGTGAGATAAAAATCACTCACCTTTGCCACGAATTTGAGTAGCCGCGTTCGAACTGAAGAAATTGACGTCGAGCGCTCTCGAGATCGAGCGAAGCAAGGGACGAGTCGAAGCCCTAATATTTGATGAAGAGGAGGGAACGGGTCGAAGAAAATGCCGCCATTCTTTTTTTTTCGTGGTTATGCCTTAGGGTTTTCGAATGAATGACTGTAGGGGTCCGGTTTTGAATCGAATCAAGAGAGGAATGGGTATCGGCTATAGATAATTATCACGGCATCTAAACATAAGTGGGCTGAAATTCAATCTTTAAAGCCCAAACTACACTTAACAAATTATAAAAGGATTTCAATTCGAATTAAATCTGCATTAGCAATTAACAACGACTTAATCGTCGTTTTGGCGATAAATAATTATTACAAAAATCTCAGGGTTGTTACAGACTCCCCTCCTTATAGAAATTGCGTCCTCGCAATTTTCCTAATTAAGGTCGTCATTATCAATAAATTTTCTAACGTAAACTGGTTAAGCTAGAAAATAAAGATAGAGAATTTCAAACATCAAAGAAATCTTTTAATCCCATAAAGGAAATTCACAAATTTTCCAACAAAATCTAACTATCAACAGATAATCAGAAAGCAGTAAAACTAAATAAATGCAATTATCAGCACATTCGATTACCATTTAGATAACTGAAATACAGAAATCACAAAACATCAATATCTAATCATCGATACGATAATTAGAAAACAACAAATCTAGTTATCAACAAAGATAATTATGAAACACAAATCACAAATCGCAACTGCAAATATCTAGTTATCCAACAGATAACTAGAAAACACAAATTCCATAATCAACAAACTCTAACTATTACAAAGATAGATAGAAAATAGCAATTCAATAAAATCAACATAATCTAGACTAATTTAGAGACTAGAAATTCTCATATCAATAAATATTCGATTATCAAAATGATAATCAAATCTCAAATCACAAATATTCGATTATCAAAAACGATAATCAAATTTCAAATTCACAAATATTCGATTATCAAAAACGATAATCAAATTTCACAAATCAACAAATATTCGATTATCAAAAATGATAATCAAATTTCAAATTCACAAATATTCGATTATCAAAAACGATAATCAAATTTCTCAAATCAACAAATATTCAATTATCTCAAGCGATAATTAAATCTCAAATCAACAAATATCTAATTATCGATACGATAATTAGAAACAACAAATATCTGATTATCAAAAACGATAATCAGAACTCATATCAACAAATATCTAATTATCACAAGCGATAATTAGAAACAACAAATATCTGATTATCAAAAACGATAATCAGAACTCATATCAACAAATATCTAATTATCACAAGCGATAATTAGAAACAACAAATATCTGATTATCAAAAACGATAATCAGAACTCATATCAACAAATATCTAATTATCACAAGCGATAATTAGAAACAACAAATATCTGATTATCAAAAACGATAATCAGAACTCATATCAACAAATATCTAATTATCACAAGCGATAATTAGAAACAACAAATATCTGATTATCAAAAACGATAATCAGAACTCATATCAACAAATATCTAATTATCACAAGCGATAATTAGAAACAACAAATATCTGATTATCAAAAACGATAATCAGAACTCATATCAACAAATATCTAATTATCACAAGCGATAATTAGAAACAACAAATATCTGATTATCAAAAACGATAATCAGAACTCATATCAACAAATATCCAATTACCTGCAGATAATTGGAAGCAACAAATATCTAGAAATCAATTAAGAAGACTAGAAAATCAACATAAAAGCTTGGATCGATCCCATCAGATGGCGAGTTTTTAATTCGCCGCACGTGCATCTCAGAGTGGCCGAAGCCTACCAAGTACTCAACATAATTTTGGCGCCCATCAGATTGACCCGAAGGTCCGCAGAGTGACCCGAAGGTCTAGTACTGGTATTTGACCCGAAGGTCCGCAGAGTGGCCCGAAAGCCCAACAAATGACCCGAAGGTCCGCAGAGTGGCCCGAAAGCCCAACAAATGACCCGAAGGTCCTCATAGTGGCTCGAAAGCACACGAAAGCATCAAAATGTTTCAATTAACGAGTCCGAAATTAACCGAAATAGCAAACGCAGATGTCCCATACCACGTGTTTTACTAAATCGTTTGATTCTCTTCATCGTTTCCTTGAAAGTGTAAAATTCATCAAAATCATCAAAACAACAGATATTCAATTAACGAGTCCGGAATTAACCGAAAAAGTAAAAGTGTGGTTCCATACTCCGCACTTTTGCTAAATCGTTTAAATCTCTTCATCGTTTCCTTGAAAGTGCAAAATTGTGTATTTTGTAAAAATACACTTTACATTCTCAAACGGA
Source organism: Allium fistulosum (assembly GCA_030737815.1). Lineage (NCBI taxonomy): Eukaryota > Viridiplantae > Streptophyta > Magnoliopsida > Asparagales > Amaryllidaceae > Allium > Allium fistulosum. The sequence goes on from CM060906.1 coordinate 839,346,256, forward strand.
CAAGTCCGAAATTAAGCGAATCAGTAAAAGAAAGGGGTCATAGTCCTCGATTTTGCTGAAACGTTTAAATCGCTTCCTCATTCTTTTGAAAGCGTAAACTGTTAAATTTCTGAAAACTATTTTATTTACTTTGTAAAAATAACAATTTACCTTCTCAACTGGACAAGTCCGGAGTTAAGCGAAACAGTAAAAGAAAGGGGTCATAATCCTCGATTTTGCTGAATCGTTTAAGTCGCTTTCTCATTCTTTTGAAAACGCAAACTGTTACAATTTTATAAAAAAATTTTCATTTTAAAACAATTTTCCAATCACGTGATTAAAACAGCAAATCAGTAACAATTTCGATAAGGAAATTGTACTTCTCAAAATACCGTAAAAACGGTTACAAATCAGTATTGCGGAATATCCGCTTGAAAATCCACTTTTAAATTTTGTCGGTTACTGAAGCCAAAGCGACAGTAGTTTTAAAACGTAAAAATCACATCAAAACAATCTACATCAAAATGTAATGTCAGTGAATTTTCATTCATCAAAATGCCACAAAACACCGTACTTCAAAATATAGCATTGGTGTAAAATTCCGTTGTAAAAATAACGGCAACAAAATACGTTTCATAACCAAGCATCGGTTCAACGTAAAATAAATGCAATAACGTGCAATTTAAATTTTTGCACGTACTACAAAATGAACAAAGAATCATTCAAATGTATCTTCAATGAAGATAATTTAAAACAGCAAAAATCTAATCAATAGATGATTAGTACAAAAGAAAGCCAGCGGAAATTTCAACAAAAATCACATATCTGCAATTTCTTCGAATCCTCAATTCGGATTCGAAGTTCTCAAAGAAACAAAATAATTACAGCTATGTAAACAACAAATGAAATTCATATCAATTTCGTATTTTGATTTTTAAATCAAAAAGATTATCAGTTGTACTCAGCGAAGACAGTTTCACTGTTTCCGCTGCGCACTCTGATAAATAGAACACAAATCAATCAAATCATCAGAACACAATTTCACTATTATTTTTAAATAAAGTTATTTAAAAATTTCATCCAAATTTCAAAACTTTAGTTTTGACTCAAGCACAAATAAAACATCGACCAATAGTTGTAACATATGTTCCATCCGAGTTAAGTTTTATATTATGTCCATAAACCCCAAGCTCTGATACCAACTGTGACGCCCCACCTCTATGCTCATAATAACAAAGAGTATTAAAAGAAATACTGTCTATTATTACGAAGAATAAGGCTGGATAGGAGCGACCATCCGTAATTGGCCTTACACTAATATTGGTTATCTCGATAGGAGTGGTATATACTTTTTATTTTTCATCTATTATTTATTTACTCCCATCGACATATCCAATTATCAGTATAAAACAAACTACGATAGTTCATAATAGTTTAGGACATTAGATATAACAATAACACAGATAATATAATTGCGGAACACAGATAAAAACAAAAGCCTCATATATATAACTGAAATCAGTTAATACATAGTTGACACAATACATACGATACAACTACACTGTCGACTCTAGAAGTTATATATACACGTACATTATCGACTAATATACATGAATACATATCGTTCTATACAATGACACGACTACTACAAAAGGACAATGACAACTTCAGAAGATGCGAAAAGTCTTCAAATCCCAAACAGCAACTCAAAGACGGAAATCTACAACCTGAAATAACTCGGGTCTGACCCGAGTATTACATTCAAAAGAAAATAATACCCAGGTCAGTCTAATTCAAACCAGTTTATTAGTGCATATAGGCAGTAATAATTTAAATAGACGACAGTCACAATAATTCCCGTCTATCCGATTCTTTAAACAAAGAAACCAGATAACGGTCAATATAACACTTAACAGTGTTTAACAAAAATCAGCAGATTTAAATTATGAACAGAGATAAATAAACAATTTATCAAATCGACTAAATCAATTTAAAACTGTCAAATCTGATAGAGCTGCAGTACACGCACGCGTGTACTGCCTCGCCACTATCATACGAAATGCATAAAAGATCAACGGAAATTCACGAAACGCGCATAAGGTCAAACCCAGAGAAAGTCGGGTTCAACTCATATGCGATTCAAATAAATGGTCGAGACATAAAATTAAATCTCGGCCCAAGTTCAAATCAATCAACAGAAAACAATGGCTGCACAGAGACAGCAGGGTACAACACGCCTCAAAGTATCGGTCGATACTAACAAGCATGCGTGGTCAGGGAACCCCAAATACTACTTGAAACAGGTATGTAACTGTCCCAAATGGTCAAGACAGCTACAATGAATAATCAAACTCGCGAAATACTTCAACTACAAGTGAACAGTAAGATGGCCAGTGTGAAGACCACACAAAGTGATCAAACTCAAATGCACAAGGCAGTGGAGTGCACAAATGAAAACAAAGCACAGTGATGTACAAATGAAACACAGTGCAGCAACTAAAGAGATGGACTGCAACTGCAACAACCAGGAATCAGTGAGCAAAGCATAGTGCAGACTTACAATATAGACCATCAGTGATGCCACAGGAATTGAAACTCGACTCAGGGGTGATGCAGTGCAATACAAAATCGAAGCAGCTGGTTCAAAACAACACAGTGCTTATATCATGTACCCAAAGACTCAAAAAAATACACAACTAAACCAACATGAATATCTCAATGAATACATGAACCAGTATCACCAGACTCAAGTGATAGTGTGGTACAGCAAAGTGCATCAGAGAAACCAGAAGTGCAGAAACACTTCAAGGGACCTGGAAATAGAAACACATAAACAAGAGACCGAAGTCAACAAATGATTACAAGGTCAAACCCCGAAATCGGGTTCAACTCAAGGAAGTTTGAAAACAAATCCAATTATCTCAAGTGGTCGAGACAGCTAATATATATACAAGCTATCTCGCACAACTGTAAAGAGAAGACCACAAGACAAAGCTTCAGTGTCAAAACAGAGATGAGGCCATGTACAAGTCGATGGCAGCCTCAACCAGATGACCAAGTGAATGTACACAAGTGCAGCGCAAATCAAGGAAGGCAACACGAATACAATTGCAAACTAATTGCCACCATGTGAATATGATAACACAGCAAAAACTAAGATGGATAGCAGCTACAACCCCTCAAATGGAACGGTTCTGCCTATGTTAGTGAACTGCAACTGCCGGAGTGGCAACATAGTATGCAGTGATACTTGAGAACTAAGGCCAGGGCTAGTAAACTATAAAATACAAGTTCACTAACAATGAAGACTCCATGAAAAGAACTCAAGCCTGGTAACATGATACTACATAGTGCAAACTACCCTACCATGAAAAAGGCAACAAGTGTAATAGTGAATGAAGCGGTCAGCTATCTCAATCAATAGCAAGTCTACACATACATGAAGACAACAATACAGGTACAACTACAAGTGTAACATGTGTGTGGAGATGCAGTGAAACTAATTTGGCAAACAATGAATGCACAGCGACATAGTGTCAGCAGCAATGCAAACTACTAAGTATGGCCTCAATAATGCAGACCAATGAAGCCTCAATGTCAATGACTAAATCCACAAAACAAATGATGATCGCTGTCGACAAGCACAAGTGCAACACCAACCCAGTAGCGAGACAGTATTAAAAAAAACATGGTACAACAGTTTTGAACAAAGACAGAAATGTCTCACAATTCATCACATAAACAACAACATAAATCGAAGTCAGGTGAAAACGAACAAATGTTGTCAGGGACAGTAAACTATATGGCCAAAGTCAAACAGAATCACTTTCGAAGAACACCGAGACGAAGTCAGAAACAATACAAATGCAACCTCAAGTGATACTAGAAGCGATTATACATACGCAGTGCAGACATGATATTCAAACTGCAGATCCAAGAAATGACCGATTGTCATAAAACAACAAGTAAAATCCAACAAGGACGAAAGTGCCACCAGAGGCAGTAAATCAAATAGCCAAAATCGAACAAAAACATCATCATCAAACTCAAATTAAAAATCATGGAAATCAGGTAACCAAGGATTATACGATTTTGATTAAGTCAGGTAAATCATCAACGACGAAACCAAATCAAACGCAAGGCATAATACCAAATCGAATCAGATGTGAGTGAGATAAAAATCACTCACCTTCGCCACGAATTTGAGTAGCCGCGTTCGAACTGAAGAAATTGACGCCGAGCGCTCTCGAGATCGAGCGAAGCAAGGGATGAGTCGAAGCCCTAATATTTGACAAAGAGGAGGGAACGGGTCGAAGAAAATGCCGCCATTCTTTTTTTTCGTGGTTATGCCTTAGGGTTTTCGAATGAATGACTGTAGGGGTCCGGTTTTGAATTGAATCAAGAGAGGAATGGGTATCGGCTATAGATAATTATCACGGCATCTAAACATAAGTGGGCTGAAATTCAATCTTTAAAGCCCAAACTACACTTAAAAAATTATAAAAGGATTTCAATTCGAATTAAATCTGCATTAGCAATTAACAACGACTTAATCGTCTTTTTGGCGATAAATAATTATTACAAAAATCTCAGGGTTGTTACAGACTCCCCTCCTTATAGAAATTGCGTCCCCGCAATTTTCCTAATTAAGGTCGTCATTATCAATAAATTTTCTAACGTAAACTGGTTAAGCTAGAAAATAAAGATAGAGAATTTCAAACATCAAAGAAATCTTTTAATCCCATAAAGGAAATTCACAAATTTTCCAACAAAATCTAACTATCAACAGATAATCAGAAAGCAGTAAAACTAAATAAATGCAATTATCAGCACATTCGATTACCATTTAGATAACTGAAATACAGAAATCACAAAACAACAATATCTAATCATCGATACGATAATTAGAAAACAACAAATCTAGTTATCAACAAAGATAATTATGAAACACAAATCACAAATCGCAACTGCAAATATCTAGTTATCCAACAGATAACTAGAAAACACAAATTCCATAATCAACAAACTCTAACTATTACAAAGATAGATAGAAAATAGCAATTCAATAAAATCAACATAATCTAGACTAATTTAGAGACTAGAAATTCTCATATCAATAAATATTCGATTATCAAAATGATAATCAAATCTCAAATCACAAATATTCGATTATCAAAAACGATAATCAAATTTCAAATTCACAAATATTCGATTATCAAAAACGATAATCAAATTTCTCAAATCAACAAATATTCGATTATCAAAAATGATAATCAAATTTTAAATTCACAAATATTCGATTATCAAAAACGATAATCAAATTTCTCAAATCAACAAATATTCAATTATCTCAAGCGATAATTAAATCTCAAATCAACAAATATCTAATTATCGATACGATAATTAGAAACAACAAATATCTGATTATCAAAAACGATAATCAGAACTCATATCAACAAATATCTAATTATCACAAGCGATAATTAGAAACAACAAATATCTGATTATCAAAAACGATAATCAGAACTCATATCAACAAATATCTAATTATCACAAGCGATAATTAGAAACAACAAATATCTGATTATCAAAAACGATAATCAGAACTCATATCAACAAATATCTAATTATCACAAGCGATAATTAGAAACAACAAATATCTGATTATCAAAAACGATAATCAGAACTCATATCAACAAATATCTAATTATCACAAGCGATAATTAGAAACAACAAATATCTGATTATCAAAAACGATAATCAGAACTCATATCAACAAATATATAATTATCACAAGCGATAATTAGAAACAACAAATATCTGATTATCAAAAACGATAATCAGAACTCATATCAACAAATATCTAATTATCACAAGCGATAATTAGAAACAACAAATATCTGATTATCAAAAACGATAATCAGAACTCATATCAACAAATATCTAATTATCACAAGCGATAATTAGAAACAACAAATATCTGATTATCAAAAACGATAATCAGAACTCATATCAACAAATATCTAATTATCACAAGCGATAATTAGAAACAACAAATATCTGATTATCAAAAACGATAATCAGAACTCATATCAACAAATATCTAATTATCACAAGCGATAATTAGAAACAACAAATATCTGATTATCAAAAACGATAATCAGAACTCATATCAACAAATATCTAATTATCACAAGCGATAATTAGAAACAACAAATATCTGATTATCAAAAACGATAATCAGAACTCATATCAACAAATATCCAATTACCTGCAGATAATTGGAAGCAACAAATATCTAGAAATCAATTAAGAAGACTAGAAAATCAACATAAAAGCTTGGATCGATCCTATCAGATGGCGAGTTTTTAATTCGCCGCACGTGCATCTCAGAGTGGCCGAAGCCTACCAAGTACTCAACATAATTTTGGCGCCCATCAGATTGACCCGAAGGTCCGCAGAGTGACCCGAAGGTCTAGTACTGGTATTTGACCCGAAGGTCCGCAGAGTGGCCCGAAAGCCCAACAAATGACCCGAAGGTCCGCAGAGTGGCCCGAAAGCCCAACAAATGACCCGAAGGTCCTCATAGTGGCTCGAAAGCACACGAAAGCATCAAAATGTTTCAATTAACGAGTCCGGAATTAACCGAAATAGCAAACGCACATGTCCCATACCACGTGTTTTACTAAATCGTTTGATTCTCTTCATCGTTTCCTTGAAAGTGTAAAATTCATCAAAATCATCAAAACAACAGATATTCAATTAACGAGTCCGGAATTAACCGAAAAAGTAAAAGTGTGGTTCCATACTCCGCACTTTTGCTAAATCGTTTAAATCTCTTCATCGTTTCCTTGAAAGTGCAAAATTGTGTATTTTGTAAAAATACACTTTACATTCTCAAACGGACAAGTCCGGAATTAAGCGAATCAGTAAAAGAAAGGGGTCATAGTCCTCGATTTTGCTGAAACGTTTAAATCGCTTCCTCATTCTTTTGAAAGCGTAAACTGTTAAATTTCTGAAAACTATTTTATTTACTTTGTAAAAATAACAATTCACCTTCTCAACTGGACAAGTCCGGAGTTAAGCGAAACAGTAAAAGAAAGGGGTCATAATCCTCGATTTTGCTGAATCGTTTAAGTCGCTTTCTCATTCTTTTGAAAACGCAAACTGTTACAATTTTATAAAACAATTTTCATTTTAAAACAATTTTCCAATCACGTGATTAAAACAGCAAATCAGTAACAATTTCGATAAGGAAATTGTACTTCTCAAAATACCGTAAAAACGGTTACAAATCAGTATTGCGGAATATCCGCTTGAAAATCCACTTTTAAAATTTGTCGGTTACTGAAGCCAAAGCGACAGTAGTTTTAAAACGTCAAAATCACATCAAAACAATCTACATCAAAATGTAATGTCAGTGAATTTTCATTCATCAAAATGCCACAAAACACCGTACTTCAAAATATAGCATTGGTGTAAAATTCCGTTGTAAAAATAACGGCAACAAAATACGTTTCATAACCAAGCATCGGTTCAACGTAAAATAAATGCAATAACGTGCAATTTAAATTTTTGCACGTACTACAAAATGAACAAAGAATCATTCAAATGTATCTTCAATGAAGATAATTTAAAACAGCAAAAATCTAATCAATAGATGATTAGTACAAAAGAAAGCCAGCGGAAATTTCAACAAAAATCACATATCTGCAATTTCTTCGAATCCTCAATTCGGATTCGAAGTTCTCAAAGAAACAAAATAATTACAGCTATGTAAACAACAAATGAAATTCATATCAATTTCGTATTTTGATTTTTAAATCAAAAAGATTATCAGTTGTACTCAGCGAAGACAGTTTCACTGTTTCCGCTGCGCACTCTGATAAACAGAACACAAATCAATCAAATCATCAGAACACAATTTCACTATTATTTTTAAATAAAGTTATTTAAAAATTTCATCCAAATTTCAAAACTTTAGTTTTGACTCAAGCACAAATAAAACATCGACCAATAGTTGTAACATATGTTCCATCCGAGTTAAGTTTTATATTATGTCCATAAACCCCAAGCTCTGATACCAACTGTGACGCCCCACCTCTATGCTCATAATAACAAAGAGTATTAAAAGAAATACTGTCTATTATTACGAAGAATAAGGCTGGATAGGAGCGACCATCCGTAATTGGCCTTACACTAATATTGGTTATCTCGATAGGAGTGGTATATACTTTTTATTTTTCATCTATTATTTATTTACTCCCATCGACATATCCAATTATCAGTATAAAACAAACTACGATAGTTCATAATAGTTTAGGACATTAGATATAACAATAACACAGATAATATAATTGCGGAACACAGATAAAAACAAAAGCCTCATATATATAACTGAAATCAGTTAATACATAGTTGACACAATACATACGATACAACTACACTGTCGACTCTAGAAGTTATATATACACGTACATTATCGACTAATATACATGAATACATATCGTTCTATACAATGACACGACTACTACAAAAGGACAATGACAACTTCAGAAGATGCGAAAAGTCTTCAAATCCCAAACAGCAACTCAAAGACGGAAATCTACAACCTGAAATAACTCGGGTCTGACCCAAGTATTACATTCAAAAGAAAATAATACCCAGGTCAGTCTAATTCAAACCAGTTTATTAGTGCATATAGGCAGTAATAATTTAAATAGACGACAGTCACAATAATTCCCGTCTATCCGATTCTTTAAACAAAGAAACCGGATAACGGTCAATATAACACTTAACAGTGTTTAACAAAAATCAGCAGATTTAAATTATGAACAGAGATAAATAAACAATTTATCAAATCGACTAAATCAATTTAAAACTGTCAAATCTGATAGAGCTGCAGTACACGCACGCGTGTACTGCCTCGCCACTATCATACGAAATGCATAAAAGATCAACGGAAATTCACGAAACGCGCATAAGGTCAAACCCAGAGAAAGTCGGGTTCAACTCATATGCGATTCAAATAAATGGTCAAGACATAAAATTAAATCTCGGCCCAAGTTCAAATCAATCAACAGAAAACAATGGCTGCACAGAGACAGCAGGGTACAACACGCCTCAAAGTATCGGTCGATACTAACAAGCATGCGTGGTCAGGGAAACCCAAATACTACTTGAAACAGGTATGTAACTGTCCCAAATGGTCAAGACAGCTACAATGAATAATCAAACTCGCGAAATACTTCAACTACAAGTGAACAGTAAGATGGCCAGTGTGAAGACCACACAAAGTGATCAAACTCAAATGCACAAGGCAGTGGAGTGCACAAATGAAAACAAAGCACAGTGATGTACAAATGAAACACAGTGCAGCAACTAAAGAGATGGACTGCAACTGCAACAACCAGGAATCAGTGAGCAAAGCATAGTGCAGACTTACAATATAGACCATCAGTGATGCCACAGGAATTGAAACTCGACTCAGGGGTGATGCAGTGCAATACAAAATCGAAGCAGCTGGTTCAAAACAACACAGTGCTTATATCATGTACCCAAAGACTCAAAAAAATACACAACTAAACCAACATGAATATCTCAATGAATACATGAACCAGTATCACCAGACTCAAGTGATAGTGTGGTACAGCAAAGTGCATCAGAGAAACCAGAAGTGCAGAAACACTTCAAGGGACCTGGAAATAGAAACACATAAACAAGAGACCGAAGTCAACAAATGATTACAAGGTCAAACCCCGAAATCGGGTTCAACTCAAGGAAGTTCGAAAACAAATCCAATTATCTCAAGTGGTCGAGACAGCTAATATATATACAAGCTACCTCGCACAACTGTAAAGAGAAGACCACAAGACAAAGCTTCAGTGTCAAAACAGAGATGAGGCCATGTACAAGTCGATGGCAGCCTCAACCAGATGACCAAGTGAATGTACACAAGTGCAGCGCAAATCAAGGAAGGCAACACGAATACAATTGCAAACTAATTGCCACCATGTGAATATGATAACACAGCAAAAACTAAGATGGATAGCAGCTACAACCCCTCAAATGGAACGGTTCTGCCTATGTTAGTGAACTGCAACTGCCGGAGTGGCAACATAGTATGCAGTGATACTTGAGAACTAAGGCCAGGGCTAGTAAACTATAAAATACAAGTTCACTAACAATGAAGACTCCATGAAAAGAACTCAAGCCTGGTAACATGATACTACATAGTGCAAACTACCCTACCATGAAAAAGGCAACAAGTGTAATAGTGAATGAAGCGGTCAGCTATCTCAATCAATAGCAAGTCTACACATACATGAAGACAACAATACATGTACAACTACAAGTGTAACAGGTGTGTGGAGATGCAGTGAAACTAATTTGGCAAACAATGAATGCACAGCGACATAGTGTCAGCAGCAATGCAAACTACTAAGTATGGCCTCAATAATGCAGACCAATGAAGCCTCAATGTCAATGACTAAATCCACAAAACAAATGATGATCGCTGTCGACAAGCACAAGTGCAACACCAACCCAGTAGCGAGACAGTATTAAAAAAAACATGGTACAGCAGTTTTGAACGAAGACAGAAATGTCTCACAATTCATCACATAAACAACAACATAAATCGAAGTCAGGTGAAAACGAACAAATGTTGTCAGGGACAGTAAACTATATGGCCAAAGTCAAACAGAATCACTTTCGAAGAACACCGAGACGAAGTCAGAAACAATACAAATGCAACCTCAAGTGATACTAGAAGCGATTATACATACGCAGTGCAGACATGATATTCAAACTGCAGATCCAAGAAATGACCGATTGTCATAAAACAACAAGTAAAATCCAACAAGGACGAAAGTGCCACCAGAGGCAGTAAATCAAATAGCCAAAATCGAACAAAAACATCATCATCAAACTCAAATTAAAAATCATGGAAATCAGGTAACCAAGGATTATACGATTTTGATTAAGTCAGGTAAATCATCAACGACGAAACCAAATCAAACGCAAGGCATAATACCAAATCGAATTAGATGTGAGTGAGATAAAAATCACTCACCTTTGCCACGAATTTGAGTAGCCACGTTCGAACTGAAGAAATTGATGCCGAGCGCTCTCGAGATCGAGCGAAGCAAGGGACGAGTCGAAGCCCTAATATTTGACGAAGAGGAGGGAACGGGTCGAAGAAAATGCCGCCATTCTTTTTTTTTCATGGTTATGCCTTAGGGTTTTCGAATGAATGACTGTAGGGGTCCGGTTTTGAATCGAATCAAGAGAGGAATGGGTATCGGCTATAGATAATTATCACGGCATCTAAACATAAGTGGGCTGAAATTCAATCTTTAAAGCCCAAACTACACTTAACAAATTATAAAAGGATTTCAATTCGAATTAAATCTGCATTAGCAATTAACAACGACTTAATCGTCTTTTTGGCGATAAATAATTATTACAAAAATCTCAGGGTTGTTACAATCAACCTCTTTACAAGACATTATCAAGATACGGACATCCAGCTTATCGAACTAGAAAACACATCTTTCTATCGCAAGGCATGTTTTGGGGGGCAAGTGGTGTCCCTCATTTTGGCAAGGCCATGACACCTAAGAATTGACTGAAAACGGAAGATAATCCGTCCCGACGACCGATTACCTACAAAGTTCGCTATGGATGCTGGTAAATTTTGCCTGAGTCTGGATTGAGCTACAATTGATATGACACGACAAGCAAAGCTATGAAAGCTAATATTTCAAATTTCAAGTCAATCGGAGTTCGTATGCTCAAGGTATGATCAATGCAAACCAAGGGAATCAACTCATTTGTATCCATCGTTCCACCTCCTTCGCATCGCTTCCCTTCGTATCCATCCAGGGCAATGTCCTTCGTATCCATTAGAGTCGAAATAGTTCACATCCATCCACAGCGGCCTCCTTCGTATCCATCGGAGTCGAACTCGTTCACATCCATGGAACACACATGGTTCGTATCCATCCATCCTCATATTACTTCGCATCCATCATCCCCAGTTTGTTCGTATCGATCAACCAACGTCCATTTCGTATCCATCAAAGCCATAAAAACCCATCGTTTTGTATCGATCCACCGGTGCACCCTGTTTGTATCGATCGGCCAGTGATCGATGTAAATAATGCATGATGGACCGATATGAATAACACTTTCGTTGATCGATATGAAATGGGGAAACAACGATCGATACGAACAACATAACAATTAATGGACACGAACAAGGCTAAGCTGGGTCGATACGAACTAGGAGCATCCATAAAAAAGACTCGGTTGCTCGGCATGAAAAGTGGATCGATCCTAAAAGTTGGCGCCACATCACCTAGCAAGCACGTTCCCGGAAGCGATACGAACAGATCGATGCAAACAGAAGCGATGCGAACTTGGCAGCCTTCAACAAACTCGAACTTGCATTGATCATAACTTGTGATCTACAAGTCCAAATGCTATGAAATTATCATAGAAGCTTCCTGATGCACCAAAGAATGTTCATGATCGATCCCAGCTTGATTGGACTATTTTGGGATCGATACGAATTACACTTGGATCGATCCCAAATCACTTTGGATCGGTCATGTGGGCCCACCCACGTAAGAGAAGAAGTCTTCCAAGATCTGGGCGAGATATTTGCAGCCTACACCTATAAATAGCAGTCCAAGAGCTTCAGAAAAGGGCTCTTTTTGCTCTTCTACGCCGTTACTCTGCTGAACTCCATTGTAACTCAGATACTATCAATTGTACTCTTGTAAATCAGTAAAGAATCATTAATAAAATAGCAACTCTTCAAAGTGGACGTAGGCTACAACGCCGAACCACTATAAATCTTGTGTTTCTACTGGATTCTTTTTAAATTTGGAGTGTTCTTCATATTTATATTCTCTACATACTTGCTATCTATGATCTATGATTAAGAATGGGTGCTTTCATCGGCAATTGGGTGTTTGTGACCATTTCTGGCGCAAACAATAAACAAAAGGTTTAGAAAGTGGTTAGAATTGCTAAATGCCAAATGGTTAATTGATTAGTTACTTGTTTGAAAAGTAATTAACTGTGTTCAACATTAAAAGCTGATGAACTAAGGCTTATCTATTTGTGAGAGATAAGATTGATGTCAAGTAGGGATGGAGAAATAGAGCTCTAACCTTCCAGGCTTCCCTCTTGACTGAGGAAAAGTAAGTTAGAAAATGTTGAAGACATGTTAATCGTGTTGATTTCTTATTGTTTATTGAAATCATTAATACTATACTTAACACAAAAAGTCGACGAGGTACTTATCTATTTGTGATATTCAAGAATGAAGTATCTAGGCAAGGCTTTAATGCAACCAGTGCTCTAACTTACTTGGCTTCACTCTTGAATGAGGAATAGTTAAGTTGGAATGTCGAAAATAAGTTAAGCAAATGAATCATGATTTCTATAAGCAATCATCCTTAGAACTTGATAGTTAAATAGTCAAATGCTGAACTTGACCAATTATGAACTTAGATCTTTAAAAAATATGTTTGTAAAGATAAAAATAACTATAAGTATGGTTTTGGATTTGTTATGACAATTCATTAATAGCATTCGTCTTTAACCCTTTTTATATTATACCTATGAATGTAAATAGATCTTTAAAAGAGCGTTTTAAGATATGCATAAGCGAAATGGTTTTGGTTTTAGTGATAATGTTTGAGTAACATTAATCTTAAACCTATTGAACGGATTTGCGAAAGTACTTAGATCTTTAAAATGGATATTTTGAAGGAAATTATAGGTATGGAATCTTTTGGAAAAAGATAGAGGTTTATTAGATAAAAAAAGTTTACTAATAAAGAAGTTTTAATTTAATAAAAGGATTAACTAAATAAAAGGGATCGGGAGTTGCTTAAGTTGCTTAAGTTGCTTAACCAAACTTTGTGTGGCTAGATTGTGCTTTGTATGACTTGATAGTGTTTTGTATGTTCATTTTTTTACAGAAAGTAACCTAGACTCGGTTTCCATTTACAAACATATATCTTGTACCAGATAGTCAATTAGTCGATAATTGAAATTATCCAAATATAACTTTGGGAATATCTAAAAGAAAAATGGGAATTATATGGTACAATTATCTTCGGTGGTACTATACTATATGCATAAACTCATGTGTTATTCTAGGACAAAAAATAAGGAAATCCGTCCACTTAAACGGTTAGGAGGTGATCTCCACTCTTATTTTTTGTCTATTTTTTCAAAAAAACCAGAGTTTGAGTTTATCGAAATTAAATAATGGGTTTCGGAGTGTCCGATAAGTGAGAAGAGTGTACTTATATGAGATGAATCGAACCCATAACCACTTCAAAACCATATAAGCAATCTATGTTCTGGAGGCAGTTGTGAAGTGGAATGTTATAGAGTTGAACTGTCTATCCTAAGGTTAAACCTAAGGGAGAGGTCACCGTTATCATTTCAAATGATGTTATTGTGTGGAACTGTCTATTTTGAGGAGTATTCCAAGAGGGAGGACAACAATAGCATTCGTCGGAGGACTTACGCGGGGAACCTATGTGGAGGTTCGAGATATGTTCAATATACTAGAATCCAAATAGTGGTTTGAGATCTGTTTAGAATAAAGAAATCCAATTGGGGATTCGTGTCCTGTTCCAATGATGTAGGCTCGTGTGAGAGATGCCGAACATAGCCTTAACATTGGTAAAATGACTAGAAATAAGAGATGAGGCATGGCTAGGGGATTTAGCTGACCTTAAGGGTATATCAACTCCTTTTCTAGAGATGCTTATCGATTTTTTCTAGCGGGAGTTGATATAGCTCGGATCACACCAAGGGTGGTCCAGTTATGTTTACCTTAGAGTATCTTATCTAAAGATATACGATGCTCGAAAGGTAGTTTTAAATCCTTCTCATGGAGTTCGAATGCGGTAAGAACAAGGAGATCTCCATGGAAAATCCATTATGCAAATGCGCCTTAGCGGTATTGATTATATACCTATTATTGTTGCGGTATTCACATAGCAACCATTTGATATGATTTATGTGCTATACTCTAGACATTATATATCATATCACTATATGTTAAACTTAATGAATGGTTTGTTTCTTCTAGGGGAAAACCATTTCAGGAATCCGTACGATCTCAATGGTTACTGTTATATGTTACTCATATTTCTTGAGTTTCTCATGCCGGTTTACCAGACTGATCCGGGTGTTATTTTCTTATAATGCTCAGGTCAGCCACGTGTATGTTTCTAGATTTATCTACGGATGGTTTGGAGCTTCTGGAGAAGAGTTGGAGTTCAACCTACCATAGTATTTATTTCCACTACATTTCTGTATTGTATATGCAATGTGAGGACATGTTGTTATAACTATATAGGCTGCTTACTGTAACTCTTAAAAGCTTTGTATCTTAGAATGAAAGTTTATACTGTCTTTTGATATTATATATATGATCATTCCATTATAAGATTCTGATATTGTGTTCCTTCTTCCTTGTTTTATTTCAGTTTCTTTTATTTTAACCGTAACAATTCATCTTTCCGACATTTGAATAGAGCTCGACACGTGAATACCATGGATGTATTAGTGTCGACATTTGGGGGTCTAAAAGTCTAGTCGTTACAGTTGGCATCAAAGCCGAAGGTTAAGCGAGAACCTTGGCTTTAGTTGGGTATGACTCATTAAGAGATAGGGTAATGGAATGCCCTAGCATGCGTTGAGTGTATTATACATATGAGAGCGTATTTGTTAGTGCCATAAAAATGTTTTATATTGTGTTTATTGGTCAGTTTAGTGGTTTATAAATTCTGGTCAGTACATGGGATGCCATGGTATTAATATAGATTTCTAAACACTTGAACAGAGTAAACAAACACAATATTGTTTTCCAAATTGGTAAATGAAATAATTTTACCTAGAACTATATTTTAGATATAAAAGGATAAATTTTCAAAGGAAAATTAATATAGTTATTTATAATATGTTTGTTTGTTTGGGTATTGTAATGACTCGACTTTTCGATCCTCGAATGTTGACACTAATACATCCGCAGTATTCGTGTGTCGAATGCTCAAATGGCAGAAAGATAGAAAGTTAGGGTAGAAATAAAAAGAAAAAAAATAGAACAAGAAAGTAAGAATATAACATCAGAATGTCACAACGAAACGGTAGTATATAATATCAAAAGAACAGTACAATGGGTTACTTTAAATACAGGATTTTCAGAGTTATAAAACTTAAGTACTATCATTAGCCTAGGCAGTTATAATTGCATGTCCTTACATTGCTGATATATGCACATAGCTAATACGAGCAACAAAAATAGAAATAGATAGATAATGGAAGCCTCCAGCTCATCTTCTGAACTCTGAAGCGTTCAAGTTAAAACCTTCCATATTCAGCCTACTTAAAAGAGTATGTGAGGAATTTAAAGAAACAAAAATGAAGCGTCAAAACATAAGTCTGGTATGAGAAAACACGAGATACATGCAACATATAATAGTAACTATTGAGACCGTACAAATTCCCATAACAATTTTCCCCTCAAAAGAAACCAATCAATCATTAAATTTAATATACCAATATGATAGATAATGTATATGGTATATAATATAAATCATATCAAATAGTTGTGATGCTTACGTTGGTCACACCACAACATATTTTGCTTATACTCAAAATCGCTAAGGTACGTTCACATAATGGTTTTCCGTGGAGCTCCCTTCCATCAAGATGAAATACAATCTCCATGAACAAGGATCATAAGTCACCTTACGAGCGTCGTATATCTCTAGATAAAATATATCATAAGGAAAACACAAATGCCCACCTCCAAACATAAACATGAAGCATGTGGTACCAAATATCATCAACCCTCAGTACCAACATATTGATAAGCATATTCTAGTACATAGTTGATTATATCCTATCGTGGGTTAGACAAACCCTAGATTGTGCAGCATATACTGTTTTTAGCCATTTTTGATGTCAAAGTTACATTCAACATCTTTCACACAAGTCTCCATCACTCGAACAAAATGCGAATCTCCAAATGAATTCCCATATCTCGAACAGATCATGAATCACTACATGGATTTAAGCATCTTGTATAGATCTCAAATATCCAAATGGATTCCCTTTCTCAACTGCTTACAAAACATTGAATCTGTATTCTAGTTTTAAAGTGGTTTCGGTAAGTAAAAGACTTACCAATCTCGGACTCTTCAAAGCCAATAGATGAATTTTCGGCTAACTTAATTCTGGTTCTTTCAAAAATAAATGAAAGCTAGAGACGTTTCATACCAATACTCCTTCCAGGGTTTTTTTATTAGTATAAAATCATGAAGCCTTTCGATAACCTCTTAAGTCAATATTAGGTCAAGTTCGATAATCGACTAATCGGTTATCTAGTCAAAAAAATTGCTTATACTAATCAATATTCGTATGCTTAACTCATTTCTGACATTCCAACTTAATTATTCCTCGCCCAAGAATGAAGTCAGTGAGTTTGAGCACTAGTTGCATCAAGACTTTCATAGACACTTCATTCTTGAATCTCACAAATAAACAAGTCTACCTCGTTGGCTTTTGGTGTTAAGTATAGTATTAATAATTTCCATAAACAAGAAGAAATCAACATGATTAACACGTTATCGACATTTTCCTACTTACTATTCTTCGGTCAAAAGGGAAGCTCGGTAGGTTTGAGCTATATTGCTCCATCCTTACTCGACATCAATCTTAACTCCCATAAATAGATAAGACTTACTTCGTCGACTTTTAGTGTTAAGTATGGTTAATTACTTTTCAAACAAGTAATTAAATAATTGACCATTAAGCCACTAAGCAATCCTAATCCCTTTTCAAAAACATTTGTATATATTTTTAAATACTTGAAAATATTTTTAGTAAGTTTTAAAACATTTATCTAAAATATTACTTGAAAATAACAATTTTATAATTTTCTTTAAAACCTAAAAACGACATGTTTTATTATAAAAACATCTTCTTTAAAAATCCACAACTAATTATAAAAATTTCATAAATATCTCGAACCACTTTTGAAATACTATAGTATGAGTTAGTAAATACTTGTAAAAAGAATGAAGCAGAATACTTAAATTTAAATATCTTTCCAAATCTTTAAAATCCAAAAATCAAGGCTAAACGGGGCACTTTTGCACAAGTGAAGTTTTGGTCAGTTTTCAAGATGTTACTTAACTTTTAACTATACAAGCTTTTAATAGCAACAAACACACTCACACACACACACACACATATATATGTATGTATGTATGTATGTATGTATGTATGTATGTATAAGACATTATAAATATAGCAAGAAACCCTTAAGGATCTCTCTACAAAATTCTATAGAAATCGCCAAAAACAAGGCAATTCACAACTGCATCTATAACGACTATCATTATAAGTGCATTTTCAAATCCGAGTTATATTTAAAATTATATTAAAATACAACCTAAGTGATTTGCTCCAAGACTTTGCTATATGTCATACAAGTCCGTCAAGTTTGTTCAAATCTATAATATGCCACTTGCTTTTAAAGTAAGAATCAAAATCAATGTTTTCACTTATGTCCATATTAATTCAACAACATTAATACAATAGAACATCATTATATATATGTGATATTTTCCAATCAAAATGGTTAGTTAGCTCACCTTTTATCCTAAAAACAACTAAGATTCAAGAAACTAAGTCGAAACCAAGCTAGCAACCTCCTTTCCTTCTCTTCCTCCCTTGCTTTTGCCTTGTGTCCTCCTCCTTACCCCTCCAAGTGCTCATGACCTAATGGTAAGGGGAAGTGTGGCTTTTCCTTTTCATAATATAACTAGGTAGAAGGTTTTTTATGTGGTGGTAAGGCTTCACTCCAAGTTCGAACTGATTTGGATTCGATTTGCAAATATTTTGCTTTAAGAAATTATTATTAAGAAGGAGAAAAAAATATAGATTTTCACACTTAAGCTTTGTAAATTTGTGAATGAATACTAAAGGTATGCCCCTCCTTATATAGGCTAAGAATGGTGCTCTTTAAGCTTGCCTTCATCCCCCTTCATGCCATGGAAGAGTTACCTCCCATCATTTCTCCTTTAAGTCACTTGTCCTTTAGGCTAAATACCATTTTACCCCTCTCATGATAATATCTCTCATCCTAATAGATGCTTCTAGAACATTCCAAGCTTTATGAAGAGGTGTGTGTTAATTAATTGCTAATGTGTTCATTTAATCATTAGTCAAGTGCACAAGAGTTCGAGCGACTTATATCGATTGAAAAGTTGTTTACCGATAAACCGATTTTCAATCACATTATTGATTTTTTTTCGAAGACTATATTTTTGTAAATAAATTTCAAAACTAGTTTCTTATCTATTAATTAAATGATGTTTAACAAGGTTATGAAATCATTTTATAATACTTAATTATATTTCAAAACATTTCGATATTCGAAGACGAAGTGTCGAATTTCAGGGTCGCTAAATTCCCCCTACTTAGAACATTTCATTCTCAAGATTCAAATAAGAACAATAATCAAAGAAGATAGAAGAACAAGTATATATGTAGCATACTGTTGGAACTATATACAAACTAACTTCAACCCAAAATACAAACTCAGGGACTCTACTTCAAGTAGTGAGTACACTACAAAAGGTGTACGATACAAAGATAAGAATCTCTAGTTTAAGAACAAATCCGAATAGGACTCCTTCAAACTATCTCTATTTCCCACGTACAATCCTGAGCATCCTCACTCCATTGTACCTTGACTAACTTCACAACCTTAGTCCTAAATCACTTCGTATCCCTATTAAGAATACGAATAAGCTGCCTTCAAATAGTCAAATTTGGCACAATCTCCAAGTCCTCCTGTTGCGATGCTTCCACTATCATCGAAGGATCATGCACAAACTTATATAAATACGACACATGAAATACATTGTGCACACCCGATAAACTAATCGATAAGTTGACTCTATACATGAGAGTACCAATACTCTCTAGAATCGGGAATGGTCCTATATAACAAGGAGCCAACTTCCCAGCTCTTCCAAACCAGACTACACTTCTCATTGGAGAAACCTTTACAAACACAAAGTCTCCAACCGAGAACTCCAAGTCTCTGCACCTCTCATCTACATAGCTCTTCTAGTAATTCTGCACTCTCTTGATTCACTTTTAATCTCTGTAACCTTATTTGATGCTTATCAGATTATATCCGGCCCAAGCACAAGAAAATCTCTAGGTTCTACCCAACATGATAAAGATTTGCAAGGCCTCCATACAACGTTTTAAATGGTGTCGTTCCGATATTGACTCGATAACTGTTATTATATAAAAACTTAACAAGTCGTAAGTGTTCTTCTACGAACCCCCAAAATCGAATATGCATGCTCTAAGGAAGTCCTCCAGTACTCGGTTCACCCTTTCCGTTTGCCCATCTGTTTGCGGATGATAAGTGATACTCAAATTGAGCTGGGTCCCTAAGGCCCCATGCAAACCCTTCCAGAATTGGCTTGTGAATATCGGATCTCTATCACTCACGACATCACAAGGAACACCATGGAATCCGACAATTTCCTTAACATATAACTTAGCCAAACCGGAAGCTGTTCTCATAGTCTTAATAGGTAAGAAGTGCGTGCTCTTGGTCAACCGATCCACAATAACCCACACGCATTCGTTACCCCTCCTCGACCTAATCGATGAAGTCCATGGAAATCTTCTCCTACTTCCATCTCGAGTGGTTGAAGCAGTCCAATCATCTTCTGGTGACTACCTTTCGCCTGTTGTAGTTAAGACACCTACTTAAAAAGATAGAAACATCCCTCTTCATGCCCTCCTACCAGAGCGTCCTCTTCATGTCTTGATATATCATAGTAACCCCAGGATGTATCATCAACCTAGAATGGTGACTCTACAAGAACTTCCAGCCTAATCCCATTAACATTTAGGAAACATAACCTACCGTTCATTCTCAAAATGCCACGGCCATCCACCTCGAATCCTGGCTACCTCTCTGGTGCCTCATTCTTGCTTACATTTTTAGCTACCACATCAAAATGATGATCTCTAAGCTAACTCTCTTCGATACGACTAATCAAAGTCGGGTAAACCTCAACATTTTCCATAACTACATACCTTCTACTGAGCGCACCAGCTACAACATTAGCTTTCCCTAGTTTGTATAATATATCCAGATCATAGGCCGCAAGAAACTCCAACCACCTTTTCTACCTCATATTTAAGTCTTTTTTTAGTAAAAAGGTACTTCAAAAAAGATTTACAGTCTATATATAAATCGAATCTTTCATCTAGCAAATGATGCCTCCACATCTTTGATGTAAATACCACTGCTAATAACTCCAAATAATGAGTTGCATACCTCACTCTGAGCCGCCGACTCGCATAAGCAATAACCCTTCCATGCTGCATTAACACAGCACCTAGACCCATTCTACATTCATTAGTGTAAATAGTCAAATCCTTATTCCCCATCTCGCACATTAAGAACATGAGCAATAGCTAACTTTTCCATTAAATCTACGAATGCTCACTCGCATTTATTTGTCCACACAAATTTAACATCTTCCTTTATTAAATTCGTTAAACGAGAGGCAATCTTCGAGAAATCCTATATGAATCTCTTGTAATAACCGACTAGACCCAGAAAGCTCCTAATATCAGTTGCGCTTTCCAATCTCTTCCACTCCTGAACAGCCATAACCTTAGCGGGATCCATAGAAATACCTTCTTCCGAAATAATATGACCTAACAACCTAACTTCTGAAAGCCAAAAATGACACTTCGAGAACTAAGCCTTCAACACATGCTCTCTTAGTGTTCTAGAATAATCCTTAGATGGCGTGAATTTTCCTCCTCGGTGTTGGAGTAGATTAGAATATCATCGATAAATATAAGGACAAACTTATTCAACACATCTTGGAAAACTTGATTCATTAAGTCTACAAAATATGCTAGAGCATTTGTTAGGCCAAACGACATAACTAACCAGTTATAAAATTGGTTGGATCTAAAAGCGGTTAAGGGTACATTCTCCTCTACTACCCCCAACTGATGGAACCCTATAGCAAGATCCAGCTGATAAAACACTCAAGCTCTATGAAGCTGATTGAACAAGTCATTTATCCTGGGTAAAAGATACTTGTTCCTAACAGTTAGTTTGTTGAGCTCGCGATAAGCTACACACAGTCTTAGGGAACTGTCCACCTTCTTAGCAAAGACGACGGGCGCGCCCTAACTCGAACGACTAGGTCGGATCAAACCCTTTTGCAACAAATCACTAACTTGATTTTTTAGCTCCAACTTCTCCTTCGGGGCAAGTTTATGAATAGGCAACATGATAGGCTTTGCATCCTTCAATAAATCAATGTGTAATTATACTTGTGGTAAACTTGATACCTCTTCGAAGACGTCCGCAAATTCCTGAATAATAGGGATCAAACCCAACTCCTCTTCCGCCATATCCAAATAATAGAGGAAACTAGACATAAGCAAGCTAGGCCCCTCACAATCTACCGTCAGAGCCTTCTTCCCCTGCTTCAATACCACTGTTCGCTTATCACAATCTAAGACTGCATTATTCCGTGATAACCAATCCACCCCGAGTAGGACAACAAAACCGATAAAACTAGTACATACATATTGCAAATAAAGATCCGATTAAAATAAGAAATTGGAACTCCTAAGCAAACCATACAAAGATTGGCCGAGCCCCAAACAGGGTTCGACACACAAATAGATTCTAAAGTAATAACCGGCTTAAGTTCCAACCTACCAATAAGTGTACGAGATATGAAACTAAGAGAAGCACCAGTATCAAATAAAACATTAACAAGAATGCTAAAAATAGACAGAATACCTTCCATTTGCTTCCCCTTTGTTGCCGTGGAAGTGGAAGGTGCTGAAGCTAAAGAAAAAACTCTAGGTTGCTCCCATTTATAGAGCATCGAACAGTCTTTAACTAGATGATCGGGCCGGTGGCAATTGTAGCAGCTACTTAGGGAAAACTATGACCTAGCTATCCGTGGTCCTATCTTTGGTACCTTTGCAATAGGTGCCTTAACCAATGGCGCTTTCGTCACTTGTTTCTCCCCAACTGATGTACAACTCTTGGCGAAATGCCCTTTCTTTCCACACTTATGACAAGTCAAACCAGAAATATCCCTCGGAGGCTGAAACTTCCATTTGTTGTTCTCCACTGGTGTAGGAATAGACGACTACAGTGCTAAGCTCTCAAACCTCAACCCCATGTTCGCCAAATTTACATAAGACCCCAAGATGTGATTAGTCATATTACCCTAGAATTCTAGGAGCATCCCAGCGATGAACATCTCATTCGCCTTCAATCCTGTGTTTACCAACCCAGGTCTGAACCTAGATAAGGCAGTGAATCAGTTTTCATACTCCGCTGCTGTCATGGGCCCCGCTTTAAGTCGAGGAAGCTCCTAAACAACAAAGTCTTCTCGGCTTCTGGGATAAACTTCATCTTGAATCCCTCCTTAAATTAGGCCCAAGAGAATTCATTCTCTTGGACATCAATAGTGATAGAACTCCACCAATCCATGGTTGGTCCGTCAGATTCCGTGACGCTAACCGATGCTTCATCGTGTCATCTAGCTCCATATCCCTAAATATTCGATCACATAATTTGAACCAAGTCTGGACTTCTATGATCGTCTCCATACCACCAAACCTCTTACCTCCTAGCCTCTTGAAATCGTGGCTGAGTGAAGCAAAATTCACCTAAGGCCTGACTTGTACGACCTTCTATATAATATCCACCCTTGCTGGAAAGATAGAAAGTTAGGGTAAAAATAAAAAGAAAAAGGAATAGAACAAGAAAGGAAAAACACAACATCAGAATCTCACAACGGAACAGTAATATTTAATATCAAAAGAACAATACAAGGGTTTATTCTGAGTACATGATCTTTAGATTTACAAAACCTAAGTACTATCATCAGCCTAGACAGTTTAACTACCTATCCTTACATTACTGATATATATACATAGCTAATACAAAACAACAGGAATAGAAATAGATAGATAATGGAAGCCTCCGGCTCGTCTTCTAAACTCTGAAGTGTCCAAGTTAAAACCTGTCGTACTCAGCCCACTCGAAAGAGTACATGAGGAATTTAGGAAAACAAGAACCAAGCGTCAGACATAAGTCTGGTATATGAAAATCGAGATACATGCAACATGTAACAGTAACTATTGAGACCATACAGATTCCCGTAACAGTTTTCTCCTCAAAAGAAACCAAACATTCATTAAGTTTAATATAGTGATATGATAAATAATGTTGAGGATATAGAATATAAATCATATCAAATAGCTGTGATGCTTACATTGGTCATGCCAAAACACATTTAGGTTACACTCTAAATTGCTAAGGTACATTCGCATAATGGATTTTCTACGGAGATCCGTTTGGTTAAGCCAAAATCTAATCTCGATGCATGAGAATCAGAAGTCACCTTCCGAGCATCATATATCTCTAGATAAATGTACCATAAGGAAAACATAAAGGCCCACACCCAAACATAAACACGAACTACATGGTACCGAATATCATTAAACTCCGATACCAACACATTGATAAGCATACTCTAGATACGGAGTTGATAATATCTTGTCGTAGGCCAGCCAAACCCTACATTATGCAACTTACTCCGTCTTTAGCCATTTACGATGTTTAGGTTACGTTCGGCATATTTTACACTAGTCTTCATCACTCGAGCAGAATATAAATCCCCAAATGGATTCCTACATCTTGAACAGTTCACGAATCACTACATGGATTCGAGCATTTAGAATATATCTCGAATCTCCGCATAAATTCCCTTTCTCAACCGCTTCCAAAAAATAAAATCCGTATACTAGTTTTGAAGTAGTTTTTGGTAAGTAAATCGCTTACCAATCCCAGACTCTTTAAAACCAATCGATGAATTTTCGGTTAACTCAATTCTAGTTCTTTCAAAAGTAAGTGAAAGCTAGATACATTTCGTACCAATACCCCTCCCCAAGGGTTCTTATTGGTATAAAATTGTGAAGCCTTTCGATAATTTCTAATTCAATATTAGATCAAGTTTGATAATAGAGTAATCGATTATCTCGTCAACTCAATTGCTTATACAAATCAATATTCATACGCTTAACTCGTTTTTTTGACATTCCAACTTAACTATTCCTTCCTACAAGTGAAGCCAGATAAGTTTGAGCACTGGTTGCATTAAGCCTTGCCTAGACACTTCATTCTTGAATCTCGCAAATAGAGAAGTCAACCTCATTGGCTTTTAGTGTTAAGTATAGTATTAATGATTTCCATAAACAAGAATAAATCAACACGATTAACGCGTTTTCGACATTTTTCGACTTACTATTCCTCGGTCAAGTGGAAAGCCCGGTAGGTTAGATCTCTATTACTCCATCCCTACTTGATATCAATCTTAACTCTCAAAAATAGATAAGCCAAACTTCGATGACTTTTAGTGTTAGGCATAGTTAATTACTTTTCAAACAAATAATTAAATAATTAACCATTTAGCTATTAAGAAATTATAACCCCTTTCCAAAAACATTTGTGTATAATTTTAAAATAGTTGAAATATTTATAATAGGTTTTAAAACATTTATCCAAAATATTACTTGAAAATAACAATTTTATAATTTTCCATAAAACTTGAAAATGGCATGTTTTATAACAAAAACATATTCTTTAAAAATTCACGACTAATTTATAAAAATGTATAAATATCTCAAACCACTTTTGAAATACTATAATATGATTTAGTAAACACTTGGAAAAAGAATGAAGCAAAATACTTAAATTTAAATGTCCTTTCAAACCCTTTAAATTCCAAAAATTAGTGCTAAACAGGACAGTTTTGCACAAGTGAAGTTTTGGTCACTTTTTGAGATATTACTTATTTTTTTATTATTCAATCTTTTAATAGAAACTAACATATATATAAGAAATTATAAATATGGCAAGAAACCCCTAAGGATCTCTCTACAAAGTTCCATTGAAATTACCAAAAACAAGGTATTTTGCAACTACATCTATAGCGACTATCACTATAAGTGCACTATCAAATCGAATTATATTCAAACCTATGTTCGACTATGACCTATGTACTTTATTCCAAGACTTTGTTATATGTCATAAAAGTCCATTATTGTCAGTTCAAATCCATACATATGCCACTTGCTTTCAAAGCAAGAATCAAAATCAATGTTTTCAAATATGTCCATATTATTTCAACAACATGAATACAATTAACATCATCATATATATATGTGACATTTTCCAATCAAAATGGTGAGTTAGCTCATATTTTGTCCAACAAAAAACTAAGATTTAAGAACCCAAGTCCAAAACCAAGTTAGCAACCTCCTTCCCTTTCCTTCCTCCCTTGCTTTTGCCTTGCTTCCTTCTCCTTACCCGTCCAAGTGCTCATGGTCTAATGATAGTGGGGAAGTGTGGCTTCAAGTTTTCACATTCTAAATAGGTATAACATTTTTTATGTGGTGGTAAGGCTTCACTTCAATTTTTAAGTGATTTGGATTTGATTTGCAAATATTTTGCTTTAGGAAATCATTGTGAAGAAGAAGAAGATGTGGAATTTCACTCTTAAGCTTTGAAATTTTTGAATGAATACTGAGGGTATGCCCTTCCTTATGTAGAGTAAGAATAGTGCTCTTTAATCTTACCTTCACCCCCTTTCATGCCATGGAAGAGTCACCTCCCTTCACTTCTCCTTTATATTAATTACCATTTTACCCCACTCATGATAATATCTCTTATCCTAATAGAAGCCTCTAGAACATTCCAAGCTTCATGATGTGCCTGTTAATTAGTTTCTAATATTTTCATTTGATCAGTAGTTAAGTGCATAAGAGTTCGAACAACTTATATCGATCGGAAAGATGTTTACCGTTAAACCGATTTTCGGTTACATTATCGATTTTTGTTTGAAGAATATATTTTTGTAAAAAAATTTCAAAAATAATTTTATTATCGTCATTTATTAATTAAATTATGTTTAACAAGGTTATAAAATCATATATATATATATATAACTTAATTATATTTCAAAATGTTTCAACATTCGAAGACAAAGTGTTCGAATTTACGGGTCATTACAGAAAAGATAATATTCAATTATTATCATTTATTGTTTGATTTGTTATGCTCGTCTAGTTTATAAGAATTTACTATAGTTTGCTAATTTTTAAGAAATTTGCCTTCTTACAACAAGGCTTGGGTAGACAGTAAATTTATAGGAACATTAAATATAAACACCTTGTGAATTAAGTTTCACGGTTTGACTATAAAGCATTTGATGCTAATGGTCGATTAAAATTGAATTTTAACAAGAGTTGTTTATTATAATCCAAATAAAGATACACATTTGTGAAATGATTTAGATAAGGAATCAACTTTACATAAACATGGTTTATAAACGAAAAGGATTTAAATAGAGAACTTGAGGACTTAAATCCCGGTAACTTTGAAAATGTTTTACAAAATTTTGGAGAAAGTAATAGTAGTATTATTTGAAAGCAAGTATTTAGGAATTTGGTTTATTAAATTGAGATCATGGTACTTAGTAACATTTACGAAGTATTCGATAACGTTTTGAAATGATTTTGGTTAAATACCAAAAGTATGGTTTAGATGCACTGAACTCACTCATATCGCTTGGAAATAATTCTGGTGATAAAGTCAACATCATCGACATTCATTTTTGGGTTTCTAAGTATGGGATGCTACAAAGTTGTTTTGGTAAAATAGATTTTGGTTTAATCCCTAAGTACGATTTGATATACAAAAAGATGTATGAATATGTTATTTCAAAATGATTTGAAGTGAAAACCAGTGTTTAGCTCTAAATTTTTCTTATCATGTTATTTCGTGGACACATGTAGCTTATGCATTAGGAAAATATGGAAGTAAATCATGACATAATATATCGTTTGGTAGCTATCATTTGTTAAAATGAATGAGATTTTCAGCGATTTTGGATAGTCAAGAACTTCCGAATTGTTATAGAACTTATAGTTAAGTGTTTTCGAAAATATAAAGTTGAGTTTATATAACACTTGAATTAAGAAGATAGCAAGTGAAAATAAATTTTAAATTTGTTAATCATATTTGCTATGAATTTGATGTTTTGGTATATACTCTTAGGATGTAGTGGATTATTATACGAGCATGAACTTAAGTTATAAAACGGATAAACCGGAAGTTTTGTTTTATGAAATGGTTCATAAATGAATTAGTATCAAAAGACATACTAGTTGGATAAAAGAATGTGATTAAAAAAGAATTGGTTAGTTAAGAAATCATATTATAAATACATAATTGTACGTAGATTGTTTTATTCGCATGACTGTTCTTGATCCAGTATTCGAGTACATGTATTCGAGGTGGTTTACACTGGTACGAACAAGGGTTTAACACTTGATACAGATTCTTGATATGATCCCGAAGTTTTATATCGTAATATATGGCTATGTAAGGAGAATGATGGGTTCTTATCAAGGAACTTGATTAGAGTTCAAACTAGAGAGGTCAAGTGATCTATACTAGATGGGAAGTGAAATTTATGTGATCGAGCAAAATGATCAGATCAAATATTGCGCATGGATGGTCCATGTGCATCATACGTACATTAATCTATATGCATACTATGTTTTTTTGACTTATGGAGGTTTTAGGTGATGGCTCTTCGATTTGTTATGAGGTAGCATGAATAATTGTCCAAGTAATAACTTGAGGCTGTTGTGCATAAGGTATGCTTAGTAGGTTGTTTATCATCCTTATGCGATAAGAGTATTTTTGAACCTAAGAAAACTATAAGCTTTGTTTGCTAAATATTGTGATACTATTAAGTACCAATGGGTGATTGTATCTTTGGTTGCTCGTGTTGGAATTTCGAGGATGAAATATTCTAAGTGGGGGAGAATGTAACGAATTGGAATTTCGAACACTTTGTATTTAAATATCTGAATTATTTAAATATTTGAATCTTGGATTAGATGTTATTAAAATGATTTAATTAAATTTTTAACTCCTTTTTAAATCATAAGTAATGATGGTAAACTTGTCTTGGAAACATGTTCACAAAAATACACTCTTCAAAGAAAAATCGATAATGATACCGAAAATCAGTTTATCGGTAAACAGCTTTTCGATCCATATAAGTTGTTTAAACCCTTGTGCACTGGACTAGTGATCAAATGAACACATTAGCAGCTAATTAACACA
Organism: Allium fistulosum; assembly: GCA_030737815.1. Classification (NCBI taxonomy): domain Eukaryota; kingdom Viridiplantae; phylum Streptophyta; class Magnoliopsida; order Asparagales; family Amaryllidaceae; genus Allium; species Allium fistulosum. Next base: position 839,375,567 of record CM060906.1, read on the forward strand.
CACACTTCTTCATTGAGTTTAGAAGGTTTTATATTTTTCTAATGGATAAGAGATATTATCATGGTGAGGGTATAATGGTAATTAGCATAAAGGAGAAGTGACATAAAGGTGCATGTGAGAAGGAGGCTCCTTTGTGACCTTCCAAGGAAGGTAGAAGGTCGTAGTGACCCCTTAGACAAGCCTGTATAAGAGAGGGCGTACTCTTAGTATCATTCACAAATTCACAAAAAAAATCCAATCTTTTCTAATGATTTCTCTTCTTCTTTCTCTCTTATGTTCTAAAATGAAAAAGTTGCAAATCAATTCCAAATCACTTCAAAATTTTCCATAAGGCTTAGTATAATATTAGAAAACCTTCTACCTTGCCAAAAGTTAAAGAAGCAAAGCCAAACCCCCACAATCCATGTAGGTCCTGAGCTATAGGGGTGTTTGGAGGGAGGAAACAAGTGTTAAAGGCAAGGAAAGGAGGAAGAAAAGGTGTTGCAAGGAAGGGGTTAGGCTTGCTTAGCTTGGGCTGGGTTATTTGAGAGGTTAAAGGAGAGTTAATATCTCACTGTGAATGAAAATATAGAACATATATGTTTGTGTTTGAATTATGTTGTTTGAATTGTTAATGACATATGTTGAAAAGAATGATTTTAATTCTTACTTTAAAAGTATGTGGCACATAGGATCCATATGTATGGACTTGAACAGACTTGGAATGGACTTGAATGGACTTGTATGACATGTGACTATACCTTGAAAAAAGAACATAGGTTGTCATTGAACATTGGTTTGAATATGATTCATATTTAGAAGTGCACTTATAACAATAGTTGCTATAGAAGTGGCTTGGAATTGCCTTAGTTTTGGCTAATTCTATGGAAATTTATAGAGAGATCCTTATGGGTTTCTCGCCATATTTATAATTTCTTATATATAAGTTTGTTTCTATTAGAAGATTAAATAGTAAAAAGTTAAGTAACATCTCGAAAACGACCAAAACTTCACTTGTGCAAAATTGCCCGTTTGGCCTTGATTTTGGACTTTAAAATGTTTAAAAAGATATTTAGATTTAAGTAATTTAGTTCATTCTGTTTACAAGTGTTTACTAACTCATATTAGATTATTTCAAAAGTGGTTTGAGCTTTTTTGAATTTTTAAGAATTAGTTGTGAATTTTTAAAGTAGAGGCATTTTGTTAAAATATATATAAAACATGTCGTTTTCAAGTTTTAAAGATTTTATAAACTTGTTATATTCAAGTAATATTTTGAGTAAATATTTCAAAACCTATTATAAGTATTTTCAAATATTTTTAAAGTACAAATGTTTGACGATGGAATTTTTATCAGTTTAGAAAATCGCCGATAAATTTCAAAATAATAACCGCAAGCGCATGGCGTACAAAAGTTAGTACGTGGCGAGTACGGGTCGATCCATCGGGAATTGTTGATTTTTAAATCTCTATTCAATCAAATTAACCAAGATTTTATATGTTTAAGCTAACTACTAAAAATTGCAAAAACTAACAACTACAAAGATGAATGAAAACTATGAGAATAAATGACAATTTAGAGATAATTCCACTCTCTAGATCATATAGTTCAACAAAACATGAAATTATAATCTCTCTTTTTTGTCCTAAGTGAATTTAAATGATGTGTTTATTATAAGTATGGCATATTTGAGCTATTAGTTAGCTCAACATAAGCCATCAAACTATAACACAACCTTTAAACCACTTTTAATTCTCACGATGACAACAAAGTTGAAAGCAAAATCTATTTTAAGTATGGTCTATTAACTATTAATTAGAAATATAGGCCATCAAATTTTAATTTCAACATTCACTTCATTACCATCATCATATGTAAATGAAGAGGGAATTATTGTTTGTGATGGTTTAAGCATAACCTATTTGTTATGAACAACATAGACTATCAAATTCACATGAAACAATAAATCACATCAACATTCATTTAAGCACAAAAGAGAGCAATAATTATCAAAATGTTGAAGCTACGTGATTAGAGGCTTCATTACTCCTAAATTGAAGGGATTAGCCTCTCATTTGTGTTATCATACCAACACAAGTAGCATGCAACATTAAAGAAAAACAAGAGGAAAAACAAGAGCAAAAGGAAAGAAGAACTAAAACTAATCTACTTGCATTAAAACCAAACTACACTACTTGCATGAAGGGAAGTAGACAAGAAAATAAAAGAGCAATGTATTAAAGTTGCATAAAAAATAAATTACACGAAAGAAATGGCTAGGTAGCCATGAAAAGAAAAGAGAAGCTTTCTTTTATTTCTAAGCTAAAAACTAACTAAGAGGAAGAGAGCCTAAAAGAGAGACTAAGGGAAGAGGGAATTACATGAAACATAAGGGGTATTTATACATGTATGAAACCCTAATCCATATTTTTGTGGAATGCCTAAAATACCCTCTTAGGAAGTGTGGTGGTCAAGTAATCATTAGCATCCAATAATCATCCATTAAGTGTGCATGTGCATTAGCTCCTAAGTGTACATTAAGGTAGGTGGGTAAGTGGGGTCCTCCATGATCCATGAAATGAATTATTTTCATCTCCATTCCTTTGTATTCACTTTTGTGCATGCATATATCTTCATGAAGCCACTTGTATTTGAATTTAAATTCCAACAAAATAACATAGAAATTTTCAATTAAATTTTAGAAAATTAATATATGCACAAAAATACCCAATATGATCATTTATTTAATTTAAATAGATTAAATATGGTGGTAAAAATATGCACATTTACGTGCACATCAACAAACAAAAGGCTTAAAAAGGGGTTAGAATTGTTAAATGGCCAAATTGTTAATTGATTAATTACTTATTTAAAAAGTAATTAACTATTCTTAATACTAAAAGCTGACGAAGTAAGACTTATCTATTTGTGAGAGTTAAGGTTGAAGTGGAGTAGGGACAGAGCAATAGAACTCTAACCTACCTAGCTTCCCTCTTGATCGGGGAATAGCAAGTTGGAAAATGTCGAAAATGTGTTAATCGTGTTGATTTCTTACTATTTATTGAAATCATTAATACTATATTTAATACTAAAAGCCGACGAGGTAGACTTATCTATTTATGAGATTCAAGAATGAAGTGTCTAAGCAAGGCTTTGATACAACTAGTACTCTAAACTTACCAGGCTTCACTCTTGAACAAGGAATAGTTAAATTGGAATGTCGAAACGAGTTAAGCGCACGAATTATGATTTCTACAAGCAATCATCCTTAGAACTTTATAGTTAACTAGTCAGATTTTGAATTTGACCGATTATGAACTTAGATCTTTAAAAAAAGGTTTGTAAAGATAGAAACAAGTATAAGAATGGTTTTGGGTTTGTTGTGACAATGTGTTAATAGCATTTGTCTTTAACCCTTTTTTATTATGCTTATGAATGTAAATAGAACTTTAAAAGAACGTTTTAAATATAAACATAAGAGAAATGGTTTTGGGTTGCAGTGATAATGTTTAAGTAACATTAGTCTTAAACCTATTGAATGGATTTGCAAAAGTACTTAGGTCCTTAAAATGGATATTTTGAAGGAAATTATAAGTATGGCATCTTTCGAAAAAAGATAAAAGTTTATTAGATAAAAGAAGTTTACTAATAAAGAAGTTTTTAATTAATAAAAGGATTAATTAGATAAAAGGGATCAGGAGGTTCTTAAGTAGCTTAACCAAACTTTATGTGACTTGATCGTGCTTTATCTGACTTGATATTGTTTTGTATGTTCATTCGTTTATGGAAAGTAACCTATACTTGGTTTCTATTTACAAACATCTATCTTGTACTGAATAATCAATTTGTTGACTATTGAAATTGTTGTAACTTTGGGATATTTAGAAGAAAAATGGAAATTATATGGTACAGTTATCTTCGGTGGTGTTATACTGTACGCATAAACTCGTGTGCTCTTCTAGGACAAATGATAAGGAAATACGTCCGCTTAAACAATTAGGAGGTGATCTCTGCTCTTATGTATTGTCTATTTATTTCCAAAAGAACCAAAGTTGAGTTTACCGAGAATTCATTGATTGGTTTCGGAGCATCCAGTAAGTGGGAAGAGTGTACTTATATGAGATGATTCGAACCCGTAACCACTTCAAAATCATATACGCGATCTATGTTCTAGAAGAGGTTGTGAAGTGGAATGTTATTGAGTTGAACTGTCTATCCTAAGGTTAAGTCTAAGGGAGAGATCTGCATTACTGTTTCAAATGATGTTAGCATATGGGACTGTCTACCTTGAGGAGTATTCTAAGAGAGAGGACAATGTTAGTATTTGTCGGAGTACTTATGCAGAGAATTTATATGGAGGTTCGAGATTCTTAAATCCATGTATTGATTCAAGATCTATTCAAGATGATGGAATCGAATTGAGGATTCATGTTCTGTTCGAGTGGTGAAGACTCTTGTGATAGATGCTGACGTAGCCTCAACATAAGCAAAATGACAGAATACAGAGAAGCAGCATGGCCAGGGGGTTTAGCTGACCTCAAGGGTATATCAACCCCATTTCTAGAGTTGCCTACCGATTGTTGCTAGATGGAGTTGATATGACTTCGACCACACACCGATGGTGTCCAGTTATGTTTACCTTAGAGTATATTGTAACATCCCCATACTTGGAGGCCTAAAACTAGCGGCTACAGATGCTGTAGTCATCAACGGTTATTAATCCTCGACGACCAAATACGGTGATATTAGATACATTGTTACACATAAACATAAGAATATGGAAAAAATTTAAACAACAAACAAATTCCACAATCCATTTCAAAATATTCTAAATTGATTACTTAATCCCAGTTCGCAGACCATGTTCAGATAACATATAATTATTGCAAAATAGGCCAAGAGCGACATATGAAGATGCCCCCTTGGTTGATCAGAGTATATAATAAGGCAGAAATTTTTTTTGCCTTTACAATCAAAACACACACGGCGAAAATAAAAGAACTCTAATAACAAGCATGCCTCCTGCACGTCCTCGGAAGCTTTATTCGTCTAAAAGAATACCTGGAAACCTTAACTCTCAACCTACTCAAAATCAATTGAGTACCCAAGAGTTTAAGGGGAAAACAAAAAATTCGAGTTAGACATAAAGCCTGGTATGAATAATAATTTACCATCTCAAACCATTTAGATACCTAGTGCCACCACGCCGCTTAGCGGAACAGGTATTCCCTTCACTAGTACCCTAAAACATTTATAAAACCATATACTGTGCTCCTGCATCCACAATGGTTAAAACATAGTATTTCAAAACATTATGATGATATGCAAAACAAGTAAATCAAATATAGATTACCCATCTTCATTCATTCTGACTACCTGTCTCAATTATAGTTTCTAGGGTTACTATTAACCTATTAAATGTTATGGACTATCTGTCCAATTTCATGGGATCACTAAGAACCAATTGGTAACTCTAATATATTTTCTCTTATCCTAGTTTTCATGGGCTAACTAGGAACCTATTGATTAACTGTCAATATCTTAATCCGGATATAGTTTTCAAGGGTTAACTATAAACCTATTAGCCTTTGCCAATATCAAATCATAGTTTTCATTGGCTGACTATGAACCTATTAGCCCCTACCAATATCTTTAGTTAAACACAGTTTTCATGGGCTTACTGTGAACCTATTGGTCCCTACCAATATCTTTAATTTCGATTTTAACATTTCTTAAATTATATTCACTACTGGGTCAACCTAGCTGGTTATTCTGCCCTTCCCCAAAAATACTGTTATGGGTTACTACAATGTGAATAAGTATATGAAGAAGTATTCATAACAACAAATAATACCATCACCAGTGGTTTATCATCTTCCTTATATATATCCTGGTTAAACCCTTTAACCTTTAAAATCAATGAAAGCTTCTTCATTTCAAAACCCTTTGTTTACTTAAGCCATGGTTATTCTTTTAAATTGAGACTGAGTTTATGTTTTGAAATCTTACAACATCTCTTTCGAAACCTCTGGATGATTTCCGTCGAAAGCATAAACTTCTTTTCAAAACATAATAAACATACCTTTCGAAGCCCTTTGTTAAATATTCTCTTTCGAAACCAATTGTACCTTTCGATGGTATGAAAACGTTCTTTAAAACATAGCTTCGAAACATATAAAATTACCCTTTCAAAAGCATTGGGTTTACTCTTTAAAAACATCCTTTGGGTCAAAATGGTTATATACGAAAGTATCCCTTTCAAAACCAATTAAAAATTTTTTTTCGGGAAAAAGTTGATGGTGGCGGAACAATCTAGTCAAAAGCAACAACCTTTTAAATTAAAACATCGAAGGATAGAGTCGAAACCCCTTTTGACTCCATTGCCTTCGAAACCCTTAACCCCTTTTGAAAGCATTTAGGAAGTGGCTTAACTTAGGTTAAAACAGAGATAACCTTTCGAAAGCATTAATGGCTTCAATACACTCGAAAGGAAAATAACGGCTGGGTTTCGACTAGGTCAAAAACAATCCTTTTGAAAGCTCTTACATAAAGAAATAGGTACCCCTTCGAAAGTTAATACTTTAACATAATAAAGCAACCTTCCCCAAAAGCTATTTGTATACACCTTTTCGAAAGCATATGTTTTGACTATGTCGAAAGCTTTAAGTAAAATAAAGCAAAAACTTAGCTTTTGGAAATAGAATGTGGTTTTGACCCTAACGAAAACATTACTTTCGACACCCTACCTTCTACTACTCTCCAATTCACTTCGTACCAATACCCTTGATACCATGTGCATTGATTTCGACTATGTGAGTTTCGATTGGGATGGTTACGACTGATATGGAGCGGAGGTAAAGGAGTCGAAGGGTACTTCTGAAATAGGCTGAATTTGCTTTTTTCTGAAAATGCCGATTTATAGCTAAATATGGCCATTACTTTATAACTAACCTACCTGTTGTAATTCCTTGATTGGTTACTTTTAAACTTTTCAAATGCTTTTCCATTAAACTGCCGCATTTATCAAATATAAATCAAAATAAATTTAAACGGTTAAGCCCTTCCATTTACAAAACCAGTATTTGCAGATAAGTCCTTCTCTTGAAATAATTTATTTCCCTTGGTAAATCAATTGGGAAAAATCCCCAAAAATCCCAAAAATTCAATTTTATCAGGTAATCAAACATATTAAAATTTCAGACCCAATTTCTCCCTGAAATACTTGAAATAAATTTTAAACCCAATTATATCATATTTTCCTTTAGAATTTCATAATAAATTTTTTATAGCTCAGAAAATTCTGAAAATCAAAACCCATCTCCAAAATCATGTTTCACTTAACATAAAATTTTCCATGGCATTCTAAAATCATAGACTCTCAGTTTTGCATCAAAACCGTGCAGATTCATATGTGAATGAATTAAAATAAATCAAACATAATATAGTTCAAGTATATCATCATCCATATCATCATGAAAACGAATTTAATCATAAATTCAAAAACATATAATCATAGAATAAAATGGAGATGGTATGAAATTATTATTCACCTTAGGTATGATAAGGAATTTGAGATTTGTTATTGATTAATCCTTCCTAGCTTTGATCCTTAGCTTTAGATTGTAATCTTCCTCTTTGATAATGGCTGGCTCCTTATGGTTTTTGTTATTATTTTTGTTTTGAGAAAAATGAACGTGAATAGACAAGAATGAGAAGTGTATAGCCATATATACTGAAGTGGCTATTTATTGATATGCCCATGTGTACCTTAATTAGCTAATAACCCAATTAAAGCCCATTTACTTTATTAATAAGCACAGCCTTATATATGGTTTATTCAACTCTCAATATCCTTATCATCATTATTCAATTTAATTTATCTAATTAAATTTTCTGAATAATGTTATCAAAAATTAAGGATGTTACAGGCTCCCCCTTAAAGAATTTCATCCTCGAAATTCAGTAAGGATTAAATACTAAACATAGCAATAATATGTAACAACTCATAACAGCCATACTAGTCTAACTGATAAGCAACTATCTATATAAATTTAATATAGACATACCCTTAAAGCAGATCATGATAAGTATCTCTAATCATGTCCTCTGTCTCCCAAGTACAGTCATTCTCATTGTTGCTCCACTTAACTTTCACCAACCCGACTTTTTTATTCCTCAATCTTTTCTCATCTCTAGCTACAACTCGAACTAGTTATCTAACAAAAGTCAAATTAGGCTCTACTACTAAGTCATCCAAGCCTGTCGGAGGAATAGTAGTCTCTGGATCATGCACATACTTGCGAAGATCAGACACATGAAATACATTATGGACACCTGCCATACTGCTCGGCAACTCTACTCTGTATGCGAGCTTTCCAATCCTCTCTATAATTTGGAATGGACCTACATATCTTGGGGCTAATTTTCCTAACTTTCCAAATCGTATGACACCCTTAATTGGTGATACCTTAATGAAAACCTTATCCCCAACTGAGAATTCTAGGTCCTTACGCCTCTTATCGGCGTGGTCTAATAAAACCCCTTCCTTCTAGATCCACTAGCTGCACCTTCAATTCCTTCATCTCAGTTAGTGTCATCCTGCTAGGTAATCTACTTACAGGTTCGGCTTCGGGCACAAGATCTATTCTAAACTCCACAGCTCTTCTCGGTGGTAGTCCAGTGACTAGCTCAAAGACATCTGCAAATTCTCCTACTACCTGAACCAGACTTAACTCATTTCCTACCTCCATAGCATTAAGACATCTGCCTTGACTAAGCTTCCTTCATCCTTCCTTGAATTAACTCAATCTTCTCTGACGCCTCTCTGACCAAATCTAGACCTAAGACTAGTCTGTCTTCAGTCTCCAACCAACATGCTGGTGATTTGCATGGTCTTCCATTCAAAGCCTCAAAAGGCGCCATTCCTATACTAGTCTGATAACTCTTATAATAGAAAAACTCAACCAAATGTAGGTGATCCTCCCAAGAACCATCAAAGTCCAATACACAAGCTCTTAGTAGATCCTCGAGTACTTTGTTGACTCTCTCTGTCTGCCCATCTGTCTATGGGTGATACGCAGTACTCATATTAAGCTTGGTACCCATCACTTCCTGTAGACTCTTCCAGAATTCACTAGTGAACAAAGCATCTCTGTCACTAACTATACTACTGGGAACTCCATGCAGTCTAACTATGTTCTTCAGGAACAGCTTAGCTAAAACATGTGCCGTCCTGGTTGACCTAACTGGAATGAAATGGGCACTCTTGGTAAATCTATCACTATAACCCATATACTTTCATTACCCTTGTTTTTCCTTAGGAACCCGTCTATAAAATCCATGGATAGCGAATCCCATTTCCTAACTGGAATCTCCAAGAGCTGAAGCAACCCACTCGACTTCTGATGTTTGGCTTTCACTTGTTGACAGTTTGCACACTGCCTAACCCACAAGCCAACATCCCTCTTTATACCTTCCCAATATAAGCTCCTCTTCATATCCTAATACATCTTGGTCCCTCCAGGCTGAATCGCAAACTTGGATCGATGACATTCTCCAAGAACTTCTTTCCTCAAGTTCTCAATATTCGAAACACACAATCGTCCCTTCATTCTCAACCATCCTCTCCGGTCAAGGCTAAAATCCTTTAGATCATCGATCTCAATTCCAACTTCAAGCCTTCTGATTCTCTCAGCCATCTCTGCTACCTCATATTCAACTCCTTCTGAGAGAATAAATACCATAAAGACTTATGATCGGTATAAAGCTCAAACCTTTCCCCTAGGAGATAATGTCTCCATACCTTCAATGCGAAGATCACTGCCTCCAACTCAAAATCATGAGTAGGGTATCTAACTTCATGCTGTCTACACTACCTAGATGCGTAGGAAATAACTTTAACATTCTACATCAACTCTGCTCCTAATCCAGTTCCACATGCATCAGTATACACCACCAATCCTTGGTATTTGTCTGGAACTACTAATACGGGTGCATTGGTCAACAAATGCTTTAACTTGAGGAATGCTTCCTCACATTCGTCGGACCAAACAAATTTCACCTCCTTCCTGGTAAGCTTAATCAAAGGCACTGCTATCCGCGAGAAATCCTTGATGAATCTTCGGTAGTAGCTAGTTAGTCCAAGAAAACTTCTAATCTCGGTCACCGTCTCTGGTCTCTTCCAATTGTTCATAGCTTCGATCTTATCTAGATCGACTGACAACCCTTTCTCTGAAACCACGTGACCAAGGAACTTAACCTCTTTCTTCAAAAAATGACACTTGGAAAACTTCACCTTTAGCTGATTTTGCCTCAGCGTCTCAAGTACCACTCTAAGATAAAATTCATGCTCTCTCTCATCCTTAGAGTAGACTAGAATGTCATCTATAAACACCAGTACAAACCTATCCAAATACTCTCAGAAAACTTGGTTCATCAAATCCACAAAGAAAGCAGGTGCATTCATTAATTAAAATGGCATCACTAACCACTCATATGAACCATACCTAGTTCGAAATGCTGTCAAAGAAATACTGTCCGCCACCACTCTTAACTGATGGAAAACTGTCGCCAAGTCCAACTAGGAAAACACTCTGGCTCCACAAAACTGATCAAACAGATCATCTATTCTTGGCAAAGGATACTTATTCTTAATTGTCCTTTCGTTTAACTTACAATAGTCAATGCACATCCTTAACGACCCATCCGGTTTCTTTACGAATACCGCAGCCGCTCCCCAAGGCGAGCTGCTTGGTCTAATAAAACTCCTTCCTTCTGGATCCGCTTGCTGCACCATCATTTCCTTCATCTCAGTTGTTGTCATCCTGCTAGGTGGTTTACTTACAGGTTTGGCTCCGGGCACAAGATCAATTATAAACTCCACCGCTCTTCTCGATGCTGTCCAGTGACTGGCTCAAAGACATCTGCAAATTCTCTAGCTACTCGAACCTGATTTAACTCATTTCCTACCTCCATAACATTAAGTAAAGCACTAACATTCCAGTCAGTATTCTCTATCGAGATTATCACCCGGTTATGACTATCGGGGTGTCTTAGTGATATTTCCCTATCCTGGCAAAATATTCTAGCCTCATACCTACCCAACCAATCCATACCCAAAATGATTCCGATATCTATGAAATCAATAACATACAAATTGCAGGTAAACTTATGCCCTAACAAGTCAAGTTCTAACTGGTCATATCTTAACCCTAGAGTTGCATACCGTTCTATTGGATTCACAACCCTTAAGGAAGTAACAAGGTAGGTGGGTTCTAAACATAATCTATCAACCAAACACTAAGATATAAATGAATGTGATGCACCGGTATCAAAAAGTACCCTAACTAGTATATTTTGAATCAAAAGCGTACCTTCCATCACCGTATTTCCTTTATAAGCTGCACTAGGCCTAACTATTCGAATAGCAAAATCTTTTCCTTTGTCCTCCCTAACTGGCTCTGGACACTGATTCTTGTAATGCCCAACTTGATCATAGTTGAAGCACTTCACATTCTTCTTACTTGTAAATTTCTTCCCATTTCTTGATCGGCATTCATTCGCAAAGTGACCCTTCTTATCACACTTACAGCAAACTACCTCAGCTTTTGACATCTTAACTGTATCTCCTTTCTGGGCTTCCTTCTTTTTAAAGAACTTCCTCTTCTTCCCCTGAGAACCCTGAGTTTCCACTGGCTTCTCTTTTGCAAACTCAGCAAGTAACTCCTCATGGCGAGTAGCCATCTCCACCACTATATTACAAGGATCACAAACATGTGTCATAGTCATTCTAGCAAGCTCGGGTCTCAATCCCCGAATGAACCTCTCATTTCTTTTGATGTCAGTATCTATAGTAGCATATCCATATCGAGACAGCTATTCAAACTTAGTAGCATACTCAACTACTGACATCTCTCCCTGAACTAGATCCATAAATCTCCTCATCGGTTCTGACTTAGCAAACTCAAATACAAACTTCTGCTCAAATCTCGTTTTAAAATCATCCCAAGTTAACTGCTCTTCCGGAACTCCAGCAGTGACACTATTCCACCAATGTAGTGCCGACCCCTGCAACTGTCTAGAGGCTAACCTTCTCTTTTTCCCATCATTCAGACTCAAAGCAGTAAATATACGCTCATAACGCAATAGCCAATTCTGAACCTCTATGGCACTCTTTGTTTCCAAGAATGGCTTCCCACATAAACTGGCGTAATCTCTACTCAACAAAGCATAATTATTCCTAACTAGAGCCACAAGATTAGCTCCTCCTACATTTCCAGCAACACCAGTAGCAGCTCCTTCTTGCATCAAACCAACAAAGAGCTGATACATCGCCCCCCATATCTACTGGTGGATTTCCAACACTCGCATTGGCATCAGCATTTTGATTACTAGCATTAGCCGGTCGACCCGGGTTCCTCCTTGTAGTGGGTCGAGCATTTCCATTTGTTATGGTGCTTCCTCCACCAAGATTTCCTCTTCCATTTCATACTTCCATATCTCCTTTCTCGTAAATCTGCATACGAGCCTTAGTGAGATAAATAAGAACAGTCTAAGAGAGTGGGGAATACGTACTTATATATAACTATATATATCAAATACAAGTACGTTACTATAGCGTTAACCCAAACCTCGATCTTATTATCTGATTTATTGGATTATGTTTGGAAAATCTTTTAGGTTTAAATTTCTTTTAAAGTTTCATAAACCTATTCTCTGATACCAATTTGTAACATACCCCTACCTGGAGGCCTAAAACTAACGGCTACGGATGCTGCAGCCATCTATAGTTATTAATCCTCAGCGACCAAATACGGTGATATTAGATACATTGATACACATAAACACAAGAATATGGAAAACATTTAAACAACAAACAAATTCCATATTCCATTTAAAAATATTCCAAATTGATTACATAATCCCAGTTTGCAGACCATGTTCAAATAACATATAATTATTACAAAATATGCCAAGAGCGACATATGAAGATGCCTCCTTGGTTGATCAGAGTATATAATAAGGAAAGAAAACAAATTTGTATTTATAATCAAAACACACACAGCAGAAATAAAAGAACTCTAATAACAAGCCTGCCTCCTGCACGTCCTCAGAAGCTTTATTCGTCTAAAAGAACACCTGGAAACCTTAACTGTCAACCGACTCAAAATCAATTGAGTACCCGAGAGTTTAAGGGGAAAACAAAAACTTCGAGTCAGGCATAAAGCCTGGTATGAATAATAATTTACCATCTCAAACCATTTAGATATCTAGTGAGACCACACCGCTTAGCGGAACAGGTTTTCCCCTCACTAGTATCCTAAAACATTTATAAAACCATATACTGTGCTCCTGCATCCACAATGGTTAAAACATAGTATTTCAAAACATTACGATGATATGCAAAACAAGTAAATCAAATCTGGATTACCCATTCCTATTCATTCTGACTACCTGTCTCAATTATAGTTTTAGGGTTACTATTAACCTGTTAAATGTTTATGGACTATCTGTCCAATTTCATAGTTTTCATAGGATCACTAGGAACCTATTAGTAACTCTAATATATTTTCTCTTATCCTAGTTTTCATGGGCTAACTAGGAACCTATTGACTAACTGTCAATATCTTAATTCGGATATAGTTTTCATGGGCTAACTATAAACCTATTGGCCCTTGCCAATATCAAATCATAGTTTTTATGGGCTGACTATGAACCTATTGACCCCTGCCAATATCTTTAGTTAAACATAGTTTTCATAGGCTTATTGTGAACCTATTGGCCCCTACCAATACCTTTAATTTAGATTTTAACATTTCTTAAATTATATTCACTACTGGGTCTACATAGCTAGTTATTCTTCCCTTCCCCAAAAATACTGTTATGGGTTACTACAATGTGAATAAGTATATGAAGAAGTATTCATAACAACAAATAATACCATCGCCTGTGGTTTATCATCTTCCTTATATATATCCTGGTTAAACCCTTTAACATTTATAATCAATGAAAGCTTCTTCATTTCAAAACCCTTTGTTTACTTATGTCATGGTTATTCTTTTAAATTGAGATTGGGTTTCTATTTTGAAATCTTAAAATATCTCTTTTGAAACCACTGGATGATTTCCGTCGAATGCATAAACTTCTTTTCAAAACATAATAAACATACCTTTCGAAGTCCTTGTTAAATATTCTCTTTCGAAACCAATTGTACCTTTCGATGGTATCAAAACGTTCTTTAAAACATAGCTTTGAAACAAATAAAAGTACCCTTTCGAAAGCGTTAGGTTTACTCTTTACAAACATCCTTTGGGTCAAAATGGTTATATGCGAAAGTATCTCTTTCGAAACCAACTAAAAAATTATTTTGGGGAAAAAGTTGATGGTGGCGGAACCATCAAGTCGAATGCAACAACCTTTTAAATTAAAACATCGAAGGATAGAGTCGAAACCCCTTTCAACTCCATTGCCTTCGAAACCCTTAACCCCTTTCGAAAGCATTTAGGAAGTGGCTTAACTTAGATTAAAGCAGAGATAACCTTTCGAGAGCATTGCTGGCTTCAATACACTCGGAAGGAAAATAGTGACTGGGTTTCGACTAGGTTGGAACCAGTCCTTTCGAAAGCTCTTACTTAAAGAAAAAGGTACCCCTTCAAAAGCTAATACTTTAACATAATAAAGTAACCTTCCCCAAAACTATTTGTATAAACCTTTTCGAAAGCATATGTTTTGACTATGTCGAAAGCTTTAAGTAAAACAAAGAAAAAACTTAGCTTTTGGAAACATAATATTGTTTTGACCCTAACGAAAGCATTACTTTCGACACCCTACCTTCCGCTACTCGCCAATTCACTTCGTACTAATACCCTTGATACCATGTGCACTGGTTTCGACTATGTGGGTTTCGACCGGGATGGTTTCGACTGAGATGGAGCGGAGTTAAATGAGTCGAAGGGTACTTCCGAAATAGGCGTAATTTCCATTTTTCTAAAAGCACTGATTTATAGGTAAATATTGCCATTACTTATAACTAACCTACCTGTTGTAATTCCTTGATTGGTTACTTTAAAACTTTTCAAATGCTTTACCATTAAACTGCCGCATTTATCAAATATAAATCTAAATAAATTTAAACGGTTAAGCCCTTCCATTTACAAAACCAGTATTTGCAGATAAGTCCTTCTCTTGAAATAATTTATTTTCCTTAGTAAATCAATTGGGAAAAATCCCCCAAAATCACAAAAATTCAATTTTATCATGTAATTAAACATATTAAAATTTCAGACCCAATTTCTTCCTGAAATACTTAAAATAAATTTTAAACCCAATTATATCATATTTTCCTTTAGAATTTCATAACAAATTTTCTATAGGTCGGAAAATTCTGAAAATTAAAATCTGTCTCTAAAATCATGTTTTACTTGACATAAAATTTTTCCATGGCATTCTAAAATCATAGATTCTCGGTTCTGCAAAAAACCGTGTAAATTCATATGTGAATGAATTAAAATAAATCAAACATAATATAGTTCAAGCATATCATCATCCATATCATCATAAAATCGAATTTAATCATAAATCCGAAAACATATAATCATAGAATAAAATAGAGATGGTATGAAATTATTATTCACCTTAGGTATGATAAGGAATTTGAGATTTGTTGTTGATTAATTCTTCCTAGCTTTGATCCTTAGCTTTATATTGTAGTCTTCCACTTTGATAATGGCCGACTCCTTAGGGTTTTTGCGTTTATTTTTGTTTTGAGAAAAATGAACGTGAATAGACAAGAATGAGAAGTGTATAGCCGTGTATAATGAAGTGGCTATTTTATTGATAGGCCCATGTGTACCTTAATTAGCTAAAGCCCATTTACTTTATTAATAAGCACGGCCCTATATATGGTTTATTCAAATCTCAATCCCCTTATCATCATTATTCTATTTAATTTATCTAATTAAATTTCCTGAATAATGTTATCAAAAATTAGGGATGTTACATATATCCTATTTAGTGATATACAATGCTAAGAAGGTAGTTTCTAATCCTTGTCATGGAGTTCAGTTGCGGTCAGACCAAGGAGATCTCCGTGTAAAGTCCATCATGTGAATGCGCCATAGCAATATTGATTGTACGCCTATTATCGTTGTGGCATCACACAACAACTAGTTGATATGATTTATGTGCTATACTTTAGACATTATCTATCATATCATTATATTTTAAAATGAATGAATGGTTGGTTTCTTTGAGGGGAAAACCATTTTGGAAGTTTGTACAGTCTTAATGTTTACTATGATATGTCACTCATATTTCTTGAGTTTCTCACACTGGTTGACTAGACTGGTCTGGGTGTTATTTTCTTATAATGCTAAGGTCAGTCCCATGTATGTTTCTAGATTTAGCTACGGATGGCTTGGAGATTTTGGAGAAGAGTTGGATTTCTACCTACTACAATATTTATTTCCACTGCATTTCTAAATTATATATATCAACGTTGTGAGGAAAGTTTGTTATAACTATCTAGGCTAATTACTGTAACTTCGAAAAACTTTGTATCTCAGAATGATAGTTTATATTGTCTTTTGATATTATATATATGAACATTCCACTGTGAGATTCTGATATTGTGTTCCTTCTTCCCTGGTCTATATCCTTTTATTTTATTTTAACCCTAACAATTCATCTTTCCGGCACTTGGGTGCTCCACACATGAATTCAGTGGATGTAATAGTGTCGACATTCGAGGGTCAAAAAGTCGAGTCATTACATTCCATAGCTAACATCCCATTTAAACTAACCTAGGTAAATCAAGGAAAATGCCCCTTTTAGTTACTTACTACCTCTTATTAGAATTGAAGCAAACCTCATTTCCTTAAAAGTACCAGGCTATTTAATACTTTAAATCCGAGGCAAACCCTCAGTATATATTCCTTTACCTATCTGCAATACATATACTTTCCCCGTGGGTCAAATGGTTTGAGATATCTCACACTGTAGTAAGTGTACATAACTGGTGTAACCTCTTGGTGAAGGGTAAACTTCTGTTGTGTAACTCTACTAACCTCACATCTCAACCCTTACTAAACCAAACATCCAATGCCTAAGTGTTGGTCTAGGCCGACTAATTCATGCTTGTCCTAAATCTCCAATCAATCCTCATGTAATTCCTTTAATTATTTACCAATTTCAAAATCCACCTATTATTCCTTTTCAATTCCTCCATAAATGTCGTATTAAGTTCCTTAATCAGTCCCCATTCAATTGCTTTTCAAATCTCTATTAATTACAAATTTATTATCCATTAAATTTGTAATTAATGCCCATAAATCCTAGTCCTATATTATTACGCTAGTAATAACTAATACAAATATCATCATAGATCACGTTATATGTATATTTTTATTTTTGAACGTTAATCACGGTTATGTGTATTTATTTATATATTTATATTTTGAACTATTAATTTCTAAACTATAACAATTCTTTCCACAATATAATTTATTAGAGCTGCCCTTTCAAAAAGGACTATCGTTGTAACTTTCCATAAACTAAATACAAGCGAGATCTTTACTTCGTTTGAAATTACAAGAAATTATTTCTTTTCTTTTATTGAAATAGATAGTGTAAACTATGGAGAAGATATCAATACTTTACACTTCCCTTTCCTTTTTGGTATATTTCTTGTTAATTCAAATGTTGCACTTTTATACATTTAAGGAATTAGATAATTTTTGGAGGTTATACGGAAGTAGATATAATTAAATTATACCCCACTCCAAATAAATTAAAATATAGAAATTCACATTCCAAATAAACTAGGGCAACCTATTTTTATAACCCAATTATAAATCTGAAATAAACAAACATTCTACAATAATAAATATTTTGGACTGAATTCAAATTCCCAGATTAGGTTATACGTACTATACCTATTCCAATTTCCTATTTAATGAAAATGAAAGTTATTCCTATACATTTGTTTTAGGCTTATAATTCATCATATCTATTTAGGCATAATAATTAAATAAAATCTAATGATATAAATTTCAATGTTACAAATAAACTATATAATTTCCCATTCACCTTTTAAGCTTTCTAAATCTCCAAAATCTAAATCCATTCCTCGGCTTGATTCCTTTTCCTTTCTAGTCCAAAAGAATATACATAACAAGGTGTATGCATACTATTAAAATTACAGATCTGAGAAGAGAGTTGGGGTTGAGTGGAATATATATTGAAATTTACATTTTTCCGCAGTATTTATTCGCTTCTTCTCTTCTTCTCTTTTACTTTCCACCCTTCTCCGAATTGTGTATATATATAAAATAGTTTATAATTTTTAGAAGTAGTGAAGAAGGGAAAATTATAGAGCTTCGCTACTTAGATTAGAAAATATGAGAAGAGAAGTAAGGGATTAGGCCTTTATTTATAGGTGCACAAATCAATCGTAACCATTATATTAATATAATTAAATATAGGCCTTTGGACAAGGTTCAAACCCTAGGCACCACGCTTGAACCAATCGGCCGCTCCCCTATAGGCAGTTGACCAGCTTAAGGAGGGGGTCAACCGATGGGATCCCGCATGTATTATAGTTTATTTCCTTTTTCATTTTTAATTATTTTCGCTTCATAAACTTCAAACACTATTCCTTCATTTGAGCTCCAGTTGCGAACTCCAAATATAAAAGTTACCCAGAAAATCATCGCGAACACAATGGTGCAATTTTTGTGGCAAAATTCCAATCTTTGTTCAAATTCCATTTTTGGAGTCTTATTAATTATTTATTGATTATCGTTAATTTTACGGGATGTTACATTCCTCCTTAAAAGAATTTCATCCCTGAAATTCCCCAAGTGTTGAATCATGTAACATATCACATAACCAATCTAAGTTATCCAACCAATTAGTGTACAACCAATTTTACAGTCAAACGTGTATAAATGCATAGTGTATCATAACATATGAAACATGCATGCATAATGACTCTAAATCAGCACCTCATATATAAATGCATTCTTTTTTAAAACATTTTGAAAATATGATGAAAAAATCCTAGATATATTGGTAGTTCAATATATATGGAAGTTTTCAAAAATCCTTTTTCACACAATAATTATCACACTCCCGCGAGTAGGAGTATGGTTCAACAAATTTTGCACCCAATCCCTACTGTACAAAACCTAGCACACATTTTTTAATATCCAAAAGTTATGAAAATTCAGTTTTTGAATCTATACTCCTATGTGAGAAAAGAAATTTAGATGGAAAATTTTACAATCCACCCTTCATTTGGATACATATTCTATTTTACCATGGGATCTTCTCTTTTGCCCCTAAATTTTTTTCAACTTTTCCAAGTATAATTTGCATAAGGAGGTTTATTTTTTGATGTTAAAACATAATTATCCTAAGCACAGTTTCGTTTCACTATCACCAAGGTATGGAAATAGAAATTCCAAAGCTAAAACAATCTTTTTCTTGTTATTGTTTTTGTTTTGTCTATTGTCATCCTTGTCGAACGGTAAAACTCATACTTACTAACATATCAATGCTCCTTACGCTAGTATGTGGCATTTGAAAATAAAAAAATTTCAAAATTCAAAAGAAATCTTTTAAGCACAATTTCCATAAGAATTTCCTTCTTGCAAAACAGTTTGGAGAATCGAATTCCTAAATGCATTTAAACACCACAATTTATTTATTTACTATTTTTTTTCTCCAAAAGCACTTAAACAAAACCTTCCAAAAACATTGAACCCATCTTCTCAAAAGCATTTAAACAAAAAATTTCAAAGCTTTCGAATATAATTGTTCAAAACATCTACCGTTGTATCTTTAAAACAAATCAAACTATATCTTAATGTAATTAGAACTTAGTCAATAGGTTAATGCATATGATTGACCCTAGTATTGTGCAGTTAATCTTAATTTAGGTAACCATTTATTTTTTACTCTAAATAATGAACCACCTACAAACGTATTTATAAATTTTAAATTTTAAGGAATAGGGATATTGACCTTTGATTCTGTAATAACCTTTCCCTGTGCTTTGTTAGCTACATTTTATTGCTATTTAAGTGTCCTTCTGAGATTTCCCTATTTAGATTGTTTCTCAATATGTTAATATGTATACAGTGGTCTAATCCCATCCGTAAAATCAACATAATGATAAAATACGAACATATCTCATACCATATTGTACGCTTTTCCAATTACCAAAGGGAGGCAACTAGCGGTTACAACCAAAAAACCCTAAAAGAAAATTTTGTTGGAAGGTAACATTCATCATCAACTGGCGTTGATGACATCGTGGCCCTAACACTCCTTACTAAATTAAGATTGACATTCCTCGTATGCCATTCAACTATCACCTACCTTTATTAACACTCCTTCTTGGCTTTTAATAAATGTGGTCCATCTATTACTTCAATTATTATACCCGATTTTAGGATAAAATTTTGCATTCTCACAATGAAGCGGGTAAGAAATATGACTATGCACATTTATAATAACTTATCGGAAATTTGGTTTGGTGGAATAACTCATATCGTTTATCTTGAAAGTAACTATGCTATAGGATCATATAATATGAAATATATATTAAAAATTACTAGAGAGGAAAATAACTATAAAGTAAAAATAGCAGTAAAGTAAAAATGACACCGGAGATTTTTATATTGGTTCAAACTTTCCGTTCTACGTCCAGTCCTAGACTTCTTCTAGAATTAAAACTAGAAACCTCACTTAACCCGGAGTAATAGGTTTACACCGCTTGGGAAACCGAATAGGACTTCTACCGCCTGAGCAACCGAACATGACTTGACCGCTTGAACAACCGAACAGGACTTGAATACAAAGTAGATTGATTGTCTTGACCTTTTGTGTTCTTTTAACAACACAGATTTGTCAATTTTAGTACACCCTTCCTATAATCTTTTCCTAAAGTAGAATGTGTGTAGTTGTGTGTATATGAAGATTAGGAAGTTTCAGATTGCTTAAGAAATATAGAATTATGTTCGTAAGCAATAGATATTTAAGAGCAGTAAATTCAGAAAAGATGGTTCAAGTAAAAGCAAGAAAGTTAAGTGAATTGATCTTGAAATTCATGCTTATTTATTGTAGTCAGAGAGTTACAATATCTGGTGAAAGGTTTTATCGAAATAGCAATGGATGCAACCCTCTGTAGAGAAGATAACCATTCGTGAAAAGAAGTGTATGTTCATAAAAATAGCAGTTGGAACCAGGTCAGTCGACTGGACATGCAACATCAGTCGACTGAATTTAAAATCATATACGTGCATACATATGTGCACTGATTCAGTCGACTGACAGAGTGCATTCAGTCGATTGAGTTGTGCTTTTTATAAAAGATTATATGCACAGGTTTAGTCGATTGAGTGCATGAATACAGTCGACTAAACTGAGTATAATCTTAAAACCAATTTGAAAAATATATTACAAAGTAAATTTTAAAAGATCGTGAACTACTTGAGTATATATGTGAGGGAATGTGAACTACTTGAGGATAGATTTTAACATATATGAACGCTAGATTTAGACACTAAAATAAAATATGAAATTTATACTTGATATATGATAGTTTTGTTTCCTCTTCGAGTCTAGTCGTCTTCGTAGTTTGTAGTCATAGATTTTGTCGAATATTCAATCATTTTTATGTCATCTTGATCGTCTTGGCATGAATCAAAACATGAGATCCAACATTCTCCTCCTTTTTGATTGATGACAACTCTTTGTGATATATTGAAATATGAGCGAAATCTCGACAAAAATCCTTATATAACTCCCCTTGAATCCGAGAAATTTTTTTTCTTAAACCTGCAGAAATTTGTTAGTACAACACTTTTTCTCCCCCTTTGTCATCGACAAAAAGGAGAGATGTATATATATCTCTACTACTAATAAAGAAAATTCATTAAGCTGATTTACTTGGTGTATTTTTAAAATTCCAAAAATGCCCTTGTTTTCCATTTATAGAGCACCACCACATCTGTTACTACGTACATAATGAAGACGTTTAAGAAATAAATTTCAGTTACACTCTTGCGCACTTTATAGATGCATCATCGTTACAATATATTTCAACATGTACTTTTACCTTTTTACTGTCTGTTTTTGAATGAAACATTTTTCTATAGATTTTGTATAAGGATCCACTACAAATACTGCTTAATTACAGCTGGACTACAAAATTAGATTTAGATAGTCCCGTGGCTCGAATAAATAGAAGAAAAGGGAAAAGCAACCTAATGGTACTTCTTAAACAACTATCGGGCCTAACGCTTGAAAGTGATTCTCTGTACATTTCCAGATGACCCTCCTTTGTATCCGTGCAATGCACGGGCTACCCACTAGTTTGTTAAAAAAATTAGTAATCTAAGAGCATATGTAATAAAAGAATGTAACAACATAGGAGTGTATACACAATAACATAGGAACATATATAACATAGATCATCATATGAACATATACAACAAGATAAATTCATTTACATGACATAGAACAAATGACATAAAAGACATATCATTGTTCCAAAAAGAAAACAAATCATTGTTCCAAAATAAAAACATACCATTTTGCAAAATAAAACTAAGTAAGCTACTTACTCATCATCATTTCCATCATCATCAGAACTTTCCTCTACCTCTGCATCATTGCCTTCGCTTTGATCACCATCTTCACTAGAATCACCTCCTTGACCACCTACTTCTTCTCCCTCTTCTTCTCCTTCTCGTCCTTCCTATGAAGTTGACCAAGTGAAGTTTGGTTGAGGATGATTTCCTGGAGCGGTAGGTACATATACGGATGTGGAGGAAGATTGTCCACAAGATAGTACTTCCCAAATATTACTCAAGAACCCCTTAATGTAATTTATCTTTTTATTTACCTTGGTGATGGTTTTCTCGACACGGGAAACGTTTCTCTCGACACGAGATAGGCGTTTATCTTAAAGCTTTTGATTTCTAGAGACAATTGCTAAATCCTCTCGTGGTTGAGCTTGTGGTCATTTCTTGAATTTCATTGAATTCCAGTGGAGGTTGTGGTTATGAAGAGGTTGTTGCTTCGATTTGGGGAGCTTGTTGTCTTGAAGAAGGTTGAGGTTGACCGGGCGCTTGGTTCTCTAGCCAATGTTCGAAAGTTATAATAGTATGACTTCAATACTGCTTTGGGAGTCCCATGAGGCTTAGAATTTTGGTGTTTAGAGAACCAATTGTGGAATAGTCCGAGTCGGGAAGAGCAATCTCAAAATGATGAATAATTCTCCTGATATATGTGCCGTAGTGAATGGTTTTCATATGGCCTTGATTAAAAGTTAGAAATTCATCGAGAATTACCTTAGCCCAATTAATGGAACGTTGTCTCCAAATAGCATATAACGATTGAAAATTGCGCCTATATACCTTCTCATAGCTACTGGTTCGAGGATTGATGGTGTGGGTTAGAGCGCGATGCATAATTCTAGCTTTGGGTCGATGAGCAATTGCTTTTAGTTCCGTTAAGTCGTCGGAGAGAAAAAGATGGCTAACACTATCTCGAGAATCCATGTTTACTTCAGTGTCGCTTAATTCTTCTCCTTCAAATGGGCAATCGAGAATCCTTCCAAGTCGAGCAAGAGGCAAAAATATCTTCACGCTGCAAACGAGGGTCCATACACAATCATCGGGATTTTGGATATTATGGTGATCCAAGTTGTGGTTTGCGTAGAAGAGCTTAATAAGAAGATGATTTATCTTTAAGCTATTAGCAGTGAAATCAAGCAAGGATTCCAAACCACTTCTCCTAGCAAGGTCTTGGATTGCGTAGGAGGAAAAATCAGGATATTTGATGAAAGAGCCTTCGAAAATCCTTGAGTTTTCCATCTTGTCAAATTATTGAGCTGCTTTGTCATTGTGTAGCCAACCTCTAATCTGAGATTCGGATGGTCCAGCAGTGGAGGATGAAGGTCTTGCTCTTTTTGGAGGCATTTTGGGTTTAGGGTTTAGAGAAAGATTATCGAAATTGATGTAGAAATTTGAGGGTTTTGGAGAGGTAGAGTTATATAGAGTGAAAGGATATAGTAAGTAATGAAAAGTTGGTTGATTTTATGATGTATATAGTAGAAATAAAATGTCCATTTGTATAAAAATACCCAGTTACTAGATTCAGTCGACTTGACATTCAACAGCAGTCGACCGAATGACTTAAAAAAATGATGCAAAATTGGTTCAGTCGACTGACTTTAAGATCCAGTCGACTGAATAATTCCCGAGAATATATAGTTCATATTTGGGGATTTCAGTCGACTGAATTGCAAGAATTTTTTTATATTTTTACAGCAAATAGACGACTGTTTTCAGAAAACCAGTCGACTGCTTTTCATGAAAAAAAAACAGAATTAGCTTTATTATGCAAGGAAATAACATATACAAACATATATTGAAAAAAAAGAAAAAAAAAAGAAAAAACAATAGAAAAATGTAAAGGAAAGAGAATCATTTTAAGGATCCAGAAGACTTGGGAGTCGTACATTCCTTTGGCTCGATTTTAGTAATTTCTTGTGCCGTTTGAATGTTAGAGCGTTCCCATGAATTCAGAGAATAAGGTGGCCGCCGAGGAGATGGTTAATGCACATAATTATTTGATGGAGGGGAACCACAAAATTTCAGAGCAAATTTCTCGAGTAAGCTCAGTCTCCTACCATGATTCTTCTATTCATAGTACATTTCTCTTTGTATACTTAATGATTCTCATTGATATTGATGTATATCATCTATTTGTCGAGCAATAGATGGAGAGCCGAAACAGAGATTCCTACGAACTCGCTTCAATTCAGGTGTATACCCAGTATGATAACCAGGAGGAACTATTGGAACAGGTTCATAAATTGTTGTAGGAATAGGTAGACTAATAGAGCCAGAACTATGAGAAGAATAATCAATGGAGAAAAATTCTGATGTTTTTTGTGAAGACATGATTTTGAGAGCTTGATAAATTACTTAAAAGATGATATGAAAACTTAACAAATGATGGTATTTATAAGGCCTAAGTTTTCAAAAATAGAAACTAATTTAGTGGTAAAATTAATTTCAACCAGGAAAGAAATGATTGGTCAGAAGTAAAAACTAATGTAAGGTTGAAGTTTGAATTCTGAAAATAGAAAATAAATAAAAAATATAAACTGAGTTTAAATGTAGGTTCAGATGTGAAACAATATGTAGTAGAATGGAAATGCATGAGACTTCTACCCGTGAGACTAGAGGTCGAGTCTTGCTAGCTCCATTTTGAAAAATATTTTTATTTTTGGAAAAAATCTTAAATAAAATAAAGAAATTACTTATAAATCTTTTAATGATAAAATTCCTAGTTCTATTTCCTTGTTCATCTGCTTTATTTTTGAAGACCCACTTAGTACCAATGACTGTTTGATCACTCAGTCTAGGAACTAATTTCCAAACTTCATTTTGTTCGAATTGGTTTAGCTCTTCTTGCATAGCTATAATCCAATAGTCATCAGTAGAGCTTCTTTAGCATTTTTAGGTTCAATGTTAGAGAGGAATGCTACATGGCCCATATGATTAAGTTGATTTCTAGTTCTGACATGTGAATTAATTTCTCCTATGATATTTTCTACTGGGTGATCTCATAAAATCCTAGGAGGAGATCTTAATTCATTTTCATTATGAATAATGTTTTCATCTTCTTCAAAATTATGAACAATGTTTTCATCTTCTTCAAAATTATTTTGAGTAACCGTATTTGTGACTGTCTAAGTTATTATCTCATCATCCTCAAGATTCTTGTTAATTTTAAAATTTTGATCGAAGGAAAACATGAAATGTTTCTTCGATTGTTTTAGTTCTTTTATTAAAAATTCGATAAGCCTTACTTCGTTCCGAATATCCTATGAAAATTCCTTCATCGGATTTTGGATCGAATTTTCCAAGCCGATCTTTTGTGTTTAAAATGAAACATTTTGAACCAAAAACTTTAAAATATGAAATATTTTGTTTTCTTTCATGAAAAAGTTCATATGGAGTGTGTTTCGTTAGTGGTCGGATGGAAACACTATTCAGAACATAATAAGCAATCGCTACAGCTTCTGCCCAAAAATGTTTTGGTAGAGTGCTTCCATTTAATAAAGTTCTTGAACATTCTTGTAAGGTTCTATTTTTCCTTTCTACAACTCCATTTTGTTGTGGTGTTCTAGGAAAAGAAAAATTATGGTAAATTCCCTTTTTATTAAAAAAATGTTCAAAAGCTTCATTTTTGAATTCACCTCCATGATCACTTCTAATGTTTTAAAATTTTAAATTTTTGAGATTTTGAATTCTTTTAGCAAAGATTTTGAAATTTTCAAAAGTATCACTTTTATTTTTCATAAAAATAGTCCAAGTATATCTTGAAAAATCATCTACTATAACAAACACATATTTGCTATGGTTTATGGATTGAACTTGAGTTGGGCAAATGCAATAATTCAAGTGATTGTAAAGTAGAAATATTTTTCTTTGATTTAAATGATGATTTTGATAATGTACCTAATTGAAAAGCATTACAAATATTGTTTACTTTAAAATTCATTTTTGGTAAACCTTTTACTAATTCATTTTTAGATAATTCGTTTATAGCTTTGAAATTAATATGACAAAATCTTTTATGCCATAACCAAGGATCATTTTCTTTGGTTATTAGACATATATTAGTGTTGAGATTTATATTCATATTTAAAACATATATATTTTTATCTCTAAAACCTTCAAAAATAAGATTTTTATTTTGATCAAAAATGCTACACTTATCTTCAGAAAAAGATATATTGAATCCTTTGTCACATTGTTGGCTGATGCTAAGTAAATTGTGTTTTAAATTTTTAACTAGTAAGACATTTGTAATAAGAGGTAAATTAGATATAACATTATTACTCACATCGCCTTTGTCGATGATATAACCTTTAAAATTGTCTCCAAAAGTGACAGAACCTCTGTCTGAGTAGGTAATATTTGTTAGCACCTCTTTGTTTCCTGTCATGTGTTTTGAGCAACCACTATCCAATGTCCATTTTCCTCTCTTTTTAAGTGGTACCTGCAAAATCTAGATTTCACATTGGTACCCACCTTTTTATTTGGGTCCTAAATAGTTAGGACTTTGGAAACCAAACCCAAGAGGGTTCAGAATTCCTTTTAAAAATAATTTTTTTATTCCTGTGAACAAATTCTATAAAAGATTTTATATATTTGTTTCTAATCAAAGAAATATTTGTTTTAAGGACCCAAATATTAATTGATTTTGAATAATTTGGAACTTTTGAAATTGATTTTAAAATAGTATTATTTTTTTTGAAATTGTTATATAAAGAATTCTTTTTCTTTGGAATATTTTTTGAAACTTGCTTATATCCTAGTCCACTTTTATTTTGAAACTGTCCGAGAATTTTCTATAATTGTAGAAAGATTCTCTCTATCTTTGTTAAAATTAGAGACATTTTTAGTAATATCATCTAATTTTGTTTTAAGACTAGAAATATCTAATTCCAATATTTTAATATTAGCTTTAAGATCATGATTTTCCAATTAAAAGAGCATCATTCTTTTCCATATGAGTTTCTATTTCTTGACTTAACATAGAGAGTTGAGATGTCGTATTAGAACAAGATTCTTGAGAATTTTCAAGTTCTTCTTCTAAAATTTCTTTCTCATCTCTTAACATATCTACCTTAATTTCATTCCTATTTAATTTTTCAAGAGTTTCTTTATATTTTCTTTTGATGTTTCTTAGTTTGTCAAGTAATTCAGAGTTTATTTCCATTAAATTATCAAAAGTTAGATCACTTACCTCGTCATTTGTGGCCATAAAACAGACGTTGGCTTGTTCAGAACCGCTGTCTGTGTCACTGTCGGATGACGAAGATGATTCTGAATCATCCCATGTAACAGAGAAAGCTTTCTTTTTGAATCTATCTTTCTTGTTCTTAAATTTGTCTCTCTTTCGATTAGGAAAGTCTTTCTTGATGTGACCTTTCTTGTGACATTCATAACATTCTAGAGCAGAAGATGATGTCTTGTTTTTGTTATTATTGCTGCTGAAGCTGGTCTTGTTGTTTCTGAATTTGTTGCTCTTTTTGAATTTCAAAAACTTTTTCAAATTTTTAGCAATAAATGCCATATCTTCTTCATATGAATCTGATTCATCCTTTTCTGCTTGGAATGTTATATTCTTCTTATTTTGTGCCTGTACTCGTTTTGCCTGGAGATTGACTTCATAAGACATTATATTTCCTATCAACTCCTCTGGTTTAATGGTTGAAATGTCGTTAGCTTCTTCGATTTCTAAGACCTTTCGTTCCTACTCATCCGTTAAAGAGTTGAGGATTTTTGAAACAATATCAAAGTTTGTATATTTTTCTCCTAATGCTAAGAAAGAATGATATATGTCTTGGAATCTAGAGTACATTTTATTTATTATTTCATCTTGCTTCATTCTGAAATTCTGGAACTGATTTTTGAGCATAGAAATCTTACCCTGCTTCACTTTGTTAGTACCTTCATGTGTAATTTTAAGTGTACGCCAAATTTCATGAGCAATATTACACATGCCGACTCTATTAAACTCATTTTTGTCTAATGTACAAAATAACATATTCATAGCTTTGGCATTTGCAGTAGCATCCAATTTTTGTGTGTTAGACCATATGAATATTCTATAGTAGGTATGGTATATTCTGCTTGAGTAATATTCCAGGTTTCATAACCATTAGCTTGCATATAAATTCTCATTCTAGTAGACCAATAGTTACAGTTCAATCTATTAAATAGTGGTGGGCGTGAAGTAGATTGACCTTTAGTAAAACTTGTGATAGTGTTGTTTTCCATATTACTAAAATATCAGATAACTGTGTTATGGTTATAAGATGACCAGCTCTGATACCAAATGAAAGCAACTATGTTATAGGATTGTATAATATGGAATATATATACATATATATATATTAAACTTACTAGAGCGGAAAATAACTATAAAGTAAAAATAACAGTAAAGTAAAAATGACACCAGAGATTTTTATACGTGTTCGAACTTCCCGTTCTACGTCCAGTCCCATACTTCTTCTGGAATTAAAACTAGCAACCCTCACTTAACCCGGAGGAATAGGTTTACACCGCCTAAGCAATTGAACAGGGCTTCTACCGCCTGAGCAATCAAACAGGACTTGACCGCCTGAGCAACCGAACAGGACTTGAATACAAAGTAGATTGATTGTCTTGACCTTTTGTGTTCATTTAACAACATGGATTTTTCAATTGTAGTACACTCTTCCTATAATCTTTTCCTCAAGTATAATGTGTGTAGTTGTGTGTATATGAAGATTAGGAATTTTCAGATTGCTTAAGAAATATAGAATTATGTTCATAAGCAATAAATATTTGAGAGCAGTAAATTCAGAAAAGATGATTCAAGTAAAAGCAAGAAAGTTAAGTGAATTGATCTTGAAATTCATGCTTATTTATAGTAGTCAGAGAGTTACAATATCTAGTGAAAGGTTTTATCGAAACAACAATGGATGCAACCCTCTGTATAGAAGATAACCATTCGTGAAAAGAAGTGTCTGTTCATAAAAATAGCAGTTGGAACCAGGTCAGTCGACTGGACATGCAACATCCATCGACTGAATTTAAAATCATATACGTGCATACATATGTGCACTGATTCAGTCGACTGACTGAGTGCATTCAGTCGACTAAGCTGTGCATTTTATAAAAGATTATATGCACAGGTTTGATCGACTAAGTGCATAAATGCAGTTGACTAAACCGAATATATTCTTAAAACCAATTTGAAAAATATATTGCAAAGTAAATTTTCAAAGATCTTGAACTACTTGAGTATATATGCGAGGTAGTGTGAACTACTTGAGGATAGATTTTAACATATATGAACACTAGACTTAGACTCTAAAATAAAATATGAAATTTATACTTGATATATGATAGTCTTGTTGCCTCTTTGAGTCTAGTCATTTTCGTATTTTGTAGTCATAGTTTTCGTCGAATGTTCAATCATTTTATGTCGTCTTGATCATCTTGGCATGAATGAATACCTAAGATCCAACATATCTTACCTTCAATACCCTTAAGTCAACCAACATTCTTTAGGTATTGTGCCATCTTATTATTTTCTTCTTCAATCATACCACACTATCTTCTCCCTTCAAAATCTCTTGATAATATCCTCAAACTTTGGATTTTACTTTCTCTATATCCTTGATCCTTCATGCGAGTATGCAAAGGGACTCACAAAATTGTACTTTGGTACCATTTCCCATTCCTTTGAGAGTTCTTGTCATGGTTTCCACACATCTCTAATAACATATTCCTAGATTCATACCATTTTCCTTAAATTCAACAGGGATTCCCTATTGCTAACTTGCTAGCACTTGTAGCAACTTTATTCATAGCCTAAAACCTTTACCCTGTCTTATCTAGGTAGCGATCCATTTCTACTCCATATTAAAAACTTGGTTTGGTTCTCACCATTCTTTATAAAATTAAAACTTCATCGTGAAGTACTTGATCCAAAACTTTTATTTCCAAAAGTATAAACTTAGAAACTTTTTTATCAGATTCAAAAATTCTAAAGTTGCTTGGTCTCCAAAAAGAAGCTATGAAAATTTTCCCTTTTCAAAGGATTTCGACATCAAAGACTTATTTCTCTAAAAGTAGGACTTTTAACCCCAATTAATTTATGTAACGACCCGCAAATTTATCACTTTGATAAATTATATTTATTTTTAAAATATTCAAATATAAGCTTTTTAACATAGATTATGTTGTCTCGAATAATAAATAATGACAGTAATCATATTTTGAATAAGTATTTAGAAAAATATATACTTCGAGAAAAAACCGATAAAATGATTGAAAACCGTTTTATCAATAAACAGCTTTATAATTATCAAAAGTCACGCACGGAGCTCGGTACATACACTAATATGTTTATTTGAACAAGATTATGAAATAAAATTATTTATTTTATTTTTGAAAAATAAAATGTATTTATGACATCATCAATAATGGCATCACATTTAATAATTGATTTTTGAATTTAAATTAAGATTTATTGATTTAATAATTATTATATATTTATATAATTGTTTTAGAATGATAATAATTCATTTTAATTATTTATATAGTGACAGTAAATCATTTATAATAATTTTATAAAGATATATAATTGATTTGCAAATAAATTTTATAAGTATTTATGGTAAGTTAAACTCTTATAAATGTATTTTAAAATTTTCCATTGTAAAGATTATATGTTGAAATAATATATATTATTCCACTCGTGTAAGATTCTGTTCTATGTCTTTATTTTCTTTTCTCCCTTAATGGTCGGGTTTTATGGTACTTGAATTTGCGGCATGTGGATACCGAGAATGTATTAGTGTCGATTTTCAAGGGTAGAAAATCCCATTTGTCACATTTGGTATTAGAGCTTAGGTTAAGCAAACACCTGAGCCTGGTAGGGATAAAGTCTCATCAAAGATAGGGTTAGTAATACCATAGGATGAGCAACTCATTAGAGATAGGATTAGTTACACCCTATAATGAGTTGAGAGTATATTATATAAGTGTGCGTATTTGTTAATGATATACAAATGATTTTTGTTTTAGAAAAATATTGTAAATTAAATAATTTTTTCTAGGATTATATTTTGAATATAAAGAATATATTTTGAAAAATAATATATAGTTAGATATGCTATTACTTGAATGATAGTTTGAAATCAAGATTTGTAAAATCAAAATATAAACATCTTATGATTAGAATTTCACAGTTTGACTATAAGATGTTTAATAATAACACCAAGAAGATTAAGAGTAATACGTTGGAAAAGGATTTGGATAAATGAGAATTTTATCTAAAAAGGGGTTTTTAGGAGGAGAATTTTCAAAGGATTGTATTTGAAATATTCTAAGTATTGGTTTGGAGAAACAATATCATGTGCTTAACAAACTCACCCTTAACATTGTACGGTCAAAATGGATTTATGCTAGGATAAACTTAGATTTATAACCTAACATTAGAATTGTTAAGACAATTAAAATGCTTAGTATCTAAGTGTTTGTTGTTAATAATTGTAGAAACCCTCAAGCTATGAGAGAAAGTATTCAAAAGGGGAGACCTCAAGAGCAAACTGGGGTGAGAAGAATGATCTAATCATTCTTTCAAGTGATGAGGAATAACTCGAGAAATGGCCACTTAGATATATTAGGCCCATTATTAAAGGATAATTAGATCCATACACATGACTAGATAAAGACGTTACCCTATGACCGAAATGCCTATATCTCCCTTGACTCTAGAACTTGTTATAGTGTCTAATGATGAAGAGACCCCTCAGTCCTCAGAAAGAATGTGGATCACTGACCCAATAAGTTCAGAACTCGAACTGGAAGAAGAAATTCCTAAGGAAGAGCCTATGGAAGAAGAATATGAACCTGAAGAGGACCCAAACAATATGATATCTCATGAATCAAACAACAACAATAGAGACAATAACGTCATATGAGAGATGAATGGTGACCACATTATTTGGCGTGAGGAGTCGTCAGATTCCCCCATTCATTAGGACAACGCGGAGGACGAAGAGGAAGAATATTTGGATCCAGAGGAAGAATTTGTGGATTCCGACGATGAAGAAGTGCAAGGTTTAGAAGGACTAGAAGAAGACAAATTATATAAGAAATGCCAGCTAGACTTGGGAATGTGCCATAGAACCAGCCTTGGTTACCATAAGAAGTGAATGTGATACCATAGATTGAGGATGGAAACGAAGTTAACAAGATGATAGTGATGACGATGGAGAAGTCATGTTTGATTTTGGATAAAGATGGACCGTCAGCGTCGGACTTAGAGGAGTGATTTTGATGTGAGATTGGAAAATTTGGAAACACCTATCTAGTATTATGTAGTAGCATATATATGTATGGCTTGTAAGGTAGTTATGTTTGTATCAGTATTATGAAAACCAAAGTAGGTTTAGAAGGGCTTAAGAATGGTTTAAGCATGTGAGGAGAAATGATATGTGTAAGTTAAGGATGAATGTAAAATATTAAGCATGTATAATATAATTATGTCCTTTGTTTATGACTTTGTTCAAATGTAAATACACAAATCACTTAAGAAAATTTCATTAGAATAAAACTATATCTATATGAAATGTTTAAAAACTTAAACAAAGATTTTCTAAATATGTTGGAAAAGATAAAAAGTATATGCATTTTACATGAATTATTTCATAACACAAATTTGGCCTCAAGATTTAAATATAGGATTTTGATATCCAAAAAGGATTTATCACTTGATTCTTTAGGGCAAACATTGATGAGGATTTGTAGTCGGATCCTTACATTTTCTATCATAGTTGAGAGCTCTGCAAGAAAAATAGAAGTTTCTGAGCCTGATCAAAGTCCGCACTAGAGAATCAAAGGATCAATACTAGTCGGAAGTAAAGTGGTATATTCGAATTTAAAAGATTGAATGGGATAGCGTATTACGGATAGTATGTGATAACCACCCCAATTTATATTTTAAACTTCAATTTTTTTTGGGTAAGTACTACCAGTTTTTGCGTTGTAATTTCGGGGACGAAAATTCTTTTAAGGAGGGGAGTTTGTTAGGACTCGCAAATTTACCACTTTGACAAATTATATTTATTTTTAAAATTTTTAAATATTTTTAACATGGATTATATTGTCTTGAACAATAAATAATAATGGTAATCTTATTTTGAATAAATATTTACAAAAATATATACTTTGGGAAAAATAGATAAAATGACCAAAAACCGTTTTATCAATAAACAGCTCTATAATTATCAGAAGTCACATACGAGCTGGAAACATACACAAATATGTCTATTTGAACAAGATTATGAAATAAAATTATTTATTTTATTTTTGGGAAATAAAATGTATTTATGACATCATCAATAATGGCATCATATTTAGTAATTGATTTATAAATTTAAATTATGAATTAATGATTTAATTATAAATATTCAAATAATTATGTTAAAATGATAATAATTCATTTTAATTAGTTATATAGTGATAGTAAATCATTTATAATAATTTTATAAAGATACATATTTGATTTGCAAATACATTTATATAAGTATATATACATTTGCAATCCACTTAAAAACAAGCTCAAATCCCCTCCCTTCCTCACTCAAAACCCAAGGCCACCACCTCCTACCACCAAGGCGGAGTCCACTTCCATTTGCAAGCATAAGCCGAGCCCAATCATAGGTCCAAGGCTCAATTCCATAGGCTTTGATTCGATTGTAGCGAAGCTGTGGCGAATTTTCGTAAAGTTAGAAACCAATGAAGGTGAGAAACTATATATATATAGTGATAAGGTGATATGATTGCTTTGGATGTTTACTATGCTTTGATTATCAAGTATTGGTTGTTCTAATATAGTGCTTGATTGTGTAAACAAGTCACGTTAAATACACGTCGATATCACATAAGGAAATCGCTTTACGAATCAAGTTATAAAAGTGATATGGAATCATTAAACCCCTGTGAAATGATTTAAAATGGTTTATAAATGTTTTATAAACACTAAAACCCAATTTGGTAAATTTTTGACAGATTATGAAAATTGAGTCAAAAATAGGCGCGTTTCTTAAAGGCAGTTCGCGATTTTGCAACGTAGAAAGTTAAATCCATTTATACAGTGGATTCGAAGTTGGAATTCTTTATAATAAGGATTTTCCAAACTCTTATAATCATAATTTTCAAACAAAATAAAACGATAGAGATTTCTTTTAGTAGATTTTGAAATATGAGCAAATCAAGTTTTCAAAATAGTCGCGGTTTGGTAGTTCGGAAACCAAAGCGATAAATTCTTTAAAAGTGATATTTTTAATTCTTTAAAAATATGGCATAAATTCTATAAATATGTTCAAATTTTTAAAAGAGATTTGAGTTATAAAAATGGATTTCTAAATGATTGAAAAGTTATTTTAATCAAATAAGCCTTAAAAGCATTATCCGCAGCACTATTCGCAGCACCTTTTGTAGCAGTTTTAATAACTTTTGAAATATGGCTTTTATGAATGTTTTCAGATAAATAATTAAATATTTTAAAGATAATTTTGAGGTTTTATATTTTATTTCAAAGGAGTTTAAATAAACGATTTAAAGAAAAGCTGTTATAATTAAGTGATTTAATTTTGACTCTAAAAGCCGATTAGTAGACTGGATTTTTCTATTCGTGAGATTCAGATGGAAGGTGCTTAAAATAAGGAGATGTTCAAGAGTAACCAATGCCCTGGTTCACCTGGCCTCTTTCTTGCGGGTGGAATAGATAAGGTCAAAATGTCAGAAACGAGGCAAGTATAAAAGATTTATTTTTTCCAAATTTAATACAACTTGGATTGTATAGAAATAATCTTCTTATACTTGGTATTAAATTCCAAGAAGGGAATCCGTACTGTCCATGTGAATTTAAAAGGCGATTTCACTATTATTCGACGGAGAGTAAATGTTGAGTACAGAAATTGATGCTGACTAGAATAAGTATAATTTCTATGGATCCATTTTACTTGAATACTAACTGATTTGGATTTACCATCTTAGATAATATGGTTTCAACCTATTCAAAAGATATGTGTTGGAAATAAGAAATATTTTGCCAAGATTTAAATAAATGATTTAGAATTAATTTAATTCCTATACTTCAAATTAATTGTTTTAGGTTTACAGTAAACGATGTCTTAAATAACATTTTTTAAACCCACTTAAAAGTTATGATTCAGAAACAAGAAATCTTTGTTAAATATTTTCCTAAGTAAACAATGAAATGAATTGGAATTATCCAAGATTTTAAAATGGTTTTAAGTAACCAAAGGATTTGATAAGATAGGTTTAATGATCCAATATATACTGAAAAGAAATGGTTTAAAAAGGTATATTTATATCTCTAAGAAGATATTTTGGATAAAAGGATACAAATTAAGGGGATATTAATCACCCACTTAACATCCTTTTATCGATGATTGGTTTGGAGAAACCGGGGTCGGATTTGGGCTATTCCTATCCGAAAACAACTTCGAACAAATTTATGAGTTCGAAAGTGAAGATATGTTGAAGACAATGAAGCTGAAGGCGGAGATCTTCATAACGAAAGGACTACTTGTTGATAATTTCGGAGTAGCTCCTGAGATAAATAAATAACAGTGGTCCCTTCATTCTGGGATCTTCGTATGCGAGGAATACTCGCTACAAATCCTAGGAGTAATTCACGACAAGATGAGGTAGGATAGTGCCTTCGATCTGTCCTATTCTTGGACAACTTGTATGGATAGATGTTTGACGTTGCATTTCTAAGATCATAGTGCATTAATCTCTACAAACCTACATCTGTTGGTGGTATAGGAGGTAACCCATCTTATACTTAACACCCTTCTCTGAGAAATATGAGCTAAGAGGTTGTACTTTTGTTAAAATCAATAGTGTGTTGTTGGAAAAGATAATGTGTAATTTTAAGTGAAAATGTTCTAAGAAAGGTAAACGTTACCTCTAGCCTCACACCCGCGGAATTGTGAAACGGGGGTCGCTTTATGGCTAAGTGGATCGCAACCATTAGGGTATGATATCACATTTCTAGATTTATTTTGCACCCGCTATGACGTCGGGCAAAAAAAAAATACAATGTATGGTATGAGAGCTCTTGGATAGGTCGGGAACGGTCGGGCTGATATCATATTCGGTGTTATCCATACCATCTATTGTTTTTGGGTAGGTTGTTCTTAATTCACAAAGGTTTCGAAGATGTCGATCGTCGGTACATTCCTCTAGAAATGTACTGTACGGGAGGTAGTCCCTTACCTCGCTATTCACTGGAAACCTATTCTCCAATAAGTGCCTTCGGTTTTAGTTGTAAACCTATTATGCCATCAAATAACTAATGTAATAATTTCACC
Source organism: Allium fistulosum (assembly GCA_030737815.1). NCBI lineage: Eukaryota > Viridiplantae > Streptophyta > Magnoliopsida > Asparagales > Amaryllidaceae > Allium > Allium fistulosum. The sequence continues at coordinate 839,412,544 of CM060906.1, forward strand.
TATTTGAATATTTTTATTGAATGGTTTTCAAAGAATGTCATTAAAAATAATATCACTGGATTTTGCATAGAAATGTTTTGGTTATCATTAGGTAAAAACCCGTTTTGTGTTTATGTACGGCGTGGTCTTATGAGATACCTTTTATTTTCAAATAATCGTATTTTGAGTTTCTCACACCAGCCCCATGACTGACCCGGAGTTTATTTTCTTTCCTTTAAATTCTGGGTGCCCTATTTTTTCGAGTAACCTAGTAGTCAGGTTTTGTTTGGAGAATTTTAGAAGGGCTCGGAGCATGGAGTTAGAAGATTCTTCTGAAGATTGTTATCATTTGCACCACACTCATGTACAATTGTATTCCGCATTTGTAAGGACATATATTTATAACTGTCCATGTTAATGTTAAGTTAAAATCTAATAAATGTATTTTAAAATTTTCCACTGTAAAGATTATATGTTGAAATAATATATGTTATTCATTCGTGTAGGATTCTATTCTATGTCTTTATTTTGTTCTTTCCCTTAACGGCCGAGTTTTCCATCACTTGAATTTGCGACACATGAATACCGAGGATGTATTAGTATCGATTTTTGAAGATCGAGAATCTTGTTCTTCACAATTTATCACGTTAAAACCCAATTGTCATATCAAACCATTTTTCTCAAAAAAAATCTTTTATAAATTTAAACAATGAAAACTGGAGTAGAAGAGGATAACTTCCATCGTATTATTTTCCTATTCTCATGCTATCTCCGCTTTCACCTTTGACAAAGATTTTAATAGCATGTGAGGTGGACTTCTAAAAAATACGAGTAATTGCTGTATCTGTCTAAGTGTCAATCTAAAGCAATGCGCGATTAATAAATATCCATGGAATTTATCCATTCTTCCTATCCTATTCCTATTGTTTTTCTCCTATACTATTTCTAACTAGACCGCTAGTCCTATTTATATATATAAATTCCTAATGTTATTTCTATATAAATTATCAGATGTTCTTACCTTTCTACTCTCTATACCCCATTTGAATCAATTACCATTTCCACTTATCCACCTCTTATTAAAAGAAATTTTAAAATGGAACTTTCAAATTACAAAATAGGAAAAATCATCGACCCCAACCAACGCCCTATTTTACTTTTATTTCAAAAATGAAATAGCCATTATCAAAAATCATTAAATCCAAACTTTTTGACTCAGTCGGTTTTAAACTAAGTATTTCAAAAATGAAAAACCTTTTTTACCAAAAATCTTTAAATCAGAAACTTTCAACTCAACAAATTTTCAAATTATGAATTTCCAAATTTCCTTGCTTTTTTTTCTTTTCAAAATAACAACATCCCAATAAATTCTTTGAAAAACCCAATCAAAACATTTCATGGTATTTTCAAAAACCTTTTTATCAAATTCTTTCACATAGGGTTGGACTTAGAAATGGACTTTAATTGTCCTTCCTTTTGGTCTTTCCTTTTTCCTACTCCTTAACTCTTCTTCTTTAAAAATCCAGCTATCTTCTAGTGGTGATTAGTGTACACCTTATGACTGAAACTTGCTCTACTACTTCTTTATATCTTAATTTCGGATGCTTACAACATATAGTTTCTTATTTCCCATTTGTCTGGATGAAATGTATATCTTCAATCGGCAAGCCATTAAAATCCACAATCATAAGGTAGCCTAGGTCCAACAAAGGAGTCAAGTACCATCCAACTTCTGAGGTGCTTCTATATGTCGTGTTCATATTCTTCTTGGTCTATTCCTTACTATAAGACCTTTTCCTCGTGGGGTAATCGGGGTAGAAGTATAAATTTAACTCTATTTTTTTTTCAACTCATAGTCACCTCGCCCATCCTTTCGGAATATGGTTGCAAATACTTCTATAGTTGGAATCTATTTAGAGTTGGCCGTATAATTTATATATATAATTATAGGTAAAAATACAAATATGTTCTCTCAGCGTATCCTAATTTCTGTGATCAACTAACACAAGCTCTAATACCAAATGTAACAACGCACACCTTAATAGGCCTGAATTTCAACTAAATCAAAACCCAAGTCCATTAGACACGGATCATTTGTTTTTTTAACCTGTAATAAACATAAGTATATATGAGTGTGATCAATATAAACCCATGGAGGAATTGAAAAATATAATATAACATACGTATTGACTATACTACTTTGGAATATCATTCCTTGGATATTTAATTTTCTTGTCAGAGCCGAGCATGAATAAAGAGACTTCACCATCTACCGTTCTAGTCTTGCTCCAGTTTCCAATCCTTTTAAATCTAACATGTGGGTTGTCATGTGGAGGGGGTCATAACAATGTTCTGGTGATTGAAAAATTACATACTTTACTCATCCATTAATTTGCACCGATTGGTTTCCATTTAAGTGTTATGCCTACTATTTACCACAAATCCATTAAATCTCATGTGCGCATACGATATTCTTGACCTAAACTTCTCCAAGGTATCATTAATATATGTGCCTATATAAACATTTATCCAACCATTTTACTACCCAAAAACCCAGGCCACTTAATACTTTTTAAATCGAAAGGAGGTGGACCCAACGTCCATTTAATACTTTAAGTCCTCGAAGCGGGCCCTCTGCAACGTCAAAGCTAGTCAGTCGGTTCTAGCTATAGTGACTGATGCCCTGTACGGCTTAATAATTTATAATTCAATCGTCGTACTACTAATGCATCTCAAAGACTCATCTAAGAGTTAATTAGCCCACCTCCAATAAACTAATTTTTCTCTTAACTATCCACTTTGAGGTCTGTGCGTTTTCCATATGGATTCTACACTAGTAGAAAGTGAAATCCGTCAGGGTATAATCCAATTCTTTTCTACTGGTCACTCGAGATCACTGGTATTCATAGCATATATGCTAGACTGACTACTAAATACTAGTGCCGACTATTGACATATCCCGTCGACCTTCCACAGCTGACGTCCCGTTAGATTAACCTAAGTAAGTCAAGGAAAATTCTGCTTTCGGTTACTTACTACCTCTTATCGGAATTGAAATTGACCCCATCTCCTTAAAATTATCGGACCATTTAATACTTCAAATCCAAGGCAAACCCTCTGTATATTTTCCCCTACCTATTTGCAATGCATATTCCTTCTCCACGGATCGTATGGTTTGAGATATGTCACATCGGTAGTAAGTATACACAACTCTTAGTAGCCACAAGGTGAAGGGTAGACTTTTGTTGTGTAAATCTATTGACCTCGTATCTCAACCCTTGCTAAACAAACCACATACCCAAAGTCGAAGTATTGAGTTAGGCCCATTAATTCATGCTTGTCCTAAACGTATGATTGTAGCTATATAATTTCCTACTATGAAAATTATATTGCTTTCTATATGTATTTAATATTATTAGTACTTACTTACAGCTACGTGATTATTCCTAATTTATACGCTTGTAGCTTTGGTTTCCTTCTAATGACTAATAAACGTCAATTACTCATAATAATTTATGATTAATGTAAAAATTGGACAATCTTTAATCAATCCTTATTTAATTCCTTTAATCTATTTACTAGTTTCAAAATACACCTATTATGCCTATTCGATTCCTCCATAAATGTCGTATTAAGTTCCATAATCAATTCCCATTTAATTCCTTTTTAACTCTCTATTGATTACAAATATATTGCCCATCGAATCTGTAATTAATGTCTATAAATCCTAGTCTTATAATTAATACGCTGTTAATAACTAATATGAATATCATCGTAAGTTACTGTTAATCGGGCTTTTAATCCAGCAGAATTCAGAAGGAGTTAGAACATTCAAACTAAGCCAGAACGACTCGAAACTTGACCAGAAGATCAAAAAGTACATGACAAAAAATCCCGGGAGTTTGGACCAAAAATATGCCAAGTATTTGGATCAATACCGATCCGATCCAAATGGATTGGTACTGATCCAAAATATTGGCTTGTGGATTCTCCAATCCACACGCATTATAGTTCAATCTAATTTGATAATATTCTGAGCATCCAAGTTGAAGAAGTCAAGACTAATCCGATTCAGATTATAGTTCAATCTAATTTATAGGTGAACCATTGTCAAAACAAGTCAACAAGCTATGAAATCGGATGGGGAACCTCGCATGCAAGAAAGGAAGCCAACAAAGTAGGAGTTCTTCAAAAATTGAACAAAATTTTGATCGGTACCAATCCGATCCAATTGGATCGGCATTGATCCAAAAAACTTAGTTCAAAATTGCCCCAAAATTTACGTGCCTCCTTCTATGGATAACTACAGGCTTCTGGTACTCTAGTTCCGATCCAAGAGCTATCTAAATCCTATAAATACCATCCTATCTTCAACCAAAAGGAGACCGGCTGTTCTAATCACTAGAGAGACTCTGCTACTAACATTATTCAACCTTCTTCCTCTTTGCAATGGCTGCCATGAGACAATTGAGATCCTTCCTTGTGTCTCCATCAATGGTGGTCTGATCTTTCTTCCTTTAATTATTAAATTGTAAACAACTTGTAATTGTGATCAACCGTCAATCCATCAATAAAATTTATAAAGTGAACGTAGGCTTCATTAACAACCAAACCACTATAAAAATCTTGTGTTTCTCTACTTTATTCTGTCTTTTCTACAATTTGAAGAGTGTTTTGCTCTGCTTTTTTTGTCCCGATAAATAGGGCTGGTGCTTTCATTATCATATCAGGGTGTTGATCCTTTTTTTGGGTTAACATTTTGGTGCTTTCACTAAGAGTGGAACTTAGGCTTAGATCAAGTTCTCTACTTTGGATCATTGGCACCAGGAAGAAGGAGAACTGCTTTCGAAGATCCATAGGAGCTATAATTGCTGGAGAAGAGATCAACCCTCAGCAAATTGAAGTCAATGGCGCCAACTTAGGAGATCGGGTGTCGAGATCCTCTATTCAGTGTGAAGTTGTCACTAGAGATGAATTAAATAAAATGGTTGATGAAATTAATCAAAAGATGGAAAACAGCCAAAGAGCTCTTATGGACAAATTGATTGCCCTATTGACCTTACAGTCACATGCTGCTCCAAGAGCCATGACAGAGCCCGCGGCTGCCATGGAATAAGAAAATTCTTCCGTCTCTGGCCTAAACAGGTGAAATGGAAAGCAGCAGCAGAAAGGAGTGGTAGGTGGAACCGTAGGAATTAATATAGAAGGAAATGCAAGCATTCCACCAACTATGAGGTAGCCGGCTACAAACTTGAATCTAGGGGTGAAAACCCGAAGGGAAGATATAGCAATGGATCTCTCCGACACAGAAGATGGTGAGCGACTGACGACGACAAGTTGGAAGAAAATACCAATGCATTCAATAATGCCAGGGAGATCCAAAAATAGCCCTACCCGACCAAACACAAGCCAACGGAACCCTTAGGGAGTGGCTCTCCCGAAGATAGGAGAGCCTAGGCTTTAGTCTGCTTACCAAGATCATTTGAAAAATCAAACCCTTGGTGTAGTCACTAACAACTAACCCGCAGATTACCGGACATCTGAGGCATATATTGTGAACATGGTCGAGCGACTAATGGATGAAACTAGGGATAGAAGGGATGATGAATAGGGATCCGCTCTAAGTCGAATTCCCTTTAATGATGACATTCTAAATGAGCAGTACCCTGAAAAGTTCACTATGCCAACTATTACATTTTACGATGGAAAGAGAGACCCAAAACCCCTTTTGTATAAGTAAAGTTGGTACATGGGTGGAGCAAATGCTTCGAATGTCGTTCGATGTAGATGTTTCCCGATTTTCCTGGAGGGAATTGCTTCCATGTGGTTCACCGAGCTTCCTCCAAGATCCAACTCCACCTTCAATCAACTAGCAACAAGATTCCTTGATTAATTTAGGTTTCACATGGCACAACTAAAAGATGTCATGTCCTTATTCGGCCTAGTCCAGGGACGTAATGAATCTCTGAAGTCCTTCATGAATCGGTTCAACACCGCGGTGACTGAAGTAAGTAATCCAAATGAGGATATGATTTTCATGGCCTTGGTCCATGCTATCCATCCCAAAGCTGAATTCGGAGAATGGATCAAAATGAAACAACCTACCACTAGGAAGGACTTTAACCAAAAGGCGAGCCAATATTTGAGATTTGAAGAAGCACATGAATTAGAAAGGAAATCCGCTAACTTACAAACAACATTGGGCAGAGTGGAATGGCGACAAACCAAGACATAAATACCTCCAGGGCCGCTGAAGGAAACACAGGAAAAGATGTAAATCAGAAAAGGAAGAACCAGAATTTCAATAAGCGAAATGAAAGTAACAAGCGACTTAAAGGTTTGAGGCCTGAAGAATACACCCCGCTCAATGATACTCCAAAAAACATCTATCTCACGACACAAGGGATGGAAGCGTACAAGAAGCCGCCAAAAAAGAAAGCAACTGAACAACAAAAGCGTTCCGGAAAGTACTGCCGCTTCCATGAAACAGATGGCTATAACACAAATGAGTGTCGACACATGAAGAACTTGATTGAGGAGCCGATTCGGGAAAACAAGCTTCAATAGTATGTGAGGAAACCATAGAATCCTGACCAACCCGTAGTGCTCCAAGCTCCTAGAGATTGAGGGAATCAAGCTGGAACTAGCGAAGAAGGACCCAGACAAACTGACCAGAGTCTCATCATTGGAACATTATCTAGGGGTCCTCTTCTCATGCGGAAGATTTAAGGAGAAATGGAGCAGTATGCAAGCTCATTAAAGCACACACCGAAAGATTCATGCTTTGCAATCGAAGATGGAACCCATGCCAAGCAGCAGATAACCTTGAACGATGACATAGTATTCACGAATCGAGACACTGAATGGATAGAAGCTCAAACTCTCAACCCCATGGTCATGACAGTAGGAATTGGAACTACGATGGTCTGACGAGTATTGGTAGACAATGGCAGTTCTGTGAATATCCTTTTCAAATGCACCATTGATCAGATAAAGATCATATGAAAGATGTATCTGCTTGTTGAACAAAGATCCAGGGATTCACCGATGAATCCAAACAACCTGTCGGAATAATTGATTTACTCATATAACTCAGGGAAGGCGACCGAAGGGTCACCCTCATCCAAACTTTTGTGATCGTAGATGAAATTTCTGCCTAACCTTCTTAGGGTGGCCCACCTTGGTAGATTTTAGAATTGCTTTAGCTCAATGGTCTCTAAATATGAAATTTCCGACAGAGAATGGAGTCGAGGTGATCAATGGAGACCAAAGTGCCGCTAGAGAATGCTATACTGTGGAACTACGCGAGTCTAAAAGAAGGGAAAAGGGGAAGAATGTGGGAAGAACTCTCCACGTTCGTGAATCTGCCGAATAGCAACTATAGAGCCCCCTGGCTTTGGGATCATAGTCGATTCGACAAGGCTTTGGACCCTAGAAAAAGATTTCAGGGGAGGATCGTGCTGCACCGATAGAATTGACGATGCCTATCCCTGTCGATATGGATGACCCGACACGGGTCCTGAAAATAGGATCGCATCTTGGAAACAAGACGAGATTGGAACTTATCAAATTTCTTCGTGCCAACCTGGACATATTCGCTTTGACACATTCTGATATGTGCGGGGTATCACCAGAGATTGCATGCCACACACTCAACATCGATCCCAAGTATACACCAGTAAAGCAGAAGTAGCGTAGCCTAGGACCCGAACGGTCCAAAGCGCCAAGAGAAGAAGTAGACAAGCTGATGGCAAATGGTTTTATCCGTGATGTAACCTACCCTGAATGGGTATCTAACCCGGTTCAGGTCAAGAAGTCCAATGGGAAATGGCGAACCTGTATCGACTACTCAGATCTAAACAAAGCTTGCCCGAAAGACAGCTTTCCTCTACCCATAATCAATCAGCTTTTGGATGGGACGGCTGGGCATGAATTGCTATCATTTATGGATGCTTACTTGGGATACAACCAGATCATGATGCACGAACCTGATCAGGAAACCACCAGTTTCATTACCGATCTAGGTTTATACTATTATAAAGTGATTCCATTCGGCTTAAAGAATGCTGGGGTGACCTACCAACGACTGGTGAACGCCATGTTCAAGCGTCAGATCGAGAAAACTATGGAAGTCTATGTGGATGACATGTGGGTTAAATCGCGTATAACTGCAAATCACTTGGATAATCTCACCGAAATGTCTGAAATACTCCATAGATATGGAATGAAACTCAATCCACTTAAATTTCACTTTGGGGGTTGCATTTGGAAAGTTCTTGGGATTCATCGTAAGCACTAGAGGCATCGAAGCAAATCCAGAACAAATTACTGCTCTATGAGAAGTCAAGGCCCTAAAGAACAAGAAGGAGTTACAAAGCTTGAATCAAAAAGTTGCAGCACTAAGCCTGTTTATCTCAAAAGCAACTGACAAATGCACACCATTCTTTTGAAGCACTAAAGAAGGGAAAGAAGAACTTCGAATGGAATTAGGCTTGTCAAACTGCATTCGAGGAGTTACTACAACATATGGAAACCCTACCAATCCTATCCAAGCTGATGGACAGAGAAGACTTCTTCATCTACTTAGTAGTCTCACCACATGCATTAAGTGACATGCTTGTATGTGAAGAAGCTAAGATCCAACGACCCGTATACTACATCAGTAAACGATTTACTGGAGCCAAGAAAACTATCTAAAATTGGAAAAGCTAGCGTATTACGTCTTGATCGCATCCAAAAAGTTATGACTATATTTCCAAGTGCACCCGTTCAAACTACTGACAAATCAACCCTTGAAGCAAGTGTTGTACCACCCTGAGACCTCCGGGCAGCTTATCAAATGGAACATCGAATTGAGTCAATATGAAATCACTTACCGTTCTCGAAGGGTGGTCAATAGGAAGGCATTGGAAGATTTCATTGCCGAATTTACTATATGGGATAATGAAGAAGAAATTCTTCAAAAGTGGAAACACGCTGGAAGCTGTTCATTGATGGTGCATCTAATAACTTCTGGTCGGGAGTAGGGGTAGTGCTTGAGACCCCCGAAAGACGATCCGTTTGCTATGCCTTACGCTTGGAATTCCCTGCAACAAATAATGAAGCAGAATTCGAAGCATTGATAGCTGTGCTAAAGATTGTGAAGGAACTTAAGATAAAATCCGTACACATCTATAGCGACTCTTAGCTAGTTGTTTGTTAGGTGAAAGGCGAATACCAAGCTCGGGGGGAGAACCTTGCCCCATACCTTTCTAAAATGTAGGAACTACTGAACAACATCGAGCATTACACCATAACTCATATCCTGAGAGAACAGAACACGAAGACGGATTATCTAGCCAAACTGGCCAGTTCCGGAGAAGCTCAGTTATTAGGGCTAGTCCCGGTTGAAACCTTGACCACCCCAAGCATAAGTGAAATGGATATTGATGGGATTTTTGAGACAATCAAAGAACCAGAAACAATGATAGTGCCAAACAAGGACAACCCGCTCATAGGAACTCTCCCTATAGACAGGAATCAGTGGAAAAAGCTTCTCCAAAAGGCACCACGATTCGCATTACATGATGGGATACTCTACCGAAGAGGATTCTCTACCCCCTTGCTCAGATATGTAACCAATGACGAAGCTAGAAGGATCTTGAAAGAAGTTCTTGAAGGAGACTCCGAAGATCATACCGGGAGGGGCAAACCCTTGCAAAGTAAGTTCTTCGGTATGGGTATTTTTGGCAAATAGTAAACCACGATGCAGCAGATTACGCCAGATAGTGCGACCAATGCCAAAGATTCAGCAAGATCAAAAGAACTCCTTCAATGGAGCTAACACAGATGGTTAGACCATGGCTATTCACAATCTGGGGAATCGATCTGATTGGTGTATTACTAGTGGCTAAAGGAGGAGCGAAATATGCTATCGTTGTTGTCGACTATTTCACCGAATGGGCCGAAGCAGAACCGCTGGCCACAATTACCACAAAGAAAGCTATTAACTTTGTTACTAAAAACATTATTTGTAGGTTTGGTGTGCCACCGAAAATCATCACGGATAATGGGACTCAATTCGAAAGTGCTGAGTTCAAAGACTTTTGCAAACGTTTCCAAATCTAGAAAAGCATTTCCACCGTCGCATATCTGCAAGCAAACGTGTAGGTGGAAGCAGCAAACAAGATCATCAAGTTCACCATCAAAAAGTGGCTAACTAAAGGAAGGAAATTGGGTCGATGAATTTCCACTCGCAGTATGGGCTTACAGGACAATGCACAAATCTGCAACTGGGCACTCTTCGTTCACCATAACATATGGTTCAGAAGCAATGATCCCAATTAAGCTAGAAGTCCCTTCTCATCGAAGGCAAAACTTCGGTCAAAGGCACAGCGAGCAGTTCCCACTCTAGTCGCTTGATATAGTCGATGAGAAGAGGGAAGAAGCCAAATTAAGAAGTGCCACCCACCAGAAAAGGGTCGCGTGGTACTTCAACTCCAAAGTTCATAACTGCACCTTCGAAGTGGGAGACCTTATCCTCAAGTGGGGTCTACCATGTACTAGGAGCATTCGAATCAAATTAGGAAGAACACTATGTGATCGATCAGAAGCTAGGGGATGTCACATTCAAGCTAACAACCGTTGATGGAGCCTAAATTCTCCGAGCATGGAACAGTAAATCGCTACGTCGTTACTTTATCTAAGACTATCTTATGTATATCCTATTTCTTGCAAATAAGCCATCCTGGAGTACGAGGGCATTATAAATAGGCAGAACTTGACCAACTTTTATCGCTTTGCTTTTTGAACCAATAAAACCGTGTTTATAAAAATAACCTATTGAGTCGACAAGGTCAAATCGACTCAAAACCATCCAATTGCTGCTTGAGATAGTGGAACCACGCTCAAGTATGCCCCACCTACGCGCCGGGTCGACGAAAGCAAATTGACTCAAACCATTAGATCAACGGAACCTGATCCCTACCTTCTAAGAACCGATGTTGCTCTGACGACATCGGGAAGGCCTAAATCAAAGCCGTGCATTCCATAAACCATGCACACTCTTAAAAGCTGCGCATTTCGTAAGTCATGCACCACTTCTTAGATTGTGGAATCACATCCAGGCAAGCACAACTACCAAAGCCGCACACCCCCATAAGCCGCGCATTACTTTTTAAGCCGTGGAACCATGCTCTTAAAACACGAACTCCTCATGTTACCCAAAGGTTGGTAACGTCGAGAAATTCCAATCCGTTCCAGATGTTGAGTCAAGATTTTTATATAGTTTTGATTTCTGACAAAGGGATAAACCGTGATCGTCAAAAAGAAGTCATTCATTGAGACACAACGAGCTTCATACATTAGAGGTGGATTATTTGGTATGTTGGTAATATTAGTTATGTTAAAATCTATCCTCAAAATAATCATGCATCTCAAAAAGAATCGATGTATAAACGTTTTGGATGACAGCGCACATTCACTGTGCAATTTAACAGCGACCGGTCGACCGGTCCAAAACCAGGCGGTCGACCGTTCCTGTATAAATTGCACAATGAACGTGCACACATGCACATAACGTCTATATATTTGAAATTTTCGTCTACTGGTCATTTTTGACCTGTCGACCGTTTTTAAACAGAAAGCAACCTTTCCCAAAAGACACTTCTTTCTTCAATGGTTGCTTCTCTTTCCTTTCATCAATGATCACATCTGTTAATGGCTACTCTTCACAAAGAGTTACAACCATTTATTCTCTATATAAACATATCTAAATCATTGATTGAAATACAACAATTCTTTGCTTTAAAATTCTGATCTTAATTTCTAAATACTCTTGCATTCAAAAAGCTTTCTACTTCAAAATTGCTTATTGAATCATTGAAATTATTTCATATCTTTTGATTCAAATAAGTAATATACTTCCTTCAATCTTCACAAACATCATTCACATATTTTGAGGATAAGATTATAGGAAGGGTGTACTACAAGTGACAAATCAGTGTTGTTAAGAAGCACAAGTTGTCAACGACAATTGTATTTATTTTTGTTGAAGTCCTCGGTGTTGTAAGAGGCACGAAATCCCGTTCGGCTGTTCGGGTGTTATAAACCTGTTCCTCCGGGTGAAGCGAGGTAGTTGGTAGTGAAAATCCAGATAGGAGTCTGGGACTGGACGTAGGACGGGAGGTCCGAACCAGTATAAAAATCCCTGGTGTGATTTTTACAGTTTACTGCATTTACTATTCTATATCTGTGAATTGCTATATAGTTAGTTTATTGAATATTTACTTATATAGCAATTGTAAATAACATTCCGCATATATTAGTCCATATTACACGATCCGTAATCAGTGTGCACAAGCGTACATACTTTCATTTGGTATCGGAGCATACTATCTTTCATTTGGTATCAGTGTGCACAAGCGTAAACATACATACTTTCATTTGGTATCAGAGCACGGTTATCATATAACCGTAACACCGTTATTTGATATATTCTTGTAATATGGCAAATAACGCAAGCACTAGCTCTAGCACTTACACGGAAGGTCAATCAACACAAAGACCTCCATTCTTTAATGGTCTCAACTATAGCTATTGGGCTACACGTATGTCATTTTTCATGCAATCAAATAGCTATGATGCTTGGAATGCTACTCAAAAAGAAATAGTAAATCCAACAACTGAATATTCAGAATGGACAACGGCTGAGAAAACAGCAGCAGCTGTAAATGCAAAGGCAATAAATATGTTGTTTTGTGCATTAGACCAAAATGAATATAACCGTGTTAGTATCTGCACTACTGCATATCAAATTTGGCAAACGCTGAAAACCACTCATGAAGGTACTAACAAGGTTAAACAAGCCAAAATAGCCATGCTGAAGAGTCAGTTTCAAAATTTCAAAATGAAACCGAATGAGACAATCAATGATATGTATTCAAGATTTCAAACTATTCATCATGCACTTATCGGATTAGGGCAAAAATATTCAGATTTTGATGTTGTTTCAACAGTCCTACATTCTCTGACTAGTGAATGGGAAGGAAAAGTATTAGCAATTGAAGAAGCTAATGACCTTTCCATCATGAAGCCAGATGAATTGATAGGAAATTTAATGTCCTATGAAGCAAATTTGCAGGCTAGAAAAGAACAGAAAGAAGAGAAGAAAAATGTAGCATTTCATGCTGAGAAAGATGAAAATGAATCAGATTCTGAAGATGAAGATTTGGCATTCATTGCAAAAGGATTCAAAAAATTCCTAAAATATCGAAAAGCCAGTCGCTACAACAAAAGGAAACCTGGATCAAGCAAACCATCTTCATCAACTATAGAATGTTTCAACTGTCACAAAAAGGGGCACATGCAGAAGGATTGTCCAGAACAGAAGAAGAAGTCAGAAAATGATAAATTCAAACATAAGAAGGACAAGTCAAAGAAACGAGCCTTCTCAGTAACATGGGATGATTCAGACTCATCCTCATCTGAAAGTGAAAGTGATCAGGAAAATGAACAAGCTAATGTTTGTTTTATGGCAACAGAAGATGAGGTACAAATTCCTACATTTGATGAGTTACTTGATATAAATTCTGAGTTGATAGTCAAATATAAAGACATAAAACGTCAATTAAAAGTAGCCAAAGCAGATTTGAGTAGAGTAGAGTTTGAACGAGATATGTTAAAAGACGAGAAGAAAATATTGGAAGAAGAACTTGAAAAACTTCAAGAATCATCATCTAATGTTGACTCTCAATTATCTCTTTTGAGTCAAGAAATTGAAACTCAAAAAGAGAAAAATGATGCTCTCGCTACTGAAAATCATGAGCTTAAGGCAAAAGTCAAAAATCTTGACCTAGAAAAGGCGAGCTTACAAACTAAGTTAGATGATATAACTCAAAATGTTTCTAACTTTAACAAAGGTCGAGAAAATTTGACAAAAATCATTGAAAGTTCACAATCTGTTTCAAATAAACAAGGTTTGGGATATAGGAAACCAGAAACCAAGAAACATCTTGGTAATGGAAGGAAAAAGAAAGTACAAAAGACTGAAACTAAGAAAAATCTTAGTGTATTATATTCCAAACCAAAACCAGTTGTGAAATTTCAGAAGAAAAATGTCAAGACTATCAAAATATGGGTTCCTAAAACAAATAACAATTTGATTAGGAATAAATATATTCAGAATTTCATGAATACTGTACATCTTAATACTAATTATATATATAAAGGGGATACCGGACCCGTATGGGTTTGGACTCCTAAGACCTAACTCTTAGGACCCCATAAAAAGTGGGTACCATGGACTTAATTTTATTTTTATATTGTACCGTTGTTTATTTTCTTTTGTAATCACTCATTTAATAACAATTAAATATTATAATAAGAGTGATATACAATTTATAGGACACAACTATATTGAAAACAGGCTGAACTGAGCTTCCAGAACAGCACCGGTCGACAGCTCAAAATGGACCGGTCGACCGTTTTGCTCTCTGGATAAAAACGGTCGACCGCCCCATTTTCACCGGTCGACCGGTTACGAGTATTCTGTTTTTTTTAATATATCCGTCCGTTCATTTTTATGTGACTCTTAACTCTTGATCTATGGTAGTAGTCTTATTTTGCTTATACTCTGAATTATATATTTTATATCCTATATTTTAATAAACTCCTTTTTGTCGATGACAAAGGGGGAGAAAATTGTGCTAACAGTATATATGCAGGAAAATATAGAGTTACAGGCACAATCTCAGGGGGAGATCAAATACAGGGGGAGATTCATAACTATGTTGTCATCAATCAAAAAGGGGGAGAATGTTGAGTCAAGATTTTTATATAGTTTTGATTTCTGACAAAGGGATAAACCGTGATCGTCAAAAAGAAGTCATTCATTGAGACACAACGAGCTTCATACATTAGAGGTGGATTATTTGGTATGTTGGTAATATTAGTTATGTTAAAATCTATCCTCAAAATAATCATGCATCTCAAAAAGAATCGATGTATAAACGTTTTGGATGACAGCGCACATTCACTGTGCAATTTAACAGCGACCGGTCGACCGGTCCAAAACCAGGCGGTCGACCGTTCCTGTATAAATTGCACAATGAACGTGCACACATGCACATAACGTCTATATATTTGAAATTTTCGTCTACTGGTCATTTTTGACCTGTCGACCGTTTTTAAACAGAAAGCAACCTTTCCCAAAAGACACTTCTTTCTTCAATGGTTGCTTCTCTTTCCTTTCATCAATGATCACATCTGTTAATGGCTACTCTTCACAAAGAGTTACAACCATTTATTCTCTATATAAACATATCTAAATCATTGATTGAAATACAACAATTCTTTGCTTTAAAATTCTGATCTTAATTTCTAAATACTCTTGCATTCAAAAAGCTTTCTACTTCAAAATTGCTTATTGAATCATTGAAATTATTTCATATCTTTTGATTCAAATAAGTAATATACTTCCTTCAATCTTCACAAACATCATTCACATATTTTGAGGATAAGATTATAGGAAGGGTGTACTACAAGTGACAAATCAGTGTTGTTAAGAAGCACAAGTTGTCAACGACAATTGTATTTATTTTTGTTGAAGTCCTCGGTGTTGTAAGAGGCACGAAATCCCGTTCGGCTGTTCGGGTGTTATAAACCTGTTCCTCCGGGTGAAGCGAGGTAGTTGGTAGTGAAAATCCAGATAGGAGTCTGGGACTGGACGTAGGACGGGAGGTCCGAACCAGTATAAAAATCCCTGGTGTGATTTTTACAGTTTACTGCATTTACTATTCTATATCTGTGAATTGCTATATAGTTAGTTTATTGAATATTTACTTATATAGCAATTGTAAATAACATTCCGCATATATTAGTCCATATTACACGATCCGTAATCAGTGTGCACAAGCGTACATACTTTCATTTGGTATCGGAGCATACTATCTTTCATTTGGTATCAGTGTGCACAAGCGTAAACATACATACTTTCACCAGATAGATGGGTCATATCGATCCCAAAAGCCGCGCATCACATAAGCTGCGCACACTCTTAAAAGTCACACATTTCATAACCCGTGCACACTCTAAAGTACCGGTATTTGTCCCGGCAATGCTGGGAAACTCGTCTATTGCAGGACCGAGAGGAATCAACCCACCCCACTATCAGAAGTAATGGACATGAATCCAGCAATGCCACAAAACTACGAATCAGCAAAGAATTTAGATCGTTGACCAAAAAATCTATGGAATCAAGACGCTTAAATCACAAGTTCCCAAAGAAAGGAACTGCAAAATAGACTCGGTTACAGGCATTCGAGGAATCGCATGGATCACCCAGACTCATGTCAAATGTTTGAAGTAAACAACCTCGTGAACTTGGGGGCACACACCAATACTCAACCAATAACTAAATACTTCATAGTTCTGTTACTCCGAACAAAGAGTTTTGGCGGTGATTACAGGACTAAATAGCAATAAATAAAATTGGCATAAGTTCATTAAACATAGATAAGTAGACAAATAAAGCTACAATCAAAATGTCAACATTTTATTACTTATAACGTTTTCAATGTACAACAACAAATAGCGTGTGTCATGTCCATACCATATCGGCAAAAATATAGAAAAATACAAAATATCACTATGACAACAACAAGAAAAATGCTAAGTGTAGACTCTGCACTTGTACAAAAGGTGATCAAAAAAACATAAGGAGGAAAAGACAAATCCAGACGTCTTCTAATCGCTTCCCCGATTGCCTTTCCCGCCACTAATTTGCAATTTCTCAGGCTTATCATTTCCCAAGGAAATCTCACTCTCCGAAGCATGGCCATTGCCGGACACTCCTTTCCCTTTCTATGGGCAGGATCGATGAGAGCTCTTCGATGACCTCTTCCATGATTCAACCTTCTCCTTTTTTACCGCGATCATATATTGCTCGGTGTTCGGCTGCTCGACCTCTGCTCTGTCTGGCTGGCTGCCTTGGTCTGTTTGCTCTCGTGTATCACCAGCTGCCAAGCTCTCTTCTTGAGAAGCGGAGGGGTCGTCCAAACCATGCAGCGCCGCAATTTGCTCGGAATGCAAAACGGGCTGCGAGCCGGAAGCAGAGACGACGGTTGACATAGTTAAAATTGCGGTGGACCCGACATTGTAATGAGAAGGCAATTCAGTGGGAAGAGAAGGTTGATCTACAATATCAAAATAAAGTGCGGTTATCTCGGCAATTTTAGTAAATCAGGGTTAGCTGCCCCAGAGCCTACACTCTCTTCAACCTTAGAGATGTAGTTCCTAGCAGAATTTATCATTTGCCAGCTCATTCTAAATATATGGATAAAAATGATCTGTCTCTCAAAAGAAAAGGCTTCACCAATGGTACTCGTGTGTGTTATATGACTTTTATACTATATACACTACTATAAAGTTTTGCAAACCAAAATATATAGCAAGTACCTTCTTATATATGATTGATCTATCCTAAGGTGATAACTCCCCCTTATATATGATGGATCCTCATACCTCTATGGTTTACTACACAACCTAGGCTTTGATATCAAATGAGATGGTTGCCCTACACCTCAGGTACACCATATACCTATATAGTGCACTACAATGGTACTGATCGATGTCGAGCGATAATCAAAGGTAAAGTAGTCAAATCAAAATAGATAACCTATCGTATATCTCATAGTGCATCAAATAAATATAATAATCAAACGAATATAAAATAGGTAAGATAGAAATATAACTATATGAACCATCTTAGACTAGAGCACAGGCTTAATATAGTTACACAAAATGGAAATAGAGTTTATACAGTTGATAAATAAACTAAATTTTTTGTCTCTGTAATAAAATATAGCACCGATAAAGCCTTACAGTGTTACACGGTGGAATAAGCGAATAAAACTTGGACAATAACATATATAATAGTGCTAGCCTCCTGCTCATCCTGTAAACAGCTCCATGCGTCACTATAAGACATGTTTTCTAGTCTACACATTCAAGATTACTTAAGATAATAAGAAGAAAAGTATAAAACCTCAAGTCAGTCTAGTATGAGCGATAAAAAATCTCAAGATACTATAAAAGTCGAGATAGTATAACGAAAAATAGGTATAAGAAGCAATACCTGTCCTGTTTCTATATCCAACAAATAAGCACATAACATAATACATGCTAAAGTATCGTCATACAAGGGTACTACACAAGTATAATATGGGTGTCAGTGTGCCTATCCCATATATACCTACATCACAAGATATCCATCTCAATCTTACGACGACCAATGCGAACACAACAGTCATGGCACATATATCAATCTAGGTTAACCAAGTGACGATCTCATGGTCTCACATCATCACCTCCCAAGTATGCGACATCCCATGTCACATATGGATTCGATGTTCGATTATATACATATCCCATTTGTACTACCGTCCCAAGGCAGGCCAGACCATCCAATGGTCTAGGGTACACCGGTAAGCGTCCTCACATAGCCTTGACCTTTGAAACACACATCATATCTAAAGTTAATCAACAAACTCCTAAGCACACAACATGATAGTGGAGCACACCCTGAATTACACTCCATTATCTTACTTCGTTGAACGTGCCTCCTTGAACTATCCTACTCCCATACATACACTCCTTAACAAAAGTACTTGATCAAATGCCTCACATTGTCGCTTCATTAAAGTTTGGAATGTATCTAGTCATCCATTACAAATCGTAAAGTTGTCACTACTAAGTCCTGAAGTCTCCTCATAAAGCCCCTAGGTAAGCCTCGAAGCAACTGGGCAAGTCTCCTATGTAAATCTTGAATTAAGCTAAAGGTGTTTCCAAGTAAACGCCTTAAAGCATACATGCCACAACACTCCCATCATAAGCCCAAATTTCCCCTACTCTAGGCCCAAGTCTCCAAAAAAGAGTCCCAAAGTAGTAGTAGCCATACCACACCACTCTCCATCACAACCTCGAAGTAAAGATAATATAATCGTGGAGTTTTATTCACTTAAGCTCAAAGTAAAACCATCTGGAGGTAGCACCACCAATTGGTTTCTTTAGCAAATATCGACCAATTTAAACACTCAACAAATCAAACAAGCTCTAAAACGACGTATTCCTATCGTATAATATCATACACACATCCTTCCAACCAATACAATCTAAAAGTCAAGCACTTATAACATCCAAATCTAACCTTATGATTAAACAGAAAAAATGAGATAAAAGCCATATTTAATGTTATAATTTATTTTAAAATCATTATGAAATTTATATTTTTCATTAAAAATGTTTCAATATCTGAAATCCTTTTTAAAATATATTATTACACTACATTAGAAATTATAGTATGGTGAGAGAAAAAATCACTCACCTTGAAAAAAGCTAATCATTCTTAAGCCAAGTCGTAGATGACTCTAATACGAGTGCAACGTAAGAAACTACGTCCAAATCAAACATCGTATGCAAAAGATATGGATAATATATGATATCGATTTATATAAATTAACTAATTAAGTTAATTATTAATTAACTAATTACCTTTTATAATTATCCTTACTCTAACTTCTGCCTATAGCCAATATGCATGCACCATTCCCATTCATGATGCCACCTCCACCTCACCATTAAAAGTCGCCACCGGAACCTCACATGTTTCACCCCTAACTCATCACCAACTCTACCACCTACTTCGGCCAACCACTCAATTATTGCATGCACCTACTTCCTACTCGCGAATGCATCACCACTTAGGCATGTTCATTCCACCATTGGACCATCGCACTTCGCCAGGGATCATCGTGCATCACCATTTGAGACCCCTATGCTTCTTAGCTTTCTAATGCATGCGCAACCACCCACATCCGACCTCCATCATGAAAAAACAACGTAGAGGAACCCATTTTCTCGCCAACTTTTCAAGCTTCCCACCATCTCCATGTTCATCTATGGGTTAGATGATCAACATTTTCACAACGCCAACCTTGAGATAAAGAAACCCATATCAACCGTTTCCCATATGGCTATTTTGCTAAAATGTTCACCATTGATGTTCTTTTCATTCATATCTATTATCTCCTTCAATGTAGTATGAAAATCGACCATTCTAGCGCCATTTCGCTCTCTATCCACTGTAAACACAACCATACCCTCCTAATCCAGATCCGTTCACATCCAAAATTACTCCCTTCACCAGATTCACATTTTTCGACCATCGTGCATGAAGTCGGATCAAAACGAGACCGGAGTTGCGTAACTCTCGAAAAAAATAGAGAGACCCAATTTCTATATCAGCCAAATTAGCGGCCATTTACTCATGAAAGATGAAGAGAAAGGAAGAAGGAAATGGTTTTTATTAGCACCAAAATTAGTCACTAACCTCGTTGAGAAAGATTGTGTGGAGATATAAGTGATGAATATGAATTAAACAAGGGAGAATATGCTAATTTAAATGCAGAAGGTAAGAACGTCGGATTTATAGCGGTTCAGCGTAATTGCCTACGTCCACTTTGAGGTTAAACTTTATTGCTCTTCTTAATGATTGATTACAAATACAATCCGTAGCTCAAATACTTGAATACAATTGCTAAGTAAGGAAGATGAGTCTTGAAAGCGGCAGAGTCTCCCTATTGTTCCCGAAAAAAGGTACTTTTTCACTGTGCCCTTGCCCCTCTATTTATAGACAAAGATGGGATGGACTTCCCAGGTGGGCTTGGCAACCGAACACCTTGGCCCAAATGGAGTGGTCGCTGTATGCCGAACCAAACAAGCCGAATGGTTGGATGCCGAACCACACTCTCCATGCTGAACAAGGCGCTTGTTGTGTAGGAAGAGTAGGCTGAATAGCCAACGAAGCCGAACGTGCCTTCTGGCCGGACAAAGTATCTGGCCGAACGATGCCTATGGCCGAACGACGTCTCTGGCCGAACGTGCCTTCTGGACGGACGAAGTATCTAGCCGAACGATGCCTATGGCCGAACGATGTCTTTGGCCAAACGTTGCTTTTGCCGAACGATGACTCTAGCCAAACGATGCCTCTAGCCGATCGTTGCCTGATGCCGAGCGCTTGCTAATGCCAAACGCTCCTGGATGCCGAGTGCTCCTAGATGCCGAGTACTAGTTGCCTGGTCAAATCTCCAGGAAACACTTGCCCCCCAAAGTGTATTACGTGACCGAACGTGATGCGCTTTGAATTACGTATCCTCCATGCTCTGTTTCAAATCCTTGACTAAATCCTAATGGAGATGCCTTCTTGAGAATATCAGTAGTTGAGGTGCGCGCCTAACATGGTATAATTGCCGAACGATATGTTCGAAGCCGAACGTTCCTCATGTGCCGAGCGACTTTATGTTTCGAAGCCAAACGCTACGGCTTTGTCCGGTTCTACCGGAGATAGCCTTTTTGGCTTCTTCTTCCTCCCTATAAAACCAGGCATTCTCCCTCTTCTCTTCTTTTACACTTTTATTGCTGTCATTCTCTAAAGATTTGCGATTCTTTCCTGTCAATCGGACTTAAAGCCTACTCAATCCTTTCCCAGTTTCGATCTACTAACTAGGTATTATCCCTTCTATCTAAATCCCTTCCCTGATTAAATAGTTTCAACACGAGACTTAGGTTTGTGCGTAGCCGAGAGGGCCATGTGGAAGAGGAATGATCACGGTTGATCGCACATAGGATCGTTGGGTGACTAGCTTCTTTGTGCCGAATCGAAACTAGAGGAGAAGAAAGAATAGTGGAAGTGTTGGAGGTGGTAAGGGTGTCGAACGGCATAACTCTAGTTCGGCGTATCCTATCATACGCCGGACAGGGAAATGGAAGGCTAAGGTGAAGGCATGAATTAGTGGGGATGCCGAACGATCACGAATGCCGAACAATGTTTCAGCCGAACAAACTTAAATGTCGAACCATGTCAAGACTGAACACACTTAAATGCCGAACCATATTTCAGCCGAACGATACTTAGGCCGAACAATACAAATGCCGAACAATCATAAGTGCCGAACAACACTTTTAGCCGAACAATTCAAATGCCGAACAATACGAATGCCGAACAACATAAATATCGAACACTACAAACGCCGAACAACATAAATGCCGAACCACAATTCACCGAACGATTGTGAATGCCGAAAACCACTTTGGCCGGACAAAACTTAGTCGAACATGCCGAACGATACCTTTAGCCGAGCAGGAATTAGGCCGAACACTTATTAACCATGCCTATTCACATAGCAAAACAAGGGCCAGGACCTAAGCACACCAGCATATGAAACTGACCCGGATCATTAACTCCCTAACTTTAGTAGACACAAATCTGAACTTAGATTAACATACGTTTTCTGAATCTGAAACTGTAATCACCACAAGGCGGGCTTTTTGAGACGGTCAGCGATGACGGTCTTCGAAGGCGACGATTCGAAGCTTATTTTTATATCTTTGTAACCTTCAGATTCTCAATGCTTATACACGATTGCTTGCACTAGTTTACACACCATGTGGGGGGAATACTCATGTTGTTAATTCTAACGTTGAACGTTTTTCAAGTATAGTTTTCACAGGCGCATAGACAGATTCACTATTTATTGGGGATGTCTAAAAAATCTAGCTCCGTCATTATATCTGATAGGCCTGGGCGGTCGTCAAGGCAAGAAGTCGTAGACACTTCAAATCCGTCGACTTCTCCTGCTCATAACTTAGCTCCTGATGCCCTGGAGGCAACGATTCTCTTGGACAATCCGATCGACTCACAGGCTTCGAAGATTAATGAAGTCGTGCTTCGACGAATATGCTCCATCCATGGAATCCCCTTTGCCGATGTGTTGGTCCCGTCGAGACATGATCGTCCTCACCTGCCCCCAGTCGGATATACTGCTTGTAACAAGTTCATGTGCTAGATGGGCAGCGTGCCTCCATTTAATTTATTTCTTCAGGACGTGTTGCAGTATATAGACATCGCCCCGTCGCAGCTGCATCCAAACGGTCACGCGTTCATATACGGGACCTATCTACTTTTCATGGCCGTCTTCTCTAAGCCTCCAACTTCCGGCGACATCAGATATATTTACATGATCAAGAAGCGGAAAGATAGCCCCTTTTTTATGTTCCTCGAGCCATACCACAAGTGCCAGATTTTAACCGGGGCATGTAGCAAATTCTCCCTGTACAAACAGGAATTGTTCTATGTGCGTTGCCCACCCGGTTTCGCAAGGAGATGGGTCAAAGGCAGTAAGTCTCTTCCCTGAGTCGACATTCACGCTCAACCGGAGCTATGCTTTTTCTAACTCCTTGTTTCATCTTTTTCAGGTATTAACCCGCGTCCTGAGGGCCGAGGATATTCCGAGGCCGTCGAAGCCATTAGAGCTCTTCCTGTCGAGGAACGGGACATCCGAACCCTCCTTTCAAATGAATCACTATCGAGGTTCGGACTGTTAGCAAGTGGTCATCGGATTAGTCTCCCGGAGGGTGTTTCCATTCCCAGGCCTGCATCCGGTAAAGGGAAAAAACTAGCTGAATCGTCATCACGCCATACCCCTGATGTACAGGAAGAGGAGACGAACAAAGAGGATAAAGCTCCCAAAACACAAGGCGAGAATGTGGGTCCAGCTTGGGACCCGACAGTCGAAGTGCATGATATCGAAACGTCATCTTCCCCTTCGAAGGAGAAAAAGAAAATGACGTATAAGTTACGGAAGGAGAAAGTTGGCGGAACTTCCAAAGTTACGCTCATCCTGATAGAGAAAGAGGCTTCTTCACAACAGATGGAAAGTTCTTTAAAGGGTCTGTCGAACCTCACTATTCCTGATGATCTACTTAATTACGGTTTCGATGATCCAGACACCCTTAAAATTCATTCTCCTGCTAAAGGTGATACGGGAGTTCAGGTCCCAGTCCAGGGAGATAACACTCCAGTCAGTAAAGACAAAGGAACCGGTCCGTTGGGGGGAATACTAGGACACACATGCACACACGCACTTCACCATACACTTCAAGTTTTTTCATTACCCTGATTTTTCTTAACTCGGTTATTCTTACTCTTTGCAGGTGACATGGGGCAATCCCACGGACTTGATCGCCTCCACGGTTCTTCTATATTTCACCATCCCGGATGGGATTCAGGCTTGGGCCAACGTAGGGACAGAGACGATTATGAGGATCGAGACAACCGTCCTCGCGATTCGTCTTATCGAAAGAAAACATACTCCCAATCTTTATATTCCCGTGATCCCCCTCCTCAAACTGAGCCAGAAAGAGAAAAACTCTCGCAGAAAGGGCCTCAACCCGATGTCTCCCGAGAACAACATTCCGGTTCGTCGAGCACAAGGCAAACTCAGGAGCATCGAAAAGAACAGAACTTTCAAAGCCTCCTCCCCCTGCTCCTGCGGCCGACCCAACGATAGCAGAAAAGATGGTTGATCTTAAGGCAAAATTTCCAAAAATCTGCTTCGATGGCCTGAAATTTCTCCCAGCTATTCATCACATCCCAGGGCATGTCAAACAGAGCGCTCTTGCCTCTAGCAACAACGTCTATGTTCAACATGACGCGTTTGCACATTTGGTCGAAAAAGTCTCGGAGGTGTCTGTTGAGCGACAACATGAAATTGATCGTTTGAAGTTGGAAGCTGGCTTTGACAAGGACATCATCAAGAGTCAAGATGAAGAGCTTGCTTCATATAAGTCAAAGCTTGAAGCTGCAGAACAGAATGCAAAAGACACTACCGAGGCCGTCTCACGTCTAGAGGCGACCCATAAAAAAGAACTCGACGAAGCAGTTCAACGCAGCGGAGCCCTTGCCTTAGAGAAAGATTCCATCCAGAAAGAAAGGGACGCGCTCGCCCTGCAAGTCAGAGAGTTGAAAGAATTACTCTCTAAAGAGAAAGAGGAGAAAACAGCTGCTCAAGAAGAGTCCCAACGATACTATGACGAAATCGTTGCTACGCGGCTCTCGAAAACGAAGCTCGATGACGAACTTGCTAGGGTTGAGATAGTGAAAAACGAAGCCCGCGAGGAGGGCAAGAGAAAAGCTTCTGAGGAGATTGACTCTCACCTCGAAGCAACTGCAGAGGCCGGTAGGGAAGAGGTCAAGTGCATGTTTGACCCGCTGATTGCTGAATTCAACGCCCGCGTTCTCATGCACCGTGAATTGACATTCCTGGGCGAGGGCTATCTCGAGTCTCTAGTTGAAGCCTGGGAGACCTTAATAAATATCGTAAAAATCGAGTCGGGCTCTGAGGAAGTTGATGGGGATGCTTTGGTGAAAAAATTTCTTAGGGGGAACGAGCCAGCGGACTTGTCTGCAGCTTTGGCTCTTTATAGCAAGGATTCTCCCCTATCAAAAGAAAGAGATGACGAAGCTGGTTCATCTGGTGCTAAGGCTGCAGCTTCTCCTACCGCTGCTCCTTCTTCTGCTCAATCAGCCGGTCGGCCTACACTTGACCCATTTGAGCAGCATGTCGGCTACAATCCAGAAGATCCCGGGCTTGGCGTTCGTGTGTTATCCCCTATTCTAGAGGGCGAAACTCCACACGCAACTGATAGCCAGCCATAACCCGGTATAAAATTCTTTTTTTAGAAGTTAAAAGATTTATCACTTTCCGGTAGTGGTTATTTGTCCTAATGTTCATTCTTTATGTTTTCATGCAGGCTGCTCTGATCCTGAGCCAACTCCGAGGAGCGACGACGCCAAGGAGGAGCCAGAGAAAACAAGCGATGTTGCTCATGCGGGAGTAACCCCTGGCCCTGACGCTCAAGTGATTGGGGCGCTAGATGATGATAAGTCTGACACTTCATCTCCCGTCGAAGGGAGTGATGAAATCGAGATCACTGGCGCCTCCGAACATACTTCGAAGATGAGCATGAAAGAGCATCTCGCCGAAGAGGAGAAAAAGAAAGTTGAGATCAAAGTTGAGCCTGAAATACTGGAACTTACCGACCCGCGGAATAGACCTTTGAAAATCATCCTCCCCGGCAAATCCAAACCGCTGGATGTTCCTTCTCCCGCTCCTGACTCTGCTTCCTTGGCAAGCAAAAAATCCAAGAAGAAGCGTGAGGGAGAGGAGTCATCGGAGAAAACAAAAGAAGACAAGAAGAAGGAACTGAAGAAATAGTCGCTATACTCGTTCAACGAGATTTTTCTTAAGTCTTGTAACTACTTTTATCTTTCGTTTCCGTAGTTTGTGTAGATAGGTTCTTGACTCCAAGTTTTGGAGGAATAACTATGTAACCCCATTTTGGATTATTAAATAAAGTTTAGTTCCTTAGTCATTTGAACGATTCTTTTGCTTCTTTAGCTTTCTGAATAACTGTGGTCAAAACTCAAGTCCTTATAAGTTGCATAATTTCCCAATCCATTCACGCGTTGTTCGAACATTCTTTGGAGTGGCATACTTCTTGTTCTACATTCTTGAGTACTTAGACTTTTTTTCTAAATTCGCGCTCTAGGGATTTAGAGTAAGTTGATCCGCACTCAGGGGATTCAGAGATTCGAATTGCCTATATTCTAGTCCACATTCCGGGGACTTTGAGTACTCCGGTCCGCGCTCAGGGGACTCGGAGATTTGAATCGTTTATACTCTAGTCCGCGCTCCGGGGACTTAGAGTACTCTGGTCCGCACTCCGGGGACTCGGAAATTTGAATCGTTTATAATCTAGTCCGTGCTCCGGGGACTTAGAGTTGTAACAACCCTGTATTTTGTGATTATTTTAATTGTATATTTTGGTTATTTTAATTGATTTCCTGATTAAAAAACTTTATTTTATTTATTAAAATGAATAAATTTTGTTATTTTAAATATAAATTTTGATTTTGATGTGAATTAGAATTCCAAACATAACTAAAAAGAATATTTTCCAGAAAAGTGAATTTTGGTCAATATGGTCAAACTTTGACTTTTAATTTAGAAATTTGAAAGTTTGAAAATTTTAATTTTATATTTTATTATGAAAGTAAATAAAATTTTAAGAATAATGCTTTTCGTTTCGTTAAAATCTGATTTATAATGTGAAAGTTATACCCTTTTAAATATTGTGTGTAATTTGCTGTATTTAACAAAATTATTTATTTTAAATTATAAAAATAATATTTTATTTGGTCATGTAATATTCTAATTTATATTTACATGGGTAAAATAACATGTAATGTATATATTTTGGTTTTAAAACATTTTAAAGATATAATTGGCATTTTCCAGTGTTAGCTGTATTTTGTTTAAAATTCTAATTTCCAGTTTCAATTAATTAAAGTAATTCTTTATTTATTTTTCTATTTTTTTTCTTAAAATATTATTTTATTCTCATTACCACTTTATTTTTTTCCTTGTTTATTTTATTTATTTGACCTTTTATTTGTTTTAAAGTGAAATAGAAATTTTATAAGGCTAGTGATATTTATTTGTAATTTTCATGTCTTATTTCCAATTTTTAAACATTTTTCTTTAGTTCTTTTTCTATTTTCTCTAAATTAAATTATTTATTTCACTTTGAAAATACTTTAGAAATTATTTTATTTCAAAATTTTGCTTTAGAATATTTTTAAAATGAAGTAGATAATTTTCCAAAGACAATCGTGATTTATTTGTAATTTCTGGACACTGTTTTCAATTTTTAAGCAATTTCTTATATTCTTTTTCCATTTTCTTTAAAATTAATTATTTATTTTTATTTATAATATTTTGTTCAGTTGTTAGAGCTTATTTCTGAGTTTATTTTTGTTTTATTGGAATTAAAAAGAAAAAGAAATATGAAGAGTTTAAAATTGCTTAGAAACTGATGTCCTTTCACCTCCTTAAGTCTTTTCAATTGCCATAACCCCTCCTTTATGCTTTGGCCATGACTTTTACTTTTGTTTTCACGTGAAAAACCTCATTTTTCATTTCATCATTCGACCACTTCAAATCTGAAGCAAAAGCTTTGGGTAATGGTTTCATTTTTCTTCTTTTCTCCTTATTTTTCTATGAAAATTGCCTAGTTTTCTCTTGTTTTTGGATAGGCCTCTCCTCCACATCCTTGGCCACAAACTCCTACATCTCTTCCCTGCCATCAACACCAGCTACTCCTCTGGTCTTGACCAAGGCCGAGCCACCATGATGCCAAAACTCCACAAAAATTGCAAAACAAGCCATAAAAACATGATTGTTTACCACTATTGCTTCACCACTCCATTTTCCACCACCACCACCACCTTAGGCCGCCTCCACCACCTCTGGCCAGACCAACACACACCTTTCCTTCCACTTACCTGATCCATACCCCTCTAACCTGACCACACAAGCCCATGGCCGAGCCATTTTTGTGAACAAAACCCACATATTTTGCCTTAAACTCTTCATATTCCTTTGTATAAACTTCCTCCTCATATTCTACTACCTAGGCCATGCATACACATGACCAAACCTGAGCTAAACTTGTTCAAACCAAAGCCAAAACCATCCCTAGGCCATGACAAAAGAATAGAGAAAGCAAGGCAAAAGATTTGGCATTCGTATCTCTTTTTATTTAAAAGTTATTTCATTTCTAGTGTATTGAAATTTATGGTTTGCTTTGATTTTTGTTTGGGTTGTAACACAAGATCTATATCATTGGATTTGCTCTCCACACTCAAATTGTATTAGAGTTGTCATGCCTTCGTAATCTTTGTGTTGTGTGCTTTGTTGGCAAATCTCCAGCTTAACAGGTGAGTTATTCTCACCAGACAATCTGTACCTATATAACTGATAAACCGACACCACTTGAATCTGTAAATGTATTGCATCCTGTTATAACTGCTATGTTATGATTATATGATGTTCACCCATGCTTAAACACCTATTATATCATATGTTACTGTTATATTATGTTGTTCTTTTATTTTTATCAGTTTATCACACTGCAAGTTCCCTTTAGATTAGAATCACTATGGGTTGAAATGATACATACCCGAATAGACTTTAGAATAGGAGAAAATCGTTATGGGCTGAAATGATAGGCCTGAATGATTTTCAATTATTTTAATTTACTTGGGATTGCGGGTTTGAAATGATCAAACACGGTTTTCTTTGTAAATTACGGGTTGAAATGATATATTACTCGTATCACTTTACCTAGGCTAAAAATGAACACTAGTACAAAAAGTGCATATTGCTTCGTCTCATTTGCATCGGTTGAAGTAAAAGCTGATGCAAATAGAACTATTTGCATCAGTTCTATCTTAATAACCGATGCAATTGGTACGTGAAAAGCGATAGGTAATAAAAAATCAAATTTGCATCAGTTATTAAGATAGAACTGATGCAAATAGTTTTAGTTGCATCGGTTTTAAAATCAACCGATGCAACCAAAGTTACTACTTTGGACAAACGTGCTCCTTCCTCCTCAATAACCCACTCCAAAAAAAATTCTTCTCCTCATTGTTTAAACAAAGGACAACAACTAAAAGAGAGGGTTAACAAATTCTGGAAATCTAAACAAAGCAAGAAACTGGTAAATCTCAAATTGCAAATTCATTCAAACCTAAAGCTATTGGAGCCATCGTAGATTAGAGTAGTGATATGGCGGAGGTTGAGTTGCGTGGTCGAAGGTGTGGGCGTTGGTGGTGGCTGCATTCAGGTGATGGCGGGCTAGGCTAGGCGTCCGTTGGTGATGCAATTTTTTAGCGCTGCTATTTAATTAAGGATTTAAGGTGAGTAATTTCTCACAAATCTATCTCTAAATTTGTGAATTTGGTTTCTAGGTGAATTGTTACTGTAATTGGTTGGACTTGATTGTTAAATTGTGTGTGTTGTTTGAAGATTTTGTAGCATTGAATTGAATGCGTCCCTGCCCTTACTTTGAAATTGATACACATTTTTTACCAGTAAGAAGAAGTTCATTTCATGTATGTGAGCCAGCCATTGAAACAAAATATAGCAGCCTAAACTGTGATGGCTTCCTTGGTTATAACCACTATTATTGTTGCTATGCAGTTTAAACTTAAAAACTCCTGCTGCCTCAAAGTTTTTTGAACTGCAAACAACAGTTGGAAAACAGTAGTTGCAGTGCAAAATTAGGTCAACCTTAACTAAAATGCAAAATATAGCAGCCATGCTTCAACAATTCTATAGACTAGTTATTATGCACCTGCTAAAAAACTAATATCTCTAACCAAATATTCCAAATGCAATAGGGATATGCAAACGCAAAATACATGCATGCAGAGAGCGCTGATTCATCATTACAGTAGTATAATATTTCCATCATCTCTATACTATTGTCTAATCCTACAACTTACCATATTTGTTGGTCTTAGTTTATTTGACTTCATCTTTCTACATGGCATAGTAAACTTGCATATGTGGACCAAAATTTGTGCACTTGTTTAACCATTCTTATGATTTATAGTTAAGACAAACTGTTATTATTACGATGTACTGATGATTATGTGTCGACAGTTTTCTGATCGAGTCTGATGTTGAAGATTCTGCTGTTCATAAGTCGGTTCAAATAGGCATACATGACATTACAGCAGAGAAATTCAAACTGATATACATTGAAGAGTATGGTTATGAAAACAAATAGCATTAGTTAAATATGAAAAATAATATATAACATGTAGGCATTCATACAAATAGGGATACTAAACCGCCTGGCAATATTCAAACAAACAACAGGAATTTTTTCCTTACAAACAGAGAGCAAATGCTATTTCAGTTTAACAAATCATAATTATATTCAAACAAACAACAAGCAACTTCAGTTTAACAAATCATAATTAATTAGTAATTTGCAAGGTACACTTGTAAACAGTTGGACGCTCTCCTAATTTATGTCTTTGTTTCCAAACCGGATGTGGATGAATCTTGGTAGACAAACCGATATCCTCCGAGTTTAAGAATAAACCAGATGTGGATGTCTCATACAGTATCAAGCATGAAATCCATCGGTACAACAGTATATTAGAGAAAAAGAATAAAAAATAACAGGAAAGCGGGATTTTAAGAATTAAACCTAAATTTGAAGCTTACTTGTTTGCTATTTATCTTGGCATTACTATTTTCTCTATTTTCCGAGACCAACTTGGCTTCATTTGCTTGTCTTTATATTAAGCACAAAATCTTTCATAGTAGTTGGATCATCACTCCTTAATTTCATTCCACAACCTACTCAACTAATAAATTTACTGATGTGAAGATTATTATTTTTATTCAAAAGTAACTACACTAAAAACTTACAAAATTTTAATAACATAAGTAATGAAAACAATTAGTTCAACTAGCATTTAACCCTTTTATTATTGGTACACCTGATCAATATGGACATCCCCGTTGTAGTTGATTCTTAATTACAAAATGTTTCATTTAATAAAGCAAACACCTGATTAGAACAACATTTACAAATACATAATATATTCATATGTATTCTGCTGTAGGATACTCCATCAACCGAACAGAGTACGACCCAACTGGATATGCAGACCAATGATAACTAAAAAAAGCTTTCAATTGTAGAATGGATGAGGAAAAAATTATGACTAAGGTACCATCTTAACCACTATAACTAAAGTCAGTGTCTAAAGAATTTTTTTTTGTTATAACCAAACAGGTATGGCGTGATCCACACTTATCATCTAGTGGTTATGGATGGAGTTCGGTGGGAAGTTGATAGCAACTTAGTTTGGGTAGTCGAGGTTTGATTGAGGCGATTGATGCTGCGGTGATTTGTGGAGTTAAACTGATGTACCTTTTGCATGTCTACCAAAATTCTGTAAATATATCTTCCACTTACGTTTTGTGTTTCCTCATCATATTTCTGATAGGTTGTTGCGGAGGGAAGAGATATATACAACAGTACACAGCAATTCATCAGATGCATGATGTCATCTAATAATGGAGAAGTAGTTTGTATTTTTAAGGCTGTAGAGCTTGGGATGCCTGATACTCTAGTACCTGTGAGTTTGTTTTAATTCTTTTTTAAATCAGAGAGTTTTAAAGGTTATTAATTTTATAGCTCCAACACGATGTGCACTACACTTACAAGGGAAGAAATAAGTACCTTAGCTGAATGAGCATGCACAATTTTAATGATATCAAGTCAACCTTATGCTTGCTATGCCCTAAAATAAAATATGTATATCTTTTATTATGTTACTTATCTATTGCTGTTATTAATCGACTCTGTTGTGCAATGTTCATCACATGATACTCTATTTATTTCAAATTAATTTATCTTCCATCTTTACTTGGCTTCAGAAACCATGTAAAGCATTTAAACCGTTAGATCCCTTATGTTCTAATTATTTTGTAATTATTTTGGCTAATTTGTTTCATATTGCAAATAAAATCAAGCAATCTATCCAAGACTTACAGCGCTTGTGCCGACCAGAAAGGGATGCTTTGAAGTTTTGACAGGGCACTATTTTCCATTATTGTGAATACGTAATTACTGGTTTTTTAGTCTCAGAAAAAAAACGGATTTACAAGCTCTTGTTCTGTATTCTTCTCTATCTGATTTCATATTTGCGTGGAGTGTTTCATCCGTATCATAACTAACCACCTTCAAAATTTATAGGTACAACTGCTTTGGGTGAATTTGGTTACCGATGGCCTACCTTCAACAGCTATTGGACTCAACAAACAGGACACAAATGTAATGATGGCTAAGTGTGAGAAATATTGTAGAAATGAGAATTGATTTGTAATTTGGCAGCAGTTTTTGGATGTAGGATGGGAGAGGGGTGGTGGAGTGTTGAAGGAGAGAGGTGGGATTGGCGCTTGTTCAGGTGGGTGAAGTGACAGTATTGAAGTGCTGCAGTTTGCTGATGCTGAAGCAGAGAGCAGAGAATGTGGTGGTTGGTTATTATTATAGATGAGGCTGATGAAAAATGGGTTTGCTGTTATGGTTGTTGTTTTATATTGACTGCAGAGGTGGTTTGGGCAGTCGGAAGTTCAGGCAATGGTGATTGGGGGTGGAGTTAAGGCAGTACAAGGCAATGGGTGGACGCAATGGTGAACTGGCAACAGAGGAGCAGTTTGTTTCAGGTTGATTTGTGGTGATGGGTTTGGGTTGTCGAAGGTTGATTGAGGTTGCCAACTGGAGATGTTGTTTGTTTTGCAGAGGTTTGGTTATTGATGGTGGATAGAGAAGGGTGACGGTTTGACTGTGCTTGTATCTCTGTAGATTGACGTGGCAGGGAGGTGAATGTTTTGTGAAATGTTTGTAGAATGTTTTGTGAAGTGCAGTATATGGTTGTATAGGCAGTGACAGGTCGATGTCTTATGAAGCTTGTTGTGTCGAAGTATGGTAGGAGGCAGTGGAAGGCTGCGTTTGGTGATGGATGGAATGGTCGTTTGCAGTGGAAGGCTGCGTTTGGAGTTTGGTGAAGTTTGATGTATCCACACTTATTTTGTATAGATTATTAACACTGTAATTGATATATGCTTATTTTGGTATTATGTTATTCAGTGTATTTTCCATCAAATTTAATTTTGAATGATTGTAATATTGCATGCAATAATTGTTTGTTATAATCAATATATATATATATATATATATTGTCTATTTGAGTACTGTAATAATGATTTCTGAGAATGGCTTTTTTGCATCAGGTATAAATAGCTGATGCAATAGAGGGATTAGTTTGCATCGGTTGTTATAAAAAACCGATGCAACATGGGGGCTATATCCAAGCAACCAACCATGATATTTTGCATCAGTTGTTAGTAACAACCGATGCAAAAAGGTCCACCTTTTTGCATCGGTTTCAGAACTGATGCAAAAGTGTTAAGCCTGTTGCATCGGTTGCATATGCATCGGTTGTTGAACTGATGCAAAAGGGGGGTAAACAACCGATGCAAATGGCCTGTTTTGTAGTAGTGGAAATACAGACCCGTAGTTAAAATATGCTTTTCTAAAAAATTTAAAATATGTTAGAAATGTAAATATTATAATATTTTGATTTAAATTTGATAAAAAATGATTTTTGTAAAGCATTATTGATTTTTTGAAAATTTATAAGTGAAATAAATTAATGGTAAGTTAGAAAATATGAAATGTCAGTTATTTTGGGAAATTTTAATTTGGTGATAATTGGAATTTAAATTAAATATGATAAATTCATGATAATTTGGATTAAAGTGAATTTAAATGATTTTATAATATATTAATGATTTTTTTTGAATAAAGTTAAAATGTGAAATGAATGAATATTTAAGTTGAAATTTTGAAATATAACTAAAATTGGAAATTTGTGAATTTGGCTTAAAAGTGAATTTTTAAGTTAAGTAAATAAAAATGGAATTAAGTTATATTTGTAAATTTAAACTTAACTGTTAAGTTAATTTAATTTAATGAATTTATAATTTAATATTGGAATTTAATAAGTGAATTATTATTAAATTTTGATTTTTGAATGAAGGTTTAACTTTATAAAATCATGAATATAAGGGTATTTGAATGATTGTTTTAAAAGTGAAATTATATGATTTTATAAGTTAAAAATGATTTATATAAAAATGTAATTGTTTGTGAAATTATACTGAATATTTGAAGTTAGTTAACTGCATTTCTGAAATGCTATTACATTCTAATGTAAATGATAATACAACATTTGTAAATGCTGTAGTTGATAATAATGAACCAAATGGCTAAATTTAATTAAAGGCTATTATAGCATTTTTGTAAATGTTATAATGGTTGAATTGAACTAAGTTTATT
This sequence comes from Allium fistulosum, assembly GCA_030737815.1. NCBI lineage: Eukaryota > Viridiplantae > Streptophyta > Magnoliopsida > Asparagales > Amaryllidaceae > Allium > Allium fistulosum. The sequence continues at coordinate 839,447,170 of CM060906.1, forward strand.
TGAAACTAATGTAACCCTATTACAGCATTTTAAATGCTGTCTTTTGTTAAATTGAACTATTTTAAATCTGACTTTCCGTAGCATTTTCTAAATGCTGCGAAAGTTGAATTTTCATTGTTTTAATTAATTTAAGTTAACGAATGAACTTTGAAAAGTTAAATTTTTGGAAATTTAATAATTTAATTATTAAATATAATAACTTCATTTTATGATTTAAAATGAAGTAATTTGTTTCGAAATATAAACTATTTTGAAATATGATATTTTGAAATGGATTTTTTGAATGATATTGAATTTTGGAATGATATTTGATTTCGAAGTATAAAATACCATTTTGAATTTTAACCACGGGATGTATTTAATTTATAGTTTAACTGATCCTTAAGGGATGGGCGGTCCCAAGCATCCTTTGAGTTATTGTGCATTTCTACTACAGTTCACTTGAGTTGGTTTACATTATATAAGTATATATTGTCCTGACTCGAGTGTTTTGTGTTTTACTTTACGCTCGGGTCAGCCTGAGTATTTACAGCTTAGCTTTGGATTTCTTTTCTGGAGCTAGGAATCGCTGGAGATTCTTCTTGTCTAGTTATCTGTTCCTTTCAGTTCAGTTGTTCTATTTCAGTTCTGGTATTCATAAACTTCTATATATTGAGATTTTATTGTATATGTATTCAAACAGATATTATGTATTATGTTTTTGAGAGTTTGTTATAGTAGCTTCATGAACTACTATGGTTTTTATATTCCGCTGCGAGTTATTCTGATATGTTCTTTGTCCGTGATTTTGTGTATTTGATTGCATTTGCTCCAAATTTTATTACAATCTGTTATTTTGAATTATTCAAGTCGGACATGTGTGGATTATTGTCGATTTGAATGGTCCAAAATAGTGGGTCGTTACATTTGGTATCAGAGCTTTGGTTTTAGGCAAACCTTAGCATGCGGAGCAAAAACTCATTAGAGATAGGGTAGAAATACCCTCGAATGAGTGAAATCAATCTCAGAATCATTCCTTTGTGAGAGAACGTATTTTCGAAGTATAAAATGATTTTCAAAGGATTTTTAAAGATTATTTTGATATAAAATTTCCTTGTTTTGAAAGAAAATTTTCTGGACTTTATCCCTTTCGTATCCACCTTGTTAGTAATTTCTTTGATTAGGATTTCCTTAAAATTCTGAACTTCTATCTTAGTTGGTATTTCTTCGATTAGGATTCCTTTGAATTTTGGAACGCTCCCACTTGTTCTGAAATCCATTCCTGTCTCCCCTAATTGTATTCTTTTGATTTTTGGAGCATTCCATCACTCCACTTTGTATGACCTTTATAGGGTGGCCATTCCGCCAATCTTTGAATGATTATAATTGGCATTGATTCACCGGAGATTTCTGTATCCTCGGTTTACGATGTTTTCTATCTTCTGCTATATTTAGATTCTATCTCTAGCAATCAAAGGCCGATTTGCCTTAGATTTTCGCATCGATTATATTCCTGAAGTCACGGTTGACCGGTTAAAGTCGCCCGCGATTTATATAGGCTTATCCATCTTCTATTTGGTAATTTAATGATCTTATCTTCGTTTGTGCTTATCTCTGAATCATAATTCTATTTGATTAGAGTCACTCTAAATTTGAATCTCTGTTTTGCTTTGAAATCCATCCTTGAATCATCCCTTGAAAAATTTGAGGTTGATTGTATTTTGGAATTTGTGTATACATTGAAATTGTTATTTTGATAAGGGTGATCATATTTTATATATAAGTGAAATGTTTTCGATAAAGATTATATACCCTTTTAAAACGAGAATTTGAAGTTTCGAAAGGATTTGAAATTGTGAAAATTTTATAAGAAATGGTTTCATATAAAATGATTTATAACTGAAGGTTTTGAATTTGAATTTAAGTGATTGAACTCCGGCATTTTGGAACTAGTTTTAAGATTTTGAAATAATAAATAATATGATTTGAAAGTATTTTCCGAATAAGAAATGTTTCAAATGATTTTAATGAGTTTCAAATGATTTCGAAGAAATTTCAAAAGAAGTTGAGAAATAGAAGTCCAGAACCCACTTATGTCGTTGGAAAATAATTTCGGTGATTAATGCATGCATCATCGACATTGATTTTCGAGTTTCAGAGTGGGGGAGAGGCCACTTCGGTAACTTTGCTATGCGATTGATTTGTGAAACCAATTTTGATTTCAAATTACGAAGTGTGATGTGATATTCGAAAGATATATGTATATATATTTGAACAATTTGAAATGAGCCGGTGTTCAGTCCTTGAGTTTTGGATCTGATTTGATATAACCCTATCTTTTGGAATTGATTTACTGATTTGTTGGTGATTTCCAACTCTTCGATTGGAATATGGTTTCTTCGACTATTTTGAAGGTTCGAGCACTTCCAAATCAAGGTTAACTTTTCAAAAGCTAAGAAATTTTGAAGTATAAAGTATATAAGTTTGGTATGTATGTTTAAAGTATGTAGTAATATGATTTAAATAAGTTGAAACTGTTTTGTTAAGTAAATGAATAAGGCTAATTTGAATTTTTTCTAATATGAAATTTAGATTTGAAATGTTTTGAGAAGAATTTGGTCTTCAAAATATTTTGAATAAAATTTAGTTTAAATGTTTAACTTAGTAATATCTTTATGAAACTATATATTGAACAAGTTGGAATAGATACATAAGTTGTACGTATGTTGTTTTATTAGCATGATTAAATTGATCCAAATTTGAGTACACAAGTTCGAGGTGAATTTCACCATTTCGTGTTAGATTTTCATTTGATTCTTGATGGCGAATATTTGATGTGGATTTTGGGATTGATTCTAGAATTCTCTATCATAGTATATGGCTATGCAAGGAGACTGATGGTTTCTAGTCGAGAAACCATATCGAAATCCGCATTAGGGAAGTCGAATGGACAATACTAGTTCAAAAGAGAACTTGTGTGATCGAGCGAGCGATCAAATGTGACTTTGCGAAATGATGACATATGTACATCTTATATTCTAATATCATTGATATACTTGACGCTGAAATTGGAAGTTGTTGGGTTGGATATCTTTGTAATATAATTGGAATTCTTTCTTTTATGAAAAACTACTATCAATTTAAAACCATTTTTTTCAAAACTATTTTTCTTCTATTCTTCTCAAACAAACTGTTTTATTCTATTTTACATACAAGCTATTTTACAAACCATTTTATTTACAAAACTATTCTACAAACTATTTTTCTTTTTATACAAAACTATTCTAAATTAAAAACCTTTTAGTAAGCAAAGACGTTCAATCCCATATAGCTCTTCATGCAGCGAAATTGATTTTTGAAAGATTTTGATCCTTATATAAGATGGATTTTATGTAAATATAAGATGATGTTGAAAACCATTGATTTTGGAAATAAATTGTTTGACTTAAATTATATTGATTTGGAAATTTGGATTTATTTTCTAAATTTATTATTTTGGAAACATTGGAACTGAAGATATTTAATTTGAGAAGAAAAAATTTGGTGGAATTGTATATGATTTTGAAACTGAACTGATATTGAAACAAATTGAAATTTGAGAACCTTGTGTTACTAAATACTCGATTTGTGAGTTATCGAACTTATATAAAAAATTTGGTTTGTATAAGTATGAGGTTGATTCGAAAACTATGGATTTGAAAAGGTACTTAATTTGAAAAGTGATATCTTATATAATTGAAGTCTATATAAGTGTGATTTGATATACTATTGATGTTGGAAAGTATTTGATTTGAAAATGAAATCTTATATATAATGGACTTTATATAAGTATGATATTTGAAAGTGATTTGAAAAGGTACTATATGATACATATTTTCGAAGTAAAGATATGGAAAGTGCCTTCTACTTGATATCCGCTTTGTGGCCACATTGTGGATTCATTCTATCGATATTTCTCTGATTTTGGTTTTCTGGATATGATACTCGAGTTTCCATCGAATTCCATGGCAATCTCCATGGTCTTACGAGCGCGACTTCATAGCGTAATCGCAAGGTTGGGGGCGGCCTACGGGTACGGATGTTTCCTGGGAGATCCAGGTGTAACCATTGTGTATCTGCGATCTATTGAGTCGCTTGGTAGCGTAATCAGCAGGGGCTGCGAGAGCCTAGGGTACGGATGTTTCCTGGGAGATCCAGGCGTAACCATTGTGTATCTGCAGTACTACCAGTCTTCATGGTGTAATCGCAAGGTTGGGGGCGGCCTAAGGGTACGGATGTTTCTTGGGGGATCCAGGCGAAACCATTGTGTATCCGCGATCCATGATCGACATGTTTTGTTTTTTTTTGTTTGGATTGTACTTTCCATATCTGTTTTTAAAAGGTTTTCTAGTATTTTCACTGGGTGTTGAAACAGGTCTACTAAGTACCTGGAGAATTCTAGCTTTGCGCCTGATCAACGCACTGCCAGAGTCTGCGGGAACGAGGATAAACTTGTTAAGACATCGAGTTATAAAAGTATTTTGATAAAATATTATAAAGAATATTTTGATCAGTTATTTCCTTTCTAAAAGATTTTAAAGTGTTTTAAATATTGTTTACCTCTTCAACCAACAATTTTAAATTAATGGCTCATCCTTGTCTTTCGTCCTATTTTCCCTTCTAGCTATTCCTATTCTCCACCTTATTAAACTTACCCATAACAACAGTTATCAGGTATAATTTTAATCTTCTTGTCATCTTGTCTTAATCCTATTCCATTTTATCTTTTCTGTGTTTTCCGTACCTCATTCCTTTTCGAGGACGAAAAGATTTGAGTGAGGGAGAGTGTAACAACCCTGTATTTTGTGATTATTTTAATTGTATATTTTGGTTATTTTAATTGATTTCCTGATTTAAAAACTTTATTTTATTTATTAAAATGAATAAATTTTGTTATTTTAAATATAAATTTTGATTTTGATGTGAATTAGAATTCCAAACATGACTAAAAAGAATATTTTCCAGAAAAGTGAATTTTGGTCAATATGGTCAAACTTTGACTTTTAATTTAGAAATTTGAAAGTTTGAAAATTTGAATTTTATCTTTTATTATGAAAGTAAATAAAATTTTAAGAATAATGCTTTTTGTTTCGTTAAAATCTGATTTATAATGTGAAAGTTATACCCTTTTAAATATTGTGTGTAATTTGCTGTATTTAACAAAATTATTTATTTTAAATTATAAAAATAATATTTTATTTGGTCATGTAATATTCTAATTTATATTTATATGGGTAAAATAACATGTTATGTATATATTTTGGTTTTAAAACATTTTAAAGATATAATTGGCATTTTCCAGTGTTAGCTGTATTTTGTTTAAAATTCTAATTTCCAGTTTCAATTAATTAAAGTAATTCTTTATTTATTTTTCTATTTTTTTTCTTAAAATCTTATTTTATTCTCATTACCACTTTATTTTATTCGTTGTTTATATTATTTATTTGACCTTTTATTTGTTTTAAAGTGAAATAGAAATTTTATAAGGCTAGTGATATTTATTTGTAATTTTCATGTCTTATTTCCAATTTTTAAACATTTTTCTTTAGTTCTTTTTCTATTTTCTCTAAATTAAATTATTTATTTCACTTTTAAAATACTTTAGAAATTATTTTATTTCAAAATTTTGCTTTAGAATATTTTTAAAATGAAGTAGATAATTTTCCAAAGACAATCGTGATTTATTTGTAATTTCTGGACCCTGTTTTCAATTTTTAAGCAATTTCTTATATTCTTTTTCCATTTTCTTTAAAATTAATTATTTATTTTTATTTATAATATTTTTTTTCAGTTGTTAGAGCTTATTTCTGAGTTTATTTTTGTTTTATTGGAATTAAAAAGAAAAAGAAATATGAAGAGTTTAAAATTGCTTAGAAACTGATGTCCTTTCACCTCCTTAAGTCTTTTCAATTGCCATAACCCCTCCTTTATGCTTTGGCCGTGACTTTTACTTTTGTTTTCACGTGAAAAACCTCATTTTTCATTTCATCATTCGACCACTTCAGATATGAAGCAAAAGCTTTGGGTAATGGTTTCATTTTTCTTCTTTTCTCCTTATTTTTCTATGAAAATTGCCTTGTTTTCTCTTGTTTTTGGATAGGCCTCTCCTCCACATCCACGGCCCCAAACTCCTACATCTCTTCCCTGCCATCAACACCAGCTACTCCTCTGGTCTTGACTAAGTCCGAGCCACCATGATGGCAAAACTCCACAAAAATTGCAAAACAAGCCATAAAAACATGATTGTTTACCACTATTGCTTCACCACTCCATTTTCCACCACCACCACCACCTTAGGCCGCCTCCACCACCTCTGGCTAGACCACCACACACCTTTTCTTCCACTGACCTGATCCATACCCCTCTGACCTGACCACACAAGCCCATGGCCGAGCCATTTTTGTGAACAAAACCCACATATTTTGCCTTAAACTCTTCATATTCCTTTGTATAAACTTCCTCCTCATATTCTACTACCTAGGCCATGCATACACATGACCAAACCTGAGCCAAACTTGTTCAAACCAGAGCCAAAACCATCCCTAGGCCATGACAAAAGAATAGAGAAAGCAATGTAAAAGATTTGGCATTCGTATCTCTTTTTATTTAAAAGTTATTTCATTTCTAGTGTATTGAAATTTATGGTTTGCTTTGATTTTTGTTTGGGTTGTAACACAAGATCTATATCATTGGATTTTCTCTCCACACTCAAATTGTATTAGAGTTGTCGTGCCTTCGTAATCTTTGTGTTGTGTGCTTTGTTGGCAAATCTCCAGCTTAACAGGTGAGTTATTCTCACCAGACAATCTGTACCTATATAACTGATAAACCGACACCACTTGAATCTGTAAATGTATTGCATCCTATTATAACTGCTATGTTATGATTATATGATGTTCACCCATGCTTAAACACCTGTTATATCATATGTTACTGTTATATTATGTTGTTCTTTTATTTTTATCAGTTTATCACACTGCAAGTTCCCTTTAGATTAGAATCACTATGGGTTGAAATGATACATACCCGAACGGACTTTAGAATAGGAGAAAATCGTTATGGGCTGAAATGATAGGCCTGAATGATTTTCAATTATTTTAATTTACTTGGGATTGCGGGTTTGAAATGATCAAACCCCGTTTTCTTTGTAAATTACGGGTTGAAATGATATATTACCCGTATCACTTTACCTAGGCTAAAAATGAAATACAGACCCGTAGTTAAAATATGTTTTTCTAAAAATTTTAAAATATGTTAGAAATGTAAATATTATAATATTTTGATTTAAATTTGATAAAAAATGATTTTTGTAAAGCATTATTGATTTTTTGAAAATTTATAAGTGAAATAAATTAATGGTAAAGTTAGAAAATATGAAATGTTAGTTATTTTGGGAAATTTTAATTTGGTGATAATTGGAATTTAAATTAAATATGATAAATTCATGATAATTTGGATTAAAGTGAATTTAAATGATTTTATAATATATTAATGATTTTTTTTGAATAAAGTTAAAATGTGAAATGAATGAATATTTAAGTTGAAATTTTGAAATATAACTAAAATTGGAAATTTGTGAATTTGGCTTAAAAGTGAATTTTTAAGTTAAGTAAATAAAAATGGAATTAAGTTATATTTGAAATTTAAACTTAAGTGTTAAGTTAATTTAATTTAATGAATTTATAATTTAATATTGGAATTTAATAAGTGAATTATTATTAAATTTTGATTTTTGAATGGAGGTTTAACTTTATAAAATCATGAATATAAGGGTATTTGAATGATTGTTTTAAAAGTGAAATTATATGATTTTATAAGTTAAAAATGATTTATATAAAAATATAATTGTTTGTGAAATTATACTGAATATTTGAAGTTAGTTAACTGCATTTCTGAAATGTTATTAAATTCTAATGTAAATGATAATACAACATTTGTAAATGCTGTAGTTGATAATAATGAACCAAATGGCTAAATTTAATTAAAGGCTATTATAGCATTTTTGTAAATGTTATAATGGTTGAATTGAACTAAGTTTATTTGAAACTAATGTAACCCTATTACAGCATTTTAAATGCTGTCTTTTGTTAAATTGAACTATTTTAAATGTGACTTTCCGTAGCATTTTCTAAATGTTGCGAAAGTTGAATTTTCATTGTTTTAATTAATTTAAGTTAAAGAATGAACTTTGAAAAGTTAAATTTTTGGAAATTTAATAATTTAATTATTAAATATAATAACTTCATTTTATGATTTAAAATGAAGTAATTTGTTTCGAAATATAAACTATTTTGAAATATGATATTTTGATATTTTGAAATGGATTTTTTGAATGATATTGAATTTTGGAATGATATTTGATTTCGAAGTATAAAATACCATTTTGAATTTTAACCACGGGATGTATTTAATTTATAGTTTAACTGATCCTTAAGGGATGGGCGGTCCCAAGCATCCTTTGGGTTATTGTGCATTTCTACTACAGTTCACTTGAGTTGGTTTACATTATATAAGTATATATTGTCCTGACTCGAGTGTTTTGTGTTTTACTTTACGCTCGGGTCAGCCTGAGTATTTACAGCTTAGCTTTGGATTTCTTTTCTGGAGCTAGGAATCGCTGGAGATTCTACTTGTCTAGTTATCTGTTCCTTTCAGTTCAGTTGTTCTATTTCAGTTCTGGTATTCATAAACTTCTATTTATTGAGATTTTATTGTATATGTTTTCAAACATATATTATGTATTATGTTTTTGAGAGTTTGTTATAGTAGCTTCATGAACTACTATGGTTTTTATATTCCGCTGCGAGTTATTCTGATATGTTCTTTGTCCGTGATTTTGTGTATTTGATTGCATTTGCTCCAAATTTTATTACAATCTGTTATTTTGAATTATTCAAGTCGGACATGTGTGGATTATTGTCGATTTGAATGGTCCAAAATAGCGGGTCGTTACAAGAGTACTCCGGTCCGCACTCCGAGGACTCGGAGATTTGAATCATTTATACTCTAGTCCACGCTCCGGGGACTTAGAGTACTCCGGTCCGCACTCCGGGGACTCGGAGATTTGAATCGTTTATACTCTAGTCCGCGCTCCGGGGACTTAGAGTATTCCGGTCCGCACTCCGGGGACTCGGAGATTTGAATCGTTTATACTCTAGTCCGCGCTACGGGGACTTAGAGTACTCCGGTCCCCACTCCGGGGACTCGGAGATTTGAATCATTTATACTCTAGTCCGCGCTCCGGGGACTTAGAGTACTCCGGTCCGCACTCCGGGGACTCGGAGATTTGAATCGTTTATACTCTAATCCACGCTTCGGGGACTTAGAGTACTCCGGTCCGCACTCAGGGGACTCGGAGATTGAAGTCGGTTATACGAGTTCGTACATCATACAGAATAACGTAACTCCAGCAATTCGTCACCCGACAGTGAGATATAGAAACATGAGTAATTCATGGGAAAGACAACTTCAAGCCTTTATTAATGAAAAACAACTAAATCGCCTGATTACAAGGTCAAAAAGAAACTAAGTGACAACAGAACAAAAACATAAAGGAAATAACTGTGCCTAAAACAAGAAAGAAACATGCTAAATGTAATAATGTCGCAAATGTTCACTGTTCCATGCTCGGGGTAGTGTCACGCCATCAACGGTCGCTAGCTTGAATGTTCCCTCTCCAAGCTTCCGTTCAATGACGTATGGACCTTCCAAGTTGGGATTCATACGTGATGGTACCGGGAAAACTCATTTCAAACCGAGATCGCCCACATCCAGGATTCTTGGGCGGACTTTCTTGTCGTAATATCGCTTGATTCGATGCCTATGTGCCGCTGCCCTTAGTTCGGCCTCCTCACGTCTTTCGTCGATGCAGTCCAGTAATTCCAACAAGAGATCCTGATTCGTCCTAGGATCATAATATGTTACCCAATGCGATGGAACTTCAAGCTCCACAGGTATAACGGCTTCCGAGACGTAGGCCAATGCGAATGGAGTGTGGCCAGTCGCGGACTTGTGGGTAGTCCTATAAGCCCATAATGCTGTAGGGAGTTCATTTACCCACTTGCCTCCGGCTTTTTCCAAACGCTTCTTCAGTATGGACTTAATTATTTTGTTCACGGCTTCGACTTGTCCGTTAGCCTACGGATGCGCAACGGCGGCGAACTTCTTCTCAATACCGTACTTTAAACAGAAATCTTTGAATTCTCTGCTTTCAAACTGTGTTCCGTTGTCCGTAATGATGGTTCGAGGGAGACCAAAGCGGCATATAATGTTTTGTACAATGAAATTAATGACCTTCTTAAAGGTGATTGTGGCTAAAGGTTCTGCCTCGGCCCATTTCGTGAAATTGTCGACTGCAACTATCGCGTACTTTGCACCACCTTTGGATATAGGTAAGGAGCCGACTATGTCGATTCCCCAGATTGCAAATGGCCAAGGACTAACCATTTGTGTGAGTTCTGTTGGTGGAGCTCTTGGGATTTTCGCATATCTTTGACACTTGTCACATTTCCTTGCGTAGTCTGCAGCGTCCCGATTTACGGTTGGCCAATAATATCCATAGCGGAGGATCTTTTTTGCTAGTGTTTGCCCCCCAGTATGGTCGCCACAATCTCCTTTGTGAACCTTCTTCAAGACCCGTTTTGTCTCATCATGGGCAATGCATCGTAATAAGGGGACCGAGAATCCCTTTCGATACATTAGTCCATCTTGTATCACATATCGCGTAGCCTTTCGAATGACCTGTCGTCTTTCGCTCCTTTTTTCTGGTAAAGTCCCGGTTGTCAGGTATAGTTTGAATGGGGTCATCCATGACTCTCTTTCGATTCCTGTTTCCAACACAAAATCAACTTTCATTGCGTCTATGCTTGGAGCATGCAAAGTTTCAACAGGAACCAATCCCATTTGCTGTGCATCGCCAGTGCTCGCGAATTTAGCCAACGAGTCGGCTTCTTTGTCTGTTCACGTGGGACATGTGAAATGTCATAGTGCTCCAAGTTCACCAATAGTTCATGAACCAGAGCAAGTTACGGAGCAAGCTTCTGTCCCCTTACTTGGTAATCTCCCCGCACTTGGTAGACCACCAATTGTGAGTCACAAAAGACTTCGACTGACTTAACCCCAAGTTCTCCAACGAGTTTTAAGCCAGCAACCAGTGCCTCATATTCTGCTTCATTGTTCATAGCCGGGAAATCGAGCTTTAAAGCATAACATATCGATCGATTTTCTGGAGTTACCAGAACTATGCCAGCTCTGGAGCAACGGTCGTTTAATGCCCCATCGGTGTACAATTTCCATCGAACGGGGGGAATGACACTGTGATTATCTGGTTCGTCAAATACAGTAAACTCAGCGATGAAATATGCTAATGCTTGTCCTTGTATGGTTCTTCGTGGCAAGTAGATAATATCGAACTGGTTCAACTCGATATTCCATTTTAACAACCTCCCAGAAGTTTCTGGTCGTTGGAGTACCTGCCGTAGGGGCTGATCGGTATAGACACTGACTGAGTGTGCTTGAAAGTATGGGCGCAGCTTACGTGATGCAATCACCAAGCAATAGGCCGATTTCTCGATTTTAGGGTAATTTCTTTCTGCCCCCGTTAAACGCTTACTAACGTAATACACCGGCTTTTGGACTTGGTCCTCCTCACGGACCAAAGCTGCACTTATAGCATGTGGGGATACAGCCAAGTATACGTACAGCATCTCGTGGTCTACTGGTTTTGACAGCACTGGAGGACTCTCCAGATGCCTCACCAGATCCCGGAATGCTTCCTTACAGTCAGATGTCCATTCGAAATTCCTCTTCCCTTTCTTTATTATATCAAAGAAAGGAATGCACTTTTCCATGGCTCTGGATATGAATCGACTCAGCGCAACCACTTTTCCATTCAAGCTTTGCACCTGTTTTATAGTTCTAGGCACTTGCACATCTCGAATGGCTTGGATCTTTTCTGGGTTAGCTTCAATTCCCCTAGCATTGACAATGAATCCCAAAAACTTCCCCGACGCAACGCCGAAGGAACACTTCAGAGGGTTGATCTTCATCCCATAATATCTGAGTATATCGAACATCTCTGCTAAGTCTCGAATGTGGTCGTTTGACTGTCGTGACTTCACGAGCATGTCATCCACATAGACTTCCATCGTTCTACCAAGCTGGTCTTTGAACATTCGTTTCACCAAACGCTGATAAGTCGCTCCTGCGTTTTTCAATCCGAAGGGCATTACTACATAGCAATATAGCCCAACGTCTGTGACAAAACTGATGTGTTCTTGGTCCGGAATATGCATCGGGATTTGATTGTAGCCCGAGTATGCATCCATGAATGATAACAGCTCGTGTCCTGCAGTGGAGTCAACCAACTGGTCAATCTTGGGCAACGTGAAACTGTCCTTGGGGCATGCCTTGTTGAAATCGGAATAGTCTACGCAAGTTCTCCATTTCCCATTCGCCTTTTTCACCAGCACGGGGTTCGATACCCATTCAGGGTAGAGGGCATCGCGGACGAACCCGTTGGCTTTGAGTTTGTCCACCTCCTCTCTGAGAGCAACGGACCTCTCTGGGTCTATTCATCTTCTCTTTTGTTTAACCAGGACGTATTTCGGGTCTATGTTCAACATATGACTCGTAACGGCGGGAGAAATCCCGCACATATCAGAATGCGTCCAAGCGAACACATCAAGGTTCGCCCGGAGGAAATCACTAAGGTCTTCAGTCATTGCGGGGCCGAGTTGTGATCCGATCTTCAGTGTTCGCGATGGGTCATCTCGGCTGACTGAAATATCAACTGTTAATTCAGCTGGCGCTGCCTTTTCTTCCCTGGGTTTGTCATCGTCGTCTCTCGGATCTATGTCTCTGAAGATCCGAGAATTATGCTCGAGCCAGGGCTCGGGCACTACTTGTCAATTATCAGTATTAAGGATGTGGACGGGATTGTCCGCAACCTTTCCTTTCTCCCTCCGATGGGCCTCTCAGAGCTCAGCCACATAACAAGCACGACCAGTTGCCTGGTCACCATGAACGACACCTACTCCTTTATCAGTTGGGAACTTCAAAGTCAAGCACCACGGGGCTAATGCTGCCCTAAACTCAGCCAGGGCCGGTTGGCCCAAGAACACATTATACGGAGAATCCACATCCAAAACTATGAAGGGTAGGATTCGCACCCTCCGACGTTCGCCTTGTCCCAGTTCAACTGGTAACTAAACATACCCCACTGCATCGGTCGTTGCGCCATTAAAGCACCAAAGTGTTAGCACCAAAATTGGTCACTAACCTCGTTGAGAAAGATTGTGTAGAGATATAAGTGATGAAGATGAATTAAACAAGGGAGAATATGCTAATTTAAATGCAGAAAGTAAGAACACTGGATTTATAGTGGTTCAGCGTAATTGCCTACGTCCACTTTGAGGTTAAACTTTATTGCTCTTCTTAATGATTGATTACAGATACAATCCATAGCTCAAATACTTGAATACAATTGCTAAGTAAGGAAGATGAGTCTTGAAAGCGGCAGAGCCACCCCAGTGTTCCTGAAAAAAGGTCCTTTTTCACTGTGCCCCTACCCCTCTATTTATAGACAAAGATGGGATGGACTTCCTAGGTAGGCTTGGCAGCCGAACACCTTGGCCCAAATGGAGTGGTCGCTGTATGCCGAACCAAACAGGCCGAACGGTTGGATGCCGAACCACACTCTCCATGCCGAACAAGGCGCTTGTTGTGTGGGAAGAGTAGGCGGAATAGCCAATGAAGCTGAACTAACCTTCTGGCCGGACGAAGTATCTGGCCGAACGATGCCTATGGCCGAACAATGTCTTTGGCCGAACGTGCCTTCTGGCCGGACGAAGTATCTGGCCGAACGATGCCTATGGCCGAACGACGTCTCTGGCCGAACGTTGCTTTTGGCCGAACGATGTCTCTGGCCGAACGATGCCTCTAGCCGATCGTTGCCTGATGCCGAGCACCTGCTAATGCCGAACGCTCCTGGATGCCGAGTGCTCCTAGATGCCGAGTACTAGTTGCCTGGTCAAATCTCCAGGAAACAGTTTTCATGAATAAGGAGAAGATAACGTGATGGAGAAGTGGGTATGCAGCTGTTTGTACCAAAAATGGGCACAACACTCTTCGGAAGTTTTTGAAGAGATAAAAGTGAAGAATGAAAATTAAAACTGTGGATTATCTAACAAAAACTCCAAATAACAGAAAGTAAATTGCAAAGACAAGCGATTTAGAGTGGTTCGGCGTTTTGCCTACGTCCACTATGAAGTTTGATGATTTTATTGCTCGATTACTTGAAGATTACAGCAGTTAATAATGTAATACAACTGAATTCAAATGCTAAGTGTCAATCTAAAGCAGCGGCGGTGTTCTGGAGTAAATCTGGCAGAATCTGGGCGCTCTTCAGTACTTAGAATTATCCGACCCCTTTTCTGAATGACCAGGGGCTTTATTTATAGGTGTAGGAGGCTGATATTTCGCCTAAAATGAGGGGAGACCAGTTCTGGTACGTCAGGGGGCCCACATGGCCGAAATCTGGAGATCCGGACCCACTTTGGGATCGATTCGACCCTTGGTTCGAATCGATCAAGAAATCATCCAATCGAGCTGAAATTTGGTGTGTACATTCTTCATCATGCGCTTAAGCTTCTGTGAAAATTTCATGGGATTTGGACTTGTAGAACTCAAGTTATGATCGATTCAAGTTGGTGTTTTTCGTATTCTGGAGTCGTTCGAATCGATATGCTCAAATCGATTCGTTCGAATCGATCCTCCTGCTCGCGAAGGTGGTGACGTGGTGCGCTTTCTTCGCATCGGTCCGCTTTGCATTCCGCATTGACTGGGTCGAATCCACGACTTGGATTCGAAGATGGTGGAGTCGAGGGCAAGCTATGTCTCCTGGATTCGAAGTGAAGCTATGTCTTCTGGATTCGAAGTGAAGCTATGTCTCCTGGATTCGAAGCTCCCTCTCTTGATGGATTCGAATTGTAGAAAGCTCCAATCGATTCGAACTTAAGATATCGTTCGAATCGATTCGAAGTACAGCTAACTACTTGGTCCGGCTGGATTCGAACGAGAGCCCCTATGCTGATGGAGTCGAAGCAAGGGAGAGCTGATGGAGTCGAGGCAATGGAAGTTCGATGGATTCGAACTGGTTCCTGGCCAATCGATTCGAACTAAGGGTGGCCTACTCCATCTTTTGTCGACGATATCTTGAGCATACGAACTCGGATTGACTTGAAACTTGGATCGTTGGTTCCCACGGCTTTGCTTGACGTGCCTTATCAATTGTAGCCCGATCCGGACTTGAACAAATTTCATCGATATCCGTAGTGATCCTTACGCGTAACCGACTTCCGAGACGATCTGTCACCGGTATCTAGCCAAGTCCTTGGTGTCACGGCCTTGCCAAAAGGCGGGATAACATTTGCCCCCCAAAGTACGTCTTGTGTAAACATGACGTGCTTTGAAAAGCTACAATCCCTTGTTGAACAATGATCACATGCTTTGTCGAAAAATTGTCTTCTTTACTGTCGTAATCAATCGTTGTATGATCATGATTGACTGTTAGGCTTTTGAGTCATGACGAGATGAACATTTGACTCCTGTTGATGATAAAGACCAAAACATTAGTCAAAAATTACGCGCATACGTGTATTTTCTTGACCTTGGTTAACGTTGCGTGATCGCAAGTTGTTGTCCGTTCGGTTCGCTATCGAAATCTGCATCGGTCCTCTCCTGGACCGATTTGAGATTTGAGTTAAAACACTGCTTTTATGATTGTCTATGATCATCCTCTCGTACTGATCCTCTCCTGAATCGGTACAAGAGTGGACAAGCAATTTTTCATATGGGAACGATTCGCCCATTTGACCGGCGGTATTTAATGGATGCGAAGCAATGTTTCTGGATCCGCCTCGAGTTGATGGTTTCGAAGTAGACACTTCGAATTGATGGGGCGTAGTGACCCAGGTTCATCTTCTATCGACAGCTTCGAATCGATGGTTCTTTGAATCGACACTGTGTGGATTCGATGCTTGGATGGATTCGTAATTGAGGGATTCGAACTTGACTTGTTCGAATCGATGGAGTCGAACGTTCCCCCTGACTCTTCTGACGCCGTGCTTCGAATCGATGCTGCGGATTCGAAGGAAAAGTTTCGAAGTTGTCTGGTGCAGCTTCGAATCGATCGATGCCTTGCAGTGATCGATTCGAAGATACTGCTTCGAATCGATGAGCTAGACCTGTTATTTCCGGTTGCGCTTGACCGGGAGACGAATGGTCTCGTTTCCCCTATATATACCGGGGTCCTGTTCACTTTTAACTTTTTACTTTTACTGTTACGAGAGCTCCTTCTTCGAATCGATTTCTCCAAGGCCAGGACAAACGTGCTCTCCTCAAAACGATCGATCCCTTCCATGCTTTCACTCGAAATCAAAACAGGTATTCAATGGATCGATTCGAGATGAGAAAAATAAACTATTCTCGCCTTAGAAAAACTCTAAGGAGTGACAAGATCTGAATGAAGTGGGTCGACTCGATGGAGTCGAGGAGTGATGTCTTTTGGGTTCCAGCGATTAGAGTGTCGTTTCTCGTTGCTTTGCATTGATCCAGGAACAAACGATCTTCGAATCGATTCCATGGGCAAGGTTCCGAATCGATGACTTGGAGGGAAAGGGCATCGATTCGAAGTAACGCTATCCAGATCGATTCGAAGGAACTGAATATTGATCGATTCGAAGTAACCTATCCAGATCGATTCGAAGGAACTGAATATTGATCGATTCGAAGTAACTTGGAGCTCACGGATTCGAAGGGCTCCTCCATCATAAGGTTACATCGAGTCGAACCATATGGATTCGAAGCGCCTGGAATCAAACTTCATCGATTCGACCCTCATCGATTCGTGTCGATGGATTCGAACCCCTTCATCCCCTGAGACCATTGTTCTTATGATTTGCTCCATCATCCGAACTACGACCAACTTCAGGTTGTACTCCGATGAACATAATGAACTTTAGCATACTTGACTCCGACGAGCTTCGGCCTTGCATAATCGAACTTGACCAACAGACTTGAACCTGAATTTCCTTTGAAGCTCGTCGATGGAACTATGACTTAACCAATAATACAACTGATTTATACTTGAAGTTGGTCCGTAGCGTTTGGACGGTGCGGAAATGACGGTCAGCGATGACGGTCATTTTCTTTCTCAAATTCCCAAGTTATGTTGTACGAACATCTTGCTTCATTCTGTTAAATTTGCTCGAGTGATGTATAATACTTGCACTGCACGACACGTCCATACACATTACACAGGGGTATGCACGGGCTTGTTCATGAACTTAACGTTGCTTTCTAATGAGTTAGCTAATTATGGAATCTTCGAGCTCCCAACAACAAGAGGTACAGAGCTCGACTCCTCCGGTGCTTGAGATTCCCGATATCCCTGCTGATATAATCGATCCAGCCCCAGATGAATTGCCGGAGGCGATATTTATGGAGGACCCTGTTGATTCGGTTCAGTCCAACATCTCTGAATCCTTATTGGGACGAATATGCTTAAAGCATAACATATCCCTCGGTGACGTATTATTACCCAGCGCCACTGATAGACCGCATAATCCGCCTGAAGGATATACAGCATTCTACCGTCATGCTTGCGCGGCTGGAACTCTTCCTCCTTTCAATCAATATATCAGAGGGATGCTATCATATTTAGGAATCGCTCCTTCACAACTTCATCCCAACGGGCACGCGCTGCTGAATAGTGCCTTTGTAATATTTATGGACTGTCTTTTTCGCCCGCCGAGGCCCTCCGAGATCAGACACATATTTAACTTCAAGAGCAGGGGTGATAGCCCGTCGTTTACATTTTTGGAGGCAGTCAGAAATTGCCAAGTTGTAGTTGGAGCTTGGACGCGACTGAGCTATTTCAAGAACGAATGGTTCTACGTCCGGTGCCCTCCGGGTTTCGCTAGGCGATGGTTGTCTAGACGTAAGCGCCTTAACCTGTTTCCTTGACCAATAGCCCTTCGGTGTTAAAATTGACATTTCATTCCTTTTACAGCTATTATCTCTAGGCCTGATGGAGGGCGTTTCAAGGGTACCGTCCGGAGTCTTCAAGAAGTCCCAAGCGAGCTGAGGCATATTGACTCGGTGCTGAACGACTACAACTTAAGAGTTCTGGGTTTGATCGACATTAATCAAAGCATAGTTGTTGAGGGATTTTCAAAGTCCGTCTCCAAGAAGGAATATAAGAAGAAACCCAAGAAGAGAAAAGCGAAGAAGTCACTCGGGATCAGAATAATCGAGGCGAGTGACGAAGAAAGAACCCATACGGATTCAGAGCCAATGGCTGACCTTTCGGGAAACTTGGAGGAATCGGGAGAAAAACGGAAAGGCAAGGCCGCCGTTTCCAAAAAACTTAAGTCAAAGGGGGGAAAATCTGTAGATGTGTTTCTTCCCGCTTCCGGAGTTATGATTTCTGAGGCCGCCCCTTCTCATTCGAGAGATTCTCTCAAAGGGCTTGACGATATTCCTATCCCAGATTATATATCGATCTCTCATAATCCTGGGTTGGAGGAATTACAAGATGTCCTAAATATGAACGAGCCCTTTCCTTTAAGTGCGGTCAACACTTCCGGTCGGTTTGGGGTTTACACATTTACACACACTTCCACGGCACTTCATGACTTCTGCATAGTAAACATTGCTTTGTGGGATTTTAATCCGTAATTCTTTCTTATCGCAGGTGAGATGTCAGGACGTGGCTCCACTCTAGATAGGCTTCGGAATGTGCGCCAATCTTCTCCATTTTATGATTCCCGTAGGAGAGAGACAGATAGGGATCATGGTCGAGGCTACTCGAGTCAAGAACGTTATGATAGAGACAGAGATTACTCTCGTAACCGTTCTGGCTATGATTACTCTGACAGAGACCGGGGATACCAGCACCGACCCCGATCTCGTTCTCCTCCGCCTCCCAGGGCTCCAGTAGACCTCCCAGGGCCATCTCATCAGCAACAGTTGCCTTCTCAATCTTCTCGGCCTGACGCTCAACGGCCAAGAGTGGAACCAACGGCAGCCGCTATAATTGAACAAGCTCCGGCTGAGTTGACAAGCGAGGGAGCTGCTAAACTCGCCCAAATGAAAAACGACTACCCGGAAATTTGCATGGATGGCTATATCTTCCCTCCTAACTTCAAAAGAATCCCTCCAGAAGCTGAGACCACTGCTCATAATTACATCCACGACTTCTATGCTCAGTACAAGGAGTGGTATAAGGCAGCCGTGAAGGCTTCTAGAGTAGCTTTCGACAGGGCGAAGGTCATTGCCGAACGTGATGTTGACATTGCGAAGCAGAAACGCATCATTCAAGTTCTTCAATCCGAAGTGGAAACGTCTCGAAAATCAGAGCTTGAAACACTTAAGAAACACGAGGGTGTCGTGGCTAAACTAGCGAGGATGCAGCAAGAACATTGCGCCACAGTGGAAGAGATGGGCCATCGCAATACCACCGTTGCAGCTGAGCGAGACTTAGCCGTTAAAGAGCTGAACGAGCTCAAGGCCAAATTCGCTGAAATGGTGAAGGAGAAGGACGATGCGAACGCTACTGCTCAAGAGGCTTGCGACCAAGCAGTATCCCTCAGGGCCGAACTTGCTGCGGCGGCGGTCAAGGCTAAGTCTGTGGAAGCAGAGATTCAGGAAAAGATCTTGGAGGAGAGGTCTAGGCTAGATGCTGAGTTTGACGATCTCTTAGTCACGTATAACGCTAATGTGCTGGAACACAGAAATTTAGCGTGGCTGGGAGATGACTCCATGATCTTGTACAATGCCTGGACCCGGCTGGTGAATGAGAAGAGAGCAGCGCATCCAGATGGAGCACTTGACGACTTTGAACTGGAGATGCGTCTGCTTACCGAGGATGAGAGGAAGAATCTTCATGAAGTGGTAATCTCTATGGAAAAAGAAAAGCTCGGCGTCCAATCTCTAGAGGCAGGCGAAGGCTCGGGGGTCGTGCATCACGGGACAGGTGTTGGGACTGCAATTTCAACATTGCCCGAAACCACTGGTGCGGTAGATCCCCAATCTGTTCCTGCCTATAATCCTGACCAGCCATTATTATCTTCTGCCGAGGATTCTGCCCACGTTTCGGTTCAGACCAAGGAAGGTATTTGAACGTTTCTCGTAGTTCAGTTGTGAAGAACCTTAAGCAACACACTTGGCTAACAATCTTCGTTTTGTCGTATTTCAGTGACCGAGGTTATTGTTTCTGCGCCCCTTGCTTTATCGGTTCCTCATCAAACACAAGGGGTTGTTTTTTCTGAATCCATCACGACTTCTACTTTGATTGGCGAGGAGGGAGATGCCAATATGTTTTCTTTCAGCGCTCAAATGATTGAGGAGCTTCTCAATGAACCCATCGATCCCTCTGCCAACTCGTCCGATGTTGTGAATGAGGCTGCTCCGGCCGCTAGTCTATCTATGCCAGCTATTGGCACATCCGATGCGGCCCAAGTATCTCATGAGGACGACGTTTTAGCTGAGATTGCTGCCGAGATGGCAGCAGGGAATGTTGGTTCTAGTCCGCCCGGGCCTGCCCCGTTAATGGTGATTTCGCCGGGTGGTACTGTATTGATCGAGACCGCTCCTGTCCCTCCTCCTGCTACTACTCCTATGCCTCCAGCTCGTCCTCCTAGAAGAACTTCCGTTGCCTCCAGCTCTGAGGAAGATGTCGACATTATATCGCTGCCGGAGGGCAAGCCTGAAAAGAGCAAGCGATTGAGGAAGAAATCGGGCAGCGGATCAGGTGGAGCTACTCCGAAGAAGAAGATAAGGAAGAAGAAAGAATGAACTTCTTTCTCTAAATCTCTGTTGCGTAGGGTAGCATTTTGTTGATTTTTCTATAGCCGTGTATAGATGTGGATTTGGCTCCCACTAGCAGAATTTTTCATAAACACTTTGTAATCAGATTCTTTTTGTTGATAATGGAAATGAAAATCTATTCCCTTTCTGTCTTCAACTCGTTATGTGTTATGGTTCTGCCCCCTGTATTGGGGAGAAGTGTGGAGTTGACGTATGTTTATACCCCGTCTCGCGCTCCGGAGCTCGGAGTAGGATGAATGTTTATACTCTGTCTCGCACTCTGGGAGTACGGAGTTAGATGAATGTTTATACTCCGCCTCGCACTCTGGGAGTGCGGAGTTAGAAAAATGTTTATACTCCGCCTCGCGCTCTGGGAGCACGGAGTTAGAAGAATGTTTATACTCCGCCTCGCGCTCTGGGAGCACGGAGTTGGAAGAATGTTTATACTCCGCCTCGCGCTCTGGGAGCACGGAGTTAGAAGAATGTTTATACTCCGCCTCGCGCTCTGGGAGCATGGAGTTTTAGAATAATGTTTATACTCCGCCTCGCGCTCTGGGAGCACGGAGTTAGAAGAATGTTTACACTCCGCCTCGCGCTCTGGGAGCACGGAGTTTTAGAAGAATGTTTATACTCCGCCTCGCGCTCTGGGAGCACGGAGTTAAGTAAAACGCTTGTACCCAGCTCGCGCTCTCGAAGTACTCTGGGTTTTAGGAAAAATGTTTATACTCCACCTCGCACTCTGGGAGTACGGAGTTGAATGAGAGTTTATACTCCGCCTCGCGCTCTGGGAGTACGGAGTTGAATGAAGGGTTGTCGTGTATCAACCCATTTCGTGGCCTGATGTGACGGCTTGCCCCCGAGCTCGGGTTTCATTTAGTGAGTGGT
Organism: Allium fistulosum; assembly: GCA_030737815.1. Taxonomy (NCBI): domain Eukaryota; kingdom Viridiplantae; phylum Streptophyta; class Magnoliopsida; order Asparagales; family Amaryllidaceae; genus Allium; species Allium fistulosum. Next base: position 839,468,941 of record CM060906.1, read on the forward strand.
TGATTGCTTCATAGCCACTCCCTACTTGAATAAATTCCACTGTGTGATGGAACTTAGCTCTTCGTGCATCGTGATGTTGTACATTGTATTTAATGAATCACAGCTCTGGCTCGAAGAGATGGCATTTTATTGCTGAAATAAGAAAATATGGTAAATCAGTTGCCTTATTACAAATCCTAATTTCGAAATGCAAAAGTAAATTGCTGAATAAAAAACATAATGAAATAAATAAAGCCTGTCATATGTAATAGCGACGGAGACTCTCGCTGTTCCAGGCTCTCGGTAAAACTAGACCGTCCACGGTTGATAGTTTGAATGTGCCATCTCCAAGTCGTTGCGCAATCACGTACGGTCCTTCCCAATTTGGTTTCATGTGTGAAGGAACCGGGTATATTCTCTTGAGGACCAGATCACCGAGATCAAAGGTTCGGGGGCGAACTTTGGTGTTATATAATCGGGCGACCCGACTTCGGTAAGCGGCTGCTCTTAAATCAGCTTCTTCTCGTTTCTCGTCCAACAGATCCAAAGACTCAGCGAGTAATATAGCGTTTGTTTTCGGATCGTAATAAGTTACGCGGTGAGAAAATACTTCTGTCTCAACTGGAATGACGGCCTCCGAGCCATAGGATAAGGAAAATGGGGTGTGTCCAGTCGCGGTCTTGTGAGTTATTCGATAAGCCCATAATGCCATAGGAAGTTCATCGACCCATTTGCCCCCAGCCTTTTCCAGTCGTTTCTTTAAGATGGATTTGATAACTTTGTTAACAGCTTCGACCTGACCGTTTGCTTGTGGATGTGCGACTGCAGAGAACTTTTTATGAATATGAAATCGTTGGCAGAAATTCTTGAACTCCGAACTTTCGAATTGGGTCCCATTATCGGTGATGATGGTATGCGGGAGTCCAAATCGGCAAATGATATTGCGGACCACAAAGTTTATCACTTTCTTTGACGTAATCGTTGCGAGAGCTTCGGCCTCGGCCCATTTTGTGAAGTAGTCAACTGCGACGATGGCATACTTCGCACCACCTTTTGCCAGAGGCAAAGCGCCAATGATATCGATACCCCACATAGCGAACGGCCAGGGACTGACCATTTGAGTTAACTCGGTAGGCGGGGCTCTTGGAATTCGAGCGTGTTTTTGGCACTTGTCGCACTTTCTGGCGTAATTGGCAGCATCTCGATTTACTGTCGGCCAGTAATATCCATATCGGAGTATCTTCTTAGCAAGCGCTTGTCCACCGGTGTGATCGCCGCACTCTCCCTCGTGAACATCATGTAACACTCGTTTGACTTCGTCGTGAGCGATACACCGGAGGAGTGGAACAGAATAACCTTTTCTATACATGATCCCGTCCTGAATGATGAACCGCGAAGCTTTTCGTAGAATTTGCCTTTTCTCATTTCGGTGCTCAGGCAATATCCCATTCTCAATATAATTTCGATACGGAGTCATCCATGATTCTCTGCTGGGAAAGGTCTCCAACACATCATTCGTTTTGATTTGATCGATGCTTGGGAAAGGCAACATTTCGACCGGGACGAGTCCCATTTGCTGTGCTTCACCTGTGCTGGCCAACTTTGCCAATGAATCGGCCTTTTGATTGTGATCTCGTGGTATGTAGTAAATAGCATAATAATCAAACTGATCCAGCGCTTCCTGAACTCGGGCTAGATAAGCAGCTAACCTTCGATCTCTTGCTTGATATTCTCCCCGTACCTGACACACAACCAACTGTGAATCACAATAAACTTCTATAGCGATAATTCTCAGATCTTTGGCAAGCTTTAACCCAGTCAACAGGGCTTCATACTCGGCTTCATTGTTGGTCGCGTGAAAGTCAAACTTTAAAGCATAGCATATGGATCGACCTTCGGGGGTTTCTAGTACAACTCCAGCGCCCGAACACCGATCGTTTGATGCACCATCTGTATAAAGTTTCCAGACATATTTAGGAGATTCGCTGGTTTCAGGTAAGTCGTCCGGAACAGTAAATTCAGCTATGAAGTCAGCTAGGACTTGCCCTTGAATGGCTCTCCGCGGAGCATAAGTAATGTCAAATTGGCTCAGTTCAATATTCCACTTGAGTAACCTTCCAGACGTCTCAGGCCGCATGAGGACCTGTCGTAACGGCTGATCGGTATACACAGTAAGCGGATGTGCTTGGAAATAAGGACGAAGCTTTCTCGAGGCAATGACCAAGCAGTAAGCCAGTTTCTCCAACCTGGGGTAATTTCTTTCAGCTCCGGTCAATCGTTTACTGACATAATAGACCGGTTTCTGCACTCGATCTTCTTCCCGGACCAAAGCAGCACTGATCTCATGCTCCGATACCGCCAGATAAAGGTATAATTGTTCGTGATCAATTGGTTTCGACAAAATCGGTGGCATAGAGAGATGCTGAACCAGCGATCGGAATGCGCCTTCACATTCCGTGGTCCATTCAAAGTTTCGTTTCCCTTTCCGGATTAGATCAAAGAAAGGAATACATTTATCAGTGGATTTCGAGATGAACCTGCTTAGCGCTGCTACCTTCCCGTTGAGACTCTGGACTTGCTTTATGGTCTTCGGGGTTTGCAAATTCCTTATTGCCCAGATCTTTTCGGGGTTTGCCTCTATCCCACGAGCGTTAACGATGAACCCTAGAAACTTTCCGGATGCGACGCCGAAGTGGCATTTTAGCGGGTTAAGCTTCATTCCATATTTACGTAAGATGCAGAACATTGAATTTAAATCCTTGACATGATCTGTGGAAAATCGGGACTTAACTATCATGTCATCCACATAGACTTCCATGGTCTTCCCGATCTGATCAGCGAACATTCGATTAACCAAGCGTTGGTAAGTTGCTCCGGCATTCTTTAAACCAAAGGGCATGACTCTGTAACAGTAGAGTCCCAGATCGGTTACGAAACTAGTATGTTCTTGATCGGGTAGATGCATGGGTATCTGATTGTAACCGGAATAAGCGTCCATAAAGGATAACAATTCATGGCCTGCAGTTGAGTCTACGAGTTGGTCAATTCGAGGAAGTGGAAAACTATCCTTTGGACAGGCTTTGTTTAAATCAGAGTAGTCGACACAAGTTCTCCATTTCCCGTTCGGTTTCCGAACCATTACCGGATTTGACACCCACTCTGGGTACAGAGCATCTCGGATGAAACCATTTGAATGCAACTTGTCAATTTCTTCTTTAAGAGCGGCAGATCTCTCTGGATCCATACCACGCCTCTTTTGCTTGACCAGAACATGTCGCGGATCGATATTCAAAGAGTGACTTGCAATGTTCGGTGAGATTCCGCACATGTCAGAGTGCGTCCAGGCAAAGACATCAAGATTCGCTTGAAGAAATTCAACCAATTCCTGTTGTATCTGTTTTCCCAGTTGAGATCCAACTTTTAGTACTTTCGCGTCGTCATCCTCACTGACCGGGACGTCCACAGTCAGTTCGGCTGGAGACGCTTGCTTCTCTTCTACTTCATCTTTATCTTCGCTATCTCTAGGGTCAAGATCTCTAAGGAATTGGTAGTGGTGCCCGGGCCGGGGCCCAGGCGTTAGCTGTCAATTATCAGTAAAACGGACGCAGAGAGATTCCTCTACGCCCTTTCCTTTCTCCTTCTTCTATGCTTCTCGCAATTCAGCAACATAACAGGCTCTTCCTGCTGCCTGATCTCCTTGAACGATTCCTATACCATGGTCGGTTGGGAATTTTAAAGTCAAACACCACGGGGCAATGGCTGCCCTGAATTCAGCAAGGGCTGGTCGACCCAGGAATGCGTTGTACGGTGAAGCAATGTCAAGAACAACGAATTGCAGCAGTCGGACTCTCCTGCGCTCTCCGATCCCCAGTTCTACTGGTAGTTCCACCATTCCAGTAGGTATTGTTGCACTACCATTGAAGCCATGAACCCGGGATTGGCAGGGTTTTAGGTCTTTTGCTTCCATCTTCATTAAATCGTAAGCTCGCTTGAATAGAATGTTTACAGAACTCCCACTGTCAACCAGGATCCTCTTCATCCAAGCAGGACCAACCTGGGCGGATATGACCAGTGGATCAATCGTTGGAGCTTCGATTTTGTCAGCATCTCTGCTTCTGAATATGATATCGTCAGACATCGTTTTTTGTTGCTTAGCCGGGGTTCCATCCTCACAATTACTGCAGCATTCGAAGCTCGCATGCCTGATAGAGCTAGCATACGACTCCATTTCCCTCCAGCTCCTGTCTGCTGGATGAGGACCACCACTTATGGTATTGATAACTAGCCTCCCGCCTGTACGAGCGGGTTCCTCTTGTCTTTCCTGATCTTGTGCACGGTTTGGATTCGATGGGCCCGCGCCACCAGACTGCGGCGCCCGCACGAATTGATCTAACTTCCTCTCCCTGATCAACTTCTCTATGAGATCTTGCAAATGGCGGCAGTCATTAGTATTGTGGCCATAGCTCTCATGAAACCTATAAAACTTTCCCGTCTGAATCTGCCTTTCTGACGACCGCTTCGGAGCGGGTTTCTTATACTGTTCTGTGTTGCAAGTTTGCAGGTACACATTTTCCAGTGAAGTGTTTAACGGTGTATAACTTTCGAACATCGGAGCCCTATGCCGTGGGCCTGGATTCGGATCTCTCTTCTTATTTTGACTATTGCCACCTCTTGGCTGAGTTTGTTTGTTCTGTATGTTTAACTGGACTTTTTTGGAATTGTCACCGGACTGTTTAACTGCGACATTGCTTTGTATTCCCTCACTTCCGGGTTTTGCATCGTCCTGCTTCCTAGACTGTTTCGCGTCCTCTTGCCGTAAGAATTGAGCGGCTTTGGAGTAGAAACGGTCCAACGATGCGGGGGGTTTTCCAGCTAACCAGTTTCCAAATTCAGAATCGGGATCAATTCCCTTTGTCAATGCCATTAAAATTGAGTTGTCGTTGGGATTACTAATTTCCATGCATGCCGCATGGAATCTCTCCAAGTAACGCCTTAATGTTTCCCCACGAGCCTGGGTAACATTGGACAGGGTGTTAACATCTTTGGGTCTGGCAACATGCATACGGAATTGTTCAACAAATTTCTTAGCCAATTGGTCAAATGATGAAATAGATCTTGGAGGTAGTCTTGTAAACCACATTGTTGCAATTCCTCCCAGTGAAATGGGGAAGCTGCGGCATTTTACTGCATCGTCGGCCCTTGCGGCGCTCATTGACCATTCGTATTTCAGTATGTGCTGATTGGGATCAGAACTTCCTTCATACATAGGGAGAGTTGGCATTCTGAATCGCCGAGGAGGTTCAGCGTATAGTATCTCGTCCGTGAAAGGAGTATGGCTTCGAGAAATTCCCCAATCGTCATTGGTAAGTCCTTGGCTTTCACGGATCATCTGACGTATCATAGTCGAGATGTCTGGCATTGCTACATTTTGAGCATGCTGAGCTAAGGTGTGGTCGGGTTCCACAATGCGAGTTTGGACCGGGCGCTGTCGACGGTCCAAGTTTCGCCTCCTTGGCTCAGCGTCTTCCGGGACGTATGGTTCAGAAGTACGTCCTTGCTGTTGATTACTCGAATCTGGAAGATATCGGGTATCGACCCTTGTTTCTACTGTGGCAGCTGTGACATGATTGTCCGTAGTATATTGTGGAGTGCGGCCACCTCGTGCTGATGGCCCAGCCTGGAAGCTGGTCGATGGTCCTACCCTTAATTGCCCGACAGTCAGGGCGGGCTGATATCCCGTAGTCTGAGCATAATCTCCGTCTAATCGGGGACGGGTAGATCTACGATGATAGTCAGATGAGGCAGAACTCTCAGTGGATGAGCGGGAAACATCATCCCTTCTGGACCTCCTACGCCCCTGGCGGTTCAGTTGATTTGTCAATTCAATATTGGCTCGCAACTGTTCGGCTAACTGTTGCCGACTCTGAGTCAACTCGTGAAGTAACACCTGAAATTCTTGTCTAGTGACTGCCCCAGACGGATCCGAGTGGGCAGTGTTGTCTTGGTTGGATGGCTGCTGTTGAGCAGGATTTTGTCCATCCCTACCTTCTTGTCCTGGAGCTGCAGAAGTGGTTCTCGTGCTAACCATTTTGAATGATGAATCCTTTTCCTAGATTCTATGCAAATCTGAGTAGAATGGAAGGATTGTGAATCGAAGATCTGGATCTTCCTCTTGGATTTGTGCAATCCGGTATCGATGGTAGATCCAAGGAGCAGGAGAAAAAAGCTGGTTTTTTCTCGGTGAAAGCACCAAAGTGTTTGTACCAAAAATGGGCACAACACTCTTCGGAAGTTTTTGAAGAGATAAAAGTGAAGAATGAAAATTAAAACTGTGGATTATCTAACAAAAACTCCAAATAACAGAAAGTAAATTGCAAAGACAAGCGATTTAGAGTGGTTCGGCGTTTTGCCTACGTCCACTATGAAGTTTGATGATTTTATTGCTCGATTACTTGAAGATTACAGTAGTTAATAATGTAATACAACTGAATTCAAATGCTAAGTGTCAATCTAAAGCAGCGGCGGTGTTCTGGAGTAAATCTGGCAGAATCTGGGCGCTCTTCAGTACTTAGAATTATCCGACCCCTTTTCTGAATGACCAGGGGCTCTATTTATAGGTGTAGGAGGCTGATATTTCGCCTAAAATGAGGGGAGACCAGTTCTGGTACGTCAGGGGGCCCACATGGCCGAAATCTGGAGATCCGGGCCCACTTTGGGATCGATTTGACCCTTGGTTCGAATCGATCAAGAAATCATCCAATCGAGCTGAAATTTGGTGTGTACATTCTTCATCATGCGCTTAAGCTTCTATGAAAATTTCATGGGATTTGGACTTGTAGAACTCGAGTTATGATCGATTCAAGTTGGTGTTTTTCGTATTCTGGAGTCGTTCGAATCGATATGCTCGAATCGATTCGTTCGAATCGATCCTCCTGCTCGCGAAGGTGGTGACGTGGTGCGCTTTCTTCGCATCGGTCCGCTTTGCATTCCGCATTGACTGGGTCGAATCCACGACTTGGATTCGAAGATGGTGGAGTCGAGGGCAAGCTATGTCTCCTGGATTCGAAGTGAAGCTATGTCTTCTGGATTCGAAGTGAAGCTATGTCTCCTGGATTCGAAGCTCCCTCTCTTGATGGATTCGAATTGTAGAAAGCTTCAATCGATTCGAACTTAAGATATCGTTCGAATCGATTCGAAGTACAGCTAACTACTTGGTCCGGCTGGATTCGAACGAGAGCCCCTATGCTGATGGAGTCGAAGCAAGGGAGAGCTGATGGAGTCGAGGCAATGGAAGTTCGATGGATTCGAACTGGTTCCTGGCCAATCGATTCGAACTAAGGGTGGCCTACTCCATCTTTTGTCGACGATATCTTGAGCATACGAACTCGGATTGACTTGAAACTTGGATCGTTGGTTCCCACGGCTTTGCTTGACGTGCCTTATCAATTGTAGCCCGATCCGGACTTGAACAAATTTTATCGATATCCGTAGCGATCCTTACGCGTAACCGACTTCCGAGACGATCTGTCACCGGTATCTAGCCAAGTCCTTGGTGTCACGGCCTTGCCAAAAGGCGGGATAACAGCAGCTATATTAAATGCCAATATCTATAGGGTAGTGGCTAGGGTTGGAAGTTTGAAATACATAATTCTCTTTATTTGCATATTTCAAATGCACGTTTTTGGTCGTATGACTTCTATAAACGTCGAATTGCGAAGATCCTTTGATGGAGCAACTCATCGTAATTTTCTCTTTTTGACGGTAGAATTCCATCAGAATCCGAGATTGTGCCCCCACAAGGCTATTATTTGGCATTTTTAAGTCATACGGGCTACTAGAACTTTTGATCTCAAGAATTATTCGACCGCGCAACTCGTACGATTTTTCATGGCCCAGGGACACTTTCTATTCGTCTAAATCCTCTAGTGCCTATTAGTGCATTTATATCCGTGAAATACATATAACTACTGAGAATGCTAGACAATACATCATATAAAAATTAGGGTCATTACATATTATATGTGATAATTATATAGATGTTCATTTTTATTATGAAATGGACACCAATATTCATTTGATACGGTATTTTTTGGATTTTTGCTTATATCGAATAAGTTATGAACACAATGATAATTTTACATTTTACACTTCAACTGAATTGTTTCACAAAATTTTAATTGTACTTCCTTTTTGTACCCACGTACGCGTATTGGCATATGATATGATAGAGTTAGGTTTTTACTTAGGGGAAATCATGCTATTTGATTATATAAATTAGCTATTGTTGTAAATCTTGTTCAAAATGAAAGTGTGCTTTTTGGTTTTGTTTCATTCTATATGTATGATATATTAAAGTAATGTTAAGAGCACATTATTACGTGCAAAATAGAAATCCCTTCGATAAATTGTTCAGATGATCGAAATTATGATATAGTTTGTTACCATGACTATTGGATCAAAATAATGAGCACTTATTCTTAAATGTTCCCAGTCACTTCATATTTTTAGAATAAGATATCGATATACTGACATGACTATTGTACGTAACATAATCTACATGGTGACAATGACTTAATCATGGTTGTTGGGGGCATCGTACATTACATGCTTGTAATTGTTTAGAACAATTTTGGAACAACTCACTTAGTGAATTTTGTAGGTTATTTTTCTAATTAAAATAAAAGACCTCATATGATGATGTGCAATAGTCTTTCGACTTGAGAGTAATATGAATCTCATGTATGGAAACTTTGACTATGGTCAATCATGTTATATTAGCTCACATTACAACTATAGTTGGGTATATTTCGAAATGCATGAAGTGAACCACAACTCAAGAGATGATATGTCTTCTTCAGTTAGAAGTTTGGTGTCACTACGATTGAAAGCCAACCCAAAATCTAAATCTATAGTAATTAAATTACCATTTTCTCTATTTTTTTAAAGTTAATTTTCTTTCACTCAAATTTACCTTGCAAATAATTTTGAGAGTTGAAAATGTTTTTTAGAAGGCGATTCCGACAATTAAAGGTTTGACACTTAGTTACCGACATTTGGTAACAAATTTATTTGTCTTATATATAATATTGAATTCATAATATACGCATACAATATATTCGGCCATGTGAAACAAGTGTGAAGAGGACAATTTTAAATTAATTTAAAATAAGCATAGATATGTTTATACAACGTACAAATTGATATATTTTTACATATATGATTAATATATTCCATAAAATTATAAATGTTTACATAATTGTATAAATAAGTATTTTGGACGTGTGATTTTATATACATACATACATAACATACATTTCATACATTATTATAACTTATATATACTTATGAAAGTATGAATTAGATATTTTGATTGAATATTGCAAACACATATATCGATGTTGACATGTGAATAATTTCTTATACAAATAGTGTTTAAATTAAAGTATGCATATACATACATACATATATGTGTGAGCGTGTGCATATGTGTTTATATATATATATATATATATATATATATTTGTGTGTGTGTATTCAATTATACATGTTTTGCAAAAAATAATGAAAATAATATTCAATATTTATCTTAGAAATTATTATTTTTGACATATATTAGTATGATATATATATATATATATATCTATGTGTGTGTGAATATATATATAATAAATAAATAAAAATATATATATATATATATGTTTAACTCTAAACCACTCAATTTCACACTAAACAACCGATTGGTCATATATGGTTAGTCGACTTTCCCATACTTAGAAATAGGAAAACATAACAAAAAAGAAACGCATTGAATTTATGCATGGTTCGGTCGATTAACTAAAGCAGTTAGTCTACCGACCAACTGATCAGTCGACTAGTTTACCTATTCCTGTCGACTGGCTTATGCTATGACTTAAAGCTAGTTCCATTTAATCATTTTCACATATATCTATAAGTATATTTATTTATTCACCTAATGATGTATTAATTTAACAATAGATGAATAATCTCACATGAGGCTAAATGTATGAATGTGTGTGTATGATAATATGCATGTGTGTCTACATTCAAAAAAAAAATTATGTATATAGTGCATGCTTGCATGTATATTATATTACTAGACGTCCATATTTCATTTACACAACACAAAAAACACTCATAAACACACACTCACACACGCATGCATGCACACAATATATATATATATATATATATATATATATATATATTCAATTATGTTAGCATAGTGATGCTCTTGAACATTGTAAGAAATGAAAATCAAACTCCCCAACACAAAATGTTCGCATCAACTAAGGTTTATTACATAATGAATGTTAATTCAGACTAACTTAAAAGCTTTATTATAATATAAAAAGCATTTTTTCACACAAACACACAATTGATTTTGGGAAACTATTCAAAAAGAATTATTTTGAAATTCCCCTTATACCCTGATGTGAACAACCCCTGATTTCAATAATTGTATATGAGCCTTTATGTGATATTGCAAATAAATTGATAAATACTGTAACAACCCTGTATTTTACAATTAATTTTAATTTGATTTTTCCAAATTTAAGAGCTTTATTTATGAAAAGAATAAATGTTGTTATTGTAAATATAAAAAACTTTGATTTTGTATGTGGATTTGAATTCCAAATATGACTAAATTTAATATTTCCAGAAAATGTGAATTTTGGTCAAATAGTCAAATTTCGACTTTTAACTTGAAAATTTAAAAATTTGAAATTTATGAATTTTATCTTTTATTATAAAAATATATTTAATAACTTGAATACTGCTTTTCGTTTCGTTGCAAACGGATTTAAATTGCAAAAGTTATACTATTTTCAATATTGTGTGTATATTGGGTTATTCAGCAATATTCTTTATTTTAAAATTATATAAATGACATTTTTATTTGATATATTTTATTCTAATTTGTACATTTATGTTATATAAAATATATTTTGGCTTTTAAATATTTTTAAAGTAAGGTAGGAATTTTTCCAGAGTTAGTAGTATTTTTCTTGCAAATTTCCATGCCCTGTTTGTAAATTTTAAACATTTTTCTTTAATCCTTTTCTATTTTCTCCAATTTAATTATCTATTTTATTTTGAAAATGATAAATAAATTATTTTAATTCAAATTTTCACTTCATAATATTTTTATAATGAAGTGTATAGTTTTTCAAGACTGACAGTGATTTATTTATAATTTTTGAACACTGTTTGGTATTTTAAGTAATTTTCTTCATTCTTTTTATATTTTTCCAAAATTTATTATTTGTTTTCTCATATTTATAATTGATTTCGGTTTGTAAATTATTTTTCTGAATATTTTTGTTTATATAAAGATTAAAAAGAAAAGAAATATGAAAGGTTGTAAAACACTTTGAAACTTAAGCCCTTTTTTGTCCAAACCCTTCATTTTCTTTAACTCCTCAAATTTTGCCCTAGCCATCTAAAACCCTAGTGTAGCCGCCACTTTTTGTTTCTCATCTTTTCACGTGAAAAAAAATCAGCTCCTCATTTCTCATGGCTTCATCCAAAAATAGGTAATGGCCTCTCCTTCTTTTTCTTCTTTTCTCTTCATTTTCAATGATTTTTGTCATGTTTCTCTTGCTTTGCTTGGCCTAACACCTCCACCGACCACCACCACTTCCTTCCCCACACCATCCACGACCAAACCCCCTCCTCCTCTGACCATGACAGGCCATGCACTCCTTTTGACTAAAAACCACACAAAACCTTGCACAAATCCCTTAAAACAATGCATAGCCACCACTAGTTGCAACATACCTTCGCCCACCACCTTGGACACCACCTCTACCCGCCACCACCACCTTGCTACCACCACTACACATCACCATCTCCTCTGTCCAGACCTGTAGCAAGTCACGGCCAAGCCTAGGACCTTGTAGACCGAGCCAAAGATGAACCAAAACTCCACCATATTGCATAAAACTCTTCACATGCCTATGTTGTAACTTCCCCATCATCTCTAGCTTGTAGCCGTGCATCCCTTGGTCCAAACCAGACCCAAACCATGTCCAAACCTGAACCAAAACATTCCCTAGGCCATGCAAAAGGATAGAGAAAGCAAGGCAAAAGGTTTGACATTCAAATCTCTTTTCGTTTAAAAGTTATTCCATTTCAAGTGCATTGAAATTGTGTTTGTTTTGATGTATGTTTTGGATTGTAATACAAGAGTTGTAGCTTTGGATCTTGCTCTCCACTCAAGTCCGTAGTCTTGTCATCGTGCTTTTGTTCCATTATGTCATTGGTTTTGATATCTCCAGCACAAACAGGTGAGTTATTCTCACCAGACAATATGTACCTATATAACTGATAAACCGACACCATTTGAATCTGTAATGTATATCATCATGTTATATATGTTTATATTATTATCATATGATGTTCACACCTGTTATTACACTTATTATATCATATGTTACTATTATTTAATGTTATTCTATTATTTATATCTGTTATCACCATTGCAAGTTCCATGTAGATTAGAATCACTATGGGTTGAAATGATACATACCCGAACGGACTTTAGAATAGGGAAAAATCGTTATGGGCTGAAATGATAGGCCTGAATGATTTTTATTTAAATTATTTTAACTTGGGATTGTGGGTTTGAAATGATAGAACCTGGATTTTTCTTTTTTAACTGCGGATTGAAATGATACATATCCGTATCACTTGACCTAGGTTAGAAAATTATATACAGGCCCGTGGTTATTTTATAAAGTGTTTTGAATATTTTTAAGTATTTTAAAAATATAAATTTATGAAATTTGATTTAAACAGATTTTGAAATATTTTGAATTAAAGAAATTATGATTTTTCTATGTGTTAAAAATGTAATTAATGAATGGTTTAACTGGATTTTTGAAATATAACTTAAGTTGGAAATTTGGAATTTTGGTTAAAAATGATATTTAAGTTATATAAATAAAATGGATATTAAATTTTATTTGGAAATGGTAAATATGATAATTTGATAAAATTTGAATTTAAGTGATTATTAAGTATTATTGATTTTTCTATGAATTTAAGTGGTTAAATAAATGAATGTTTAAAAGTGATCTTTTAAAATATAACTTGACTAGGAAATGTGAAATTTGGTTTTAATTAAAGGTTTAAGTTAATTAAATAAAATTGGAAATTTTGTTAAATTGTGAAATGGTAATTTAAATTTGAAGTGTTAAGTCTATTTGTTGAAATGTGAAGAATTGGAACTTTTACACTTAAACTTATTAAGTAAATTGTTGAAAATTGGATTTAATTATATGTAAAGTTTAATTTATGAAAAAACGTGTAAAGTTCTAATTAATGAAAGAAATATGTAAAGTTTAATTTATGAAAGAAACGTGTAAAGTTCTAATTAATGAAAGAAATATGTAAAGTTTAATTTATGAAAGAAACGTGTAAAGTTCTAATTAATGAAAGAAATATGTAAAGTTTTACCTACTGAAAGAAACATGTAAAGTCTTAATTAATGAAAGAAACATGTAAGTCTTAATTTGTGTAATATTGGTTTAAAATAATAAATGCCCCTTTTGTAATAAAATGTAAATTAAAACGTACATTCGATAATGTAAGTTTAATTAGTGTAATATTGATTAAATGATAAATGCTCTTTACTGTAATAGGAATGTAAGTTAAAAAGTACATTTAATATGTAAGTTTTAATTAATGTAAATGACATATTTTAATGACTAAAATAATAAAGTTTCTTTATTGTAATGATAATGTAAGTTAATAAGGTACTCTTAACTTAACATAAGAATTTCAGCATTAAATTGGATATTACAGTAACAAAGTTTATTTAACTATAAGGCTATGATAAAATGACCATGTTAAAAATTTGTAAGTATATAAATACTTTGATTATATAAAATGTTAAATTGGGAAGTATTACATTCCAAAAATGCTATGATTCCTTAAGGTTACATTACCAAAATGCTATGATAATTTAAAGGAAGATTTCAAGTTTAATAAATTAAAGGAAATATTCAATGATTTTGAAATTTGGGTTTTATTGAAATGATATATTATTGAATTGGTTTTGAAATGGAAATGATATATTTTTGAATTGGTTTTGAATAGATATGTTTTGGTTTTGAAAGTATGTATTAGTTTGAAATAAATGATATGATTTTGAAATGGTTTAAAGGATGTATTTTGATTTGAAACATAAACTATTTTTAAAAGTTATAACCACGGGTTATAATAACGATTGGTTGGCAAAGAGACCGAGAACGGATATGGACATACTCTCTGTCGATACCGAAAACCACTTTGACAACCGTGTACGCGGTGGAGATTCCAGAATGAAGTAGGATGGTGGCGACGTTCTTAAGGTATGTTACGTGGACCCAACTCCCGTGAGTTGGCATAAGGTGGCTAAAACAGGAGCGATCTCGGACCAGTGAGGTAGCACCTCTTCTCGGACACATTTCTTCGATATTATACTCTTACTTGTGATTGATTAGATGGCCATCCTCCGATTTGGGAGTGTTGTTCAAGGTGGAACGGTAGTGGCTGCTATGCGTATCCATCAGTCCGTGTGCGTAATTGGTATATCTACCCTGGCATTGCCTAGTTGTGCCGTGTCACCTACCATATCGAGCTTTACTACGATTATGATTTTAAGATCCGACCGCATTAAGGTTCTCCATCCCCTTAACGCTATTTTCTATATGATTATACTTTACTTATTAGACATTATTATAATAGCGAATATTACTACATAGTAGATATTTTAACGGATCCTTAGAGGATGGGCGGTCCCAAGCATCTTCTAAGTTAGTTGTACCTTTATTACAGTTCACTTGAGTTGGTTTACATTATATAAGTGTATATTGTCCTGAGTCGAGTGTTTTGTGTTTTGCTTTACGCTCGGGTCAGCCTGAGTATTCACAGATTTGGATTTCCACCTTCTGGAGATTTGAATCGCTGGAGATTATTTGCTAGTCTTGTTCTATCAACTTCGGTTCCGTTGTTCTATTCAGCCTGTACTTGGTTATTGTATTGAGACTTCTACTGTACTTTATTTCTTATGTTGTATCTTATGTAACTCTGATATATTTTCATAGTAGCTTCATGAACTACTATTTCTTTTACTTCCGCTGCATTATTTTACTCTATGTCTGTGATCTGTGATTATATTTATTTACTGTATATTCTGAGATTTGCCAAATTTTAATTACAACGCGGTATTTTGAGCAATTCAACTCCGGCATGAGTGTCTACCTATACACTTATAATGGATGCGAATGGTTGAAAATATCGGGTCGTTACAAATACAAAGGTCTACTCTTTGAATATTCATATTAGATTGATGTCTAAGTCAAGTGTGTCTATGGAAGGGGGTTTCTTAATTAACAAACATATTTATGAATATAATGTAAAATTAATACTCACTTGTGAAAAACTCTAACATGTTGTCGTTGTTAAACTCATGGAAAACCATATTGAAACCATAGATAATGGGAAAAATTATGAAACTAAGTTGTCGGACTGTTTCCTTGCTCAATGTCATGCGTAGCACATAACAGGCACAAATCTCTAAAGATAACATGAGACATGTATAGCCACTCTACGTTGAACAATTAAAAAGTTATATGATAAACATTCTTGTTTGGTAAGATGTGAGATTTCGAGGAAACTCAATAATGAGCAAAGACCTAGCTGCTCAAGATTATGTGCTCAATATGATTAGGCTCGTTAATAAACCAACACAATTGAAACTACTCTTGATCGAAAACTACAAGTTGATCTGTTGGATCACAGACTCCTCGGTTGATATGGTTGGAATATTTTACTACAATATGAACTCACTTAAGTTCGATATGGTTTAAATACAAAGTAATGTTGTACTATTTGCCTCCATGGAAGTGTATGCAAAATCCATACATGTTCTTTACTCTCATTTTTCCTAGGCCCAAATTTTTTTAAATTTGAACAGTTGTTCATTTGAAACCATTAATATAGGAGTTGAAAAAGTTATGGATAAAGGGAGGTTATACTTACAACGTGTTGTACAAAAGACTATACTATTTGCCTGTTTATTGTAAACGATAAGCGATTTTCATGCATATGGGATACTTTCGAAATGAAGTACGGGTGGTAAATTAGCTTGACCTATATGAATTGTTCGATAAAATCATTACAACTAAAACCGAATAGTACGAAATGTTAATGGGATCACCATCATTATTTTTTGCATACAAATAGTCATTTCATATAAGACACGAGAAACTCTGATGTTACCTGGTATCCTGACCCGGCTATATCGGACTGATTGCGTGAGACAAATTCGACTGTTGTCAAGAAGGATGACCACAGAGTGATGGCTATGGGACCTAGAAGTAGAGTTCAGATGATTATATGAAGCCAAGATTGAACGAAGTTGGTAGATAGACGATGCAGGATGCTTGAAATATTGATATTAGCTGGGAATAACAAGGGATCGACATGGCGTTGTAGAATCCTAAGGATCGGTATAATTGGTTATGTGAGGGATAGGCATGGTCGAAGTAAAGGAGGGACTGGCGTAGAAGGAAGCGTACGGATCGACATAGCCTTATGGAGCAAAAGGGATCATCGTAACTTTATGGATGATAATGGATCGACATAGCATTATGGATGATAATGGATCGGCATAGCACTATGGATGATAATGGATCGGCATTGCATTTTGGATGACGAGGGATCAGTATTATGTAATGGAGTTCAAGGAATACGCATGAATGGCATGTAAAAGGGATCGACATGATCTAATATGAAGGGATCGGTAGGAACAACTTTAAAATGGATTTGAACCAAAGATTAAGCAAAAGCACAAGCTCCACATATCCAATCAACATGATATTTGGAGAGCCATCTATTCTAAGCATGAAGAAGCTATCATAGGTATCAGTGCTTCAGAATCGACCAATGGATGAATCGGTATTGATCCATCTTCATTGGGATTTAGGCCTAGCGACCCCTATAGTGGGCCCATATGGATAAGAAGGCCATGCAGCCTAAGTTTCTGAGAGATTGATGGTCTCCTTCACCTATAAATACCGGCTTAAGGGGTCATTTTGAGGATCTTTACGCTGCTGGTTACATATTTCTTTATTGTAATCAACTTTCTTCCTTCTTGTTATTTGCTACTGTAATCAAGTTTATAGTGAATCAATAAAGAGAATATTAAAAGTGGACATATGCAGACGACGCCGAACCATTATAAATCCTGGTGTTCTTTATTTCTGTTTTGATTTGCTTACTAGTTTATTATATTCCTCTGTTTCAATTTTGATTTCTTCATTTATTTCTCTACATAAACCTATTCTTGGGTGTTTGTGACCAATTTGGTTGCAAATATGTGACAAAAAGGCAAAGTTTAAAATTTACAACCACTGGCATCTTTGAGTAGCGAAGAGGTGTTTGATATCGTAAAAGATTACTAAAGTGTACATGATATAGGAAATAAAGAGCAAAAAAATTATTGGTAAAAGATTATCACAACTAGCGCATGTGGAGTAAATTTTGGAAACTATAGTGTTGGAAGGATCTCAAACTTCGACATAATCTATACGTAATTCATACTAAAAAAATGTATTTGAGAGTTTCTTCCAAGTGATAATGGATGCGAATGGAAAAGCCCAAGATGATTTGAAATCAAGACACGATATCAAATACAATAGCAACTGTCATGAACTAAACTTGATCTCGACATCCAAACTTCATACGTTGTCTGTGTTATAAGTTGGGTTGTGCTAGCCTTGTAAAAATACTGGTGGCAGACTAAATCTTTGAAGTCCCAGACAGTATTGTTTCCAATTTGAAATGATTATTTGATATGAATGATCTTATATTTTATGGTCTGAAGTGTCATGATTGTCTTGTATTTCTCAATATTATTTTCTTGATGGCATTTAAGGAGCTTTTATCACCAAAGGATTGAATGCCCATAACAAAATTTAATTTATTTTACAAAAAGATATGCTCACCACTCTTCATTAAAATCATTTACAAAATCAGGAAAATAATATGCCAAAACTATTATGTAAACTGGAGAAAATATTTCTACCTAGTGTGTTAAAACCCACCATTTGTAACACCAGTAATCCTTGCATGAAATGTCACTCTGGTCCTCAAGTGACAAAGATGAAGAAATTGAAAGATAACAATATAGCTATATAAAAGTCGTCCATCATAGGTTCATAAGGAATCTCACAGCGGAATGAAAAATTAATAATATAAACATATACATGTGCATGACTAAGTGGATATTACATAGATAAATGATACATACAATATGTTTGTCATTGTAAAATATACTCCTAACAAATTGAGTTCAAATAATACATAAAATCCCATATAATAAGTCTTGTATACATGAACATGTCTGACATGTAAATATGCAAAACTACTAGATTTATATAATAAAAGGATAATAGTTATGGCTTTAAAACTCGCCTCCAACTAGTAGTGTTTCCACCTCTAAGTCAACTACTCAAAAAATATATAAAAAAGTTACAACACGGAGGTTCGGGTGCAAAGTTTGGTGAAAACATAATATCACTAACAACATGATTACCAATATACTAATGTAACATGTACAATATCAAACGAGATCTTATGAGGTAATGAAACCACACCTCAGTATGTATCTTTTCCTACATACAAAAAGTTAACACACTTCTACATGGTTCTATGCAATATGATAAGTCTAACAAACTACTTAAATCACAATGAAACCATGAATGCGAAGGAAACAATACACCATATGGTAATGGGCTAATGATCCATCGACAAGGCCAAGACTTGTCAAGTACGGTAACTAATGTAATACTGATACGATGATATACCGAGGTATCCACCTCCTCATTACCTTTAATCATAGCACCCATTAATTGATACATCATGTGCCTCACCATTACTTGTAGAGTTGCATACAATAACAAAAGACTAGTAACCTAAGGCAATCGAGATAGAACGTCTCCCATCTCTGACTTGACAGTACATGGATCTGCCAGACAAAGACAACACCTCAACCTATAGCCAATGCTTTAGCAATATCAAGCCCCATGGCTGAAGCCGAGGGACATAAACTAACTCTATATGCACACCGTATTGTATGAAATCATATTTCAAATACCCTATTTGTCCCATCTCAAAAACTACATAATGACTCTGTCAAAATCACCATATGAATGAAAGTGCATCGCAAGCATCAAACGCGCTTCCATGTCATTTAGCGTCATGTACACGCTTATCAAACTCCATCACGATGTTCAAATCTCATCGTGAAACTCTCATGGCCAGGGGAATAATTTGCTACCCAATCATTTGAATGGTTGGATCAACTAATCAGCAGATTTCTTGTTCAGTCAACTGGTTGGTTCCTACCAGTCGACTAATTGGTTATTCAATTAATTGATTAGTTCTAACCAGTCGGCTGAATATATGCCAAAATAGCCTATATTATTTTGGCTAGGGGTTGGACCCCAATGGTCGATTGGTTCGACTAGCCAATCAACTATTCGTCTATGTCAACCTAACAAACCTATTTTGTTGAGATGGAGGTGTTTATCGGCAGTTTTCCTTCTTCCGACCACTCCACACCTCATGTAAGGCTTGTTCTTGACCATTGGCTTCAATGATTTTCTTCATGTCACTGCAACACTTTGCATATATTTCTAGCTACTCATGCTCAAGCCTTTGTCGTGAGTTATTCTCCTTCCGGATGAGCACCTCTTCTCTACGGTAATTCGATGCATAATATTGGGGCATCGAAAATAGATCAACAAACCATGAGTATAATGATACAACTATTATCCAAACTCAGTCAAAACAATAGTACTTAACACAATGAAATCCAATAATAAGTTATCATATTCATTATATTCCTAGATATATTATTTCATTCACTATATACTCCAAACACTCATTATCAAACTTTTCATTCAAAGATTCTACTTTTATCTTGATTCAAGCACTAACCACTCATTTAATATCGATATGAAACAAGAGCATAAAGATGATTATATAGTATAGTAAGTCTTTCCTACTCACCAATTACAAGGAGAAATCACTATATCATACCCCCAAATAACATCTTGAAGCTTTCAACTTAGAAATATAGACTCAACCCTTGCCATTGCCAGCTTGAATAAATAAATTTGTAGATAATCTTCTTGCTTGAATTTGGAGTATTTATTTAGGTTTTTATGTTGAGATTTGACAAAATTATGAAGAGAACAAGACTAAGAGCTAAGTTTCCTCTTTTCTTTGAAGTGGAAGAAGAATGAAGGAAAGGGTATGTATTTCATAATGATAAAGATACTTTTCTGATTTATTTACTTAGTATGCCCTTATCTCTACATTATTATCTTATTTTAACAAGTTTTACATAGTTATCATATGTAAAGGACATAATGAACAAAGTGGAATCCATATTTTAAGTCACTAGCTTTAAACGAAACTAGCTATCATAATTATTATGTGTAGGAGATTCGAGTTATTACATTTCCTCCTTAAAACAATTTCATCCCCGAAATCATAAGAAGAAGGACAATGCATTGTGTTAACCCTATCGTGTACAATGATACTTAACACCTAGAAAATCATGCTAGCATACATAACAATTCATAGTAAACAAAGTTATTTCTACACTAGCATGCAATCCTTACCAATCAAATTGGAAAAATAATAATTAAAGAAGATGGAATCATACTAGTAAAAAATTCCAAGTGAAAAGCACACACCTTTCTTTCGGTTCCCAAGTACCATCCTTAGGATCCACACCCCATTGGTGTAACAACCTACAACTCTGGACACACTGATGCGAAGCCCAAAAGCGCCATTTAAACTTGCATCATGTCAAGAAGTACGAATCGTTAGGTTTTTGATGGTTTGTAAGGTACATAGTTAAATATAATTTTAAATATTCTACACTTTCAGATCTCACAGTGGAAGGAATAAAATATAAATATTGATAATAATCCAAATCATTACTATCTTAAAATAACAGTGATCCGTACAAGAAGCATCTGAATAAAGTCTTCATACAGAAATATTGTCTAACGAACATGTACAATAAGATACATATGAAATGAAAATATGCAGATATATCTCCAAGGCGCACAGTCAATTACTTCATAAGTTATATCCTCATAATACCTCATACTATCCTGTTATCATTTAATAGGTAAAAAGTGGGAAAAGTAAAAAGGATCGGATAAGGTATTGTGAGTAACCAATATCACTAGTGATATGGTTTTAATAGGCCATTAAACTATCATTTATAATCTATACAGCCTAAGGGTGTTCATTTGTATGTGTATACTACGTATAAGGAATCGGTCAATTTACACACTATAAGTTAATAATTTAATATGCTTAAATCCAGTAATAATCTATAAAGATTTGAACTCGAAGGTTGGACATTTAGAAACAGGGTAAACCTAAGGATACATCAAATATACAGTCTCGATAGTAAACCTCCTAACTATACATCGAGTAAACATTCTTAATAGTAAACCTCTTAAGATCACACAAACCAAGTATACATCATAGTGCCTAAGCACATATGATAACCCGCCCTTCGTAATACCTTGAATCAACGTTGAATGACAATGTATGACCCCATAATACCATAAAAAACAAGTACATTAGGGTAGAATTAAAACCAAACATCCTAACAAGCCATATCAATAAAGTCCCATAGTGGAATATTAACATATAAGATATTGAATATTCGTAAATTGAACGGGATAATAACATATAAGAAACTGGGCTAGCGAAAGCAAGTGATAAATGCATATCAATAAAAAAAGTCAGAATACATCAACTCCATTTGTATGGAGTTCTAAATATAATATCTAATACATCAAGTCTCGTATACAAATAACATACCTGTCATGTACTACTACAACACAAGTTCACATACCCAAAATATCGACATTAAGCCTCTAGAATGCTCCAGCTGTCCTATAAGCATATCTCCGAAACCACCCAACTCCCAAACTACTCAAGCGAGTACCCGAGAGTTATCATGACATGAATAGAAAAGGACAAAATGTGGGTCAGACTTAAAGCCTAGTGTGGGGGTAGCTGCCTCAAAATATTATACATCAAAACTATATATATATAATAAGAAGATACAACGGTATGACCAGTCCCCTCTAAAAATGTGGTTCAGGGGTAATCCAGATCGCACATAAACAAGTACAGTAAACATATCACCAAGGATAAGGGATCAAACCTCACCCCGTTCTTCTCCTACTAAAAAGTCAGCACATCATATTATACTAGTAATACTTAAAAGCCTATATGCATATATGGACCATGCTATACTACTCGTGTTAGCTAGTGTAGGGACAGTGATATCCCTAAGGACAACCGCCTTTGAGCATAACCTATTTAGGTCGACCAACATGTAAAGAATATCACATAATACACGGATTTTGTGTGGTGCCAACGCTTACTAACTACGGGCAAGATGTCAAGGCCCCCCTTTAAAGTCAACCCATTGCGCAAAGTGGATCTATATGTACATCGGTGCCAAGTAAATAATAAACAAGGACTTCACAAATGAAATTTATCACCTACTATCTATCACAAATCGTCTACTCAAACGATATATCAAAAATCATTAATAATATAGAATAATATAAATCATATATTATACGATATAACTAAATCGTCTAAAATATGATATAACAGCCATTGGACTATAGATGGAGTCCTTTGGACCTTGCATGATCTACCTTTTTTTGACTACCCATATGAGAGTAAACCAAAATAAGGTAGTATCTAAATATAACATGGACTGTAAGCCATATCACAATGCAATAGACTCCAGTTCTCATCTCAACCTCTACTATAAGCATGGGTAAGATGTGATCTATTTTTGACAGTCGTCGCCACCTGTCTTCGAACATGCTCCTGGATCTCATATGCAAGTCATGCAATTATCCTGTGGTATCATGGATTGAATCACTATATACCAATACTACGTGGATAACGGGCGTATCCTGTATAATGTGCTATTGATGGCTTAAGTCGTCCCACTGAAGCCTTATAAAACATATTATATCCTAATCATTTGTATCAAGTCACTAAAGTTAACATGCAATTCTATTCCATCCTAATGAGTTGTAACATCGTCACGCCTCGTAGATTTCGTCTCGTTGGCATCGAGTGAAAACATTGTACAAGTTCCACCTCTCTTCAACACCATTTTCCTTCTACTGAAATCACTCTAGAGTCTTTCCTTGCTTTGCTTTGAGTCCAATGATTCTAGGTACTCATAGAGATCTCCTAAAACCCGCCGACCATGTATCACAAGGATCACATTGAAATCTGGTATAAATTACCTGGACTTCATTTAATCAAAACATCTGCCTTACCTTGCCCCGAACCATGTCTGAGGCTTAGTCATGATCCGGATTGGCCGAATCTAGGTTCGACGTGTACCATCCTCGTACTGATGCCCATGGCAGTAATGCCTTGAGACATTATTGCCAAAGGTTGTAGCGTTACACTACTGCCAGTGGGCCACTAGGCAACAATGTTTTACACTACTACCCGTGAATAATGTTTTACAGTACTGCTCATGGAAACAATGTTTTTACACTTTTGCCACTAGGTGGCGGTGTTTATGCACCGCTGCATTGCAGCAACACACATTTCTATGCACTACTGTACGCAGCAGTGCATGCCTTGCCCCGAATGGAATCCGGGACGGCATCAAGCTCCGACATGGCCGGAGTGAGGTTTAAGTCGTGCATTTTCAACATTTTCCCTTCAATTCGAATTCTTTGCAAACCTCTAACCTTTTTGCTCCATATTTCACATATACATAACCACTTTCAACAATTCAAACCATAAAACAATTCGTTTTTGTTATTATATATTTTCAAGTACCCATGTATTTAAATAAACAATTCAAGTATTAAATATTCAGAGCCCATTTTTATTCTCCAAATATTATCTTTTAAAGTCTAATACCTATGTCTACTAATTTATAAAATAGTGTATCTATTTTATAAAATACATCTCTAGCTTATTAATCGTTTTTAAGTTTTTTAATACATAATTTCTTTAATGAAAATTAGGTATTCATCTCATAATTATTTTATAAAACCTTATAACCATTTTATAAAATATTCCTTTCACTTATAAAATTATTTCTTTTCTTAAATTATATTTAAAAGTGATAATTAGGCTTCATTAAGCCTTAAGTTAGTTTAGTAATAAGTGTAGAGCTCTAAACTCACTTAATTAGCTTGCTAACTTTTCAAACTAATTCAAATGGTTTAGTTTATATGAACTAATGATTTGTTCATTTTCAAATCATGTAACTAACCTCAAATTAACACACAATATCACACATCATTATTTAACTAATCCCAAACCAACTTCATAGCTTACTAACTCTTTAAAAATTGGCAACTAAGGTCTCTAATTAATAAAGTGTTAATATATTCATGTTTACTAATTAAACATAAGCCTAAATCATCTCATGGCTTTCTCTAAATAACTTCATACAACTTCATAATAATTAATAAATTAATTTATGAAGTTTAACAAGTAAATAAAGTTAGAGAATCATCCCACTCACGCATCTTCACCAAATCAAGCTTCAAATCACCAAAACTCAATTCTATCCCTCTTGAAATTTGAGATGAAGATCCAAACTCCACTTTAGGCTAATCCAATAACGGGTATTGTAAGGAATAGAAAGAGAATAATTATAGTAATTTTATCGAGAATTATAGGAATTTATTTAATCATGGATTAATGGAACGAGAACAAAGTATTAAAGGATGGTTTAGGAAAGTGTTTAGGAGATGGAGATGAAATGTATCATGGAATGAAAAATGAATAAAGAAGGTAGACATTTATAAGCTAGCTAATGCACCTTAGCCCTAATTCCTTTCATCTTAAAAAAATCACTGTTCACTCCCAAAACATAACAACTCCAACTATAACCCAACTTATACTCATTTTTCTCGTCACTGTATTGAGGTCTCAATGGTAGTAGCCTTGACTTCCAATTCATTCATCTCTAATAGTCGAGTAATTTGGATATACGGATATTATTGATTTAATTTTAAATAAATTATTTAAATATCCAGTTGTTAAAATGTGGGTTGTTACATTCTTCCATCCTTAAAAGAATTTCATCCTTGAAATGTTAATAATGGATTAATGACTTCAACCCTTTAATCCTTTAAGTCCAACTAATTTAGAAAATTTTGGTAGTACCTCCTTTGCATGATTAGGCAGTAGTTCCTTTGCATGATTAGCATTTCATTTTGTTTAACTTTTATCATATCAATCTTTCTGTTTAATTTATCTAATTAGTTGTATCAAATCACTCTAGATTCTTCTATATAGAATCAGATCAAGATGATTTTAATGGATATATATATAGATTAGCTTTTATTAATCTTTTAGACAAAATCAGATATATGTGATTTCAAATCTATACGTGTAGACTCATTTTTACTCATTTAAATTTGTTCAAATCTATTACATAAAATCAAATTTATTTGATTTAAGGGTGAACTTCAATCGGTCTACCCTCTCCCGACTAATAAAAATCTCTATCGTCAAAAATATTATTATAGGGTTTTTCATATAATCTAATTCATATAACTCTTTAATATAAAATCATTAATTTAATTTAAAATTTACACTTAAAAACAAGTAGATTCATAGATAAAATTTAATGCTAATCTATATCGTATTCGTTTCGTAGATAAACCCATTCACCTTAATTTGCTGCATTTGTAGAAATTCCATAATCATTTCCCTGGTTCTATTGGATTTGGCTTCTCTTCTCCTCTTAGCTTGAAATTGTTTTGACTTGATTTTCTCACTTCTTTTCAATTTTAGTTTCTACTTTTATTTATAGATTTGATTTAATATTTGTTTGGAGAGATCTATTTTAAATTTTGAGGAAGAAAAAGAAGAAAAATAGAGTTTAGATGAAGTGGTGGCTATAGGATGAAAAGAAGTAGAGGATGGGGTGAACTAAGGTTAGGAAATTCCCTTATATAGGCATAAATCCTGAAACTCTCTCAGCCCCCCTTTGGCCTTGACCCGTTTTATTCTAAAATGCACGCTACTATGAACAAGTTATATCTCCTTCATCCGGTGTCCGTTTATGATGTTTAATATACGAATTTGGGTAAGAAAATACACTTAATGCAATGAAAAAGTCATATTTCAAAAATACCTTCATTTATAAAAACTCGATTTTTAGCTTTATGTAAAATTACCAAAATGCCACTTTTTATTAAATATTTATGTTCATAAAAAAATACAGGGTGTTACAATTGGACTTCAATAAACTTAACAACCTTGTTCTGAAGTTGCTTGAGCCTAATCTTACTAATTCGAATTATTTCCTTAGGCATAGGGAACTCCAACTCTACATTCACTTATTATAATTGGCTTGGCTTAATAACCATGCTTGAATCATGCACACATTAGCGCATGTGCAAAACATGGAACATGTTGTGTGCACCAGCCATCTTTTCAAGAAGATCAACAATATATAAAGTTTCATAATCCTTTCCTCTATAGGAAAACCTCTAACAAACATTGGCGCAAGCTTTCCCAAATTGCCAAATCTCACAAGTCTTTTCAATGGTGACGTCTTCACAAATACCATATCACCTATGATGAACTTTTGATCGATGCATCTCTTACCAGCATAAGATCTTCATTGGTCCTGAAACATCTTCAACTTTTTCCATCTCAAATCTACTTTCTTCAAAGTCTCATGGATTATATCTAATCTAAGTTTTACCTTATCCGTAGACTTCCACCAGCATGTTAGCATTTACAATATAGCCCTGCAAAGCTACAAATGATGTCATTTCTATACTTCATTGGTAACTGTTATTGTACACAAATTTGACTCGAGGTAAGTGAACCTCCCATGGTCCTCCAAAATCAAGTATGCAAGCTCTCAACACATCCTCAATTACTCAATCCCATGATTTAAGCTCTTTCAAAACTCACCCTTAAACAGTGGGTCATGATCATCCACAATATTAAAAGGTACACCATGCAACCTTACTACATCCCCTACATACAATGCACAAAAGATTGAGCTGTTCCAGTAATGTGAAGATCCCGTTCAACCCATAAATTCTCCATGAATTTAAGTTTAAAAATTATGATATTATCACCAAAATTCAGCATTTTCAAGAACAAATCCAAGTATATAATCAAAACATGAATTCCAAAAAATAGATTTTCTGACTTAAATTGATTCTCACTGTAATATCCAAATTTCAAGATATTTAATAAATATTTCCACCTGAATCTATTTTTAAAAATGATATTACACACATGCGAACATTTTTCATTCAGAGATTAAATCCTAAAAAGGTCTAGGTGGGATGATTTTGGATTTTTAAATAGGTTTTAGACTTGTAACCTATGAACAGAACTTAAATACAGACATGCACATCATCATTCCCATATATATACAGACATACAATCATTCAAACACATTCCAGATCATACTTCAAGCATCAATTACAATATCAAAAGATATAGGCAGATATAAGGGAGTTTGCTCACCTTGATTTCCAGAATAAACAGAGCTTCCCTTTTATGCTTGAAACAGGCTTGAAAAAGTTGCAAGTTGAAATCTTTCTTCACTTGATCTCTGGTTTAAATTGTTGTTTTTAGGTAATATTTTATTTGAGTTTTAGGATGGTATTACTTTAGATTTTTCTTATTTGGAATGGACGAACTAAAATGGAAAGGCTGATATAAAAATGAGTTTACAAGTGATATTTTATTTTGTTTGTACAAAAAAATCAGGGATATTTGTTGCTTTTGTTGGCTGATAGGTTCATTTGTGTGCCAGCATTAATTATGTTGTACAAAACTATATTTTCTTTCATTTCGTTTGTACAATGCA
This sequence comes from Allium fistulosum, assembly GCA_030737815.1. Classification (NCBI taxonomy): domain Eukaryota; kingdom Viridiplantae; phylum Streptophyta; class Magnoliopsida; order Asparagales; family Amaryllidaceae; genus Allium; species Allium fistulosum. The sequence continues at coordinate 839,496,881 of CM060906.1, forward strand.
TGAAGAAGTTTGTGGCTTCCTTTACAAGCTTCTCCACTTATTTTTTTTGTTTTTGTTTTGTCTTCATACTTATCTTTTTACATATTTGAATATACTTCTACAACCTTGATTTTATTTCATTTATACATACTTGTATATATTTCATTTTCTTTTCTTTTGTCTTATTATTTTGTCTTGTAGGTGAATTTCTAGATTTTAATTTGTTATTAGATTTTATCCAATGTATTTACTTTTATATTTTATCTTATATAATTTGTATTTTTATTTTTAAACCATTTATTTACGATTTAAATTCAAATCAAATATATATATATATATAATTTTAAATTTACTCATATATGCCCAAAAATATATATATATATATACATTATTTAAATTTTAAATGATTTATACATAAATTATTTGAATTCGGGGAAACTCGCATCAATTTATCGATTAATTTCACAATTTTATTCAAAAATTAATTTAATTATCAATTTAAATTTATATAAAATCCGGGGTCATTACAACCTTCCCCCCTTAAGAGAATTTCGTCCTCGAAATTTGCCAGGGAGACACGAAGATAGATGAAAAATATTTCATCAAATCAAACTGAATATCTATTCTGTATTTGGCTTACCAAATCAGAATATCGATAATAGATACGAGAACGAATCTGTTAAATTCTTCTTTTTCACAAGATACTTGGGTTATCCAGATCTACGAAATATGCAGTGGCATTGGTTAGTTCGAAAGGATAACTAACCATTCGTAGAATATACTGGGACCTAAATTGTATTCATATATCTGTCTATTTTGGTGTACAATTTCAAAACTTTTAGTTTAGAAACTAAAGTATACCTTATCAACCATAGCAATCAAAGCAACCAATTCATCCAAACAAACAATTCTAACCTATTTGGAGTTTATGTCCCATGCAAATATATCAAATCTTCTTCCTGGATCTACCAGAAATTATAGAAGAATTGATAAAAGATAACGAACAAAAGAGATTGATAGAGAAAAGCTTGTTTCCTGTTACAGGGTATTGACCATTTATAGTCGTATTCCCCTATCCCCTATCTCATCCTCTTCTTACACTCATACTTACTATCAGTGGATAGTAAGAGAATTTACTGAGGCGTACGGACGAATATCTTAGGGATTACTCATTCTAGGGTATACTTCACCCTATCTCTAATGAGCTACTTAATGTGTTATACTCCTGAGCTAAAGTTCAACCTTCAGCTCTGATACCACTTGTGAAGATCCCGTTCAACCCATAAATTCTCCACGAATTTAAGTTTAAAAATTATGATATTATCACCAAAATTCAGCATTTTCAAGAACGAATCCAAGTATATAATCAAAACATGAATTCCAGAAAATAGATTTTCTGACTTAAATTGATTCTCACTGTAATATCCAAATTTCAAGATATTTAATCAATATTTCCACCTGAATCTATTTTTAAAAATGATATTACACACATGCGAACATTTTTCATTCAGAGATTAAATCCTAAAAAGGTCTAAGTGGGATGATTTTGGATTTTTAAACAGGTTTTAGACTTGTAACCTATGAACAGAACTTAAATACAGACATGCACATCATCATTCCCATATATATACAGACATACAATCATTCAAACACATTCCAGATCATACTTCAAGCATCAATCACAATATCAAAAGATATAGGCAGATATAAGGGAGTTTGCTCACCTTGATTTCTAGAATAAACAGAGCTTCCCTTTTATGCTTGAAACAGGCTTGAAAAAGTTGCAAGTTGAAATCTTTCTTCACTTGATCTCTGGTTTAAATTGTTGTTTTTAGGTTATATTTTGTTTGAGTTTTAGGATGGTATTACTTCAGATTTTTCTTGTTTGGAATGGACGAACTAAAATGGAAAGGCTGATATAAAAATGAGTTTACAGGTGATATTTTATTTTGTTTGTACAAAAAAATCAGGGATATTTCTTGCTTTTGTTGGCTGATAGGTTCATTTGTGTGCCAGCATTAATTATGTTGTACAAAACTATATTTTCTTACATTTCATTTGTACAATGCATGAAGATAAGTTTGTGGCTTCCTTTATAAGCTTCTCCACTTATTTTTTTTTGTTTTTGTTTTGTCTTCATATTTATCTTTTTTCATATTTGAATATACTTCTACAACCTTGATTTTATTTCATTTATACATGCTTGTATATATTTCATTTTCTTTTCTTTTGTCTTATTATTTTGTCTTGTAGGTGAATTTCTAGATTTTAATTTGTTATTAGATTTTATCCAATGTATTTACTTTTATATTTTATCTTATATAATTTGTAATTTTATTTTTAAACCATTTATTTACGATTTAAATTCAAATCAAATATATATATATATATATATATATATAATTTCAAATTTACTCATTTATGCCTAAATATATATATATATACATTATTTAAATTTTAAATGATTTATACAAAATTTATTTGAATTTGGGGAAACTTGCATCAATTTATCGATTAATTTCACAATTTTATTCAAAAGTTAATTTAATTGTCAATTTAAATTTATATAAAATCCGGGGTCGTTACAAGTAACTTTTACCGTTATAAAATGAGTGCTTCTTTTATTCGTCCTTGACACCTTGACAAGCCATGCACTTCTCTATTAACTTTGAAATATTGCATTTCATTCACCTCCAATAATATGTGCTTTTAACGTCATTGTACATTTTACTACAAATGGGATGAATAGTCATCCTTGAATGATTGCACTCTCTAAGTACTTCATCGATTAAATTTTCCACCTTGGTATACATGGCCTTCCATCTCTGCAAAGCCAAACCTTTACATCTATAGAGTATGGTCCATGTGGCTAAACTTCTCCCACTTCTTAATTCACTCAATGATCTCAACTATCTTTGCATCAATCCTTTGGAAAGATCTAATAAGATCTATAAAAGTTGGCTTAACTTCTAAGTCACCATAAACTAGGAAAACATCATAAGAAGGCTAGAAATCAAACCTTGCATTGTATTTCAAACTCCTTCATTCGGCCAACATAGAATATAACACTACATGCCTTGTACTCAATTCATCCACCACAATATTCCCCTTTCCATGACATAAGAAATACCGAAGTGATATGATGCTAGGAATTTTTCCACTATTGTTGCTTAAGGTTTAGAAACTTTAAGGAGAAAAAATATTTCAAAGATTTATGGACCATGAATAATTCAAACCTCTCGCCTGAAAAATAATGCCTCCAAATCTTCAAAGCAAAGAAAATGCTCGCCAACTCAAAATTGTGAGTTGATAAGAGAGATAGGGGTATCCCTAGGATAATTTTATAATAATTTTAAATTATTGACACTGTAGTAATATCTCATGCGTATAAAAGTTGTTTGTTTTCTATATATACTTGTTATACTATGAAATATCAATTAAACGATTAATTTAAGTGTGTTTAATAGAAAATGCTTAAATGATATATTATGTGATAATAATTACAAGGAGTTGTAATCATAAGAATACCGCTGAGCTTTAATACGGATACTCCACTATGATTATATAATTAAATCATGGCATAAGAATAATTGAGAGTTACAGTTGGGATTGAGTTGAAACATTGAAAGTGAAACAAGGTTTAATAGAGAATTCTCCTACCTAGTTGTACGAGGTTAGTATTATGTCAACTGTAATCAGCTCAAAGTCAAAATCTCTGGCCAAGGTGGTATAATTAATAATAAATGTTATCATTGAACTAGGGATTTTGTTCATGGACTAATCGAGTTGAATGTGGAAGATATTAGAATTTTGAACAAATCCAAATACCATAAATCCTAAAGTGATATAGTTCTAATGAAGAGAACCGGTGTATCTATTCATTAGAAAAGGTACTGCTTAAATTTACGAAATTAAATTTTACCACTAAGATTTGCAAGTAATGAATTAAGTAAAACTGCCAATTAAGGTGATGTGTGAACATCAGGAATCGAATTGTTTAAATATTAATCGTTGGCTAAATTCACATTTATGAGTTACACTGCTTGATTTAATTGATTTTTAACTGTTATAAATAAATTAAACTAATTAGTATTAGAATTATTAATTATTGTTGTATTTCTGGTATGGGATGTATTTAATAAAATAGAGTGGCCTTTAGAATTGTCCGAGGTGCTGCTAGTTATTTAATTGGTGCGTATATAAAAATTATATATATACGTATCGATATACGTATCGATGTATATATAAATTGTATAAATTACTAATGGGTTTTCGGTTAATTGGTCCATCAAGGACCTTATTTTTGGCCAACCAATATAGGGTTAAAATAACGGCTTTGGGTTTTGAAATGGTAGGAGAAAAACATGTAGACATATTTCTCCACTTCCTACTATAAATTCAAGCCTCAGCCTCCGCTTTTGTTTTTACTTTTTTTTGCTCCCTTCCCCTTTCTTACCAACAATACCGAGACAAAACCACATCATTTCAAACTCCATTCACATCAACAAAATTAAATACATCTAGATCTGGCCAATTGTCTTACAGTAGTGGATGAAGATTGTAACACCCCACACCCCTTAGTATACCGAAAAGAGCACACTAAAAGGCATGTTGCGTTGTAGGTATAATAAAACTAGCAGAGACTAAGATTCACAAGAAAAAATATATAAACAGCGAAAATAATAATAATAATAATTTAACAAAACCTCAGAATTACTTTATAAATCAAATAAGTCGCCAAATACCAAATACATCAAATGTCAAAATAACCTTACGTGTCTTGTGAAAATCCATAGTATCAAGAATATCAGAGTATAATATATCCCTCACAAAATGCCAGCTCAACAAAAAGAACTAAAAACTGAAACTGAAGAAAAGAAATACATGATAGAATCTCCTCCGAAGAAATCTCCAAGCAACTACAGTCTACCGTCCTTACCCCTGATTGCCTATGGGGGAAAAGGGGAAAATGGAGGAGTGGGTCAGACTAAAAGTCTGATGAATGATAGTAATTACTAGAATCTTTAAGCAAAGTAAAAGTAAAAGACTTTACAACAGTTCTAGTATATAAAAGAAAACAAAGGAAATAGAGAAAAGGAATAAGCTGGAAATAAATACGAATTAATTCGATTAATATGATTGACTAACTTTGATTGTTTGCACTTGTCTTTGATCGCTGCTTTGATTAGGCTAAATTCTTAATCCTATAATTAGGCTGAAATCCTAATTCTACCCTTTGATAGCCTGCTACTCCATAGACCTACTACGGACTAGACGCCATATAGCTCCCTACACAGAAGGCAATGGTGTCTACAAAAGACACACATACTAAGCGCTTGGAACTCATAAAGATTACTGAGCACCCGAATGGAAGTCTCTCGCGTAACCGCCACCATGCTCATGTTACCTATTGTTCCACCTATTTGGTCTTCTTATTACCTCAAGCTCCAGCATAAGCATGCCCCTTGTCTCACTTCAGGATTATGTGAGACACCTCGTCTCACTTTAGGGTTATGTGAGACACCTCGTTTCACTTCAGGGTTATGTGAAACACCGTGTCCATAGAAATAATAGGGGAAATGCTGTTGGTATTGGCCCATCATCCAAACAATATCTAGTTGCGCCCCTTGCCCAAATCCGCATGATTTGAACTTCTACTTATTGACCATTTACTACCGTTATTAACATAAGTGTGCCCCTCGTCTCACTTCAAGGTTATGTGAGACACCTCGTCTCACTTCAGGGTTATGTGAGACACCTTGTTTCACTTCAGGGTTATGTGAAACACCGTGTCCATAGAAATAGGGGAATGTTATTTGGTACAGGTCCTACTTTAATTCTTTTCTTATTAACTTAGATAAATTATTTAAATAAGCCTTTACTTTTGTTCTTACTATATGTGCTTATTAATTTATCCTAAGTCTTAAAATAAGCCTCACTTTGTTCAATTTCTTATTATAACCTACGTTATAATCATGCTTATTACTTAACTCAAGGTCTAAGTGTAAAAATAAGCTTTTTTCATCTTATACTCTTTTTAGTTATGATTCTAAGTTATAACTACGCCAATTATCTTTAATTAGTCCAATTCTAACATCAATATCATAATTAGGTTCAATTTCAGTCTTAATTCCATTTTTATTACAATCTTTACAATTTACATCTTATCTTCTGTTATTTCAGTATTCTTACAATTTTAATCCATATTCACATTTAATCTATTCCAATCCATACGCGAAGAAGAAATAAAAGAAAACCGAAAATAGAAGAAAATCCAAAGCATAGGAAAAAGATGTAAATAACGCATAAATAACAGTAAATAAATTAAAATACTGTAAATAAACTGTAAATAAATGGAAAAGCTATAATTAGCAGAAATAAACTCAAATTAGCTGAAAAGAATAGCTAAAAGAAATAGACTGAAAATAATTCTAAAAACTGTAAATAAACTACAAAAAAAGGTTATTCCAAAAATCATAGTGAATCTACAACTATTGCAAACCCTATTATTTTAAATTACTTAAAGGAATCTAAAATAATTACAATTACTCGGTTGTGGTCTTAAGCTCTTCCCTTTTGGTCTTCCCGGATCCGCTTGAGGGTATTAAAATATTTTTATTAAAAAGATTCTCTCCTTGGAAAATTATTCCTTTTAGGGTCCTTCCAGAAAAGGTGAACCCAAGCGGAGAAAATCTAGAATGAGAAAAAGTGTTAGGCCTAGGGTCTTATTTATAGGGGTAGAAGTGGATCTCAGACTGTTGGATTTAGGAATTGAATAGGATGCAACAACGTTATAAGCTGAATAGGAGCCGTCGGATGGAAGCACAAAGGGGCCAGATGAGCTGAAAGAATGCATATGACGAAGAAAATTCGCTAACGAACGTTTACAGGACGAAGGAAAATTTCCTTCGTCCATTAGCCAAGGCAGGTCGACTGGACGGTCGATCGCCCCTCCCCTAGGTCGATCGGTCGGTTGACTTAGGGCGCGGTTGGGTCGACCTTTTGGTCGACCTAGCCCATTTTTTTTTCTTGTTTAATTTGTAACTCTCTCATATTAACTCGGATTCTGACGTTCTATATATGGAAATTGACCAGAAAATTACCATGGACATAATGCTGCAACTCCTGTGGCTCAATTCTGATAATTTCACAAAGTTATTTTATCATTTCATTAATTAACGAATTAATTATTATGGGTTAAATTTTGGGATGTTACAAAGATTTGGTAGATCAAGGAGATAGTTTAGATCAACGTATGAATCCACGACATCATCTCATGTTAATAATTCATTTTATATCATACGATGAGTATTATATATCATGTTTATGTTATACCTTCCATATATGTCAATGCCTAAATTTATATATAAGTACTATAATTAATACTTAAGTTCACATCATCTTAATATTATAATATGTCCTTGATGTAAAAAAACTTTATATAGAGAGACATATAAATATGCGTGCGTGTGTGTTCGACAATAAAAAGTGATTTTAAAATGTTAAATTAGCTTATTTAAGTATTTTTTATAAATTAAAAATTGGTATATAATAAAATTTCAATGTAAATAATATATATGTTAATTTTATTTGTTGTAAGAAATTGTTTTTATTGCTCACGGTTGAAAAAAAGTTTTGTTTTATATTAATATATGTAAATGTCTGTGAATAGGTATGTGTGTATTTTGATTATCAATTTTATACTAAAAACTAATTTGGCTCTTGGTCTAAATTTGGAAAAAAAATGTTGCTAAAATATATACATTATATATATGTATATTTTTATTAAATATATACATACATATACATATATATATATATATATCTATGTGTGTGTGTATCTTTAAAATATACAAACGTATATATATTTTTTAAATAAAATTTTATTTTCGGCTATAATCTTATTTTAACAATGTTTATATATATGTATGTTATTTCAAAATAATACTAAATATAAGTATGTATTTTAAAATTTGAATTTAGATCTCAGTACTACTTTGATTTTGAACGTTGTTTACTAAGTCGAATTAGATATTTAAATTTCAAATTGAAAATAATGACTTAGTCAAAATTTATATATTTTTTTCAAAATTATATTTATGTACATTTATTTATTATAAATTTCGAATAACTTAATTGCATTACACAATAATTTAATATAGGCAATAGACATATATGTAAGAGCGAAGTATATATATAATATATATAAATCCTAGTATCTACTTGTGTATAAACTAGACCATGTACACTTTTGTTAAATTGCACATGCACGTTATACACATATAAGTGTATAATGTTACTCATAAATTATATAATTATTAATTTAATAAATTGATTAATTAAATAAATCAAAAATAAGAAAATTCGATTTTACTTAAATAATCAAGATTAGATCTAGTACAATCCATTATACTTCGTAGGTCTACGATGATCCAAATAGGGGAAAAACAAAAATCTACATATTAATACATTATAGACTGGCCCAATTCCATCAATGGTATTATAGCCCAAATGCTTTATGTGATTAAATTAACAACTTAATACTTATCGATGAGTATCTAGAATAGCAGTGCCTAGGATAAGGCTTGAATAGTCAAATATTCTCCTTTTGTTAGTTATTGGCCTTACCCAATAGGTAGAATAATTCCAAAAGTTTGGCTGATTTTCATAGGCTTAAATAAATTTGAGCCTTGGGCCAATTTATACAATTCAGATTGAAAATATAAAATATTTTTTAAATTTAAAAAGTTAATTAAAATATAAAATAAAATCTTATAAAAGTTATAAAATTGTTTTCAAAATTATTTTGAAATTAAATTTAATATCTAAGAAAATTATTGAATATTTGATTAATTAGATTAATTAAATAATTAATTAATTAAAAGTTAATTTTTAAAATAAGCATATGTATTGATTTACGTATATATATGTAACACCCCATATATTTTATAACCTTATTTAAGACATTTAATTAGTTAAATTAAATAATGTAAAGATTAATAGATGGAGATTTAATTAGTTAGAGGTAGCCATGCTATATTAAATGGGTTAACTAAAATGAATAACACTAAGTAAGGTGTTAAGAAATGAGAACGGTATTTTGGGAAATTGCAAAACCTTATACCCTAAACCCTAGTGACATGGGTAACTCATGTTTATTATTCTCATTCCATTAAAAAAGAAAATAGCTAAGGACGGCCACCATTTCCAATCTCAAGTGTAGGAGTAAGCTAAGATTCAAGAGGAAAGAAGAAATCAACTAAATCAACACTCAAAAATCTCATCTATAATCTCTAAAGCCAAGGTGAATAATTACTACATCCCTAATACTTTAGTTCTCGGTTTTATGGTTAGATCCGAAATGTTTTTGCTATAATATTTCCATGTTTGATGTTTTAAGATATATATGTTTATTGTTGATGAAATTATAAATGTTTATTTGTGTTTTATGATAATGTTTAGCATGAAAACCCTATTTAATGACATCCGAATACTTTGAAAATTTAAATATAGGTCTAGAATAATATTCTATAGGTGGGTTTTGATTTTCATAATTTTTCAATTTATTATGGATTTTATACAAATTTTTGAATGTAGAAAATTGTTTATTGGGTTTTAAATTATTTTCAGCTGAAATAATAATTGTTTGAGTTTGAGATTTTAATATATTAGGTAATATATTAAAATATATTTTCTAGAAATTTTCCAGAATTTTCCTTAGTCATTTGAGGGATATATAAAATTATTTAAGGTATGAGACTTAAATGTTTTATATATTTATAAAGGAGAAGGGGCATTTTGCAAAATAAAATGATTTATAAATTCTGGTAATTGTGGTAGCAAAATTCTGAAAAGTATTTTATTGACCAATGAGAATTTGACAAACAAAGGCAGGTTAGTTGAAAAGTTTCTTTTTTAAGTTTAAAGACAAAAAATCACTCTTTTTCCATTTTTCAATCCACACAGCTAAATACCTTCCGCCTCAGACCTTTCGTCTCAGTCAAAAGGTTAGCTTTCGATAAGGTCAAAGTTCAATGCATAAGGTATCAAGTAATTGATACGTAATGAATTGAATATAGCCGAAAGGTTCTAAGTCGAAAGGTTGATGGCCAAAAAGGGTTGGAATATAATTGTTTTATAAGTTAAAAGCTTTCGCCCACATTGCTTTCGAACTTGAGCTTTCGACTTGGTCACTTCCTATCAGGTTAAGTTATTTAAAGAAAGACTTTAAAACCTTTCGATGTAATCGATAAGTTTGTAGCTGCTACCGCCATTACTTTGTTTTGAAACCTTCCAGCATAGCCGAAGGGTTTCCACTGTTTATAAAGGTTTTACTTTGAACCTTCCGACCCAGTCGAAAGGTTTAACTGTTTTTAAAATTAGTCGTTTCTCTAAGGCTTTTAGATGGAAGCTTTCGACTTAGGTGGTTACCCTTGTTTTGTGAAATAAAACAAAAGGCTTTCGAAAGGCTATTTGGATACTTCCGAAAGGTTGTTTTGTTAAAAAACGAAAGGTTTCTTAAAGAATTTTTCTTGATTATTTTAAAGTTGAACCCAATATACCTTCGAAAGGTTTATGTTTTAAAAGGTTTTAAGATTCGAAGGTTTTAATCCTGGATCTGTTTCGAAAGGTTTAATAGATGTTTTCGAAAGGTTTTCAAAGGAAGGTTTTCTAAAGGCTTTTCTAAGGCAACGACTTAAAGTGATTTTAAAGAAGGATGTCTAAAGTTTATAACTTCCGAAAAGTTTGCTTTGATTGAATTCGAAAGGTTTTAGAGATGATTTTTGAAAGGTTTAAATATTGAGTTTGAATGGGATAATTTCAAAGTACGAAAAGAGGTTCTTTCAAATGGTAAAGTGTTTTCATCAACTAAGTTTTGAGTAAAGGATATATATCTAACATGGTAATACAATTTGAGTAAAGTATAAAGACCGATTTCTTTTCCTTATTTGAAGTTTGATTTAAAGGTTTAAATCATTTTGAAATTGTTTTCAAGGAAAATTATAGGAGGGGATCCTTAAGTATAAATGACTCAGATAATAGAAAACCAGATGGGACTAGTATAGGGTCGTGCCCTATACATTAGCTTGGAGCCCCAGCTAATTATTGTCCATAAATACAGTGTGTAGGGCTTGGTCACAGGTAGATTAAAATTATGATTACACACCGAAATGAATATATGTTGCATACAGATAGGTTATTGGTAAGCCCGGAAAACCATTATGCTCGGGAGGACCTGGGAGATGATTAAGTTAGGGATAGACCATCCAGAAGTGAGAAATTTAACAGATAGTTTAGGAGAGACCGTCCTGATGGGAAATGTTAAATAGATAGATAAGGATAGATAATCCTGAATATGAATATCTATAGATGTTAGGTTAATTTTGGTTATGTTGTCTGGTAGGCCCGAGTCAGCCAATTGTTAAAAGTTATTTGTGTTTGAACAGATAGTTCATTCTTACCTAATGTTTATGCATGTTTACATAATGTTTATTCTGTAGTATTTAACCATTGTGGATGCAGGAGCATAGTATATGGTTATATGAAAGGATTTGCAAAAAAATGTTTTAAAAAGATGTTAGTAAGAGGGAACCCGTTCTGCTAAGCGACATGGTCTCACTAAGCATAATTAAACCAGGATGTACAGTATTGTTCATACCAGGCTTTATGACTGACTCAAATTTTATGTTTTCCCCTTAAACTCTCGGGTACTCAAAATTAATTTGAGTAGGTTAAGATGTTAAAGATCTTTTCAGGTTTTTAGAAAGCCGACGAATAAGCTACCATTAGATGTTGGAGGCAATGGATGGCTATTTAGGATTTGCTGCTTTTATTTATGTTTAGATGATGTTCCGCTGTTTTATGATGTATTAGTCTTATATGACCATTTAACTCTGATCAATGAGGGGGTATCTTCATATACTGCTCTCGACGTAATTTGTAATAACTATATTTATTCAGTGCCCGGGAGAAGGATTGGGTTATGTGATGTGAATGTGGAACAAATATGTAACGACCTGAAATTTTCAGCCATTCGCAACCATACATGTCGGATTTGAATTGCTCAAAATAGCAGATTGTTAATTTAAATTTGGCAAAACTCAGCATATACAGTAAATAAAATAATCACAGATCACAGACTCGGAGTAATATAACAGTAATGCAGCGGAAACAAAAGAATAGTAGTTCATGAAGCTACTATATATATATAACAGAGTTAAACAGGATACAACAGAAGTCTCGAATACATAGATGTATCAATACAATAGTCAAATACAAGATCTGAATACATCACTGGAATCAACTGAATAACTGGTAGCAGAATCGATAGATAGCTGCATCTCCAAGCGAAGCTCCAACTCCAAAGGTGAGTCTCAAATGCTATATCACTCAATCTGACCTGAGCGTAAAGCAAAATACAAAACACTCGAGTCAGGATTAACATTCTTATATCAATAAATCCAACTCAAGTGAAATATCAACTGAAATACAAGTAACTCAAAGGATGTTTGGGATAACCATCCTCTAAGGATCCGTTAAACTATCTACTATGTAGTAATATTCTCTATTATAATAATGTCTAATATAAAATAAACATACTTTTTAATAGCGTCAAGGGGGTACCCATATAGCCCTTAACACGTAATAGTCCCAGTAGTCTATCCAGTATTAGCATGCTCCCAAAACGGGGGCTACCCTCGATACTCCACAGGCTACGGGAGAAATCACAACTCATAGTAAAGCTCAATATGATAGGTGACACGGCACAACAAGGCAATGCCAGGGTAGATATAATAATTACGCATCCGGGCTGGTGGAAACGCATAGCAGCCACTACCGCCCACCTCGGAACACACTCCCAATCAAAATCGAAGGGTGGCCACCAAATCAATCACAAAGTAATAGAATGGTATCGAAGAAATGCGTCCGATCAGAGGTGCTACCTCATTGGCCCGAGAATCGCTTCTGTTTTAGCCACCTTATGCCAACTCACGGGAGTTGGGTCCACGAATATACCTTTAGGATCGTTGCCATCATCCTACTTCATTCTGGAATCTCCACCGTGCACATAGTTGTTAAAGTGGTTTTCGGTATCGACAGAGAGTACGTCCATATCCGATCCCGGTCTCTTTAACAACCAATCGTTATTATAACACCGTGGTCATTTCAAAATAGTTTATACTTCAAAATCAAAATATCATTTCTATATCAAAATCCTTATTAATACAATATCATTTTCACTTCAAATATATATCCATTTCAAAAAAATCATATCACTTTCAAAGTTATAATACTTTCGAAACTAATAATTTGAAATAATAATACTTTGGAAATCATAATACTTTGAAATTCATAACTTTGGAAATCATAACACTTCGAAATCATAACACTTTCCTTCAACAGTTTAGATCTTAATAATAGTATATAAAATAAAATAGTTTATAAAGTAAAATAATTTATATAAAATAGTTATAAGTTGAAACAATTTATATTAAAATAATTTATATTGAAAATGATTTATATTAATATAGTTTATATTAAAATAATTTATAAAGTAAAAATATAAATAATTTTAGATATAGTTTAAAATTACTTTATATAAAATAGCTTCCTAAATTTCACAAATCGATTCAAACCAACTCAAATTCCAAAATTCAAATTTAATCAAATCTCAATTCATAATTTCAACTCAATTCGATTTCCGAATAAATCGTTTCAACTTATATCGATTTCAAATACATATTTGAAACACAAATAAACCATTAAATTTCAATATATTTCAAGCTTTAAATATTCTATAATTTCAAAACTAAATTTGATAACTTCATATATATATCAAATTCAATTTACTATTATTTAATTTTAAAATATTTACTTAATAAATCCAATATCTTTAAATAAATATTTTTAACTTCAAATAACCGAATATTCCTTCAATTTATTTAAACTTGATATATTCATTTAAATCACCTTACACCACAATCAAGTTATAAAAGTCATATCCTTTAAAATCTCAAATTTAATAAATTTCAAATCAAACTTATTTGTGTTTAATTCTTAAATAAATTCAATTTCAAATAAATTTCAAATTTATCTTCCAACCTTAAATTATTTAAATCATTATAAACAAATTTATACATAGCTTAAAGTCAAGAATTTAACTATATATAAAATAACATTTCAAAAATCAATATTATATAAATCTATATATTTCTTTCCAAAACCATAGAAATCATTCAAAATATTTATATATAGACCAGCAGTGTCTGTATATAATTTTCTATCCTATGGTCAAGTGATACAGATATTTATCATTTCAATCTGTAAATTTAAATATATACGGGTATATATCTTTTCAACCCGCAATCCCAAATTCAATTAAATGAAAATCGCTTGGGTTTATCATTTCAACCCATAACGATTTTCTCCTATTCTACAAGATCGTTCAAGTATGTATCATTTCTACCCATAGTGAATTCTATACTAACAGGGAACTTGCAGAGTGATAACAGATATGATAATAATATAACAACATTAATAGGCATATATCATCAGTGATAAATAACAAATAATGGTGTTAGATGTCACAGGTGAACAGATACAGATAACATCATATATATAGAAATGTAAATAACTAGCAGCAGTATATTTCAATTGACGTTTCAATTGAAATCAAATTTAGTAAATAAAAGAACGTTAATTGAAAAGACCCTCCTATTTCTACTCTAATTCCATAAGGATTTTTTTTTAAGGTAAAGAGGATATATATATATAGATAGATATATCATCCATTGCAATTATAATTCTCAGGGTCAATATCTTTTTCCAATAAACCAAATATATCCAGGATCACAATAATCAACCAATATAGATATATCAGTACATTCACAAAGATAAGCACATACATGTGAGGATGTATATGCCTCTCTTGTTTGAATCAGAGTTCTGGAAAACAAGAGGATATTGGATTGCTGATTTTTTTTTTGACCAAACAATCCACTGGAAACATATACTTTAGTCTGTTTATCCTAACTAAGAAGTGATCAAGTAATAATCAGTGGAAAGCAAGCTTTTAATATAGATGTTTGTGTTAAAGTCTGAATAGTATCAAACTCAGGCTAAAAGAAAGCGGGTCATAAGAGAACACAAGCAACATCTAGGCGTAATGGAAACACGCCTAACTTATACACGAGAGGTCACGAGTTCGAGTACTATGCTGGTTGGTTCAAACACAATTTTTGTTTTTTTTTCCTTTTTCATTTTTCTCCTGTACAGTTTGGAACCTGTTATCTACCTATATCTGCACATATATACTTTATTTTTGCCTATATTCTACCACACAAAACAATAATTCTTGCTTAATTATTTTTGAAACCCATTCCTACAACCTGGAAGGCTTCATGATTGATGTAAATTAAGGGTCTGTTGCTTGGGTTTTGTAAATGATAGAAGTGTTTATCATTATCCAGGTTTGAATTTCTTCTCACAAAATCTGTCTGGAATTAAGAATGCATTTGGTTAGAATCTGAGTGAAATTCAGATTCTTATCACAAATACAAAGGAAAAGGTGTGGTAATATTTGCACTAAACATGTTTATGTGCATATATATCTGCAACTATTTGGATCTGGCTTACAATTCCCTTATTACAAATCTTTTCTTTAAAAAAATTAGGACATGAGACATTTGTATGAAACAAATTTAATTATGGGAACCTTGCAGCCATATAAAACATTCAACCTATGCCTATTTTCTTTTGTATACATATGCCATGGTAGAAAATAAAACCATTTAATTTTCTGAGAATCAACTATCCAGATTTTCCAAAACTTAAATCCTTTCCAAAGACTCAAGATTGACTAATACATTTATAAAATGTAATCATTCGATTTTAACATGGTGTTCTTGCTAAATCCACTTACAAGATTTGATTAATTTTTTTTTAAACATAACAGATATTTAACTTGGTTCATAGATTCCAGATACAAGTCAATCTCTTAATAAAATACCTAACAAAATATCCATCCAATATTCAACACTTAATACAAGTAGCAATTTAAATTGTCAATACATGCAGATTTCAACATTTAGGCTCTTATCTAACTAAGTTTAGCATGCTATATCTTCTTCTCAAAGCCTTGCTCCTACTCCTACTTAGTTGCTGCAATCCTTGAAAAAGCATTTGAAACTGCCTCATTTTAAATGAGACACCCCAGATGCCATTAGCACACTAGGGTCAGACACATGTCTGGTATGAGAAAGCTCACAAAAATAATTAGTTAATTAGGTTAAAGTCAAGTTAAGTACATATACAGAAAGTTCGGCCCTTTGGAATCAGGCAAATACTTGTGTGCATGCTCTGTGTCATTGTGCATGTGCACACTTTAATTTTCTTTCCAGAGACTACATATATAAATATGGCACATACATTCAAGCATACAATGCAATCATAGTCAAACAATCATTCATACCAACAGGAAAATAACCAATATGAGTTAAATCATTTATTCAATTCTCATATTTCAAATCTGGGAAAAACTCTAGTTTTCTCATCATCTCAAGTATTATTCCCTGGGTATATTTATCTATCCTTGGTCTCATCTGCAATATTTATGAATCAATGGACACACTGTAATGAACTAATTCACTCCATTACACAAAGATCTCAGGACTTAAACAACCATGTGTCAACTTGTGTTACTCAAGCACACAAGTCATTCCTGCAGTGTTCTTGACCCCAATTTCCTAATCAGGTTTAAGTTAATAATAACTCTTTTGATTTTTCATGACAAAACCATTCAGTGAATCATTTCATTAGCTAAAAACATCCATAACATGGCATCTCATATTATTCATGACCATACAGAGGCAAACAAGCAAACAACCATTGGTGATTATAAAATAAGGTTCTGTATATATATATATATATATATATATATATATTCATCCTGGTATTTAAAAGGAGTTTAGGCAACTAACATTGGCTTATGGTTTCTGGGAGAGTTTTTCTTTTGCAAACATTTGCGCTTGAGTTAAACTCAGGATGACCTGGTTTCACTGAATCACAAAATTTTGTTTGCTATGCATTTTATTGAATCAGGAGCATCAGCACATAGGCAACCCTATTGCACCCCTAATTCCTTTCTATTTCAAGCCTCAGCACTTATACATGAGTATATTGCAGCTCAACATTATTTACATCTTTCTGGGTTGAGCCAAAACCAATACTACTTGCCTATTCTCCACATTTTATTTTCTGGGTATTTGTTTATATCCCTAAACATTAACATATCAGAGATCTGAGTGTATAAAACAGATATGTATACTAACAACACATAAAACTTTGTTATAATAAAACAAGTGATCAACCAAAGAGAATCAAAACATTTTCAGATTTAAATTCACAGATAAGCATTCATATATGAAAATACTCTTTTAAGAAAAAAAATACTTTTAACTGGCTGCCTACATTAGGACTTATTGCCTTAGATTTTTGAGTGAGTTTTCTCACCTTGCTCTCTTCTTTGTTTCCTTAATTAATTGATGAGCTTCTGCCCTTAGCCTCAAGCTCTCTTCCCTCCCTTGTCTTATGATTTCTATGGTGTTGTTTTTTTTTTCAAAATTCTTTTCTGAGGAGGAGAGGAGGCTGCTGCATATACATGTATATATACAGGGTCTCTCTTAGGGTTTTGGGTATTGGCTAAGGCCATTTTTGCCCACCAGAAAAATCATGTTATCTGCATTTTAAACCCAAAGTTTTACCCTTCCCGGCTTAATTTGGGTGAAGAGAAAAGTGGTTACACATTTTTTTCAGAAATTTGCTTTTCAGAAAATACTTTTCCCCTTGTCTACAATCATGCTAAAAATGTGACTTGATTTTTGTTATTTATTAAATACTCTTTTCTAATTCTGCCTATACCAAGCACTTCCCTGTTTTATCTTATTTTTTTCTATTCTTAGCTTTCATGCAAATGGTATGTACTTCCTTCATTTATTTATAAGAGGATTATTCCTTTTTATATCTTCATTCTTTTTATTTCTGCTTATATTAAAATATGTCTGTATATTTTATTTCACTAGTTTAAACTCTAGTATTTTATTAACACATATATATTTATATAAGTCTTACTGAAATAATTAGTACACCCACCTATATATTCATACATCATTCTATACTGACACACACATGCACATGTACACTCAAAAATATTCAGTAGCATTCATATATACATTTACTCATGCATACTACTTTTAAGAATTTAATCTACATATATATATATATATATATTTCCATACACATCAATGTGTATGTATTCTTGGAGTTCAGGGTTTTAGCTTATATTCATGTGCATTTCCTGTGCACACATGTACACACACTGATACACTATCAAGCTATATCAATTCCTCCTTCAAAATTTATTTAAAAATTATTTTAAATTTATTTATATTTTCCAGAATAAATTCCTAAAATCTTGGGTCATTACATACACCCCTCCTTTTAGAAATTGTGTCCCACAATTTTCCTAAGCTTAAAATAAATTTTAAACTTAATTCAGAGAACAAGTATATTCTCTACCAAATAGATTCTTAGTTCTATACTAACTAAAAATATATTCATCCAAAATAAAGAAAACAATCAAAAATCAGAATTACCTTAATCTGAAAATAGCTTAGGATAATTCATCCTAACTTTGTCTTCTAATTCCCATGTGCAATCACTAGGATCAAGACTCCACTGTACCTTCACAAGTTTCAGAGATTTATTCCTCAACTTCTTCACATCTTTTGCCAAAATTCCCACTGGATCCTTTTCATAAATCAAATTAGGATTTATCTGCACTTGGGTTGGGGTTTCAAGAATTTCTGCCTTGTCATGGACCCATCTTCTCAATTGTGATACATGAAAAACATCATGTATACCTTGCATGTTTTCTGGTAATTCCAACTTATATGCCAAGGGACCAATTCTCTCCAGAATTTTGTATGGTCCAATATATCTT
Organism: Allium fistulosum; assembly: GCA_030737815.1. Lineage (NCBI taxonomy): Eukaryota > Viridiplantae > Streptophyta > Magnoliopsida > Asparagales > Amaryllidaceae > Allium > Allium fistulosum. The sequence continues at coordinate 839,515,860 of CM060906.1, forward strand.
GGGGTTAATTTGCCTTGTTTTCCAAACCTCAGCACATTTTTCATGGGTGAGATTTTGATGAAAACAAAATTTCCCACCTCATATTCTACCTGCCTCCTTCTCATGTCTGCAAATTTCTTTTGCCTATCTTGAGCTGCTGTCATTCTTCTTCTTACCAACTCAATTTTCTCCTTGGTTTCTTGTATGTACTCAGGTCCTAAAATAGACCTTTCTCCTGCTTCTACCCAGCAAACAGGTGACAAACAGGGTTTACCATATAAGGCTTCAAATGGAGCCATTCCTATGGTGCTTTGGTAGCTGTTGTTGTATGTAAATTCAACTAGATGAAGATAATCTTCCCAGTTGCCCCTAAAATCCAGTATACATGCCCTCAACATGTCCTCCAAAACTTTGTTTACCACCTCAGTCTGCCCATCTGATTGGAGATGGTAGGCAGTACTTAAACATAGTTCACTTCCCATTGCTTCTTGAAAGCTTCTCCAGAATTTTGAAGTGAAGATGGTATCCCTATCACTCACAATGGTTTTGGGAATGCCATGTAACTTTACCACTTCTTTTATAAAAATTTGAGCTAGTTTTGGTGTTGTTCTTTCTGACTTGACTGGGATGAAGTGTGCTACCTTGGTTAGCCTATCAACTATCACCCATATACTTGTATTACATCTCTTAGATCTAGGCAGTCCATCTATGAAGTCCATAGATATGTCTTCCCACTTCCACTGTGGTACACTAAGAGGTTGCATCAACCCTGATGGTCTTTGAGTTTCAGCCTTGACTTGTTGGAAAGTCATACATTTGGCAATGTACTTAGCTATATCAGATTTCATCCCCTTCCACCAGAAGTCTCTTTTCAAATTTTGATACATTTTTGTGTTACCTGGGTGTATGGAGTATTTACTTCTGTGATATTCATTCAATATCTCCTTCTTCAATTCTATGTCCTCTGGTACACACATCCTATTCTGGTATCTCATATAACCATCTTTATCAATGTGGTGATTCATTACTTCCTCCCCTCTTGAGAGGAGCATTCTCTTCTCTAATAAGTGAGCATCTTGTTCTTGCATTTTTCCTACCTTCAGAATTAAATCTGGTTGAAGTGTCATTAAGCTTAACTTCCCTTTATCTTCTTGTGCACCATGCATCTGCTCATTAATGTGCACACAACCATTCTCCCCAATCTCTAACTCAGTTAGCAAAAATAAGTTTTTAAATTCTTCTATCATCATCATAGCCAATTTAGCATGCTGTCTACTTAGAGTATCTGCAACTTTGTTTGCTTTTCCTGGTGTATAAAGTATGTCAAAGTCATAGGCAGCTAAGAACTCTACCCATCTATGTTGCCTCATGTTCAAATCTTTTTGTGAAAACAAATATTTTAGAGACTTGTGGTCAGTGTAAAGTTCAAACTTAGTACCTAACAAATAATGTCTCCAAAGTTTTAAAGCATATATCACAGCTGCTAATTCGAGATCATGTGTGGCATACCTTACTTCATGGGGTTTAAGTTGTCTGGATGCATATGCAATGACTTGGCCTTGTTGCATCAACACTGCACCCAAGCCAAATCCACTAGCATCAGTGTATACCACTAATTCTTCATTTCCATGTGGTACCTTTAGAATTGGAGCATTCACTAATGCCTCCTTCAACTGTTCAAAAGACTTTTCACATTTTTCTGACCAAACAAAAGCTTGGTTCTTCCTGGTTAGGTTAGTGAGTGGTGTAGAAATTTTTGAAAAATCTTTTATAAACCTCCTATAATACCCTGCCATCCCCATAAATGACCTCACTTCACTCACAGTGCTTGGCCTCTTCCATGCTTGAATAGCCACTACTTTATTGGGGTTCACAGAAATTCCTTTGGCAGATATAACATGGCCAAGAAAATGTACTTCCTCTTTCCAAAACACACATTTTGAAAATTTTGCCTTTAAATCTTTTTCCCTTAATCTAGACAAAACCAGGTGCAAATGATGCTTATGTTCTTCCACTGTCTTGGAATAAATCAAAATGTCATCTATAAAAATAAGCACAAACTTGTCTAAACAATCTCTAAAGGTTCTGTTCATTAAATCTACAAAGTAAGATGGTGCATTGGTCAAGCCAAATGGCATAACCAAAAATTCATACAACCCATACCTAGTGTTAAAGGCAGTGTACTTGATGCTTGATTCTTCCACCTTCATTTGATGAAAACCAGATGCTAAGTCTAGTCTAGAAAATACTTTTGCCCCTGCTAATTGATCAAAAAGATCATCTATTCTTGGCAATGGGTATTTATTTTTAATGGTTACTTTGTTTAATTCTCTATAATCTATGCAGAGTCTTAAGGAGCCATCTTGCTTCTTAACAAATACCACTGGTGCTCCCCAGCAAGAATTACTTGGTCTTATAAAACCCTTTTCTTCCAATTCTTCTAACTGTTTCTTTAATTCTTTTAGTTCATTTGGCCCCATTCTAGTTGGCTTTTTAATCACTGGGATTGCTCCTGGAACTAGATTGATCTGGAATTCTACTGGTCTATGGTGTGGAATACCCTTGACCTCACCAAACACATCCAAATATTCATTGACTATGGGAATTTCTTCAATGGTTAGTTCACTGAAATCTTTTTCTGAGTCAACTAAATGATATAGTTTTCCTTCCTTAGCTACCTCACATAAAACTGTGATTCTCTGGCCTCTAGAATTTTGCAATGATATGGTGGATGAGTCTAAATTAATTATGGCTTTAAATTGCCTTAACCAGTCTACCCCCAATATAACACCTATATTTGGGTAATTCAAAACATATAAATTGGAAATAAAAATATTTCCTCCTATGTTTAATTCCACATCCACACAAATCATATTTAAAACACTAGAACTCCCCAATGGACTGTGTATATGCAATGGGGTTTCAACCAATATGCAATTCAGTTTTAGCATTTTAACCAATTCATAAGAAATTAAAGAGTGAGTTGCCCCAGTATCATATACTACTGTTATGGGTATGGTACAAATAAGTAATGTACCTTCCACTTGGCTATGGTTTACAGTGTTACTCTCCACTGTGGCTTTGCCTTTTCCTTCCAAATTTGCCAATTTGCCTTGCTGTTTATACTCAGGACAATTCCTCTTCATATGCCCCTCTTTCCCACATAGATAGCATTTGAAAGCTCCTCCTTTCAATTCTGGACATCTTGGTTTGATATGCCCTTCCTTTCCACACTGATGGCACACAATTTTCTTCTTGTTTTCCTTAGCTTTGACATCTCCAGTGCTTTTGTTACTAGCCTCTTCTTTCTTCTTATCATAAGGGTGATACCTCCCCTTACCTTTCTTGATATTATTGCTCTTAAAATTTCTGAACTTCTCCCTTTCCTTGTCATGCTGCTCCAACCTCAAAGCTAAGTCTATCACATGGTCAAAAGTCTTGTCTGCATAGGGTAACATGGCTCTGCTAAGTCCTGGGTTCAAACCTTTTATGTACCTATCATTTTTAGATGCCTCATCTGCCACAAGCTTTGCTCCATATGTGGAAAGCCCCTCAAACTTTTGAGTGTATTCTGTGACAGTCATGGTTCCTTGTCTAAGTCTAATGAATTCTTCTAGCAAGGTAGTCTTTGCTGATGCTGGTACAAACCTTGCTTCCAACATCTCTTTGAATTGATTCCAAGTGATTTCATTCTCATTCCTCCCTGCAATGATTACTTCCCACCAGCCTAAAGCTACTCCTTTTAGCTGTCTTGAAGCCACTTGCCTCTTTCTTTGATCATCAAGTTGCATGTCATTGAAAATTCTTTCCAATGTTCTCAACCATGTTTGAATTTCTATGATACTCTCTGTCCCTTCAAAGCTTTTGCCTCCTAAATGAATATATGTCTTAAGTAATTTTGAGAGTTCTTCATAGGGATTTTCTTGCCTTTGTCCTGCCCCATCCCTAAATGCTCTCACCAAGTCTTGCAGATTGACCATTGGTGGTGCATGGGAAGATCCTGCTCCCTGATTTGGTGGTCTCCCTACCATAGTTTGCTAATAATAATTTACATAGCTGGTTAGTTTGATTGGTAATTTGGTTGTTTCAGTGGGTTTTTTTTTTCACACTGAACACATTGTTATATATATATATATAGTTCCTTTTAATTTTATTTCTATCTAAGAACTTGATCCTTACTTCTACTATGTTAAATAACATAGCTCTGATACCAACTGAAAAGACCCTCCTATTTCTACTCTAATTCCATAAGGATTTTTTTTTTAAGGTAAAGAGGATATATATATATAGATAGATATATCATCCATTGCAATTATAATTCTCAGGGTCAATATCTTTTTCCAATAAACCAAATATATCCAGGATCACAATAATCAACCAATATAGATATATCAGTACATTCACAAAGATAAGCACATACATGTGAGGATGTATATGCCTCTCTTGTTTGAATCAGAGTTCTGGAAAACAAGAGGATATTGGATTGCTGATTTTTTTTTTTGACCAAACAATCCACTGGAAACATATACTTTAGTCTGTTTATCCTAACTAAGAAGTGATCAAGTAATAATCAGTGGAAAGCAAGCTTTTAATATAGATGTTTGTGTTAAAGTCTGAATAGTATCAAACTCAGGCTAAAAGAAAGCGGGTCATAAGAGAACACAAGCAACATCTAGGCGTAATGGAAACGCGCCTAACTTATACACGAGAGGTCACGAGTTCGAGTACTATGCTGGTTGGTTCAAACACAATTTTTGTTTTTTTTTTCCTTTTTCATTTTTCTCCTGTACAGTTTGGAACCTGTTATCTACCTATATCTGCACATATATACTTTATTTTTGCCTATATTCTACCACACAAAACAATAATTCTTGCTTAATTATTTTTGAAACCCATTCCTACAACCTGGAAGGCTTCATGATTGATGTAAATTAAGGGTCTGTTGCTTGGGTTTTGTAAATGATAGAAGTGTTTATCATTATCCAGGTTTGAATTTCTTCTCACAAAATCTGTCTGGAATTAAGAATGCATTTGGTTAGAATCTGAGTGAAATTCAGATTCTTATCACAAATACAAAGGAAAAGGTGTGGTAATATTTGCACTAAACATGTTTATGTGCATATATATCTGCAACTATTTGGATCTGGCTTACAATTCCCTTATTACAAATCTTTTCTTTAAAAAAATTAGGACATGAGACATTTGTATGAAACAAATTTAATTATGGGAACCTTGCAGCCATATAAAACATTCAACCTATGTCTATTTTCTTTTGTATACATATGCCATGGTAGAAAATAAAACCATTTAATTTTCTGAGAATCAACTATCCAGATTTTCCAAAACTTAAATCCTTTCCAAAGACTCAAGATTGACTAATACATTTATAAAATGTAATCATTCGATTTTAACATGGTGTTCTTGCTAAATCCACTTACAAGATTTGATTTTTTTTTTTAAACATAACAGATATTTAACTTGGTTCATAGATTCCAGATACAAGTCAATCTCTTAATAAAATACCTAACAAAATATCCATCCAATATTCAACACTTAATACAAGTAGCAATTTAAATTGTCAATACATGCAGATTTCAACATTTAGGCTCTTATCTAACTAAGTTTAGCATGCTATATCTTCTTCTCAAAGCCTTGCTCCTACTCCTACTTAGTTGCTGCAATCCCTGAAAAAGCATTTGAAACTGCCTCATTTTAAATGAGACACCCCAGATGCCATTAGCACACTAGGGTCAGACACATGTCTGGTATGAGAAAGCTCACAAAAATAATTAGTTAATTAGGTTAAAGTCAAGTTAAGTACATATACAGAAAGTTCGGCCCTTTGGAATCAGGCAAATACTTGTGTGCATGCTCTGTGTCATTGTGCATGTGCACACTTTAATTTTCTTTCCAGAGACTACATATATAAATATGGCACATACATTCAAGCATACAATTCAATCATAGTCAAACAATCATTCATACCAACAGGAAAATAACCAATATGAGTTAAATCATTTATTCAATTCTCATATTTCAAATCTGGGAAAAACTCTAGTTTTCTCATCATCTCAAGTATTATTCCCTGGGTATATTTATCTATCCTTGGTCTCATCTGCAATATTTATGAATCAATGGACACACTGTAATGAACTAATTCACTCCATTACACAAAGATCTCAGGACTTAAACAAGCCATGTGTCAACTTGTGTTACTCAAGCACACAAGTCATTCCTGCAGTGTTCTTGACACCAATTTCCTAATCAGGTTTAAGTTAATAATAACTCTTTTGATTTTTCATGACAAAACCATTCAGTGAATCATTTCATTAGCTAAAAACATCCATAACATGGCATCTCATATTATTCATGACCATACAGAGGCAAACAAGCAAACAACCATTGGTGATTATAAAATAAGGTTCTGTATATATATATATATATATATATATATTCATCCTGGTATTTAAAAGGAGTTTAGGCAACTAACATTGGCTTATGGTTTCTGGGAGAGTTTTTCTTTTGCAAACATTTGCGCTTGAGTTAAACTCAGGATGGCCTGGTTTCACTGAATCACAAAATTTTGTTTGCTATGCATTTTATTGAATCAGGAGCATCAGCACATAGGCAACCCTATTGCACCCCTAATTCCTTTCTATTTCAAGCCTCAGCACTTATACATGAGTATATTGCAGCTCAACATTATTTACATCTTTCTGGGTTGAGCCAAAACCAATACTACTTGCCTATTCTCCACATTTTATTTTCTGGGTATTTGTTTATATCCCTAAACATTAACATATCAGAGATCTGAGTGTATAAAACAGATATGTATACTAACAACACATAAAACTTTGTTATAATAAAACAAGTGATCAACCAAAGAGAATCAAAACATTTTCAGATTTAAATTCACAGATAAGCATTCATATATGAAAATACTCTTTTAAGAAAAAAAATACTTTTAACTGGCTGCCTACATTAGGACTTATTTCCTTAGATTTTTGAGTGAGTTTTCTCACCTAGCTCTCTTCTTTGTTTCCTTAATTAATTGATGAGCTTCTGCCCTTAGCCTCAAGCTCTCTTCCCTCCCTTGTCTTATGATTTCTATGGTGTTGTTTTTTTTTTCAAAATTCTTTTCTAAGGAGGAGAGGAGGCTGCTGCATATACATGTATATATACAGGGTCTCTCTTAGGGTTTTGGGTATTGGCTAAGGCCATTTTTGCCCACCAGAAAAATCATGTTATCTGCATTTTAAACCCAAAGTTTTACCCTTCCCGGCTTAATTTGGGTGAAGAGAAAAGTGGTTATACATTTTTTTCAGAAATTTGCTTTTCAGAAAATACTTTTCCCCTTGTCTACAATCATGCTAAAAATGTGACTTGATTTTTGTTATTTATTAAATACTCTTTTCTAATTCTGCCTATACCAAGCACTTCCCTGTTTTATCTTATTTTTTTCTATTCTTAGCTTTCATGCAAATGGTATGTACTTCCTTCATTTATTTATAAGAGGATTATTCCTTTTTATATCTTCATTCTTTTTATTTCTGCTTATATTAAAATATGTCTGTATATTTTATTTCACTAGTTTAAACTCTAGTATTTTATTAACACATATATATTTATATAAGTCTTACTGAAATAATTAGTACACCCACCTATATATTCATACATCATTCTATACTGACACACACATGCACATGTACACTCAAAAATATTCAGTAGCATTCATATATACATTTACTCATGCATACTACTTTTAAGAATTTAATCTACATATATATATATATATATATATTTCCATACACATCAATGTGTATGTATTCTTGGAGTTCAGGGTTTTAGCTTATATTCATGTGCATTTCCTGTGCACACATGTACACACACTGATACACTATCAAGCTATATCAATTCCTCCTTCAAAATTTATTTAAAAATTATTTTAAATTTATTTATATTTTCCAGAATAAATTCCTAAAATCTTGGGTCATTACATTAATCGTGACTGATTGCTCACCTTTCGAGGCTAGATAGATACAACAAATGAAACGAGTTACAAACCCAAGCACGAATTTCCAGAGCAAAGCAAGATATGCACGAATTTGATGGACAAACTGATGGATAAGAATCGATGAGAACAAGATAATCAGTTTTGATATGAAAGAAACAAAACGAATATTATACTATTAGTATTACTTATAAAAAATCAACACATAAAATATTAGTATAATATATATATGATTCAACTTTTTATATTTAAAACTAATTAAGACCCAAGGTATAAACAACTTAGTTAAACTTATATCTACAAAATTATAGATTAAAGTCTACATACATTTCGAAATTAAAAATAACCAAATATGTAAATAGTTTAAAATCAATAGTTAATAAGCAAATATACTGAAACCATATCTATACTTTATCATTTCAAGTCAAATATATCCATTGTTTTAAACTAAAACTCGAATATTAAAGTTAAACTTATATATATATATAAATAATAAATTTTTAAATCGATACATTTAAACTTAACAGTTTAACATATATTTTTATACATGTTATATAGAGTAACTTTATACAAATATATATATATATATATAAACGTATATATATAGTCTTTAAAATATAGTATATACTTATTTACACACACAGATTCTTACATAACTCATACAATAAGCATAACATCTAACTCACCTATCAAATCTACAGGCATTATATAACGTATACAACTCAATTACATTTTTTGTAAGCTTATATTGGAACGACTAGCATATATATGACTTAAGTAAATTTGTATATAAATCAACAGATTTTATTTTTTTTCTCATATAATCATACGTTTGTGAACATATACATAAACAACACGTCTGATACTTGTCATGTTCAAAACAAATAGGGACATGAAAACTGTAAACAGACTTTCTAATACCATTTTATAATATATATATATATATAATAATATAAAACTAAACTCATATAAAATCTTATTTATACAATATTATAAAAGAACATATATAAAATATGCAACTGACCCATATAACTCAACTGTTTATATTTATAACTTATAAAACTTATAACTGTTATAAGTAAACATTCCAAACATCGATGCCAATATATATACTAGCACTACTATAAATACCACTTATAATATGGTTGAAATCTCTCATCTACGAACAACATAGCATGGAATATAAACATATAATGTATGTATATTATAAAACAAACCTAACATATATATAGTTTTAAAAAAAATCTGATAATATATATTAAATATACCATCCAATACAGAATCACCATGCTCGACTAGTAGAGATGCAGGCTTCGGCACGGAAAGCGGAGAAGGGAGGTAAAGTTGGTGGTCTGAACGACGATGGTGCCTGCTGCCTCACGTGGGTGGAGGAGTGGGACAAGGTCTGCAGTTCTATAGCCCGGCTCAGGTCGGGTTCGGCAGCCGTGCACTGAACGGCATCGGAGTGGGTGGTTATGGCCGAAGGGGATGGAGGTTTTGCGGTGGTTATGGACGAAGGGAATGAAGTATTGGGTAGTCGAACAGAGGGGTGGTAGCAGGTCGGAGCGGAAGTTGAAGAGGAAGATGCGAGGGCGGTGATCTCGGATGGTGACGTGGATGATGCGGTTCGGCCTCGAGTGCTCTTGCGTGCCAGGGAGGAGACGCGGTAGAGAGAGGAACGAGAAGATGAGGAGTAGAAAAATGAAGAGGAGGAAGAACGAATAGAGAATGTAATATATATGCACAGTTTATTATTATTATAATGTTATATTATATTTGTTTTTTTTCCAAACGGAAGATCAGGAGTAGGAGAGGAAACGAATAGATAATATAAAAGCAACCGGCAGTTTATAAATTGAAGTGATGTAACATTTCAGAACGTTGGAACCAAATGTGGAAAGCAAAAGTCAAAACTGAATATAAATAAACGTTAGCGGCCGTTTGAAATTTGAATGGCCACTGAATATCAAAAGGTCAAAATGGGTACGGATATGAATATCCGTTTCCACGGATTTCGTCGTACATCAGACATCAAAACGTAGAAATGAATATACCGCAGAGATTAGCACGATGAGACAGTCAAAATGATATATAGATATTAGAGGTGCGATCATCCCATTAAAAGTCAATACGGACACAGATATGTGTTGCTATTCCGTACGAAAAAATCCAAACGGAGCTAGAAACGTCCGAAATTTGCAAAACGGATTACGCAGTCTTATTCAGAGTATTCTAAATAAATTTTCTCATGTTGACATATTTAGGTTTTGGAATACTTTTATTATCATCAATTTTGACTGATATAAATTGGAATAAAATTACACTAGAAAATAAACTTCCAAATTATCTGATGAAAATTTACCAGTTGCTATGTTAAAACAAACGCATTTCAAATATCAAATTTAAATTTCAAAATTTTATTGTTTAAAGTTTCACAAAATTTCAATTAAATATATAAATAAATAAATAAAATTATCTAAAATTTACGAGTCATTACACTCTCCCCCACTCAAAACTTTTCGTCCCCAAAAAGGAAGGAGGTAAGAGAATGGAACAACCAGAAAGTACTAGGTTGGAAAATGGAATAAAATAATTAATTTAAACCATAAAAATTTCAATTTCAATTAATTAATATTCAATAATTGATTTTTTTCTTTCAAGGTATTTCCATAGGTTAATCTAATTTCAATTTATGAATTCCTTCAAAACAAATTTATTTGTCTCATCTATTATTCAATTTACTTATTATTCTATTTATCTCTATTAACGTCTTTATAATAAAATTTTAGTGCATAACATTTATTATAACACTCAATTCTTTCCTTATAAAGTCATTTTATATTATATATTATCCAATTACATTTTTAACTTCTGAATAATTTAGGTAAGTTATATTGAAATGCAATTTAATATTATGCAAATAAAAATTTCCAATTCAATTATTTCAAGTTTAAACACTTATTCAAAAATTTAGCTTTATTTATAACTGAAAACATCTTTTAACAAAATTTTAAGAATTAAATTTCCGTTTAATTTCAAACCCTTTAGAGATAATTATGTATATACTATATATATTAAATCAAATTAAATTTAAAATAATATACCCATATATATATATAAATCAAGTCATACTTAAGAAATTCAAATCAAAATATTTTTCCAAAACAAAACCGTAGCAAAGCTACATAATGGTCTTCTCCACTTCGAAACTCGAAAATGAATGTCGATGATGCGGCCGCCATCACCGAAATTATTTTCCAACGACAAAAGAGAAGAGTACTGATTTAAACAATTAAAATTCTTTGAAAACCATTTTATTCGAAAATACTTTAAATAATATACATTTTAAAACTCTAAAACAAAAGTTTGAAATCATCGGAAATTAAATTCTCAAATTCTAAATTTTAAATTCATTTAAATTCCCAAATCACTTTAAAAACCATGTTTATAAATTCATTTAGAACAATAAATGATAATCTAATATTATCTTTTCAAACAACCAATTTAATTATCCAGAAAATTTTACTTATATATATTTATAATAGATTCATACAAATTTATTTCATTTTCCAAATTTGAAAATAATATTGTGTCAGTTTGCTCTGTTCAAGTGTTTTGGAAATCCTATCGATAACGTTGATCAGACGAATCGATCGAAAAACCAAATCAACATCAACAACTCAAACAGCACAATCTATAAAATATTTTAATATAAATTACAAGTACACTCCTCACTTGACGATACAAGAATGGATTTAAAAAAAAGAACAGTGATTCGAATGTTCAAGGATCCAAATCAAAAGAATTTCTAACAGGAAGATAGGCTTAAATGGGAGATAAATAGATTTCAAAGAGAGAAACGAATGGATAGACTTATATAAATCATGGGCAACCTTAACCGGGTCAATCGTGACTTCAACATAAGGTCGATGTAGAATTCTGGAACAAATTGACATTCAATTGCCAGAGATAGAATTCGGGTATAGCAAAAGATAATAGCATCGTAAACCGAGGATACATAAATCTTCGGTTAATCAATGCCTATTGTAAAGGAGTTTCATCCCTTTACAAAACATTCAGAGATTGGCGAGACCGCCGACTTACTATAGAGATCATTCAAAGTGGAGTTTTGGCGATACTCCAGAATCAAGAAGACACGAACAAGGGAGACAAGAATGGACTTTGGAACCAAAGTGAACGTTCCAAAATTTAAAGGAAACCGAGTCAAAGAAGAAGGAATTCAAGTTCGAACGAAAGTGATTCTGTAATTGAATTTTACCCTATATGCTGAGTTTTGCTAAAAACCAGAGCTCTGATACCACATGTAACGACCTGAAATTTTCAGCCATTCACATCCATACATGTCGGATTTGAATTGCTCAAAATAGCAGATTGTTAATATAAATTTGGAAAAACTCAACATATACAGTAAATAAAATAATCACAGATCACAGACTCGGAGTAATATAACAGTAATGCAGCGGAAACAAAAGAATAGTAGTTCATGAAGCTACTATATATATATAACAGAGTTAAACAGCATACAACAGAAGTCTCGAATACATAGATGTCTCAATACAATAGTCAAATACAAGATCTGAATACATCATTGGAATCAACTGAATAACTGGTAGCAGAATCGATAGATAGCTGGATTTCCAAGCGAAGCTCCAACTCCAAAGGTGAGTCTCAAATGCTATATCACTCAGTCTGACCCGAGCGTAAAGCAAAACACAAAACACTCAAGTCAGGATTAACATTCTAATATCAATAAATCCAACTCAAGTGAAATATCAACTGAAATACAAGTAACTCAAAGAATGTTTGGGATAACCATCCTCTAAGGATCCGTTAAACTATCTACTATGTAGTAATATTCTCTATTATAATAATGTCTAATATAAAATAAACATACTTTTTAATAGCGTCAAGGGGTTACCCATATAGCCCTTAACACGTAATAGTCCCAATAGTCTATCCAGTTTTAGCATACTCCCAAAATAGGGGCTACCCTCGATACTCCACAGGCTACGAGAGAAATCACAACTCATAGTAAAGCTCGATATGGTAGGTGACACGGCACAATAAGGTGATGCCATGGTAGATATACCAATTACGCATCCGGGCTGGTGGAAACGTATAGCAGCCACTACCGCCCACCTCGGAACACACTCCCAATCAAAATCGAAGTGTGGCCACCAAATCAATCACAAAGTAATAGAATGGTATCGAAGAAATACGTCCCATCAGAGGTGCTACCTCATTGGCCCGAGAATCGCTCTTGTTATAGCCACCTTATGCCAACTCACGGAGGTTGGGTCCACGAATATACCTTTAGGATTGTCGCCACCATCCTACTTCATTCTGGAATCTCCACCGCGTACAAAGTTGTTAAATTGAACACTTTCCATTTAGGATCAAAGAAGAAGATTGAGCTTGGCAGAGGCATTTTACCATCCTTCTTTCTTCGGTATCGATAGAGAGTACGTCCATATTCGATCCCGGTCTCTTTAACAACCAATCGTTATTATAACACCGTGGTCATTTCAAAATAGTTTATACTTCAAAATCAAAATATCATTTCTATTTCAAAATCCCTATCAATACAATATCATTTTCACTTCAAATATATATCCATTTCAAAAAAATCATATCATTTTCAAAGTTATAATACTTTCGAAACCAACAATTTGAAATAATAATACTTTGGAAATCATAATACTTTGAAATTAATAACTTTGGAAATCATAACACTTCGAAATCATAACACTTTCCTTCAACAGTTTAGATCTTAATAATAGTATATAAAATAGTTTATAAAGTAAAATAACTTATATAAAATAGTTATAAGTTGAAACAATTTATATTAAAATAATTTATATTGAAAATGATTTATATTAATATAGTTTATATTAAAATAATTTATAAAGTAAAAATATAAATAGTTTTAGATATAGTTTAAAATTACTTTATATAAAATAGCTTCCTAAATTTCACAAATCGATTCAAACCAACTCGAATTCCAATATTCAAATTTAATCAAACTCAATTCATAATTTCAACTCAATTCAATTTCCCAATAAATCATTTCAACCTATATCGATTTCAAATACAGATTTGAAACACAAATGAACCATTAAATTTCAATATATTTCAAGCTTTAAATATTCTATAATTTCAAAACTAAATTTGATAACTTCATATATATATCAAATTCAATTTACTATTATTTAATTTTGAAATATTTACTTAATAAATCCAATGTCTTTAAATAAAACTTTTAAACTTCAAATAACTGAATATTCCTTCAATTTATTTAAACTTGATATATTCATTTAAATCACCTTACACCACAATCAACTTATAAAAGTCATATCCTTTAAAATCTCAAATTTAATAAATTTCAAATCAAACTTATTTGTGTTTAATTCTTAAGTAAATTCAATTTCAAATAAATTTCAAATTTATCTTCCAACCTTAATTTATTTAAATCATTATAAACAAATTTATACATAGCTTAAAGTCAAGAATTTAACTATATATAAATAACATTTCAAAAATCAATATTATATAAATCTATATATTTCTTTCCAAAACCATAGAAATCATTTCAAAATATTTATATATAGACCAACGGTGTCTGTATATAATTTTCTATCCTATGGTCAAGTGATACGGATATTTATCATTTCAATCCGTAAATTTAAATATATACGGGTATATATCTTTTCAACCTGCAATCTTAAATTCAATTAAATGAAAATCGCTTGGGTTTATCATTTCAACCCATTACGATTTTCTCCTATTCTACAAGATCGTTCGGGTATGTATCTTTTCGACCCATAGTGAATTCTATACTAACATGGAACTTGCAGAGTGATAACAGATATGATCATAATATAACAATAGTAACAGGCATATATCATCAGATAAATAACAGATAATGGTGTCAGATGTCACAGGTGAATAGATACAGATAACAACATATATATATATAGATGTAAATAACTAGCAGCAGTATATTTCAATTAACGTTTCAAATGAAATCAAATTTAATAAATAAAAGAACGTTAATCGTGAGTGATTGCTCACCTTTCGAGGCTAGATAGATTCGACAAATGAAACGAGTTACAAACCCAAGCACGAATTTCCAGAGCAAAGCAAGATTGGCACGAATTCGACGGACAAACTGATGGATAAGAATCGATGAGAACAAGATAATCAGTTTTGGTATGACAGAAACAAAATGAATATTATACTATTAGTATTACTTATAAAAAATCAACACATCAAATATTAGTATAATATATATATGATTCAACTTTCTATATTTAATACTAATTAAGACCCAAGGTATAAACAACTTAGCTAAACTTATATCTACAAAATTATAGTTTAAAGTCTACATACACTTCGAAATTAAAAATAACCAAATATGTAAATAGTTTAAAATCAATAGTTAATAAGCAAATATACTGAAACCATATCTATACTTTATCATTTCAAGTCAAATATATCCATTGTTTTAAACTAAAACTCGAATATTAAAGTTAAACTTATATATATAAAAATAATAAATTTTTGAATCGATACATTTAAACTTAACAGTTTAACATATATTTTTATATAACTTATATAGAGTAACTTTATACAAATATATATATATATATATAAACGTATATATATATATAGTCTTTAAAATATAATATATACTTATTTACACACATAGATTCTTACATAACTCATACAATAAGCATAACATCTAACTCACCTATCAAATCTACAGGCCTTATATAACGTATACAACTCAATTACATTTTTTGTAAGCTTATATTGGAACGACTAACATATATATGACTTAAGTAAATTTGTATATAAATCAACAGATTTTATTTTGTTTCTCATATAATAATACGTTTGTGAACATATACATAAACAACACGTCTGATACTTGTCATGTTCAAAACAAATAGGGACATGAAAACTGTAAACAGACTTTCTAATACAATTTTATAATATATATATATATAATAATATAAAACTAAACTCATATAAAATCTTACTTATACAATATTATAAACGAACATATATAAAATATGCAACTGACCCATATAACTCAACTGTTTATATTTATAACTTATAAAACTTATAACTGTTATAAGTAAACATTCCAGACATCGATGCCAATATATATACTAGCACTACTATATATACCACTTATAATATGGCTGAAATCTCTCATCTACGAACAACATAGCATGGCATATAAACATATACTGTATGTATATTATAAAACAAACCTAACATATATATAGTTTTTAAAAAAATCTGACAATATATATAAAATATACCATCCAATACAGAACCACCGTGCTTGACCAGAAGAGATGCAGGCTTTGGCATGGAGAGCGGAGAAGGGAGGTGAAGTCGGTGGGCTGAACAACGATGGTTCCTGCTGCTTCACGCGGGTGGAGGAGTGGGACAAGGTCGGCAGTTCTAGAGGCCGACTCAGGTCGGGTTCGGCAACCGTGCAGTGAACGGCGTCGGAGTGGGTGGTTATGGCCGAAGGGGATGGAGGATTTGGGGTGGTTATGGCCGAAGGGAATGAAGTATTGGGTAGTCGAACAGAGGGGTGGTAGCAGGTCGGAGCGGAAGTGGAAGAGGAAGATGCGATGGCGGTGATCTCGGATGGTGATGTGGATGATGCGATTTGGCCTCGAGTGCTCTTGCTTGCCAGGGAGGAGACGCGGTAGAGAGAGGAACGAGAAGATGTGGGGCGGCAAAATGAAGAGGAGGTAGAACGAATAGAGAATGCAATATATATGCAAAGTTTATTATTATTATAATGTTATATTATATTTGTTTTTTTCCAAACGGAAGATTAGGAGTAGGAGAGGAAACAAACAGATAATATAAAAGCAACCGGCAGTTTATAAATTGAAGTGATGTAACATTTCAGAACGTTGGAACCAAATGTGGAAAGCAAAAGTCAAAACTGAATATAAATAAACGTTAGCGGCCGTTTGAAATTTGAATGGCCACTGAATATCAAAAGGTCAAAATGGATACCGATACCAATATCCGTTTCCACGGATTTCGTCGTACATCGGACATCAAAATAAAGAAATGAATATACCACAGAGTTCAGCACGACGAGATGGTCAAAACGATATATAGATATTAGAGGTGCGATCATCCTATTAAAAGTCGATACGGACACAGATATATGTTGCTATTTCGTACAGAAAAATCCAAACGGAGCTAGAAACGTTCGAAATTTGCGAAACGGATTACGCAGTCTTATTCAGAGTGTTCTAAATAAATTTTCTCATGTTGACATATTTAGGTTTCGGAATACTTTTATTATCATCATTTTCGACTGATATAAATTGGAATAAAATTACACTAGAAAATAAACTTCCAAATTATCTGATGAAAATTTACCAGTTGCTATATTAAAATAGACGCATTTCAAATATCAAATTCAAATTTCAAAATTTTATTGTTTAAAGTTTAATAAAATTTTAATTAAATATATAAATAAACAAATAAAATTATCTAAACTTTACGGGTCGTTACAAAATATTATTTGGAAATGTAATGAAGTAATCTGTGTATTTAATATGTGTTTTGTTTCGTATTCAAGTGCTTCTGATATTATTGATACCATTAACATAGCCGTATTTAGTCGTCGAAAGCTAATACTATAGATGACTACAGCATTTGTAGCGCTTAGTTTTTGGCCTCTAGATAGGGGATGTTAGGCTTGGTATCGGAGCATGGTTTATTAAATACTTTTAAAAAACAATGATTTTTGAAAACTTAATCCATAGGAATTAGAGTTAAGATCGGGGTATGGGATAACGCTATAATGACGTACTTGTATTTATATATATATATATATATATATATATATAAGTATACGCTCTATCTTTAGACTCTTATCTTAGTTAGGTTATTCTTTTGTATCTCATGAGGTTTGAATACAGATATGGAGGGAAGAAGGAGTAGAGTGAATGTTGGAGGAGACAGCACCACTACCAACGAAAACGCCCGACCAAATGCAAGGAGAGACCCTGGTCAGGCACAAGCTGAAAATGCTGGTGCAGGAGTTCCCCATGTGGATATGGGGGCGGTGTATCAGTTCTTTATGAATATGGTGCAAGCTGGAGTGGCAGCAGGTGTAGTTGGAGGTAACGCTACGGGAGGAGGAGCTCAAGAAATTCCTGCAGTCAATCAGTACACCAATCTGAGCAGAGATTATATTAGGCTCAGAGGAAAGCCGTTCATTGGTACCGAGGATGGGATTGAAATAGAAAACTGGCTACTGCATTGTGAAAGGATTTTCGCTGATTTAGGGCTAAATGATGCGCAAAAAAGAAGGTTGGCCTCAAGGCAGCTGCAGGGAGCTGCGTTATTTTTGTTGAATACCATCACTGCCGGAGTGGATGAAGAGACCATTACTTAGGAAGAATTCAGAAAAAGGTTTTTGAAGAGGTTTATATCCGTTATGGCACAAGCTGCATTGGTAAGGAGGTTTGTAGAACTGGAGCAAGGAGATATGAATGTGTTGGAGTATACCAGGAAGTTCGAGGAACTAGCCCGATATGGGTATGCATTAGTGATATTGTTATCAGTAGAAATGAGAAGTACATTAGTGGATTAAGGCCAGAACCGATAAGTGCTACTTTACCGCACTTAAGAGACCCTAGTGATGTTGTTGTTGAAATGGCATTGAGCCAAGAAGAAGCATTGGCTTGCCTAAGGAAGAAAGCGAAAGAGGCTCAGACTGGACAGTCTCAGAAGGGGAAATTTTTCTAGAGAAAGATTGCTCATAAAGAAGGAGCACAGAAGACGAGTAAAGCTGAGGTGGTTTGTTACAACTGCAACAAGAAATGACACTATGCCAATGAGTGTCGAGCCAGCAAGAGGAAAGGAAAAGGAGCTGGTGAGAAGGAGAATGCTAGATTCTTCAATTGCGATCAGGTGGGTAACTTCAAGAACAAGTGCCTAGAGCCACCAAAGGAAGGAAAGGGTGAGTTTACGCTTTGGAGCCCACAACCGCAAAATCAGTTGCACAAGAAAAGGGAAAAGCTATTTTAAGAGGCCCACTGTAGATTCACGGTATGCCTATTAGCGTCCTATTTGATACTGGGGCATACCATTCTTTTATTTCTCGATGTCTGGTAGATAGAATTAACTTAGAACCCTCTTACTTAGTTACTTCCTTAAGGGTTGCTAATCCGATAGGAGATTATGCAACACTTGGGATGAGGTGTGACCGTCTAGAATTTTATTTGTTATGCCATACCTTTGATTGTTGTTTGCATGTATTTGACTTTGTGGGATTTGGGATTATCCTGGGGATGGATTGGTGAGTAGATATAACGCTAGGATATTTTGCCAAGATAGGAAAATATCACTTAGTCATCCAGATTGTAGTGATCAGATAATTTATGATGTGGAGAACCCTAGTTGTAAGGTGAATGCTTTACTGAGTGTTATGGAGTTGGAGGATGAGTTGCATCTAGTTTTTGTAGTTAGAGAATTTTCTTATGTGTTCAAACCAGTCGTTGGACTGCCACCGAAATGAGCTATTGAGTTTCAGATTAATTTAGTTCCTAGAGCTGAACCGGTAAGTAGACCGCCAAGTAGGATGACACCTACAAAGATGAAAGAGTTGAAGGTGCAGTTAGTAGATCTGGAAGGCAAAAGTTTTATTAGGACGAGTAGTTTGCCATGAGGAGCTGCATCTGTATTTGCTAAGAAGCCGGACGAATCGTTAAGGCTATGTATCGATTATCTTAAGTTGAAAGAGAAGATGATAAAGAACCGATATCCATTGCCGAGAATTGACGATTTGTTCGATTAGTTGAGTGGAGCAAAGGTTATGCCGTTAGGAGATCCTAGCTAGATTTGGCGACGTGATTTCAACAGCTTAGAGTTGCAGAGGATAACATTCCTTTGACGGTGTTTAGAACGAGATATGGATCGTACGAATGGTTAGTTATGCCGTTCGGACTAACTAATGCGCCGACATTCTTTGCAGATATAATGAATAGGATTTTTCGAGAACATTTGGATAGGTTTGTGTTGGTTTTCATTGATGACATTTTGATGTACTCTAAGGACGAAAAGGAGCATGAAGTCCATATCAGAGTCGTGCTTGAGACGTTGAGGTAGCATCAGTTGAAGGCTAAGTTTATGAAGTGTCATTTTTGGAAGAAGGAAGTGAAGTTCCTTGGTCATGTCGTCTCTGTGAAAGGGTTGTCTATAGATCCGACAAAGATTGAAGCGGTGAACAATTGGAAGAGATCCGAGACGGTAACCGAGATAAAGAGTTTCCTTGGATTAGCAGGGTATTATCGGAGGTTTATAAAAGATTTTTTGTGGATAGCAGCACCAATGACTAAGCTTAGGCGAAAAGATGTGAAGTTCGTATGGACCGATAAGTGTGAAGAAGCATTCCAGATTTAAAATACTTATTGACCCATGCACCGGTGTTAGTGTTTCCGGAGGGGAATCATGATTTAGTTGTTTATACAGATGTGTGTGGAACTGGATTGGGAGCCGTGTTGATACAAAGGGGTAAAGTAATTGACTACGCTTCTAGATATGTCAGACCACATGAGGTTTGGTATCCAACGCATGATTTGGAGTTAGTTGCCGTTATATTTGCTTCAAAGGTATGGAAGCATTATCTTTTAGGAGAGCGATTTGAGCTATATACCGATCATAAGTCGTTGAAGTATTTGTTCTCTCAGAAGAAGCTGAATATGAGACAGCAGAGATGGTTAGAGTTTATTGTTGCCTATGATTTTGGAATTGAGTACACACCTGTAAAAACAAACAAGGTAGCAGATGCACTCAGTTGGAAACATCAGCATGCAATATTGGCTATGATTACTGAGTGGAAAGACTTGGAGGCATTATCGGCTTGTAGTATGCTGTTTAGGTCCGAGGTAGGATCGAGCGCAGGAAGTACCGTATTGTCTTGTTTAGAAGTCCGACCGGTAATGATTGAGAAGGTGAAAAGGTAGCTTCTAAGCAAGAGAAGGACCCAGTATTGGCTGAAAGGATCAGAAGATTGAAGGAAGAAATGGAGAGCGATGACCTAAAGGATTTCAATCTTGACCAAAATGGGTGGTCGAGAAGGAAAGGAAGGCTATATGTTCCAAATGTAGGAAACATGAGGAAGGAGGTTTTGGATGAGTGCCATCGTTCGAAGTTCACTAGCCACCCGGGAGGAACGAAAATGTATCAGGACATGAAGAGAAATTTCTTCTGGGAAGGTATGAAGCGGGACATAGGATTGTGTGTTAAGCAGTGCTTGAATTGTCAACAGGCAAAGGCTAAACACCAGAAGCCAAAGTGGATTGCTTCAACCGTTAGAGATTCCATTGCGGAAATGGGATTTGATCTCCATGGACTTATTGATGGGTTGCCGAGATCTAGAAGATAAAATGAAAGCATATGGGTCATAGTAGATAGACTGAATAAGAGTGCCCATTTTATTCCAGTAAAGTCAACTAGAACGACACCTGATTTGGCGAAGTTATTCCTGAAGAATGTAGTTAGGCTACATGGGATTCCTAGTAGTATTGCCAGTGATAGAGATTCTTTATTTACTAGTGAGTTATGGAAAAGTCTAAAGGAAGCATTAGGAACCAAGCTCAACATGAGTATCGCTTACCATCCACAAATAGATGGGCAAACGGAAAGAGTTAACAAAATCTTGGAATTTTTTTTAAGAGCTTGTATATTAGATTTTGGGGGATCATGGGAAGACCATCTTCATCTAGTCGAGTTCTTATATAACAATAGTTATCAGACTAGTATTGGGATGGCACTATTTGAAGCATTGTATGGAAGACCTTGCAAATCTCCCGTATATTGGTTGGAGACCGGGGATAGATTAGTTCTTGGTCCAGATTTAGTAAAGGAAGCTGCAGAGAAGATTGAGTTGATTCAAGCTAGGATGAAGGAGGCTCAATCTAGATAGAAAAGTTATGCAGATAAAAGAAGAAAGGATTTAGAATTTTCTGTCGGAGATTATGTATTTGTTAAGGTTTTACCGATGAAAGGTGTAATCAGATTTGGGAAGGCAGGGAAGTTAGCACCTAGGTTCATTGGTCCATTTTGTATTATTGAGAGGACCAGGAAACTCGTTTATAGAGTAGAGTTACCGAGTAGTTTGGCTGGAGTCCATAATGTTTTCCATGTTTCTCATTTTAGAAAATGTGTTAGAGACCCAGAGACTACTATAGCACCTACAATATTAGAAGAGTTAGTAGTGGAACGGGATTTGACTATAGTTAGGATGCCGATTCAGACTATAGCTAGAGATGAGAAGAAATTCAGGAATAAGACAGTCAAGTTAGTAGAGGTTCAGTGGAGCAATAACACTAGAGACTGTACTTGGGAAGTGGAGAGCAGGATTAGAGACTCTTACCTATATTTATTCGATGGTATGTCTTACCTTTGATAATTGTGTTATGTACCTCATCGTAATTTCGAGGCCGAAATTCTTTAAGGTGGGGAGTCTGTAACACCCCATATATTTTATAACCTTATTTAAGTCATTAAATTAGTTAAATTAAATTAATTAATGTAAAGGTTAATAGATGGAGATTTAATTAGTTAGAGGTAGTCGTGCTATATTAAAGGGGTTAACTAAAATGAAATAACACTAAGTAAGGTGTTAGGAAATGAGAAGGGTATTTTGGGAAATTGCAAAACCTTATGCCCTAAACCCTTGTGACATGGGTAACTCACGTTCATTATTCTCATTCAATTAAAAATTAAAATAGCTAAGGCCGACCACCATTTCCAATCTCAAGAGTAGGAGTAAGTTAAGATTCAATAGGAAAGAAGAAATCAACTAATTCAACACTCAAAAATCTCATCTATAATCTCTAAAGCCAAGGTGAATAATTATTACATCCCTAATATTTTAGTTCTCGGTTTTATGGTTAGATCCAAAATGTTTTTGCTATAATATTGCCATGTTTGATGTTTTAAGATATATATGTTTATTGTTTATGAAACTATAAAAGTTTATTCGTGTTTTATGATAATGTTTAGCACGAAAACCCTATTTAATGACATCCGAATACTTTGAAAATTTAAATATAGGTCTGGAATAATATTTTAGAGGTGGGTTTTGATTTTCATAATTTTCCAATTTATTATGGATTTTATATGAATTTTTGAATGAAGAAAATTGTTTGTTGGGTTTTAAATTATTTTTGGCTGAAATAATAATTGTTTGGGTTTGAGATTTTATTATGTTAGGTAGTATATTAAAATATATTTTCTGGAATTTTTCCATAATTTTCCTAAGTCATTTGAAGGATATATAAAATTATTTAAGGTATGGAACTTAAATGTTTTATATATTTATAAAGAACAAGGGGCATTTTGCAAAATAAGATGATTTATAAATTCTGGTAATTGCGGGGGCAAAATTCTTAAAAGTATTTTATTGACCAATGAGACTTTGACAAACAAAGGCATGTTAGATGAAAAGTTTCTTTTTAAGTTTAAAGACAAAAATCACATTTTTTCCATGTTTCAATCCATATAGCTAAATACCTTCCGCCCTAGACCTTTCATCTCAGTCAAAAGGTTAGCTTTCGATAAAGTCAAAGTTCAATGCATAAGGTATCAAGTAATCGGTATGTAATGAATTGAATATAGCCGAAAGGTTCTTAGCCGAAAGGTTGATAGCAAAAGAGGGCTGGAATATAATTGTTTTCTAAGTGAAAAGCTTTCTCCTGCTTTCCTTTCGACTTAGTCACTTCCGACCAGGTCAAGTTATTTAAAGAAAGACTTTAAATCCTTCCGATGTAGTCGATAGGTTATAGCTGCTACCGCCATTACTTTGTTTTGAAACCTTCCGACATAGCCGAAGGGTTTCCACTGTTTATAAAGGTTTTACTTTGAACCTTTCGACCCAGTTGAAAGGTTTACCTGTTTTTAAAATTAGCCATTTCTCTAAGGTTTTCGGAGGGAAGCTTCCGACTTAGGTGGTTACCCTTATTTTGTGAAATATAACCAAAGGCTTTCGAAAGGATATTTGGATATTTCCGAAAGGTTGTTTTGTTAAAAACGAAAGGTTTTATAAAGAAGTTTTCCAGATTGTTTTACAGTTGAACCCAATATACCTTCTAAAGGTTTATGTTTTAAAAGGTTTTAAGAATTCGAAGGGTTTATTCCTGGATCTGTTTCAAAAGATTTATTAGATGTTTTTGAAAGGTTTTCAAAGGAAGGTTTACTAAAGGTTTTTCTAACGCAACGACTTAAAGTGATTTTAAAGAAGGATGTCTAAAGTTTATAACTTCCGAAAGGTTTTCTTTGAATGAATTTGAAACGTTTTAGAGATGTTTTTTGAAAGGTTTAAACATTGAGTTTGAATGAGGTAATTTCAAAGTACAGAAAGAGGTTCTTTCAAATGGTAAAGTGTTTTCCTGAACTAAGTTTTGAGTAAAGGATATATATCTAACATGGTAATACGATTTGAGTAAAGTATAAAGACTTATTTCTTTTCCTTGTTTGAAATTTGATTTAATGGTTTAAATCATTTTGAAATTGTTTTCAAGAAAAATTATGGGAGGGGATCCTTAAGTATAAATGATTTAGATATTAGATAACCAGATGGGACTAGTATGGGGTCGTGCCCTATACCTTAGCTTGTAGCCCCAGCTAATTGTTGTCCAAAATTCCTGTGTGTAGGGCTTGGTCACAGGTAGACTAAAATATGATTACACACCAAAAGGAATATATGTTGCATATAGATAGGTTATTGGTAAGCTCGGAAAACCATTAGGCTTGGGAGGACCTGAGAGATGATTAAGTTAGGGACAGACCGTCCAGAAGTGAGAAATTTACCAGATAGTTTAGGACAGACCGTCTTGATGGGAAATGTTAAATAGATGGATAAGGATAGATAATCCTAAATATGAATATCTAAAAAATGTTAGGTTAATTTTGATTATGTTGTCTGGTAGGCTCGAGTCAACCAATTGTTAAAAGTTATTTGTGTTTGAACAGATAGTTCATTCTTACCTGATGTTTATGTATGTTTACGTAATGTTTATTTTGTAGTATTTGACCATTGTGGATGCAGGAGCATAGTATATGGTTATATGAAAGGATTTGCAAAAATTTGTTTTAAAAAGATGTTAGTGAGAGGGAACCCTTTCCGCTAAGCGGCGTAGTTTCACTTAGCATAATTAAACTGGGATATACAGTATTATTCATACCAGGCTTTATGTCTGACTCGAAATTTATGTTTTCCCCTTAAACTCTCGGGTACTCAAAATTAATTTGTGTAGGTTGAGAGATTAAGAATCTTTTCAGGTTTTTAGAAAGCTGACGAATAAGCTACCGGAGGATTCTGGAGGCAACTGATAGCTGTTTAGGATTTGCTGCTTTTACTTATGTTTAGATGATTTTCCACTGTGTTACGATGTATTAGGTCTTATATGACCAATTGAATCTGATCAATAGAGGGGGTATCTTCATATACCGCTCTCAACGTAATTTGTAATAACTATATTTGTTCAGTGCCTGGGAGAACGATTGGGTTATGTGATATGAATGTGGAACAAATATTATTTGGAAATGTAATGAAGTAATCTGTGTTTTGTTTCATATTCAAGTGCTTCTGATATTATCGATACCATTAACATAGCCGTATTTATTCGCCGGAAGCTAATACTATAGATGACTGTAGCACCTTTAGCGCTTAGTTTTGGGCCTCTAGATAGGGGATATTACAATATATATGACTATAAATGTTATAGTTCAACGCATATATTAATTTTAAATTGTTTAAGTCAATTATCAATAAAAAATTTGAATTCATTATAAATATATAATTAAAACTATTTTAAATTTGTTAACTAAATAATAAATTAAAATTAATTAAATATTATTTAATTATTAATATGTATAAGAATATTATATAAGTTAATTAATTTACAAAAAGTTATAAATAAATTAAACTTATATATTATGAATATATAATTATAAGTGGAACCATAAGAAACCCGATTTAGGTTCAAGGAATAAATATATATTGTATGTATACCATGGTTTTTGATGTGACCGACACTTATATCTTAAGGATATTTCAAAAGAAATACATTATTCCCTAAATTGGTATCACTCAAATAAATGTATATACTAAAGATTATGAATCTCTAATATATAAAGAGTTCCTCTACCATTTATATATTAATAGATGTTTGCATACTCTTTAATTGTTAAGTAAACTCAAACTAGGAATTTTATTTGTAGTGCTACCAATATAGTTATAGGATGAGGTAAGATACATGCACGTATTTGTTAAGCAAACTCAAGTTACATGCATTATACTTAGGCCATCGTGAAATGGTAGGTACGAGGGAATAATCTCTTTCGATTTGATGAGCAAACTCATGGTCTAAATGAGGTTAGGAATAAGACAACAGGTTAGAGTTGTATGTGATTAAACAGATAAATTGTTATCCATATTTCGTAGTCCTATGATTTATTGAGCATAATCAAAGCCAAAATCCTAAGGCTAGCGAGTCCTAACACCAACTAGAGAAATCGAAAGATTACTATGTTTTTATAAGGCTTTGAGAAACATATAAATCTATTGGAAGCCTATTAGAAAAATGAAATAAATACATTTAACTTTTTTAATAATATAAGAACTTCTAATATGTGTAAATTATTCTAGTCTAATTAAATTAAATTTGTAGTATAATGACCAACCTAAAACTATTTTAAAAAAGAAGGAATCGAATCCTATTAGATATGGTTTGTTCCACGATGAGTAAGGATGAGTTACCTCTTTCTTATTGGTGATACGCACTAGAAACCATAATGTATATATTGAATTTAATACCTATTAAATCTATGCCTTTACAGCCATATGATGTATAGTATGGGAGGAAAACTCACCTTAAGTATTTGAAGTTGTGGGGTTGTCCAACCTATGTTAAGAACGTTGACCGATATAAACATGAGGCAAGATTGGATCTATGTATATTTATATGATATCCTAAGAACTGTATGGGATATGTTTTCTATAAGAATGAGGAAAAAAATTATTATTTTTGGGTACATATCTTTTCTGAAAAGAAATTTATGTCAAAAGAAATTAAAAGCAAAGTTGTAGATTTGGATGAGATCCAAGAAATTAACGTAGAGGCTGAATTGGTTGAAGAATCAAATTCACCATTATATGAAAACACACAACCTATTAGAAGGTCTATTAATCTCATGCACCAAAGAAATGCAATGGTTTTCTCATGGTTGGTGAGAAAGAGGACTATGCCTTAGGAGACGATACTCGCACAATGTTTGAATAAGCACTACAATGTAAATACCCTACACTTTGGTTTGAAGCTAAGAAATATGAGATGGATTCCAAATATGACAACATAGTTTGATCTTTGGACGACATACCCGAGGGGACAGAATCTATCGACTGCAAATGTATACTTAAGAAAAAGCTAAATATTGATGGAAAGGGGAGACTTATAAAGTTAGGAATGTCTCAAAAAAATTTGTCAGATTCAAAGCATTGATTATGACAACAAATTTTTGCACATAGCCATGCTTAAGTCCATTCAGATAATGTTTGCTATTATTGCATTCAATGATTGTGAAATGTACAAAATGGATGAGAAAACGACGTTTCCAAATGGTGATCTAGAATACACCGTTTACATGTCGCAGCCCGAGGGTTTTGAGGTCAATCAGAGCAAGGGAAAGACCTTAAATTGTTAAGATCAATTTATGGTCGTAAGTAAGCTTCAAGGAGTTGGAATAAGTGTTTTGATAAAGTATCAAACAATTTGATTTTTATCAGAATACAGAGGAAGCTTCTGTATACCTGAAAGAATAGGGAACTATTATCAAGTTCTTGGTCTTGTATGTTCATGTTATGCTCCTGATTTGCAATGTCGATGTATTGTTGTAATCGGTGAACGCATGGTTGTCCAAGAATTTCTACATGAAGGATTTAGGAGAAGCAACCTATACATTAGGATCTATAGAGATAGATCGAAAAGGTTGTTGGAATTGTCCCAATCCCTTTACACGGATACCATACTAAAAAGGTTAAGTATAGAGAATTCCTAGCGTGAAAATGTTCTGATGCGATTTGGAATTGTCCTTTCAAAGATGGACACTCCTTATATCGATTATGAGAATGAGCATAAGAAGAGAATACCATATGCATCCATAATCGGTTCCAGCATATACGTCATGTTATGTATTAGACCAAATGTGGCTTATCCATTAGGATGAGTAAGCGGATATCAATCGAATCCCAAAGAAAACATTGAATGGTAGTTACATGAATTCTTGAGTATTAATGGAACACTAAAGGCTTATTCCTTATATATAGGAATCAAGACCTCCTTATGAAGGGGTATACAGATTCCAAATTTCAAACTGATGTCGATGATAGTAAATCGATGCCTGGTTATGTATTCATATTGGTTGGCAGAGAAGTAAGTTGGAAAAGTTCCAAAATAGAAACAATAGTTGATTCAAGATGGAGGCCTATTTTGTCGCTCTCAACGAAGTAGCTAAGCGGTCTGGATGCACAAGTTTATGAATGAGCTAGGGGTATTTCCAAACATTAAGAATCCTATCTAATTGTTCTTTGATAACAATTTCGCGATGCAGATCACGAAAAGAGTAAGAGCTCATAAGAAGTCAGGCACATACTTTGAAATTTCCACCAAATAAGGGAATTTATCAATCAAAAAGAAATTATGATTGAAAGAGTAGATGCTAGGAACAACATAGCGAATCCATTCATAATGGGACTGACTTCATCGGATCTAAGCAAACTAGTTGTAACACCCCTAATTTCTGATAACATAATCCAGGAGATTTAATTAGATAAATAAAATAGAATAATGTAAATGTTAAGTGATAAGGGGGTTGAGATTTGAATAAATATAATTAAGGCCGTGCTCAATTAAATAATTAAATGGGCTTATGAATGGGTTATAAGTTAATTAGTTTACATAAGGGTATATTAGGAATTTGCCGCACATAACCCCTTACCCTTATATATTCTCGTTCCTTATTATTTAATTTCCCATTCACATCATTTTGAAAACGAAAAACAAAAACGTATGAAAAGCTGGCCATAATCAAAGAGAAAAGAGAATTCAAATCAAGCTAAGGAATTAAAGCTAGGGGAATTAGTCTCAATCTAATCTCCTTATCTTAATCAAGGTGAATAATAATTCATTCCATCTCTACTTTGTTTTATAATCATATGTTTTTGGATTTAAGGGTAAATTCATTTTTATGATGATTTGGATGATGATATGCTTGAATTATAATTTGTTTGACTTAAACAAGAATGTTTAAATAACATTATATGCGGTTTTAGGGAAAAACTGAATTATGTTGATATTTAAATGCCATGGAAAAATTTAATGTTGTGTAAACATGATTTTGGAGTTGGGTTTTATTTTTGATAATTTTCCCAGCCATGGAAAGATTATTATGAATTTTCAAAGGAAAATATGGTTAATTGGGTTTATAAATTTATTTTACAAATTATATTGAGAATTTGGGTCTGAAATTTTGACATGTTAGGTAACATGATGAAAGTGAATTTCTAGAGTTTTTAGGGAATTTTCCTAAGTGATTTGCTATGCAAATTAAATTATTTTAGAAGAGGGACTTCTTTACAATATTGGTTTTTCTTAATGGAAGGGCTTATTTGCTAGCTTAACCATGGTTTAGATCTGAAATTAGTGGCAGTTATTTTAGTAAAGAATTTGAAAAGCTAAGCCAACCAATCTTGTGCTTACACGTGGCAGGTTAGTTAGAAAGTGCTTTCTTTATTTAGTATTAAATCAAGTTTACCCAGAAAAGTTGGTTCCGCCTTCTTTAGAAGTACGTTTCGACTTAGAGCTTCCGCCTTCAATCAAGTCGAAACCCCACTAAGCCAAAACAAATACACAAGGTATCACTTAGATGGTACGTAGTGGATTGGAGAAAGGCAGAAGGTTAGGTGTTGAAAACATTCTTCCTATGGGGTCGATACCTTTGTTTGTTTTAAAAAGAGAAGCGCCTACCTTCGTTTTAATTAAAGCCTTCGAAGGAGTCGAGCATATGTTTTCGAAAGAGGTTTTCTTAATGCTTTCAAAGGGGTTTCCATCAACTTATGTTTTAAAGAGTAAGCTTTCGAATGAGTTCCTTTACTTATAAAATAATGCTTTTGAAAGAAGGGGTTCTGACCTAGTCAAAGCCCTGCTGTCGTTCTTTAGCCTTTCGAGTGTATTGAAGCCATCAATGCTTTCGAAAGGTAGTGCTTGCTTTTAAAGATATTTTAAGCCACTTCCTAAATGCTTTCGAAAGCATCCTATTGTTTCGAAAGCAATGGCTTCAAAATGGGGTTTCGATGCCATCCTTCCGTGTTTTGTTTAAATTGTTTGAAGCTTTCGAAAGGGATGGTGTCGACGCCATAGTGTTTTCTCCAATATTTTTATATGATAACGGATGGTTTTGAAAGAGATACTTTCTTTTATATTCACTTTGACCCAAATAATATTTTAATTATAAACCCAATGGTATCGAAAGGGGGACTTTCAATGGTTTCAAAGCTATGCTTCTACGTGTTATGAAGTTATACTTTATTACATTCAAAAGGTTTCGAAAGAGATGTTTTAAAGTGTTTCGAAAGGCAGGGGCCTATTGTTTTGAAAAGAGATTTATATGCTTTCGAAGGAGGTTATCCAGTGAAGTCGAAAACAAGGTGTAACAACCCTAATTTTCGACCCAATTTTAAATTTTAAATTCATCGTTTCAATAAAAAAATTTGAAATTTTAAACGATCTCAATTTACGTCCAAACTTTATTTATGACATACGTCTAGTTAGATATGGACATAGAAAAAGTTTCGTGGCAAAATATTACAGTAAAATCCGTTCGCGTTTTACTGTATACCAGTCCATATAAAGCTGCGAAAAATTTATCTTCCAAATCCAAATATTTTTACACAGTTATGTTGTAAAAATTATTCTGATCAAGATTATGTAATTCGTTTCGTCTAAAACTGTCATCGCCTGCTTCGTTTAAATTGTTTTGCAAATCGTACAATTTAAGCGGCGTAAATGAAATTTTATAAAATCGTCGTATCGCAATAATCTATGTACCGTTGGAAGCGCGTCGTCGCACTGATAAAAATGGTATACTTATTCGTGTTAATCGGAATCAGTCGAAAAGCGTCACGTTAAAATTGACCGTTTCGGACGGACCGGTTAAACACGTTGCAGCCCAAATTTTCTACCCACTTACAAAAGACATATGGAAGAATTATAGTCAGCTGGAAGAAATAAATAGGATAGCTGAAGGGTGAAGAGTTGCATAGGGAATGAGGTAACGCTGGGAAGTTAAAAGGTGAAAGGTTGGGAATGTAAATAACCGGTTGAGAATTTTATTGTAAAAGGGTCCAACTCAACTCTCTCTTTCACTTTCTTCATTTCACTCAGCTCTCACGTCTCCAGGTATCCACTCTTCCATTCATTTTTATTCCTCCCTCCTCTTCATTTCTTTCTTCCTTTTGCTATTCCCTTCTCTGTATGAAACTTTGTAAAAGAAGAAAACGAAATGAACTAGGCCTCAACCCACACGCCACCTCACACTGCCTCCGCCCACTGCCTCCTCCCTCCACCACCAACCGGTCTTCCCAGCCACCAGCCTACCACGTTCACCCACCACGAACCCGTGCTCCACCCTGACCGCCGCTGGCCTCACCCACAACCATGTCCCTCTCACCTCGCCTTCCCGCCAGCAACCCCACCTCCACGCCGAGCCACCACCGCACTTCGCCTTCCGCCAGCAAATCCCACCGCCTTTACTGCCTCCACCTGAGATCCAGTCCTCCGCCTCCCTTCGCACCACCCTCCAGCCCACCCAGACCATGCCAGCTCCTCGTCTCCCAGCCCGTCTGGTCGTATGACTGCGTGTGGGTGCGTTATGCATCACGTGTGTGTGTGTGCGTTTTGTGTTCGAGTGGGTGTGTGGGTGTTGGTGGAGTATGCACGCAAATGGTAGAATCCATGAGTGTTGGGGTGAGGTGTTTTATGAAAAGAAAAAGAAAAGAAAACAAGTGTGCTTGCGTTGGAAATGGGGGATGCATATACATGAATTATATTCATGCGTGAAATGTTGTTGCTTTTAAAATGACAGTGTTACATTTACTGTGCAAACAGGCGTGATTGCAGGCTTGTACAACTCGTTTTGATATCACAACTGTATATAAGTAAAGTTTGTGATAGAGTTGTAACCAACTTTGTTTCCTATTGCTGTGCAGCAACCGACTGAGTTCTTTCGCAGCAGCAAATTTTCAGCTTCGTTTCTTTTCTTCGTTTTCGGTAAGCATGTTTATATAAATTTATAAATTATATAAAAACGTTCATTGAATTAATATCGTCTCTTTTATCAATATTTGCAGTGTTCGTTGTTAGTGCTGTACCGACTCTTTTCGAGCGTCTTTTGCTTCGTCGTCAAATTTCTTATCCACGGAAGGTGAAATAAATTTTCACGACATATATTCGTATGTTAGTTTATATTGATAATTTGTTTGTTATATGATGACGAATTGGATGTGAATTGTTTTTAAGTGATATAAATTTGTAAGTAATTTGACATTGGATAGTTAACAAATTAAACGGATTATATTTGTCGAATTGGATTTGTAAACCTGACACCTTTTATATATTAAATTAAGATTAGCCAAACTTGATCACTTAATTTATAATTGTCGTAGAATTTGATAAGTAACCCTTGAACCTGTGAACGTAGATTTTTGTAGTCTTTGAATTGAAATTGCAATTGAATGACTAAGTGAAACCGTAACGTAATAATCTTTAATCTACTTGAAATGATAGAGTAGATTCTAGAAATAGTTATATTAATTGGCGTAAATAACAAACGCGAATTAATACGATTATTTCGGAATTATTTGAAATTGTTGAATTGTTGTGAATGGATGCTATTGCTTGTTTATTTACTTTGACACCATCCCAGCTATCACACTGCAAGTTCCCTTTGTATGTTTTGATTTTGAATTTAAATGGAATCGGGTTGAAATGATAAATACCCAAACAATTTTGACTTAGGATAGAAAATTAAAATAAAACCCGATTGGTCAAATGTTTTGATTTAAAAAAAATAAAGTTTTATTTGACGAATAACAAAGTTTTGAATAATTTGGAATTTAAATTGGAATGAATGTAAATGTGAATATTTGAATTTGGAACGAATATTAAAGTAGTAATTGACAAAAAGAATATTGTTTAAAATTTAATTATTTAATAATTAAACTTAGAATTATTTGATAATTAATTTTTGAAATTATTAATAAGAGTTTTGAAAATTATTAATAAATTATCTTTTGAAATTATTAATAGTTAAGTTGTGAAATTATTAATAACGAAGTTTGAAATAATTAATAAATTTTAAATTTATTAACAATTAAGTTTGGAATTATTAATGAATGAGTTTGAAATGATTAATAATTAAGATTTAAAATTATTGAAAATTTTGATGAGATCGAATTATAAATTTAATTGAATTGAATATCTTTATTAAGAAAAATTGAATTTTTGAACAAGTAAAAATAAGTTTTTAACTAAGTTTGAAATTTGAAAGGAATATCTTTGATAAGGAATTGAATGCGCTTTATCGAAACAAATGAAAGACTTGTAATTTAAAGAATTGGATTTGATAAGTGTAATTGTAAATAAGTTGTAACTTTGATAATGAAATCGAATTTAAGACGTAACGTAATGAATTGGGAATTTAATTGAAATTGTTAATGATAAATAAATTTAATGAATATCGAATGGAAGTGATAATTGATTTAAATCGTTTTGAACGTAAATTTAGTTAAACGATTTTGGAATGAACTTATATACAAAATGCAATGAATATTTGAATTGTTTTAATTGAAACTTTGAAATTGAATTTTTGAAATGTTGAAATTGAAATTGGAAAGTTTGAAACGTAATTTTGGAAATTGATTTCGAAAGACTAACGAATTGTCGATTTACGAATTCCAATTGAAATTGTTTTGGTTTTGAAATATATTAACGACCAATCGGTGTTATAATCACGAAGGTTATTAAAGGAACCGGAGTCGGTTTGGGACATACTCACTGTCTAAACCGGAAACCACTTTAATAACTATACGCGAAGTCATGATCCAGAATGAAGTGGTTGGATTGGCGAACATTTATGATTGAAGAAAGTGAACGATAATGGATAGCCTTGACACTTGTGTCAAATTGGAAATGACTAAAACAGGAGCTGTGCCGGGCCAATGGAGGATTAGCTACCTCAAGTGGACACACTTCTTCGTAAACTATTCTTTTACTTTATGATTGATTAGTGCGCACCCTTGATTTTGGGAGTGTTATTTCACGGTGTTGCGGGCGCTGCGGCGTTGCGTTCTCACTAGTCCGGATCAGGCGAACGGTAGTGTCACTACCTTGGGTATTGCCTCATGTGCCTTGTCATACTTTTATTCCATTTATGCGCGACCACTACAATTTTGATTTGTACCTTTAGTATATGGATTGCCCTCTGGTGACTTCCGGTTTTAGGGAAACTACTGTCTTGTATATGCTTTTGGGAATAAAAATGTGTTAAGGGTGGAATGGGCCATGACTTAACACTATTTTGATATCTTTATATTATTGATAGACATTATCTACTTATCGTACTCTACTATATATAGATAGTTTATCGGATCCTGAAAGATGCTTATTCCAACCATCTTTGTGTTATTGTTATTTCAAAATTTTTACCATATTATCTGTATAAGAACATATGTCCTTATTCGAGTGTTTGTTTGTGCATATGCTCGGATCAGACTGAGGATTGCTGTTGCTGCTTACTTGGAGCTGAAGACTTGAAGACTATCTTATCTTTATCAGTATTGTTCTTTCCATTTGGACTATTTGGACATCTATGTTGTTGTATTTCTTTTATTCGAGACATTGTTGTATTTACTTAGTAGCTTCATGAACTACTATTATGACATTGTTGTAATTTCGCTGCACTATTCTGTTATGTTATATTTTCTGTGATTCTGTGATGACTCTCATTTATATACATATACTCCATTAATGATTCGTGTTTTGTATTATTTAAGTTGACATGTGTGGATTATTGTCAATTTAAATGGTCCAAATATACGGGTTGTTACAGTTGGTATCAGAGCTTTGGTTCCCGATAACCTTAGCCTGTGGAGTTTAAAGCTCATTAGAGATAGGGTAAACATACCCTAGAATGAGGAGAATCATTTCAGAATTCACATCCTTTGATTCATCTTTCTTATTGAAATCATTGAATAGAATTTCCTTAAGTTCTATAAATTTCTATCTTTGATTCTAAATCACTTTTGGTATTCCAGGATGGCTACCAGAAGAAATGTTAGAGGCAGGGGTGGAAATGCTCCTGGTCCACATGCCCCAGCTCCCGCAGTCCGATTCTCCACTCTTAGCAAGGAGTATACTCAGCTTGGAGGAGTCAAATTTACTGGCTCCGAGAGTATTATCGAAGCACAACAATGGCTAAAGAGTTTGGAAAGGATCTTTTCTGGCTTGGAGATTGCAGATGCTCAAAAGCGCAAGTTGGCCGCTTGGCAGCTTCAGGATGCTACACAAGATTGGTGGGAATCAGTCACTTCTCGAACTGATGAGGAAACCATCACTTGGGCCCAGTTTAGGTAGTAATCTATCTAAATTCCTACTAAATAAATTTCTCTCTTATCTCGTCATAATTTTGATTCGTTTCATATCATTTGTAATAGGGAATCTTTCATGGCTCAGTGGATGCCAGCTGGTGGGAAGGCCCAACTCTATCGGTCTTTCATGGATCTCAAGCAGGGCAACATGACCTTTACTGAGTACGAAAGGAGGTTTAACGAACTCTCCAAGTTCGGACCTGGCTTGATTGACACACCTCTACTGAAGAACGAGAAGTTCATTCATGGCGCACACCCAGAGTATTACGAGCTCCTCACCGCTCATGTCCATGGAACTTTCACTGAGTTGATGGATTTTGCTCTTCGATATGAGGGAAAGCCCAAGGGAACATCTGTCCCCAAAGCTCCAGTTACTCAGACACCAGCTAATCAGTCGGGAAAGAGGAAGCAAAATTTTGAGCAACAAAAGAAGAATTGGCAGCAGAAATCCGGTCTTGGCTATTCTCAGAAGAAGCCTATTGACTTATCCTCCATCACTTGTTTCAAATGCGACCAGAGGGGTCACTACGCCAACAGCTGTCCAACATCTGCCGGTGACGCTGTTCCGCCTCCTCAGAATACTAGGAACGATCTCTGTCACGTATGTCTGCATCCAGGCCATTTCAAGAGGGATTGTCCTATGTACAAAAAGGGAAAGACGGCTGGAGTATTTGCTATGACTTCTTCCGCCCATGATCCACCTACCCCACCTGCTCCTACTGATAACCAAGGTACATTACAGGGTATTTTTATGTTGCATACTTTACCAGTTAAAGTTCTATTTGACACCGGAGCAACACATAGTTTCATATCTATTGATTTGTGCAATAAACTTGGTTTGGAACCCATTCTTTCATCTACCTTCTTATGTGTATCAAACCCTATTGGAGGGCCTGCTAACCTTAAAAGGGTTTGTAAATATGTCACTCTTATGCATGGCATTCACCACTTCACTTGGGATTTCTATGTCCTCGGATTCGAAGCATTCGATATACTATTAGGCATTGATTGGCTACGGAAGTTCGAAGCCAATATCTCATGCAAAGCTCGAACAGTCTCTCTCATCGATGACAAGAGCATGCCTTTGGTTATTAAAGGCAAATCACCTCAAGAATATGCTGGGAGTTTTATATTTTCACTTGACTCCCATCCAAATGAACTAAGCTCTACTCCAGTGGTCCAATACTTTTCTGATGTGTTTGGAGAAGTCAATTCTCTACCACCACCGCGGGAAATCGAATTCCGCATTGACCTTATTCCTGGTGCCTGACCAGTAGTTCTCCCTCCCCGGAGAATGGCTCCTAAAGAAAAAGCTGAACTGAATGCTCAAATTGAAGACTTATTTTCTAAAGGCTTGATTCGGCGAAGTCATTCAGAATGGGGTGCTGCAGTAGTGTTCGTCACAAAATCAGATGGTTCCCTCAGAATGTGTGTGGACTATAGAGAGCTGAACAAGCTCACACACAAGAACAGATATCCGATGCCCCGCATCAACGATCTATTCGACCAGCTTCATGGAGCTAAAGTATTTTCTCAACTCGATCTGGCTACTGGCTTTCACCAACTCAGAATTGCTGAGGAGAGTATTCCTAAGACAGCATTCCGCACTGAGACTGGTTTCTTTGAATGGCTGGTTATGCCGTTCGGTCTTACTAATGCTCCAGCTTATTTCGTCGATTTGATGAATAGAGTTT
This sequence comes from Allium fistulosum, assembly GCA_030737815.1. NCBI lineage: Eukaryota > Viridiplantae > Streptophyta > Magnoliopsida > Asparagales > Amaryllidaceae > Allium > Allium fistulosum. The sequence continues at coordinate 839,553,328 of CM060906.1, forward strand.
TCCGGGATGTTCTTAACAAGTTTGTTCTTGTTTTCATCGATGACATTCTCGTCTTCTCTAAGGATGAGGAAGAGCATAGGTCGCATTTGGCTTTTGTTCTTGAAACTCTACGCAGTCATCAGCTTAAAGCCAAGTTTTCAAAATGCCATTTTTGGAAAGATGAAGTTCGATTTCTTGGCCATATTGTTTCAGAGAATGGGATTTCGGTCGATCCAGCTAAGATCGCTGTAATCAATGTAAGTTCTATTCTTACTTATCAATTCTATCAAAAAAAAAACAACTTATCAATTTCTTAATTCGAATCTTTGGAATTTGCAGGATTGGGAGACTTCCAAAACTCCTACAGATATCCGCAGTTTCTTGGGTTTGGCCGGCTATTACCGCAGATTTATAGAAAACTTTGCCCGTATTGCCGCACCACTTACCGCACTGACCAGAAAGAATGTGAAATTTATTTGGAGCGAAAAGTGCGAAGCAGCTTTCAATGAGATGAAGCGAAAGTTGACCTCTGCCCCGGTTCTTACAGTTATTGATGGTAGCGAAGGATTGACCGTCTATACAGATGCTTGTCGAGATGGACTTGGAGCTGTTTTAATGCAGAAAGGAAAAGTTATTGCCTATGCTGGTCGTCAGTTAAAGACCCATGAAACAAACTACGCAACTCATGATTTAGAGCTTCTTGCGGTTGTATTTGCTCTTAAGTTATGGAGGCATTATCTATTGGGAACAAAATTCGAGTTATTCACTGACCATAAGTCATTGAGATATATCTTCTCGCAAAAGGATTTGAATCAGAGGCAAGTCCGATGGCTCGAATTTCTAGCTGCATATGATCTTGATATTAACTACACTCCGGGAAAAGCAAATGCCGTAGCCGATGCTTTGAGCAGAAACCAAGCTATGATATGTTGTAATCTTGTTGAAGGGATGTTATTCCAGCTTTCCGTCTCCCCAGCTCTTATGGATCGTATTATAGCCAAGCAGTATGAGGACACTTTGCTTTATCGCATCAAAGAAATAGTTCTTGGCAGAGTTGAAAATGCTGATAATAAAGTGGGTGCACATGTTGATAGTAATGGAATCTTGAGGATTGATAATCGAATTTGTGTTCCTAATGTTGATGGTCTTAGACAGGAAGTGCTACGAGAAAATCATAAGTCTTCGCTTTCATTTCATCCCGGTGTCACTAAAATGTACCAGAATATGAAGAAACTATATTGGTGGAGTGGAATGAAACGCGATATTTCTACCTATGTTAGCAGGTGCACCACTTGCCAACAAGTTAAAGCTGATCACAGAAAGACAGCAGGATTGCTCCAACCGCTAGAGATTCCAGGTTGGAAATGGGAACAGATTTCTATGGACTTTATTGATGGGCTACCAAGGACTAGAAAAGGTAACGAAAGCATTTGGGTGATTATCGATAGACTGACGAAGTCCGCTCACTTTATTCCAGTCAAGACCACTCGTACAGCTTCGAGTTTGGCCGAGATATACATGAGGGAAGTTGTTAAACTTCATGGTGTACCATCTAGTATTGTATGCGATCGAGATCCTATTTTCACCAGTAAATTCTGGAAGGCATTTCAGGATACTTTGGGCACCAAACTGAATCTGAGCACAGCATATCATCCTCAGACAGATGGCCAAACTGAGAGAGTGAATCAGATCTTGGAAGACCTTCTCCGGGCTTGTATTATTGACTTTGGTGGATCTTGGGAAGACCATCTTCACTTGGTGGAATTCACTTATAATAATAGTTACCAGGTAAAGAATTTGAATTTCAAAATTTGAATAAGTATATTTGAAATTGAATTAATTATCCTTGATAAACCAGGCAAGCTTTGGTATGGCACCGTTCGAAGCCTTATATGGACGGTCGTGCAAATCACCAGCTTGTTGGATCGAGTCTGGAGATCGATTAGTGCTTGGACCAGAAATGATTATGGAAGCTTCTGAAAAAGTCGAAGAAATCAGGGAGAAGATAAAGACGGCACATGATAGACAGAAGAGCTATGCTGATAAAAGGAGAAGAGATCTCGAATTCAGTGTAGGAGACAAAGTATTTCTGAATGTGTCGCCTTTGAGGAATATTGTTCGATTTGGAAGGAAGGGAAAGCTAGCTCCCAGATTTGTTGGTCCGTTTGAGATTACAGAAAGAGTTGGAACATTAGCTTATAGAGTTGCATTACCAGGGAAGTTCGCCGGTGTGCACAACGTGTTCCACGTCTCACATCTTCGCAAGGTTGTACACGATCCATCTATGACCATCCCTACTGCTCAGTTGGATGAGATAGTTATTGAGCCAGACTTGACTATTGAGAGAAAGCCGCTTCGGATAGTTGATCGTGAGACAAAGCAACTCAGAAGGAAGTCGGTAAATCTCGTCAAAGTACAGTGGAGCACAGATGAGCGAGATTGCACATGGGAAACTGAGGATAGTATTCGGGATTCAAACCCCGAACTATTAATTTCAGGTATTATTCAAATTTCTCGAAATCTATCTTGACTTTCCTACTTATTTCATTTCTACTTCGCTCTTCTCGTTCCTTTTCGAGGACGAAAAGTTTTGAGTGGGGGAGATTGTAACGACCCTAATTTTCGACCCAATTTAAAATTTTAAATTCATCGTTTCAATAAAAAAAATTGAAATTTTAAACGATCTCAATTTACGTCCAAACTTTATTTATGACATACGTCTAGTTAGATATGGACATAGAAAAAGTTTCGTGGCAAAATATTACAGTAAAATCCGTTCGCGTTTTACTGTATATCAGTCCATATAAAGCTGCGAAAAATTTATCTTCCAAATCCAAATATTTTTACACAGTTATGTTGTAAAAATTATTCTGATCAAGATTATGTAATTCGTTTCGTCTAAAACTGTCATCGCCTGCTTCGTTTAAATTGTTTTGCAAATCGTACAATTTAAGCGGCGTAAATGCAAATTTTATAAAATCGTCGTATCGCAATAATCTGTGTACCGTTGGAAGCGCGTCGTCGCACTGATAAAAACGGTATACTTATTCGTGTTAATCGGAATCAGTCGAAAAGCGTCACGTTAAAATTGACCGTTTCGGACGGACCGGTTAAACACGTTGCAGCCCAAATTTTCTACCCACTTACAAAAGACATATGGAAGAATTATAGTCAGCTGGAAGAAATAAATAGGATAGCTGAAGGGTGAAGAGTTGCATAGGGAATGAGGTAACGTTGGGAAGTTAAAAGGTGAAAGGTTGGGAATGTAAATAACCGGTTGAGAATTTTATTGTAAAAGGGTCCAACTCAACTCTCTCTTTCACTTTCTTCATTTCACTCAGCTCTCACGTCTCCAGGTATCCACTCTTCCATTCATCTTTATTCCTCCCTCCTCTTCATTTCTTTCTTCCTTTTGCTATTCCCTTCTCTATATGAAACTTTGTAAAAGAAGAAAACGAAATGAACTAGGCCTCAACCCACACGCCACCTCACACTGCCTCCGCCCACTACCTCCTCCCTCCACCACCAACCGGTCTTCCCAGCCACCGGCCTACCACGTTCACCCACCACGAACCCGTGCTCCACCCTGACCGCCGCTGGCCTCACCCACAACCAAGTCCCTCTCACCTCGCCTTCCCGCCAGCAACCCCACCTCCACGCCGAGCCACCACCGCACTTCGCCTTCCGCCAGCAAATCCCACCGCCTTTACTGCCTCCACCTGAGATCTAGTCCTCCGCCTCCCTTCGCACCACCCTCCAGCCCACCCAGACCGTGCCAGCACCTCGTCTCCCAGCCCGTCTGGTCGTATGACTGCGTGTGGGTGCGTTATGCATCACGTGTGTGTGTGCGTTTTGTGTTCGAGTGGGTGTGTGGGTGTTGGTGGAGTATGCACGCAAATGGTAGAATCCATGAGTGTTGGGGTGAGGTGTTTTATGAAAAGAAAAAGAAAAGAAAACAAGTGTGCTTGCGTTGGAAATGGGGGATGCATATACATGAATTATATTCATGCGTGAAATGCTGTTGCTTTTAAAATGACAGTGTTACATTTACTGTGCAAACAGGCGTGATTGCAGGCTTGTACAACTCGTTTTGATATCACAACTGTATATAAGTAAAGTTTGTGATAGAGTTGTAACCAACTTTGTTTCCTATTGCTGTGCAGCAACCGACTGAGTTCTTTCGCAGCAGCAAATTTTCAGCTTCGTTTCTTTTCTTCGTTTTCGGTAAGCATGTTTATATAAATTTATAAATTATATAAAAACGTTCATTGAATTAATATCGTCTCTTTTATCGATATTTGCAGTGTTCGTTGTTAGTGCTGTACCGACTCTTTTCGAGCGTCTTTTGCTTCGTCGTCAAATTTCTTATCCATGGAAGGTGAAATAAATTTTCACGACATATATTCTTATGTTAGTTTATATTGATAATTTGTTTGTTATATGATGATGAATTGGATGTGAATTGTTGTTAAGTGATATAAATTTGTAAGTAATTTGACATTGGATAGTTAACAAATTAAACGGATTATATTTGTCGAATTGGATTTGTAAACCTGACACCTTTTATATATTAAATTAAGATTAGCCAAACTTGATCACTTAATTTATAATTGTCGTAGAATTTGATAAGTAACCCTTGAACCTGTGAACGTAGATTTTTGTAGTCTTTGAATTGAAATTGCAATTGAATGACTAAGTGAAACCGTAACGTAATAATCTTTAATCTACTTGAAATGATAGAGTAGATTCTAGAAATAGTTATATTAATTGGCGTAAATAACAAACGCGAATTAATACGATTATTTTGGGATTATTTGAAATTGTTGAATTGTTGTGAATGGATGCTATTGCTTGTTTATTTACTTTGACACCATCCCAGCTATCACACTACAAGTTCCTTTTGTATGTTTTGATTTTGAATTTAAATGGAATCGGGTTGAAATGATAAATACCCAAACAATTTTGACTTAGGATAGAAAATTAAAATAAAACCCGATTGGTCAAATGTTTTGATTTAAACAAAATAAAGTTTTATTTGACGAATAACAAAGTTTTGAATAATTTGGAATTTAAATTGGAATGAATGTAAATGTGAATATTTGAATTTGGAACGAATATTAAAGTAGTAATTGACAAAAAGAATATTGTTTAAAATTTAATTATTTAATAATTAAACTTAGAATTATTTGATAATTAATTTTTGAAATTATTAATAAGAGTTTTGAAAATTATTAATAAATTATCTTTTGAAATTATTAATAGTTAAGTTGTGAAATTATTAATAACGAAGTTTGAAATAATTAATAAATTTTAAATTTATTAACAATTAAGTTTGGAATTATTAATGAATGAGTTTGAAATGATTAATAATTAAGATTTAAAATTATTGAAAATTTTGATGAGATCTAATTATAAATTTAATTGAATTGAATATCTTTATTAAGAAAAATTGAATTTTTGAACAAGTGAAAATAAGTTTTTAACTAAGTTTGAAATTTGAAAGGAATATCTTTGATAAGGAATTGAATGCGCTTTATCGAAACAAATGAAAGACTTGTAATTTAAAGAATTGGATTTGATAAGTGTAATTGTAAATAAGTTGTAACTTTGATAATGAAATCGAATTTAAGACGTAACGTAATGAATTGGGAATTTAATTGAAATTGTTAATGATAAATAAATTTAATGAATATCGAATGGAAGCGATAATTGATTTAAATCGTTTTGAACGTAAATTTAGTTAAACGATTTTGGAATGAACTTATATACAAAATGCAATGAATATTTGAATTGTTTTAATTGAAACTTTGAAATTGAATTTTTGAAATGTTGAAATTGAAATTGGAAAGTTTGAAACGTAATTTTGGAAATTGATTTCGAAAGACTAACGAATTGTCGATTTACGAATTCCAATTGAAATTGTTTTGGTTTTGAAATATATTAACGACCAATCGGTGTTATAATCACAAAGGTTATTAAAGGAACCGGATTCGGTTTGGGACATACTCACTGTCTAAACCGGAAACCACTTTAATAACTATACGCGAAGTGATGATCCAGAATGAAGTGGTTGGATTGGCGAACGTTGATGATTGAAGAAAGTGAACGATAATGGATAGCCTTGACACTTGTGTCAAATTGGAAATGACTAAAACAGGAGCTGTGCCGGGCCAATGGAGGATTAGCTACCTCAAGTGGACACACTTCTTCGTAAACTATTCTTTTACTTTGTGATTGATTGGTGCGCACCCTTGATTTTGGGAGTTTTGTTTCACGGTGTTGCGGGCGCTGCGGCGTTGCGTTCTCACCAGTCCGGATCAGGCGAACGGTAGTGTCACTACCTTGGGTATTGCCTCATGTGCCTTGTCATACTTGTATTCCATTTATACGCGACCACTACAATTTTGATTTGTACCTTTAGTATATGGATTGCCCTCTGGTGACTTCCGGTTTTGGGGAAACTACGGTCTTGTATATGCTTTTGGGAATAAAAATGTGTTAAGGGTGGAATGGGCCATGACTTAACACTATTTTGATATCTTTATATTATTGATAGACATTATCTACTTATCGTACTCTACTATATATAGATAGTTTATCGGATCCTGAAAGATGCTTATTCCAACCATCTTTGAGTTATTGTTATTTCAAAATTTTTACCATATTATCTGTATAAGAACATATGTCTTGATTCGAGTGTTTGTTTGTGCATATGCTCGGATCAGACTGAGGATTGCTGTTGCTGCTTACTTGGAGCTGAAGACTTGAAGACTATCTTATCTTTATCAGTATTGTTCTTTCCATTTGGACTATTTGGACATCTATGTTGTTGTATTTCTTTTATTTGAGACATTGTTGTATTTACTTAGTAGCTTCATGAACTACTATTATGACATTGTTGTAATTTCGTTGCACTATTCTGTTATGTTATATTTTCTGTGATTCTGTGATGACTCTCATTTATATACATATACTCCATTAATGATTCGTGTTTTGTATTATTTAAGTTGTCATGTGTGGATTATTGTCAATTTAAATGGTCCAAATATACGGGTTGTTACACAAGGTTTTGAAGGTTTCGACAACCTTAGATTTAAAAGCAAATAACCCAATCTAATGTTTGAAAGAAAACCATGGCATAAATAAATAATGTGTTTTGAAAAGGAGTTTTTGAAGAAGTTTTCTTTGATTAAATAGTTAAAGGAATTAACCAAGTTATTGTGTATGCTTCTTCATATACGTATATATATATATATATATATTAACATTGTAATGGACCTATTACTGAATTTTGGGGAAGGCAGAATAACCAGCTAGGTTGACCCAGTAGTGAATATAAATTAAGTTAACTCCCGAATGAGTAGAACTGCATCCAGAAGGTCAGGAAGACCAGGATATAGGATGCTAAATTATTAAAGGAAAAGATATTGGCAGGGGCTAATAAGTTCTCAGTAAGCCCATGAAAACTATGTATAGGAAAAGATATTGGCAGGGGCCAATAGGTTCATAGTTAGCCCATGAAAACTATGTATAAAGGAAGATGTCATAAAGATAGGTTCATAGTAAGTCCATGAAAACTATATCCGGATTAGGATATTGACAGAGGTCAATAGGTTCCTAGTCAACCCATTAAAACTAGGATAAGAAGAGGAGATATTGGAGTAACCAATTGGTTCCTAGTCAACTCCTGAAAACTAGGATATGAGTAAAGATATTGGAGTAATCAATAGGTTCATAGTAATCCTATGAAAACTATGTAATTGGACAGGGAGTCCTTATACATTTTACCGGTTATTAGTCAGCCCACGAAAACTATTAGGTTAATAGTAATCCTAGAAACTATAATTGTGATAGATAGTCAAAATGAATGGGGATGGGTAATCCAAAATTGATTCATTTGTTTTGCACATATCATATCATATTATTTACAATTTTTTTAATCATTGTGGATGCAGGAGCACGTTATATGGTTTTATAAAGGTTTTTAAGATACTAGTGAAGGGAAAACTTGTTCCGCTAAGCGGCGTGGTCTCACTAGCTATCTAAATGGTTTGAGATGGTAGATTATTATTCATACCTAGCTTTATGTCTTACTCGAAGTTAATGTTTTCCCCCTAAATTCTTGGGTGCTCAATTGATTTTGAGTAGTTTGAGAGTTAGGGTTTTCAGGTACCTCATTAGACGAATAAAGCTTCCAGAGACGTGCAGTAGGCTTGATAGCTATCTAGAGTTCTCATTTATTTTGATTCTGCTGTGTTCTTTGTAATGGCAAAGTTTTTATATTGTATGTATATACTCTGATCATCCAAGGGGGCATCTTCATATGTCCCTCTTGGTGTATGTTGTAATAAATATATTTTCTCTAAACGTGGTTAACGATTGTGGGATTATGTAATGAATTGCTAATGTCTTGAAATGGAATGCGATCTTGTTTGATGTTTTAAAATTTTCCATATTCATGTGTTTCTATGTATCAATGAATCTAACCCCGCCGTATTTGGTCGCTCAGGATTAATAACTATGGATGACTTCAACATCCGTAGCCGTTAGTTTTGGGCCTCCAAGTAGGGGGATGTTATAAGTTGGTATCAGAGCAAGGTTTATGGAAACTTAAAAGAAAAGTTAAACCTAAAAGCTTTTTGAAACATAATCCAAAGAATCAGAAATATGATCGGGGTTACGATAGCACAATAGTAACGTACTTGTATTTGATATATATATATATAAGTACGTATTTCCCTCTCTCTTAGACTGTTCTTCTGTATCTTACCAAGGCTCGTATGCAGATTTACGAGAAAGAAGATAGGGAAGTAGGAAACGGGAGAGTAAATCTCGGTGGTGGAAGCACCACAACCAATGGAAATGCTCGACCTAATACCAAGAGGAACCAAGGTCGACAGGCTAATGCTAACCAAATGTTAAAGCCAATGTGGGTGCTGGAAATCCACTAGTAGATATGGGGACGATGTATCAGTTCTTCCTCAATGTGATGCAAGCAGGAGCTACGGCTGGAGTTGCTAGAAATGTTGGAGGAGCTAATCATGTTGCTCCGGTTGGGAATAACTATGCTAAGTTGAGCAGAGACTACACCAGTCTTGGTAGGAAACCATTTATGGGAACAGAGGATGCCATAGAAGTAGAAAATTGGTTGTTGCATTGTGAGCATATCTTTCCCGATCTGGGTTTGGATGATGAGCAGAAGAGAAGGTTGGCCTCTAGACAGTTGCAGGGGTTAGCACTTCATTGGTGGAATAGTGTTACTGCCGGAGTTCCGGAGGAAGAGTTGACATGGGCTGAATTCAGAAGAAGATTTGAACAGAGGTTTTTATCTGAAGTTGCTAAGTTTGCGTCGATGAGGAAGTTTATGGATCCAGTTCAGGGAGAGATGTCGGTTATCGAGTATGCCACTAGATTTGATGAGCTGTCTCGATATGGATATGCTATTGTTGACATTGACATCAGAAGAATGAGAGGTTTATTTGGGGTTTGAGACCTAAGCTTGCTAGGGCAACCATGACACATATCTATGATCCTTGTAATGTGGTTGTGGAGATGGCAATTTGCCATAAGAAATGCTTGATGTTTATGCTAGAGAGAAGCTAGTTGAAACCCAGGGTTCTCAGGGAAAGAGAAGAAAGTTCTTTAAGAAGAAGAGACCCAGAAGGGAGATGCTGCCAAGAAGGGAACTGATTTAGTTTGCTACAAGTGTGACAACAAGGGTCATTATGCAAATGAGTGCCAGTCAGGCAAGGGAAAGAAGGCTGTAGACAAGAAGAATGTGAAGTGCTTCAACCGTGACCAAGTTGAGCATTATATGAATCAGTGTCCAGAGCCGGTCAGGATGGACAAGGGAAAGGTCTTTGTTGTTCGATCATCAACTAAGCCAAGTGTAGCTGATAAAGGAAAGACAGTGATGGAAGGTACGTTTTTGATTCAGAGTATATCAGTTAGGATACTATTTGATACCGGTGCATCACATTCATTTATATCCCAGTGTTTGGTTGATAGGTTATGCTTAGAACCCACATACCTTGTTACTTCCTTAAGGGTTGCGAATCCAATAGGAGGGTATGCAACTCTGGGGATGAGATGTGACCAGTTAAAACTTTAATTGTTAGGTCCTAAGTTTGCATACAGTCTGTATGTTTTTGATTTCGTAGATTTCGGAATCATTTTGGGTATGGATTGGTTGAGGATGTATGAGGCTAGGATATTTTGTCAAAATGGGGAGATATCACTAAGACACCCTGATAGTCATAACCGAATTCTATTCTCAGTAGAGAATTCTGACCGGATTAGTTGTGCTTTGTTAAGTGCAATAGAAGTGGGAAAAGAGTTAAGTCAAGTTTGGGTTGCAAGAGAGTTTGCAGATGTTTTTGAGCCAGTCACAAGACTACCACCGAAACGAGCCGTTGAGTTTCAGATAGATCTTGTGCCAGGAGCTGAACCTGTAAGTAGACCACCTAGTAGGATGACACCGACTGAGATGAAGGAATTAAAGGTGCAGCTAGTGGATCTAGAAGGAATAAATTTTATTAGACCAAGCAGTTCACCTTGGGGAGCGGCCGCGGTGTTCGTAAAGAAACTAGATGGGTAATTGAGGATGTGTATCAACTATCATAAGTTGAACGAAAGGACGATAAAGAGTAAGTATCATTTGCCAAGAATTGATGATCTATTTGATCAGTTGAGTGGAGCCAGAGTGTTATCCTAGTTGGATTTGGCAACAGGTTTCCATTAGTTAAGAGTGGCAGAGGACATCATTACTTTGACAGCATTTCAGACTAGATATGGTTCGTATGAGTGTTTAGTAGTGCCATTTGGGTTAACGAATGCACCTGCTTTGTTTGTGGATTTGATGAACCGAGTCTTCCGAGAGTATTTGGATAGATTCGTGTTAGTGTTTATAGATGACATTTTGGTATACTCTAAAGATGAAAGGGAGCATGAAGATCATCTTAGAGTTGTGCTTGAGACGTTGAGGCAGAATCAGCTAAAGGAAAAAATTTCAAAGTGTCATTTTTGGAAGAAAGAGGTTAAGTTTCTTGGTCACGTGGTTTCAAAGAAGGGTTTGTCAGTCGATCCAGGTAAGATCGAAGCTATTAATAATTGGAAGAGACTAGAGATGGTGACCGAGATTAGAAGTTTTTTTGGACTTGCTGGCTATTACCGGAGATTCATCAAGGATTTCTCGCAGATAGCTACGCCTTTGACTAAGCTTACCAGGAAGGAGGTGATGTTTGTTTGGTCCAACAAATGTGAGGAAGCATTCCTAAAGTTAAAGCATTTGTTGACCAATGCACCAGTGTTGTAGTTCTGGACGAAAACCAAGGTTTGGTAGTGTATACTGATGCATGTGGGACTGGATTGGGAGCTGTGTTGATGCAGAAGGGTAAAGTGATTGCCTACGCTTCACGATAGCTTAGACCGCATGAAGTGAGATATAATACTCATGATTTGGAGTTGGCTGCGGTGATCTTTGCATTGAAGATTTGAAGTATTATCTCTTGCGGGAGATATTTGAGCTATACACAGATCATAAGTCATTAAGATACTTATTCTCTCCGAAGGAGTTGAATATGAGACAACAGCGGTGGCTAAAGTTTTTGGCTGCTTATTATTTTGGTATAGAATATACACCAGGGAAAGGTAATAAAGTAGTGGATGCTCTTAGTAGAAGACATCAGAATGTGGTGTTGGCTATGTTGGCATAATGAAAGGATCTAGATGCTTTGTCCAGTTGTGGTGTGCAGTTAAGATTGACCGCTAGTTCTAGTCAGAGTACTTCCATGTTGTCCTGTTTAGAAGTTCGACTAGTGTTGATCGAGAGAATTGCTTATAAACAGAAGGAGGATCCATTATTAGCCGAGAAGATCAGAAGGCTTAAGGTTGGAACTGAGATCGATGATTTGAAAGATTTTTTTTCTTCACTGGAGAGGATGGTTGAGAAAGAAGGGGAGATTATGTGTTCCAGATGTAGAGAACTTGAGGAAAGAAGTTCTTGGAAAATGTCATCGATTCTAGTTTACGATTCATCCTAGAGAGACCAAGATGTATCAAGATATGAAGAGGAGTTTCTATTGGGAAGGTATGAGGCGAGATGTTGGCTTGTGGGTTAGGCAGTATGCAAACTGTCAACAAGTGAAAGCTGAACATCAGAAGACGAGTGGATTGCTTTAGCCTTTAGAGATTCCAGTTTGGAAATGAGATTCAGTATCCATGGATTTTATAGACATGTTACCAAGGTCAAACAGAGGAAATGAAAGTATATGGGTCATAGTAGACAGGTTGACCAAGGGTGCTCATTTCATTCCAGTAAAGTCAATTAGGACGACACCAGTCTTAGCAAAGTTATTCATGAAGAACATAGTTAGATTACATGGAATTCCTAGTAGCATAGTCAGTGACAGAGATGCTTTGTTCACTAGCGAATTCTAGAAGAGTCTACAGGATGTGTTAGGCACTAAGCTCAAGATGAGTACTACATATCACCCTCAGACAGATGGGCGGATAGAGAGAGTCAATAAGGTACTAGAGGATTTGTTGAGAGCTTGTATATTGGATTATGGTGGATCTTGGGAGGGTCACCTATAATTGGTTGAGTTTCCTATGGTAATAGCTACCAGACTAGTATAGGAATGGCGCCTTTTGAAGCTTTGTATAGAAGGCCATGCAAATCATCAGCATGTTGGTTGGAGACTGGAGACGGATTGGTCTTAGGTCTAGATTTGGTTAGGGAGGCGTCTGAGAAGATTGAGTTGATCCGAGAAAGGATGAAGGAAGCTCAATCCAAACAGAAAAGTTACGTAGATAAAATGCGTAAAGACCTAGAGTTCTCAGTTGGAGACAGGGTTTTTATTAAGGTATCACCGATGAAGGGTGTGGTACGGTTCGGGAAGTCAGGGAAACCGGCACCGAGATATGTTGGTCCATTATAGATTATAGAGAGGATTGGAAAGCTCGTGTACAGGGTAGAGTTGTCGAGCAGAATGGCAGGTATACATTATGTATTTCATGTGTCCCACCTTCGCAAGTGCATGATCCAGAGACTACTATTCCTCCAATAGGGTTGGAAGATTTAGTAGTAGAGCCTAATTTGACTTTTGTTAGACAACCAGTTCGGGTTGTAGCGAGAGATGAGAAAGGATTGAGGAACAAGACAATTAAGTTGGTGAAAGTTCAGTGGAGCGACAACGAGAAGGACTATATTTGGGAGACAGAGGACGGGATTCGAGATACTTATCTTGATCTGCTTTGAAAGTATGTCTATATTAGATTTATATAGATAATTCCTAGTCAGGTAGACTAGTGTGGTTGTTAGGAGTCGTTACAGATGATTTCTATGTTTAGTATTTAGTCCTTACTGAATTTCGAGGACGAAATTCTTTAAGGAGAGGAGCCTGTAACACGCATAATTTTTGATAACATTATTTAGGAGATTTAATTAGATAAATTATATAGAATAATGTAAATGTTAAGTGATAAGGGGTTGAGAATTGAATAAATATAATTAAGGCTGTGCTCAATTAAATAATTAAATAGGCTTAAGAATGATTTATTAGTTAATTAGTTTACGTAAGGGTATATTAGGACTTTGCTACACATAAATCCTTACCCTTTATATTCTCGTTCCTTATTATTTCATTTTCCATTAACGTCATTTTGAAAATGCAAAACAAAAATGTACGAAGAGCTGGCCATAATCAAAGAGAAAAGAGAAGATAATTAAAATCAATCTAAGGAATTAAAGCCAGGGGAATTAATCTCAATCCAATCTCCTTATATTAATCAAGGTGAATAATAATGCATTCCATCTCTATTTTGTTTTATAATCGTATGTTTTCGGATTTAAGGGTAAATTCGTTTTTATGATGATTTAGATGATGATATGCTTGAATTATAATTTGTTTGATTTAAACAAGAATGTTTAAATAAGATTATATGCGGTTTTAGGGCAAAACTGATTTATGTTGATGTTTAAATGCCTTGGAAAATTTTTATGTTGTGTAAAACATGATTTTGGAGTTGGGTTTTAATTTTGATAATTTTCTAAGCTATGTAAAGCTTATTATGAATTTTCAAAGAAAAATATTATTAATTAGGTTTATAAATTTATTTCAGAAATTATATTGAGAATTTATGTTCCTACTTTTGATATGTTAGAAAATAGGGTTAAATGAATTTATGGAATTTTTAGGGAATTTTCCTAAGTGGTTTGCTATGCAAATTAAATTATTTTAGAAGAGGGGCTTCTTTGCAATATTGGTTTTGCTTAATGGAAGGGCTTATTTGCTAACTTAACCATGGTTTAGATCTGAAATTAGCAGCAGTTAATTTAGTAAAGAATTTGAAAAGTTAAGGCAACCGATCTTGTGTTTACACGTGGCAGGTTAGTTAGATAGTGCTTGTTTTAAGTAGTATTAAATCAGGTTTACCAAGAAAAGTTGGTTTCGCCTTATTTAGAAGTACCTTTCGACTCAAAGCTTCCGCCTTTAATCAAGTCAAAACCCTACTAAGCCGAAACCAATGCACAAGGTATCACTTAGATGATACGTAGTGGATTAGAGAAAGGCGGAGGTTAGGTGTCGAAAGCATTCTTTCGATGGGGTCGATACCTTTGTTTGTTTTAAAAAGTGAAGCGCCTGCCTTTGTTTTAATTAAAGCCTTCGAAGGAGTCGAAGCATATGTTTCGAAAGAGGTTTTCTTAATGATTTCGAAGGGATCGCCATCAACTTATGTTTTAAAGAGTAAGCTTTCGAATGGGTTTCTTTACTTATAAAATAATGCTTTCGAAAGAAGGGGTTCCGACCAAGTCAGAGCCCTACTACCGTTCTTTAGACTTTCGAGTGTATTGATGTCATCAATGCTTTCGAAAGATAGTGCTTGCTTTTAATGATGTTTTAAGCCACATCCTAAATGCTTTCGAAAGGGTCCAAGGGTTTCGAAAGCAATGGCTTCGAAAGGGGGTTTCTATGCTACCCTTCAGTGTTTTGTTTAAATGGTTTGAAGCTTTCGAAAGGGATGGTGCCGACGCCATCAAGTTTTCCCCAGTATTTTTATATGATAACAGATGGTTTTGAAAGAGATACTTTCGTTTATATTCACTTTGACCCAAATAATATTTAAGTATAAACCTAATGATTTCGAAAGGGGGACTTTCAATGGTTTCGAAGCTATGCTTCTACGTATTATTAAGTAATACTTTATTACATTCGAAAAGTTTCGAAAGAGATGTTTTAAAGTGTTTCGAAAGGTAGGGGTCTAATTTTTTGAAAAGAGATTTATATGCTTTCGAAGGAGGTTATCCAGTGAAGTCGAAAGCAAGGTTTTGAAGGTTTCGACAGCCTTAGTATTCAAAGCAAATAACCCAACCTCATTTTTGAAAGAAAACCATGGCATAAATAAATAAAGTGTTTTGAAAAGGAGTTTTTGAAGAATTTTTCTTTGATTCAAAGGTTAAAGTGATTAACCAAGTTATTGTGTATGCTTCTTCATGTATGTATATATATTCACATTGTAATAGATCCATAATTGAATTTTGGAGAAGGTCAGAATAACCAACTAGGTTGACTCGGTTGTGAATGTAAATTAAGTTAACTCCTGAATGAGTAGAATTGCATTCAGGAGGTCAGGAAGACCAGGATATATGATGCTAAATTATTAAAGGAAAAGATAATGGTAGGGGCCAATAGGTTCTCAGTAAGCCCATGAAAACTATGTATATGATTAGATATTAGTAGGGGCCAATAGGTTCATAGTTAGCCCATGAAAACTATGTATAAAGGAAGATGTCAGAAAGACAAGTTCATAGTAAGCACATGAAAACTGTGATTTGATACTGGTAGGGGCCTGTAGGTTTGTAGTTAGCCCATGAAAACTATATATGGATTAAGATATTAACAGAGGTCAATAGGCTCCTAGTCAACCTATGGAAACTAGGATAAGAAGAGGAGATATTCGAGTAACCAATAGGTTCATAGTAATCCCATGAAAACTATGTAATTGGACAGGGAGTCCTTATACATTTTATCGATTATTAGTCAACCCATGAAAACTATTAGGTTAATAGTAATCCTAGAAACTATAACTGTGACAAATAGTCAAAATGAATGGGGATGGGTAATCCAGAATTGATTCATTTGTTTTGCACATATCATATCATATTGTTTCGAATTGTTTTAACCATTGTGGATGCAGGAGCATAGTATATAGTTTTATAAAGGTTTTAAGATACTAGTGAAGGGAAAACCCTTTCCGCTAAGCGGCGTGGTCTTACAAGCTATCTAAACGGTTTAAGTGGTAGATTATTATTCATACAAGGCTTTATGTCCGACTCGAAGTTTATGATTTCCCCTTAAACTCTTTGGTGCTCAATTGATTTTGAGTAGTTTGAGAGTTAAGGTTTTCAGGTACCTCATTAGACAAATAAAGCTTCCGTAGACGTGCAGGAGGCATGATAGCTATCTAGATTTCTCTTTTATTTTGATTCCGCTATGTTGTTTGTAATGGCAAAGTTGTTATATTTCCTGTATATACTCTACTCATCCAAGGGGGCATCTTCATATGTCGCTCTTGGCGTATGTTGTAATAAATATATTTTCTCTGAACGTGGTTAACGATTGTGAGATTATGTAATGAATTGCAAATGTTTTGAAATGGAATGTGATCTTGTTTGATGTTTTAAAATTTTCCATATTCATGTGTTTCTGTGTATCAATGAATCTAACCCTGCCGTATTTGGTCGCCAAGGATTACTAACTATGGATGACTGCAGCATTCGTAGCCGTTAGTTTTGGGCCTCCAAGTAGGGGGATGTTACACTAGTTAAAGGGATGTGAATGAGGTTCCATAATTAGCCACAAGTGGGAGATTTAGAGAGCTTTGGTTATACCCTAGGGCAATTCTGTAATTTATTTTAAGTTATTAACTCTATAAAAAACTTCATTTAAAATAAAAGGTGTTTGTTTTTTATATATACTTGTTATATTGTGATATATTAATTAACTTAATTTAAGTATATTTAATAGAAACTTCTTAAATGATATGTTATGTGATAATAGTTACAAGAAGTTGTAGTAATTATAAAATCATCAAAATATTAAATTACATATTATTTTATATATTATCGGTCAAGATGTTTCGAGAAAGAATATCGATAAATCCATTAAGACAAGTGTATATAACGGTCTCCTACTGTAGGGCAATGTGTTACTCATGACTGCATAATGCACCAAGTGGTTACGTACTCATAGTTGTTAGAAAACTGTGGAATGAATCATCTAAGATTTTGTATTGGTTAATAAAACTTTGAAAAAACGAGAAATCTCTAAGTGATGATATTACACAGTCCTTTCGACTTGAGAATACTATTGAGCTTCATTGTGGATACTCCACTTTGATTTGGTTACATCTTGGTATGGCGACAATCGAGCGACTAGAATTACGTTTGAGTTGAGACACTGGAAGTGAAATAGTGTTCAATAAATAATTTGCCTCCTCGGTTGTATGAGATTAGAATCATGGTCAATTATGTTCAACTCAAAGTCAAAATCTCTAGCCAAAGTAGTACAGTTAATAATAAATTTTACTATTAAACCAATGTCTTTGTTAATGGACTAAACGAATTGAATGTGAATGCCGCTGGAATTTTAACTAATACCAAATTCCATAATCCTAAACTGATAGTGTTGACGAAGAGAATTAATGTAAATAATCATTATCAAAAGGTACTACTTAGATTTGTAAAATTGGATTTTACTGATGAGTTTTGTAACAAATGAATTAAGTCAAATTATTGCACCATTAGCAAAGATGACGTATGAATAGTAGTATTTAAATTATTTGAATATTAATCGCTGACGAAATTTTCATATGAGTCCCACGACCGAATTATTCAGTTTCCAAAACACCGCTTGATTTAATTGATTTATAATAGTTATAGATTAATTAAATTAGTAAATAGTTTAGAAATATTGATTATTGTTGGATTTCTCATATCAGATGAATTTAATAAATTGGAATGGCCTTTAGAACTATTTGGGGTGTTCTTAGCAATTTATTAAGTGTGTATATAAAAGTTATATATGTATGTATCGATATACGATATCAACATATATTTAAATTAGATTTAAATTATATAAATTACTGGTTGGTTTTGAAGTTAATTGGTCTATCCAGTACCTTATCTATGGTTGTCCAGTATGGAGGCAAACGAGGGATTTTGGGCTCTGAATTGTTGACATTCATTATCTAGTTCATGCTAGCATTACCCTGCACTTTTATTTTTTTTACCATTTCTTGTTCCTTTGCCTAGCCCTGGTTGAAAATACCTTGACAAAACCCCATAATTTCAAACTCCATTCATATTAAATACATATTGATCCGTTATTAGCATGCCAACCGTTTTGCAGTGGTGGGTGCATATTTGAGAGATCAAGGAGGTAGCCTGCATCAATGTGTGAATCCACGACATTGTCTCATAGTAATAATTCATTTTGCCATATAATAATTGCTATATATATCATGTTTATGTTATCACCTTCCATATATTTTGATGCCTTCTTTTATATATCAGTATTATAATTAGCGTTTAATTTTACATTATCTTAATATTATAATATGTCCCTAATATAAAAAATATTATATATATGTCTATATGTTTGCAATAAAAAAATTATTTTAAATTGTTAAATGTTAAATTACTTAATTCAAACATTTTTTATTAATAAAAAAAGTAAATATAACTAAAATTTTGCAGGCAAAACAAAATTTTATTATTTTGCACAGGAAAGCCGGATTACAGTGTATGTACCACTTTACAAAGGATATTATAGGTGTGAGGCAAAGATGACTTAACAAATTGATCGATGTTATAGTGGTTGTCCACTAATACTTCCAAAAAAAGTAGTGAGGCAAGAGCACCTCAACTATTGCAAGTTGCCACACATGGCTATTACCCAAACAAATTACATAAGCACAACTCACTCAAGACCAAACCAGGATGCACATAGGCATCAACCAACATATTACAATGCTAGGAACCAACCCTTAACTTTCAAAGAAAGCCAAATAGTAATAGCAACAATAGAAACAATTCCAAATGACCCTACAGATGCACTTATGAAAATGTAAGGCTCTATCAAATTTCGTGGGTGATGCAGAAGTAGCCGCATAGGACACTAGAGCATCAAACTATAACACAAAGAAGAATTCACTGTGGAAAAAAGCATAACATCTCATTCACACAAAGACCAACTATCCGACAACTACCACTTAGCATAAGCATCAAAGTAGCCAATGTCATAACGTGGTGGTCCAAGTAAAGAAACAAAAACTTTAGCACCCCATATTTTGGAGTGCTATAATATGGAAAAATAAATAAATAAATTATTAATTAAATTAAAGCACAAGATAAAATAAAGCCAAGTTACCTAAGATAGGGTGAATGAAGGATGGAGGTGGAGTTAGGGATTTATTAAGACTTGGCTAGAAATGGGGTTTTAGCCTAAAGCCCAAATTAATAATTCCTTATAATCCAACCCTCTCTTCATTCTCTTATGATTCCACAAAACAAATGAAGAGAAAATAAGCTAGGCTGGCCACTATTTTGCAAAGAAGAAGTGAAATCAAGTGCTAAGGAATTCAAGTTTTCAGCTTTAAGGAACAAAGAAGCTTAAACAAGATTCTTTCATAATCAAGGTGAGTGAAATCTTCCTCTAAAGCATATCTCTACCCATTTTGGTTTGGATTTGATTGGGTATGAATGTTTTTGGTGGTGCCAAACATGTTTGAATAATTCAACATTAATGGGTTGTGTTTAGAAATTTAAATGAGGTAAACTTGTTCATGTTTAACGAAAAAATGTGAATAAATCATATTTAAATGCCACAAAATTTAATATGATGTTTATAATGATGGAATAAAGATCGGATTTTAATTTAATAATTTTTGGAATTAAATTAGAATTTTATAAATTTTCCAAGTTGAGAACATGATTAATTTCTAGTAATTTAAGTATTAAAAATAATAAAATTTATTATTTTGACTTGAAATTTTGGAAAAAGGTAAAATATGATAAAATTAATTTTTTTTTTGAATTTTTGAAACTTTTCCCATCAATTTTTGATTAAATGGAATTAATTGGCTAAGGAATGAAGTAATTAATTAGTAAATGGGAGATATAATTAGATCATTTCTGCAAAGTAAGCTATAAAGAAGAAGATTAGCCAATGAGAATTCAAAACCAAATGGGATTTGATGCAAAGTTAATACTTAGCTAGGCAATGGATTAATTTTCAATATAACTAAGAATTTACCATTTAACTCATGAAATCCTATATAACATTGACCATGATAACTCTTATGGAAATAACCCTTAATGGCTATAACGAGTTGATATGCGAAAGCATTGAAGCTATCTACCCACGATGGCTCGGAAGAGCCATCAAATGAGAGCTCTGTTGAGCTTAACGCACGAAGGTATGAAGGGGACTTAGCATGCGAAAACTAGGGAAGGAATGGCTTACGATGGTATCAATTGGTATTACATGCGATAGCTTCAATGGCAATAACCCACGATGGCTTCGATGGAATAACCCACTATGTTTATGGATAGATTAAGGCATGAAAGTTATCGATGGATTGGGCATGATGCTTTTGGAGGGATTTAACGTGATGGCTTTGATGGGAATTGCATGCGATAGTTTTTGATGGATTAGGCGCGATGGCTTTGGAAGGATTAAACGTAATGGCTTTGGATGGGGTAAGTGCGACGGCTATAAGTGGGAATACCACACAATGATAATAGGTAAAATACCACATAATGGCTATGAAGGAGTTACCCCACGATTTCTATTTGAAGTTAACACATAGTATGTTAACACAAGTTTACCCTAGCTGGGTTAGTACGCGATGACTTCGTAGTGTTAGTTTGAATAATAAACTAAATTAAGGCATGCATGCTTCGTAAAAAAGTTATGATATATCCTAAGTATGAAATGAGCTTTGGAAACAGCAAGTTAAGAAAGCATAACTTAACTAAAGAATGAAGAAAAAGAAATATAAATCTTGATTGAGCTACATTACGATGAATGAAAACATTTTGGGAAATATAAAAGCAAATGGAAGGCCTTTGTGGCAATAAAATGTATAAACCCAACTTCTTATTTGATGATTAGTTATATAAGGCCTTTGTGACAATTACATGTCTAAATACGACAACATAATTAAGGAAAGGCCCAAGTGGAAAATAAAGGCTTGAGTGGCTACCAAATGTCAAACCAAAGGCATTAGAATTGGTATCGTTGATGAAAATCCTTAGTGAAAAACCTATGTCTATTCATGACACTTATGCGAGAAGTAGGGCTTGTGTAACTTCGAATTGTCTATATACGATGAAATTTAGGAATCATGGTGTAAGGCCTAGGTTGTAAGCCAAGTATCTATTTATGATAATTCAAGGAAAAATCACTTGTAAGTAACCCATAAATGTTAAGAATGAGAAATTGAACTGGTGAGGTTAGGATTGTGTAGTAATTTAAGATAAGACTATGAATGTTAGTCAAGCTTGTATGAAAGAAATCTCAAAGCTATGATGAATTGATGATTATGCTTGTTTATATGAAATGTTTTATACTGATATTATGACGAAGTGAGGGGAAAACTATTCCGCGTTAGCGATATATATGCCACTATAAATGATTAGGGTAAAGATTTTACTCATACCAGGCTTTATATTTGACCTGTGTTTTTATTATTTTCCATAAACTCATAGGTACTCATTCGAGTAGGCTGAGTTAATAGATTAGATAGGTATCTTTTGAAGGACGAATAAAGATTTCGAAGACGAACCAAGAGGCTTGCTATTTAATAAAAATTATTTTGAAATTTAGCTATGAAAAACTAGTATCTATAAGTGGTTATGTTTTGTGTTGGCATCTTCATATGTCAGCCACAACATTTCTCTATCTATCTTTTATTTATATCTGCCCTTACATGGGCAACGATTTGAATTAAAATAATGTAATATGTAATTCAAATTGATGAAATAACAAATTATTTTGCTGCTCTGTTTACTTATGTTGTGCGAAATAGTATTGAACTCACTTTGTTGCAAGAAAATAATTTTGGTGATGACCGTAGGAATCATCGGCGTCCATTTTCGAGTCTCAGTGTGGGGGTTTTACAAAAACCAGATAATAAAAGTAGCACAAAAGTAATGGAAAAGTGCAGGCGAAGCATAAATACCAAATCAACAACCTATGGCAAATGAAGTTCGACAAACAAGAAATAACAACAAGACTCACATTACTGTGCAATACAGTCGCCATGGAGATGTCGAAGTGTTGGAAAGATAGGCTCGGTAATAGCTTTGGTAAATCCACAGACATAAGCAAAGTCCAAAAATATAGAGCATATATACAAACCTTGGTCCCGAAACCAACAGGAAAAGCAATCAACTATAGGCGAACAAACCGGCAAAAATAATGAAGCTCCACGAAGTCCAAATTGAACCCATCGTCTGAGATATCAACTTCCAAAAACATACAATCACAAAAGGACACAGAAGAGCAATTGCCTCTTCAACAGAAGCGACAACATCAAATAAAATATTCCTAGAAAGGTAAGCGAAAATTAGGGTTTAACGGAGACATGCTACGTTAGATCTGGAAAGACATAGGTAGAGGTTGGGTCAAAACAAAAAGGTAAGGTTGAAGGCGGGAAGCAGCGAAAAGAAATTGTATACTTGCAATGATAGGGAAAGCTAGTGTTATAGATGCAAAGAATGAAAGTCGGCTAGTGGAAGGGACGAAAACAAAATCGATGATTAGAGGACGTAGATATCGAGGCGGTTGAAGAAATAGAGAAAGGGAACCCCAGTCCCCATTATGGCAAGCAATTTAGACATTGTTCCAAAGAATTCTTAGGTGTATATAATAAAATAAATAATATATATTTAAATTTTGTTTGTTACGAAAAATTATTTTCAAAAATAAAATAAAATTATTGCTTATAGACGAATTTTTTTTGTTTTACAATTATATATATGTCTATGCACGCGCACCGCGCATGTATTTTGATTAATTAATTCCCAAAAGGATACAATTTTGGCTTTTAGCCTAAATTAAAAAAATTAGCCAAAATATATATTATATATATTTAAATCTATTTATGTTATATATATCATTAATAAATATAAATCTAAATATATTTTAAAATAAAATTTTATTTTTGGCCATAAACTTTTTTAAGAAATATACGTATATATGTATGTGTATGTATGAATATGTATATATATATTGAAATATTACTAAATAAAGTTATGAATTTTAAAATTCGAAATTAGATCTCAACATTATTTTGAATTTAATTTTTTTTACCAAGTTAATTTTGATATTTTAAATTTTAAGTTTTAAAATAAAGACTTAGTCACAATTTTATGTAATATTTCTGAAATTATATATATATATATATATATATATATATGTTCAAAAGTTAGAGTATTTTAATTTTATTACAAACCAATTTATTGCATGCAATAGACATATATGTAAGAGCTCTGTATATATATAGAAGATACGAATCACGATATCTACTTATTAATAAACTTGACCATGTACACTTGTAACACCCATTAATTTTAACAATAATTAATTAGTAAGTAATAACAGCAATATTAGAATTTTAAACAAATGTCGGAATTTGGCTACGAAACTTGCAGAGTTGGGTTTGTGGCGACTTTCTGATTAATTTTCATACATAAAGTTTTCCGATCGGAGTTGTAACAACCCGAAATTTAATCCATAATAATTAATTCGTTAATTAATTAGATAATAAAATAACTTTGGGAAATTATCAGAATTAAGCCATGAAAGTTGCACCATTGTGTTTGTGGTAATTTTCTGGTCAATTTTCATATATAGAACGTCAGAAACCGAGCTAATATGACCAAGTTATAAAATAAACAAAATAAGCAGAAAAAAATATATATATACAGGTCGACCGGCCGGTCGACCTGTGCAAGGGGCGATCGACCACCTTGTCGACCCACCTTGCCTTTTTGCAAGCGAACGAACGTTTGTTCGTTCGAACAAATCAACAGTGATTGAACATGTATTTTGCATCATTTTAACTGATCTGGTCCCTCTGTTTCTACATCCGATGGCCCCTATTCAGCCTATGACGTGGTTGCATCTTATTCAATCTCCAAATCCAACGGTCCGAGATCCACTTCTACACCTATAAATAGACCCCTAGACCTAATACTTTTTCTCATTCTAGGTTTTCTCCAATTGGGTTCACCTTTCTAGGAAGGACCCTAAACGAAATAATTTTTCCAAAGGCGAAAATCGTTATAAATTAAATTATTTACAACTCCAAGTGGATCCGAGAAGACTAATGGAAGAGCTTAGGACCAGAGGTGAGTGATTGTAATTATTTTAATATTTCTTTAAGTAATTTAAAATAATAGGGTTTCCAATAGTTGTAGTTTTACTACGATTTTTGGAATGGCCTTTTTAGTAGTTTATTTACAGTTTTTAGAATTATTTTCAGTCTATTACCTTTCAGCTATTCTTTTCAGTAATTTTAGTTTATTTCTGTTAATTATAGCTTTTCCGTTTATTTACTGTTATTTATACGTTATTTAAATTTCCTTTCTACGGTTTGAATTTCTTCTATTTTCAGTTTTCCTTTATTCCTCCTTTTTCTTCGCGTATGGATTAGAATAGGATTAACGCGATTACGGATTAAATTGTAAGAAAACTGAAATAATCGAATATAAGATGTAAATTATAAAGACTGTAATAAAAATTGGAATTGGACTGAAATTATGCCTAATTATGATTAAAATTGAACTAATTAATTAGCTTAGTTATAACGTAGAATTATAACTAAAAAAAGAGTAAAAGATGAAAGAGCTTATTTTCACACTTAGACCTTAGGTAAAGTAATAAGCATGATTATAACGTAGGTTATAATAAGAAAAAGAACAGAATAAGGCTTATTTTAAGACTTAGGATAAATTAATAAGCACAGATAGTAGAGAAAAATGTAAAGGCTTATTTAAATAATTTACCTAAGTTGATAAGAAAAGATGAAAGTAGGACCTGTACCAAATAACATAGACAAAACGGTGAGCCTAGGGCACGCTTATGCTAAGAATGGTAGTATTTGGTCAAATAGAAGTCCAAATCACGGGGGATTTGGATAACGGGCGCAACTAGATATTGTTTGGATGAAGGCCAGTACCAACAGCATTTCCCCTATAGATTCTATGGACACACGGTGATCTCACGTTAGCCTGAAGTGGGATGAGGGGCACGCTTATGTTGAAGTTGGAGGTAATAAGAAGACCCAATAGGTGGAGCAAAAGGTAGCATGGGCTTGGTGGCAGTTACGCATGCGACTTCCATTCGGGTGCTCAGTAGTAGCTATGAGTTCCAAGCGCTTAGTATGAGTGTCTTTCGTAGACACCATTGCCTTATGTGTAGGGAGCTATATATGTGGTCCGATCCACAGTGGTTGCTCTGTGCATCTCTCGTAGATACCATTGGCTGTTGTGTAGGGAGTTGTATAGCGGATGGTCCGCAGTAAGGTCTATGGAGTAGCAGGTCGATCAAAAAGGGTAGAATCAGGGTTACATCCTAATTACAGGATTAGAAATTCAGCCTAGTCAAAGCAGAAATCAAGGAAAAGTGCAAGCAATCAAAGCTAACCTATCTTATAAATTGAGCAATATCTAATCGTACTTATTTCCAGTTTATCTATTTCCTATTTCCTTTATTACCCTTATTTATGCTAGAACTGTTGTAGAGTCTATTAATTTTATCTTGCTTAAAGACTCTAGTAATTACTATCATTCACCAGACTTTTAGTCTGACCCACTCCTCTGTTTTCCCCTTTTCCCCCATAGGCAATCAAGGGAGAAGTCAGTAGATCGATGACGCTTGGCAGTTTCTTGGAGGAGTCCTCTACTATATGTTACTTTTATTTTCAGCTTTTGTTCTTTCTATGTACTAGCTTATTTTGAGGGATATTATGTACTCTGATTTTGAGACTATGAGTTTTTGTTTCATGAGACATATTGGATTTTTAGACATGTATGTGGTATTTGGCATTTGACTTATTTATGAAGCAATTATGAAGCTTTGTTTTAATTAAGTTATTATTTTAAGTTTCCGCTGCTTTTATCTATATTTGTCTTGTGAATCTTAGTCTCTGTTAGCTTTGGTTATACCTACAACGCACCACGCCTTTTAATGTGTCCTTTTGAGTATATTAAGGGGTGTGGTGTGTTTCACTTGGTATCAGAGCCTAAGGTTACAGGATTCCTAAAAATTTATTTTTAAAGAGTAAAGTATTTTCCAAAATAACTCGCTCTAAAAGTATTTTTCAGAAAAAAACTCTTGGATATAGTTTTTAAGTATAAAAGAGTTTTTATAAAAATCCCCTCAAAGTCCAGTTCAACCTTCTTTCGATTCTTTTGAGCCTAAGATTCCTTTTCTTTGCACAGTATAGCTGATTGGTTCCGTATAGCTACGGTACCAGAGGTGCAAGGGCAAACGCCCAATACAACACCGGTAGGTGGAAATCCCTTTAATCCACCTACACCAGCCGATTTTTCTAAGCTATGTAAGGACTTCACTAGCATAGGGGGCGGAACATTTTCTGGCATGAAGGATTTCAAGGAGACACAAGCTAGGTTGGAAGATATGGAGCGAAAGTTTAGGCGGTTGGTTTGGAGGACCGACATAGTGGTCAACCTATATCTTGGCAGCTGGAAGAAGTGCTTAAGGCAGTTTCTACAAGCTCTAAGAAGCCATGGTGGAAAGGAAAGAAGGATAAAAGGAAAAGGGAAGGCCCTCGGAAGCGAATCAAGAAAAGTGGGAGATGTAACCATTGTAGAATGACTGGTCATAACGCAAGAGACTGCAAGAGAGAGAAGGTGAAGAAGTGTTACAGCTCTGAACAACCCGGTCATCTTAGTAAGTTTTGTCCTCAGAAGATGGGGCAGGGAGCGAGTGCACCTGCAGTGCAGATTCAGGCTTTGGATGCAACACCTTCCAGTAGTGGACTGGATCGAGGTAGGAAAATTTGGTTTCTATTTTTTGATTTTCCTATTCGGAATCTTTTCGATCCTAGAGCATCACACTCTTTCATCTCTAGTTCTTTGGTAGATTGTTTGCACTTAGACATCTCTTTAGTAGCAGACCTGATTGTTGTTTCAAACCCCATGGGAGGATCGGCACCCTTGTCTATGGTTTGTAGGGGTTTGAAAATTTATATCCTAGGTGTAGAATTTGACTATGACACCTATATTTTAGGATTTTAGGGTTATGGGATAATTTTGGGAATAGATTGGATATCCACATATGGAGCTATATTAGACTGCGAGAGGAGAGTCGTTGGACTAGAGACACGCATCAGTAGGACTCTCAAAATTTCTTGCGACCCACAAGGGTCAGTTATGTTGAGCTTCCTTTATGACCTCGATTCATCATCATCGGAGTTAGATTCGGTTCCTGTCATCAGAGATTTTTCCAGACATCTTTGAGGAGTTTAGGGAACTACCCCCCTAAGAGAGAGGTTGACTTTAGGATTTATTTAGCTAACTAGTAGCATTACCCATAGGGCATATGGCGCCTAGGGAAAGGTAGGGATTGAGCAAGCAGATCCGTGAGCTTTGGAGAAAGGTTTCATAAGAAGAAACATATTGGAATAGGGAGCGCCAGTCATCTTCGCTACCAAAGCAGGTGGTTCTCTTTGACTTTGCATTGACTATAGAGAATTGAATAAGCTCACAAAGAAGAACCATTATCCACTCTCTAGGATAGATGATCTCTCCAACCAGTTAGTTGGCTCTTTAGTATTATCCTAGCTTGATTTAGCCTCCAGTCTAGGGTCACTGATGATAACATTGATAAGACCGCATTTAGGACACCAGACGGATTCTTTGAGTGGTTAGTCATGACTTTTGGGCTAACCAATGTCCCAGCTTATTCTATAGATTTGATGAACCATGTTTTTAGAGATGTCCTAAAATAAAGTTCGTGGTGGTATTCGTGGTCGACATTTTTGTGTTTTCCAAGAAGTATGGAGAAGCATGTTATCATCTTAAGGAGGTTCTTTGTACGCTTCATGTTCGTCAGTTGAGAGCAGAGTTCTTGAAGTATCACTTTTGAAGTGCATTTATTGGGGCTTAAAGAATGTCTACCCATGATAGGGATTTAAGAGATGGTTTTATACATTTAGGATTGGGATTATGAAAATCCAAAGAAAGGTAGGGAAAGGTTAGAGATGTACAATAAAATTCAGTAGATAAGCAGAGAAGAAAGTCCATGTGTAGGTAATTGTAGAAATTATAATTGTCTCACACAAGTGGATCTGACGGTGATGCCTTAGAATAAATATGAGTATACAAGAGGAATAGAAGTAAAAGCCTTTAGTTTAGGAAAAGTACTCCGAGGGTAGTAATTAGGAAGACCCACTTTATGTTAAGCCCAATAAAATGAAATTTTCGAAATTTAAAAAGTTGAAAAAGAAAATTGTAATTTTTGGAATTGAAAATTCCGTTGTTAATCTTTTCTTTCAGGAAATAAACATGGTGTTTTTGAAGAATGGTGTGAAATTTAAGTTGGTTTTTATATAATGAAAAATTGGAATTCTTTTTGAAGAATTATGGAGTGTGTGTGTGTGTGTATATATATAACTCACTAGTTTCATTGTAAGTCAACATAGATTTTAAAAATAAAAACCTAGAGTGTATCAAGTATCAAAAACGTAGATTACAACTTTTATTGTTGTAGTAAATGTTTTCGTGGAAAATAAGTGGAGCATAGGCTACTATTGTTATAGTAAGTGACTATCAAGGGAAATATTTTTACATAGGTATATGAGATTTATTGGTATTTATTTAATTGAATCCATCACTAGTATTTTTTTGGGGGGTTGTAGTAACGGTGTTTTACGCAACATCCGTTTTAACCCAAATAAAAATGTACTTTAAAAGGTAATTTCTAAGTATAGAAACAAAATGGTTTGTAAAATACACTTATTATTAATAAGTATAAGGAAGCGTTTTTGCAGTTATGGAAATATTAAAACAGTTTAGAAGAGGAGTTTTTCTGAAAGGAAAATGTGTAAGTTAGATATTAGAAAATATTTATCAAGGAAGAATATAATTTAGACATATTTTAATCTATTGGAATGAAAAGAATAATGGTATGATTTTCTATGAAACCGATAAAAATGTTTTGTGCAAGTTACAAGGAATACATGAAAGAGATATACAAGGTATGGAAAGCACCATATTTTGTATAGCCTATTTTGAAAAAAAAATATAAAATAAATTCCTTGTAATTAATTTCACATAAACATGAAATTATCTTTTTAAAGGTTCATAGAAGATTTTAACGTTAATAATTTCTCATAAGAGAAAGTAGTTCCAATACATTAAGATATGAGACTGTTAGGTGTAATAAGAAGCTGTTTTGAAAACACATAAAGGATATTTTAAAGATATTTTAAAAGAAAATGGTTTGGTGAAAAAGTAAATAAGTTTTTGAAATGAAAAACTTAACAAAAGTAAAATTTGAAAATTCAAATCTTTATAGAAAACTGTAAAAGTCTTTAAAAAAAGAGATATAAGTTTTAGACTTAAAAATTTGGAAGTTTTTCCCTCTAGGTTTGGGAAATAATATTAAGTGACCAAGTATTTTTGAAATTAATAGAAACTGAAAAGATAACACTTTTAAAGACAACGATTTTAGGATTTGATGTTTTAATTTTTTTAGAAAGCTTAGTTTTTAAAACAAGGTGATAAATACCAAACCAAACTCTTAAATGTGGAGTAGAGAAGAATCATTTCCTAGGAGTAACAGAAAAGGTGTAAGAAGATAGCAGTAATTACTTTTAGAAGTAATAATGGAAGTTTCCGTAAAGTGTATAGGACACTAGTAAGAACCTAGGAATGTTGATTCATGAAGAATAGTAAAATGAAATTAGTAGGATAGTAAGACAAGCATGGTTGAGAATGAGTCTTCTGGATTTTGGAAGAACTTGGGAAAAGCATCTTTCTTTAGTGGAATTCATATGGTAGTAGTTTTCAAGCTAGCATTGGAATGTCACCTTTGTAAGCTCTTATTGGGAAGACCGTGTAAGACGTCTTCATGTTGGTTGGAGTCTACGGAAAGGTTGCTTCTTGGTTCCGATATGGTTAGAGAGATTTCGGAGAACACTAATTTGATTAGGAGAAAATTCGTATCTTATATCCATGTCTCTTTGATAATAGGTTTTAGAATTTCCTTTTTCCATCTTTAGTTTTGAATAAGTTCTTTCCTCTATTATCCTTTGGGAGGGTAGAACTTAGGATTTAACCTATGGATGGTAGGATTTGATGTAAACATGTTAATAGAACATGTTATGAATGATGTATGCTAGTGGTTGCAAGTGTTTGCTAGTGGATGCTAATAGATGCATATAGGTACACTAGGCACTATTATTCCTTAAGGATCGGCCTAACTAGGACACTAGAGCATATGCATATGGATGTGTGCGCATTTTATTTTATTTCCATGGTTGTTATAAATGGATGTTTATCACTTGATTGTTGAATTAGGATGATGTTTGTGGCACGCATATAGAATTATCAGTTATCATTAGGAAATTTTTGCATTCATTTGGATACATGGCACGAAAATGATTGCATAAAAGGAGGTCAACTGAATCAGTGGACCGCCTAACCTTTTGCATTAGTTAGGGACATTTACACTAGACTAATTGCATAAGTATCATAAATTGCATTAGGAAAACTTAAGGACAATGGATGAATGGTTGATGATTGAGTAGTTGGTTGTAGAATTGGATGAAAACATTTAGTACATTCTTTTATCCTTAGAGATTTTGGGGACGAAATTCCTTAAGGATGGGAGAATGTAACAACCCAAAATTTAACCCGTAATAATTAATTCGTTAATTAATTAGATAATAAAATAACTTTGTGAAATTATCAGAATTAAGCCACGGAAGTTGCACCATTGTGTCCGTGGTAATTTTCTGGTCAATTTCCATATATAGAACGTCAGAAACCGAGCTAATATGACCAAGTTATAAAATAAACAAAATAAGCATTATATATATATATATATATATGTATATATATATGTAGGTCGACCGGCCGGTCGACCTGAGCAAGGGGGCGGTCGACCTGCCTTGCCTTTAGGCAAGCGAACGAACGTTCGTTCGTTCGAACGAATCAGCATCGATTGAACACGTATTTTGCATCGTTTTAACTGGTCTGATCCCTCCGTTTCTACATCCGATGGCCCCTATTCAGCCTATGACGTGGTTTCATCCTATTCAATCTCCAAATCCAATGGTCTACACCTATAAATAGACCCTTATACCTAACACTTCTTCTCATTCTATGACGTGGTTGCTCTGTGCATCTTTCGTAGATACCATTGGCTGCTGTGTAGGGAGTTATACAGGGACTGGTCCACAGTAAGGTCTATGGAGTAGTAGGTCGATCAAAAAGGGTAGAATCAGGGTTACATCCTAATTACAGGATTAGGAATTCAGCCTAGTCAAAGAAGAAATCAAGGACAGGTGCAAGCAATCAAAGCTAACCTATCTTATAAATTGAGCAATATCTAATCGTACTTATTTCCAGGTTATCTCTTTTCTATTTCCTTTATTACCCTTATTTATGCTAGAACTGTTGTAGAGTCTACTAATTTTATCTTACTTAAAGACTTTAGTAATTACTATCATTCACCAGACTTTTAGTCTGACCCACTCCTCTGTTTTCCCCTTTTTCCCCCATAGGCAATCAAGGGAGAAGTCAGTAGATTGCTGTCGCTTGGCGGTTTCTTGGAGGAGTCCTCTACTATGTATTTCTTTTATTTTTAGCTTTTGTTCTTTCTATGTACTAGTTTATTTTGAGGGATATTATGTACTCTTATTTTGAGACTATGAGTTTTTATTTCATGAGACATATTGGATTTTTAGTCATGTATGTGGTATTTGGCATTTGACTTATTTATGAAGCTTTGTTTCAATTAATTTATTATTTTAAGTTTCCGCTGCTTTTACCTATATTTGTCTTGTGAATCTTAGTCTCTGTTAGCTTTGGTTATACCTACAACGCACCACGCCTTTTAATGTGTCCTTTTGAGTATATTAAGGGGTGTGGGGTGTTTCAGGAGTTTAAGCGAAAAAGTTAATGACGTTTGAAGTTTTTGAATCGAAAATAATTATATATTCAATTAAGGTAATAAAATGTAATTAACGACAATAAATTAGTGTTAATAAATGTTAACTATTGCTTAGGGTTTAAGAAAAGTTAACGTAGAAAAAAATTATCTCTATCATATGCAAAAGGAAAGAAATCAACAAAATAAAACATTCGTAATTAATTAACATAATTAACTACGACCGGTCAACCCTAACTTGGGCCGGTCAACCGCTAGTGATCAACGATAGGGGTGTGGCGGTCAACTGGT
The DNA here is from genome assembly GCA_030737815.1 of Allium fistulosum. Classification (NCBI taxonomy): domain Eukaryota; kingdom Viridiplantae; phylum Streptophyta; class Magnoliopsida; order Asparagales; family Amaryllidaceae; genus Allium; species Allium fistulosum. The sequence goes on from CM060906.1 coordinate 839,585,808, forward strand.
TGAGACATTGTAATGACCCAAGATTTTAGGAATTTATTTTGAAAATATAAATAAGTTTAAAATAAATTTTAAACCAATTTTAAAGGGGAATTGAGATGGCTTGATATGGTGTAACTGTATGTGTACATGTGTGCACAGGAAATATACCTGAATTGAAGCTTAATTCCTGAATGATAGGAATGAACATATGTTGATGTGTGTATATATATATATATATAGATAGATAAATAAAATAAAATCCATAAGAGCTATATGCATAAATATATATATATATATATGTGAATGCTAGTGATTTGTATTTAAGTGTACATGTGCATAAGCGTTCAGTAAAAATTAATGTATAGGTATTAATTAATTATGTATGACTTATATATATATATATATACATATATGTATACTAATCAAATACCAGAGTTCAAATCAGTAAAATAAAAATACACAAATATATTTTTAACTCTAGGCAGAAAGAGAAAGAATGAAGATATAAAAAGGAGTAATCCTCTTATAAATAAATATAGGAAGTACATGCTATTTAAATGAAAGCTAAAAATAGAAAAATAAGATAAAACAGAGATATGTTTTGTATGGGCGGAATTAGGAAGAGCCTTTAATATATACATATATATGATAAATAATGGAAATCAAGTCACACTTTTAGCATAATAGTAGACAAGTGAAAAAGCATTTTTCTGGAAAAGCAAGATATCTGAAAATAAACAAAATAATAAAACCACTTTTCTCTCCACAAACTTGAGCCGGGGAGGGTAAGATTTTGGGTTTAAAAACTAAATGCAAATGGCATGATTTCTGATGGGCAAAAATGACTTTAGCTAACACCTTAAACCCTAAGAAAAACCCTGCATAAATAAGTAGTGATATGAGGAACCTTCTCTTCTTCCTGGATAGCTCTTGAGAAAAATATATATCACCTAAATATAAAGCAAGTGAAGAAAAGTGTTTGAGGGCAGAAGCTTATCAATCAACTAAGAAGTGAAAGAGAGCTAGGTGAGAAAACTCACTCAAAAATCTAAGGCACTAAGTCCTAATGAAGGCAGCCAATTTATAAGTTGATTTTTCTTAAAAATGTATTTTCATATGTGGTTGTCTTTCTTTGATTTCAGAGATGAAAATGCTTAATCTTTAGTTGGTTGTTCTGTTTGTTTTATGATATGAAAGTTCTGAGTATCATTAGTATATATATATTTTAAAAACCCAGATCTCTCTGATATGTCAATATTTAGAAAAATGAGTAAATACCCAGAGAATCAAATGATGAATATAGGCAAGTAGTGTTGGTTTTGGCACAACCCTAAAAATATAAACATGATTGAGCTGCAATATACTTGTGTATAAGTGCTAAGGCTTGAGACAAAAAGGAATTAGGGGTGCAATAGGGTTGCCTATGTGCTGATGCTCCTGATTCAATGAAAAATATATAAATAGTCATAAACATAGCAAATAAATTTTGTGATTCAGTGAAACTTGGTCATTCTGAGTTTAACTTAAGCACAAATGTTTGCAAAAAGAAAAACTCTCTCAAAAAGCCATAAGCCAATGTTAGTTGTCTATATCCCTTTTAAAATACAAGAACATATATATATGCAGAATCTTATTTAATAGATACCTATGTTTGATTTCCCGTTTGTCTCTGTTTGGTTATGAATAATATGGAATGCCATGACATGAATGATTGTTTTAGTGAAATGATTCACTGAATGGTTTGGTCATGAAAAATCAGAAGTATTATTATTAACTTAAAACTGATTAGGAAATGGGGTCAAAAGCACTACAGGAATGACTTGTGTTCTTGAGCAATACAAGTTGACACATGGCTTGTTTAAGTCCTGAGATCTTTGTGTAATGGAGTGAATTAGTCCATTACAATGTATCCAATTGATTCATATAATTGCAGATGAGACCAAGATAGATAAATATACCAATGTAAGAAAATATGAGATAAGGAGGAACTAGAGTTTTCCTGAAATGAAATCTGAGTAGGGAATAAATGATTTTATTCATTTTGGTGATTTCCTTGTTTTGTATGGATGCTTACTTGATTTATGACTGAGTTGTATGAATATATGACTGTACCATATATTTTAAGGGTTCTGGAAAGGAAGACTCAAGTGTGCACCTGCACATTGACACAGAACATGCACACCATGATTTATTTGTTTTATAAAGGTAGGATATATAAATATATACATGTTTCAACTTTAACTTGATTTACAAATTGTTTTAGTGGATTTTCTCATACCAGACATGTGTCTGACCCTAGTGTGCTAATGGCATATGGGGTGTCTCATTTAATACGGGGCAGCTTCAAATGCATTTTCAGGGACTGCAGCAACTAAGTAGGAGTAGGAGCAAGGCTTTGAGAAGAAGATTATAGCATGCTAAACTTAGTTAGATAAGAGCTTAAAAGATGAAATCTGCATGTATTGATATTTCTAAAATTATCACTTGTATTAAGTATTGAATGTTGGATGGATATTTTTCTAAGTATTTTGCTAAGAACTTGACTTGTAACTGGAATTTATAAATCTGGATATTATCTGATATGTTGAAGAAGTTAATCTAAATTTTGTAAGTGAATTGACAAGAACACTATGATAAATAGGATGGTTATATTTTATAAATGTATTAGTTAATCTTGAGTCTTTGAAAAGGATTAAGTATTGAAAAATATGGATAGTGAGTCTCAGTAAATTATATGATTTATTCTTCTACCATGACATTTGCATATAAGAGTGGATAGGCATAGGGAAAATGTATTTATGTGTCTGCAATGTTTTCATAATGCAATTTGTTCCACCCAAATGTTTTTATACCTTGTTCTTGATAAAGGAAGAATCTGTAATATAGGAGTTGAAAGCCATGACCATGATGGTTGTACATGTGCACATCTAAATATGTTTTGTTCAGATATTAGCACCCCAGTTATCCTTATATTTTAACATAGATCTGAATTCCTTTTTACCAAGGTTTTGATCAAAATGCACTTTTAAGACCCTATGGGTTATACCAGAACAAAGAGTCTGATTGAACCATGTTTTAGATTCTCTGGTTCTCAGGAAACCCACTCATGTTTGCATTTGATTTAGCTTAGCATCCTAGCACCAAAGAATTAAGTTTTTGGAATGTGATATCTCACTTAAAAATATTCCAGAAAAGAGTTGATACCCTAGGCAGATTTTAAAGAAAAATCAAAACATAGATAATGATATAAACTTATATCATTTTTCAGAGCATAAACACTACATTATCAATTTAAGGCAATCATAACACAATCATAATGTTTTTAGGAATTACACTTCACTGAGAATACAACAAGTGGTCAAGGGTTAAAAATCATATTGTTACCTACATGGATGGAATTTTATTGCATGAATAAAATTGAACTATGTGTGGATTGATTAAATTTAATCAATTAAATTATTCTCTTGTTTACCATAACTCTGATTTAAACAAGAGAGGCACATGCATCTTCACATGTATGTGCATTTCCTTATAAATACACTGATATATTTATATTGGTAAAGATTTTGATCCTGGATATGTTGTTTGATAAAAAGAAGAAGAAAAAAATGACTCTAGGCTTCAGAAATATATATATATATATGATAACAAATATATATATATATATATCTCTATGTAAAAAAAATCCATACAAATTAAGGTATAAAAGAGAGGGTCTTTTCAGACATCAATTGTGAAATTCTGACATGGCCGAATGGCCCGGATTTAAAATAATTTTATCTAACGGTTGGCATTGATTCGAACCCCCTATAAATAAGGACCTAACCCCTCACATTCTTCTCATATTTTATGGAGCGACGATGGAGCTCTGCCATTTTTTCTTCTCCATAAAATTCTTAATTAAAAATAGTTATAGTTTATATACGTATATACAAATGGAGAATAGTAGTGGATAAAGAAGAAGAAGAATAGGGTTGAATCAAATCATCAAAGTTAAGGTAAATTATAAATCTCGATCCAAAATCTAAATTAAACCTAATCACTTCTTTGATCTAGAGTTCTAGTAGATATATGTATGCTTGCGGTATATATATCCAAATAGGGAGAATGAGAGTCAGACTAAATAACATGGATTAGATTTGAAGATTTGGAAAGCTACAAAGGCGAGTGGAAAATTATATATTATTTATATAATAATATTGGATTTAAATCGTTGTAAGTCTATTTATGTATGTCTATATGTAAACTTGGAGTTGTTGGCTAAAATTTTATATGTGTAATGAATTTGTAAACCTGATTACATATTCTATGATTGATGACTTGTATTTAATATTGTATGTACTTGAATCTAGAAAGTATTAGATAGTAGTAATAGTCCTTGAATTCAGTAGTCCCTGAACTTGATAAATTATATTGTAATTCTATATTTGCTGGTTAATTGATTTATGCAAGTAAATGTAAATCCGAAGCTATCATAATAAATTACTAGGATTTATGTGGTATTTTAAATCATTGGAATGGCGTGTGTTGCAATGTAAATTTATTTAGATTACCAAGTTTATTTTTTTAAATAAAAGTGTATCGTTTGAAATAACAAGGAATGCGCCTAAAAAAAGAGATGTATAAAATAGAGATACTTACCGTAACTTGTACTGTCTATTTCAATAACCATGAAAATATAATTCCTTGTAATTCCAAACGTAACACAAATTCTCTTTTTGGATAAGACAAAGAAATTTACAGTGTTAACCTTTCCTTTCGAGGAAGGTGCAATTCCAATACTTTAAAATGCAGAGGTCCGTAAGTATGAATTAAAGATTTTTAACGGTTATAACAAATAAATGTCTAACCCTAAAATTAACATATGCAATAAAGAAAGGTTAGAAGTCAAATAATAAACGATAAAGGTAGGTAAGGTAATATGATGAATAAAGTGGAGTTAAAAGTTAACTAAGCAATAAATGGTAAGTAAGTAATAAAACGAGTAAGTAATGAGCTTAGCAACCAAAAGAAGATAGTAAACGATAAAAAGGAACAGTAAATATATTTAATAATAAAAAGGGGAAGTAAAAGGTATTTAAATCTTTTAAGTTAAAAGGTGGTGGTAAATGACGCTAAATTTACATTAATGGAATAAGTAGTAAACACACGAAAAAGTAAAGGAACATTATTAATATTTGAACATTGGAGGCATAATAACTAAATAAGTATGGATGCACACACACACAAAGATACTCACACACGTAGCCTCAAGTATGCATTTATGATGGGTGTGAATTAGTAAGTTATCAAATAACCTAGATTAAATAAGAATGACATAGTCATTAAAATGGGTTGGAATGCGAGGTCAGTAATATTACATAACAAAAGTCTTCCCACCACAAGGGGCTAGTAGTAGTTGTGTATACATTATACTGATGTGGGGGCATATCCAACTATAGGACTTGTGGAATAATATACGCTCAAGTATAAGTAAAGGAATACCCCAGTAGGGTCTGCTTCTAATTTTTTGTAGGGACATTGCCTTGATTGTATTAGGCAATCTAAATGGAACGGTGAACAAGCCTCGAGGTTTTGCCAGTGTGTTTGGTACCATATTAGGGAGTAGGAGCTGTACATAGGTAAAGAACATCATTGGTCCTGAGTCGTTAGCGGAAAGATGATAGTTACACCTAACCAGGCTACAACTCCTACTAATATAGGTAATGTTTAAGTTATGCACAACCAAAGTTGTTTGTTAGTTTGTTTGTTGGGAGGCAAGGGTAGATAACCCTTAAGTGAAATCTTTTAAAATGACTGGGATAGTCCGAGCAGCTGAGTCCTCTATACTCTGTCGAGCAGAGTCCATAATAAGAAGCAGACAAGTAAGTAAATCCCATGGCAAGATATAATATGGCTAAACTATTGTTACGTCGTTAATAGAAGTTATGAGAGTTTCTTGGTATGCATAACAATGAGGACGTAATACTGTGTTGATGATGGATCATGAAGGGGTGTTGGGTTATGGATAATAGTGAGGATAGTATCTTTGTCCAAAGGGGGACCTTGGTCCTTATATATACACACGTACGTAGTTATGGTCTACTTCGAGTAGATAGAGCATATCGTACATATACGTGGAGTCAAGGCGACTAAGTAAAATAAATGGACATAACATGTCATGAAAGGTAATCGACATAAACTAGTGTTATGTGTAAAATCTATAGTTTACCAGTCACCAGAACATTGTTCTGACTCCTTTCTCATTACAACCTACATAATAGCTTTAGAGAGATAGGTACTAGTGCAAGGCGAGACCTATGAAAGGACGGATTACCTTATGCATACTCGGCACTAACAAGGACACTGATACTGAAACTGTCGGTCTTGGTCAGTAACTGTATGATTTATTATACTTTACTATTCTGTTGTGGGTTATATCGATAGTGCACTGAATGCATTTATTTATTTGCAGGATACCAAACTAGCAATCCATACTTTGGTGGACTTGGGTTTTCAATCGAGCAAAAATTCAGGCCCATTGAGGTGCCAGATGTCACATTTGGTATTAGAGCAAGGTTAGTCGATCTTAAAAATTAGGAAATGTTGACATATTTGTAATTTTTACTGTAGTTATACATATTATACGCCAAACCTTACAAATTCCGACTATAGAAGTAGTCGCAACCATACTCTAAAAAGATGGATAATGCAACTATAAGTTGGAACAATAGATAAAGTAGAAGATATATACGTATCCCTATTTTATAACGACCCACCTTTTTGGACGATTTAAATCGACAATAAACCACACACGTCAGACTCAAACCATTTAAAAGGGAGGATTGTTATGAGGTAAATAAGAAAAAGCAGAGAAAGAAAGAAAACAAACAAATAATCTCACAGCGGAATGACAAAATATAATGATCAAATAAACAGTTCATGAAGTTGTTTTACAAATAACATTTGATTACACTTTTACAATAAAGAATTAGAGTTATATACAACAGAAATAAATAACAATGCAACGAAATAACATGATGCAGTAGTATGAATATAATAAATAGTAATAGTACTAAATCTTCGTCTTCGTCCTTCAGAAAAGCAGTATTCGATACACTAAAAAGCTCAGACTGACCCGAGCGAATTGAAAAGACAAAACACTCGAGTCAGAACTAAAAGATCTTATGTAAGTTAAATCAATAGTAAATAAATATGAGTGTAACGGCGTTGGTGATGTTTACGGGGTTTGACATCTCCTATCCAGTGTCTAACGTAAGTGCAATAACTTAAGAAATGTTTGGGATTCCATCTCCTAAGGATCTGTTAAACTATCTACATACATAGTACAATACGCTATTATAATAGTGTCTACAGTAAAGTAAAGTATTAAAATAGCGTTAAGACATTACCCATACCCCCCTTAACACATTTTCATATATTCTCTTAGTCTATACAGTACCATAATTCCTCCGTAAACTGAAGAGCTATCAAAGGGCACTTCATAGGTACCGTACAAACTAAACTCGTGGAAGGCACGATAAGGCATGTGATAAGGCACGCGAGGCAATGCTCAGGGTAGGATACTACCGTTTTGCGGATCCGGACAAGTGGTACCGCATAGCAGCTACTACTGCCCACCTCGGAACACACTCCATAATCAAAATCGAGTGGTGGCCACCAAATCAATCACAAAGTCATAATATGGTATTGAAGAAATGTGTCCGATCGAAGGTGCGACCTCACTTGGCCCGGCATGGCTCCTGTTTTAGCCACATCAAGCTGACTCATGGGAGTCAGGGCTATGTAAATACCTCATACAGAATCGTTTGCCAAACCATCCTAGTTCATTCTGGAATCTCCACCACGTACACAGTTGTTAAAGTGGTTTTCGACATTGGCAGAGAGTACGACAATATCCGATCCCGGTCACTTCAACAACCAAACAATTATTTCACATCGGATGGTTCTTTTAAATTTCCAAAACCTTTTCATAATTGATATCAAAATATCGTATTCAATTCAAACCATATCACTTTCGAAATCATTTTCACTCAAATATATCATTTCACTAGAAAATATCATTTCAAATCTCAACTTAGGTTATAACATCATTTAACCATATTCGCTTTTAAATCAAGGATTTAAATATAAATAGTTCAACCTTGCACCGTTAGAAATTTAGAAGTATAGTTTAGATAGTCATAAATAGTTTAAGATAGTTAAATAGTTTAAAATATTTTAAATAGTTTAAAATAGCTTTTAAATGGTTAAAAATATTTTAAATATAGTTTTAAATGGTCTTTAATAGTTTAAAATAGAATAAAATAGTTTAAAATATTTTAAATAGTTTAAAATACTTTAGATGGTTTAAATATAGATTAAAATAGTTTAATATGGTTTAAATAATTTAAAGTAGATTAAAATAGTTTAATTATGTTTAAAATAGTTTAAAATGGATTAAAATAGATTGAAATAGTTTACAATAGATTAAAATAGTTTAATTATGTTTTAAATAGTTTAAAATAGATTAAAATAGATTGAAATAGTTTATAATAGATTAAAATAGTTTAATAGTTTTAAAATAGGTTAAAATAGTTTTAAAATAGTTCAATAGTTTGAAAATCTTAGGATCAGGATTTTAAAAATAATAAATCTTTAAATAGTTTATATTAAAATAATTAATTTGAAATTAATATCAAAATTAAGCCATTTCTTTCATTTCAACACATCTGGACCATGTCCAGCTTGCAAATCAACTAACTAAAATTGGTCCTTCAATTCAGATTTTCATTTAAGACCATTTAATCAATATCGAATCAAATCCATATTTGAATTATCAATTTAAACCAATTCAAATTAAATAGATTTCAATGTTATATTCAAATATTTCAATAACTCAATTTCGATAAATTTCATTTATGCTTCAAAATTCAACTTCGAAATTTCCATTTTAATCTTCAAACAATTCATCAAATCAATTCCAATTTCAACATTTAATGCTTGGATTTTTGAAAATAATCCAGTTCATATAAATCAAATTCTATTTCAAAATATCATTTAACTGAATCAAAATTTTAATGATTTAAAAAAAATCATTTAATTTAACTAATCCGGTGTCCGTATATAATTTTCTACCCTATGGTCAAGTGATACAGACATATATCATTTCAATCCGTAATAAATTTAAATTTACGGATATATATCATTTCAACCCACAATCCCAAATTATCATTCAAAATCCATAAAATCACTTGGGTTTATCATTTCAACCCATAACGATTTTTCATTAATTTATAAATCATTTGGGTATGTATCATTTCAACCCATAGGGAATTTCTAACAATAAACTAAGGAAACTTGCAGTGTTATAACAATATAAATATAACGTTCAGTCATCTAATATCAACAATCAACGTCCATCACAATCATCATTCAAACCAATAAATAAACAATAACAATCAAACAGTTATCAATGACATGTATTAACTGGCAATTAAACTTCAATATTAAATTAAATGGCTATTAAATTCAATAAAGGTCAAATTTAACTAGAATGACAAATTAAATATACCCAAACATCAACCAATCAATTTCAAATCACATCATAAATTCAATTTAACTAACATAAGATAATATAGTAGTTGTTAGTGGGTTAAAACACTCATCTTTGATTTCAAATCGATTTAAAATCAGAAATAAGGCCCAAAATTCAACAGTCTTAGAATTCGTCCAAACCTGTGCTAAAATGTCTGAAATTCCGATACGATCCTAGCAGAACAAACCGCGCGTGAATCCGAGTTTTTATGCAAAAGATACGATAGTTAGAACATATAAATTTCAAATTAAATAGATAATGATAATAATAAAAAGCTTTGCCACGTCACTCACGTTCGAACATCTCAGAAACCCTACTTCACGATTCCTTCAAACAGACGCCACTATATCCTGTCGTTGACCATCAAATCCAACCGCCACCTCGCCCTAGCTCATGATCGAACAGCTCCGCCGTGACTCCCATCCAGAGCCGCCCATCCTCTGCCAAAACAACCACCTCCAGCCATGCCTTCCACCATCACCGCCGCCTATGTTTCCTAGCCCACCACGGCGAATCCAGGGACATCTGGGTGAAGCGAATGCTATGGATGGGTGCTGCACCTTCCCCTCTACAATACTGCACAATCCGATCGTTGATCGAGAAACGATCCACCTTTGAATCTCAATGACCACATATGAACGGCTGAAACAAAATCACTGATTTCTGGACAAAAAGTGATTCGATTGCAAAATCGAATTGCACCAGTGGATTACGCTCGTCGAGAGCTTCAAAACGGTATATAATATGTCTTGGTTTGCAGGAGTTTGAACTTTGAAATTGATTTGAAATTGGATTTGGATTTGGAATTTAGGTTTTCAGCCATTGAGAAGAGAGGAACGACATGAATTTCAGTACGTACAGTAATGAGAAATAAAAAGGCTGCTAGGGTTAGAACAAGACTATTTATATGAACAAAACCTGAAAAAAGAATAGCTTATCGAATCGGTAAGAACGACAACAACGCCCCGAAAAGTCCGTTCTGCTTCCGGAATGAAAGCAAGTCATCCCATATATCAAAATATATGTTTTCAATATTTTTAAAATCAATGGAACGGGTTTCAGGTCCTAATTCCATCGTATAAAGAAGTTAGCTTTTAAAATCGGTTTATTTCAATTGAATTCAATTAAATTGATTTCTACGCATTTCAAGCCCGTACGATCAAACGACAAGCCCGATCGCTACGGAACTTGAAATCCTACAATAATTTACTATTACGGATCTGATGAAACTAGTTTCATCGAAATCCGAGACAGTGGTCAAAATGGCTATTTTCACGTTAATTAAATTAATGGATATTAAATTAATTAAATCACCTTTTCTAATTCAAATTTAATAACTAACTATTTGCATCATTTTTGATTACCTGGTAATTTAAAAAAAAATCAAATTTCCATATTAATTCAATGTTAAATATTTCACTAGTTACCGTGCTCAGTTTCAACTTTAATAAATTTATTAATTATAATTTAAAATCCAATAAATTGATTAAATTTGATTTCAATCTTTTTATTCAATCAATCATTTACTCTATGGACATAGTTAACATTACTTTACATTTTATTACATCAAAAGTCTACAATTTTCATCTTTTACCATATAAATTGCAATATTTCAATTATATTGAATTATTTTTATCGATTTTCACATTAATTTCAACAGACTGAATAAATAGGTGATAAATAACAATTGTTACCTTTTTTATTTAATCACATTTATAAGTTTATTATCTATAAACAAATGTTATAAACCCTTACATAACATTGGTTTTATCCAATTACAACTATTTACATATTATTTCACCAATTAATATAACATTTAATTTATTTCCTTAATTACAATTTATAACCAATTATAACCTTTCAACCATTTCAATAAATTGGAATTACATTAAAATAGTTAGCAATTAACTCAAATTAACATAGTTACATTTCATTCTAGTTATTATTCTCATTAATGATCACAAATTTTAATTTCTTCCAATATTACATTAAAAATCTTATTAATTTCAATATTTAATTATCGGAAAATTACAGGTCGTTACACTCTCCCCCACTCAAAACTTTTCATCCTCGAAAAGGGAAAAGAAGGAATTAAGGAATTAATATAACTTATTCAAAGTATTCAATTTGTAAACAATTAATTTAGACAATTTAATAATTTAAATAAAGTATATCAATTTAAAACAATTTGATCCTTTCATATTCAAGTTCAATAAAGTTTGAAAACATTACCACTTTAACAAAAAAATTCCAAGTCCAAAATTCACGGAAAATTTCGGCGGAGTCTCCTTTGTACGGAGAGTTCTGGGAGAAATAATAATATCGATAATAACAATATATCACATATTTCAAAATAATATATCCCAAACCACAGGAAAGCAATATAATATCGCTAGAAAACTGTAATCCAAAAACGTACCTATTTGTCGGGCAAACAACGTTTATTTATAGAACAAAAGGTAGTAGCAATTGCTTCCATAAACTTGTCTTTCACTTATATAATCCAAAGAGTTAATAAAAGGGAAATATTTAAGTTGTGTCAATTAATAACAAACAAATCAACACAACATAACAATAGTCACTTTGCAAACCAAACATACAATCATCACATGAAATCAAAGTAATCAACCATCCATCCATAGCAATCAAAACGGAAGGTTTGTTCGGGTTTAAACACTTTTAATCATATAGAATGATAAATAAACTGTTAAGTATACCATACACTCAACAGTCTTAGATAAAACTTAATAGATTATTTATACATCCTAAACAATTTAAAGGGTCACTTCCCAATCATCCCATTAGCCAAACAACCAATAAATTCAATTGTCATGTAAGTTTTTTCTTATTAATCTCTATTCATATTATTTACCGTTCTTTAGTTTTATTTATTCATACTATGCTTATTTTCATAAATTTACATTCATTATTACAAAAATTTCATTTCTCATTTATACATACAATGCTATTTTCCATTTCTTTACATCCATTTACTTACATGATCACTTTTCCCATTCAATTATTTAAAATAATCAATGAATTCATTATTTAAGTATTGCATACGTTTTATTTCAGTTTACTCCACATTTATAATTTACTTTTTAACATCAATAATCATTTGTGAAACATTCATACATAGATTTTTTACTCTTTCCTTTTCTTTTCACTTTTATTTCTTTCACACATAGTATTCACTTTTACTATTTACTTTAATTATAATTAGCTTCAACGTTAACTGAAGTTTATAATCATTTACTTATAGTATTCACTCCTTCTATAAATTGTATTAGTAACATTTCAAATTATTAACTTAAGTTTATAACAATTTATAACATCAGAATTCTTATTTATAAAAGTAATTCCATTGAACACTTTCATTTTCTAAGTTTTACTTGTATAATATTCTATTACATATTCTTATTAACATTTCAACTTTTAATAATTTCTTAAATTTTATATATATATATATATATATGTGTGTGTGTGTGTGTGTGTGTGTGTTTTATGTAACGACCCGGTATTTTTAACCACTCGCATCCGCACGTGTCGGACTTGAATTGCTAAAAATACCGAATTGTTAATTTATATTTGGCAAACTCATCATATACAGTAAATAAATAATCATAGATCACAGACACAGATTAATATAATGCAGTAGAAACAAAGAAATGGTAGTTCATGAAGCTACTATATAAATACATCAGAGTTAAGTAAGATACAATAGGAATACTAAGATACAACAGGAGTAACAGTATGATAATCAGGTACAACTCAGAATACAACTGGATAACAAAATGAATAGATATCTAGATCTTCAAAGCAAAACTCCAGCTCCAAAGGTGAGTCTCTAATGCTGTATCACTCAGTCTGACCCGAGCGTAAAGCAAAACACAAAACACTCGAGTCAGGACATACATACTTATACAATGTAAACCAACTCAAGTGAACTGTAATAAAGATACAAGTAACTCAAAGGATGCTTGGGATCACCCATCCTCTAAGGATCCGTTAAACTATTTACTATGTAGTAATATTGCGCTATTATAATAATGTCTAATATAAAATAAACAAACTTTTAAATAGCGTTAAGGGGTTACCCATATAGCCCTTAACACATAATAGTGTCAATAATCTATACAGTATCTGCATACCCCGAGAGGCTACGAGTAGATACTCCATAGGTACGACACAAATAGAAACTCGTAGTAAAGCTCGATATGGTAGGTGACACGGCACACAAGGCAATGCCAGGGTAGATATACCAATTACGCATCCGGACTGGTGGTGACGCTTAGCAGCCACTACCGCCCACCTCCAACATCACTCCCAAATCAAGGAGTGCACCCAATTAATCACAAAGTAATAGAATGGTATCGAAGGAGTGTGTCCGATCAGAGGTGCTACCTCATTGGCCCGTCGATCGCTCCTGTTTTAGCCACCTTGTGCCAACTCATGGGAGTTAGGTCCACGTATATACCTTAGGATCGTCGCCACCATCCTACTTCATTCTAGAAACTCCACCGCGTACACAGTTGTTAAAGTGGTTTTCGGTATCGATAGGGAGTGTGTCCATATCCGATCCCGGTCTCTTTAACAACCAATCGTTATTGTAACCCGTGGTTATAATTTTAAAATAATATTTTATACTTCAAAATAGAATATCATTTCAAATCCAAATCTTTATCAAAATAAAGATTAAATCAATTCCAACCATTTCAATATATTTAAAATATCATATCATTTCCAAACTTCATTTCAAATCATTTTAATATATCAAAATATTATATCTTTTCAAAACTTCATTTCAAATCATTTAATATATCAAAATATTATATCTTTTCAAAACTTCATTATCAAATCATCATTTGAGTTCAAATCCAAATATTCAACTTTAAATTCCTTTTAAATTCAAAGATATCATTCACTTATTATCATTTCAGGTCACCTTTTAAATAGTTTATATTTCAATCAAAATAATTCATCTAAACCATTTAAAAGTGTAATTATTATACTTTCAAATCAAGTATTCAATTTCCAAAGTTTTAAACTATTCTGAGTTCATTTACTAAGTTAAAAACCATAAACATTGAAAATTTCAGCCTTTCACAGCATTCAGAAAAAGCTGTTATAAGTTATACTTGAAAACATTTTAATTCAGCAAAGACAGCATTTTAAAAATGCTGTTAAATCTCAGTTTTAGTTGAAATTAGTTTAAAACAGCAAAGACAGCATTTTTAGAAATGTTGTAATAGCTCAGGTTTCAAATTAAAGGGTTTCATTAAATTCAGCAAAGACAGCAGACCACTACAGCATTTACAGAACTGCTGTAATAGGCCTTTATTAAGTTTTTAGCCTTTTAAATTTACTTCAGCCACTACAGCATTACAGAACTGCTGTAATAGCCTCTTATTTAAGTTTTAGTTCATTTACAGAAATCATAACATTTCAGAATGCTATTAAAAGTATTTTCCAGATTTATTATATTTCCAGCAAATAATAAACTTCGATTCAAACCATTTAAACATTATAAAAATCATAATTTAACATTCAAAAATGTTCATTAAACTTACTCTTTTAATTTATGATTTTTATAAGAAACATTTACAGTAAAATCCAAATTTTCAATAATTTTACTTAACACTTCAAATATACAATTTTCCTATTTTTACCTTTTACAATTTATTAACACTTACATTTTCAAATAACCATTTACACATTAAACTAAATTTCAAATTTATTTAATTAATTTTAACCTTTAATTAGAACCAAATTTCCCATTTCCAAGTCAAGTTATATTTAAAATTTCACATTTAAGCATTCATTCATTTAACCATTTTAGTTCATAGAAAAATCAATAATACTTTATTAATCATTTAAATTCAAATTTAAAACAATTTATCATATTGCCATTTTCCAAATATAATTAAATTTCCATTTTATTCATAACTTAAATATCATTTTAAACCAAAATCTAAATTTCCAAACTTAAGTTATATTTCAAAATTCAATTTAACCATTCATTTATTAAACATTTTTACTTATAGAAAAATCATAATTTAATTATTTAAACAATTTAAAAATCCAATTTAAATCAAATTAGCATAAATTTACATTTTTAAACATATTTAAAATATTCAAAATACTTTATAAAATAACCACGGGCCTGTATATAGTTTTCTAACCTAGGTCAAGTAATACGGATATGTATCATTTCAATCCGCAGTTTATAAAGAAAAACCGGGTTCTATCATTTCAAACCCGCAATCCCAAGTCAAATTAAATTAGATAAAAACCGTTCAGGCATATCATTTCAGCCCATAACGATTTTTCCCTATTCTAAAGTCTGTTCGAGTATGTATCATTTCAACCCATAGTGAATCTAATCTACAGGGAACTTGCAGTGTGATAAACAGGTATAAATGAACAGTATACAATATATAACAATAACAGATAATATGACAGGTAATTAAATAGGTTTAACATCATATAAATAAATCATCACAGGCAGTTATAACATCATATAAAATTTTACACATTCAATTGTTGTCGTTTCACAATTGCATAAGTATAAACGTCTAGTGAGATTTACTCACCTTTTTACGCTAGAGTTAGCGATCAAAACACACAGAATAGATTCCAGAAAGCACGACAAACACGATACAACACGACTTTTGATTTGAATGAATAGAGAGCCTTGATATAGATCTTGTAAACAACCAATGAACACAACAATATAACATGAATATTCAATACAAAACAACATTAAAATGAATTGAAATAAAAAGCAACGAAGGATAAAATAGTTAGACCTTGCTTTTGACCATCCAAAAGCTTGACCAAAGAAACATATGCTCAGCCATTGATGTGTGTTTGGGTCAGGTATAGTATCATGTAGGCACGGCAATATGGGTATGAAGGTGTAGGAGTTGCAATATGAAGCATATAAAGGGACAAGGCAAAAAGGCAAGCTTGGATGCAACATTTTGGCTCGGCCTATGGGTAAATTGGGCTCGGCTCATGCTTGTACAGGTCAGGTCAGTACAGGTGGTTGCTGAAGTAGTGGCCAGAGGTGAAGTAGATGATGGTGGTGGTGGCTAAGGGGTGGCCAAGGTGATAGATGAAAGGTAGGTGAAGCATATATGGTCTAGGCATTGTTTTCAAGGAGTTCTTGTGCAAGTTTGAGGTGGTGGCTTCATCTTATGGTCATGTCCAGAGGTGGTGGTTGCTGTGGCTGGTGGTGGTGGAGAGGATGGTGGTGATGATGGGTGGTAGGACCGAGCAAAGCATAAGAGGAGCAAAAGCAACACAATGGAAATAAGAAGAAAATAGAAAGAAAAGAAGAGAAGCCATTGCCATTTTTTTCTCTTTGAAGTGAGCCGTGAGTTTTAGGTGATGAGAAAGTTTCTCACGTGAAATGTAAAGAAAATACATGGCTAGGAGATAAGGAGTGAACGGCCAAAAGGAATAAAGGAGGGGTTATGGCAAATAAAAGGTTTGGAAATTGAAAAGGCTTAAGTTTGAAAGCTATTTAAACTCTTCATGTTTACTATTTTCTTTAATTCCAATAAAACAAAAAAAACTCAGAAAAAAGCTCTAACAACTGAAACAAAATATTATAAAAATAAAATAAATAATTTATTTTAAAGAAAATAGAAAAAGAAAATAAGACATTGCTTAAAAATCCAAAACAGTGTCTAGAAATTACAATTAAATCACCATTGGCTTTGGAAAAATTATCAACTTCACTTCAAAAATATTTTAAAACAAAAATTTGAAATAAATAATTCATTTATCATTTCTAAAGTGAAATAAATAATTAAATTTGGAGAAAATAGAAAAATAATAAAGAAATAGTTTATTTAATTTAAGTCAAGGCTTAAAATTACAAATAAAACATCACTAGCTTTATAAAATTTCTATTTCACTTTAAAACAAATAAAAAGTCAAATAAGTAAAATAAATGATGAACAAAATAAAGTGAAGATTAAATAAAATAAGGTCTTAAGGAAATAGGAAAATAAATAAAGATTTTCTTTAATTAATTTAAACAGGAAATTAGAAATTATAAACAGAATACAACTGACATTGGAAAATGTTAATTATACTTTGAAAACTGTTTTAAAACCAAAATATATACATAACATGTTATTTTACCCATGAAAACATAAATTAGAACATTACATGACCAATAAAATATTATTTATATAATTTAAAATAAACAATTTTGTTAAATACAAAAAATTACACACAATATTTAAAAGGGCATAACTTTCACATTATAAATCAGATTTCAACGAAACAAAAGGCAGTATGCTTGAAATTTTATTTACTTTCATAATAAAAGATAAAATTCAAAATTTTCAAACTTTTAAATTTTAAATTTAAAAGTCAAAGTTTGTAACATCCCAACTTTTTGTACGCTTAAGCAGACACACATGTCGACTTATACCATACAGAAGGGCGGATTGTTATGGGGTAAATAAGAAAAAGTGGAGAAATAAAGAAACAAAATAGAATCTTGCAGCGGAACGATAAAATATAATAATCAAATAACAGTTCATGAAGCTGTTTTACAAAACATTTGATTATACTTATATAATACATATCAGAGTTACACATACCAGAGAATGATAATTATGCAGCGGAATACAATGGTGTAGTAGAATATATAACAAATAGTAATAATAAAATCTTCTTCTTCGTCCTTCAGAAATAGGGCCTTCAAATCCTGAAATGCTCAGGCTGACCCGAACGAATTGAAAAGACAAAACACTCGAGTCAGAACCAAAAGATCTTATGTAAGTTAAATCAATGAAATAAATATGAGTGTAAACGGCGTCAGAGATGTTTACGGGGTTTGACATCTCCTATCCAGTGTCTAACGTGAGTGCAGTAACTTAAGAAATGTTCGGGATTCACATCTCTTAAGGATCCGTTAAACTATCTACTATGTAGTAATATTCGCTATATACAGTAGTGTCTAATCAGTAAAGTATAATCATATAGAAAATAGCGTTAAGGGGATGGAGAACCTTAATGCGGTCGGATCTTAAAATCATAATCGTAGTAAAGCTCGATATGGTAGGTGACACGGCACAACTAGGCAATGCCAGGGTAGATATACCAATTACGCATACAGACTGATGGATACGCATAGCAGCCACTACCGTTCCACCTCGAACAACACTCCCAAATCGGAGGATGGCCATCTAGTCAAATCACAAGTAAGAGTATAATATCGAAGAAATGTGTCCGAGAAGAGGTGCTACCTCACTGGTCCGAGATCGCTCCTGTTTTAGCCACCTTATGCCAACTCACGGGAGTTGGGTCAACGTATATACCTTAGGATCGTCGCCACCATCCTACTTCATTCTGGAAACTCCACCGCGTACACAGTTGTTAAAGTGGTTTTCGGTATCGACAGAGAGTATGTCCATATCCGATCCCGGTCTCTTTAACAACCAATCGTTATTATAACACCGTGGTCATTTAAAATATATATACTTTTAAAACACAATCACTGCCCTTTCAAAACATATCCTTTACTTCAAAATAGTATATACTTTAAAACCAAAATATTATTGTCATTTCAAAACATATCCTTTACTTCAAAATAGTATATACTTTAAACCAAAATATTATTACTATTTCAAAACATATCATTTACTTCAAAATAGTATATACTTTAAAACCAAATTTATTATATATCATTTAAATAAAATCCAAATTTTCAATCACTATTCTTACTTTTAATTATAAAACTTGAAGTATTCTTTAAAACCATCTTAAACCCAAATCACATAATGCAGTCATATTCTTAATCTCAAAATTTCAATCGGTTTCAAATCAATATATTTAAAGACAATTCTTAAATAAATTCTATTTCAAATAAATTCATTTTCAAACCATATTACTTTCAAAGTTATAACAATTTCGAAAACAAATACTTTGAAAAACAATAATACCTTAATTTCAATAAAACATTTCAATTTTGATATATTTCAAGTCTTTAAATATTCCAAAATTCCCAACCAAATATGATAATCGTATATATACCTTAATTCAATTTACTATTATTTAGTTAGAAATATTTATTTAATAAATTCAATATCACTTAAATAAAGCTCAAACTTGAAATATTCGTAAATCAAACTTAAAACATCATCAAGTCATACATAGCTTAAATTTTAGAATTTAACCATATATAAAATAATATTTATATAATATCAAAATTTAATATTTATTAAACCGTATATTTCTTTCCAAACCATAGAAAATCCCTTAAAATATTTTATATATAGACCACGGTGCCTGTATATAATTTTATATCCTATGGTCAAGTGATACGGATATTTATCATTTCAATCCACAATTAAAATAAAATTACGGTTATATATCATTTCAAACCGCAATCCCAAATAAAATAAAAATGCATAATAACTTGCAGTTTATACAATATAAAATATAGCATCCATTCATCCAAATATCAATAGACAACCATTTATTACAATCATCATCCAATTTAAACAAAACATCAATATAAAGCATATAAAATATAACAGGCATCAACGAATAGTTTATATTCAATAAAAATTAATAACTATTAAACTGACAGTTTATATGCAATAATAAATAAATTTAACTGGCAAATTATATGCAATAATAAAATTAAATAACAATTTAATTTAACTAAATGCTATCTAACTGAGATGATGATTAAATATATGCCCATACAATCATAGATAAATTTTAAATCACATCAAAATTTAATTTAACAAACATAAGAAATCTTAGAAGTTGTGAGTGGGTTAAAACACTCACCTTTTTAATTTAAATTGAATTTAAATTCAATTCAAACCCAGAAATTTGACAGTCTCTAAATCCATCCAAACCAGCATCAACAGATCCGGAATTTTATTATGATCCTAACAAAAAAAATTTCGTGCGAAACGGAGTTCATGAGAGAAAGTTATGTCGAAAATTCGATTGAAACAAAATTTAAAAATAAAAGAAAAATGGACCACAATTTACATACTTCCCATTCATATCCACATCACCTAGTCTTCTCTCTGGAAAACATATGCGCACGCGAAAATAAGCTTCAGCCGAATGCACGAAACCCTCTGACCAACGCTTTGACCTCCTCTTCCTCGCCGCTGCATGCCGCCGTTGGCCACGGCGTTGCCACCATCGGCCTTGCCTCGTCCAGCCGTCCTCCCTGGACCCACCCGAAGCCAGATCGACCCCTATACATGCCGCAGCCGCCAATAGTATTTAAACCCTAAACGAATTTGGTGACAAATCCGACCGTCAACTTCATCAACGAACAGCACAGATCTAACCCCCTCGGTCCTCTCCATAGCCTGGTATAAATTATTTGTCGATCCGACGAGATTCGCCGTCGAGCGATGAACGGCTGAAACCATTTCGAATTTTTTTCTGGTCAGACGATGAACCAAAACGAAAAACAAGTTGTACCAGCAGATTACGTATTTCGAGGGCTAAGACATATAATTTTTGTGAATTTTTCTGAGATGTTTGAATTTTCTTTGATTTTTGAATTGTATTTGGATCTGGAATTTGCATCCATTGAGGAAGAGAAAGAGTTGAAGAAAAATGAACGTAAAACAAATGATAAAAGATGGTGGCTAGGGTTTATAACTGTGTTTATATAGAGGGGGTTAGAGATAGAGTAGATAGACTGGATAAATGAACGTGCGGAACAAACTTTGGCCCGAAAAGCCCGTTCTGACCTCGAAACGAAATTGAGTAAACCCATATATCAAAATAGGTAATTTAAAAATATTCTGAATGCGATGGAAAAAGTTTCACGTCCAAATTCCATCGTATGAAGAAGTTATGCTGAAATTAATATTTTCAAATTGATTTCAAATTGATTTTAATTAAATTGATTTCAAAAGCGTTTCGCGTTCGTACGATCAAACGACAAGTCCGATCGTCACAAAACTTGAAACCCTATAATAATTCACTGTTACGGATCCGATGAAACTGGTTTCGTCGAAATCCGAGTCCGTGACCAAAATGACTATTTTTATAAATTAAATAAATTAATAATTAATTGGTTAAATCGTTATTTGAAATTCAAATTTTATAATTCATAAATTTATCGCCTTGTACTCTTTTAAGAAAAAGAAAAAAAATCCTTTAAACCAAATCTCATACCAATGTAAAGTAAATGAATTCACAAATTATAGTATTTAACATTAAATTTAATAAATCCAGTTATTTATAATTATCGCTTTACCTGATTTCAATTCTTCCATTATCTATTTAATCCTTTCAAAAATCATAGTTATATTTGTCCTTCTTTTCATTACACTAGTGTTCTTATTCCATCAAGTTTCTATTTATGACATATTAAATATTGAATTATAATGCATTTCTCATGCATGCTTCGTTCCATATAAATTCCTCTTTATTAACTAAGTCCCATTAACAAAACAAAATAATTTTTTTATTTCAATCGATTACCAATCTAGACTTAATATACTAAATAAACGGTTAACCTAAGACGATTGTTACCCCTTTAGCATTCGAATTAACTTACGACTATCATTAACACAATGTTGCCATTTGATTTATATTTATTTAAATAAATTATATGAATGGGTAAAACTTTACAATTATCTCACCTGCAAATTTACGCACAATCATCCTAAATTACCAACTTACAATTTATTTTTAATTACTAAATTTGCATTGATTATATCAAGTTGAGATTTAATACGTATTATTTCCTCAAATAAATAAATCTTTGGATTTAAATACCCAAATCCATAAATTATGTCCTACCATAAATCTATGCTTTTAATATTTTACGTTCACACTCCCATTACTTTATAATTAATCACCAAGTAACGTTATCCTAAACCAACATTAATTAATATATTAATCCTTACATTTATAAAATTTCATAATTTTACATTAAACTACAAATAATTTAATGCATTGATTTCATTTGTAAATTAAATGCTTTTCTTTTAAAGCTTTCATTCCCAAACCATACTCCAATTACTACATGACATTGATTTAATTCAATTTACTATCTAATATTATTAATTCATTAAATAAATTCACTACTTACCCTTGTTTTCTTATATTCAATTCTTAGCCTAGTATAACCATTTACATCACTTCACTTTATTCGTCATTTTATATCGACTGTTCATACTTAGCTTAAATTTCCATGGTTCATTTCACTTCCAACATTTGCCTAATTATTAATTATAAATCCTTATTTATTTCTAAATTAAATTATCTAAATCTTATTAAAATGACAAATTATACTACGAAAATTACGGGTCGTTACACTCTTCCCCACTCAAAACTTTTCGTCCCCGAAAAAGAAAAAGAAAGGAGAAGGAAGAATTTAAATAATAGTACATCTTATTCAAATATTAACTTATAAACGATAATTTACAACATTTATTACCTTAAATAAAATATACCATTTTAATCATTTTATCTTTTCATACTTAAATTATTAAAGTTTGTAAGACATTTTCAAATTTTTCTAAGTCCAAAATTTACGGAAAAATTTGGCAGAGTCTCCTTTGTACGGAGAGGCTCGGGAGAAAATATAATATTAAATATAATAAAATATCACATAAAATATCCAAAATACAATATCCCAACACGGGAAAAATATAAAATAGCGCTATAAATCGTAATCCGAAACGTACCTATTTGTCGGGCAATTTACGCTTAATTTATGGAACCAAAAGCAGTAACAATTGTTTCCATAACCTGCATTTCACTTATAAGATCCAAAGGGTTAACAATTTATATAAAGTGAAATATTTAAGTGGTTTCAACCACTAACAACAAATCAATACAACAACCAACAATTTCAACAAACAACATACACAACAAATACAAAGCAACCATTTAATCCAACAACCAAATAGTTGTTCGGGTTCAAACTTGAAATTGTATGGAATGAAAATAACTATCAAGTGCATCATTTACTCAACATTCTTAGATGGAACAAAATAGATTATTTATTCATCCAACAACTTCAAATTTCCTTACCCAACCAACCGAAATCAAACAATAACAATTCCAACCAACAAACCAAATTAACTTATTATAAATTTATTTCATACTTTAGTTGTTTGATTTCCTTTCTTTCATTTATTCAGTGATTACTTTATTTAATTTCATTTTTTATATATATATTTTACTTAGAAAATAACTTCAACCCTTTTCTTAAGTTTACAATTTCTCTTTATAATATTACACCCATTTATTTTCACTTACTACTTACTAGTATTCATTCATTTATTATTTCATGATCTTATATATTCACACTTAAATTTCTTAATTTTATAATCATCTATCTGTCATACTTACTTTTAATTATATTTACTTGATAAAATTTCAATTATAACTTAAGTTTATAACATTAAATTATCATTTAACAGCAAATTCATTGGATACTTTCATTATTTCAAAATTCTACTTGTATAATATTCTATTACAATTTAAACACTTGCAACAAGGCATACAACCATAAAATCAATCATTCATTCATATCAAACAAAGGAAATAGTTGTTCAGGTTCATAACTTTAAATTGTACAGAATGAAGAATAAACTACTAA
Source organism: Allium fistulosum (assembly GCA_030737815.1). Classification (NCBI taxonomy): domain Eukaryota; kingdom Viridiplantae; phylum Streptophyta; class Magnoliopsida; order Asparagales; family Amaryllidaceae; genus Allium; species Allium fistulosum. The sequence continues at coordinate 839,609,987 of CM060906.1, forward strand.
GTGTACCCTTCACTCAGCAGTCTTAGGTGAAACTAAATAGATTATTCCTACATCCAAACAATATTAAAGTATCCTTGCCCAAACAACCATAAGCCAAACAAACAACAAATTCGATAATAGTTCAAGTTCATTATAATTAATTTCATTCCATATATTGTTGTTTGATTTCCTCTTTATTCATCATTTGTTTTTATCCATTCAACCAAATTCCTTGGTAGGTAAATTTATTACTTAAGTTTTACAGTCATTTTCCAGTATTCATCTTTTATTCTAAGGTAACTTCAACCTATTACTTAAGTTTATTATTATTTATATATAACATTTAAGTCCATAACAACTAGAACATCAATACTTATTAATTTCATTTATTCATTTTTAAATTAATTTACTTTGCATATTTATTCATTTACTTAATTTTATTTATTCATTTATTAATAATATTCATGTTCAATTTTAGTTACTTGGCATAACAGTTATACTTTAATTCTTATTAATAAAAGAAATTTACTGAATATTTTATTACATAAGTTTACTTGTAGAATTTACTATACATTTTCTTATTAAACATTTTCAACTTTTATAAATTTTTGGTAAGTTATATTTATGCTTTTAAAGACTGAAATTGAAAGTTGTACAAGTTTTCTCATTTCTTTTAATTATTTTAATATTCAATAATTATTTCATAGGTTACAATTTCAACTTTCATTTAATACCATTTATATCCTAGCATTAAATCTCTTATTTCCTTTAGAGGTTTCAATTTATTAATTACCTACGTTCCAATTCACTTCAGTAATTAGGACTATTTATTAATGGAAACTTAAGAATTAAATACCGGGTTTTATTCAAAAATCATTTTAAAATAATAGATAATATATATACTTATAATTTATATATCCAATTATATTTAAAACAATTTAAAATAAAATAATCTTGTAGTAAAACTACTACAGTGGCCTTCCCACTTTGAAACTCGAAAATGAATGTCGATGATGCGGTCGCTATCACCGAAATTATTTTCCAGCGACAAAAAGGGGAGTACAACTTATTTCTTTGCGGAATTTCTTTTAAAACATTTCTTTCAAATTCTATTGAAATATTTATATCAGAAAATACTTCTAACAATATTATTATTATATTTCAAAATCAATTGAAAGAAATCTTCAAAAACCCCGGAACTTAAGCTCTAAATTTCTAAATTTCATTTATTTTATTTTGCAATCTTATTTCTATTATTATTTACACTTTATTACCTAACAACCAATCTATTGCAGCCAAATATAGATATCATTTGAAACATTTTATTTTATATATAGAAAATATAATAGGCAAAATTATTTCATTCACCTATATTAAAACAAATATTATGTCGGTCTGTCCTATTAAGTGTTTAGAAACCCCTATTGATGTCACAGCGTCCCATGCATCAACCGAAATTTATAAATACAAAATGGAACAGATTACCACAATATTAAAACCTTTTATAACACTAAAAAATACGCTCTCTCATATATATACACTCAGCGACTCCCATAGGGTATTACTACCCTATTAGTAAAGAGTCAGACCCCACAAAGCTAAGGTTTATCGCTAAACCTCGCTCTGATACCAGATGTAACATCCCACCTTTTTGTACGCTTAAGCAGACACACATGTCGACTTATACCATACAGAAGGGCGGATTGTTATGGGGTAAATAAGAAAAAGTGGAGAAATAAAGAAACAAAATAGAATCTTGCAGCGGAACGATAAAATATAATAATCAAATAACAGTTCATGAAGCTGTTTTACAAAACATTTGATTATACTTATACAATACATATCAGAGTTACACATACCAGAGAATGATAATTTTGCAGCGGAATACAATGGTGTAGTAGAATATATAACAAATAGTAATAATAAAATCTTCGTCTTCGTCCTTCAGAAATAGGGCCTTCAAATCCTGAAATGCTCAGGCTGACCTGAGCGAATTGAAAAGACAAAACACTCGAGTCAGAACTAAAAGATCTTATGTAAGTTAAATCAATGAAATAAATATGAGTGTAAACGGCGTCAAAGATGTTTACGGGGTTTGACATCTCCTATCCAGTGTCTAACGTGAGTGCAGTAACTTAAGAAATGTTCGGGATTCACATCTCTTAAGGATCCGTTAAACTATCTACTATGTAGTAATATTCGCTATATACAGTAGTGTCTAATCAGTAAAGTATAATCATATAGAAAATAGCGTTAAGGGGATGGAGAACCTTAACGCGGTCGGATCTTAAAATCATAATCGTAGTAAAGCTCGATATGGTAGGTGACACGACACAACTAGGCAATGCCAGGGTAGATATACCAATTACGCATACGGACTGATGGATACGCATAGCAGCCACTACCGTTCCACCTCGAACAACACTCCCAAATCGGAGGATGGCCATCTAGTCAAATCACAAGTAAGAGTATAATATCGAAGAAATGTGTCCGAGAAGAGGTGCTACCTCACTGGTCCGAGATCGCTCCTATTTTAGCCACCTTATGCCAACTCACGGGAGTTGGGTCCACGTATATACCTTAGGATCGTCGCCACCATCCTACTTCACTCTGGAAACTCCACCGCGTACACAGTTGTCAAAGTGGTTTTCGGTATCGACAGAGAGAATGTCCATATCCGATCCCGGTCTCTTTAACAACCAATCGTTATTATAACACCGTGGTCATTTAAAATATATATACTTTTAAAACACAATCACTGCCCTTTCAAAACATATCCTTTACTTCAAAATAGTATATACTTTAAAACCAAAATATTTTTGTCATTTCAAAACATATCCTTTACTTCAAAATAGTATATACTTTAAACCAAAATATTATTACTATTTCAAAACATATCATTTACTTCAAAATAGTATATACTTTAAAATCAAATTTATTATATATCATTTAAATAAAATCCAAATTTTCAATCACTATTCTTACTTTTAATTATAAAACTTGAAGTATTCTTTAAAACCATCCTAAACCCAAATCACATAATGCAGTCATATTCTTAATCTCAAAATTTCAATCGGTTTCAAATCAATATATTTAAAGATAATTCTTAAATAAATTCTATTTCAAATAAATTCATTTTCAAACCATATTACTTTCAAAGTTATAACAATTTCGAAAACAAATACTTTGAAAAACAATAATACCTTAATTTCAATAAAACATTTCAATTTTGATATATTTCAAGTCTTTAAATATTCCAAAATTCCCAACCAAATATGATAATCGTATATATACCTTAATTCAATTTACTATTATTTAGTTTAGAAATATTTATTTAATAAATTCAATATCCCTTAAATAAAGCTCAAACTTGAAATATTCGTAAATCAAACTTAAAACATCATCAAGTCATACATAGCTTAAATTTTAGAATTTAACCATATATAAAATAATATTTATATAATATCAAAATTTAATATTTATTAAACCGTATATTTCTTTCCAAACCATAGAAAATCCCTTAAAATATTTTATATATAGACCACGGTGCATGTATATAATTTTATATCCTATGGTCAAGTGATATGGATATTTATCATTTCAATCCACAATTAAAATAAAATTACGGTTATATATCATTTCAAACCGCAATCCCGAATAAAATAAAAATGCATAATAACTTGCAGTTTATACAATATAAAATATAGCATCCATTCATCCAAATATCAATAGACAACCATTTATTACAATCATCATCCAATTTAAACAAAACATCAATATAAAGCATATAAAATATAACAGGCATCAACGAATAGTTTATATTCAATAAAAATTAATAACTATTCAACTGACAGTTTATATGCAATAATAAATAAATTTAACTGGCAAATTATATGCAATAATAAAATTAAATAACAATTTAATTTAACTAAATGCTATCTAACTGAGATGATGATTAAATATATGCCCAAACAATCATAGATAAATTTTAAATCACATCAAAATTTGATTTAACAAACATAAGAAATCTTAGAAGTTGCGAGTGGGTTAAAACACTCACCTTTTTTAATTTAAATTGAATTTAAAATCAATTTAAACCCAGAAATTTGATAGTCTCTAAATCCATCCAAACCAGCGTCAACAGATCCGGAATTTTATTACGATCCTAACAAAAAAAATTTCGTGCGAAACGAAGTTCATGAGAGAAAGTTATGTCAAAAATTCGATTGAAACAAAATTTAAAAATAAAAGAAAAATGGACCACAATTTACATACTTCCCATTCATATCCACGTCACCTAGTCTTCTCTCTGGAAAACATATGCGCACGCGAAAATAAGCTTCAGCCGAATGCACGAAACCCTCTGACCAACGCTTTGACCTCCTCTTCCTCGCCGCTGCATGCCGCCGTTGGCCACGGCGTTGCCACCATCGGCCTTGCCTCGTCCAGCCGTCCTCCCTGGACCCACCCGAAGCCAGATCGACCCCCATACATGCCGCAGCCGCCAATAGTATTTAAACCCTAAACGAATTTGGTGACAAATCCGACCGTCAACTTCATCAACGAACAACACAGATCTAACCCCCTCGGTCCTCTCCATAGCCTGGTATAAATTATTTGTCGATCCGACGAGATTCGCCGTCGAGCGATGAACGGCTGAAACCATTTCGAATTTTTTTCTGGTCAGACGATGAACCAAAACGAAAAACAAGTTGTACCAGCAGATTACGTATTTCGAGGGCTAAGACATATAATTTTTGTGAATTTTTCTGAGATGTTTGAATTTTCTTTGATTTTTGAATTGTATTTGGATCTGGAATTTGCATCCATTGAGGAAGAGAAAGAGTTGAAGAAAAATGAACGTAAAACAAATGATAAAAGATGGTGGCTAGGGTTTATAACTGTGTTTATATAGAGGGGGTTAGAGATAGAGTAGATAGACTGGATAAATGAACGTGCGGAACAAACTTTGGCCCGAAAAGCCCGTTCTGACCTCGAAACGAAATTGAGTAAACCCATATATCAAAATAGGTAATTTAAAATATTCTGAATGCGATGGAAAAAGTTTCACGTCCAAATTCCATCGTATGAAGAAGTTATGCTGAAATTAATATTTTCAAATTGATTTCAAATTGATTTTAATTAAATTGATTTCAAAAGCGTTTCGCGTTCGTACGATCAAATGACAAGTCCGATCGTCACAAAACTTGAAACCCTATAATAATTCACTGTTACGGATCCGATGAAACTGGTTTCGTCGAAATCCGAGTCCGTGACCAAAATGACTATTTTTATAAATTAAATAAATTAATAATTAATTGGTTAAATCGTTATTTGAAATTCAAATTTTATAATTCATAAATTTATCACCTTGTACTCTTTTAAGAAAAAGAAAAAAAATCCTTTAAACCAAATCTCATACCAATGTAAAGTAAATGAATTCACAAATTATAGTATTTAACATTAAATTTAATAAATCCAGTTATTTATAATTATCGCTTTACCTGATTTCAATTCTTCCATTATCTATTTAATCCTTTCAAAAATCATAGTTATATTTGTCCTTCTTTTCGTTACACTAGTGTTCTTATTCCATCAAGTTTCTATTTATGACATATTAAATATTTAATTATAATGCATTTCTCATGCATGCTTCATTCCATATAAATTCCTCTTTATTAACTAAGTCCCATTAACAAAACAAAATAATTTTTTTATTTCAATCGATTACCAATCTAGACTTAATATACTAAATAAATGGTTAACCTAAGACGATTGTTACCCCTTTAGCATTCGAATTAACTTACGACTATCATTAACACAATGTTGCCATTTGATTTATATTTATTTAAATAAATTATATGAATGGGTAAAACTTTACAATTATCTCACCTGCAAATTTACGCACAATCATCCTAAATTACCAACTTACAATTTATTTTTAATTACTAAATTTGCATTGATTATATCAAGTTGAGATTTAATACGTATTATTTCCTCAAATAAATAAATCTTTGGATTTAAATACCCAAATCCATAAATTATGTCCTACCATAAATCTATGCTTTTAATATTTTACGTTCACACTCCCATTACTTTATAATTAATCACCAAGTAACGTTATCCTAAACCAACATTAATTAATATATTAATCCTTACATTTATAAAATTTCATAATTTTACATTAAACTACAAATAATTTAATGCATTGATTTCATTTGTAAATTAAATGCTTTTCTTTTAAAGCTTTCATTCCCAAACCATACTCCAATTACTACATGACATTGATTTAATTCAATTTACTATCTAATATTATTAATTCATTAAATAAATTCACTACTTACCCTTGTTTTCTTATATTCAATTCTTAGCCTAGTATAACCATTTACATCACTTCACTTTATTCGTCATTTTATATCGACTGTTCATACTTAGCTTAAATTTCCATGGTTCATTTCACTTCCAACATTTGCCTAATTATTAATTATAAATCCTTATTTATTTCTAAATTAAATTATCTAAATCTTATTAAAATGACAAATTATACTACGAAAATTACGGGTCGTTACAAAGTTTGACCAAATTGACCAAATTCACATTTCTGGAAAATATTCTATTTATTCATGTTTGGAATTCTAATTCACTTCCAAATCAAAATTTATATTTAAAATAACAAAATTTATCCATTTAATAAAAAAATAAAGTTTTTAAATTAGGAAATTAAATTAAAGTAATTAAAATATACAATTAAAAAATATCACAAAATACAGGGTTGTTACACTCTCCCCCACTCAAAACTTTTCGTCCCCGAAAAGGAATGAGGTACGGGAAAGCACACAAAAGATAAAATTGAAATGAGATTAAGACAAGATGACAAAAGATTGAAATTATACCTGATAACTGTGGTTATAGTTAAGTTTAAGAAGATGGAGATGATCTTCCCAAGATTCCCCAAAATCAAGGACACAAGCACGAAAAAGATCCTCTAAAATCTGATTTACCCCTTTCCGTTTGACCGACGGTCTGTGGATGGCAAGTAGTGTTTAGATTCAAAATGAGTACCAAAGATTATCAAAGATTATGGAAAGATTTCTAAACAGACTAGTATAAGCAATAGCCTTCCCATTTTGAAGCAAGATACGGGAAAATAAGGACATCCAAAAGATAGTTTGAAAACAAAAGAAAATAATAAGTTAGAAACCATGGAAATTTCAACTTAAATTAATGATTAATTTTACATAAGTTAAATAAATCTTAACTATCTCTAATTTCATTATCTTATCATCCAATTTTCTTAATTTAACAATCTCTAAAATCATGGATTTGAAAAATCATTTATTATACTCATAATGTATTCAGTAAATTTAATTCTCCTTTATTCCTAATTAAAATTAAATTTATTCCTCAATATATTTTATCACCTATGTTAAATATGTTTACACTTATTATAACTGCTTTAATTTATTGTTAGTTCCTTTAACATCATTTTATTGTGTAAATTATTCCATTACTCTTTTACTCTATTTACCTCTGTTAATCTTTTTATAACTAAAATTTAAGTGTATAACATTTATTATAACCACTCAAATTCTATTTATAAAATCTTTTTATATTGTATATTATCCAATTACATTGATAACTTCTAAATAATTAAGGTAAGTTATATTGGAATGTAATAGAATATTATACAAATAAATTCTCCAATTTCAATTATTCAAGTTTACATATTTATTCAAACCTTGATTTCCTTTTATAATTGAAATTATCTTTTAAGATAAAATTTAAGAATTAAATTTCTGATTAACTTCAAACTATTTAGAAATAAGTGTATATATACATACACAATATATATCAACTTAAATTTAAATCATATATCTATATAATATAAGTCAAGTCATATTTAGAAATTCAAATCAATTAAATTTCAAAGCAAAACTGTAGCAAAGCTACAGAATAGTCTCTTCACTTCGAAACCCGAAAATGAATGTCGATGATGCTGCAATCATCACCGAAATTATTTTCCAGCGACAAAGAAAAGAGCACTGATTTAAAAATCCTTTGAAACAATTTCTACTAGAAATACTTTTAAATAATAAATCCTTTTAAAACTTTCAAAACAAAGTTTGAAATCATCGGAAATTAAATTCTCACCTTCTTCATTTAAATCCATTTAAATTTCCAAATTAATTTATAACCATGATTAATTATTTAGATATGAAACTAAAGCCAATGATTATAAAATACATACAAAGTTAAATATTATTTCTTAACACCCAATTCCATTAATTATCAAAATTCAGAAAATTAACCTTATACATATTATAATTATACAAAATTTATCTATCTACTAAATTTGAAAACCATATTGTGTCAGTTTGCTCTGTTCAAGTGTTTTGGAGATCCTATCGATAGCGTTGATCAGACGAATCGATCGGAAACCCAAATCAACATCAACAACTTAAACAACATAATATATAAAACATCTTTAAATAAAAGATTTTCAAATACATGATTAATGTTTCAAAATAAGAATAGGGATTCACATTTGATGGACTCAAATCAAAGAGAATACTGATTTGAAGATAAATTGGAGACAAAAATAAGACGATTAAATAACAAAATAGGAAGATGGGTATGCCTATATATATCGCGGCAAACTTAACCAGGTCAACCATGACTTAACGAATAAGATCGATATGGATTTTCTGGGGTAAATCTACATTCGATCTCAAGAGGTAGAATTCGGAATAATAAGAGATACTAGCATCTAAACCGAGGATATAGAAATCTTCGGTGAATCAATGCTGTTGTAAAGGAGTTTCACCCCTTTACAAGTCATTCAGAGGTTGGCGAGACCGCCGATTTATTACAGAGATCATTTGAAGTGGAGTTACGGGATACTCCAGAATCAAGAAGACACGAATAGGGGAGGACAAGAATAGACTTTGGAACCGAAGGGAACGTTCCAAAATTCAAAGGAAACCGAATCGAAGAAGGAGGAATTCAAGTTCGAACGAAAGTGATTCTGAAATTAAATCTACTCTATATGCTGAGTTTGCCTAAAACCAGAGTTCTGATACCAACTGTAACGGACCGCGTCAGTGGGGTAATGCCCACCGTAGCATACAGTTGTACCTATGTTCTGCCTTTACGGCCAGCCTCTCGACTGCACCAACCCCATAGGGACATGTAGGAGTAAGAGTCAACCGTTCACTACCAAACCAAATGTGAGAACCCCCTATCATGCTGCACCCTCCAAGTGCATAGGCAGACACACATGTCGGACTTGAATTGCTCAAAATACCGAATTGTTAATTTATATTTGGCAAACTCATCATATACAGTAAATAAATAATCACAGATCACGGACACAGAGTAATATAATGCAGCGGAAACAAAGAAATAGTAATTCATGATACTACTATATAAATACATCAGAGTTAAGTAAGACACAATAGGAATACCAAGATACAACAGGAGTAACAGTATGATAATCAGGTACAACTCAGAATACAACTGGAATCAACTGGATAACAAAATGAATAGATATCTAGATCTTCAAAGCAAAACTCCAGCTCCAAAGGTGAGTCTCTAATGCTGTATCACTCAGTCTGACCCGAGCGTAAAGCAAAACACAAAACACTAGAGTCAGGACATACATACTTATACAATGTAAACCAACTCAAGTGAACTGTAATAAAGATACAAGTAACTCAAAGGATGCTTGGGATCGCCTATTCTCAAAGGATCCGTTAAACTATTTACTATGTAGTAATATTGCGCTATTATAATAATGTCTAATATAAAATAAATATACTTTTAAATAGCGTTAAGGGGTTACCCATATAGCCCTTAACACATAATAGTGCCAATAGTCTATACAGTACCTGCATACCCCAAGAGGCTACGGAAGATACTCCTTAGGTACGACACAAATAGAAACTCGTAGTAAAGCTCGATATGGTAGGTGACACGACACACAAGGCAATGCCAGGGTAGATATACCAATTACGCATCCGGACTGGTGGTGACGCATAGCAGCCACTACCGCCCACCTCGAACATCACTCCCAAATCAAGGGGTGCACCCAATCAATCACAAAGTAATAGAATGGTATCGAAGGAGTGTGCCCGATCAGAGGTGTTACCTCATTGGCCCGTCGATCGCTCCTGTTTTAGCCACCTTATGCCAACTCACGGGAGTTGGGTCCACGTATATACCTTAGGATCGTCGCCACCATCCTACTTCATTCTGGGAACTCCACCGCGTACACAGTTGTTAAAGTGGTTTTCGGTATCGACAGAGAGTATGTCCATATCCGATCCCGGTCTCTTTAACAACCAATCGTTATTGTAACCCGTGGTTATAATTTTAAAATAATATTTTATACTTCAAAATATAATATCATTTCAAATCCAAATCTTTATCAAAATAAAGATTAAATCAATTCCAACCATTTCAATATATTTAAAATATCATATCATTTCCAAACTTCATTTCAAATCATTTCAATATATCAAAATATTATATCTTTTCAAAACTTCATTTCAAATCATTTAATATATCAAAATATTATATCTTTTCAAAACTTCATTATCAAATCATCATTTGAGTTCAAATCCAAATATTCAACTTTAAATACCTTTTAAATTCAAAGATATCATTCACTTATTATCATTTCAAGTCACCTTTTAAATAGTTTATATTTCAATCAAAATAATTCATCTAAACCATTTAAAAGTGTAATTATTATACTTTCAAATCAAGTATTCAATTTCCAAAGTTTTAAACTATTCTGAGTTCATTTACTAAGTTAAAAACCATACACATTGAAAATTTCAGCCTTTCACAGCATTCAGAAAAAGCTGTTATAAGTTATACTTGAAAACATTTTAATTCAGCAAAGACAGCATTTTAAAAATGCTGTTAAATCTCAGTTTTAGTTGAAATTAGTTTAAAACAGCAAAGACAGCATTTTCAGAAATGCTGTAATAGCTCAGGTTTCAAATTAAAGGGTTTCATTAATTCAGCAAAGACATCAGACCACTACAGCATTTATAGAACTGCTGTAATAGGCCTTTATTAAGTTTTTATCCTTTTAAATTTACTTCAGCCACCACAGCATTACAGAACTGCTGTAATAGCCTCTTATTTAAGTTTTAGTTCATTTACAGAAATCATAACATTTCATAATGCTATTAAAAGTATTTTCCAGATTTTAGTGTATTTCCAACAAATAATAAACTTCAATTTAAACCATTTAAACATTATAAAAATCATAATTTGACATTCAAAAATGTTCATTAAACTTACTCTTTTAATTTATGATTTTTATAAGAAACATTTATAGTAAAATCCAAATTTTCAATAATTTTACTTAACACTTCAAATATACAATTTTCCTATTTTTACCTTTTACAATTTATTAACACTTACATTTTCAAATAACCATTCACACATTAAACTAAATTTCAAATTTATTTAATTAATTTAAACCTTTAATTAGAACCAAATTTCCCATTTCCAAGTCAAGTTATATTTAAAATTTCACATTTAAGCATTCATTCATTTAACCATTTTAGTTCATAGAAAAATCAATAATACTTTATTAATCATTTAAATTCAAATTTAAAACAATTTATCATATTGCCATTTTCCAAATATAATTAAATTTCCATTTTATTCATAACTTAAATATCATTTTAAACCAAAATCTAAATTTCCAAACTTAAGTTATATTTCAAAATTCAATTTAACCATTCATTTATTAAACATTTTTACTTATAGAAATATCATTTTACCCATAGTGAATCTAATCTGCATGGAACTTGCAGTGTGATAAACAGGTATAAATGAACAATATACAATATATAACAGTTTCAGATAATATGACGGGTAATTAAACAGGTTTAACATCATATAAATAAATCATCACAGGCAGTTATAACATCGTATAAAATTCTACACATTCAATTGTTGTCGTTTCACAATTGCATAAGTATAAATGTCTGCTGAGATTTACTCACCTTTTTACGCTGGAGTTAGCGATCAAAACACACAGAATAGATTCCAGAAAGCACGACAAACACGATACAACACGACTTTTGATTTGAATGAATAGAGAGCCTTGATATAGATCTTGTAAACAACCAATTAACACAACAATATAACATGAATATTCAATACAAAACAACATTGAAATGAATTAAAATAAAAAGCAACGAAGGATAAAATAGTTAGACCTTGCTTTTGACCATCCAAAAGCTTGATCAAAGGAACATATGCTCTGCCATTGATGTGTGTTTGGGTCAGGTATAGTATCCTATAGGCACGGCAATATGGGTATGAAGGTGTAGGAGTTGCAATATGAAGCATATAAAGGGATAAGGCAAAAAGGCAAGCTTGGATGCAACATTTTGGCTCGGCCTATGGGTAAATTGGGCTCGGCTCATGCTTGTACAGGTCAGGTCAGTACAAGTGGTTGCTGAAGTAGTGGCCAGAGGTGAAGTAGATGATGGTGGTGGTGGCTAAGGGGTGGCCAAGGTGATAGATGAAAGGTAGGTGAAGCATACATGGTCTAGGCATTGTTTTCAAGGAGTTCTTGTGCAAGTTTGAGGTGGTGGCTTTATCTAATGGTCATGGCCAAAGGTGGTGGTCAGAGGAGGAGGTGGTGGTTGCTGTGGCTGGTGGTTGTGGAGAGGATGGTGGTGATGATGGGTGGTAGGACCGAGCAAAGCATAAGAGGAGCAAAAGCAACACAATGGAAATAAGAAGAAAATAGAAAGAAAAGAAGAGAAGCCATTGCCATTTTTTTTTCTTTAAAGTGAGCTGTGAGTTTTAGGAGATGAGAAAGTTTCTCACGTGAATTGTAAAGAAAATACACGGCTAGGAGATAAAGAGTGAACGACCAAAAGGAATAAAGGAGGGGTTATGGCAAATGAAAGGTTTGGAAATTGAAAAGGCTTAAGTTTGAAAGCTATTTAAACTCTTCATATTTACTATTTTCTTTAATTCCAATAAAACAAAAACAAACTCAGAAATAAGCTCTAACAACTGAAACAAAATATTATAAAAATAAAATAAATAATTTATTTTAAAGAAAATAGAAAAAGAAAATAAGACATTGCTTAAAAATCCAAAACAGTGTCCAGAAATTACAATTAAATCACCATTGGCTTTGGAAAAATTATCAACTTCACTTCAAAAATATTCTAAAACAAAACTTTGAAATAAATAATTCATTTATCATTTCTAAAGTGAAATAAATAATTAAATTTAGAGAAAATAGAAAAAGAATAAAGAAATAGTTTATTTAATTTAAGTCAAGGCTTAAAATTACAAATAAAACATCACTAGCTTTATAAAATTTCTATTTCACTTTAAAACAAACAAAAAGTCAAATAAGTAAAATAAATGATGAACAAAATAAAGTGGAGATTAAATAAAATAAGGTCTTAAGGAAATAGAAAAATAAATAAAGATATTCTTTAATTAATTGAAACTGAAAATTAGAAATTATAAACAGAATACAACTAACATTGGAAAATGTCAATTATACTTTGAAAAATGTTTTAAAACCAAAATATATACATAACATGTTATTTTACCCATGAAAATATAAATTAGAACATTACATGACCAATAAAATATTATTTATATAATTTAAAATAAACAATTTTGTTAAATACAACAAAATTACACACAATATTTAAAAGGGCATAACTTTCACATTATAAATCAGATTTCAACGAAACGAAAAGCAGTATTCTTGAAATTTTATTTACTTTCATAATAAAAGATAAAATTCAAAATTTTCAAACTTTTAAATTTTAAATTTAAAAGTCAAAGTTTTACCAAATTGACCAAATTCACATTTTTGGAAAATATTCTATTTATTCATGTTTGGAATTCTAATTCACATCCAAATCAAAATTTATATTTAAAATAACCAAATTTATCCATTTAATAAAAAAAATAAAGTTTTTAAATCAGGAAATTAAATTAAAGTAATTAAAATATACAATTAAAAAATATCACAAAATACAGGGTTGATACATTTTAAGAATGCAATTGAAAGTTACACAAGTTATCTCATTCACTTTAGTTAACAAAATGTTTAATAATTACATCTTCTAAATTTTCATTACTCTTTAATTTATAAATGACAACCTTTAATTTCTTTACATTTAATTAATCACATAGCTCTAAATTTCTATTTTTTTCATTTTAGAAGTTCCAATTTTTAATATAGTCAAGATTCCATTTCATTATAATAATTGAAAGCTACTAATTGTTAGATTGTTTTAAGAACTAAACTCTGGTTTATATTTCAAATTATTTCAAATAATATATATATATATATATATATATATTCATAACTAATATATATTCAATCATATTTAGGAATTAAAATTTAAGATTCATTATCAAAACAAATGTGTAGTAAAACTACTACAGTGGTTTTCCCACTTTGAAGCTCGAAAATGAATGTCAATGATGCGTGCACTCATCACTAAAATTATTTTCCAGCGACAGAAAGGGGAGTACAGAACTCATTTCCTTCCAAATTTCCTTTAAACATTTCTTTCAATCATATTGAAATATTCATATCAGAAAATACTTCCAAATAATACTAATTTTATATTCCAAAATCTTTTGAAAGAAATTTTCAAAATCCTAGAGCTTAAGTTCTCAAATTTCCAATTTATATTCATTTTATTTATAATCCCATTTTGCAACCAATATTCTAACATTTCAATTCCAAACAAACAAACATATCACATCCAACTATATTATTTATAAAAATTATTATATTATATACAAAATATAATACTAGGTAAAATTATTTCATTTACCCATATTTCAAAACAATATTGTGTCGGTCTGCCCTATTATGTGTTTAGAAATCCCTATCGATGTCATAGCGTCCTATGTACCGACCAGAATTTATAAATACTATACATAACAAACTAACACAATATAAAAACCTTTTATAACACTAACAAATACGCTCTCTCATATATATACACTCAACGACTCATTCTAGGGAATTACTACCCTATCTCTAATGAGTCAGACCCTATAAAGCTAAGATTATCGCTAAACCTGGCTCTGATACCAATGTAACGACCCACCTTTTTGGACGGTTTAAATCGACGATAAACCATACACGTCAGACTCAAACCATTCAAAAGAAAGGATTGTTATGAGGTAAATAAGAAAAAGCAGAGAAAGAAAGAAAACAAATACAGAATCTCACAGCAAAATGACAAAATATAATAATCAAATAAATAGTTCATGAAGTTGTTTTACAAATAACATTTGATTACACTTTTACAATACAGAATCAGAGTTACATACAATAGAAATAAATAACAATGCAACGGAATAACATGATGCAGTAGTATGAATATAATAAATATTAATAGTACTAAATCTTCGTCTTCGTCCCCCAGAAAGGCAGTCTTCGATACACTAAAAAGCTCAGACTGACCCGAGTGAATTGAAAAGACAAAACACTCGAGTCAGAAGTAAAAGATCTTATGTAAGTTAAATCAACAGTAAATAAATATAAGTGTAACGACATCGAAGATGTTTACGGGGTTTGACATCTCCTATCCAGTATCTAACGTGAGTGCAATAACTTAAGATATGTTCGGGATTCCATCTCCTAAGGATCCGTTAAACTATCTACATACATAGTACAATACGCTATTATAATAGTGTCTACATTAAAGTAAAGTATTAAAATAGCGTTAAGGCATTACCATATCCCACTTAACACATTTTTATATATTCCCATAGTCTATACAGTTCCGTAATTCCTCCGTAAACTGGAGGGCTATAAGAGGGCACTCCATAGGTACGGTACAAACCAAAATTGTAGAAGGCGAAATAAGGCATGTGACAAGGCATGCGAGGCAATGTCCAGGGTAGGATACTACCGTTTTTCGGATCCAAACTTGTCGTAACGCATAGCAGCTACTACCGCCCACCTCGGAACATACTCCCATAATCAAAATTGAGGGGTGGCCACCAAATCAATCACAAAGTCATAATATGGTATTGAAGAAATGTGTCCGATCGGAGGTGCGACCTCACTTGGCCCGTAATGGCTTATGTTTTAGCCCAAACCTATATGAAGGAATTTAGTATAAAAATTGAAATGATTTAATATAAAAGTTCAATAAAATACATAAGCAATATAATTGAAATGATTTTCAAAGGAATTATTTGAAGGTAGAAAAACCGTATTTTGAGAAGTAAGTAAATACCAATTTTTTAGAGAACAATAAAATATCTACATTTTATTTAAATAAAGAGTTTTAGTAGAAATTAAAATTAGTTAAATTGAAAATTTTAGTAAATGAGATATTAATAGAAAGTTATTTCTTTGAAAAAATGTATAGAGCGTACATATAGCTCTTTGATTATTTTGAGATGAAATTTTTTAAGTCCTAAAATTCTTATTAGGGGTGGACAATAGGAAGTGGCACTAGTATTAATTGGGGTAAATATAACGAAGAAAGAAGATTAGATCCGAAAAATAAAAGCAGAAGGCGAATGCACTGTAGTAGTTCAATAAGAGGACAGTTAATTAAGAGGAAAAGGTGTATAAGAAGAGCAATTTCGGTAGAAGATAGTTAAATAGTAGTGATATTATGAAATATAAATAGGAACAATATTAGAAATTTATATAAAATAATGTTAGTAATTAGGAATGACGTTAAGATATTATATTAAAGATTATGCTAATAATATAATTAGAAGAAACATAAAAAATTAAAGGTAAAACAAAAGCAAAATGGATACTTTCCCTTATTGTGCGCATTTATTGCACGAATCTTTTGAAAAGTCTCCCTCACATGATATTAGAGACTCCACCAAGGATTGGAAGTGGATATAGAATGAGCAATGGGAAAATGATAGAATGGAAGTGTCATTGTCTACTCCAGTTTTATTGTTTAAAATTATAAGAGATGTTTTAGAAACATTGTAAAGTACATTTTTTAAAAATAGTTTGGTATAACAATTGAGTTTTTGAAAGAAAAACTTAATAAATGGTTTGAGTTAAAAATCCTAATTTTAAGAAGTAAAATTCCTTACTATTGAAAAAGGGCTTTAAAAGGAAAGGTTAGTTTGAAGGAAAGGGAAAGGAACCTTTTAAAATTAAATTGCTAACATTTTCTTTTAGACCTAATGCATAAAGCTTAATTCAAAAATCATAAATTATAGTTTTAAAAGTTAAAACATCAAGTTATTTTTGAAATTAGTAAAAGTTTTCTAAGTGAACTTTTAAACATAATTTTTTTTGGATCAAGTGCTTTAAAATTTTGAAGTTTTAACTTTTGAATAAAAAAATAGTGAAAACCAAACCAAAATTTTAATGTGGAGTTGATATGGATGATTTCCTAGGTAAGATGGGGTAAAAGAAAAGGCTATGAAGGAAATAACGAGGACTGCTCATAGAGTAGCAATAAGGAATCCCCATAGAGTGAAATGAATATTGGTGAGGATCTAGGAATGTTTTGTTAGATATGTGTGCACGCCATAAAAAGAACCCATAAAGGAATGATGAATGGTATGAAAATATAGTTCTACGAGTTCTAGAACAAGCTTGCAAAAAAGATAAAGGATAAAGAAAGTAAATACATATTTTTTTTAGGAATACTATCAAGAGATTTGGATTAAGAGAAAATAGTAATAGAGGGTAATAAGATGGCAAACACACATAGAGGACGTTGGTAGAATCAAGGTTAAGGAAGGCAAGCTAGATGGTGGGAAAGTCATTCCACCAAGCCAATTTGCCAGTGAGATATTCTAGATGTGCAAAGTTTATATTTCTCATCCATTACGGTGTGGGGATGTACATTTCATTTAACAGTCCAGAATTTTGGTCATTGGATCATAAATATTTAAATAATTGGATTTTGGAATTTAATAACTTATATTCAAATATAGGGACTATTTAAATATTTGAATTTTGAATTAAATGTATGTTTGCTAAATTAAATATTAATTAAATAGATTTAATAGCTTTATTTAACCTGTAACGACCTAGTATTTTGAACCGTTCGCATCCACACATGCCGGACTTGAATTGCTCAAAACAACAGATTGTTAATTTATAATTGGCAAAACTTAGCATATATATAGTAAATAAATCAATCATAGAATCACAGACACAGAGTATTACAACAATAAGCAGCGGAATAGATAAATAGTAGTTCATGAAGCTACTATATAAACAACAAGTTAGAATTAAAATACAACAGAATATCTCAAATACAATGTAGTCTTGAATACAAACGGATGACAAGTCTGAACAAAACAACTGGATAGCCGAAAGCTGAATAGATAGATCTTCAAGCAAAGCTCAAATCTCCAAAGGTGAGTCTCAAATGCTGTGTCACTCAGTCTGACCCGAGCATAAAGCAAAACACAAAACACTCGAGTCAGGATTAACATTCTTATATAGTAAATTCAACTCAAGTAAAATGTCAACTGAAATACAAGTAACTTAAAAGATGTTTAGGATTTCCATCCTCTAAGGATCGTGGAACTATCTACTATGTAGTAATATACGCTATTATAATATGTCTATAGTAAAGTAAAAGTATTAAAATAGCGTTAAGGTGTTACTCATATCCCCCTTAACACATTTTATATATTCCCATAGTCTATACAGTACCGTAACCCCCCCGTAAACTGGAGGGCTATCAGAGGGCACTCCATAGGCATGGTACAAACTAAACTCGTAGAAGGAGCGATAGGGCATGCAACAAGACACTCGAGGCAATGCCAGGGTAGATACACCATATATCCGGACTGGTGGTAACGCATAGCAGCTACTACCACCCACCTCGTGACACACTCCCAAATCAAAGGTGTACCCAATCAAATCACAAAGTAATAGAATGGTATCGAAGAAGTGTGCCCGATTGGAGGAATGACCTCACGTGGCCCGGCGTGGCTACTATTTTAGCCACATCAAGCTGACTCACGGGAGTCAAGGCTGTGCTAATACCTAATATAGAATCGCCACCAAACCATCCTACTTCATTCTGGAATCTCCACCACGTACACAGTTGTTAAAGTGGTTTTTAGTATTGGCAGAGAGTATGACAATATCTGATCCCGGTCTCTTTAACAACCATACACTTATTTCACACCGTGGTCATTTCATTTCAAATAGTTCATACTTCATATCAAAATATCATATTCATTTTAAAACCATATCAATTCAATATCATTATTCATTTTAAAATAATATTCATTTCTAGAATCGTAACACTGTAAAAATTTATAACACTTCCGAAATCATAACACTTATGAAATCATAACACGTTGGAAATCATAACACTTCCGTAATCATAACAGTTCCAACTTAAATAATTTAGATGTTGAAAATAGTATATATTAAAATAGTTATAAATTAAAATAATTTATATATTAAAATAGTTTATATATTAAAATAGTTTATATATTAAAATAGTTTTAAATTAAGGTAGTTTATAATTATTTAAAGAGATTATACTGAAATAGTTTCCCAATTAGATTTGTTTCATCCAATTCCATAAATCGATTCAAATCAACTTAAATTCCAAATTCAATTTAAATCAATTCCAGTTCAACACTTTCAGTTTAAAAGATTTAAAGATTCAATTCATATTCTCAATAACCCATTTCAAATTTTTATCGATTTCAAATCCAGGTTTGAACTATCATTTCAATTCCAATAAGATTCAAGGTTTAAATATTCAACATGTACAATATAGGTTTAATTTATATTTCAACATTTAACTTTATTTTTATTCATATTGGAAAATATTCACTCAATCATTTTAATAACAATTAAATAAAATCTTAATTTATAAATTTACATCGATATTAAATATTCTATCTTAATTTTATTTAAAGTTGTGAATATTCCTTTAATCACATTTTATCAAATCAAGTTATAAATCATATTTTTCAAAATCTCAAAACCAATAAGTTCAAATAAATTCCTATTTAAATTCAATCATTAACCAAATTAAATTCCAAATCAACCTTAATTTATCTTCCCAACCTTTATTATTAAAGTTATAAAATCTATTTTAAACTAATATAAATGTAAACAAATGCTTTAACATACTATATATTAATTAAATTAATTTTATTGAATTAAATCTTATTATTAAATTTATTTTGTATTAGATCTAATAATAAAATTTTAAGAAAATCTTAAAATTTATATTTTTGAAAACTAACTTATAAATTAAAAATTTCCAAAACATAACATTTTAAAAATCTAAAATTTAGACATATATAAAAATAACATTTACATATTATATTTTAAAAATCAATATTTACTAAAACCGGTATATTTTCTTTCAAAACTTTGGAAATCATTTCAAATATAAACCAACGGTGTCCGTATATAATTTTATATCCTATGGTCCAGTGATACAGATATTTATCATTTTAATTCGCAATGTAAATATTTACGGGTATATATCATTTCAACCCACAATCCCAAAATTCAGAATAATTAAAAATCGCTTGGGTTTATAATTTTAACCCATAACGATTTTCCCCTAATCTCTAATATCATTCGGGTATGTATCATTTCAACCCATAGGGAATTTCTAAATTAACAAGGAACTTGCATAGTGAGAACAAATATGATAAAATATAATATATCAACAGCAGGCATATATCATTAGTAACAACTAAAATATACAGTAGGATATGGTGTCATATATCACAGGTGAACAATTGCAGATAATGGCATATCATATTTAAAATTAAATAACTATCGTTTCAAGTGAAATCAAATTTACTAACTATAAGAATGTTAATCGTGAGTGATTGTTCACTTTTCGAGGCTAAAGAGAGAGAACAGGACAAGCATACAGAATAAATCACGAATTCGAAAATCGACCAAATCCAAACAATAAACGTCAAAGTGAAGTAGCGGAACCCGGATTGACAAACGAGGCTGATAATAAGGAATCGAAAATTGAGGAAACAAAATATAAAATCTTAAAGATAAAAAATTTGCTAATATAAGATTTTTTCTTTAAAAATCAATATCCAATTTGTAACACATATGAAAATAAATTCTTTATATATATTTTAAAACCAAACTCATATATACTTATATATATAAACTAATATATATGTTACATACATTAAAACCAATATTTATAAAAATCAATATAAAGTCCAACCTATACATGGTGTAACCAATGAAAAATGTAAATATATATGTACGATCCAACATATACTTGTATAACTTACATATTATAATAACAGACAGATAACATACAACTTATCTACATATATATAAATCCTATATAAACTTTTACATATATAAGCAGACATATTATATATAACTAATGTATATACAACGTTATACATATGTGTAAAAATCAAAGTATATATACACAGCTTATATATATTATATATATATATACATATATATATAATTTTACTTTATTGTATATAAACAGCAGCAATTGGACAAGACAAAATTTCACTTTATATAAACTATTATAATTTTATACATTATAAACAACAGATCTATATACAAACTAGTATAAACTTACGAACTTAAACAACTTTACATATATTGTATTTATTTATATATATACAGTAAAAAGAAAAATCAATATTTGATAAACAAACATTTACCCTTTCCTTACTTTAAATATACGAATAGAATCTACAGGCCAACTTGTAGTGTATTATATATATATATAATAATTTTTAAAGAATCTACCAACTACAGATATATATTCAGGCCAAAATGAGTTGATAAAATTAATAAATATAACATACAGACTATTATATACACATACAATTTTATATATAGACTAATATATATATATATATACAGACAATAGGTTATATATAACTCATATAGATTTATATATAAACACACAGGCCGAAACTTATAATATGATATAATGTAACAAAAAAATATAGTATTAGATTGTATATATAATATACATATAATGCCGCAAAAAGGAGGAGGCTCGGCTATGCTTACAAAAGGTGGTGAGGTTGCTCGGCACTTGGGTGTGGAGAGGTGGATGGGAGGAGATGCAAGGCGGGAGGCTTTAGAGATGAGGAGGGAAGAGAGAGAGGCCGAAGTTTGGCCAGACCGATGTGTGGGCTTGGTTTCGGCGCAGGCGGGAAGAGTCGAGGCCGGGTGGTTGTCATCTCGATGGCGACAGGCTGGAAATGGCGGAGTTTAAGGGAAGAGGCGGTGGACCGTGCTCGGTCTGGCATGTGGGCTAGTCGTTGTGGGGTCAGGAGAAGGTGGCGAACGAAGGACGAGGTGCTAGGGGCGGAGCGATGTGGAAGGCGGTGGGTCGAATAGGAGAAAAGGTGATGGCGTTGGAGCAGGCTTCAGTGGTCGGAGAGGGGTTTAGATCGGCTGTTGCAAAGATACGGCCTGGAGAGGAAAAATGGTGGAAGCGAATTGGAGGACAGGAGCAAATATACGAGCAGCATCATTCATATATATAATTTTTTCTTTCTTTCCAAAATGAACAGGAAGATGAAGAGAAGAGTTGGAAGAGCAGTGCGTACCACTGTATAAAGTTAGATGTGACAACAAAAAGTCAGAGCGTTGGAATTCTAAAATTAATAAAAGCAGATGGATATTAGTTTCAACCGGTGGGTAAGTGAATAGACACCGGAAATCCAAAGGACCAAAGATGCGGAACCGATATGGAAATCGTTTCGCAGATTCTGACGTGTACCAGATTTCGAAATACACAAATAAATATACCGCAGAGATCGGCACGAGGAGACGACCAGAATGGTACACAGCTATGAGCAATACAACCATCCTGTCAAAACTCGAATTTCAGTTCCAAAACTGCTGCTAATTTGCCGAAAATAAGATAACGGGCTAGAGAAGACCAAATTTGATGAAACAAAAGATGACGTCTCACTCAGAAAATATTAAACATTTTTTATTGTATAAAAATATTCAGATTTTGGAAAAATTTAATTTCCATCTTCAACTGATTTAAACCGAAATTGACAAATTACACAACATAACTAACTTTCATATTTTCCAATAAAATTTTACTAGTTGCTATGTTAAAATAGACGTATTCCAAATATCCAATTTTCGTTGTTAAATTTTATAATTTAATTTCGAGCAAAATTTCAGTTAATTACGTCATAAAACCATTAAAATTACGGGTCGTTACATAACCCCTTTTTAATTAATAAATAATAATGGTATGTTCATTTCGTAAATTTATTTGTAATAATAAATAGTTCGAATAAATAATAAGGAGATCAATTATCAATAAAAGGACTTGATTTTTATTTAGTATTTTTAATTGAATTTATTCCATAATTTTCAATTTGGAAAATATTTTAATTTGTCGTTTGACGATTTTTCGTCAAATGATGATATTTTTAAAATTTCCCATAATTAAATAATTTATGTATTTCATTATTGATTTATGATCGTGTCATGTTTTGATGAACGATCATATTTTTATTTATGTCATTCGTCGTTTAAACGGGAATGGTATATTACAGAGTGTAGTACCGCAAAACTATATTTTTAAAACACTTTTTAAATCAAAGCAAAATTCAAAATTTTGCAATTGCATTTATGGTGATTTGATTGATATAACCATGGACATGACATTGGCTTGTAAATCTTGCCAAACTTGGGAAGGAGGCATTTAACCATTAGTTACAGAAATCAAAACTTCAAAAACAATAAAGTTATTACAATTTCCTTTTAAAAACCCACTTTTCTCTATTCTTTCACTTCCTCTCATCTGTTTTATTTCATTCATCACTTTACAGTCAAACTAAAAATGGCCGTTCATTATAGAAAATAAAATCTCCCAATCTATTTAATGAAAATCTCTAAAACAAGCTTCTTTGGAATCATATGGATGAGATCTACCAAACTATATCCATTTTATAGGGTGCGATGGTTGTTTGTGTTGAACGACATTATGGTCGTTAGTTATAGTCGACCAATGGTTAACCATTTTAGGTGATTTGAGAGGAGGCGGCCAAATCGTAGAGTACCATTGAGTTTGCTATGCCATGTAGCACCTAGGGTCGGAGTTTGGTAGGTCGAAATAAGGTTTTTGAGGGTTGCGCCTATGGTATGGACAAGCATATGGCTACCAGGTCGGGAATTAGAGGGGAGGTTCGGGTTGGGGTTCATGAGGTCCAGGGCGGAGAGTTTATGAAGGGGAGTTTTTCAGCGAAGACCGTTCGTCAAATCGTGAAGCGTGGAGGTAGAGAGGGAGGAGAGATAACATGCTAGGTGTATGTATATGCATGTACAGGTTGTCTCATTTGGGGAAGATGATGTTGGGGGGTAATTAATTGTTAATTATGGTGATTTGTAATTAATTAATATTTTAATCTCTAAAACTTCTAAATTGAATAACTTTCTCATATGATGTACAATCGAGACAACTTTTTGCGTTATACTCATAAGGGAGAAATCTGTGCAATGGAATTGGTTTGGTTGAACTTAAATCAATAGGAAATTTGGGCTAAAATCGAATGTCGTTCGATTAATTTTAGTTCAACCTAGAACGCGAAAGCGTCCGCTAGAATTTCGATGAGTTTACTCACCTTTAAATAAACTATTTAATTTATGTGATGCTCAAGTTTATTATTGAATGCCTAGATATTAGTTTATATTGTTGTTTAATTGATTGTTTGGATTGGATTCCCGTTTTGGAAATTCATGTAACAATATATATTATTGTATGCACCCAACAAGTAGCGAATGATATAAATAACCATTTTGTTGCAGGGGGACAAAAAGAAGAAGTCATAGTGTTATCGTAGCAAACAGGTCTCTATGGAACACTTCGAAAAATACACATCCATATGTATGATTTACTAGGAAAATTTGTAGAGAGACCGAAAGGGGGTATCTCGCCATTGTTTATTTACTGTTATCTGCATCTCATTTATATTCTTTTATTGGTTATATTGATGTTTAGTTAAAATAGTTTGTGACCGTCTTTTTGAATTGTTTAGGTGTTGTTATAGCGATTTTTCACTATATCCTCACTTACTAAACATCATCTCCCTAAACCTTTGTGTGTTGAACTTGAGCTTGTATTTTCACAAAGTAGATGTTTAAAATTCATTAATCATTTTGATTAATGATATTTGAATTTAATCAATCTTTTTAATTAATGATGTTCTAAATTTAGTTAACCATTTTAATTAATGACGACTGAATCTAATTAATCATTTTTATTTAATGATATTTGCATTTAATTACTAATTTTATTTAATAATGTTTGAATGTAATTAGTCCATTTTGTCAATGATATTTGGATTTAATTAATAATTTTAATTAATGGTGTTTTTAAAAGTTAATTAACTAATTTACTAAAAGAGTTTAAAGTAAATCAACTGGTTTAATAAAAGTGTTTTAAAGTTACTTAATTGAGTTAATAAAAATGTTTTAAAGTTAATTAATTAATTTGATAAAAGAATTTAAAGATAATTGAATAATTTATTAAAAAGATTATAAAGTTGCATATAAATTATCCTTTGGAACAAACTAACATTGTTTTAAATTTATAAAGGTATTAAAATTGATTTATTATCATTTGGGATAATAAGTGTTGTTTTTAATTTATAAATGCTGGTTTATAAATGAGAAAATCTTTTAAATAGAAATTGTTTATAAATAAACCTAAATGTAAATTGTATTGGGTTTATAGTAAAAATGTTTAATGGCATTTTTTGACCCTTGTTTAAATACACTTAGTATTATAATTTTCCCTCTTAAAAGAATATTTCAAAGAGTATTTTAAATTTTTTTTGCAATATTTGAAATGTGAAAATCAAGTCCAAGTGTGGATCAAATGTTTTAAAAGTTTGATTCATTTATTAGTGGTGAGCATATGCGATTTAATCACAAAAATCACTTTGTTATTCTCGATAGTTGATTTATCGACTCTCGATTTTGATTCTGCTATCTTCTTTGTATTTTGCGACTCTAAGATGATGTGCTGCTCTTTTTGAGTTTTGATATCCTTTTGTCGAAAATGACTAAAACAGAAGCGTGTGTAAAGTGGGGTGCACCCTCCTAGTCATTGTTGTGCTTCGTCATTCTAGGACAACTTGTCGCTTATTTTGAGCATTGGTATGCAACATTGAAAAAACTAAAACCAAAGCGCAAGTGGGAGCTGAGCCATATGGGTCGCACCCAATATGATATATTCACATTCATAGAGAATTTGATAACATGCATGCATTGATGTGAGTATATTCGGATGCCTCTGTATTTAACGGGGTCCAGCTTGGAAGTTTCTGAGAGTGACGCATGTGCTCTTAAGTATATTTTATCTAGAGGTATACTTTTGTTGAATGGGGGAGCACTCTCCTAGTTATGTTGGATAAATTAATTTTCCTTGTTTCTATTTCGAACCTTGGAATTGATCTTTTCATCTTTTCTGTTTCGTCAATCTAAGACAATTTGTTACTAATTCGAATATTGCTATTCTTTGTTGAAAATAACTAAAATCAAAGCGCGAGTGGAAGCCAAGCTATGTGGGATTATTCCCATTAGGGTAACTTTACATCTACCCTAGATTGGATTTTCGGTGGTATGCGTTCGAAGATGTAAACTACTCGGATTCTTGGTAACCGTTGGTGTCCAGTTTGGTATTGTCCAAGAGCCATCGTAACTTTCAAGTATATTTCTAAAGGTATAGTTTCGGTAAGTTGGGAGTACCCTCCTAGTCATTTGTTAAAAAAATTCACTTTTCTTATTTAATTCAAATCTTTGAATTATGTTTCGTAATTTGCATCGAGAAGTGTTTGAAGCTTTTCTCTATCTTTACTACTAATAATGAGAATTCCTTGAATAGGAATTCAACTGTGTCTTTATGAAATACCAGAATTACCCCTCATTATAATAATGGAAATCGTTCACTCTATCTTTACTTCTTTACTACTAATAAAGAGAATTCATTGAATAGATTTACTCAGTGTATTTTTGAAATTCCAAATATACCCTTTTACATCTTATAGAGAAATAGTATTCAAATATGGGAATATAGCCTGTTATTTTCTAAGTACAACTGTCAGTCCCCATGGAGAACTACAGTGTACGTTCAGAAGATGAAGTATCTGAGTGTTCTATATCGTCCGTAATTTAGGTGGTAGTTAATCGTTCGAAGTCTCGCCGGATTCCGAGTTAGTATGAAGAAAATATTGCAGTCTGAAGAAAAAAATAGCGGCTTTTGCACTAGGCGGAGTTCAAATATAGGGATGTGGTAGCCTGTTATTTTCTAAGTACAACTGTCAGTGCCCATGGAGAACTACAGTGTGCGTTCACAAGATGAAGTATCCGAGTGTTCCATATTGTCCGTAATTTAGGTGGGAGTTAATCGGTCGAAGTCTCGCCGGATTCCAAATTAGTATGAAGTAGTTATTGCAGTCTGAACAAAAACAATAGCGGTTTCTGCACTAGGCAGAGTTCAAATATGGGGATGTGGTAGCCTCTTATTTTCTAAGTACAACTGTCAGTCCCCATGGTGAACTACAGTGTGCGTTCACAAGAGGAAGTATACGAGTGTTCCATATTGTCCGTAATTTAGGTGGGAGTTAATCGGTCGAAGTCTCGCCGGTTTCCGAATTAGTATGAAGAAGTTATTGCATACTGAACAAAAAAAATAGCGGCTTCTGCACTAGGCGGGGTTCAAATATGAGGATGTGGTAGCATGTTATTTTATAAGTAAACTGTCAGTCCCCATGAAGTATCTGAGTGTACTATATTGTTCGTAATTTAGGTGGAAGTTCATCGGTCGAAGTTTTGTCTGATTCCGAGTTAGTATGAAGAAGTTATTGCAGTCTGAACAAACAAAATAGCGGCTTTTTCCTAGGCAAAGTTCAAATATGAGGATGTAGTCTGTTATTTTCTAAGTAGAACTATTAGTCACCATGGAGAACTATAGTAAGCGTTGAAGTGGGGATATAGCATGTTATATTCTAAGTACAAATGTCAGTCACCATGGAGTACTACAGTGTGCGTTCACAAGATGAAGTATCCAACTATACCGTATTATCCATAATTTAGGTGGGAGTTCATCGGTCGAAGTATCGCCTAATTCCGAGTTAGTATGAAGAAGTTATTGCAGTCTGAACAAAAAATAAAGCGGCATCTACACTAGGCAGAGTTGAAATATGGGGATGTGTGAGCCTGTTATTTTCTAAGTACAACTGTCAGTCCCCATGGAGAACTACAGTGTGCGTTCATAAGATGAAGTATCCGAGTGTTCCATATTGTCCGTAATTTAGGTGGGAGATAATCTGTCGAAGTCTCGCCGGATTCCAAGTTAGTATGAAGAAAATATAGCAGTCTGAATAAAAGAAATAGCGGCTTCTGCACTAGGCGGAGTTCAAATATGAGGATGTTGTGCCATGTTATTTTCTAAGTACATGTCAGTCCCCTTGGAGAACTACAGTGTGCGTTCACAAGATGAAGTATCCGAGTGTACCATATTGTCTGTAATTTGGGTAGGAATTCATCGGTCAAAGTTTTGCCTGATTCCGAGTTAGTATGAAGAAGTTATTCCCGTCAGAACAAAAAAATAGCGGTTTCTGCCTAGGCGGCGTTCAAATGTGGGGATGCTACTATCAAATCTACTTCCACGGGTACAAATAAAAATGCATGCACATTGTGGTTAAATGCAGGCCCACCTGGGCGTGCATATGTACTCGTGTCTAATTATATTTGTCCATTCTATAGGTTTAGATTTTGTTGTTATATATGTACATCCTTTCTTGTTTGGATTGTTATTCTGAATTTTTCTCATTTCTTAATATATGAATGTTGTTCTTATGAGGTAAAAACCTATTCCGCGTTTAGCGGCGTGGTCTCACAGAATTATTATATATTCCCATATTACTTGAGTTTACTCACATTGGTTTTCCAGAATGATCCAGGTGTTATTTTATTCTAATGCTCGAGTTAGACTGAGTATTTTTGCAGGTTGTCGTTGGCGAGACCTAGAGCACATGGAGTAGAGCTGGACTTTCACCTATCATAGTATTTTATTTTCCGCTGTATTATATATACCTATCAACAATTATAAGGTTAGAAATTTAAAACTGTCCAACTAATGGAATTTGTTTTTAAATCTAATGTATCTTGTATGTCGGAATGGCAGTTTATACTGTCTTTATTATATTATATGTTGTTGATTCCGTTGTGAGATTCTATTTTCCCATGTTCTCTGTTCTTTTTTATGTTGTTCTTTTTATTTAACCTAACAGTTTTCCATTCTAGCAATTGGATGTTCAGCGTTTAAATACCATGGATGTATTTGGTGTCGACTTTCGATGATTGTAAAAGTGGGTCGTCACATTTGGTGTCAGAGCTGAAGGATAAGCGAGAACCTTGGCTTTGATAGGGTATGATTCACTAGGGATAGGGTAAGTGACACCCTAGAATGAGTTTGAGAGTATTATATATATGGGGGCATATTTATTAATGTTGTAAAAGCGTATTGTGTTAATTGGTCTATTGAGTGGTTCATGAATTCAGGTCGAGAATGTGGGACGCAACGCCGTCGAAGGGATTTCTAAACACTTGAACAAGACAAACGAAGATGATATTGATTTTTGAAAATTTGGAAAATGAAATTTTACCACTATTTTATATATATATATAAAGGAATAATTTTCAAAAATTTATATAGTTATGGAGTGTGTTTACTTGTTTGAAAGTGATAATATTTATTTTTTATCACTATTGTTTGATTAGTTTAGGAGCATTGATTGTCATCTGTTGATTGCGGATTATTTGTGTTCGGCTATTTTATAAGCATCTATTGTTTGAATTTATAAACAAACCTCTTGTGAATTAATTTTCACAATCTGACTATAAGGCGTTTGGAGAAATTGTTAAGTTAAAAGTTATCTTTTAATAATGTTAAGTTAAAAGTAAAACTTTTAATAAAATTTGTTTAAAATAATCTAAACGATGGGATAGGACATTTAGAGAATAAATATTTGATAAAATGTTATTATAGTAAGGGAGAATTATTATAATATGAAATGATTTTGTATAAAGAAAATTTTATACAAATTTGATTTATAAAATGTGTATTAAAAAGGATTTTTGAATTTACATTGGAGTTGTTTAAAAATAATTTCAAAAAGATTTAGAGAAAAATATTGCTTGGAAGTATTTTTAATTAAAATATTTTGGAAGTGAAAATTTTAAATAGAATGCATTTTCTTTGTGATAATTTGAGGGAAAACATCTCGATTAGTTTTGTGATAATTTTCTAAGTGACGATAGGATGTTGCTTAGGCAAAGGTTGTGGAGTACTTAGTAAATTATTCTCTTTATCATTGAGCAGTCGAAATGAGTTCAAATCTGAAGGAACCTAAAGTGAGTTTAAATAAACAAATCATTGAAATTATTTCATATAGAAATATTTGTGAAATATTTTCAAAAATGAGTTTGAAATAAAAACCAAGCAATTAGTCTTAAGTTTCCTTTAAAGAAACTGGTTTAAAATAAAAGTTATTCTGAATAATGATTTGATAAATGAAAATTTAAACTTTTGCATAGAAAAGGGATAAATTAACTCAAGTTTTGAATGGGTTAAATTAGATAGAAAGGTTTTGGTAAATTTATTTTATTAAAATCCTAGTTACTGTTAATAATAAGTTGTGAAAACTGTTTGGTGTTATTGGGCCTCCAAAGTTAAATTTTGAGAAAAATAAAATGTGAAAAGGTAAATAACAAATGAGTAAAATAAAATTGATATTTTGCATATACTTTTAGGATGTAGAGGAGTATTCTACAAGTAAATAAGAGTGGAATAAGTTTTAATCTAATGTTTCATAAAGATGAGACTTTATAAACTATTAATAAACTTAAGTGAATATTTGTGAAATGATTTATAAATAATGTTAGTATTGAATAAAATATCGAGTGAAAAATATAAGTGATTTAGAAAAATTGGTATAATTAAGGAACTGATCGAATTAAGTATGTAATTTATACGTAGATCATTCTATTCGCACGGTTCTCGATCTAGGGTTCGAATACACAGCTTCGGGGTGATTCACACCAGTACAAAAATGGATTTCTCACTTGACTCTCATCGTTGAACACTTGACCTAGATTCTCGATATGATCCTGAAGTTAACTATCATAGTTTATGGCTATGCAAGGAGAATGGAAGTTTCTAATCGAGGAACCAGATCGGAGTCTGCCTTGGAGAGGTTGAGTGAGCAATACTAGTTTGGAAGTAGAGGTCAATGTATCCGAGCAAGTGATCAGATCAAATATACCGTATAGATGATTTATGTATATTATACAGGCTTGAGTATATTGGTATACTTAGTGTGTGACTTAAGGAAGTGTGAGTCTAAGTGAAAATTCTTAATTTTGTTTGTTAGTCATTTGACATTTAAAATGATGTTAAGTGTTGGTTTATTCCTTTACGGAATTTGATTGATAGTGCTATTTTATAGACTAAGGTTTATAAAAATTATTTTTTGTTGGGACTTAAACCCGGTGCTCTTGAAAGTGCTTTCAAACGAATTTGAGGAAGGAAATAAGAAAAAAAATTGAAAAATATTAATGAAGTGTTATTATTTCAAACGTTTGAAAAGAATATTTTTGAAGTGGTTTTTTCAAATTTTTTGTTATGACTAAATTTGGGTAATTAGGGGTTTTCCATTTCGGGAGACTCACCAGGTATATTCATTTACTCTAGTTGTTGTTTTAGGAGAAACCAGATTACCACTGGATGCTCCATATTGTTTTATTCTAGAGTTATACCATGCTTCGGTAAGAGGAGCTCCCTCCTTATCATAATTGATTTTGGTTTTTGATTTATTTCACCTCGAAGAAATTTGAAAATATATTTTGGGTATAAAACCTGGGCATTTACTTTTGACATTTACCTCTTGAAATGATTGGAGGTGCAGTTTTGATTTCAGAGGAGTCTTTGTGTTTTGCTACATATGGTTGATTTGTTTTTTGTTTGTGTGTGACTTAATTCATTGAAGTTGCATGTAGATTTATATCATACTAATTTTCGCATGTAGAGTTGCATCATTACTATCTGTTACATCATATTACTCTTTAGTCAGCTTAAATCTCTTTTGGATTGTGTAAGTACAGGTAAGCAAGAGATTGTTTTTTTATTTCTTGCGCACCTGCATTTGCATCGAGACAATAAATTGCTTGAAAAAATATAAATCAAATGAAAAAGGTATGTAGTAGATTTAGAAGTTGATATTAGTTGATGATTTTATGCCCCAGATATGGGAGGCCACTTGGCTTTTGTTTTCTTTAGTTGGTTTGGGGCCCGTAGAGGCAATTTGTAGTTTTTCTGATCGGGCCTCACAAAGTACATGCTGCGAAATTTTCCTTAAAATTTTGAGAATTAACTAATAAGTTTAATGACTCATTTTAATTAATTGTTTTAAACTTAAGGGTATGGAGACATTTTCTTTCCTAGGAATTTCGGGCACGAATTCTATTAAGAGGTGGAGAATGCAACAACCCTGAATTTCGGTCATTGGATTTTAAATAATTAAATAATTGGATTTTGGAATTTAATAACTTATATTCAAATATAGGGATTATTTAAATATTTGAATTTTGAATTAAATATTTATATGGTGAACTATATATTAATTAAATGGATTTATTAGCTTTATTTAACCCCCTTTTAATTAATAAATAATAATGGTAAATTCATTTCGTAAATTTATTCGTAATAATAAATAGTTTGAATAAATAATAAGAAAATCAATTATCAATAAAAGGTCTTGATTTTTATTTTAGTATTTTTATTTAATTTATTGGATTTTTCCATAATTTTTAATCTAGAAAATATTTAAATTTGTCGTTTGACGATTTTTAGGCAAACGATGATATTTTTAAAATTTCACATAATTAAATAATTTGTGTATTTTTATTATAGATTTGTGATCTGTCACATTTTGATGAACGATCATATTTTTATTTTGGTCGTTCGCTGTTCGAACGGGAATAGTATATTGTAGAGTGGAGTATTGCAAAACTCTATTTTTAAAACGCTTTATCAAATTAAAATTAAAAATTTTGAAATTTCATTTATGGTGATTTGATTGATATTACCATGGACATGATATTGGCTTCTAGATCTTGCCTAACTTGTGTAACGACCCACTATTTTGGACCATTCAAATCGATAATAAATCCACACATGTCGGACTTGAATAATTCAAAATATCAGATTGTTAATTTAAATTTGGCAAAACTCAACATATACAGTAAATAAATCAATCACAGAATCACAGACACGG
Source organism: Allium fistulosum (assembly GCA_030737815.1). NCBI lineage: Eukaryota > Viridiplantae > Streptophyta > Magnoliopsida > Asparagales > Amaryllidaceae > Allium > Allium fistulosum. The sequence goes on from CM060906.1 coordinate 839,643,305, forward strand.
AGTAATACAATAATACGCAGCGGAATAGATAAAATAGTAGTTCATGAAGCTACTATATAAACATCAGAGTTAAAATAAAATACAACAAAATATCTCAAATACAGTGAAGTCTTCAGTACGAATAGATGACCTCTCTGAACAACTCAACTGGGAAAGCTGAAAGCTGAATCAATAGTTGGATCTCCAAATGAAGCTCCAAACTCCAAGGGTGAGTCTCAAATGCTGTATCACTCAGTCTGACCCGAGCGTAAAGCAAAACACAAAACACTCGAGTCAGGATTAACATTCTTATATCAATAAATCCAACTCAAGTGAAATATCAACTGAAATACAAGTAACTTAAAGGATGTTTGGGATAACCACCCTCTAAGGACCCGTGGAACTATCTACAATGTAGAAATATACACTATAACACCATGGTCATTTCAAATTAATTTATTCTTCAACCCAAATATCATTTCATTTCAAATATATCTATTTTCTTAAATAATTTATAAAGTAAAGTATTTAGAATTTCCTCAAGTCTCACAGATCAATTCAAATCAACTCAAATTCCAAATTTCAACTTAATTCAATCTAAAATTTTCCATTTTAATTCAATTCAGTTTCTAAATAACAAATTCAAATTTTATTGATTTCAAATGCAGATCTGAATCACAAAAATAAATCATTTACATTCCAATATATTTTAAAGCTTTATTATTCAACCATTTTAAAGTCAAATTTAACAGTTTCATATAGCTCTTGATTTAACTTCATTTATTATTTAATCAGGGAATATTCACTTAATAAATTCAATATCATTTAACTAGCCTTAAATTATATTTTTACTAAATATTTCCTTAAATTTATTTAAGCAAGAAATATTTATTAAGCTACTTAAATCAAACCCAAGTTATAAATCATATAATCTCAATTTCAATAAGTTTCAAATCGGTTTAATTAAATAAAATTCTTTAATGAATAATATTTCAACTAAATTCAAATTATTACCAAAATCTATTTTGAAATATAAATTTTATACTTAAACATATTATATGTATTAAATCCATCTTAATTAAATTAAATATCATTATTAAATCTATATATATCATTACCATTTATATATAATAATTTAAGAATCAACATTTATTAAAACCATATATTTCTTTGCAAACCATAGAATTTAATTTCAAAATATTTATATATGGACCAACGGTGTCTGTATATAATTTTCTATCTATGGTCAAGTGATACAGATATTTATCATTTCAATCCGTAATCTAAATATATACGGGTAGATATCATTTCGACCCGCAATCCCAAATTCAATTCAAATGAAAATCGCTTGGGTCTATCATTTCAACCCATAACGATTTTCTCTTATTCTAAAGTCCGTTCCGGTGTGTATCATTTCAACCCATAGTGAATTCTATACTAACAGGGAACTTTCAAAGTGATAACAAATATGATAATAATATAACGACAGGCATATATCATCAGTAATTAAATAAAATATAAACAATAAGATATGGTGTCATATCCCACAGGTGAACAGTTATAGATAATAACATATATATATAACAGATTAATAACTACAGCAGTATATTTCAATTGTCGTTTCAACTGAAATCAAATTTAATAAATAAAAGAACGTTAATCGTGAGTGATTGCTCACCTTTCGAGGCTAAAGGAGTTTGATACACAACAAGCTACGAATTGGATCATGGTCTAGACAATCGAAGAAATCCAAACAACAATCTCAAGCGAAGTAAGCTAAAAGTGGATTAGACGGGCAAAGCTGAAAGATAGGGATGGATGGAAACGAATCAGAATCGTCTTGATATTATTGAAACAAAATAAATATTATATCCTTATGTCCATTTCAAAAATTAACATAAAATTTTAGACACATAGTTAAATTAATATATATATATATATATATATATATATCTAAAGAAAAATCCAATTAATTTATTATTATTATTATTATAAAACAATACAAACAATTTATTATAATATACAAATAACTTATACTCTTTTGAACAGTTTTATATATTATTAATATTCAGCAGATAAACTGAATTTATGCATAACGGCTATAAGTGCAGACTATAACATGTAAACTATATTTATAAACTAACATGCCAAAACAGCTTACAAGTGTATATACCTTAAAATATGTTACCTGTATACTTTTAAACATAGAATACAATCAAATAGATATATAGACAAATATGTAAACAAGTCAATATTTATTATAAATAACAATGTACATGAGTTCTAGGAAATGCTAGCACATCTCAAATTTTGGAAATGAACTTTTAAACTGTGCAACACATATACAAACTTACGTATATAAACAAAATGGGAATATACAGTATTCGAAATATACTTATAAGACAAAACTATATTTATATAAGTATTTAAAATATTAGACAGAATTAAAACTTACATAAACTTATATATAAATTTGACTTATATACCTTTATAAGCAACTAGCTACTATCTAAAATTTGAAACCAAAGTATATGTTTTCAGCCGAAATTATTTTATTATAAAACTTAAACTATTTATAACTGTAAAACCTTTACAATTTTAAAAACTGCAACAATACACTTACTATATATATAACAGCCGCATATATACAAATAAACTTTGATGAGTGTGCAGACTGTACACGCAAACATAAACTTGTACATGCAACTGTGAAGTATATAATTAACCAATGCATATACTCTATAAACTGTATAAACTATAAATCATATTTTAAAATACCAATACATGCAATAACACTTACATAAACCATAACTTATATCTTGTTTCATAATAATGCTCTCTGTAAAATATGCATCCTTACACTAACAGTATAAATATAGTACTCCTATATATATATAACTGCCGTGAATATATGTATAATTAAACTTTTATGATAGGAAATTGATAGACAAACCATATATATATAAGCTAACCTTATTATAACACTTTGAACAAATTAAAAATATACTGGAACATATACATAAACAGAACAACTTTTACACTCAAACTAATATGTATGTTATGTACTTTTATTAGAACCAATATATAGACATCACGTATACTCAGGCAAATATAACTGTGTACAATACATGCCTATATATATATCGAACTAATATATATATATATATACCATATTATAAAATATATCTCCATATAAATATAAACAGTGTATAAAAAAATAGAATAACATCAAACCAAAACTTCAAGCTATAAACTAATATATATTTTTTTCAACAAAATATATATACATACGTGTATAAATGATCTATGAAATATATATACCTGCAGATAGCAAACGATAGAAACAGGACATAAGTTGATGGGCACGGCTATTGGCCAAGGGAGGGGAAGAAAGAACACGAGAAGAGGACACGTGTGTTGGGTGCTTCAGCCAAGATATTGACGTCAGGAGGGTGGCCAAAGCTAGCGGCGGAGGTGGATGAGAGGGTGGAGCGGCTGCCGTTAGAAGGAGGAGCGGCCATGGGTGTTTGATGGAGGAAGGCTCGGGTTAGGGAAGGGGGATACGTGGAGATGACCTTCGGTATGCGTGCTGCTGCGAGGTGATGTGGTCGGCAGTTGTTGAGTGGGAGGCGTGGGAAACAAAATGGAGAAGGAAAGAAAATAAAATAAGAGGAAACTTGGGCTTCGGGGTAGGCAAAAAGTGAAGAGGAAGGAGAAAAATGAGAAGGCTCTGTCACAAAGTAATGAGGAAATAGTTCAGATCTCAATATAACTTTGGTTTCATTTTTAAAATGGTTAGAGTGCCGAAAGAAAGAATGGAAGGCAGACAAATAGGCTGAGAAAACGTACCAAAGTAACGGTTCAATTCCCTTTATTTCAGTTGAAAGGCTATCTAATGCAATTTGAAATTTGCTTGAACTGCACGGTAAAGATTTGAAAACGACTGGATAGTTAAAAGTTACAATTAAAGGTACCGTTACAATAAATACTTTATTGTTTTCGTCACGTACCGGACCTTAAATTACAGAAATGAATATACCATTGAGATCAGCACGACGAGAGGATCAAAACGGTATACAGATATTAGTGGTACGATCATCCGACCAAAAGTCGATAATCGGTACCGAAAATGCTGCTATTTCGTATGGGAAAATCCAAACGGAGATAGAAACGTCTGAATTTCGCAAAACGAATTTCGCAGTCTGATTCAGAATGCTCTAAATAAATTTTCTCCTGTTGACATATTTTGGTTTCGAAAAACTTTTAAATTCAACCGTTATTAACCGGTTTAAATTGAAATAAAATTTCAGAGGAAAATAAACTTCAATATTATCAGATAAAAATTTACCAGTTGCTATATTAAAATAGACGTATTCCAAAAAATAAATTTTTATTTTCAAATTTTATTGTTTAAAATTTCATAAAATTTCAATTAATTTAACAAATAAAATCACTAAAAGTTTTGGGTCGTTGCAACTTGTGAGGGAGGCATTCAACCATTCGTTACAGAATCAAATCTATGAAAACACTAAAGTTATTCCCATTTCCTTTTAAAAACCCACTTCCCTTTATTGTTTCACTTCCCTCTCGTCTGTTTTATTTCATTCATCACTTTACAGTCAAACTAAAAATGGCCGTTCATTCTAGAAAATAAAATCTCCCAATCTATTCAATGAAAATCTCTAAAACAGGCTTCTTAGGAATCATATGGATGAGACCTGCAGAACTATATCCATTTTGTAGTCGACCTAGGGTTAACCATTGTAGGTGACTGGAGAAGACGCTGTCAAATCGGAGAGTACCATTGAGTTTGTTATGCCATGTCGCACCTAGGGCCGGAGTTTCGTGGGTTGAAATGAGGTTTTAGAGGCTGCATCCATCGTACGGACGAGCATGTAGCCACTTGGTCGGGAATTAGAGGGGAGGTTCAGGCTAGGTTCATAGGGTCCGGGGAGGAGAGTTTGTGAAGGGGAGTTTATCGGTGAAGACTGTTCGTCAAATCGTGAAGCGTGGAGGTAGAGAGGTAGAAGAGATATTGTATAATGTTGGGTGTATGTACATATGCGTGTACAGGTTATCTCATTTGGGGAAGATGGTGTTTGGGGTAATTAGTTGTTAATTATGGTGATTTGTAATTAATTAATATTTTAATCTCTAAAACTTCTAAATTGAATAACCTGCTCGTACAAGGTCCAATCGAGACGAAACTTTTTGTATTGCACTCGTAAGAGAAAGCTACGTGATGGAATTGGTTTTGTTGAATTTAAAGCAATTGGAAATTTGGGCTAAAATCAGACATCGTTCGCCTAGAAATCAAAAGCGTTTGCTGGAATTTTGGTGAATTTTCTCACCATAAAATAAACTATATAATTTCTGCAATGCTCTAGATTATTGTTGAATGCCTAGATATTAGTTTATATTGTTGTTCGATTGATTATTTGGATTGGATTCCCATTTTGGAAATTCATATAACTATATGTATTATTTTTTGCTCCCACCTAGTAGCGGATGACATAAATAACCATTTTATTGTAGGTGACAAAAAGAAGAAGTCGGAGTGTTATCGTAGCAAATAGGTCGCTATGAAACACTACAAAAAATACATATGCATATATATGATTTACAGGGAACATTTGTAGAGAGACCCAAAGGGGTTGCTCGTGATTATTTATTTACTGCTATCTACATCTCATTTATATTCTTTTATTAATTATATTGATGTTTAGTTAAAATAATTTGTGACCGTCTATTTGAATTGTTTAAGTGCCGTTATAGCAGTTTTTCGCTATATGGTCGCTTATTGAATATCACCTACCTAAACCTTTGTGAGTTGAACTTAAGCTTGTATTTTCACAAAGTAGATATTTAAAATTCATCAATCATTTTGGTTAACGATATTTGAATTTAATTAGTCATTTTAGTTAATAATGTTCTAAATTTATTTAACCATTTTAATTATTGACGATTGAATCTAATTAATCATTTTTAATTAATGATATTTGGATTTAACTACTAATTTTAATTAATGATGTTTGAATGTAATTAATCCATTTAGTTAATGATATTTGGATTTAATTAATGATTCTAATTAACGGTGTTTTTAATAGTTAATTAATGAATTTAATAAAAGAGTTTACGGTAAATCAATTGGTTTAATAAAAGTTTTTTAAAGTCACTTAATTGATTTAATAAAAAAGTTTTAAAGTTAATTAATTAATTTGACAAAAGTCCTTAAAGATAATTAATTAATTTATTAAAAGGACTATAAATTTGTATATAATTAATCCTTTGGGACAAATTAACATTGTTTTAAATTTATAAAAGTATTAAAATTGATTATTATCCTTTGGGATAATAAGTGTTGTTTTAAATTTGTAAATGCTGGTTTATGAGAAAATCTTTTAAATAGAAATTGTTCAAAAATAAAGCTAAACGTAAATTGTTTTGGATTTATGGTAAACAATGTTTAATGACATCTTTTTTTTATCCTTGTTTAAATACAATTAGTATTATAATTTGCCCTCTTAATAAAATATTTCAAACTGTATTATAAAATTTCTTTACCATATTTGGTATGTGAAAATCAAGCCCAAGTATGGATCAAATGTTTTAAAAGTTTGATTAATTTATTGGTGGTAAGTGTATGCGATATAATTCCCATACACAAATCACTTTGTTATTCCCGATAGTTGATTTATCGACTCTCGATTTTGATTCTGCTATCTTCTTGCTATTTGGTTACTCTAACATGATGTGTTACACTTTTTGAGTTTTGATATCCTTTTTCTAAAATGACTAAAACCAAAGTGCGTGTAAAGGGGGGTGCGCCCTCCTAGTCGTTGATGTGCTTCGTCATTCTACAGTGATTTATCGCTTATTTTGAGCATTGGTATCCAACACCAGAAAAACTGATACCAAATCGCGAGTGGGAGCCAAGCCATGTGGGTCGCACCCATTAGGATATACTCACATTCATCTAGAGAAGTCGATAGCATGCATGCATTGATGTGAGTATATTCAGATGCTTGTGGATTTAACGGGGTCTAGCTTGGAAGCTCCTGAGAGTGACTAGTGTGCTTTGAAGTATATTTTATCTAGAGGGATACTATTATTGAAAGGCGGAGCACCTTTCTAGTTATGTTGGATAAATCCATTTTCCTTGTTTCTATCTCGAACCTTGGAATTGATCTTTTCACCTTTGTGTTTTGCCAATCCAAGACGATTTGTTACTCATTCGAGTATTGCTATCGTTTGCCAAAAATGACTAAAACCAAAGCGCGAGTGGAAACCAAGCTATATGGAATTATTCCCATTAGAGTGTCTTCACATCTACTCTCGATTGGATTCGGTGGTATGCGTTCGGAGATGTGAAATACTCGAATTCTCATTAACCGTTAGCGGGGTCCGGTTTGGTATTGTACGAGAGCCATCATAGCTCTCAAGTATATTTCTAAAGGTATACTTTCATTAAGGGCGTAGCACTCTCCTAAACATTTGTTGAAAAATTTCTCTTTACTTATTGAATTCAAATCTTTGAATTATGTTTCGTAATTTACATCAAGAAGTGTCTGAAGCTCTTCTCGATGTCTAATTATATTTGTCCATTCTATAAGTTTGGATTTTGTTATTATCTATGTACATCCTTTCTTATTTGGATTGTTATTCTTATTGTTTCTCATTTCTTAATATATGGATGTTTTTCCTATGAGGTAAAAACTAATTACGCATTTAGCGGTGTAGTCTCCTCGAATTATTATATATTTCTCATATTACTTGATTTTTCCTAGTTGTAGTTGGTAGGACAAGGAGCTTATAGAGTTGAGCTGGATGTTCACGTATCGTAGTATTTTATTTTTCGTTGTATTATATATATACCTATCGGTAACTGCAAGGTTGGAAATTTATAACTGTCCAGCTAATGGAATTTTGTTTTAACTCTGATGTGTCTTGTATGTTGGATTGACAGTTTATACTATCTATATTATATTATATGTTATCGATGACGTTGTGATTCTGTTTTCCTTATTCCCTATTCTTTTCTATATTGTTCTTTTTTATTTAGCCTAACAATCTACCTTTTCGGCGATTGGATGTTCGACATTTAAATACCATGGATGTATTTTGTGTCGACTTTCGGTTGTCATAAAGGTAGGTCGTTACAGTTCGTCCAATAAGTGGTTGTGATAATAGAAGTAATGGATGGACTTTAATTATTAGAAGCTAAAAATAAGTTAAGATGCACAGATTACTGTGGAATAACATGTTAGAAAGGTTCATCTAATTTTAGTAGGGTGATGGAGCAACATCATAATTGTCAGTTAATGTTGAATTGTAGCTTCCAACAATTGCTTCTTTGAGGTTTGACTTGTAAGCACTAGTTTCTTCTGTAAAATGCATACGATATTATAAGAAATATTCCTTTTAAAATTTGTTTTCTGGATGGACTGCTATATTAGTAGGAATGCGGTGGTAGAAAGAAAATTTCATGCGGACACTTAGCAAAAGCAGGTAAGACTGGAAGTTTAAAATAAATTAGCTACTAAAAATAAAGTAATGTTAAGTCCGAAAAGCCTTAAAGTTTTGGAAAGATAAACTGTAGCGAGCAAAGGACAAGGAAAATTTGTTGTGAAGCCACATATCAATGTCCTTGTGCCTTAAAAGCTGAAATTTATTGTAACGATCCTCCTTTTTGACCCCCAAATGCCACCCCTAATACATTTACGTTATTCGCATGCTGAGCACCCAAGTGCCGGAAAGAAGAATTGTTAGGGTAAAATAAAAAGGGAAATATATGGACAAGAAAGAAGAACACAATATCAGAAACTCACATGCAGAACGATAAAATTTAATATCTCAAAGGTCTTTACCAAAAAGAAAACTTTGATATACATATATCAATCAAAATAAACTAACCTATCATCATCCTAGACAGTTATAATTGCACCTCACAAATGTCAATAGATACGAATTAAGTAATGTAGAAGAAATAAAATACGGTTGGAAATCATCCTGCTCCTCTCCAAGAGTTCTAGTGAACCATAACTAAATCTGGAAACATACTCGAACCGACCCAAGCATTAAGAAAATAACATCCCGATCAGTCTGGTAAATCAGCATGAGAAATTCGAATTATAAAGATTTATTATATCTTAAAACCCTTCAAAATATGGGCATCTCGTAAGACTGTGCTGCCAAAAAAACACGGGCGAGTTTTTATCTTACGATAACCAAACCATTTCTATTATATAATCCAGTGATAATATAATAATGTCTAAGGTGTGAAATATAAATAATCACATAGCTGTGATGCATGTGAGTGTAGATCACAATAATAAAAAGGATACAATCACAACCGCTAAGATACGTTCGCAAATTGTATAGGTTTCCACGGAGGTGCCCTTAATATTTCGAGAATGATCCCCCTACACAAGTATCAGAGATATCCTTTCGAGCATCGTATATCTCTAGATAAATGTAACGAGCCAAAAATCCACATAATTGAAGCTGACAACAAACCACATATGTTCTAATTAAACTAAACGGAAAGACAGATAGTTATGGGAAAGAAAGAAGAAAGAAGAAGTGAAGAGAAGAGAAGAAGAAGCGGAAAAGAAACTAAAACAACATAGAATCTCACAATCGCAGCGGCACAGCATATAATATAAACCAATGATCTTTACAAAAGAGAAACTATAATATACTTACATCAAATAAGAGTACATGGATAAAAAATCATCAGCCTGGACAGTTATAACAACCTATCCTTACCAATGCTGATAATTTCAACAATAATGCAGCGTAAAATAAACATATACCTGAATACGACCTGAAGACCTCTAGCTCGTCTGCTAAAGCTCCAAAGCATCCAAATCTAAATCTGTAAATGTGCTATGTCTGACCCGAGCATTGAAAGGGAATAATGGACGAATCAGTCAGGTAAACCAGCACGAGAAAACACATCTCAATTGAATTTTTAAGGTTACCAAAAACTTTTCTTTTTCGAAATAAAATGTATCTCGTAAGACCACGTCGCACATAATCACAGACGGATTTTTACCTTACGATAAACAAAACATTTCATATCAAATTTTGTTATATTATACTAGTGTCTAGTATATAAATAATATTAATCATAGCCGAAATTGTTACATTGATTAAATTCCAGCATACTAGCTACAAAGTGGGTTCTACAAACAAAATGGGAGGCATGTATTAGAGAATGGATCCCATACAATGGCAAGGTAAGGAACTACCTTTCGTATAGTACATCTCTAGAAGAATGTACCAAGGATCGACATCTTCTAAACCTCTGCGAATTAGAACCGGCCTACCTGTAAACCCATCTGGTGGTGGATAGGACCGAATATGCCATCACCCCGGTCGTAATTAACCTATCCGTGGCCACATCATACACAACATACTCGACATATAGAGAGTAATCTAGAAGGGTGATGACCATACCCTTATAGGAGCAATCCACATAGCCCTCAAGCAACACTGTTTTAACCATTCTTGGTTGACGAGGCCAGAGAGGTAACATATTATCTTTTACATAACAAACATTACACCTTGAATGCTACATTGTCATTCCATAATCACACAACTGATTTCTACAAACATATAACTCCTGAGATCGTATGTCTCAGGGAAGGGTGTTAAACTAAGAGAAATTGCCTTCTTCGCCACAAAATAGATGATACGTTTATAGAGGTCAATCAATGTGATCTAGAAATGCAACATTATACATTCATCCATACAAGTTTATAGGAACAAGGCAAACCGAAAGTACACTCCTACTACATCCCATCGGGAATTATCCTTAGGATTAGTAGCGAGAAGTCCTTGCATATTGAAGATTTTCACAATGAAGCACTATTGCCACCATATATATAATATGCATCACGGGTCTAGTGGAAAGAAGCCCTGCGTCATGAAAATCTTCGTCTTCAAAAATCATCATCATAACGCTACAATTCTGAATGAATACATTGGTCCAAAGTGGTATTCGGATAAAATCTGATCCGGGTCTCTTCGGACCAACAACGATAAGAGGTCCTCAATCTATACGGAAATTACCAAGTCTCGTAGACTTATCACGTTCCAACTCTCAACTTGCAATCCTTCAGCCAAGAAGAAAGCCCGGTAAATTGGAGTACTATAGTCACTATGCCCAACTCGAATCATCATTCTTAACACCAAACGATAATCAAGCCTACTCAGTGGGCTTCGTGCTAAGTGCATGACTAAACAGTTCCCACATCAGGTCAAGGAACTAAAATTAGCCAAATTTAATAGTCAATTATTTAACCATCAAAGAACAAATAAAATCTAGCACATAAGCAGTCACTAGACCCATTTAATTAATTTTTATTAATTAAATCACTTTCCATATATTTACTTCAAATTATCTTTAAAAAGATATATTCTCAAAACCACTTTAATCTTTCAATATTGGAAAACATTTTCATAAACTTATATCAATGGTATAAGAATATTTAATAAAACTACCACTTTGGGGACACACTAAATTAATTTTTTATAATAGTACAACTACCGAGTTCATATGCCTTAGAACGGCTGTTAAGTATAAAAAGCAATGCTTCCCATACCACCAATCCTTTAGTACTATCATACGAACCGATTCGTGTATTTCAAAATGGAAGGTGAAAACACAATTTATTGGGTCAAAATGAATGTTGCATAAAACATCGTTACGACAACCCAAAAACACTAGTATAGGGATTTGACTAATTATACTTAACATTAATCTTCGATGTCGAACTTCAACTATTTATTAGTTAACAATGAAGCCATTCAAGTTGGAGTATCATTACCTCTCAAACCTTGATTGAACAACATTCTTAACTTCTAATTAGATAGAAGTTACACACCTCGAATATTAACATCAAGTATAGGATATATATAAACCCCATATACTATATAAAACATTTCCTTTCGGAAATCATTTTTTTTAGAGCAACACGGATGTGTAGCGTGGAACTACACAGCCGATTAGATATCATATAAATAGGTAAATAGCGCGATCAACAAGCCTGATCGCTGGCCAGAAAGTAGTAGGATACAGCAAGCTAGTCCTTGCGAGACAGAGTTTTATATACAAAATACATATTGCGAACAACAGGAATGAAAAAAGGCTGGACCTATATAGCGGTTAGTGATGCCCTCGATGTCTGCCAGAAGGAACTGCTGAAGTGCTGCCCGAGGATTCAGCTGGTGGAGATCTGGGATGTGGTAATCTCAGCCTGAACGGCGCGGAGAAGCTGTGACCTGATATAGATGAGAAGTAGTGAATAATACGTCTACAAGTTCCTTCGAAGTTGGATATGGGCTTGCAGAATACACGTGCATTTCGCTCGGCCCAAATGCACCAACTGAATATAGCTACTATGAGATCTAAGTGATAGTTGGGGGGTTGTACTGCCAGTGGTCGAAAAACGAGTTGAATGTGGGAATGTGTCCAAAAATGTGAACAGTCGTCGCAGCCCAGACCCTGACAGCAAAATCGCATTCAAAGAAAAGATGCTGTAAACTTTCTGTAGTGGTAGAGCATAAGACACAGCAGGGGTCGACTACGATGTTATGGCGAAGGAGCATGTCTCTTGTGTTGATTCGCCCGTGAATAAGGCACCATTGCAGGAAAGTGAAACGGGGCTGAATCCGGCACTTCCAAAGTCTGGGGAAGGTGAAGAGGCGTCCGGGGTTGTTCAGGTGAGCGTAGCATGAGGCAACGGAGAAGCCGGTTGTTGGGTTGGGGGCCCAGGTTAAGGAGTCTGGTCGGGGGTTGAGATGGATGTTACGGAGGATGGAGGTGACAAGGTGGAGCTCGGTGAGGGTGTGGAGGTCGAAGTAGGAGGTCGGGAGAAGCTGAACTAGGCCCGAAATAGAAATGTCCAGGGTGGAAGCGAAGATGTTAGATGAGTGAGAGAAGAGGTTGGGAAGGATGGAAGAGAGGGGAAGCTGGTTATGCCATGTATCCAGCCAGAAGAGGCAATTAGCCCCATTACCCAGGTTGACGTGGAAGAGCCGTTTGACGCGGGGTAGGGTTGATACGACACCAGACCAGAAGGGTGATGGTTTGATTCCGGTGGGGGCATGGAGAGCAAGATGAGGGTTTGAGGGATAGTGGAGAGAGGTAATCCAAGATTTCCAAAGGAAGGAGCCTGGGGTTAGGAACCGCCAGAGCCATTTGGCGAGGAGCGCGATGTTGAAGTCATGAAGGTTAACGATTCCAAGGCCGCCGTTTTTCGAGTGCAGGCAAGCGGGCGGCCAGTTCACGAGTCTCTTTATATTACTACCATTCCAGAGAAAAGAACTTCTGATCGAGTCAATTTTTTTGATTACCCAGGAAGGGAGCTTGTACAGCGACATCCAGTATGTGGGAATTGCTGAAAGGACAGATTTAACAAGGACTAGGCGCCCTGCTGAGGACAGGGAGTGAGCTTTCCATGACATGAGTCTATTTTCGATTTTGGTGATGAGGGGGAACCAATCAGATCTGTGTAATTTGGTTGGACGGATTGGGACACCGAGGTAGGAGATGGGGAAGTGTGCGATCTTGCAGTTGAGCAGGCTGGAACAGGTTTGCCCGAGATGGTCAGCGTTTCCGAGCATGATGATGGAGCTTTTACTAAAGTTGATGGACAGGCCGGATATGAGTTCGAATGAGTATAGAGCTACTTTGAGGCATTGAATGTGGTTGATCATGGGTGATGCGAATAGAATGGTGTCGTCGGCGAATTGAAGGTTGGATATGACTAGATTTGAATTGGGGAGTTTGATGCCCTGAAAGATGTTGTTCGAAATTGCTAACTTGATCATACGGTTGAACACATCGGCCACCAGGACGAAAAGCAAGGGGGAAAGTGGGTCTCCTTGTCGCAGGCCACGGGCCGATTTGATTAGACCCCCCGAGGCCCCATTAATGACTATCGAGGACATGCTAGAGTTGAGAATAGAGTATATCCAGTTGCACCATTTTGTGGGGAAGCCTCTGTGTTCCATGAGCTCCAAGATGAATTGCCAGTTGACTGAGTCAAAAGCTTTTGAGTAGTCTAGTTTGAGAAGCATACCTGGTGTTGAAGTAGAGTGGCAGAAGGATATGACCTCTTGGGTCGTTGCTACGCAGTCCATGATGTTATGGCCCAAGATGAATGCGGATTGCTCAATTCCAATTAGAGGGGCTATGAAGGTTTGAAGGCGGTTGGCCAGGACCTTGGTTATGATCTTGAAGGTTGTGTTTAGGAGGCTAATAGGACGGAAGGACGAAAGGGAAGTGGCGCCGGGGGATTTTGGGAGGAGGATGATATTTGCATAGTTGATACGGGCCACGGATGATGGGTCGGCATGAAATTCAGAGCACATTTCGATGATGTCGAGTTTGATTATTTCCCAGTAGTGTTTGAAGAAAAGAGGCCCGTAACCATCCGGGCCAGGAGCCTTGTCATCAGACATGCTTTTAAGCGCTGCCCAAATTTCTGCTTCAGTGAAGGGTTGGTCAATGGGGATGGGAGGGTTCTCCGGGTAGAGCAGCTTCCAGTCAATTGGTGGAAGAGGGGGGTGGTGATTGCCCAAAATGGTTCTGTAGTAGTCGGTGAAAAGTTTAAGGATGACAGAATGGTCGGAGGTGGTGTTGCTGTCGTGGGTAATTTCAGGGATAAAAGTGGATCTACGTCTGCCATTGGCGAGTCGGTGGAAGTAAGCAGTGTTCTTATCGCCATCCTCAATCCATTTCGCTTTAGAACGTTGTTTCCAACCTATTTCTTCTTGCAGTGACAATCTGTCTTGGTCAGCTTCCAGCTCTCTCAGGCGAGATCGGTCCAATTCGGAAAGAGGAGAGGATTCTTCCAGGATATTTAGGTCCAGAATCTCATCTTGTATGGCGGAAATGCGCGAGCGGATGGAGCCCCAAACTGATTTGGCCCAGGGTTTGATGATTTTTCGTAGGGAACGGAGCTTGGAGACGACCTTGGCAGTGGCTGATTGGATGGGGGAAGGCTGAGACCAGATTTCTTTGATGAAGTTATCGAATGATGGCTCAAGGAGCCAGAGGCGTTCGAACCTAAAGGGTTTGATATGAATTGTGAGAGATCCCGTGTCTAGGAGGAGAGGGCAGTGGTCGGAGATAACTGTGGCTAGACCCGAGACACTGGAGAGAGGGTGTAAATCCTCCCAGACTGGGTTGAAGAGGAAGCGGTCCAATTTAGCTAGTGAGGGATCTGATCTGCGATTAGACCAAGTGTAAAGGCGGTTGCTGATGGGTGGGTCAATTAGGGAGCAAAGATTGATGAACTGGTTGAAGGCTTCAGAGTCTTGGGATAGATTGCCTGAGTTCCTTTCAGTTGGGGATTTGGTGGTGTTGAAATCACCCCCGACAACCCAAGGGCCATTAATATGAGAGGAGAAGGTGAGACAGTTCGACCAGAGTTCATTTCGGTCTCGAGGGTTTTGTGGGCCGTAGATATTGGAGAAGAAGAAGATTATTCCAGTTTGTAGATGTCGAAGGGCTACATGTAAGGCTGAAGTGTGATAGAAGGTTTGACAGTGGGACCACACGGTTTCATTCCAGGCTGTCAAAATACCTCCGCACGAACCGACAGCATTTACGTGGGCCCACCCAGTTAGGAAAGGCCCACCGATCTGTCTGAGTATGTTGGGGGTTGGGTCTGAAAGTTTGGATTCTTGCAGGAAAAGGATGTCTACTTTTTGTGGGGATATGACAAGGCTAACAAAATGTCTTTTACTGGGGTCCCCCAACCCCCGTGTATTCCAGGATAATAGCTTCATTGGGAGAATGATAGGCGCTCCGATTCTAGTGCCTGCATAAAGGTGTAGTGTTGTCCATGCAAGTTCACTCCCATGCAACGTGCCATTTTCTTATTTAAGCTTTTATTAAGAGAGGAAAATACTACATGTTTAAAGAAACTATCGGGATGAGATGCTGCTCTGTCCAGTCTGGAGCTACGGCGCACAGCTGTTGGGGGTGATGGGCTGGGACCACCGAGCGGCCGCTGGAGTGGCTGGCTGAGGCTCTTGACCAGTCCCTGGGTGAGCCGCTAGGCTAGATTCTGCTGGGTTAGGGACGGGGAATTGATGAACGGGAGAGGGTAGGTCAACTTGGGGGGAGGAATTATGGATCTGCACCGGGAGTGATTGGGTATCAGTTTGAGGGGTCGGATTATGGGGAGGATGCGGTGGGGCAGCTGAAACTGGAGGGGTTGGGATCTGTTGGAAGAGCGGGGATGAGAGGTCCAAGTCAGAGAATGGGTCCCACCTATGTTCTAGGACTGGCCATGGGTCCTAGCCCCTTTGACCCACCACTTCGAATGATTGGTCATAGAGTTGGCCGGGTGCTGGTGGGGAGCCGGAGTAGATTGGGGAGTAATTCAAGACGTCGAATCTGTCTTCTGACTCTAGGTCTTCGATAGGGATGTGGTGCTCGAATAGGGGGAAGTGTCTTTCGTAGTCAATACCCAGCAGGTGGTTCTCCGGGCGCCTGTTAGGGTGTTCATGCTCCCATCTTTCGATGCGTAGGAGGTATTCTGTGTTGTTGAGGACGGTGACAAAGGATGATGGAGAGATGATGCCACTGTAGAACTGTATTCGAATGTATAAAAAACGGTGGTCGAGTTCTGCCCATTCGCAGTCATCCTGGGCCAGGAATCTACCCACTGGCTTAACTGCTTCATTGATGGCTTCAGGGTTGAATCGTAGGAGCTCCAGGAAACCTTGGATTCGCACCCATGAAGGTGGTTCTAAGGACGGCGCAGGGCGGTCGAGCTCAGACCAAGGTTGCAATTGCACGGTTCCTCCGACCCTAGAAATGGTCGAACGCTGGAGAATTTGGTCTCTGATTGAGAAAGTGGGGCAGTAGAAGATGAAGCTGGAGTCGGACTGGATCCAAAGTGGCCATTCTCTGTGTTGGAATGTGGAGGATAGAGTATGGTGAAGAGAGTCTATGGACCATGTGCCAGAGATGATGTTTGCGATGAGGAGCAGTTCTGGGTCCGCCATTGAGAAAGTATTGGGGTTCGAGAAAGTGTTATGATGTTGCTTCGGGGATTGGGGCAGACTATGTGTAGCTACAGGGGATGTGAAGTGCATTGGGGAGCTGAAAGGTTTCGTTTGAGCTGAGTGTGGATGTGACTTTGGGGCCCAACGCGCAGAGGTAGGTTTGTCTTTATTGGGAGAGGAAGGGACTTTACTGGTTTTATGAGCCCGAGACTGATTGGGGATTTTATCGGGACAGTGAGATTGAGGATGCCCAAAAAATCCGCACTTATAGCATATCTTTGCGTCCCGAAAAAGCTGCGCCACGTGTCTAAGACCAGCACAACGAAGGAAACGGTTTTCCTGTTTCAGAAATTCAACCGTTTGGCGAACGTTTTTGAAATGCGGTAAGGGGTGGCGCCTCTTGGCCGGAGGATTGGGCAGGAGGGGGGAGCGAGGTGTAGAACCCACTACCTGGGCGTAAGACTTGGCTGTGGGAATCTCGATACAGAGAGGCTTGTTTGGTCCGGGTGGAGGAAGAGGGGTTCGGGATGGGATCGCTTCCTGGGTGCGGGCGGCATAGGAGGAGGGAGGGGGTGGGTCATTCAGGGCGGAGTTGTATTTGCTGGGGACGAAGGAGATCGGGGGGACAGGGTGGCTTGCGGGCGCCATTGCTGGTATTGAGAAATATACTAAATGGATATTTTTTACTATAACTACAGTGTTATTGTCCATGCCTTCCTTTCTTTCTTTGAAAACATTTAGTACAACGGTAAATGTTGAAATCCATGTTTTTGTCACTTAACAAATTATAAATCACTTTTAAAAACCATTTAAACTCCATTTGGAAATATCACTTTCAAAACATTCTTTTAAAAGATAAACCACTTTTAAAATGATTAATTCCAAATCTCAATATAAATCATTTCCATATTTATAAGACCATGTTCATAAATCTCCTTTTTATTTTATAAAATTTCTTTTTATAAGATCTACTTATTTATAAAATTGAATTTATAAATTCATTTCTTTATAAATCTCTTTTATTTATAAAATCCTATTTATAAATCCATTTACAAAATATCAATTACAAATCCATTATATATATATATATTTTTAAATTCTGTTTATAAATCTAGCTCTTTAATTATAAAAATATCACTTTTATAAATTCTTTTTACAAAACCATTCAAAAAATCTTTACTTAAAGTATTTCTCAAAACTATAATTTTATAACATCAAAAATCATACATTTTATTTATTTAAAATAAACTCGTTCCTTTTAATAATTCGATAATAATTATTAAAAACATATAAAATTCCAAAGTCGTTTTAAAATCATTTCAATTCAAAGTTTGTTATTTTATAGTATTTCAAAATGCTAAAATAAGGCCCAGTGCTACTATAGCACTAAATAGGGGAAATCGTCCATGTCATCAAATATGGTATCCAACACATCATATATCACGGTATATTAAAAGTAAAATCAACCGGGTGAGGAATCTAGTTGGATCCCTCCAACATATCCCCCCTACAACACAAATCACATGTTACAACATATATATAAATACGTGTAAATAAAAAAATCAATAATGGTGAGGAATCATGTTGGATCCCTCCAACCTATTCCTCTGCATACATATAGTGTATAATCAAATAATATAAATCAACTGCTTCGAGTCGAGATTTTATGCAAAGGCCCATCCGCTCCAATTGTGGGAATATATCCAAACCAACTGATAAATGATAAATCATCCTAACAAGCAACAAATAGCAACAATAAAAATATCCTTACTTATATAAAATATAAGTGGGTCAGAGGGATGAGTTTAACTCACCAAAATTCCAGTAATCGCTAAAGCGTTCCAGTTTGAATTAAAATCGAATAGGCGTTAAATTTTAACCAAAATTCCTACTCTAGATCCATCCAATCCAACTCTATATCGTAGTATTCGCTAATACGATCGCCACACAATTCGTTGCGTTCAAATCCGACCTCATATGAAAGAGTTATTGAATATACAATATTCATAAATTAATAATATAATTATTTTAATTTAATTACAATCAATTACATTAATTACCGTAATCAACTACCCTAATCCATCCGATTAGCATTGTTTCTAGGTCGCACCCAGATCAAAACCCACCCACGCGACTTCGTCGAGCTGTTCACCACCGTTCATCCATCAACCTCCATCACATCACATCGAAATGGAGCCCTCAACTTTCTGGCTCCGATTGCCACCTTTGTTGGCCCCCCAGCTACCGCGACATTAGGAGCCCTAGCCATCACTGTGCTTTGCCGATGATGATCATGACCGTTGAATAGCTTCGTATAGTCGAGTTCTACATTTCATTAGTTGAGGTTGGGGACTAAAAGTTGGACAAATTTGGACAAAGTGGCGCTTTTGATTGTGGATCTTGGATGTAGAGGAGATAAAAATGGCGGCGGAACTTTCTTTTAAGGGTTTTAGAAAAAGTGAGGATTTTAAGTCATTTTATATAAATTTTTCGAAACACTATTAACGCGTTAAATTTCTAAACTGCAATCGAGATGTGTCGCATGACGTTCTATATGTAATACCCCTATTTCGAAAACAATGGAACTATTATCGGGACTCAATTCCATCATATACAGAAGTTAGCTTTCCAAAATCAAATTATATTAATTTAAATTCCTTTAATTAAACTCTACACTTTTCTAGCTCGCATGACCAAACAATACGTCCAAACGCCACAAAATTCGATGCCATACAATAATTCACAGTTACAGATCCAATGGAATTGGTTTTATCCAAATCTGAGACAGTGTCTTAGAGGGCTATTTTCATACGTTAATTAAAATGAATTATTATTAAAGCTAGTTTATTCACTTTTAATTCAAATTCAAAAGTTTACTATCTTCATTCTTAATTAAATAGAATTCAAATCAACTTTCAAAATCATTTTTATTCATATTAAATTAAAGGTTCAATTATTTAAAAAACTCCAATTATTGAAATAACCCTTATATTTGACACCTAATCTATTTAACTTTTAAATTTAACTTTTCAATATTTAAAATTAATTACATAATTCAAATTCAATTGGCTGAAATTCTGGGTCGTTACATACTCTCCCCCTTAAAAGAATTTCATCCACGAAATTACTAAGGTAAGAAAAAATGCCACATTCCCATTAACTTTTCAAAACAAATTAGTTGAAATAGATTATAAAATTTTCACTGTCTTTAAAATTCATTCACAGATTCCAACTAATTCCATTCAAATTTATGACACAAAAATCAAATTTTAGTTATCAATTATTTTTTCAAAATTTCTCAAAATTTTCTAACTCTTTAATTTATAGAAAATTTCAGCAGCGTCTCCTTTGCGTAGTTTGATCTAAAAAATTTACAATATATAGTCACATAATATACATTTCATCTCATGGATGAGGCATCCCGTAGGAAAAATATATAAAAATACGATATGTAATTCGAGGTGTGTACCTTTTATTAGTATTGGCAAGCATATACAATCAATATATAATGCGAAAGTGAGCTCCAAATGTGAAGCATGCACCATCTGTACCTACTAAACACTCAACAACTAATGAGAACAATTACATGGAAGGTAAAATTATTATATAACATATATTCATAAAACAACCATATGCAACACTAGTAAAGAAAGATAACTAAGCATAGCATACGATCATACCAAATTCTTTTATTCATATTCATTTATTTTTATACATTTTTTATTCACATTCATTCCATTTACATTCATCTAATTCATATTCATTTAATTTATATTTAATCAATTTAGTATATTTATTTTAACACTAATATCATTTATAAGCCATTCCATAAAATTTTACTTAAGTTCATAAACATTTCATATAACACGACTTATGTTTATTATCACTTAAATACTTAAATTCATAATCAATTTTATCTAGCAAACAACATTCCGGACCATATTCAATTCACTTGATTTAACTCATTTCATTAATTCATTACAAATCAAATTTAATTTCATTTAACAATACTTAATTTAAATTCTATTTCATCTCATTTTCAGATTTTTGTTTGCTTAACCAAAATGTTCAACCATTTTAAAATTTTGTTTAACTTTCCATTTTCTCAAATCCAATAAGTTATACAAACTCATTTACTTAAAATTCCATAAATCTTTACTTATGTTCATTCACATTCTATAATTACAACTTATGGTATATAATCATTTTACAACTTAAATTTAAATTCATTTTACACTCTTCTATATCTAAGAGTATATAAATTTCCTATTAATTTATGTTAACCTAAAAAATGGATCAGCACCATGGATTGAGCGTGAAAGCACCAGCACTATTTATCAACTCAAATAAAATAGAAACAATGAATAATGACTTGTAGATAAACTAAAGAGACATGAGATTTTTATAGTGGTTCAGCTGTTAGCGAAGCCTACGTCTACTTTTTAACTTTTGTTATTGACTGATTACAATAATAAGTTGAATCTGATTATAATTTGATTGGATCTTGTAAGCTAGATCAAGTCACCAATGTTAGAGTTCACTGGAGAATCATAATGAGCCTATTAGATGACTGTTGTATGGGAGGAGAAGAGTTAAGAATGGTTTCTGTAGAGTCTCCACATCCAGTCTTGAAGATCCTCCTTATGTTGTAGATGGATGAGTATTTATAGGGATTGGAATGCTATCGGATCAAATTTCTTTACCAGAAGACCACACTTGATGGTACGAAGATGCTTAAGAAATTTTGTGGCGACCTGACCTTGTATGATGGATTGCTAGTGATCCATAGGGCATGGATCGCTTGCGATCCATGTAGTTAGAGTATTTTTAGCTCATTTCAATTGGATCATGTTCCTTGCCTTGTGTGGATGCTCTCCATGTAATTTCATGGCTAGATGCCTTGTTTGGATGATGATTCATGAATTAATTGCATTGAACTGTTGTTGGAATTAGATGAATGCTCACTTCCTAGTTTAGCTAGCTTGGAACATTGTGAAACTCAGTAGGCATGCCTAGAAAAGGTAATGCTTCATGATGCAAGAAGAATGGACAACCCACGAACAATGCTTATGGGTCACTAGCAATCCATGCACGATGGATCGCTAGCAATCCATCACCTTAGGCAATTTTTGCTTTTTCTTCCTGTGTCTTTCCTCTGATCCTTTTGGTTGGTCCTCGAGTTGCTTTGACTTGACGTAGTTTTTCTGACTTCCTTTGAATTCTATTGGGTTAAAATCTAAGATAACATTTGCATCCCAAAGTATGCTTTTGTTGGAAACAGGGTGTGCCTTGGAAGTAACTACCTATGAGTTCCCACATTGGGAAATTTAGCTGACCGTGTATCATACAAATTTGGCTTTGGTTATCCAATCGTTTGTTGAGTTTTACATCAAATCACCATTACTCTTCAAAATAAATTTCAATCCTATAACTTTCAAGATGCTTGCAAAAGATACTTAGATCATACTTGATGAGTTTGGAAAATTTTGGTTGCAATTACATGGATTGCTAGTGATCCTAGGACTTAGCATATTTTTCTTTCGCACCGTCTTATTTAGTTCATTCAAGTCGACCTTCTTTGATTCATATTTTCATTTGTGAATCGATCCTTCTACCTTGCGACCCAACCTAGGACATTCAAACCCTAAATCGTCCTTTGCCATCGCCACCATTGTTCTTCTCTGCCGGAGTTACTCACCTTCGACCCTACTTGACTTTGTCGTCACCTTGACCTAGCCCCTAGTTCCCATTAGTTCGCCTTTTGGATCGTTGCCGAGCCTATCCCCTGGGATCGCCATCGGTCTTACCTGCTTTAGGTCATCAAAATCCTAAGTTCAACCGTGTTCTCCTTTCGACTAGAGGTGGGTATGCAGATTTTGGCGTTTGTTTAGCAATTCGATGATAAGGTTGTATTGGTGGTGATCGTTATGGAGAATTCGAGTTGATTGCGATTCTGTTGAAGAAGATAGTAAATGGAGTCCTGAGTTCTTGACGGAATGAAATTCGGGCTTTTCCCTGGTGCATGACATGTTTTGCTATCTTCGTCCATAGAATCAAAATTAACTTGCACCGAGTTACATTGTTAATTCGACATGACATCTCACGGATCAGTTTTGGTTTTTCTGGGGGGTGATAATAGCTTAGGGTAGCGTCCCGTGTGCAGCTTGTGCTATTATCACCTTCCGGAGAGCTAAAATCGACTTATTTGAGAATTCACTACTTGAATCAGACCCATCAATCTGGTTACTCACTTCGGATTGGTCCCGTTGTTGCACAATCGGTGTACCTGGAATGGAAGAGCTTCCCGCGCCGCTTCGGATAGCGGATCTATTATCTGTCATTGATCAACAATGGGTAAGTGTAGGAGAAATAACTTTAATAAATGATACGAGAAGCTCTTTCCTTTCTTCACTGTGAGTGAACTATCTAAACAAGATAGAGCATTTGTAGCATTCAGGACACCGAGCCCATCCCATATAGATAACACACTGCATTTTCCCCAGTCAACACTTGGAACCCGACAGGTCGGTACAGATCAATTTATTTTTCGGAGTTCATGTGTCGTAGGGGAACTTTTAGTTAAAGATAGAATAACCTGACCGCGTTAGGTACAAGTTCTGTTGTATAGTATGAAGCACCCGTCCTCTCATCGTAAGTCCAATGGAGGAAGTCCAGCACTTTCGGAAGTTGAATT
Source organism: Allium fistulosum (assembly GCA_030737815.1). Lineage (NCBI taxonomy): Eukaryota > Viridiplantae > Streptophyta > Magnoliopsida > Asparagales > Amaryllidaceae > Allium > Allium fistulosum. Next base: position 839,667,009 of record CM060906.1, read on the forward strand.
GTCATTAGTTGCGCCTTCGCAAACAGTTTTTGTAGCGCCTACTTCTTCAGTATCGTGAGCTGAATATGGTCAACTGCTTTCGTTTGGTCCGGTTGTAGACCGAACTCCTCCAAATTTTAGAAAGCTACTCAATCCTTCAGAGAAAGCTTCTTTTGTAATCTCTGCTAAAGTTCTACATGGTATTTGCTTACAACACGGCATTCCAGACGATGATGTACGCCTTCCATTGAAGAATGAGTTTGCATATATGCCGCCATCGGGGTACACCGATTGCCACCGATATATATGCTTAAATGGAGCACTGCCTCCCTTCAATCACTTCTTGAAAGAAACTATTCTGTACTTGGAGATTGCTCCATTTCAAATTCATCCTAATGGGTACGTGATCTTGACTATCATTCATGTCTTGTTTATACGGACATTTAATAGTGCCCCGAGTTTCGATGAGTTGAGATATTTTCTCTCATTCAAGAAGAGTGACGAATATCCATCTCTTGTCGTCATCGAGGCCCAAAGAAACCACAATATTGTGCTATAGCTTCAAAGCAACCTGTCTCAATTCAAGAACCAGTATTTCTTCGTTAGGTGTCCTTAGGGATTTAATCGTCTTTGGATGACGGGGGGTAAGTTCTCTCTTTTACTTATTGAGATTTAATACATCGCTATGGGATTTTTGATAGGTTGAATACTTCTTGAAGTTATTCTGAGGCCAAACAAAGATCCATCACTCGATCTGATTTTCCATACTATGAAGGCCGTAAACTCCAAGGAGAGATCGGTCTGGTTTCTACTAATGGACGAGAATTTGCTTTGGTATGGGCTGTTGCACCCTGGGAAGTCTGTCGTGGCCGTTGAAGTTCCGTCTCTTTCCCGTTCCAAAATTTGAACAAGTTCCACTTCTTCATCGCACGGCTCCGAAGAGGGTGATCTCCGAGAAAGAGAAGGTCCGTCTGGCAGGTCGACCGAAGAAATCCATGATAGAAGGGGTGTTACGACTGAAGCCAACTTCCTTCCCAGGATGCCCCTCATTCCGAAGGAGGAGGAAAAGAATTAAAACAGCGTGAGGGCAAGGCTGCGGTGATAACAGAAAAGAAGGAGGGTGAAATTGAGGATAGTGGCATTTATGATTCCTCCTCTAGTGACGATGAATTTGATGCAAGTTCCTGTGATGGAAACTTCGAATCGTGTGATGAAACTCCAGGAAAAAGTCCTGTTCTCCCGGAATCGCCTCCTCAAGAGATTTGTGATAAAGATGCTCCCCCAACAACCGAGCGACTTCAGAATTCTCCGCTTAAGGAAACCGTTATTGACTTTGGGGACTTGAACAACATTTACATAGATATTGATGAACTTATGGGAGAAGATTTCAAATTCGAGGGATCGTCTCCTCGTCCCGATCAAATTGTATCTAGATTCAGCCCGATTTCTACCATGGTGGCTTCGTGATCCGATTTGTGACGTCCTTTTAGACCGCCTATGACATGTTATACATTTGATTAGGGTCACGTTCACTTACAAATGAATTATTTAAGTCCATTTTTAGTCACTAAAGCTTTATATTTATTTTTTATATCAGGCACAATGAGAGGTCGTGGACTTTATGAGGATCTTGAACAATTCACTAATTCGCAACGCTGGTCAAGACGGTCTTCAAGCCGCCATCAGCCCCGTGAAACTGAGGAGGAGTGGAGAAGGCAGAAAGATTTGGAAGCCGAAGCACATCGTCGGGACGACAGAGAATGGGGTAGGGTTTACTAGAGTGGTTATGAAAGAGAAAAACTCCTGACGGCCGAGACGAGCCACCCAAGAAGCCGAAGGTAATCGCGGTTCTCATCCCTTTGAGCTCCAAGCTTTTTCCCTGGCCCTGATCTATGTCAGAATTGAAGTTCCAACTTCCACTGTTCAAGTTTCATCTTTATCCCAGGTTCCACCGACTCACGTAATGCCCGCTTATGGTTCTTTACGTCCTCGTAGGAGGCATGCTTATATTCTTTCGTCCGGTCCCCCTAGACCTGAAGTTGCACTCCTCGGGGGTTTTCTAAAGAGAGTTAAATTTGACCATGACCTACGCCCACTCCATAAAGATTCCTAAATGCCCAATCTCCGGAGCGATTCAAAGTGATTTGGATCAAGCTGAGGGATGGGAAAAGTTATGCAAGCAACTGGCAGACACGAACCGCAACAATTATCAAGAGATCCTTTCCTTTGAATCAGAAAAGGATGATTATGAAAGGGCATTAGCGGAACATGACGCTGGAATCGAGCGATTAACACAAGAGAGGGATGCTACACTCCAAGAGAGTAAGAGCGGCGCTAGCTTGCTGAAGGAACTAAAAGAAGCCCATGCAAAAATAGAGATCATATTCCGGGAAGGAATTAAGAAGGCCTACGCGTATGAAGTTAAGCTGAAAGAGGAGCTTGAAGTCCGTGATGTGATTATTAAAGCTCAGAAGAAAACTATCACTGATCATAACGAAGTTGTTGAAGCCTATAAAAAGGCAATTGATGATTATGCAGGAATTGTGGAATCCCATGATAAGACCATTTCTGATTAAACTCAAATGATTGCTTCGCTCAAGAAGAGATCCATGCACCTTAATACAGAGAAGACCCAAGTTGAAGTTGAGTGGCTGCCGTGACAACGGACTACTTGGAGTTGCATGATACTTTTGAAAAGAAGATGGATGACACCATCTTAAATTTCTATGTAAACTCCTTGCTACATTAGGGGAGCCTCAACTATCTGGGCCCCAAATTCCCCGTACTCTTGCCGTGGTTTAAAAAGAAGTTCTGGCCCATTTTCGAGAGAACGGGGATGTATACACCGAGTAAGAATTGGACGATGCCTATCTCAATAAAGAATCAAAGAAAGCTTTGATTGAGGGTCGAGCGATCATTCGAATTGAGAGAGAACAGGAGGTTGCCGATGCTGCTATGACTACAACTGCTAAAATGCTGCCAGAGCCTTTTATTTCTGGGTCTGGCGAATTATTAAAACAGCCTCGCGATAAGTTAGTGAGTTCGGCCGGTGCTGCCTTACTGTCTGCCCCTCCGGTAGCTGTCTCTGAAGCTTCGGGTGGTCCTTGAACTTCTTCGAAGATCGTGCAGCCATCCAAAGAAGGAGAAGGTGGGGAGTATGAGATTGAAATTCTCGACCATTCTTCTGATGTAGGTAACCTTCTTGGTTCCCCCGAGTTTGAGAATTTTCAGCTCACGCCACAAGAACAAGACGAACTTAATGCTTTCATTTTTGATCTTATAGGTCCGTCTTCTTTACCTACTGAACTACCGATTTCTTCGATTCCTAGGCTTACTGCTATTTCAATTGCCTCAATGCTTGTTTCCATAGCTGCTTCGATTACTGCACCTGTGTCTGGCTCACAACCAGGGTCGGAATCCGAGAAGATTGCTGCATTGCACGGTTTGGACGACCCTTCCGTATATTTGGAGGGTGATTTCACAATTGCGACACTAATCTTGGTAAGGATTCTGAGAGGAAGAAGAAATTTCCCACTAAAGGTGGGAAGGGGAGTGGTGGAAAGAAGCATTGACAGTCTCGAGTAACAGTGGAGCCAGATTTTGGGATATTCTATTTTGATTGATACGTGTTTTGTACAAGTGCAGAGTCTGCACTTATTGTTTCGATTGTTGTAGCATCTGTATTTTCCTTTTTAGTTGGCCAATGTTATGTGGGTACGACCCCAACATTTTTTACTTTTTATAGAAAATGCTATAAGTAATACAATGTTGACATTTGGATTGTAACTTTATCTGTCTACTTATCTACGTTTCATGCACTTATGCCAAAATTATTTACTGCTATTTTATCTAGTCCTGTAATTACCACCAAAATTATTTGTTTGGAGTAACTGAACTATGAAGTACTTGGTTTTTATTTTTATGTGTCGGTGTGTGTTCCCCCCAGCTCACGAGGCTGTTTACTTCAACGAATGACCGATTGATTCATGTGATTCTTCGGAAGTCTGTGACCGAGTCTATCTTGTGGTTCCTATCTTTGGGAACTTGTAATTTGAGCGTCTTGATTTCAAAGATTTTGTCGGTCAATAATCAGAATTCTTTGCCGGTTAGTAGTCATTGTCATTGCTGGTTCATACCAATCACTCCTGATGGCGGGAGTGGATTGGTTTTTGTTAGTCTTACAATAGACGAGTTTCTCGGAACTATCGGGACAATGCCGATAATTATGAGTGTGCGCGGCTTATGAAATGCGTGGCTTTTAAGAGTATGCGTGGCTTATGAGATGCCTGGCTTTATTGTGTGTGCGCGGCTTATGAGATGCTTGGCTTTTGGGATCGATATAACCCATCAATCCAAAACGGTTTGGAATCTCTCGATGTTACCAATCTTCGGGCAACGTGCGGAGTTCATGTTTCAAGGATGTGATTCCACGGCCCAAAAAGTAATGCGCGGCTCATGGGGGTGCACGACTTTTAATGTTGCGCTTGCTTGGATGCGATTCCACAATCCAAAAAGCGGTGCACGGCTTTGATTTGAGCCTTCCCCGTGTCATTGGAGAAACACCGATTCATAGAAGGCGGGGATCGGGTTTTGCCAATCCAATGTTTTGAGTCGATTTGCTTCCGTCGACCCGGTGGGTAGGCAGGGCGTACTTGAGCGTGGTTCCACTGTCTCAAGCAGCGATCGGATGGTTTTGAGTCGATTTGAACCTATCGACTCAACATGTCACTTTTGTGAACACAGTTTTATTGGTTCAAAAAGCAAAGCAATTTTATTAATGAAAGTTGGGCAAGTTCTACCTATTTACAATGCCTCCGGTATTCTGTGGTGGCTTATTTGCTGGAAATAGGAAATACATAAGATAGTCTTAGATAAATTAAGGACGCGGCGATTCACTATTCCATGCTTGGGGAATTTGGACTCCATCAACAGTTGTTAGCTTGAATGTTGCTAGCACCAAAATTGGTCACTAACACCCAAATCTAGATGAAAGCACCAAGTCACAGTCATAGATCACAGATAGAATGTATGTAGAGAGTATGAATGTGAAGAATAATGAAAATTAAAAAGAAATTAGTAATAACACATGATTTATAGTGGTTCGGCAGACTCCGGCCTACGTACACTCTAGAAATTTCATTTTTATTGATATGAGAATCAACTACAGTAACAATCTAGAGTTTTAAAGTAATAACGGTAGAGTAGCCTTAATGGGGAAGTAGGAGGAAAACAGAATGAAGATCCCCTTTCTGAAGCCACATATGCTATATTTATAGGTAAAATCTGAGTTACTAGGCTTCCTGAGTGGTCCGGGCCCACCAGGACCATAGTCGATCCCAAATTCACCATTATGACCGACCCTAAACTCTAAGCATGCCGATCCGATCCTGCCCCGGGGGTGACTCGAAGTGAACATGCATAGGACTCGAAGTAACTCTTGCTAAGACCCGAAGTATCATTGCACCGACCCCTTGCCTTCAAACACCGATCCCAATTTGCTACCGACCCACCTTCCTATGCCGACCCGGGGGATATGCTAATTCTGAATGAAGTAAACAACTCACACTTAATCATGCCGATCCAATCTCACCGATCCCAAAACCGAGCTACTAACCCGAGTATGAAACTCACCAACCCGGAGTAAACCAAAGATGTCGATCCCCTAGAATGTCGATCCAATTTCCAAATGCCAACTCGAGTAGAATGGATTGCTGACCGGGAGCTACGAACGTCTCGGCCTGAAGCACTCCTCGAAGCCGATCCAACTTCTGCCGATCCACTCCAACATGACCGATCCAGATCACCACCGAGCCACTTCAACTTGACCGTCCCAGCTTCCTGCCGATCCACTCCAACAGGACCGATCCATATCACCACCGAGCCACTTCAACTTGACCGATCCAGCTTCCTACCGATCCACTCTAACACGATCGATCCAGATCACCACCGAGCCACTTCAACTTGACCGACCCAGTTTCCTGCCGATCCACTCCAACATGACCGATCCAGATCACCACCGAGCCACTTCAACTTGACCAACCCAGCTTCCTGCCGATCCACTCCAACATGAGCGATCCAGATCACCACCGAGCCACTTCAACTTGATCGACCCAGCTTCCTGTCGATCCACTCCAACATGACCGATCTAGATCACCACCGAGCCACTCGTGACTTTCCACCCTTGACCGAGCCATACTAGCCTTCATACCTCCAATCCTTTCCTAACTCGATACTCGTTCGAGCCCAATCGTATCTTCTGCAACTATCGTCTTGTAGTCGGGTACCAATGTTGATTTTAGTTAAATCCGCCTGTCCACGGCCTTGCCAAAAGGCGGGTTAACATTTGCCCCCCAAAACACACCTTGCGGTAGGAAGGCGTATTTTGAATATTTTTTGATCCATCATCCAAAGTCCATATGTCGTCCATAGCCATACCACCTGATCCATAATCCAATCCATTTTATCCTAGTTCCATTGCCGTATCCTTATTCAAATCCACGACTGCTTTGAGTCGATATCCGATCCTTATCCAGTAACCAAATCCTTATCCAATTCCATATCCATCCGAACCCGACAATCGAGTTCAAATCCATCGATATCCAATAACCTATAACCACATCCACGACCTCTCTGGGTCGATATCCAAATCCGGGACCGCTCCGGGTCCATGCCCAAATCCTTAGCTGTTCATAGCCAATATCCAAATTCGTAACCTCTCCGGGTTCTTGCCAAGTGTAATCCACACTTAGCGACCTATGTTTAGCAATGCCTTGGTGTTCTTGGTTCAGTGTCCCTAAATGCTGAGTAATGCCATGGCTTAAGTCCTAAGCTAAATCCCGGTCGCTCTGGACCCTTGCCGAACATAATCCATGCTTGACGACATGTATAGTAGATAATATGGGGCCTAAGTCCTAGGCCAAATCCTGGTCTCTCTAGACCCTTGCCGACCATAATCCATACTCGATGACCTGAAATAGTAACCGATGGATACCATAAGGCCTAAGTCCTAGGCCGAAACCTAGTCTCTCTGGACCCTTGCCGAGCATAGTCCATATTCGACGACCTTTTAGCCATAAAACCAGAGGAAAATCCAATCCGAAATCCAAATAAAACCATAAAACCAGAAATCCACATCAAAAATCAAACCAAAATACAAACGTCCAAACCGAAACCCAAATAAAAAAAAACAAACAAAACCAGGAGTTCAAATCGAACTCCAAAACCAAACCAGAAAAGGAAGTGTCCAAGCCAAAAGGAAAAAACAGATTTCTCAAACCAGAGCGTCATGGTTTATCATCATTTCAGAGCATGCCTAGGGGTTGTCTCCGTCCCCGTACATGAGTAAGTGACTTATCTGTTTGCCCGGAGTTTGTTACTTATTCCAAACCATCATGATTAGTTGATGACCAACCGACCACTATTCCTGGGCCTCGCGCCATCGTCGTTCAAGATAGGCGATGGTTGCTCCTGTTCCACCGCCGCATTTCGAGTTTCGACATATTGTCGCAACCGACCATCCCTTACATGTTCCTCGATTATATCCTTTAGATGTCGGCAGCTGTTAGTATCATGCCCGTACAGGTCATGAAAGAGACAGTGCCTTCCTGATGCCCTTTCGCATTCTGAGGGTTCCCTCCTTGCCGGCCTTCGATAAGAAAGGAGATCTTGAGTATCCAAGAATATCCGCTCCAATGTTGCATTCAATCCTGTGTAAGTGGAGAATTTTGGTTCTCCCCGACGTTTCCTCTTCCCTTTGTCCTTCTCTTTACCCGAGCTTTCACCAGGCGGTCCTTCATCCTTAACCATGTTTACTTCCTTTAACCTCATATACAAACATGCATCCTCTTGTCGAAGAAATCTCTCAGTTTCGTGAAAGAATTCCCTGAGATCCATTGGTGGGTCCCGTATCAACGATACTTTGAAATCTGAATTATCCTTGACTCCTGATACTGCAGCCATTAGAACCATTGATGGATCCGGCCAATCCACTGAAGCAACTGCTGCATTAAACCGAGTTAATAAAGTCCTGAGTGATTCAACCGCCCTCTGCTTAACTAACGTCGGTGTCATCACATTCTTCAGCCTTTTTATGTGAACTCGAAACTGTTTCAAGAACCTATCCACCAGTTCTGTCCATGTTCCAATAGATCCATACTCCAGCTGTTTGAACCACATAGCCGCTATATCGATCAAACATAGGGGGAAACATCCGACCATAACCTCCTCTGATGCCGCCAGCACTTCCAAATGCCTTGTGTACCTCATCAAGTGGTCAGTGGGATCCGACTTACCGTTGTATTCTTCCAAAGTGGGCAGCTTGAAAGCGGGTGGATTCCTAGCCATCCTGATGTTACGGGTAAACGGAATTTTGTTTACTCCCTCCAAATCCTTGTTTATCAGACCTCCACGAATAGTTCGCCTGATAATGTCAGCTAATCCAGTGTTACCTACCAAGGGTTGCCACCTATATCCATTTTCTAACTGCCTTCCAAGTCCTCGAGGGAATTTAGGTACATATTCCTCGTCACGCACTCCTGTGTTCCTGTTGGTGCCAGGCTGCGCTGTGTCTTCTGGTATCCCTTCATGGATTGGTCCAGCATTACCTAGTGGTGTGCCCCCGAGTCTAGGTCCATCCAGGTTGACAGTTGTTTGCTGATTGGGGGCTGCCCCCTATTGAACCACTCCATCTGCTTACCGGTTGACTCGTTCTGATCCAGCTGCATGGATCTGAGCTCCTGCAGCTCCTACTGTTCCTGCCTATCCAAATTGTCTGAAAAGTGTCTGCATCATTTCCTCTTGCCTTTTCATCAACTGTTCTTGCATGGAATTCATCATAACCTGCATCTCGTGCCTAGTGATATATATCGAGGCTTGATTAGCTCCAGAGGAAGCCTCCTGACTTCCATCTTGCTGACACCTCTCTGTCCTTTGCCTCCTGGTTGATTACTTTGCCATAGTCTCTAGAATCCAAGTTCCTAGGCCTTAAAATCCAAAATCCGAGCTTTAGAATCCCTAAGTACTAGCTTTCTCAGTGAAAGCACCAAAATGTTAGCGCCAAAATTGGTCACTAACACCCAAATCAAGATGAAAGCACTAAGTCACAGTCACAAATCACAGATAGAATGTATGTAGAGAGTATGAGTGTGAAGAACAATGAAAATTAAAAAGAAAGCAGTAATAACACATGATTTATAGTGGTTCGGCTGACTCCGGCCTACGTCCACTCTAGAAATTTCCTTTTTATTGATATGAGAACCAATTACAATCACAATCCAGAGTTTTTAAAGCAATAACGGTAGAGTAGCCTTAAAGGGGAAGTAGGAGGAAAACAAAATGAAGATCCCCTTTTTGAAGCCACATATGCTATATTTATAGGCAAAACCTGAGTTACTGGGCTTTCTGAGTGGTTCGAGCCCACCAAGACCATAACCGATCCCAAATTCACCATTATGACCGACCCTAAACTCCAAGTATGCTGATCCGATCCTGCCCCGGGGGTGACTCGAAGTGAACATGCATAGGACTCGAAGTAGCTCTTGCTAAGACCCGAAGTATCATTGCACCGACCCCTTGCCTTCAAACACCGGTCCCAATTTGCTGCCGACCCACCTTCCTATGCTGACCCATGGGATATGCTAATGCCGAACGAAGTAAACAACTCACACTTAATCATGCCGATCCAATCTCACCGATCCCAAAATTGAGCTACCAACCCGAGTATGAAACTCACCGACCGGAAGTAAACCAAACATGCTGATCCCCTAGAATGTCGGTCCAATTTCCAAATGCCAACTCGAGTAGAATGGAGTGCTGACCGGGAGCTACGAACTTCTCGGCCTGAAGCACTCCTCGAAGCCGATCCAACTTCTGCCAATCCACTCCAACATGACCGATCCAGAACACCACCGAGCCACTTCAACTTGACCATCCCAGCTTCCTGCCGATCCACTCCAACAGGACCGATCCAGATCACCACCGAGCCATTTCAACTTGACCGATCTAGCTTCCTGCCGATCCACTCTAACACGATCGATCCAGATCACCACCGAGCCACTTCAACTTGACCGACCCGGCTTCTTGTCGATCCACTCCAACATGACTGATCCAGATCACCACCGAGCCACTTCAACTTGACCGACCCAGCTTCCTGCCGATCCACTCCAACATGACCGATCCAGATCACCACCGAGCCACTCGTGACTTTCCACCCTTGACCGAGCCATACTAGCCTTCATACCTCCAATCCTTTCCTAACTCGATACTTGTTCGAGCCCAATCATATCTTCTGCAACTATCGTCTTGTAGTCGGGTACTACTATTGGTTTTAGTTAAATCCGCATGTCCACGGCCTTGCCAAAAGGCGGGTTAACAAATATGCCATCCCCTAGCTTTTGACTGATCACATAGGGTCCTTCCCAGTTTGGCCCGAATGCTCGCGGTACAAGGTAGACCCTCTAGAGGACAAGGCCTCCCAACTTGAAGGTGCGGTTATGAATTTTGGAGTTGGAGTACCATGTGACCCTTTTTTGATGAGCAGCGGCCCTTAACTCGGCTTCTTCCCTCTTCTCATCTATCATATCGAGTGACTCGATTAGGAGTTGCTCGTTTTGCCTTCGATCGAAGTTTCGCCCCCGGTGTAAAGGAACTTCTAACTCAAAATGAATCACTGCTTCTGAACCATATGCTAAGGTGAACGGAGAGTGCCCAGTTGTAGATTTGTGCATTGTCCTGTAGGCCCATAGTGCGAATGGAAGTTCATCGACCCAATTTTCTTTTTCATTAGTTAGCTGTTTTTTTGATGGTGGACTTGATGATATTATTTACTGCTTCCACTTGCCCATTTGCCTATGGATATGCGATAGCGGAAAAGCTTTTCTCGATTCGGAAGCATTTGTAAAAGTCTTTAAACTCAGCATTTCGATTGAGTCCCGTTATCTATGATGATTTTCTATGGCACTCCAAACCTGCAAATAATACTTTTAGTAACAAAGTTAATGACATTCTTTGTGGTTATAGTGGCCAACGGATCCGCTTCGGCCCATTTGGTGAAATAGTCAATGGCAACGGTAGCATATTTGGCTCCTCCTTTAGCCATTAGTAATACGCTAATCAAATCGATTCCTTAGATTGCGAATGGCCATGGGATGACCATCTATGTTAGCTCCATCGAGGGGGTTCTTTTGGTATTGCTGAATCTTTGGCATTGATCGCACCACTTGGCGTAATCTGCTGCAGCACGGTTCAAAGTTGGCCAAAAGTACCAATAGCGGAGAACTTTCTTTGCAAGGGTTTGCCCCCCGACATGATCTCCGCAGTCGCCTATATGAACTTCTTTTTGGATCCTTCAAGCTTCATCGTCGATTACATATTTGAGTAAGGGTGTAGAGAATCCCCTTTAGTAGAGTATCCTCATCCTGTATTACAAATCGCAATGCCTTTTGGAGAAGCTTTTTCCACCGGTTCCAGTCTATGGGGAGAGCCCCTATGAGCAGGTAGTCTCTAATCGGCATCATCCATGTCTCTAGTTCATTGGTTGTCTCAAAAATCAAGTCGATATCCATTTCGCTTATGCTCGGAGTGGTCAAGGTTTCAACTAGGACCAGCCTCAATGAATGAGCTTCTTCGGAACTGGCCAGTTTGGCCAGATAATCCGCCTTCATGTTTTGTTCCTCCAAGGTATGAGTTATAGGGTAATGCTCTATGTCATTTAGCAGTTCCTGCACTTTAGATAGATACGGGGCGAGGTTCTCCCCGTGAGCCTGGTACTCGGCTTTCAACTGACAGACGACTGGCTAAGATTCGCTATAGATGTTTGTGGATTTATCTCGAGTTCCCTCACAATCTTTAACCCGGCTATTAATGCTTCATATTCTGCCTCATTATTTCTTGCAAGGAATTCCAAGCGCAAGGCTTAGCAAATGGATCATCCTTTGGGAGTCTCGAGCACTGCTCCTGCTCCCGAGTAGAAATTGTTAGACGCACCATCGAAGAACAGCTTCCAACGTGTCTCCACTTCTGGAGTCATTCCTTCTTCATTATCTCATATTGTAAATTTGGTAATGAAATCTGCCAGCGCCTACCCGCTGATCGCCTTTCGAGGATGGTATGTGATTTCATACTGACTTAATTCGATGTTCAATTTGATAAGCTGACAAGAGGTTTGGGGTGTTTAACACTTGCTTCAAGGGTTGATCTGCACTCTGATAGGGTGTTCCTGGAAATACGGTCGTAACTTTCTAGATGCAATCGAGGGGCAATATGTCAGTTTTTCCAATATTGGATAGTTCTTTTCTGATCCAGTGAACCATTTACTGATGTAATATACGGGTCACCGAATCATAGCTTCTTTCCGTATGAGTGTGGCACTCAATGCATGTGGCGAGACTGCTAAGTAGATGTACAAATCTTCTTCGTCTACCGGCTTGGACATGATTGATGGGGTTTCCATATGTTGCAGTAGGTCTTCGAATGCAGTTTGGCAAACTTGATTCCATTCGAAGTTTTACTTTCCCTTCTTTAGTGCGTCAAAGAACATTATACATTTGTCGGACGCTTTTGAGATAAACCGGCTCAGTGCCGCAACCTTTTCATTCAGGCTTTGTAAGTCTTTCCTATTCCTTGGAGCCTTGACTTACCACAAAGCGGTAATTTGCTCGCGATTTGCTTTGATGCCTCTGGCGCTAACGATAAATCCCAAGAACTTTCGCAAGGCTACCACGCAATAACACTTAACTGGATTGAGCTTTATTCCATATTTGTGGAGTATTTTGAACATTTCAGCGAGGTTGTCCAAGTGATTTGCAGCTATGCATGATTTAACCAACATATCATCTATATAAACTTCCATTGTCTTCCCAATCTGAAATTTAAACATGGTGTTCACTAGTCGCTGGTAAGTTGCCCCAGCATTCTTTAAGCCAAATGGCATTACTTTGTAGCGATATAGTCCTAGATCAAACTGGTATTTTCTTGATCCGGTTTGTACATCATGATCTGGTTGTACCCCGAGTATGCATCCATAAATGATAGCATTTTATGTCCAACCGTCCCGTCCACAAGCTGATCGATTTTGGGTAGAGGAAAGCTGTCTTTCAGGCATGATTTGTTCAGATCCGAGTAGTCGATACAGATTCGCCATTTCCCATTGGACTTCTTGACCAAAACCGAGTTAGATACCCATTCAAGGTAAGTTGTATTATGGGTAAAGCCATTCACCATCGCCATCAGCTTGTCCACTTCTTCTCTTAGCGCTTTGGGCTGCTCGGGCCTTAGGCTGCGCCTTTTCTACTTCACTGGCCTATACTTGGTATCAATGTTAAGTGTGTGGCAGGCTATCTCCGGTGACACCCTGCACATATTGGAATGTGTCCAAGCGAATACATCCAGATTGGCATGAAGAAATTTAATGAGTTCCCATCGCATCCTGTTCCTAAGATGCGATCTAATTTTGAGGACTCACGTTGGGCCATCCATGTCGATTGGGACGGATACCGTCAATTCTGTCGGCGCTGCCCGTTCCTCCCCTAAACTCTTCTTTCTAGGGTCCAAAGCCTTATCATATTGGCTTTGGTCCCCAAGCTAGGGGTGGCTCTGTAGTTGATATTCTGCAGGTTCACGAATATGGAGAGTTCTCCACATATTCTTCCCATTTTCATTTCTTTTAGACTCGAGTACTTCCATGATATAACATTCCCCAATGGCACTTTGGTCTCCCTTGATCACCCCGACCTCATTTTCCATCGAAAATTTCATAGTTAGACACCATTGAGCTAAATCAATCATAAAATTCACCAAGGCGGGTCGCCTCAAGAAGGCATTGTAGGCGGAAATTTCATCTACGATCACAAAGGTTTGGATAAGAGTGACTCTTCGGTCACCTTTTCCAAGTTCTACGGGTAAGTCAATCATTCCGATAGGTTGTTTAGGTTCGACAGTGAATCCCTGAATCTTTGTTTGGTAGGCGGATACATCTTTTGTACTGATCTTCATCTGATCAAAGGTGCGTTTGAAAAGGATATTCATAGAACTATCACTGTCTATCAGTACTTATCGGACCATGGTGGGTCGGATTCCTATTGTCATGACCATGGGGTTGAGAGTGTGAACATCCATTCCTTCAGTGTCTCGATTCTGGAATACTATGACGTCGTTCAGGGTTCTTTGCTGCTTGGTAGGGTTCCATCTTCGATCGCAAAGCACGCATCTTTTGGATCATGCTTTAATAAGGTGGCATACCGCTACATTTCTTCCCAACTCTTATGCACGGGATGGGGCCCTCCAGATATCATTCCAATAATGAGCCTTTGGTCAGTCCGTCCGGGTCCCTCTTTGCTAGTTCCAGCTTGGTTCCCTTAGTTTCTAAGGGCTTGGATTGCTATAGGCTGGTCAAGATTTAGTGGTTTCCTCACATACTGTTGAAGCTTGTTTTCTCGAATCAACTCCTCAATCAAGTTCTTCAGGTGACGACACTCATTCATGTTGTAGGCATGTGCCTCATGGAAGCGGTAGTACTTTCCGGAATGCTTTTGCTGTTTAGTTGCTTCCTTTTTAGGCGGCTTCTTGTACTCTTTTATCCCCTGTGTCGCGAGATAGATGTTCTCTCGAGTATCATTGAGTGGGTTGTATTCTTCAGGCCACAAACCTTTGAGTCACTTGCTACTTTTGTTTCGCTTGTTGGAATTCTAGTTCTTCCTTTTCTCATTCCCATTTTTTCCTGCGTTCCCTTTAGTGGCCTAGAAAGTGTTCATATCTTGGTTTATCGCCATACCACTCTGCCCAACGTTGGTCAGTTGTAAGTTAGCAGATTTCATTTTTAATTCTTATGCCATTTCCAATCTTAAGTACCGGTTCACCTTCTGGTTGAAGTCCTTCCTTGTAGTGGGTTGTTTCATTTTAATCCATTTTCCCAATTTAGTTTCGAGGTGAATTGCACGGACTAAGGCCATGAAACCATATCCTCGTTCAAATCACCTACTTCAATTACCGTAGTGTTGCACCGATTCATGAAAGACTTTAGAGATTCGTTCCGTCCCAGGAATAGGCCGGACAAGGACATCGCATCTTTTGGCTGTGCCTGTGAAGTCTAAATTGATCAAAGAATCTTGTTGCTAGTTGATTGAAGGTGGAGATGGATCTTGGCAGAAGCCTGTGAACCACATGGAAGCGATTCCCTCCAGAAAAATTGGGAAACAACTACATCGAACGGCATCTGAAGCATTCACTCCATCCATGTACCAACTATACTTATATAAATGGGGTTTCAGGTCTATCGTTCTGTCATAAGACGGAAAGTTGGCATAATGAACTTTTGGGGTTTTGCTCATTCAGAATGTCATCACTGAAAGGAGTCGGACTTAGAGTGGATTCCCATTCATCATCCCAACTATCATTACTTTCATCCATTATTCGCTTGACCATGTCCGCGATATATGCCTCAGATGTCCGGTAATCTAGGGGTCGACTGTTAGTAACTACACCAAGTGTTTGGTTTTGTAAATGATCTTGTTGAGTGGGTTGAAGCCTAGGCACTCCTATCTTTGGGAAAGTCAACCCCTCAGGGTTCCATTGGCTTGTGGTTGGCCTGATGGAGGAAGTTTGGATCACCCTAGTGTCATTGAATGCATTGATATTTCCTTCAAACTTATCGTCATCAAGTCGCTCACCGTATTCTGAGTCGGACAGATCCATGACTATATCTTCCCATGAGGTTTTCGCTCCTAGATTCAAGTTTGTAGCTAGTTCCTCGCAATTGGTGGAGCATTTATGTTTCCTTCCATATTGATATCTATGGTTCCACCTATCACTCCTTTCTATGGCTGCTTCCCATTTCTCCTATTTAGGCCAGAAATGGAAGAATTTTCTTGTTCCATGGCGACCGCGGGCACTGTCATGGTTCTTGGAGCAGCATGTGATCGTAAGGTCAATAGGGAATTCAATGTGTCCATGAGAGTTCTTTGGCTGTTTTCCATCTTTGATTAATTTCATCAACAATTTTATTCAATTCACCTCTAGTGACAATTTCATGCTGAGTATAGGATTCTGGAACCTGACCTCTGGAATTAGCTCCTAAATGGAGATTCTTGAGGTTGTTGACTTCAATCTGCTGAGGATTTGTTTCTTCTCCAGCAGTAGCTCCTATGGATCTTTCGGAAGTAGTTCTCCTTCTTGCAGGTGCCATTTAATCTCGGTAGTAGATTTTCTGAGAAGAGATTGAGGATCTAATTCTGAACCTATCTGATCCAAAATAGATAGCTAGATCTAAGCCTGAGTTGGGTTCTCAGTGAAAGCACCAAAATGTTAATCCAAAAAATGGATCAACTCCCTGGATTGAGTGTGAAAGCACCAGCCCTGTTAATCAAGGAAAATATAATAGAAACAAGGAATAATAACTTATAGATAAAGTAAAGAAACAAAGGATTTTTATAGTGGTTCAGTTGTTAATGAAGCATATGTTCACTTTATAACTTTTGTTATTGACCGACTACAATTACAAGTTGAATCTAATTACAATTTGATAGGATCTTATAAGCTAGATCAAGTCGCTAAAGTTAGATTTCACTGGAGAATCACAGTGAACCCTTTAGATGACTGTTGTGTGGGAGGAGAAGAGTTAAGAATAGTTTCTATAGATTCTCCACAGCCAATCTAGAAGATCCTCCTTATGTTCCAGATGGGTGAGTGTTTATAGGGATTGGAGAGCTATCGGATCAAATTGCTTTGCTAGAAGACCACACTTGATGTGTTATCCCGCCTTTTAGCAAGGCCATGACACCAAGAAATTGACTGGGAATCATAGACAGTTCATCTCGGAAAACGGTATACACAGGTTCGCTATGGATACTGGTAAATTTTGCCCAAGTCTGGATCGAGCTACAATTAACATGACACGACAATCAAAGCTATGAAAGCCAACGTTACAAATTTCAAGGCAATCCGAGTTCATATGCTCAAGATATGATCGATGCAAGCCAAGAAAACCAACTCATTCGTATCCATCGATCCATCTCCTTCGCATCGGTTTCGTTCGAATCCATCTGGGGCAACGTTCTTCGTATCCATCCTCAATCGCATCCATCAACAGTGGCCTCCTTCGTATCCAACGAAATTGGACTCATTCGCATCCATGGAACACCATTTTGTATCCATCATACCTATCCCGCTTTGTATCCCTCGCATCCGCTCTATTTCGTATCCATCGCTTGAAGATATTTCGTATCACATCCACTTAAACACAAGTTTGTACTGATTATTGCCCAGTTTGTATCGATCGGTCAATGATCGATATGAAACATGCCACCAATATACGATACGAAACAACATTTAATGGGCATCGATACGAAACCGATCTTCAATCGATACGAAGAATTTAAGTTTATATCGATACGAATTGGAATGGAGACTATTGATACGAAGTGGTCATTATGCTATCGATACGAAGTGAGGTGCAGTCGAGCGATACGAACAAGGCCAAGCCGGGTCGATACGAAAGAGGCGCATCCATAGGAAAGACTCAATCGCTCGGGATGAAAAGCGGATCGATCCAAAAAGTTAGCGCCACGTCATCAGGCAACACGTGTCCAAAAGCGATGCGAATAGATCGATGTGAACCGAAGCGATGCGAACCCAGCAGCCTTCAACGAATCCAAACTTGCATCGATCATAACTCAAAATCTACAAGTCCAAATGCCACTAAACTTTCATAGGAGCTTGCATGCAACCTCAGGAATGTCCATGATCGATCTTGACTCGATTGGACTAAACCTAGATCGATGCAAATTTCATCTGTATCGATTACAGATCGAGCCCAAACAGCCAGGGATCGATCGCGTGGGCCCACCCACGTGGTGGAAGAGGTCTTCCGAGATCTGAGAGAGATATTTGCTGCCTATGCCTGTAAATAGCAGCCCAAGACCTATTAAAAAAGGACTTTTGGCTCTTCTACCTCTAGACTCTGCCGAAATCACCATTGTACTTGAATTTTACTGTTGTAACTCATTGTAAAAGCAAGAAAAATCAATAAAAGTCAGCCATTTCATAATGGACGTAGGCCATACGCCGAACCACTCTAAATTTGTGTGTTTCTGCGTTTTTCTAGTTTATTATTGGTGTGTTTGTTAGATCTTCCTCTTTTTTCCATTTATATTCTTCATTTTATCTCTTCAAATACACCCGAAGAGTGTTGTGTCCAATTTTGGTACAAACACTTTGGTGCTTTCACTGAGAAAACCCAGATTTTCTCCTGCTCATTGGATCTACTACCGATATTGGATTGTGAAAATCTAAAGAGAAGATCCAGATTTCAAGTCTAAAGTTCTTCCATCCTATTCAGATTTGCACCAAGTGTAGGAAAGAGTTTCGCTATCCATCATGGTTAACACTAGGACTACTTCAACAGCTGCAGATCCAGAAGGATGAGACAGACAAAACCCCGCGCAACTTCCTCCTACCGATCAGAATGCTGCCGGACCTTCAGATCCGCAAGGCGCTGTCACTAAGGAAGAATTCCAACTGTTAATGCAAGAGCTGATGCAGAGTCATCAACAGCTTACTCAGCAACTCCGTGCCAACGCAGAATTGACCAATCAACTAAACCATCAAAGACGAAGAAGATCCAGAAGGGATCAGGCTTCCTATTCATCCACTGAAAGTTCAGCCTCTTCTGACTTTAATCATAGATCCACGCGCCCACGGTTGGATGGAAGTTACACATAGGCTACTGGCGCACCTTGAGTCTTGGGAAACCGAGGGTTGGCCCGACAACTAGCCATCAGACTGGATCCTCCTCCCGAGGAGTTATTGTTCCCTATCATACTACTGACGATCGCGCTACCACCGCTACCACTGAATTGGGAGTTGATGCTCGAAACCGAACGGATACGACCCACCACTAATGCAATCATACTCCTGATCCTTATGTCCCTGAAGACATAGAACCAAGGAGGCGAGACATGGACCGTCGACCGCGACCGACCCCTCCTCGCATTGTTGAACCCGACCACACCTTGGCTCAGCATGCCCAGAATGTCCAGATGCTGGATATCCCAACAATGATCCGTCAAATAATCCACGAAAGTCAGGGCCTTACTAACGACGACTGGGGAATATCCCGGAGTCATACCCCTTTCAATGATGATATACTCTATGCTGAACCACCTCGACGATTCAGGATGCCAACTCTGCCCGTTTATGAAGGGAGCTTTGATCCTAATCAACATATCTTAAAGTACGAATGGTTAATGAACACCGCATGGGATGATGATGCAGTCAAGTGTCCAAGTTTCCCGATTTCCCTAGATGGCATAGAAACTATGTGGTTTACCCGATTACCACCTCGGTTTATCTCGTGTTTTGCCCAGTTGGCCACAAAGTTTGTTGAACAGTTCTACATGCATGTCACAAGGACGAAAGATGTTAATACCTTGTCTAGTGTCACTCTAGCTCCTGGAGAGGCACTTAGACGTTATTTAGAGAGATTTCATGCTACATGCACTGTGATTAGTAATCCCAATGATAACTCGATTCTGATGGCATTAACTAAGGGGATCGATCCCGATTTCGAATTCGGCGGCTGGTTGGCCGGAAATCCCCCTGCGTCATTGGACTGTTTCTATTCCAAGGTATCCCAGTTCTTGAGAAGGGAGGATGCAAAAAAGTGTAGGAAAAAGGATGATGCAGGGCCTAGTGTGGAAGGAATCCAAAGCAATGTTGCTGTTAAACAAACCGGAGAGAGTTCCGGAAAGGTGCAATTGAACATACAGAATAAACAGAATCAACAGAAAGGCAATGGAGATCAAAATAGAAAACAGGATCAGAATCGTGGGCCACAATGCAGGGCTCCTATGTTCGACAGTTATACCCTTTCGAATACATCGCTAGAGAATGTGTACTTGCAGACATGTTCTCTAGTTCAAATTCATCTACTGATTCAGCTTGGTGTTCTGCCTTTTCATCTTCCACCAAGCGGCCCCAAGCATTATACAAATGTGATGGATAGTTATCGAGCCAGGTTAGGTTTCGGTGCTTCAAAACTTTAGCGTTGTATGTAATAAGAAGATATTCGATGTTAGTCTCTAACCTGGCCTCCGCCGCTTTTACTTCATTCTCAACCCTGGCGTCGGCTTCCTGAATTTTGAGCATTGCCGCGTCCTTTTCATCCCTAAACAACACGGCATGTTCACACGCTTCCTGGACTGCTTTGTTTGCATCGCCTTTCTCTTTAACGATTTTAGGGAATTTGGCCTTATGCTCCTCAAGCTTCTTCAGCGCAGCATCCCTTTCAGCCATAACAGTGGTGTTTCGATGACCTATCTCCTCGACCAGGGCAAAATGCGTCTGCCGCATCCTTTCTATAGACTGATTTTCCTCATCGGCTTTTTGGTTGGCCTCTATTTCCGATTTCCTAGAAGATTCAGCCTCATTGTTAAGCACTTGTATTATGTGGTCCTTTTGAGCGAGATCAGCTTCTAATTTTTCAATTACTTTTGCCTGCTCAAAGGCCACCGCTGATGCTTTATCCGTGGTCTTCATCCACTCCCTATATTGGTTGTAAACATCATGGATGTAATCATGCATAGATTATTCCGCCTCAACTGGAATTCTCTTCAAATGCGAAGGAAAGATGAAGTCGTCAAAACAAATGTTTGGAAAGTCTTTTTTCAACTGGGAGATCCTGATCGCTCCTTCCCCGGTAGGCTCGATGACAGCTTGCTTAGTGATAATTGGAGTTTCAGCCTCGGTCCTACGGCGCTGTGAATTGGACCTTGGAACTTAAGAATACGGTTTTTGGCGTGGAGGCTCCAAGGGTTGTTTCCCATGACCGGAGGGTTGTGTTGGAGCTCGAGGAGGTGGAGAGCATGATCGGGATCGATGTCTATATTCTTTATCTCTATCCCTCTCCCTTTCATAACGCTTCTGGCTAGAATAACTGCGATCGCGGTCTCTACTCCTACGGGACTCATAATATGAACTGGATGACTGGCGTGCCGAGCGAAGGCTTCCTAGCATTGATTCTCGCCTAGTCATCGTATTTGTAAAATAAAAGGAGAAGCCGAGTTAATAATCTCTAGAAATGAATAACTTATGATTGGAAATCGTGTAGTGCCGTGAAGTGTATATACGCATGTGCTAAACCCCCCGACCAACCGGTTGTGTCAGCCATACTCATAGGAAGTGACTCGCTTAAATCTAAAGCGCTATAAAGCCCTTCCGATCCGGTGTCTTATTGGAGCGACACATAGTCCAGAATTGGAATGTCAGCGAGTCCCTCGAAAGGATTTTCCATTTGTGAGGGAGGAGCCTCCGAAATAATAACATCGGTGGCTGGCAGAGACATGACCACAGATTTCCACCTTAAAGACTTATGAAGTTTGTGAGCAACTGCCTTGCATTTCCTCCTTCCCTCTAAATCCCGAGAACTGTTTGGGGCCTCGGCTATGGGCTCGTCTTCGGTGGGTATATCCCCATCATCGCCCTCCTAAACAATAACAATCCCGAGCGCTTTACGCTTCACCCATCTTACTAGGGCTGTCCTAAGTGATCCCTCAAGCCTTATGCTCTGGTTTTGATCAATTAGCCCTACAATCCTCAAATTTTTATCTGTCAGCACCGAGTCGATCTCTCTCATTTCACTAGACACCTCTTGTAGGATCCGCACTATTTCTTTAAATTGGGCACCTTCGGGTCGTTGAATTACAGCTGTAGAGAAAAGGAAATATTAGATTCAATGTCGATTACAACTATCTTGTAAGCCACTGGAGAAATTGCAACACTTACTTCTGACTAACCACCGTTTGACTAACCACCGTCTAGCAAACCTTGGGGGCACTGAACGTAGAACCACTCCGTCTTGAAGTAGCTAAGCTTGGTCCAAGATCCAGTAACCACTTGGAAATTCCTGACTGCCTCTAGGAATGTGAATGATGGATTATCTCCCTGACACTTGACATTGAACAAAAATCTGACACTTTCGGAGTCAGGGGTCGAAAGAGATGCTCCATAAAAATAATCAATAGACTTTTTAACAATGCATATCTGTTTGGATGTAACTATGACAGAGCAATTCTAAAGAAAGCTAACACCTCTCGAATATATTGGTTAAATGGAGGAAGCGTTCCAACTGTGCATGAATGCCTGTTAAAAGCAGTGAACCCTTCTGGGGGAATATGTGGCCTATCATTCGGTCCTGGTAGCAGAACGTCATCTAATGATAGACCGTGTCTTAAGCAGATTCTCACCAACATATCTTCAGAGACATTGGATGGTACAGAATCTTGGGGACTCGTAATAAAGACTGCTCCTAGCAGCTCATTTGGAGCTGGGATTATGACTTCGGCCGCGATGGCCGGAATCTCTATTATCGGAAGAGATGAGCTTTGAACCTCCTACTGCTGTGAACTCTCGGGTTCCATAACTAATCAACTCAGTAAAAGCCATCATTAGATGATGATAAGCCCGTGTGTTCCCCAGTGTGAAGTGTGTGAATGCATTGTACAGTGTAGTGCTATGTAATACTTAAGAAATTCTACAGAATTTGAGAAATGTTCGAATGATAAGACTTCGAGGTTCGACCGGAGTGACCGTCATCACTGACCATCACAACCGTACCATTCAGACTTAGGAGATCGATCTAAGTTAAAGTTCGTACAAATTGGTCAGGTTATTGTTCCATCGACGAGCTTCGGAGGGCAGTTACATATGCAATGAAATGGTTCAGTCCAACAATGCAAGGCAAAAGCTCGTCGGAGTCAAATGTTCAAGTATGCATGAAATTCGCATCCATCAAAGTCCTAACTTGGATTGTTCCTCGCTAAGGCCTTAACTTCATATCGATCAAATAATCTCCATTTTGTATCGGTATGAAGCTTTCACTTCGTATCGATTAAAATCCGTTGGCTTCATATCGATCAAGTCATATTGACTTCACATCAATCGAGTTACAATGAAGTTCGTATTGGTCAGAAATTACCAGCTTTGTATCGATCCCAAACCATGAAATTCGTTTCAATCACCTATTACGGGTTTTGGTATCCGTTGGAGGCTATTCGATTTCATATCGATCGTCTCTGATCGATACGAACTACTATCACCCCGGATCGACACGAAGTTCGTTATTTCATCGGGTGATTACTCACCAACAAAAATCTCATGCCCAGAGTCGATACAAAGCCAAGCCATCTCTTCCCTTTCATCGATATGAAGTTAAAGCTATGCATCCCTTCTCACTTCATCTTCTCCAAACGGCCTAAACGACATTACCGCTCCATCAACCTCACTCCAACCCAATTCCAACATCGATGATGCTGAAATCGACCACGGCCTTGGATGGAATGGCGTCAAGTTTCAAGTCTCATCATTTTTAGATGGTTAATTACCTAGTTCGAATGGATTGAGTTAAGGGTTAAACACTGAATGTTTTGGAGGCGAAGACTTCTACAGTTCTTTTTGTTTTCTCGAGTTTTCAATCGATACGAAGGAAATGTGAAAGTGATGGCAAGTAGAAAATTCGGCTAAGTCCAAAATGCATTTATACAAACTCATGACCAGGCAAGAAACGATTCGCCTCCCAGTAACCAAAACCGATTGGAGCGGTCGCAAGTTCCATCGATACGAAGAAGCTTATTCATATACATCAATCCAGAATGTTATGAAGCGTAGCTGTTCATGTCCATCTACTATCGATCTCATATGTCCCGTCGATACCAAAAATCTTTTCAAAATTACACATCGATCATTCCGTCTCATCGATAAGAAATTCCAACTTCATATCCATCACTTTGATGACTACAAGAACTAGTATCCATCGATACGAATCGTCTCCAAAACCACCTGTTTCGTATCGATAACCATCGATATGAAAAATATACCCCAACTTCACAATTCGATCCAGAAGAGGATCGATATGAAGAAAAGGCTTAAA
This sequence comes from Allium fistulosum, assembly GCA_030737815.1. Classification (NCBI taxonomy): domain Eukaryota; kingdom Viridiplantae; phylum Streptophyta; class Magnoliopsida; order Asparagales; family Amaryllidaceae; genus Allium; species Allium fistulosum. The sequence goes on from CM060906.1 coordinate 839,690,902, forward strand.
ACAACCATCAAGCGTTGTTACAACTCGAATTTCACATTGATTCAGGAGAGGATCGACACGAAATTCAATACGAAGAAAATACTGACAACGACTCATGAACGTACGAACGTTAACGAGAGTCAGGTTAACATACATGCATGTATGTCGGACTAATATTCAATTTTCAAAATTCACATAAGTTGAATGCTCACCTGGTGACAATTACAACAACGGACAACAGTATGCTATCATTCAATACTCAGTTACAACAATGCACAGTACAACAATTGGCACTTAACAATTCATTATTTATATTACTGAAGATCAACCAAAGGTTACATCTTTCGACGAGAAGACAACAACTGTTCAAACAAGTCAGATAAACATGTTCAGAATGAAGATTGCAGCTTTTCAAAGCACGTCATGTTCTCACAAGACGTACTTTGGGGGGCAAATGTTATCCCGCCTTTTGGCAAGGCCGTGACACCAAGAAATTGATTGGGAATCAAAGACAGTTCATCCCGGAAAACAGTATACACAGGTTCACTATAGATACTGGTAAATTTTTCCCGCATCCCGATCGAGCTACAATTAACATGACACGACAATCAAAGCTATGAAAGCCAATCTTACAAATTTCAAGTCAATCCGAGTTCATATGCTCAAGATATGATCGATGCAAACCAAGAAAACCAACTCATTCATATCCATCGATCCATCTCCTTCGCATCGGTTTCGTTCGAATCCATCCAAGGCAACGTTCTTCATATCCATCCTCAATCGCATCCATCAACAGCGACCTCCTTCGTATCCATCGGAATTGGAATCATTCGCATCCATGGAACACCATTTCGTATCCATCATACTTATCCCACTTCATATCCCTCGCATTCGCTCTGTTTCGTATCCATCGCTTGAAGAGATTTCGTATCGCATCCACTTACACACAAGTTCGTACTGATTATTGCCCAGTTCGTATCGATCGGTCAATGATCGATACGAAACATGCCACCAATATACGATACGAAACAACATTTAATGGGCATCGATATGAAATCGGTCTTCAATCGATACGAATAATTGAAGTTTATATCGATACGAATTGGAATGGAGACTATCGATACGAAGTGGTCACTATGCTATCGATAGGAAGTGAGGTGTAGCTAAGCGATACAAACAAGGCCAAGCCGGGTCGATATGAACGAGGCGCATCCATAGGAAAGACTCAATTGCTCGGGATGAAAAGTGGATTGATCTAAAAAGTTAGCGCCACGTCATCAGGCATCACGTGTCCAGAAGCGATGCGAACAGATCGATGCGAACCGAAGCGATGCGAACCCAGCAGCCTACAACAAATCCAAACTTGCATCGATCATAACTCAAAATCTACAAGTCCAAATGCCACCAAATTTTCACAGGAGCTTGCGTTCAACCATAGGAATGTCCATGATCGATCTTGACTCGATTGGACTAAATATTGATCGATACGAATTTCATTCGTATCGCTCACAGATCGAGTCCAAACAGCAAGGGATCGATCGCGTGGGCCCACCCACATGGAAGAAGAGGTCTTCCGAGATCTAAGCGGGATATTTGCTGCCTACGCCTATAAATAGCAGCCCAGGACCTACTGAAAAAGGACTTTTGGCACTTCTACGTCCAAACTCTACCGAAATCACCATTGTACTCGAATTTTACTGTTGTAACTCGTTGTAAACAACTTGCAAAATCAATAAAAGTCAGCCATTTCATAGTGGACGTAGGCCATACGCCGAACCACTCTAAATCTGTGTGTTCCTGTGCGTTTTTCTTGTTAATTATTGGTGTGTTTGTTAGATCTTCCTATTTTTTCCATTTATATTCTTCATTTTATCTCTTCAAACACACCCGAAGAGTGTTGTGCCCAATGTTGGTACAAACATGATGGTATGAAGACGCTCAAGAAATTCATGATAACCCGACCCTGTATGATGGATCGCTACCGATCCATGGAGTTAGAGTGTTTTTAGCTCATTTCAATTAGATCATGTTCCCTTCTTTGTGTAGATGCTCTCCATGTAATTTCATGACTTGATGCTTTGTTTTAAAGATGATTCATGTGCTAGTTGAATTGAATTGTTGCTGGAATCAGATGAATGCTTACTTCTCAGTCTAGCTAGCTTGGAACATTGTGAAACTTAGCAAGTGTGCCTAGAAAAGGTAATGCTTCATAATGCAAGAAGAATGGACAACCCATGAGCAACGCTTATGGGTTGTTAGCGATCCATGCACGATGGATCGTTAGCGATCCATCGCCTTATGCAATATTTGCCTTTTCTTCTTGTGTCTTTCTTCAGATCCTTCTGGTTGGTTCTCGAGTTGTTTCGACTTGACGTAGGTATTTTGACTTCCTTTGAATTTTATTCGGTTAAAAGCCTAAATAACAATTTATTTTATCAGAATATTTAACAAGTTTAAAATTTGTTCTAACTTACTATTTTTTTCTAATTATAAGTTACAAAAACTTGTTTTACCAAAACAAAACTCCAATAGCAAATCACTACGGCAGCCATTCGTCACTTAGAAACTCGAAAATGAATACTGATAATGCTACAGTCATCACTCGAATTATTTCCTAGTGACTAAAGCGAGTTCAGTGCTTTCTATTTCTTTTAAATTCCATTCTAAAATATTTCCATTAAAAAATATTTTCAAAATAATAGTATTATTATTTTCCAAAACTTTGAAAATATTTCCAAAATCTTCGAGAATTAAATTCTCCAATCTTAGTTTAAATCCATTTTTTATTTTTAAGCCATATTTATAAATATACTTGTACACTTTCACACTTTTTTATATAAGATCATTTCACAAATTTTGATTATTATAATTACAATCAACTTTATAATTCACATTTATAAATTGGCTTTCTATTATAACTCATTTTACAATTGCTTATCTTTTTTTAGATTATAATAAACAACTTTATTAAACTTAAGTTTTTAATAAATGAATATTATCATTCACAAACAACCAAACAATCCATATATGACTATAATAATTTCTGAAAAACATTCTTTATGTATAAAATATAATCAAGGTTAAATTATTTTATTTACCCAATTTCAAAACAATACTATGTCATTTTACCTTGTTTAAGAGTTTCATTTTGTACCGACCAGAATTCATAAATCACTCAACCGATAAGTCAACACAATATAAAATATTTTTATATCACTAACAAATAAGCGCTCGTATTTATAATACCTCAAACTCATTCTGAGTGGTATTGACCCTATCTATAATGAGTACCCCAACAAAACCTAGGTGTTCGCACAACCTAAGCTCTGATACCAACTATAATGACTCGCAAATCCGCACAATTCAAGCTGACAATAAACCACACATGTCCAACCCTAATTGAATGGAAATACAGATAGTTATGGGAAAGAAAGAAGAAGAGAAGAGATAGAGAAAAAGAAACTAAAACAATAAAGAATCTCACAATCGCAGCGGAACAACATAAAATATAGACCAATGATCTTTAAAAAAAGAGAAACTATAATTTACATACATCGAATCAAAGTACACAAATAACAAATCATCAGCCTGGACAGTTATAACTACTTATCCTCACAAATGCCGATAATTTCAACAACAATGCAGTGGAAAATAAACATATACGTGAATACAACCTGAAGGCCTCTAGCTCATCTGTTGAAGCTCCAAAGCATCCAAATCTAAATCTATAAATATGCTTGGTCTGACCCGAGCATTGAAAGGAAATAACGTCCGAATCAGTCTGGTAAACCAGCATGAGAAAACACATCTCAATTGAATATTTAAAGTCATAAAAAACTTTTCTTTTTCAAAACAAAAGGTATCTCGTAAGACCACGCCACACACAAACACATATGAGTTTTTACTTTACGATAACCAAAACATTTCATATCAAATTCTGTTATATTATACTAGTGTCCTGTATACAAATAATATTAATCATAGCCGAAATTGTTACATTGATTAAATTCCAGCATACTAGCTGCAAAGTAAGTTCTACAAAAAAATGACAGGCACATATTGGAGAATGGATTCCATACACTGGCAAGGTAAGGGACTACCTTCCGTTTAGTACATATCAAGAAGAATGTACCGAGGATCAACATCTTGTAAACCTGTGCGAATCAGAACCAGTCTACCCGCAGACCCATTTGGTGGCGGATAGGACCAAATATGACATCACCCCAGTCGTAACCAACCTATTTGTGGCCACAACATACACAACATACTCGACATATAGAGAGTAATCTAGAAGGGGGATGACCATACCCTTATGGGAGTGAACCACATAGCCCGGAACCAACCCTATTTTAACCATTTCCATTTGATAAGGCCAGAGAGGTAACGTATTACCTTTTACATACAAACCAACCCTATTTTAACCATTTCCATTTGATGAGGCCAGAGAGGTAACGTATTACCTTTTACATAACAAACTTTCCACTTTGAATGCCACATTTCCATTCCACAGCCACATAACTGATTTCTACGAATGTATAATCCTGAGCTCGTATGTCTCAGGAATGGATGTTAAGATAAGAGAAGTTGCCTTCTTCGCTACCAAACAGATGATACATTTATAGAGATCAATCAATGTGATCTAGAAATGCAACATCCGACATTCGTCCATATAAGTTGTCTAGGAACAGGACAAACCGAAGGTACCCTCCTACTACATCCTGTTAGGAATCATCCCAAGGACTAGTAGCGAGAAGTCCTTGCATGTCGAAGATTTTCAAAACGAAATACTACTGCCACCATATATATATATATATGCATATATATGCATCGCGGGTCTAGTGGCAAGTAGCCCTACATCATGAAGATTCCATCTGCAAAAATCATCATCATAATGCCGCACTTTCGAATGCATACATTGATCTGAAGTGATTTTCGGATAAATTCGATCTCGGTCTCTCCAGACCAACAACGATAAGAGGCCCTCAACCTTATACGAAAACCAAGTCTTGCAGACTTATCACGTTTCCAACTCTCAACTTGCTATTCTTCGGCCAAGAAGGAAGCTCAATAAATTGGAGTACCGTAGTCACTCCACCCTACTTGAATCATTATTCTTAACACCAAACGATAATCAAGCCCACTTGGTCGGCTTCATGCTAAGTGCATGAATAATCAGTTCCCACATCAAGTCAAGGAACAAAAATTGGCCAAATTTGATAGCCGGTTATTTAACTATCAAAGAACAAATAAAATCAAGCTCATAAGCAGTCACTAGGCCCATTTAATTAATCTTTTATTAATTACATCACTTTCCAAATGTTAACTTCAAATTAACTTTTAAAAGATATATTCTCAAAACCAATTTAATCTTTCAATATTGGAAAATATTTCCATATACTTATATCAACAGTATACGTATATTTAATAACACCACCATTTTGGAGACACGCTAAAATAATTTTATATAATCGTACAACTTTCGAGTTTATACGCCTCGGAATGGGTGTTAAGTATAGGAAGCAATGCTTCCTATACCAACAAGCCTTTGGTACGAACATAAGAGCGAGTTCGTGTATTTCACAATAGAAGGTCAAAACAGAATTTATTGGGTCAAAACGAATGTTGCATAAAACATCGTTACGACAACCCAAAAACTCTAGTATAGGGACTCGCCCAGTTATATTTATCATTAACCTTCGATGTCGAACTTTAACTATTTATTAGTTAACAATGAAGCCATTCAAGTTAGGGTATCATTACCTCCCAAACCTTGATTGAACACCATTCTTAACTTCTAATTAGATAGAAGTTACACGCCTCGAATATTAACATCAAGTATAGGATATATAAACCCCATATACTATATAAAACATTTCCTTTTGGAAATCATTTACTATAACAACAGTGTTACAGTCCATGCCTACTTTACTTTCCTTGAAAATGTTTATTACAACAATAAATATTGAAATCCATGTTTTTGTCACTTAACAAATTTTAAATCACTTTTAAAAACCATTTAAACTCCATTTGGAAATATCACTTTCAAAATATTCCTTTAAAAGATAAACCACTTTTAAAACGATTAACTCCATATTTAATTCTCAACATAAATCATTTCTATATTTATAAAACTATGTTTATAATTCTCCTTTTTATTTTATAAAACTTCTTTTTATAAAATCTCTTTATTTATAAAATTCTATTTATAAATTCATTTTTTATAAATCTATTTTATTTAAAAAATCCCATTTATAAATCCATTTACAAAATATCGATTACAAATCCATTTTATATATATTTATAAATTTCGTTTATATATCTAATTCTTTATTTACAATATATCACTTTTATAAATTCTTTTTTAAAACCATTCAAAAATCTCTATTTAAAGTATTTCTCAAGACAATAATTTTATAACATCGAAAATCATATATTTTTATTTATTTAAAATAAATTCATTTCTTTTAATAATTCGATAATAATTATTAAAAACATATAAAATTCCAAAATCATTTCAATTCAAAATCGTTATTTTATAGTATTTTAAAATACTAAAAGTTAGGCCTAGTGCTACTATAACATTAAATAGGGGAAATCATCCATGTCATCAAATATGGCATCCAACACATCATATATTACACTATATGAAAGGTAAAGCCAACATGGTAAGGAATCTAATTGGATCCCTCCAATCTATCCCCTCTACATCACAAATCACCTGTTATATATATAAATATGTCTAAATAAAAATCAGCAGTGGTGAGGAATCCTGTTGGATCCCTCCAATCTATTCTCCTGCATCACATATAGTATATAATTAAATAATATAAATCAATTGTTTCAAGGTGGGATCGTATACAAATGGTCATCCACTCTTATACGGGAATGTAATAGGGTCTCATCCGCTCCAATGGCGAGAATATATCCAAAACAACTGATAAACAATAAATCATGCAAACAAGCAACAAATAGCAACAATAAAAATATCCACACTTATATAAAATATAGGGACCGTTTGGCTAAAGTCCCTATTAAGTTTCAAAACACACCAAACATCCTTGCCAAAAAAGTATGTAAATTAGGTCCCTATAATTAAGTTACTGAATAATTGCATACATTTATGCAATTATTCAATGAACAATTGCATATATTTATGCTATTATATCCAAAAATTGCAGACATTTCTGCAATTATTCACTGAAAAATTGCGGAAATTTTCACAATCACTGAATAATTGCATAAATGTATGCAATTATTCAGTCAATAATTCTAGACCTAATTACCAATCTTTTTTTGGGGAGGTGTTTTCGTGTATTAAGTTTGATTTTAAGGACCTGAGCCTAATATTCACTAAAATATAAGTGGGCCAGAGAGGGAGTTTAATTCACCGAAATCCCAGTAATCGCTGAAGCATTCCAGTTTGGATTAAAATTGAACAGGCATTCAATTTTAGCCCAAATTACTACTAGCTCCAAATCCATCTAATGCAACTCTATATCGTAGTATTCGCTAATACGATTGCAACGCAACTCATCGCATTCAAATCCGACCTCGTTTGAAAGAGCTATTGATTATACAATATTCAAAAATTAAATAATATAATTATTTTAATTTAATTACAATCAATTACATTAATTACCATAATTAACTACCCTAGTCCCTCCGATTAGCATCATTTCTAGGCCGCGCATAAATAAAAACCCACACACGGGACTTCGCCAAGCTGTTCACCACTGTTCGTCCATCGACCTCCATCGCGTCACATCGAAATGGAGCCCCCAGCCTTCTAGCTCCAATTGCCACCATTGCCGACCCCCTGACCACCTTTATCACCGATAAAACCACCCAAAACTACTTCGGCATCGGAGAGCCCTAGCCATCATCATGCTTCACCGATGATGATCAAGACCGTTGAATAGCTTCGTATAATCGAGTTCTACATTTCATTAGTTGAGGTCGGGGCCTAAAAGTGGATGGAGTAGCGCCTTTGATTATGGATCGGTGGATGTTGAGGAGCTAAAAATGGTGGCTGGACTTTCTTTTTAGGGTTTTAGAAAAAGTGAGTATGTTAGGTCCTTTTATAGAAATTTTTCGAAACACTATTAACACGTTAAATTTCAAAACTCCAATCGAGATGTGTCGCTTGGCGTTCTATATATAATACCCCTATCTGAACACAATAGAACTATTATCGGGATTCAATTCCATCATATACAGAAGTTAGCTTTTCAAAATCAAATTATATTAATTTAAATTCCTTTAATTAAAGTCTACGCGTTTCGAGCTCGCACGACCAAACTATACTTCCGAACTCCACGAAATTCGATGGCATACAATAACTCATAATTACGGATAATGGAAATGGTTTTGTCCAAATCCGAGACAATATCCCGGAAGGCTATTTTCACACGTTAATTAAAACGAATTATTATTAAAACTAGTTTATTCACTTTTAATTCAAATTCAAAAGTTTACTATCTTATTCTTATTTAAATAGAATTTAAATCAACTTTCGAAATCATTTTTATTCATATAAAATTCAGATTTAATTATTTAAACAATTCCAATTATTCAAATAACCCTTATATTTGAAATCTAATCTATTTAACCCATAAAATTAACTTTTCAGTATTTAAAATAAATTAAATATTTCAAATTCAAATGACTGTAATTCTGGATTGTTACATACTTCCCCCCTTAAAAGAATTTCATCTGCGAAATCTAAGGTAAGAAAAAAATGCTAAAATCCCAGTAACTTTTAAAAACCAATTAGCTGAAATGGGTTATAAAATTTTTCAAGTCTTAAAAATTCATTCATATATTCCGACCAATACCATTCAAAGTTATAACAATAATAAAATTATAGTTATCACTTTTTTTTTCAAAATTTCTCAAAATTTTTCGAACTCTTTAATTTACATGAAATTTCGGCAGCGTCTCCTTTACGCGGTTCGATCGAAAAAACTTACAATATATATATATATATATACATACATACATATATACATACATACATATATAATCATATAATATACATCTCGTATCAAGGATGAGGCATTCCATAGGAAAAAATATAAAAATAAGATGTGTAATCCAAGATGTGCATCTTTTATTAGTATTAGCAAGCATATACAATCAATATATAATGCGAAAGCGAGCTCAAAATGTGAAGCATACACCATCCGTACCTACTAAACACTCAACAACTAATGAGAACAAGTATATGGAAGATAAAATCATTATATAACATATACTAATATAAAAACCATATGCAACACTAGTAAACAAAGTTAACTAAGCATAGCATACAATCATACCAAATTCTTTTTTTTCATATTCATTTATTTATATTCATTTTTTATTCACATTCATTCCATTTACATTCATTTAATTCATATTCATTTAATTCATATTTAATCAATTTAATATATTTCTTTTAATACTAATATCATTTATAAGCCATTCCATAAAATTTTACTTAAGTTCATATACATTTTATATAAACAACTTATGTTTATTATCCCTTCAATAATTAAATTCATATTCAATTCTAGCAAACAACATTCCAAACCATTTTCATTTTACCATTCATTTCATTAATTCACTTCGTTTTACTCATTCCATTAATTCATTACAAATCAAATTCAATTTCATTAACTTTACTTAAGTTTCTATTTAATCTCAATTTCATATTTTTGTTTGCTTAACCAAAATGTTCAGCCAATTTAAAATTTGGTTTTTCTTTCCATTTTCTCAGATTCTATAAGTTATACAGACTTATCTACTTAAAATTCCATAAATCTTTACTCAAGTTCATTTAGATTCTATAATTACAACTTATGGTATATAATCATTTTACAAATTATGTTTAAATTCATTTTAAACTCTTCTATATCTAAGAGTATATAAATTTCCAATTAGTTTATTTTATCATAATATTTAACAAGTTTAAATTTGTTTTAACTTACTATTTTTTCTAATTATAAGTTACAAAAACTTGTTTTACCAAAACAAAACTCCAATAGCAAATCACTACGGTGCCATTCGTTACGTAGAAACTCGAAAATGAATACTGATGATGCTGCAGTCAACATTTGAATTATTTCTCTACGATTAAAGCGAGTTCGGTGCTTTCTATTTCTTTTAAATTCCATTTTAATATATTTCCATTCAAAAATAATTTCCAAATAATATTATTATTATTTTTCAAAATTTGAAAACATTTCCAAAATCTCCAGGATTTAAACTCTCCAATTCTTAGTTTAAATCCATTTTTTTGTTTATAAGCCATATTTATAATATATTTATACACTTTCGCTCTTTTTTTTATATAAGATCATTTCACAAATGTTGATCATTTTACTGACAATCAATACTTTATAATTCACATTTATAAATTCACTTTCTATTATAACTCATTTTACAATTGCTTATCTTTCTTTAGATTATAATTAATAACTTTATTAAACTTAAGTTGTTAATAAATGAATATTATCATTCATAAACAACCAAATAATCCATATATGATTATAATAATTTCTAAAAACTATTCTTTTATACATAAAATATAATCAAGGTAAAATTATTTCAGTTACCTAATTTCAAAACAATATCATGTCGTTTTACCTTGTTTAAGAGTTTAGAAACACCTATCGATACAGTCGTACATTCTATACTGACTAGAATTCATAAATCACTCAACCGATAAGTCAACACAATATAAAAAAATTTATATCACTAACAAATATGCGCTCATATCTATAATACACTCAAACTCATTCTTGGATGGTACTGACCTTATCTAAATGAGTAGCCCAACAAAGCCTAGGTGTTCGCACAACCTAAGCTTTGATACCAACTGTAACAACCCGAAAATCCGCTCAATTCAAGCTAATAATAAACCATAGATGTCCAACCCAAATTGAACGAAAAGACATATAGTTATGGGAAAGAAAGAAGGAGAGAAGAGAAGAAGAAGAGAAAAGGAAACTAAAACAACATAGCATCTCACAATCGCAGCGGAAAAAGATATAATATAAACCAATGATCCTTACAAAAGAGAAACTATAATATACATACATCAAATCAGAGTACACGAATAACAAATCATCAGCCTGGACAGTTATAACAACCTGTCCTCACAAATGCAGATAATTTAATAACAATGCAGCGAAAAATAAACAAATACGTGAATATGACCTAAATCAAAACCCATGCACGGAACTTCGCCGAGCTGTTCACCGATTAGCATCGTTTCCAGGTCGTGCCCAAATCAAAACCCACGCATGGAGCTTCACCGAGCTATTCACCACCGTTTTTCCACCAACCTCTATCACGTAACATCGAAATTGAGCGCCGACCTTCCAATTTCGATTGCCACCATCGCCGACCCCTCTGACCGCCACCGTCACCGATAAAACCACCCATAAAAACCATGTTAACAATCCCTCCAATTAGCGTCGTTTCCAGGTCGAGCCCAAATCAAAACCCAGGCACAGAACTTCTTTGAGCTATGCACCATCGTTCGTCCACCAACCTCCATCGCGTCACATCGAAATTGAGTCCCTGACCTTCCAGCTCCGATTGCCACCATCATCGACCTCTCTGACCACCTCCATCACTGATAAAAACACCCATAACTACTGTGACATCGGAGAGCCTAAGCCGTGACCATGCTTCACCAATGTGATCATAACTGTTGAATAGGTTTGTATATGAGTTCTAAATTTCATTAGTTGAGGTCGGAGCCTACAAGTGGATGTAGTGGTGCCTTTGATTGTGGATTGTTGAATGTAGAGGAGCTGAAAATGGCGACTGAACTTTCTTTTTAGGGTTTTAGAAAAAGTGAGGATGTTAGGTCTTTTATAGAAATTTTTAAAACACTATTCATGCGTTGAATTTCCGAACTCCAATTGAGGTGTGCCGCATGGTGTTCTATATGTAATACCCCTATTCTGAACACAATGGAACTATTATCAGGACTCAATTCCATCATATACAAAAGTTATCTTTTCAAAATCAAATTATATTAATTTAAATTCCTTTAATTGAATTCTAAGTGTGTCGAGCTCGTACGACCAAACAATACGTCTGAAGACCACGAAATTGTACGACATATAATAATTCACAATTACGGATCTAATGGAACTTGTTTTGTCCAAATCCGAGACGTTGTCCCGGAAGGCTATTTTCAGACATTAATTAAAATGAATTATTATTTAAATTAGTTTATTCACTATTAATTCAAATTCAAAAGTTTAATTTTTCATTATTATTTAAGTAGAATTTAAATCAACTTTCAAAATCATTTTTATTCATATTAAATTGAAGATTCAATTATTTAAACAATTCCAATCATTCAAATAACCCTTATATTTGAAATCTAATCTATTTAACTTTTCAACATTTAAAATAAATTTAATATTTCAAATTCAAATGACCAAAATTCTAAGTCGTTACCGTAAAATATACTATTGGAAAAACATAGCTGGTACACGCCCAAACCCGTGGCACCGGGTCACATCACTTCCGCAGGCATATCCGTAAGTATCAATAGAATGGAGTGCTTGCACCCTTTAAGTTTGTTAAACCCCATAGGTTATGTCCCCTATCTCTAACTTATGTTACTACCAATGGTGAAGTCACGTTCAGCATCTTAGTACATGAGTCACAACTCGAACAGATCTCGGAACCGCACATGGATTCCCATATCTTAATAGATCTCGGAATAACATATGGATTCCTCAACAGATTCCGAAATCACACATGGATTCCCATATCTCAATAGATCTCAGAATCACATATGGATTCCTCAAAAGATCTCGAAATCACACATGGATTCCCATATCTCAATAGATCTTGGAATCACACATGGATTCCTCAATAGATCTCGAAATCACACATGGATTCCCATATTTGCATGGATCTCGAAATCACACATGGACCCCCACATCCTGAATAGATCATGAACTACTACATGTGTTCGAGCGTCTCAACGGATCATGAATCTCCACATAGATTCCAACATCATAAACCAATCATGAGCCACTTCCAAAGCGTAGAACATGTATATGGTTTTGGAGTGGTTACGGTTTCAAATCATCTCATAAAATTACACTCACCCACTTACCAGGTGCTCCAAAAACCAATCGATCGATTTTTCGGTAATCTCAACTCTAGTTCTATGGGAAATAAACTGGAAATACAAAAGAGCGAAGATCACCTCCTAACTGTTTAAGTAGATGGATTTCCTTATCATTTGCCCTAGAAGAGCAAAACGAGTTTATGCTTACAGTATAGCATCACCGAAGATAACTGTACATTACAATCCCCGTGTTTCTTCTAGATATTTCCAGAGTATATTTGGTAAAATCGAATAACAATGAGAATAATCATATATGAAAACTAAGTCCCGTATACTATCCATAAGGCATGATCAAAACACATAAGCACAATCAAGTCATATAAACAACTTCTAATCCCTTTTTTAGTTAATCTTCCATTATTATTTAAAATCCTCTCTTATTAGTAAAACTTATTTTTACTCAATAACACTTTACAAAGAAACTCCACTTATTAATTAAATTCCACTATTTAATTAAACATCACTATTCATTTCAACACATTTTGATACCCTCAAAAGTATTCATATTCTTATCTCAACCGTATAAGTATATTCACAAATCAATTTCGAAAGGGCTTAAGACAAATGATACTCAAACATTGTCACTACAAACCCAAAACAATTTCATACTTGTTATTCTTTTTAAAATTCTATTATTAAAGATCTAAGTATTTTCCAAACTCATTTAACAATATTTTACCACTTCAAAATATTATTCAAGGGTTTAAAAACAAATGTTACTAATACATTATCTACGACAAACCCAAAACACTTCACTATTCCGTTATCTTTAAAACTTCGTTTTAAAAATCCAATCACTTTTCAAAGTATAATTAATTGGGTTGAAACAAATATTGCACAAACATCGTTACCATAAACCCGAAATTAGTTTTATACTTGCCATTTACTTTGAAACATTCATTTAAAGCATTAAGTACTTCTCCACTTATTAAACAAGTCTATGTACCTTTTTAATTAATTGATAAAACAATCCATTATACCGTAAGTGCAGTAATCCAAAAACTCCAATCTTCCTTTTAAAAACTTCTAAATATATTAAAATACCTTTATAAAGATGCACGCACACACATATACTTATTTATTTATAAAACCGAGATATTTAATAAAATACTATAAACCATTTGTAAAATATTACAACGTAAAAGCGTTTTATTTCTTAAATAAAATCTTTAGTAAATTTTCTAAAACTATATATACTAAAAATATACTTTTAAAATACTTATATTATATTTTAAAACATTAATTTAAAAACCATAAAAACAAGTTTTATAATTTAAAACCATTACTTTAAAATCCATATTCGATTATCAGTAATATATTTAAACCTTGGTATTCTCCGATAATAAGTACACTCATACTACTTATTAAAAATATAAAGAAGCCCTAGGATGTCTTTCAAGTTGACTTTAAAATTGCCGATCATAACGATTTCAAAGTGCATCCATAGCGACCTTTTCGCTTCTAACATTCTCAATTTCCAATTCCAATTTCCACAAATGTCCAAACCAATTCCTTTATGTTAAACACACCAAAATGTATGTAGCCAAACATATACACACATATATATATATATTTCCATAATATATCACAATTTATCCAATTTAACATATGTTAAATATCAGGGATTTCAAAGCACGTTTATAACGACTATATCGCTTCAAACATTTATAACCCACTTACACTTTTCACACAACAATATAAAACATGTAAACAAATAGTATGGGCCATGATACATGTTATAGATGATCAAAATAGAGATTATGCTCCATAATAACGTTATCTCTTGTTTAATAGAACAAGGCAGGTTCAAAAAGTAATAGCTTGCATCGTTCGTTATACTTTTATATTCTAGTACAACAACAATTATATACACAACAATTATTCAGTCAAACGGTGAGTAAACTCGCCCAAGCCCCAAACCAATTCCAAACATATAAAATTCTGCAACGAGCGCAACTGCGAAAACAGCGTCTCGATTGGACCTCGTATGAACAAGATACGAGTTGTATAAGATTTTGGATTAATAACTTAATTTGCTATAATTAACCACTAACTTAATTACCTTCCACCAATGTAACGACCTGTATTTTTCGGTAATTAAAATATTAAATTTAATAAGATTTTGAAATATTAATATTGTAAGAAATTAAAATTTATGATTTGTAATGATAAAACAATTAGAATATAATATAGTAATATTGATTTAATATAATTGATAACCATTTTAATCCAATTTCAATCAATGGATATAATTATAAGGTTATTTGGTTATAATTGTAAATAATAAAATAAATTAAATGATGCATTTAATGGTGAGATTATATGTAATTGATTGGAGTAGGTTAATATTGAATATAAAATCATTTTGTTATAACCCTTGGTTGTAAATGATAAGATAATGGATATAAACTATTATTATAAACGATGGTTGTAATAATCTTCTTATTAATTTATCCGTCTGAATATAAATAGGTAATTAATGGAATTAAGGCAATTGAATGTTGGAATTATATGTTGCTAATTGAAATTGAATATAATCAGTGATGTGTAAGTAGTCATAACATTTGTCGTAGATAATAAACTTATAAATATGATTAAATTACTTAAAGGTAACATTTGTTCATTTATCATCTCATTATTTAATATGTTTGTAATTAATTTGGAAGTCAGTAAAAATTTATATAATTAATTATTGCAGTTGATATGGTAAAAGATGTTAATGGTAAAATAATGAATGTAATAAAATGTAAACTTATGTTAATATAATTCATAGGGTATTATTGATTGAATGATAAGGATGATAACATAGGTTTGAATGTAATTGGATGAGAATTGGATGTGTAGTTAATGGCATTTAACCTTTTAAATATGATAAGGGGAAACAAATTAATATTGCATTAATTGATATTACATCTTTTAATTAAGATAAAGTGTAACGATCCGTAACTTTTAACAACTTTAAAATGGCAGTATTTCAAATTTAAATAAAAATTAAATAAAAAATTGAATTTGTGTTGTTAAGTGTTTTATTTGACCAAATTTAATAGAATAGAATTTTTGTGAAATTTCAAATTTTAGTCAAACTTAGTCAACGATTGACTTTTGGTTGAAAAATTAAATTTGAATTTTAAAATTTTATTCTTTTTATATAATACTAGACTGAATTCTTGCGATGCCCCACCGCTATACTCACACTAACCAAGGACACTACGGGGTAATGTCGTCGACTAGCACGAAGAATAAGGCTGTTGAGGAGCGACCATCTGTGTAATTGCTTTGTGCGAGTACCGATATGTCGGATAATACAAACTCAAAGATACTACACAGTGGCTATGTAGGATTCAGAAACAAATATAGAAATAAGCATAACACAAATCAGTCATAGATATTCATATCACAAAGGTGGAAACAGATATGAATATAACACATAAAAGTGTACATCAAATAGCAACATCGCAAAAGAATAAGTATACATCAAGGAGTCTAAATCTCAAATGTATAAAAGCAAAAACTACTAAGATAAAGTAGTTAGCCAAAAGTCAGAAGCTAGCCCCTGCTAAGAAGTCAAATGGAAGCACTTGTAACACCTCGGTCCGACCCGAGTATTATTTAAGAAGAAAATAATAAGCAGATCAGTCTAGCTATAAATATCATATAGGATGAGATAGGATAAGAGATACAACAAAAATATATGATAACAATAATGCCATGCTTTGACAAGCATACATTTGATAACAACAAAAATTATACCATATCTCAAATCATCTCAAATATCCAAAAAGAATATCACATTCTTAGCTTATTCACTAAACCTCAAATATTGACAAAACTTATCAATGCCAATCGCAAAAAAATCAGTGAAACACAAATTCCAGAAATCAATAATTATAAATCCAGAAAACACAAAGAAGGGGTAGGCCTAACATAAACGGGATGTTATCCCATGGGTTGCTAACCCATAAAATAAGCTGAACATCGACGCACCTAAAAAGATACACCCCATGCACAGTCGATCATCGATGCACCTAAAAAGATACGCCCCATTCATAAACGAACATCGACGCACCTAAAAGGATACACCCCATGTAGGGCTGTTATGGTAACGGTAAATTTACCATTACCGTACCATTACCAGTCAATCGGTTACCATTTTAAAGTAAAGTCGGTATACCAGTGTAATCGGTATGGTAACGGTAAATTTACCATTTTCTACGGTAAAACATCGGTAATATTTTTTCAAAACCAACGGTAACGGTAATTTACCAGTCCGTTCATAACACATTGATATTCATGTAAAATATTGTATTACGGGCATTTAGAAGCAAGAAAATAGTTCAATTTATTTCAGTAGTTCAACTCAAATGATGATAAATACATTTCTTTTCTATGTCCTTTATTAAGTGACCTAATGATATACATAATGAAGCATCGTTCAGTGTAAAAATATATCAACTTATTTTTTTTAAAACAAATGGTAATTTACCATTACCAGTGTAACGGTTACCAGTTTATTGGTATAACAGTCATCGGTATACCAGTCGATCGGTAACGGTAAACAATTTTAGTTTACCAGTAAAAACGGTATGGTAACGGTAACCATTACCATAACAGCACTAACCCCATGTATAAACGAACATCAACGCACCTAAAAAGATATGTCCCATGCATAAACGAACATCGATGCACCTAAAAAGATACGTCCCATGCATAAACGAACATCGATGCACCTAAAAAGATACGCCCTATGAATAGTCGAACATCGACGCACCTAAAAGATACGCCCCATGCACCGACTAATCGAGCCGATTGCTCCACGGACGGTCAAAAGACCCTGAGTTGTTAGCCCCATAAAATGAGACGAAGCTCTACAAAACGGGGTATAGTCCCTCATGCGGACAAGGAGACATCGCATATCGCTAGTCTAAACCATAAAATGATCATCATTAATAAACAAGAAGTGTGAATTACACTAAGCTAGTAAATAAATGAGTTTAGCTTCATGTCCCATAACCACTGGCTTAACTTAAATATTTACGAACAAATTGTAGATTTCCACTTGAAAATTGTCACAAGATTTCAATCGAACAAGTCTAAGAATTAACCGACGAAGTAAACGCAAGCGTTTCATACCACTTGTTTTGCCAAGTCGTTTAATTGGATTTCTCGTACGAATGAGGTAAAGGTTTCTATATACTAATAGATTAGAAAACGGTTTTAAAAACGAGCTTTGTACTTAAAAGTAAATGTTGAAACCATTTTTGTGAAAGAGTTTGAGTATTTACTACTAGTATAGAAACCTTTGTATTTTAAAGTGACAAATCATAGAAATGATTGTAGAAACAATCACCCACCAAAAATTCACATTCGATGACGTGAATCAAAACCATAAAAATTGGTATCAATTCCATCAAATGGATATTCCCAAAAATCCAGAAAAAGGAGTCATCAAAGTTGATAATAAGTGATAACATCTAATCGGATCAACCAAAAATCGAGTAAAACGAAAACCCACTCAAAATAGGCAATTTGGCTGAAATATGCAGCTCCAGACGTCTGGTAGACTTCCCAGACGTCTGAGCTGAAAGACTGGAAATTTTCTTCCAGATCGCCCAAACGTCTAGGAAATAAGCTCAGACGTCTAAGCTGTTAGTCTGGAATTTTTATTCCAACTACCCAGACGTCTGACCCTTATACTGAACGTCTAAGCTGAAGCTCAGAGCAAAAATCTACCTAGGCCATTAATGGCCAAGTCAAATTCGAAACAAACGAATGAGCGACGATGGCTAGAGATCGATGTCAAGCGATAACCCAACCCTATAAACACATCAATACACTCCAAATAACATGTCCAAACATCCATATAAGGATTTTCATAGATTTTCACTTCAAAATACCAAAAATTGAAAAATTCACCAATCCAATTCAATTCAAAAGCAAATGAACATGAAACAGGTGTTAGGAATTCATACCTAACAACTATCAAAGGTATAGACATAGATGTGAGTTCAAAAACTCATCTTTAAACCCAAAAACAACGAATGAGAAGCTCAAAAACAAAGGAAAGATCGACTACTCTTCCACTTAACCTCTAGAAGCTCCAATCTAAGATCATAAGCAAATATTTCCTAAGTTAGGTTATAGAAAATTTCTAAAATTGGAGAGAGATTGAGGTGGAGAAGAAGAAGAGGATGCTTAATGTAACGACCCACTATTTTGGACCATTCAAATCGACAATAATCCACACATGTCAGACTTGAATAATGCAAAATAACAGATTGTAATAAAATTTGGAGCAAATAAAATCATTCACAGAATCACAGACACAGAAATATCAGAATAACTCGCAGCGGAATTTAAAATAACCATAGTGGTTCATGAAGCCACTAAAATACATAGTCTCAAATCAAATACGAAATACATAGTCTGAAACCCAATACAGTTCTGAAACAAGTACAATAGAAATCCCAAATACACAAGTCTCTAAAACAAAAGCTGAAATAAGACAACTGAAACTGAAATAGGAAGATAACTAGATAAGAAGAATCTCCAACGATTCCGAGCTCCAGAAAAGTGAATCCAAAGCTGTGAATACTCAGGCTGACCCGAGCATAAAATAAAACATAAACACTCGAGTCAGGATATACATACTTATACAATGTAAACCAACTCAAGTGAACTGTAGTAAAGGTACAAGTAACTTAGAAGATGCTTGGGACCGCCCATCCTTTAAGGATACGTTAAAATATCTACTATGTAGTAATATTCGCTATTATAATAGTGTCTAAATAAGTAAAGTATAATCATATCGGAAAATAGCGTTAAGGGGATGGAGAACCTTAACGCGGTCGGATCTTAAAATCATAATCGTAGTAAAGCTCGATATGGTAGGTGACACGGCACAACTAGGCAATGCCAGGGTAGATATACCAATTACGCATCCGGACTAGTGGTGACGCATAGAAGCCACTACCGCCCACCTCGAACAACACTCCCAAATCAAGGGTGGCCACCAAATCAATCACAAGTAATAGAATGGTATCGAAGAAGTGTGTCCGATAAGAGGTGCTACCTCCTTGGTCCGTCAATCGCTCCTGTTTTAGCCACCTTATGCCAACTCACGGAAGTTGGGTCCACGTAACATACCATAAGAACGTCGCCACCATCCTACTTCATTCTGGAATCTCCACCGCGTACACGGTTGTCAAAGTGGTTTTCGGTATCGACAGAGAGTATGTCCATATCCGATCCCGGTCTCTTTGCCAACCAATCGTTATTATAACCCGTGGTTATAGATTTAAAACAATTTATCAAATATACTTCGAATTAAACCATTTAAAACAAAGTCATTATTCTTTTAAATCAAATCTTAAATTCCCAAAGTTTAGCCTTTTCACTTAAAACAATAGCATTAAAATTCTCAACTTTCACCACATTTAAAAGGTGTTGCGGTAAGTTATAATTGAAAAACAATTTATTTAGTAAAGACAGCATTTATAAACTGCTATAACAGTTCAGTTTTAAACAA
This sequence comes from Allium fistulosum, assembly GCA_030737815.1. NCBI lineage: Eukaryota > Viridiplantae > Streptophyta > Magnoliopsida > Asparagales > Amaryllidaceae > Allium > Allium fistulosum. Next base: position 839,711,550 of record CM060906.1, read on the forward strand.
ATCATATTTCAGCTTACTGCAACTCTTAACAAGTGCTACAGTAGCCCTTTTTATTAGTTCAGGTTCAATCTTAGTTTCTGCCACAACAGCACTTACCAAGTGCTATCATAGCCTTAGTTCATTTTAGTCTTTTGGTTCGTATATATAACCGCAGTACTTAACAAGTGATGCAGATTCCACTTAGTTTAGAGTTGGTTCATTTAATCTAAACCATTTAAATTTATAAAATCATAAATTTTCACAATAAAAAGTTCATTTAAAATCCTTTAACTAAATTTTCTAAAGAGCAATTTTACGAATAAAACCAAGTTCACTTACTAATTTCAAGTGTGCAAAACCCATTCATTTAAACAATTCATTTCAACATTTAACTTAAATCTCCATTCTTCACCATTTTTAAAACTAAATTTTCATTTCAATTTAATTAACCTAAGTTTCCAACTTTCTTTTTAATCTAATTTCAAAATTTAAGTTACAATTTAAAATCAATATTTTATTATATATTTTTTTTCTTCCTTTTTCTTTCCATTTATCACATAGAAAAATCATTTCTATTCTAAATAAATCATTTTAAAATTCAATTTAAATCAATTTAATATTTTTACAATATTTAAAGGTATCTAGAAATTTCAGAAAAATAACCACGGGTCTGTATAATATTTTCTAGCCTAAGTCAAGTGATACGGATACTATATCATTTCAATCCGTAATTTACAAAGAAAATCCGGGTTTTATCATTTCAAACCCGCAATCCCAAGTAAATAAAAATTTAATTGAAAATCATTCAGGCCTATCATTTCAGCCCATAACGACCTTCCCTTATGCTAAAGTCCGTTCGGGTATGTATCATTTCAACCCATAGTGATTCTATTCTACAGGGAACTTGCAGTGTGATTTAACAGAAATAGAATAACAGTAAAATAGGAACAAAATATAACAGATGATACGATATGCAGTTTTAACAATTAACATCAACTATAAGTAAATCACAGGTAATTATAACATCATTTATTTATTTATTTATTTATTTCTACACATTCAGTTGCGGTCGTTTCACAATCATATAGGTATGAATATTCGTGTGAGATTTACTCACCTCTACGGAGTTGGAGATTCGGAAAGAAAGAAGTACGCTATCAGTCGAAAGCACGCGGAAAGCACGATTAGTTGTTAGCGGATTCGCCGACTAGATTCAAATCTAAAGTCAAAAGAATAAAGTGAATAAATAGACAAATCTAAAAATGCACGAATAACAAATTTTTCCAATTGAAGCAAACAACCGAAAATAAATCAAGTTGAAAAATAGAAGGAAATGGCTCGACCACTTTTACAATGGAGATTATAACTTTAAAATTTGCAAAGTGAAAAAAATGCATTTTTCTCTAATTCCTTTTTCCACAACAAAGGCCAGTGGGGAATACAACAACCAAAAATAAAATATGAAGTGGAATCTTCGTTCACCATTTCATTTCAAACAAGACAGGGGCAATATATAAACTAAGGTACCAATCACGGTGACAAGGCAACCTCCTCATTCCTCCTTTTTTTCTCTGTTCGAATACAAGACAGAGGAACAAATATTTTGTTCATTTAAAATTTTTAGAACCAAGGCCAGAGGACGTGGCAGAGGGAGGCACGGCATAGGTTGGTCAGTCTGGGGTCAGAGGCGGTCTCGGCCTGGGTCTGGCGAAGTCTGGGTTCGTTCTGGTGATGTGGAGGGCTGGAAAGGTTGACGTGGGAAGGGCTCGGTCTCGTATGGTGTTGGTGGTGGTAGGTTGGGGTAGGAGGCTCGGTGGTGGTGATCTCGGTCGTGAGGTGGTGGCTGGGACTCGAACTGGGTTGTGGATGGGGTACGGTGGCTGGTAGGCTGGCGAATGGGTGGTGGTCTGGCGTGGGTCAGTGGAGGTCCGGTATGGGTCAGGGAACTGGGGTAGGCGTGGGGTGACGTTCGTGGTGGTCGCAGGGCGTAGTGGAGATCTGGTAGGGTTCGGGTGGTGGTGATCTCGGTGGGTTTGTGGATGGGGTAGGGGTTCGGTGGTGCCTGGGGCGAATGGGTGGTGACTGGCAAGGCGTGGGGTGGTGCTGGCGGAGCATGGGTTCAAGGGGATAGGTCTGGTGGTGGGTACTCTGGCGTGGGTCATGCTAGTGGGGTGGTGGCTGATGGTATGGAGTAGGTCAAGGAATAAAACAAACTGCAACCAGACAAACGAAAAATACAAATAAAAAGGAGGAGAAAGCATGCGTGGTGGCAGGCAAAAGAGCAGGGGACAACAACAAAACAAAGGCAAACAAAAGAAGAAAAGGAGATGCAGCCAAAAACAAAAATAAATAAAAGAAGAAGGCATGTGGTTACCTTTTTGCAATGCTCACGAGATTTTCAAAGAAAGCTACAGAGAAGCTTTTTGTGAAATGGAGATTGGACGAGAAAATGAACAGCTGTCTATACTTTTGTAGAAAGAAGGCAACGAAAAGTTTTTGAACTGTAGGCAATTAAAGCAGTAAATAAAGTTGAACATAGGCACTCAATTTTATTCAATAGGTGGAACGTTTGGAATATGAAAAATATAACAAACACTAAAGTTTGGAACGGTAAAGGAATGGAATAAAATTTCCAGTAAAATGATAAGGCACGAAATTTTGAATTCTCAAAAGCAAAGTATACGGTTGAAGCTTTGCACTGTTAACTCAAGAGAAATTATAACGGAATGCCCAAAGTAACGTACCATTTTATGATTTGTTTCTTTTAAAAAAAAATATAACGTTTCTTTAAATAAATAACGTATCATTTAAACCAAAAATTTAAATAGCTATTACCAAAATAAATAAAATTTGATTTTTAAATATAAGATAAAACAGATGTAAATATACGGAATGAAATGTAGAGTTTTCAATTTCCTGTTTCACACAAATTTTTACACTTTTAATTTAAATCAATATTTCAAAGATGTTTATTTTTAATTAAAATTTCGTTTAAAAATATCGGGCTGTTACACTCTCCCCCACTTAAAGCTTTTCGTCCTCGAAAAGGAACGAAGAAGGAAAACAAAGAAAGATAAGAAATAATAGTAAAAGTACCTGAAATAAACAATTCCGGATTCGAAGCACGAATGCTCTCCTCCGTCTCCCAGGTGCAATCCCGTTCATCAGTGCTCCACTGCACTTTGACCAGGTTGACAGATTTTCTTCTTAGCTGCTTCGTACCTCGATCGACGATACGAAGTGGCTTCCTCTCAACAGTCAGATTTGGTTCAATATCCAAACTATCAAGAGAAGAAGGTTGGATAATAAGAGATGGATCATGCAGATAGCGACGAAGATGAGATACATGAAAGACATTGTGTACTCCAGAAAATTTCTCGGGTAAATCCAGACGATAAGCAAGAGAGCCAATTCTTTCCAAAATGCGGGAAGGACCTACAAATCTAGGAGAAAGCTTTCCTCTACGACCAAAACGAATAACATTCCTTAAGGGAGAGACTTTAAGGAAAACCAAATCACCAACAGCAAACTCTAAACTCCGTCTTCGACGATCAGCGTACTTCTTCTGTCTATCTTGAGCAATCTTCATCTTTCTCTTAATCTCTTCAACTCTCTCTGAAGCTTCCAAAACCATCTCAGGACCAAGAACCAAACGATTTCCGGATTCAATCCAACAAGAAGGAGATCTACAAGGTCGTCCGTAAAGAGCAGAAAATGGAGATGTCTCAATACTGGCCTGATAACTATTGTTATAAGTGAATTCGACAAGATGGAGATGATCTTCCCAAGATCCTCCATAATCAAGCACACAAGCACGAAGAAGATCTTCTAAAATCTGATTCACCCTTTCCGTTTGACCGTCGGTCTGTGGATGGTAAGCAGTCCTCAGATTTAGATGAGTACCCAAAGAATCCTGAAAGGCTTTCCAAAACCTACTAGTAAAGATAGGATCACGATCACAAACGATACTGAGAGGAACACCATGGAGACGAACAATCTCCATCATATAAATCTCAGACAAACTAGAAGCTGAACGGGTAGATTTGACCGGAATGAAATGAGCTGATTTGGTCAATCTATCCACAATAACCCAGATACTCTCGTTACCCTTCCTAGTCCTCGGTAATCCATCAATGAAATCCATAGAAACTTGTTCCCACTTCCAATTGGGAATCTCAAGAGGTTGCAATAAACCAGGGGTCTTCTGATGATCTGCCTTGACTTGCTGACAAGTCGCACATCTATTCACAAAAATGGAAATATCTCGCTTCATACCTTTCCACCAATATAACTTCTTCATATCCTGATACATCTTGGTCACGCCTGGATGAATAGAAAGTCTGGACTGATGATTCTCCCAAAGTAACTCCTGTCTCAATCCATCAACATTCGGGACACAAATCCTATTATTGATCCTCAATACACCCTTATCGTCAATCTGAGCTCCATTACCATCAAGACTACTACTTCCAACTCTGCTTCGAACACTCTCCTTAATCAATCTAAGCATCTGATCCTCATCCTGTCTAGCCATAATACGATCCACAAGAGGTGAAGAAACAACAATCTGACACAACAAAGCTTTCTTCCTACTCAAAGCATCCGCCACAACATTATCTTTTCCCGATGTATAGTTGATGTCGAGGTCATAAGAAGCAAGGAACTCTAACCACCTAACTTGTCTCTGATTCAAATCCTTCTGAGAGAAAATATATTTCAAAGACTGAAGATCTGTGAAAAGCTCGAACTTGGTACCCAACAGATGATGTCTCCAAAGCTTCAAAGCGAAAACAATAGCAAGCAACTCTAGATCATGGGCAGCATAATTTACTTCATGGGTCTTCAACTGTCTACTAGCTTAAGCAATCACTCTACCATCCTGCATTTGTACAGCTCCCAAACCTTCTCGACAAGCATCAGTGTATACCGTTAATCCCTCATTTCCATTTGGAACGGTAAGAACAGGTGCGGAAGTAAGCTTGTCTTTTAACTCATTGAAGGCGGACTTACACTCGTTACTCCAAATAAACTTAGCATTCTTCCGAGTTAAAGCAGTGAGAGGTGCAGCAATCCGAGCAAAATTCTCAATGAATCTTCGGTAATAACCAGCGAGGCCCAGAAAACTACGGATATCAGTAGGAGTCTTAGGAGTTTCCCAATCCTGCACAGAATAGGGAAAAGAAGGATAATAGGAAAGATAGAATAAATTGAATGAAACAAGGAAAGAGAAAGAAAGAAGAACTTACATTGATCGCAGCGATCTTGACTGGATCAACTGAAACTCCATTACTAGAAACAATATGCCCGAGGAATCAGACTTCATCCTTCCAGAAATGGCATTTGGAAAATTTAACTTTTAATTGATGATTTCGAAGAGTCTCAAGAACAGATTTCAAATGTGACTCATGTTCTTCTTCAGACTTAGAGAAAATGAGGATATCATCCACAAAGACTAGAACAAATTTATTAAGCACATCACGGAAAACACGATTCATCAAGTCAACAAAGAAAGCAGGAGCATTAGTCAAACCAAAAGGCATAACTAACCATTCAAAGAATCCATTCTCGGTACAGAAAGCAGTCTTGGGAATACTTTCCTCAGCAACTCTGAGTTGGTGAAAACCTGTGGCAAGATCAAGCTGAGAGAAAACAGTAGCACCATAAAGCTAATCAAACATGTCATTGATGCGGGGCATTGGATATCTATTTTTCATAGTGAGCTTGTTCAACTCCCTATAATCAACACACATCCGGAGAGAACCATCGGACTTGGTGACGAAAACCACCGCAGCTCCCCATTCAGAAAAACTATGTCTGATCAGACCCTTGGAAGATAGGTCCTCAATTTGTTTCCTTAACTCAACCTTCTCGCGGGGTGCCATTCTTCTAGGAGGAAGAACTACAGGTCTAGCTCCAGGAATGAGATTAATGCGGAAATCAATTTCCCGCTTGGGAGGTAAAGCAGTAACTTCACCGAATACATCGGGATAGAGATTTACTACACGAGTCGACTGAAGATCATCAGTAGAAGCATCTAGAGAAAAGATAAAGCTACCAGCATAATCATGAGGCATACGACCCTGAATAACCAAAGAGTTACCCCGATCATCCTTGAGAGAAACAATTCGTGATTTACAAGAGATATGAGCATCGTGCCCGTCAAGCCACTCACTTCCAAGCAACAAATCAAAAGCATCGAAACCCAGGACATAGAAATCTCCAGAAAATTTATGACTAGAATAGAAGAGTCTCACTTGCTTACAAATCTTATCAAGATTTACGGGACCACCAATAGGATTTGAAACACATAGAGGAATAGAAGCATACTCAGGAGAAAGGAGAGTTTCAAACTTATTACACAAAACATCAGAAATAAAACTATGCGAAGCCCCAGTATCAAATAAAACATGAACATGATGATGAAATAAAGTAAAGGTGCCCTGAAGAGTACCTTGATCATCGCTAGGAGCAGGAGTAGGTGCAGCAGGAGAAGAAGCAGATGTGACAGCAAATACGCCAGATGGCTTTCCCTTCTGATATAAACGACAGTCATTTTTAAAATGACCAGGCTGAAGACAAACATGACAAAGATTGTTCCTGGTAACCTGGGGTGGAGGAACAGCAGCACTAACCGATGTAGGGCAACTATTGGCATAGTGTCCCTTCTGGTCACATTTGAAGCAGGTAATGGAGGAAAGATCAATAGGGTGTCTCTGGGAAGGAGCAGATGCTGAAGATCCCAAGCCCGCATGCTTGATCCAATTCTTCTTCTGCTGGTGGAAGTTGGGCTTTCTCTTCTTGGAATTTGCAGAGGAAGATTGTGAGACATGAGCACTAGAAGCAGCAGGACCCTTGGAAGTAGGGTTCTCATAGCGAATAGCCATATCCATGAGCTCAGTAAAAGTGCCATGAACATGTGAAATAAGATGGTCGTAGAACTCTGGGCGAGCTCCAGCAATGAACTTCTCATTCTTCTTTAGCTGAGTGTCGATAAGACCAGGACCAAATTTGGAAAGTTCATTGAACTTCCGCTCATACTCTGAAAAAGACATGGTACCCTGCTTAAGATCCATGAATTCACGATAAAGCTGAGATTTCCCGGCTTCGAGCATCCATTTTGCCACAAAAGCCTCCCTGGAAAGAAGATATAGAAACCAAACTTAAGATAGATTCAAAAGAAAAAGGAAATGGGGAAAATTCAAGTTAACACAAAGGATACCTGAACTGCTCCCACGAAAGATCACCTTCATTAGTGTGAGTCGTAACAGACTCCCACCAATCTAAGGCTGACTCTTGCAGCTGCCATGCTGCTAACTGACGTTTCTGGGCATCAGTGATCTCTAGACCAGTAAAAATTCTCTCCAAACTTCTTAGCCATTGCTGGGCTTCGATAATACTCTCTGAACCGGTGAACCTAGTGCCACCGAGCTGAGAGAATTCCTTGCAAAGAACAGTAAACCTAACGGGTGCAACAGGTGGAGGAACCGGGGCAATACCACGACCCCTACCTCTAGCATTTCCACGATTCATCCTGGAAATATCAAGAATAAATTAAGGACAAGGTACAGAGAAGACAAAGATAAGTTAAGATAAGATACGATAAGATCACTTGTATGAATATCCTAATAACAAAATTCCTAACAAGGTAGATATGGAAAGAAGGAAGTTTGAAAAAATTTCTTCTTAAAACAAGAAACTTTATATCAAAATAATCTTTGAAAAATCATTTGAGAAATCATTTTAAAATCATTTTATACTTTGAAAATACGTTCACTCACAAGGAAATGATTCTGAGTTTGATTTCACCCATTCTAGGGTATTTCTACCCTATCTCTAATGAGTTTTTGCTCCACAGGCTAAGGTTTGCCTAAAACCAAAGCTCTGATACCAAATGTAACGACCCACTATTTTGGACCATTCAAATCGACAATAATCCACACATGTCAGACTTGAATAATGCAAAATAACAGATTGTAATAAAATTTGGAGCAAATAAAATCATTCACAGAATCACAGACACAGAAATATCAGAATAACTCGTAGCGGAATTTAAAATAACCATAGTGGTTCATGAAGCCACTAAAATACATAGTCTCAAATCAAATACGAAATACATAGTCTGAAACCCAATACAGTTCTGAAACAAGTACAATAGAAATCCCAAATACACAAGTCTCTAAAACAAAAGCTGAAATAAGACAACTGAAACTGAAATAGGAAGATAACTAGATAAGCAGAATCTCCAGCGATTTCGAGCTCCAGAAAAGTGAATCCAAAGCTGTGAATACTCAGGCTGACCCGAGCGTAAAATAAAACATAAACACTCGAGTCAGGATATACATACTTATACAATGTAAACCAACTCAAGTGAACTGTAGTAAAGGTACAAGTAACTTAGAAGATGCTTGGGACCGCCCATCCTCTAAGGATCCGTTAAAATATCTACTATGTAGTAATATTCGCTATTATAATAGTGTCTAAATAAGTAAAGTATAATCATATCGGAAAATAGCGTTAAGGGGATGGAGAACCTTAACGCGGTCGGATCTTAAAATCATAATCGTAGTAAAGCTCGATATGGTAGGTGACACGGCACAACTAGGCAATGCCAGGGTAGATATACCAATTACGCATCCGGACTAGTGGTGAAGCATAGCAGCCACTACCGCCCACCTCGAACAACACTCCCAAATCAAGGGTGGCCACCAAATCAATCACAAGTAATAGAATGGTATCGAAGAAGTGTGTCCGATAAGAGGTGCTACCTCCTTGGTCCGTCAATCGCTCCTGTTTTAGCCACCTTATGCCAACTCACGGAAGTTGGGTCCACGTAACATACCTTAAGAACGTCGCCACCATCCTACTTCATTCTGGAATCTCCACCGCGTACACGGTTGTCAAAGTGGTTTTCGGTATCGACAGAGAGTATGTCCATATCCGATCCCGGTCTCTTTGCCAACCAATCGTTATTATAACCCGTGGTTATAGATTTAAAACAATTTATCAAATATACTTTGAATTAAACCATTTAAAACAAAGTCATTATTCTTTTAAATCAAATCTTAAATTCCCAAAGTTTAGCCTTTTCACTTAAAACAATAGCATTAAAATTCTCAACTTTCACCACATTTAAAAGGTGTTGCGGTAAGTTATAATTGAAAAACAATTTATTTAGTAAAGACAGCATTTATAAACTGCTATAACAGTTCAGTTTTAAACAAATCATATTTCAGCTTACTGCAACTCTTAACAAGTGCTACAGTAGCCCTTTTTATTAGTTCAGGTTCAATCTTAGTTTCTGCCACAACAGCACTTACCAAGTGCTATCATAGCCTTAGTTCATTTTAGTCTTTTGGTTCGTATATATAACCGCAGTACTTAACAAGTGCTGCAGATTCCACTTAGTTTAGAGTTGGTTCATTTAATCTAAACCATTTAAATTTATAAAATCATAAATTTTCACAATAAAAAGTTCATTTAAAATCCTTTAACTAAATTTTCTAAAGAGCAATTTTACGAATAAAACCAAGTTCACTTATTAATTTCAAGTGTGCAAAACCCATTCATTTAAACAATTCATTTCAACATTTAACTTAAATCTCCATTCTTCACCATTTTTAAAACTAAATTTTCATTTCAATTTAATTAACCTAAGTTTCCAACTTTCTTTTTAATCTAATTTCCAAATTTAAGTTACAATTTAAATCAATATTTTATTATATATATTTTTTTTCTTCCTTTTTCTTTCCATTTATCACATAGAAAAATCATTTCTATTCTAAATAAATCATTTTAAAATTCAATTTAAATCAATTATTATTTTTACAATATTTAAAGGTATCCAGAAATTTCAGAAAAATAACCATGGGTCTGTATAATATTTTCTAGCCTAAGTCAAGTGATACAGATACTATATCATTTCAATCCGTAATTTACAAAGAAAATCCGGGTTTTATCATTTCAAACCCGCAATCCCAAGTAAATAAAAATTTAATTGAAAATCGTTCAGGCCTATCATTTCAGCCCATAACGACCTTCCCTTATGCTAAAGTCCGTTCGGGTATGTATCATTTCAACCCATAGTGATTCTATTCTACAGGGAACTTGTAGTGTGATTTAACAGAAATAGAATAACAGTAAAATAGGAACAAAATATAACAGATGATACGATATGCAGTTTTAACAATTAACATCAACTATAAGTAAATCACAGGTAATTATAACATCATTTATTTATTTATTTATTTATTTATTTCTACACATTCAGTTGCGGTCGTTTCACAATCATATAGGTATGAATATTCGTGTGAGATTTACTCACCTCTCGGAGTTGGAGATTCGGAAAGAAAGAAGTACGCTATCAGTCGAAAGCACGCGGAAAGCACGATTAGTTGTTAGCGGATTCGCCGACTAGATTCAAATCTAAAGTCAAAAGAATAAAGCGAATAAATAGACAAATCTAAAAATGCACGAATAATTTTTTTTCCAATTGAAGCAAACAACTGAAAATAAATCAAGTTGAAAAATAGAAGGAAATGGCTCGACCACTTTTACAATGGAGATTATAACTTTAAAATTTGCAAAGTGAAAAAAATGCATTTTTCTCTAATTCCTTTTTCCACAACAAAGGCCAGTGGGGAATACAACAACCAAAAATAAAATATGAAGTGGAATCTTCGTTCACCATTTCATTTCAAACAAGACAGGGGCAATATATAAACTAAGGTACCAATCACGGTGACAAGGCAACCTCCTCATTCCTCCTTTTTTTCTCTGTTCGAATACAAGACAGAGGAACAAATATTTTGTTCATTTAAAATTTTCAGAACCAAGGCCAGAGGACGTGGCAGAGGGAGGCACGGCATAGGTTGGTCAGTCTGGGGTCAGAGGCGGTCTCGGCCTGGGTCTGGCGAAGTCTGGGTTCGTTCTGGTGACGTGGAGGGCTGGAAAGGCTGACGTGGGCAGGGCTCGGTCTCGTATGGTGTTGGTGGTGGTAGGCTGGGGTAGGAGGCTCGGTGGTGGTGATCTCGGTCGTGAGGTGGTGGCTGGGACTCGAACTGGGTTGTGGATGGGGTACGGTGGCTGGTAGGCTGGCGAATGGGTGGTGGTCTGGCATGGGTCAGTGGAGGTCCGATATGGGTCAGGGAACTGGGGTAGGCGTGGGGTGACGTTCGTGGTGGTCGCAGGGCGTAGTGGAGATCTGGTAGGGTTCGGGTGGTGGTGATCTCGGTGGGTTTGTGGATGGGGTAGGGGTTCGGTGGTGCCTGGGGCGAATGGGTGGTGACTGGCAAGGCGTGGGGTGGTGCTGGCGGAGCATGGGTTCAAGGGGATAGGTCTGGTGGTGGGTACTCTGGCGTGGGTCATGCTAGTGGGGTGGTGGCTGATGGTATGGAGTAGGTCAAGGAATAAAACAAACTGCAACCAGACAAACGAAAAATACAAATAAAAAGGAGGAGAAAGCATGCGTGGTGGCAGGCAAAAGAGCAGGGGACAACAACAAAACAAAGGAAAACAAAAGAAGAAAAAGAGATGCAGCCAAAAACAAAAATAAATAAAAGAAGAAGGCATGTGGTTACCTTTTTGCAATGCTCACGAGATTTTCAAAGAAAGCTACAGAGAAGCTTTTTGTGAAATGGAGATTGGACGAGAAAATGAACAGCTGTCTATACTTTTGTAGAAAGAAGGCAACGAAAAGTTTTTGAACTGTAGGCAATTAAAGAAGTAAATAAAGTTGAACGTAGGCACTCAATTTTATTCAATAGGTGGAACGTTTGGAATATGAAAAATATAACAAACACTAAAGTTTGGAATGGTAAAGGAATGGAATAAAATTTCCAGTAAAATGATAAGGCACGAAATTTTGAATTCTCAAAAGCAAAGTATACGGCTGAAGCTTTGCACTGTTAACTCAAGAGAAATTATAACGAAATGCCCAAAGTAACATACCATTTTATGATTTGTTTCTTTTAAAAAAAATATAACGTTTCTTTAAATAAATAACGTATCATTTAAACCAAAAATTTAAATAGCTATTACCAAAATAAATAAAATTTGATTTTTAAATATAAGATAAAACGGATGTAAATATACAGAATGAAATGTAGAGTTTTCAATTTCCTGTTTCACACAAATTTTTACACTTTTAATTTAAATCAATATTTCAAAGATGTTTATTTTTAATTAAAATTTCGTTTAAAAATATCGGGCTGTTACACTTACCTAAGTTTCTCTTTGATTTTGGAGCTTGGATCTTGAATTTCCTAAGAATCTAGGGCTTAGGAATTTTAATTTCTTTTCTTTTCCCCCATTTTTCTTTTAGGGCTTGAGTATTAGGAAATTGGAAATGAAATGAATGAAGAGTAGAGGGGTGGAGTGGGAGTTATTATGTAGAGGAGTTGGGTTCTCTTAGTGGGCTAAAACCCAAACCCAAAGCCCAATAGAAAAATAGCAAAATTCTACTCAACTCCAAACATATCGATGTTTATACTCAAAAAGGTCGCAAATGCCATTTTGGATTCAATGAAAGTGGTCTTGAGTCTGGATTCAACCGTTTACAGAAAGTCACATGTCGGACTTTTAAATTCAACCAACGATGTTATATTTAAATAAATCAATTAAATAAATTATCGTTAAAAATATGCGGGTTGTTACAATTCTGATCTTCCCTCCACTTTTAGTTTCGTCAAAATTAAATTCCTATTGCTCTAAAATTTTGAATTACTACGAAAAATTAATATGAATTGGTAGTGTTTAGTTGTGTTTTATTTGGCCAAGGCATATTGGGTTTGTTTGGTCTAATGGGCCTTGGTTAACCAAGACACTCTAGTCAGTCATGTGACCATTCCTTTGCCTACGAACTTATGTTTCTTATATGATAAAATATATGTGCATAATATTTCTCCTAAGAAACTTTCTCTGCACACTTCTTTCTCCTCAAAATCTACAGCGAACTCTATATCTAAAACTCCAATAACCTCACAAATCAAAACTCCTTTCCTCTTCTCCTTCAACCCTTCCTCCTCCCCTATAGCCGCCGCCCTCTCCACCATCTCCTTCCACCTTCCCTCTCCTCTTCTTTCTCCTTTTTCCCTCCTTTTCCCCTTCCCTATTTTCCCTCATTCTTCCCCTTATTTCCATAGCTTCTATATTCCACTAAACTAATCCAAATAAAATAATTTTTTTAAACCGTGTATAATTTCGATGGAAACAAATTTTTGTTGAACTCTTCTTCCCATTCCGAATATTTCTATATCAAAAACTCCATTTTTCAAGTCCTTTCTCGGGTCCAGTTTTGGTCGAAAATAACCCATATTGTATCAATCATACCTCCTTGAGGAATGAACCAAACTATGTGATTGTTTTTCTCAAACCATTTTTTTTCCAGTGGCTTCAACTTTCTTTTAGATCAGTTCTTCAAATTCCTTAATTTGCTATGCCAAAAACTCAAATCCTATCAAAGTATTTTTGAACTCAGATTTTCAACTCAGAAAACACTAGTGTTTGTTTTGACCATAACTTCCTAAAGACAGAAGCTTTTTGAGTAATTATTTTTTTGAAAGTGGAGAGAAAAGAATTTGTAACAAATTTATAGTTAGTCACTTTTACAGATTCAGTAATATTATGGTCCGAATATTTTCTTAAAGATGACCTAGTTTCAGGTTTGCCCGTAGTTTGGATCTTGGGTTGTTTGGAAGTTGGAAGTAGTTGAAACTTATTTATTGATTCGTGTTCGTGTCTAAGCTTTATTGGATTTTCTTTGCATTTGGATCTTTGCTAGGAATCTCTATATTGTTCCATTTTTATCATCACCTTCGTAGCCACGAAAGGTGAGCAAACACTCACAACTACTAGATTTTCTTATGTTAGTTAAATTGAATTTATGATGTGATTAGAAATTGATTGGTTGCTGTTTAGTATATTTTAAATTGTTATTCCAGTTAAATCCGACTTTTATTGAATTTAATTTCCATTTAATTTAATATTGAAATTTAAATTGCCAGTTAAATACCTGTTAATGATAACAATTAAATTGTTGGTAGTTATTGGTTGATTTCAATGATGATTGTGCTGTATGTTCAATTGTTGATATTTGGGTGATTGGATGGATGTTATTGGTTGACATTTGGATGATTGGATGCTATTTATGTCTATATCTTTGTTATCCCTATGGGTTGAAACGATACGTGCCTGAACGATCTTATAGATTAGGGGAAAATCGTTATGGGCTGAAATGATAAACCCGAGTGGTTTTCATTGATTTGGAAATGTTGATTTTTGATACTGGTTGAAATGACATATACCCATATAATTTCTTGAATTTGGATTTTATTTGGAATTGAATTATTTGAAGGGCTTAAGTTAATTCAAACTTCGGATTTGTTTTAATTTGATGATTAATATTGATATTTCGAATTATTTGAAACCCTTTAAATAATTATATTCACGTTGTACACTTGATAGGAGATGAAAATCCCGTAACATCTATAAAATCATTGCACTAATATTTCTATTTTACTTATTTTGATTTGACTTACAGAAGATGTTTTTAATTCTGACTCGAGTGTTTTGTCTTTTCATTACACTCGGGTCAGTCTGAGCTTTTTCAGTGTATTGAAGACTATTTTCTGGAGGACGAAGATGAAGATTCAGTATATTATTGCTATTTAATATTCCAATGCATTCTATGTTCTGCTGCATTATTTGTTTATTTCTGATGTTTGTATAACTCTGATTGAATTGTGAAAGTGTAATCAAATGTTATTTGTAAAACAGCTTCATGAACTATTTATTTGATTATTATATTTTGTTATTCCACTGTGAGATTCTATGTTTTGTTTTCCTTTTTTTTATTTTCTTATTTAACCCATTAACAATCCTCCCTTTTGAATGGTTTGAGTCTGACATGTGTGGTTTATTGTTGATTTGAACCGTCCGAAAAGGTGGGTCGTTACAGTTGGTATCAGAGCCAGGTTTAGACATACCTTAGCCTGTTGGGGTTAGCTCATTAGAGATAGGGTAGTAATATTCTAGAAAGAGTTGTCTGAGTGTATATACGAGAGGGCGTATTTGTTAGTGTTATAAAATGTTTATTTAAGTTTTGAAATGAAATAATATTTCCTAATATTATATGTCACATATAAAGGAATAAATTTTTTATAACTATTATAGTTATTTGTAATGTGTTTGATTTGTGAAATGGTAATGTTTAATTATTATCATTTATTGTTGATTTGTTGTATTTGGTCAATTTATAAGCATTGGCTAATTATTGTTAATTTAATTTATGGACTAAACACTAGTTTTGTAAAGGTGTATTAAAAAGAATAAAGTGAATAATTAGGATATTTGGTTATGAAATTGAAATGTTTGGTTGTGAATATTGTTGTTTGTTGATTGGTAGTTTCCACTATTTAAATAAAATGGAATATCTGGTTATTTTGGATAGTCGAAACTTCTGAATCAATATATGAGTTGAAATGTAGAAATTTTGTTGAATTATGCAGTTGAATTTGGTAACCTTATATTGAAAGCAAGTGAAACAAGTTTAAATTTGTTATATCTATGTTAGTAAATGAATAGAATTGTTGTATACATTATTGGCATGTAATGTAATAATATACAAGTGTGAACTTTAAGCCTTGGCATGTTTAAATCGAAATTGTGATTAAGGAAAAGCTGTAAATGAGATTTATAAAAAAGTGTTTTAAACTTAATTAAATTTATGAAATGTGGCATAAATAAATTTGAAAAGTAAGTGAAAACTAATTAGATAAACGAATATGAACTAAAAGTGAAATGATTTAAATAAAGTCACGACTTGTAAATTGTTTATGAAATAAACGGATGTTGCAATAAATGTAGTATTAAACGAGAAATATTACATGTGAAATTGAATTTAATTTAAAAATGAAGAGAAATACAAGCAATGTTATGAGAATGAATATATTAATGTTTTATATTAAATGGAGAAATTATGTGAAACAGATATTAAAGTATGAAGTGATATTTGTGTTAATCAATGAGACTAATAATGAAGTTAAATCAAAATGTAATGGTAATGAAAAAAATTGGAATAAGTATGTAAGTTGTACGTATATTGTTTTATTCGCATAATTAATTTGATCCGGATTTGAGTACACAAGTTCAGGGTGAATTACACCATTTCGTATTAGGAATTTTCATTCGATTTTTGATGGCGAATATTTGATATGGATTTTTATTTGATTCTAAAATTCCTTATCATAGTGTATGGCTATGCAAGGAGAATGATGGTTTCTAGTCAAGAAACCTTATCGAAGTCCGCATTTGGGAAGTCGAATGAACAATACTAGTTCGAAAGCGAACTTGTGTGATCGAGCAAGCGATCGAATGTGATTTTGCGAAATGGTGACATATGTACATCTTATGTTCTAATATTATTGATAAGCTTTGACGTTGAAATTGAAAGTTGTTGGGTTGGATATTCTTTGTAATTTAAATTGGAATTTTTCTTTTATGCAAAACTACTACTAATTTAAAACCATTTTACAAAACTATTTTCTTTTATTTTTCTTATACAAACTAGTTTATTCTATTTTATATACAAAACTATTTTACAAACAATTTTACAAACTTTTTTGTTTACAAACTATTTTGTTTACAAACTATTTTATTTACAAACTATTTTTCAAACTATTTTATATACAAACTATTTTACAAACTATTCTATATATACAAAACTATTCTAAATTCAAAACCTTTTATAAAGCAAATATGTTCAATCCCATATGGCTCTTCATACAACGAAACTAATTTTAGGAAAATTTGATTCTTATATAAGATGGACTTTATATAAGTATATTGTGATTTGGAAGAATAATTATTTTGGAGGATATTCGATCTGAAGAGATAAATCTTATATATAATGGAATTTAGATAAGAATGATTTGATATATTCGAGACTATTGACTTTGGAAAGTACTCTATCTGAAAATGAAATCTTATATATAATGGAATTTATATAAGTGTGTAGTTAACGTTATGATTTTGAAAGAGCACTATATATGGTATGTAATTATTTTGAAGTAAAAGGAATGGGGAAGTACCCTCCGCAAAGAAGTATAGTATGACATGCTTCGACCCAGATGGACTTGGGGAATCCAGAAGTGGATTCGACCGATAAACCCTAATATACTTGGGTGAATTCAGAAATGGATTCGAACCGATATGGTTGTCTGGACTTAAACTCATGAGTTCCTTAATTTTTTTTCCAGGGTAGATGGTTCTTTAGTTTACCCAATGGAGGCGCTTTCGATTCTGGGATCTGTTGTTTATGGATCATCCGGGAAGGAAGTGCATTCATTGCGTAAATCATTAAATCAACAGTTACCACTGCAGCAGGGTTCGATGGTCCCTTGTTTACGAAATGGATACGACATTTTTCTGGAATCCGAAAGGTGGAAGGATCTTCTGGAAAGTTTTGTGTCCATTGCGTAATCACTGGATTAGCAGCGGGCCACTACTATCATAACATCATCATTTGACATCAGATTTTGAGTGGTACTTCTCATACCTGTTTTTAAGTATTTTAACTGGGTGTTGAAACAGGTCTAATAAGTACTTGGAGATTTATAGTCTTACGCCTGATCAACGTACGACCAAAGTCTACAAGAACGAGGATAAACCTGTTAAAACACCGAGTTATAAAAGTATTTTGATAAAGTATTATATAAAAGATATTTTGGTCATTTTTTCCATTTAAATACTTTAAAATGTTTAAAATATTGTTTATTTATGTACAACATGGTTTAGTAGTAAATTATTAGTGTTGTAAATATTGTGAGAAGTTATTAATTAAATAAAACATATTTAAAGTTAATGATTATTGATTTATTAATGATGTTTAAAAGTATTTTAAGATTTAAAACTAATAATTTATAAAGATTTAAGGTTTTCAATAACTTCTTTTTAAATATAAGTAATGATGTAAATAACTGTTTTCAAATAGTTTGCATATATTTATAAAGATGTTATTTAAAAAAAAATTATATGGTATTTATAAATGATTTGCGAAGTTTTATTTATAGTAATATACTTGGTCAATAAATTTGAATCTCTATTTTGGAACTATGGTTTGAAATATTTGCTTGATTTCGAAGCACTAACGGTAAATTTATAGGTTTATTCACTATTTGAATTTTTGTATTAAACCATAATAAATGTTTTTCTATGATTTGAGTATTCATTTTAAACAAGTGTGTAAAATTAATTATGAAGATATGAAATTTTATACTTTGATTTGGATATTTAATGTAAGATTTGAGTATACTATTAGTTTCAATTTAATAATCTAGAGTTATACTTATTTTAAAATATCGAGTCTAATAATTATCGGATTTAAGGAACTTGATTAAAAAGGGCTTATCCTAATGTTTTGATATAAACTTTTAACATTGTTTAAACTTTTTGGAAAATTCTTACATAATTCTATGAAGATGTTTTAAATATATCTTATATTCTTACTAAGTGAATGAGGTTAAATGTTTTAATTGAATTTTTAGATATATTGAAATATTTATTTTCTCTTCAAGGGTGAATACCAAAAACTTGTGTAAAATTCAATTACATTCCTAATATATAGTTATATATATATATATATAACTTACCAGAAATGTTTAATAAGTTGAAATGTTAATAGAATATGTAATGGAATATTATACAAGTAAAACTTAAGTAATGGAAGTGTTAATGAAATTATTTCTAAATAAGAATTTCGATGTACAAGAAATGTTATGAATGTAAGTTAATATTATAAAATAATTTATGTAAGTACATGAAAGAAAGAAAAAGACAGTGTATGAAAAAATTGAAAAAAAGGTAAATAATGATGTGAAAAGAAACCAATTAAATAAACTTAAATAATGTGTGGAAATTCTTGGTTGTTTTGGCTTATGAGATGTTTGGAAAGGATACTTCTAATTGTTTAAGGTTGTATGGATAGTCTATTGAGTAATTACCAAAGGCAGTTAGCGTAGGATACACTCGATAGTTTATTCGTCACCCCTGTACGATTAAAAGTTTCTGAACCAAACAAACCATTGATTTTGGTTTCTATGAATGTATGATGGATTCTGTGGTTTCATATAATGGTTGTATTGTTTGATTGTATATGTTTTATAGTGATTTGCTTTTGTTGCAAATTGAAAAACTTAAATATTTTTCTTTTGGCATAATTATTAACCAATTTTGGATTATATAAGTGAAATACAGGTTTATGGAAGCAATAGCTACTGTTTTGGTTTCATAAATAAGCGTTGTTTGCCCGACAAATAGGTACGTTTTCGGATTACAGTTTTCTAGCGATATTATATTGTTTTCCCGTGATTGGGATATTTTATTTTCAAATATGATATATATGGTTATTATTGATATTATTATTATTTTCCGAACCTCTCCGTACAAAGGAGACTCTGCCGAAATTTTTCGCGAATTTTAGACTTAGAAAGTTTTTGTGGAAGTGAAAATATTTTTTCAAATTTTAGTAAACTTGAATATAAAGATTTTATTGTTTATTAATTAGTATATTTTATTTAAAAAACTTAATTATGTTATTGTTTGTAAATTGAATACTTCGGATAAAATATATTAATCCCTTAATTCCTCTTTTTCCCTTTTCGAGGACGAAAAGTTTTGAGTGGGGGAGAGTGTAACACTAGTATTTTTTGGTAATTAAAATATTAAATTTAATAAGATTTTGAAATATTAATATTGTATGAAATTAAAATTTATGATTTGTAATGATAAAACAATTAGAATGTAATATAATGATGTTGATTTAATGTAATTGATAACCATATTAATCCAATTTCAATCAATGGATATAATTGTAAGGTTATTTGGTTATAATTGTAAATAATGAAATAAATTAAATGATGCATTTAATGATGAGATTATATGTAATTGATTGGAATAGGTTAATATAGAATATAAAATCATTTTTTATAACCCTTGGTTGTGAATGATAAAATAATGGATATGAACTATTATTATAAACGATGGCTGTAATTATCTTCTCATTAATTTGTCCATTTGAATATTAAATGGGTAAGTAATGGAATTAAGGCAATTGAATGTTGGAATTATATATTGCTAATTGAAATTGAATATAATCAGTGATGTGTAAGTAGTCATAACATTTGTTATAGATAATAAACTTATAAATATGATTAAATTACTTAAAGGTAACAGTTGTTCATTTATCATCTTATTATTTAATATGTTTGGAATTAATTTGGAAATCAATAAAAATTTATGTAATCAATTATTGCAGTTAATATAATAAAAGATGTTAATGGTAAAATAATGCATGTAATAAAATGTAAACTCATGTTAATATAATTCATAGTGTATTGTTGATTGAATTATAAGGACGATAACATAGGTTTGAATGTAATTGGATGAGAATTGGATGCATAGTTAAAGGCATTTAACCTTTTAAATATGATAAGGGGAAACAAATTCATATTGCATTAAGTGATATTACATCTTTTAATTACGATAAAGTGTAATGATCCGTAACTTTTAACAACTTTAAAATGGCAGTATTTTTAATTTAAATTAAAAATTAAAAAAAATGAATTTGTGATGTTGAGTGTTCTATTTGACCAAATTTAATAGAATGAATTTTTTGTAAAATTTCAAATTTTGGTCAAACTTAGTCAAAGATTGACTTTTGGTTGAAAATTGAAAATTTTAAAATTTTATTCTTTTTATATGATACTAGACTGAATTCTTATCTTCCCTCCACTTTTTGTTTCATCAAAATTAAATTCATATTGCTCTAAAAATTTGAATCACTATGAAAAATTAACATTAATTGGTAGTGCTTAGTTGTATTTTATTTGGCTAAGGCATATTGGGTTTGTTTGGTCTAATGGGCCTTGGTTAACCAAGAGACTCTAGTCAGTCATGTGACCATTCCTTTGCCTAGAACCTTATGTTTCTTATCTGATAACATCTACGTGCATAATGTTTCTCCTGAGAAACTTTCTATGTACACTTCTTCTTTCTCCTCAAAATCTACAGAGAACTCTAGATCTAAAACTCCAAAAACCTCACAAATCAAAACACCTATCCTCCTTTCCTTCGACCCTTCCTCCTCCCTTATATCCCCGCCCTCTCAACCATCTCCAAGGCCATCTCCTTCCACTTTCCCTCTCCTCTTCTTTCTCCTTTTTCCCTTCTTTTCCCCTTCCCTATTTTCCCTCTTTCTTCCCCCTATTTCCAAGGCTTCTATATTCCACTAAACTACTCCAAATCAAATAATTTTTTTTGAAACCGTGTATAATTTCAGTGGCAGCAACTTTGTTGTTGAACCCTTCTTTCCGTTCCGAATAATTCTATATCAGAAACTCCATTTTTAAGTCCTTTCTCGGGTCCAGTTTTGGCCGAAAATACCCCATATTGTATCTATCATATCTCCTTCAGGAATGAACCAAACTATGTGATTCTTTTTCTCAAACCAAATTTTTTCCAGTGGCTTCAACTTTATTTTAGATCAGTTCTTCAAATTCCTTAATTTTCTATGCCAAAAACTCAAATCTTTTCGAAGTATTTTTGAACTTAGATTTTCAACACAGAAAACACCTCTGTTTGTTTTGACCATAACTTCCTCAAGACAGAAGCTTTTTGAGTGATTCTTTTTTTTGAAGTCAAGAGAAAATAATTTGTAATAACTTTCTTGTTAGTCACTTTTACACATTCAGTAATATTTTGGTCCGAATAGTTTCTTAAATATGACAAAGTTTCAGGTTTATCTGTAGTTTGGATCTTGGGTTGTTTGGAAGTTGGAAGTAGTTGAAACTTGTTTATTAATTCGTGTTCATGCTAAGCTTTGTTGGATTTGCTTTGCATTTGGATCTTTGCTATGAATCTCCATATTGCTCCATTTTTATCATCACCTTTGTAGCCACGAAAGGTGAGCAAACACTCACAACTACTAGATTTTCTTATGTTAGTTAAATTGAATTTATGATGTGATTAGAAATTGATTAGTTGTTGTTTAGTATATTTTAAATTGTCATTCCGGTTAAATCTGACTTTTATTGAATTTAATTTCCATTTAATTTAATATTGAAATTTAAATTGCCAGTTAAATACCTGTTAATGATAACCAGTAAATTGTTGGTAGTTATTGGTTGATTTCAATGATGATTGTGCTGTATGTTCAATTGTTGATATTTGGGTGATTGGATGGATGTTATTGGTTGACATTTTTGATGATTGGATGTTATTTATGTCTATATCTATGTTATCTCTATGGGTTGAAATGATACATACCCGAACGATCTTATAGATTAGGGAAAATCATTATGGGTTGAAATGATAAACCTGAGCGGTTTTCATTGATTTGGAAATGTTGATTTTTAATACTGGTTGAAATGACATGTACCCATATAATTTCTTGAATTTGGATTTTATTTGGTGTCGAATTATTTGAAGGGTTTAAGTTAATTCAAATTTTGGATTTGTTTTAATTAGATGATTAAGATTGATATTTTGAATTATTTGAAACCCTTTTAATAATGATATTCACATTGTACACTTGATAGGAGATGAAAATCCCGTAACATCTATGAAACCGTTGCACTAATATTTCTATTTTACTTATTTTGATCTTACTACTTACATAAGATCTTTTAGTTCTGACTCGAGTGTTTTGTCTTTTCATTACGCTCGGGTCAGTCTGAGCTTTTTCAGTGTATTGAAAACTATTTTTTGAAGGACGAAGACGAAGATTCAGTGTATTATTGCTATTTATTATTCCACTGCATTCTATGTTCCGCTGCATTATTTTTTTATTTCTGATGTATGTATAACTCTGATTTGAATTGTAAAAGTGTAATCAAATGTTATTTGTAAAACAGCTTCATGAACTGTTTATTTGATTAGTATATTTTGTCGTTCTGCTGCGAGATTATATGCTTTGTTTTCCTTTTTTTTATTTTCTTATTTACCTCATTAACAATCCTTCCTTTAGAATGGTTTGAGTCTGACATGTGTGGTTTATTGTCGATTTGAACCGTCCAAAAAGGTTGGCCATTACAACCAACAATCTTTCTTCTCCAAAATCACCCTTGTGTGTAACGACCCGAAAATTTTAACTGTTTAATAACGTAATTAACTGAATTTTGTGAAATTTTAAAACAATAAAATGTTGAAATAAAAATTTAATATTTGGAATACGTCTTCTTAAACATAGCAACTGGTAAATTTTCATCAGATAATATGAAAGTTTATTTTCTTGTGTAATTTTATTTAAATCCAAATCAGTTAATATTTGATGATAATAAAATGTTTTCCAAACCTGAATATTTTAATATAATAATTTGTAAATCATCTTCTGAGTGAGTCGTCATATTTCGTTTCTCTAAATTTTGATTGTTATTGCTCCGTCGATCTTATTTTCGACGAAATAGCAGCATTTTCGTTCCGATATCGACTTTTGATCGGATGATCGTACCACAGACATCTGTATACCGTTTTGATCGTCTCGTCGTGCTGATCTTTGCGATATAATCAATTCTATGTTTTGAAGCACGGTACATAGTGGAATCCATGAAATGGCGACCGTATCGGTACGTTTCTAAAGCCTTTTTGGTTTTCGGTGCCTTTATTTCTATAGTACAAATCCAATAGCCGGAAACTTTTTACATTCCTTAAATCAACCGTCATCTATTTTTGTCTGTTCAACTTTATTTTTTCATTTATCATTTTTTTGTTTTCGCGTTTCGAATATAAAAAACGCAGAAGATGTTCGTATACTCTCTCTTCTCCCCTGTGGTGTAGCCTCCATGCCGCACACAATTCCTCCTCACCATCGCGTGCCTTGCTTCTCTCGCCACCTTGAAGCTGAAGGCGGCACCGCCTCCACAGCCGCATGCATTACCTAACTGTCCACCGCATCAACTCCGCCACCACAAAACCCAACGTGGCCACCCATCCTCTAGCAACTGCCTAGCAATCGCCACCTCAGTCTTTCACACCTCCGAGTAGTCCACCGAGCAACCTTGTATCCCATGATCCAAACCTTCCCTGACCTCCCTCCTTGCTTCATCTTATATCTGTAAGTTTAGTATATATATATATATATATAAATCTGTAATGTTTGTATAGGATTTTATATAATATGTTGTATTAATATACATATAATTGTGGTATATATGTGCTTATAGTAGTATATATTAGTATTCATATATATAAGTTTCAGATCTATTTACAAGTTTAATATACGTTTGTAGTGGTCTGCATGTTTCAAAACTTTACTGTATATAATAATATATACTATGTAAACCTATATGAATACTATCCATTGTCTGTTGTATAAATTTTATTATATGGGTTAGTTGCAATGTGTTAGTTTATAAAAGAAAATCTTTTTTTTTTCTCTTTTTCAGTTTATAAAGAAAAATTTGTTACAGTCAGCCTATATATATAAGGGAAATTTTGCCATAAGGGCCTTTTTTATTGAACAATAAGTTTCCAGGACACGACATTAAAGAAATTATTTTCCAGGACAAAATTTTAAACACATGACGTCGCTTCACGTGTACTCGCCCATTCCTTCATTTCGTCTCCTCCTTCCACTCATTTGATTCAATTGTTTTCTTCTGTTTTTCACGATTCTAACCGAAATTAAAAACTAGGGCTTCCCGATCTCTGATCATTTTCAATCATCTGAAACCCTACTTTTAATCATTTTCAAAACTAGCTACAAATATTTCCATCTACACGAATTAGATCTCAATCATAAAATCTATCAACAAACGATTTTCACTGTCTTCACGAAAACCACGACTTCGATTAATCAGTTACTCAACAAGTAAGTTTTCTTTTTGATCTGAAACCCTACTTTCGATCTAAAACCTTACTTTCATGCAAATGTTTTAGGTTCATGATAAGCCCTACTTAATTATTGATGTATATGATAGTTTTTGTAATGCAAGTAAGGTGTTTGTTGTTTTGTGATGATTAAACGTAATCTGAAAGTACTTGATTAATCATATGTATATATTCAGTGGTAATTGTCATTTTGTTTAACAGCTTAAAAATATAAAGGAGTTTATCTTTTGATCTGAATGAATTTATTACATATTAAACCTTAGTAATATTTGATAATTACTGATACATGTTAAACGTATTTTTTGTTTTTCTTATGATTTGAAGTTATTATGATAAAAGCATTTAACTTTTCACATACATGATTCAATTACAAGATAAAGCCTAGAAAAATCTTCATAGTTACTACTGCATATGATTTAAGTTCATTTAAGTCCTTACACAACAAGTGGTTAAATGTTTTTACTCATGAATCACTTAAGATGTATATGGTTACTACTGCAATTTGTACTCATGAATAACTTAAGATGTAAATTTTCTTTCATTTTTGTTGTAAATGTTTTTGCTACATAATGAACCCTAATTAATTTTTCATTATAATCGGTTTTTTTGAAAGCTTTTGTATAGAACTTTATGTTTTTTTTGTTCTTTAAATTTTTAGTTAGTATAACCTGGTATTCTCTAGCCACATTTACCCTTTAATGTAAAAAAGATAAAGACATTTATCTTTTATTATAAATGATATAATTACAAGTTAAGTCCTATTTATATTAAAAACTTACTGGTATATCCTTAACATCTTTCTTATTTTTATGATGATTCAAGTTTATTATGTAAGATGTACAATTGATTTTAACTCCAACTAGAAAAGATAAAAACATATATTTTTAATATTATGAATTCTTATAGTTAAGGAGAATTTCACTATAAGGGCTTATTACCATCAACTACTTATTTTGTAGGACATGTGTTCAAAATAAGTCCCAAAGAAGTTAGTCTTATATTCGGAATGCCATTACTGGAGAGGACTTATTTCCTATTCCAGCTTCTAACAAAGCTTCTACCATAGAACGTTTCTCCGATTTTTTAAGTGCTAATTTCAATGAAGAAGATATAATAAGCCAAAAAAACAGTGACAAAACGATTGAATACAATGATAGAAGAGGAAAAAGGAGATGAAGGTTTAGTGAAGCTGTTGTTATTACTACTTATCATAGCTTTCCTTTTTCCCGACAATCAGAGCTATATACAATGGGGTTATTTTGGCTAAATTGTTAAATTTAAAAAAAATGAACTCAATCTCTTGGCTGCAAGAAATTTGTGAAAACGTTTTAAAAAATGTCAAGAAGTATCATGCTGATTCAAGAAGTACACCGAGTTGTACTATAGTGTTATTGGTATGCTTTCATAATTTTCACTAAATATAAATATACTGAAATTTATGTTTATTACAAAAATACAAAACTGTTTATCTTTTTCTTGCAGTATTGGTTCTGTGAAAGAACACAAACAATTGATGAAAAAGAAGATCTTAAAGACAAAATCCCAAGAATGAGATAATGGGATTTATCGAAATTAAAGGATATCGCCTTAACTGAAGTTGATAATAACAAGGTACGCTAGTTTTTTGTTCTTTTTTTAAAACTGTACATTTAATACTTCTAATTTTTTTCAAGTATAACAAATTTCACTACCAAACATTTGCATAAATATCATTTCCAAAATCCTATTTTACTAAAGTAATAAAAAAGATAAGAATATTTATCTTTTTTTACAGCATAATTCTTTTATAATGATGTACATTAATACTTCTAATTTTTCTAATAATTGAACAACATCACATGTCAAAGTTTATCTGAAAATATTTTCCTTTCAGATTCTGAATTTTTTTTCAAGTATAACAAAAGAAGAGAAGGAACTTTTGACAAAGAAAATCGACACAATTGAGGAGGAAGAGGCAACACACAGCACAAAAAGAAAATTTGATGAGCACCAAGAATTAGAAAATCTAAGAAAATCTGCCAAACAATACGCTAGTGACTTTAAAGACTTAGAGTTAAAAGTTACTTTTCTGATGGAGGAGATGAAAACTGTTAATCAACAGTTAAATGAAGAGAGAAGACTAAGAGAAATTGCTGAACAAAGAATCAAAATTCTTGAATTGAAACTTGAAATGGAGGACAATTTGAAAGCCCAAAATTTAGAGAAAGAAAATGATGTACAAGAAGAAGTCAATTTGAAGGAGAATAATGAGCTTGAAAAAGGTAAAAAAAATAGTTGATTTGTTCACATAAACAGTTCTGTTGATTTTCCAACTTTTAATTTATTGCAAACTCAAGAGTATGTCGAAGAAGATGAGACAGAAAAAACTCTAAAACCACACAACTTAGAAGTACCTACTGAGAATGCTATTGTGGTGCAAGATGTAGTCCTCAAACCAATCCAGAAACTGCTATTATTGCGAAAGTTTTTGTCCCCAAGCAAACCAAAAAAAAGAAGAAACAAAGGAACATTAAGAAATGTCCTCTTCTGAAGTATCTCAGTGATAAACAAATCGGGAGTGTCAAAATGCTCTTCAAGATTTTAGGAGGAAACAAGTAAGTATCTTAACTACTTTTCACTGCATTTAGTTAAATATAATTTTACTCCAATAATATACTCATTAAGATACTATATGGTAACAATGTACACCTCAAAAAAAATTATGTCTACAAAAACATACAAAATTGAAAAAGATAAAACAATTTATCTTTATTTTTTTGGTGATAAAACTTTTAGTTCCTATGAGGAAATAATTAACTACATTTAATTATTAACAAAAATGGCATTCTCCAGTAATGAAGCATTCGGTTGCTACGATGAAAACTCAATCGTCATTACAAAAGCTTTGCTCGAAAAATTTCTTTTTAGCGGATGTATTATTGGTCAGGTAAGAAAAATAATTTATATTGTGCTTAATCATAAGTTCCACACTTTATCTATTTCCTTTTTGATATACAAGTCATAGATTGGTTTTGGTTTAGTAAAGCAAAATCATTCAATGATAGTTCTAGAATAGTATATGTGAACACGACGATGACAGTAAGTAAACCATAATCCCAATTAAAATATTGCATTACAAAACATATTTTCTCAAAAAACATTTAAATAGAAAAGCGCAATGGATGCAAACTTCAAAAATATCAAACAAGAACTGTTTATACCTTTTATACAAAAGACACTTAAAGATCGATTTTGTTGCAACATATTTTTTCCTATTCATGGGAACGAACATTGGAGCTAGTTAGAGCTAGTAGTTGATTCATGTCAAAGGAATCACTATGACTCATTACACTTAACAATAAGATCAAAAAGCTGTAGAAATGGACATTCAAAATATGCTATAAACGTGGTAAGTAAATATACAGACAAAGTAAAAAAGATAAAAACATTTATCTTTATTGTAAAAAATTAATAATTCTTTTTTTTCTTCCAGAATTCAGCTGCCAGTAAGACAAACGAAGAACTTCAAAAGGCTGGGGAGAAAACAATTTTGAGGAGTTCTACACTGATAAAAAATATTGATTGTGCACAACAAAGCAATGGGTAATATTAATTAAATTTTATTTATATGAAAATTCATGTTACACAATAAGTATCTGCCCGTTACTGCCAATTACAAACTATTATCTAGATAAACACACATTTTATTACAATTTATTATCAAAATTTATATTGCAAGAAAATATAGTCTACAAGACCATACCCGATAATCATTACAATTATCAGAGTAGAATTGCATTTGTTTTAATCTTATTCCTCATGCTGGATAAAACTGAAAGTCTATCCCATTTCGGTCTATTTTTCATCTATAATATTTTTCTTTAGCATTTGTTTGGCATTGTTCCAAAAACCAACATCCCTTCTCAATCTATAAATCAAATTACCACCTTGAAACTAGGGATAGAACCAAATACATGTCAACTCACCAAATAGACACTATAACTTATTCACGTACTGTTTTGTAATGACGTAGAAATTTTTATTACAATTCATCATCATAATGAAGAAAAGATAATCTGTTTTATCATTATATTTCAACTATACTAAAATTCAGAAATACAGGTACGATTGTGGAGTTTTTGTCATGACGTTCATAGAAAAGCTAACCAAAGGAATGGACACAACAACAAAAAATCACACTTAAAGAAGTCGAAGCTTTTAGAGCAGAAGTAGGTGCAGATATTCTATCCGATGAACCATATTGCTGGAATCTTGAAAAATTGTGCAGCTTAGCTTCTGCTACAAAAATTACAAACTGACAATACTCACAAAAAATGCTTGCTGTCAAATGTTGTGTTTATGATGAATTTGTTAACTATTTATTAAAATATATGGAACTGTGTTGTTCATACTACATTTACGTAATGTAAATAAATTTACTGATCAATTCAATAGTCCATTTGTAATGACTAATATTAACTACAATGTAACTACGTGGCTGATGTAAAGACTGATGAATGAATGACGTATTTGTAACGAGTGATGTAATGCTTGAGGTAATGATGAATTTAGAATGGCTGGTTTGTTTCTAAAGAAATGTTAAAAACATAAATGCATTTATCTTTATCATGACAACCAAATATATTGGAGCATTTTTACTATATTTTGGTGCAATTTCAGTTTTACTATATATCACTTGATAGTGTTATGGAAGTTGGTGTTGTAGATGCTGGTGTTTGAATGGAGCAATATGGATGTCAAGGGTAGTTGGTTGGATTGCTATGGTTTGTTGTTGTGGTCGGGGTTGGCTGTTAAATGGTCTGGGATGAGGAAATTAAAGAGTGATTTCGATGATAAAATATGTAATGAGCAAATGAAAGGGAAGGAGTTTGTTGATGAGATGGAAATGATGTAGCAGTTTGTAGTCAATGGTCTTTGGTTGCTGTGATGTAGAGGGGTTTCTTTAGCGATGTGGGTTCGGATGTTTAGTAAGGGTTTTAAATGGTGGAGGTGTTGAATTGAAGTTAAAAAGTGTAGAAATGTGTTTAGTTCGGACGTGGGTTCGGATGTTCAAGAGAATGCTCATATATCAAATACATACACAAGGAATATCAGTGCAACATGCGCAACCAACGAATCCAAATATAACCCAAAAATCCAATTATTAATCATATATAGTTGATCCAAACGCCAATATTATTCCTCTACTTTTTGATCCTTAAGACAATCCATAGAGTTCCACCCAACAGCCTTTACTTCATCTCATCCAAGCTAAACAAAGCATTACTACCATCACTCAAAAGACAACTGCATTGCCATAATTCATCAGAATACTTTTAATATTCATCAACACTAACAACTACTTAAAATCATAGCAAGAAAATAAAAGCTAAGTACAAGTATCTTTTTAAAAAACTGGCAACATCATATAATAAAACAAAAGTTGCAGACTTTAAATCACAGCTAAACATTAACAGTTGCTTAAAATCATAGCTAAACACGGCAGGAAAAAAAGATAAATACAATTAACTTTTTTAAAAACAGCAGAACATTAACAATCATCACATATACAAGAAAAAAAAAGATAAATACAATTATCTTTTTTAAATACTAATTAAATCAACAATCATCACAAACATATAACCAACAATTTAACCATCCCCAATCATTCAACTAACATTCACAAAATACATTAAATCAGTATATAATCATTATTCTGAAAGTGATGTTCATAGAATTTTAGATGCAATGTCGTCTCCAGCAATAGCTCTATGGCCTACGACCTATCCCTCACATGTTCAACTTGCGTCCCTGCTTGCTTTTCCTGAGTCATGCTTTACAACAGTTCTTTGCATCATGCTCAGCATACTTGCTCCTTTACGAATGTCTCTGCAATAGTAGCCTGTCAAATTGCTCCATCTATCATCTATGCACCTTCACCCTGAAGACCCCCATGCTGCATTACTATATAGGGCATTGAAAAATAGCTTGCCCCTGCTTCCTTATCCAGGATAGGTGGAAGACACCCAAATTGAAGCTCTCGGCTCCAGATCATGTGCAACACTCCGCTGTTGAACGTCTCTCCCTTTCTTCAAATAAAACTATATAGGAGGTTTGTTGTATCCACTTCTTTAGGCATGGAAGA
This sequence comes from Allium fistulosum, assembly GCA_030737815.1. Lineage (NCBI taxonomy): Eukaryota > Viridiplantae > Streptophyta > Magnoliopsida > Asparagales > Amaryllidaceae > Allium > Allium fistulosum. Next base: position 839,742,532 of record CM060906.1, read on the forward strand.
AGACTTTTTTGTCGTCCCATCATTGGGGCTACATGCTTTCTGGTTGCTTTCACTACTCTCACTCATATGTGTGCCTGCTTCCGCTTATGTTAGTCATGAACCATCAACTTCTACCACACATGTTGCTGCAAAGTCCAACAAGTCTTGTTTGTTTCACCGTTGGCACACTAGCACATTCCAACCAGCTCTTGCTCTCTACTCACTATCTCTTGCTTTGCAATTCAATCATCTTCTGCATATTTTTGTTCTAATTATTATTATTCTATACATGTAAATCTTCAACTTTTCATTATCAACCATCCACGCCTTCAAGTAGTGCACGCAAGCTTCAGCAAATGCAGATAATCTTTTTATCTATATTAGCAGAATCCAAAGAAAACCTAAAACTAAAGTTGTTTTTGTTGAGATCAACAACAACCAAAACAGATGCTGCAACACTGACAGAAAAAAGATAAAAAGATTTATCACTATACAAAAACAGAAGAAAAAAAACCAAAATATTAAATAAAAACATTCTATACCTTTTATTGTCAATACTATCCATCTTCCAATAGCCAAACTAATAGACTAATAGAAAAAGAATAACCCAGCTTGTTCCTATAGCCAAAATAAAATAAATAAAATGTATAAACACCAAAAGTGAAAATTTAAATCCTAAGAAAATATAACCTACCCAGTAATTCCGAAATAGAAATTGAATTTAGCAATATAGGAAGATTATAAGACTTATATTAAGTTTGAAATATGGACGACATTATAAATATGATACTAAGATTGAGAGGGAGATAGAGATTGAAATCGAGATTGAGATTGAAATCGAGATACAGATTGATAATAGCATACAGGAAGATCTAGATTGAGAGATGTGTAAATACAGTTATGTTGTAATCTTAACTTCAGTACTTCATTAAAATCAGTACCTTCATTAAAATCATACAGGAATTTGATTTCAAAAGAAACTAATGCCTATTTTTTTCCAAAAAACTCAATGAGCGCTTTGATTGCACAAGAAATGACGGCCTAATTTTGCCTAATTTCCACGAGCACAAGATTTCAGAAGATACGAATGTCGTTTGAGAAGATGAAGATGCGCGTCGACTAGATATTTTTCCTGGAAAATAATAATTTTAAATCCATGTCCTAGAAAAAAATTGGGCCGTATAATTAGGCCCTTCACACCAATTTCCACATTATTATAAGAAAACTCAATCAAATGTCGATGGTCCTCCCAAGATCCACCAAAGTCCAATATACAAGCTCTTAACAAGTCCTCAAGTACCTTGTGGACTCTCTCTGTCTGCCCAACCGTCTATAGGTGATAAGTTGTACTCATCTTGATCTTGGTACCTAATACCTCTTGTAGACTCTTCCAAAATTTGCTAGTGAATAATGCATCCTTGTCGCTGACTATGCTACGAGGAATCCAATGAAGTCTAACTATGTTCTTTATGAACAACTTTGCTAAAATAGGTGCCGTCCTGGTCGACTTTACTGGAATGAAATGGGCACTCCTAGTCAACATGTCCACAATAACCCATATACTCTCATTTCCACTCCTTGACCTTGGCAACCCCTCTATAAAATCCATGGATATCGAGTCCCATTTCCATACAGGAACCTCTAAAGGATGAAGCAACCCACTCGGCTTCTGATGTTCGGCCTTTACTTATTGACAGTTTACACACTGCCTAACCCACATGCCAACATCCTTCTTTATGCCTTCCCAATGGAAGCTACTCTTTATATCTTGATAAACTTTGGTCCCTCTAGGATGAATCGTAAACTTGGATCGATGAAATTCTTTCAGAACTTCACTTCTTAAGTTCTCTACATTCGGGACACATAACCGTCCCTTCCTTCTCAACCATCCACTTTGGTCAAGACTAAAATCTTTTAGGTCATCCATCTCTGATCCTAACTCAAGCCTTTTAATCTTCTCAGCTAAAATTGGATCCTCTTTCTTCTTAGAAGCTATCCTTTCGACCAGCACTGGTCGAACTTCTGAACAAGACAACATGGCAGTACCCTGACTAGAACTAGCAGTAGATCTCAATTGCACACCACAATTAGCCAGGGCTTCTAGATCCTTTCATTCTACCAATATTGCTAACACCACATTTTGATGTTTCCTATTGAGAGCATCTGCAACCTTATTTCCTTTCCTAGGAGTATACTCTATACCGAAATCATAAGCTGCCAAAAATTCCAGCCACCTCTGCTGCTTGATATTCAACTTCTTCTGAGAGAATAAATACTTTAATGACTTATGGTCGGTAAACAACTCAAATCTCTCCCATAAGAGATAATGCCTCAAAATCTTCACGCCAAAAATCATCGTAGCCAACTCCAAGTCATGAGTATGATATCTTACTTCATGCGGTCTAAGCTGCCTAGATGCATAAGCAATGACTTTGCCTCTCTACATCAACACTGCTCCCAATCCAGTCCTACACGCATCGGTGTACACTACCAATCCTTGATTACCATCTGGAACTACTAGCATTGGTGCATGGGTCAACAATTGCTTTAACTTAAGGAACCCTTACTCACATTTGTCGGACCAAACAAACTTCACATCTTTCCTGGTCAACTTAGTCAAAGGTGCTGCTATACGCGAGAAATCCTTAATGAATCTCCAATAATAGCCAACTAATCCAAGAAAATTTCTAATCTCAGTCACCGTCTCCAGTCTCTTCCAACTGTTAATAGCTTTGATCTTATCCAGATCAATTGATAAACCCTTCTCTGAAACCACATGACCAAGAAACTTCAAGTCTTTCTTTCAGGATTGACACTTCAAAAACTTTGCCTTAAGCTTATGCTGTCTCAGCGTCTCAAGCACGATTCTAAGATGAACTTCATGGTCCCTTTCATCCTTAGAATTCACCAAAATGTCATCTATGAATACCAATATGAACATATCTAAGTGCTCCCGGAAAACCCGGTTCATCAAATCCATAAAGAAAGTTGGCGCATTCGTTAACCCTAATGGCATTACTAACCATTTGTATGATCCATATCTGGTTCGAAACGACGTCAATAGGATATTGTCCTCTGCCACTCTTAGCTGATGGAAACCTTTCGCCAAGTCCAATTGGAAAACACTCTGACTCCAATCAACTGATCAAATAAGTCGTCGATTCTCGGCAAAGGGTACTTATTCTTGATCGTCCTCTCGTTTAGCTTACGGTAGTCGATACACAACCTTAACGACCCATCTGGTTTCTTCACGAACACCACGGACGGTCCCCAAGGCAAACTGCTTGGCCTAATAAAATTATTTCCTTCCAATTCCACCAGCTGCACCTTTTACTCCGTCATCTCGGTAGGTGTCATTCTACTACGCGGTCTACTTACGGTCTCCGATCTTGGAACAAGATCTATTCGAAACTCAATGGCTCGCTTCAGTGGTAGTCCTGTAACAGGCTCAAAAATATCTGCAAACTCCTTTGCTACCAAAACCCGATTCAACTCTTCTTCTACTTCCATGGCACCCAACAGAGCCCAAGCACTCAAACTCGAATCCTCTACTATGTATATAATTCGATTATGACTATCTGGGTGTCTTAGCGATATTTTTCTATCTTGGAAAAATATCCTAACATCATATCTGTCTAACCAATCCATACCCAAAATGATCCCGAAGCCTACGAAATCAACAACATACAAACTACATGCAAACTTATGATCTAACAAAGCAAGTTCTAGCTGGTCACATCTTATCCCTAGAGTTACATTCCCTCCTATCGGATTTGCAACCCTTAAGGAAGTAACAAGTTATGATGGTTATAAGCATAATCTATCTACCAAACACTGAGATATAAATAAATGTTATGCATAGGTATCAAACAATACCCTAACTTGTATGCTATGAATCAAAAGATACCTTCCATCACAGACTTTCCTTACTCAACAGCAGTTGGTTTAGAGGATGATCGTTCCAAAGCAAAGACCTTTCCTTTTTCTGCCTTGGCAGCTTCAGGACACTTGTACTTGTAATGCCACATCTGGTTGCAATTATAGCATTTCACATTATTCTTCCCCACAACCACCTTTCCATCACTCGAACGACACTCATTAGCATAGTGCCCCTTCTTATCACACTTGTAGCAAACTATATCTTCTTTCCCTTTCTTGGCTGCTCCTCCTTTCTGAGCGCCCTTCTTCTTGAAGAACCTCCTTTTCTTACCTTGAGAACCCTAATTCTCAGCTGATTTCTCTATTCCAAAAGTAGAAAGCATCTCCTCATGGCGATTGGCCATCTCCACCACCACATTACAAGGCTCTTTGACATGATTCATAGTCATTCTGCCTAGCTCTGGCCTTAGTCCATGAATAAATCTCTCATTCCTCCTGATATTAGTGTCTACCAAAGCATAACCATATCGAGACAGCTCATCAAACTTAGCAGCGTACTCAATCACTGACATATCTCCCTAAATAAGATCCATGAACTTCTTCATTAATGCCGACTTGGCAACCTCAGATAAAAACCTCTGCTCAAACCTCCTTCTAAAATCAACCCATGTCATCTCTTATTTTCGGAACTCCGGCGGTCACACTGTTCCACCAGTGAAGCGCTAACCCTTGCAACTGTCTAGAGGCTAGACTTCTCTTTTCTCCATTATCCAAGCCTAAATCAGTAAAGATCTTCTCACAGCTCAAAAGGCAATTCTCAACTTCAACAACATCCTCTGTTCCCATGAATGGCTTTCCACCCAGACTGGTGTAGTCTCTACTCAATCTAGCATAATTATAACCAACAGGAACTACAGGATTAACTCCACCAATATTACCCGCAGCTCCTGCTTGCAAAAGATTGCCAACCACTAATACACCATCCCCGCATCTATTGGCGGATTTCCCGTACATAAATTGGCATCAGCGTTTGGATTAGCATTAGCATGTCGACCTTGATTCCTCCTGGTATTAGGTCGAGCATTTCTGTTGGTTATGGTGCAACCTCCACCTAGATTTCCTCTTCCGTTTCCTACTTCCATATCCTCTTTCTCGTAAATTTGCATACGAGCCTTAGTAAGGTACAGAAGATCGATCTAAGAGAGAGGGGAATACATACTTATATATATAAATATATATAGCAAATACAAGTACGTTACTATAACGTTAACCCAAACCCCAATCTTATTCTTCACTTCATTAGGATTATGTTTAAAAATTTTGGTTTATTTTATGTTTTATCATAAACCTATGTTCTGATACCAACTTGTAACATCCCCCTACTTAGAGGCCCAAAACTAATGGTTATGGATGCTGCAGTCATCCATAATTATTAATCCTCGACGACCAAATACGGCGGTGTTAGATTTATTGATACAAAGAAACACATGAATATGTAAAAATATTAAACATTAACAAAATCACATTCCATGTCGATACATTTCCAATTCATTACATAATCCCACATTCGCAAATCACGTTCAGAGAAGATATATTTATTATAACATATGCCCAGAGCGACATATGAAGATGCCTCCGGGGATGATCAGAGTATATACATGTAATATAACAACTTTGTCATTTGTAATGACCCAAGATTTTAGGAATTTATTTTGAAAATATAAATAAGTTTAAAATAATTTTTAAACTAATTTTGAAAAGGAATTGATATAGCTTGATATGGTGTAGCTATATGTGTACATGTGTGCACAGGAAATACACATGAATAGAAGCTTAATTCCTGGATGATATGAATGAACACATGTTGATGTGTATGAAAAATATATATATATATATACAAATAAATAGATTAAATCCTTAAAAGCTATATGCATAAATATATATGGATGCTACTGGTTGTATTTGAGTATATATGTGCATGTGTGTTCAGTGAAAATGATGTATAGACATATATGTGTATTAATTATTTCTGAAAGACATATATATACATATATGTATGCTAATCAAACACAAGTGTTCAAATCAGTAAAATAAAAATACACAAATGTATTTTAACTATAAGCAGAAAGCAAGAATGAAGATATAAAAAAAGCAATCCTTTTATAAATAAATAAGGGAAGCACATGCTATTTAAGTGAAAGCTAAAAATAGAAAAGTAAGATAAACCAGTGATATGTTTTGTATAGGCAGAATTAGGAAGAACCCTTGGCATATATATATGATAAAATAATGGAAATCAAGTCACACCTTTAGCATGATATTAGATAAGAGAAAAAGCATTTTCTGGAAAAGAAAATTTCTGAAAATAACCAAAATGATAAAACCACTTTTCTCTCCACAAACTTGAGCCGGGGAGGGTAGGATTTTGGGTTTAAACTAAATGCAAATGGCGTGATTTTGGGTGGGCAAAAATGACTTTAGCTAGCACCTTAAACCCTAGAAGAACCCTGCATAAATAAGCAGTGATAAGAGGGGCCTTCTCTTCTTCCCTGATAGCTCTTGAAAAAAATATATCATATAAATATAAGACAAGTGAAGAAAAGGGTTTGGGGATAGAAGCTTATCAATCAACTAAGAAGTGAAGGAGAGCTAGGTGAGAAAACTCACTCAAAAATCTAAGGCACAAAGTCCTAATGAAGGCAGCCAGTTTATAAGTTGATCTTTCTTAAAATGTATTTTCATATATGGTTATCTTTCTTTGATTTCTAAGATGGAAATGCTTTGATCTTTAGTTTGGTTGTTCTGCTTGATCTATTATGTGAAAGTTCTAAGTATTATTAGTAAATATGTTTTTATAAACCCAGATCTCTCTTATATGTTAATATTAGGAAAAATAAGTAAATACCCAGAGAATCAAATGATTTATTTATGTTTCAACTTTAACTTGATTTACTAATTGTTTTAGTGGATTTTCTCATACCAGACATGTGTCTGACCCTAGTGTGCTAATGGCATATGGGGTGTCTCATTTAATATGGGGCAGCTTCAAATGCTTTTTCAGGAATTGCAGCAACTAAGCAGGAGTAGGAGCAAGGCTTTGAGAAGAAGATTATATCATGCTAATTAGTTAGATAAGAGCTTAAAAGATGAAATCTGCATGTATTGATATTTTTAAATTATCACTTGTATTAAGTACTGAATGATGGATGGATATTTCGCTAAGGAATTGACTTGTAACTGGAGTTTATAAATTTGGATATTATCTGAAAAGTTGAAGAAGTTAACCTATGATTTTGTATGTAAATCTAAGCAAGAGTACTATGATAAATAGGATGGTTATATTTTATAAATGTATTAGTCAATCTTGAGTCTTTAAAAAGGATTAAGTATTGGAAACCTGGATGGTTGAGTCTCAATAAACAATATGGTTTATACTTTCATCATGACATTTGCATACAAGAGTTTAAAGGCATAGGGAAAATATATTATGTGTCTGCATGTTTTCATAATGCAATTTGTACTATGCAAATGTTTTATACCTCATTCTTGAATAAAGGAATTACCTTTGCATTTTAACACAAATCTGAACTCCTTGCTTTGTTCAAATGCATTTTAAAGCCCTATGGCTTATATCAGAACAAAGAGTCTGGTTTGTAGCAAATTATCTTACCATTAAAACCATGTTTTGGATCCTCAGGGTCTCAGGAAACTCATTCATGCTTGCATTTCATTTAGCATAGCATCATGACATCAAAGAATTAAGCTTTAGGAACATGGTATCTCACTTAAAAATATTCCAGAAAAGAGTTTGTATCTAAGGCAGATTTTATAGAAAATCAAACATAGAAAATGATATAAACTTATATCATTTTCAGGACATAAGCACTACACCAAACCTTTATATGTGATCATAACACAATTTCCTTGTTTCTAGGAATTACCCTTCATAGAAAAATCCAGCAAGAAATCAAGAGTTAAAATCTTACAAATACCTATATGGATGGAATTTTGTTGTATGAATTAAATTGAACTATGTGTGGATTGATTAAATTTAATCAATCAAATTATCCTCTTGTTTACCATAACTTTGATTTAAACAAGAGGGACACATGCATCCTCATATGTATGTGCATATCTTTATGAATACACTGATATATTTATATTGGTAGAAATTTTGATCCTGGATAAATTGTTTATTTGATGAAAGGAAAAAATGACTCTAGGCTTCAGAAATATATATATATATATATATATGATAATAAATAAATAAATATATATATATATATATCTATGTTAAAAAAAAATTCCTTACAAATTAAGGTATAAAAGAGAGGGTCATTTCATTTGGTATCAGAGCAAATGGTTGCATTGATTGTTGTGTACTATAGAAATATATTATGTCTGTTTGTTTTGGATGAAATAATTTAGATAGGAAAATATTAACTATAGAAAATATTCACAGTATACTAATACCATTTGCCCATAACTTGGTTAGCAACCCATGGTAGGAAGGGGATCACATCATGCAGGAAAAAGTGCACCACAAAGGCTTGATATGAAAGAGTTTATAAGGGTTTTAAGGGATGGAATTGGGCATAGGCCTGAGAATCCACATGAGGAACTTTCAAAACTATTAAAGGCTTATACAAACTTGGGAGGTAAGAGTTTTGAGGGGACTGAGAATGTGATGGAAATTCAAGTGTGGTTGAGAACATTGGATAGGATTTTAAATGACATGCAGCTTGATGATCAAAGGAAGAGGCAAGTGGCTTCAAGACAGCTGAAAGGAGTAGCTTTAAGCTGGTGGGAAGTAATCATTACAGGGAGAAATGAGAATGAAATCACTTGGAATCAATTTAAGGAGATGTTGGAGGCAAGATTTGTACTAGCATTAGCTAAGACCACTTTACTCGAAGAATTTATTAGACTCAGGCAAGGAACTCTGAATGTCACTGAATACACTCAAAAGTTTGAGGGGTTATCCAAATATGGAGCAATGCTAGTGGCAGATGAAGCATCCAAAAATGATAGGTACATTAAAGGTTTGAACCCAGGACTTAGCAGAGCCATGTTACCTTATGCTGACAGGACTTTTGATCAAGTAATAGACTTGGCTTTGAAATTGGAGCAGCATGACAAGGAGAGGGAGAAGTTCAGAAATTTTAGGAATAATAACACTAAGAAGGGTAAGGGGAGATATCACCCTTATGATAATAAGAAAGAAGAGGCCGGTAACAAAGGCACTGGAGATGGCAAAGCTAAGGAAACCAAGAAGAAAATTGTGTGTCACCACTGGTAAGGAAGGACACATCAAACCAAAATGTCCAGAATTAAAAGGAGGAGCTTTCAAGTGCTATCTATGCGCGAAAGAGGGGCATATGAAAAGAAACTGTCCTGAGTATAAACAGCAAGGAAAATTGGCAAATTTGGAAGGCAAAGGCAAATCCACAGTGGAGATTAATGCTGAAAATCACAGTCAAGTGGAAGGTACACTATTTATTTGTACCATACCCATAGCAGTAGTATATGATACTGGGGCAACTCACTCTTTGATTTCTTATGAACTAGTTAAAATGCTAAAATTGAATTGCATATTGGTTGAAACTCCATTGCTTATACAAAGTCTACTGGGGAGTTCTAGTGTTTTAAATATGATTTGTGTGGATGTGGAATTAAGCATAGGAGGATATACTTTTATTTCCAATTTATATGTTTTAAACTACCCAAATATAGGTGTTATATTGGTGGTAGACTGGTTAAGGCAATTCAAAGCCATAATTAACTTAGATTCATCCACCATATCATTGGAAAACTTTAGAGGCCAGAGAATCACAATTTTGTGTGAAGTAGCTAAGGGAAGGAAATTGTATCATTTAATTGACTTGGAAAAAGATTTCAGTGAACTTACTATTGATGAAATTCCCATAGTCAATGAATACTTGGATGTGTTTGGGGAGGTTAAGGGTGTTCCTGTAATACCCCAAAATTTTGTGAAAAATCATTTTTGTAAAATGATTTAATTTTGAAATATTTAGATTTAAATATGGTGAAATTTCTGGAATAAATAGTGTGCAAGTATATGTGTGCACGTGCACACTGAAATGGCACAAGAAAGAACTCCAGATTTCTTGGATTTAAAACAAGAATTAAAGAGCAATACAAACATGATTTTGCAACATGGTTATTTGATTTCTGAGATTTTATGGGTCATCTTAGAAAATAAGAAAAGTAAGTTTTACTTTAGATCAGTAAACAAATTTATTTAAAACCCAGAAAAGAAAATAATATATATATGTATATATTTGTAAACTTGTATACATATAGGTGCATATGTTTCTGAATTTAAAAGAGGAATTAAAATAAGCCTAGATAAGATATGTATACAAATATACATTTTTTTAAATACTGAAAAGTACATATATATATATTAGCAAGTGAAACCATAACATTAAAATGACATGAAATGTGATACAAGTCAATATGCTTGTGTAGGCAAAAATAGCAAAGGGGATTTTCAGAAATAATTAAAATAAATAGAATAGTCACACTTTTGACATGACTAAGTGAGTGGCCATTTTCTGAAAAAGTAAAAGAAAGAAAATGCAGCCTTTAAATTGGTTAATATGGCCGGGGTAATATGAATGAAAAATGCATGATGCTAAGCCAGGACAGAAATGGAATTCTGTTTCAATAAAACCCTAGAGGAGAAATGCTTATAAATAGGCAGTTTAGCCAGTAGAATTATTTTACCCCGAGCTGCATAAAAATAAGAAAAGAAGAAGAAAATATTGAAAGGAAGGAGAAAACACTCAAACAAGAATTTTCTGGATTAATAAGAAGAAACATTTAGGTGAGTAATCTCACTGAGTTCATGGCATTAAGACCTGAGTTGAGGCAGCCACTTTTTATATTGCCATTTATGTATTTCTGGTTTTGATGTATATGATTTCATCAATGCTTTTTGGATGTTTTATTTTAAAATCTGATATGATTTAATATGGATGATTTTGATGATCTTTGATTGGTTGAGACATTTGTCTTTGGATGAGTATCATACTGTTTTATTTATACTCATAAATGTTAAAGTTTAGGAACTTAAAAATTATATAGAGAATACTCTCAATTGTTATAGATCTATGGCATGGAAACCTTATAAAAATAATTGGAGCTGCATTATACTTGGTATAAGTGCTGAGGCTTGAAAAGAAAAATGTTAAGGGTGCAATAGAAATTTTCTAAGTGCTGAGCCCTTAATCAAAAAAAAACCCACAAGCTAAAATTATGATAGAACCAGATCTTGAATCTGAATCAATCATAAAGGCTTGCAGATCAGTATAACATGCCATGCCTCTTTTACAGTTGAAAATGTTCTTATATTTACTAAGATCAAGACATATTGACCCCATTTAGGAAATGACTGTCTGATTATTTCTGAGGGGAAATTATGCTAGAAGAAATTATGGATGTTTCCATGTTGGCAGTGACATGTTCACTTAGCATATTTGATGTTAGGATTTAAGACAATACACTAGTAAATAAACTAGGGAAGGGAAGGCCAAGATGACTGCTGGAATGCTTGTCATATTTGAAGTATGCAAGTTGGCACATGGTTTGTTTAAGCCCTGAGATCTTTGTGCAATGATGTGAATTAGTTCATTGCAATGTGTCCCAGTGATTCCTTAATAGCAGATGAGGCAGGGATTTAAATTGAATATTACAACCTGTAAATGAAGAAATAGGAATGTGGATATTTCTTAGGTTGAATGGTATGGAACCAAGATGATTCTAGTAAATGAAATTGATGCCAATAGATAATCATGTTTGCATGATTATGTATGCAAGTGAAGGAATGATAAGTGAATATATCATACCTGAATCAACTTAATTATACTATGTTAAAATATTTGATTGCAGAAATTTGCTTAAATAACAAGTTAGTACCCTTATATTCTCTATTGCTTAATATCATGAATGAATTGATGTTATTCATACCAGATCATAGATCTGACCCTTGTTTGCTCATGGCATCTGGGGTGTCTCATTTTAAAATGAGGCAGCCACTTATGTTCTTTCAGGTAACCCAGGCACTAAGTAAAAATGAAGTAATGGCTATTATGGAGGAGTGAATGAACATGCTAGCTAGTTTCAATAAGAGCTTAAATTGATTATATCTGCATGTATTCAGGAAAAATATTATGTTTCTAAGATTTCCAGTCATGTATTGAATATTTTATGGTTAGTGATCAAGTTGCCCTTATGATCTGTAAAGTGTCAGATTAAAATTTGTTGTTCTGTTGAAATGGTTGTGTGTTAAGGTTTGATTTGTTTTTGAGGTGGTGTCTGAAATATAAACAAGAGAAATATGCTCAAGTAGGTTCATATAAATAAAAATCTGGAAGAAATATAAAATTATGTGATAGCATAATTCATATATGTATTAGCTAATCTTGTGACATAACAGAGCACTGAGTTTTAGAACAAAATTTGGATTTAGCAAGAAGAAAACTTGAAGGATTTTATTTTCTTTTTACTGAAATGCTTTGTAAATAAGTTTGAATTCATTTCTGAGTTGTATTGAGAAAAGTAAAATGTTTTTCTAAAAGCTTCAGACAGAATGTAAAGAAAGGTATCTCCATTGCTTTGAACTAATGTGGTAGATACAGGATCCATGAGTTAACCAGCTCCAAATGAATGAAGTATTGGTTGATCATGATAGATTGTATTCTGAGAATAAAAGTGCATTTCAAAGCTTAGTACCTTTAGTAATTGTTTCACCCAGTTTTCTGGAAAATAAGCAGAGATATTGACATGTACATGTATATCTGTGTACATGTTGATATTTGAGCAAAAATATAATTATAATTCCTAGAATAGCTATAGGAATGGGATTCATGTTTAGTAAAGTAAGAAGAATTGTTTTGTATGTTAGGTTATAGGCAAACATTAAAAATATATGTACAAAGATAGGTAGATATCAGATTACAAACCATACAGGAAAAAAAAAGAAGAAAAACAAAAATTGTGTTTGAACCGACCAGCATAGCACTCGAACTCGTGACCTTTCATGTATAAGTTAGGCGCGTTTCCATTACGCCTAGATGTTGCTTGTGTTCACTTAGGATCCACTTACTTTTATACTGAATTTGATATTATCCAGACTTTAACATAATCATCTATATTAAAAGCTTGTTTACCACTGATTATTACTTGATCATTTCTTAATCCTAATGACAGACTAAAGTACATGTTTCTAGTGGATATTATGGCCAAAAATCTGAATACAATAATTTATCTGAATTGCCAAAAATCTAAATCAAACAGAATGTTCTTGTACAAAAAATGAAGTATACACTCTGAACTTAGATAAGAAGATCACATACATCTTCATATGTATGTGTATGTTATTAGATATACACTGATATATTTATATTGGTAAGTTATTTTGATCCTGGATATATTTTGTTTATTGGAAAAAGAAAATGACCTTGGAAAAGATATTTGCAATGAATGATATATCTATATATCATCTCTTAGCAAAAAAAAAAATCCTTATGAAATTAGGGTGGAAATAGGAGGGTCATTTCAGTTGGTATCAGAGCACTTGGTTGCATTGATTGTTAAGTATTATAGAAATGTATAATGTCTGTTTGTTTTGGATGAAATAATTTAGATAAGAAATTAGAAATTATAGAAGCACTCATAATATACTAATACCATTTACCCAGAATTTAGTTAGCAGAACATGGTAGGAAGAGGATCTCATCACAATGCAGGAACCAGTGCACCTCAAATGCTTGATATGCAAGAATTTGTGAGGGTTTTAAGAGATGGAATTGGGCATAGGCCTGAGAACCCACATGAAGAGCTTTCAAAACTACTGAAGACTTATTCCAATTTGGGAGGCAAGAGTTTTGAAGGAACAGAGAGTGTGATGGAAATTCAAGCATGGTTGAGAACACTTGATAGGATTTTCAATGACATGCAGTTGGATGACCAAAGAAAGAGGCAAGTAGCTTCTAGACAACTGAAAGGGGTAGCTTTAAGCTGGTGGGAGGTGATCATAGCTGGAAGAAATGAAAATGAAATCACTTGGAATCAGTTCAAGGAGATGTTGGAGGCAAGATTTGTACCAGCATCAGCCAAGACCATTTTGCTTGAAGAATTTATCAAACTTAGGCAGGGAACTTTGAATGTCACTGAATACACTCAAAAGTTTGAGGGGCTATCTAATTATGGAGCAATGCTAGTGTCAGATGAAGCATCCAAGAATGATAGGTATATAAAAGGGCTGAACCCAGGACTTAGCAGAGCTATGCTACCATATGCAGATAGAACATTTGATCAAGTAATTGATCTGGCTTTGAAACTGGAACAACATGACAAAGAAAGAGAGAAATATAGGAATTTTAAGAGCAACAACAAGAAGGATAAGGGAAGATATCACCCTTATGATAAAAAGAAGGAGGAGGCAGACAACAGGAAGAGTAAAGATACTAAAGCCAATGATACTAAGAAGAAATTGGTTTGCCATCATTGTGGAAAAGAAGGACACATCAAACCAAGGTGCCCAGAGTTAAAAGGAGGAGCCTTCAAATGCTACCTATGTGGGAAAGAGGGGCATATGAAGAGGAACTGTCCTGAGAATAAACAGCAAGGGAAATTGGCAACTTTGGAAGGAAAAGGCAAATCTGCAGTGAAAATTGATGCTGAAAATCATGGCCAAGTGGAAGGTACATTACTCATTTGTGCCATACCCATACCAGTAGTATATGATACTGGAGCAACACACTCTTTGATTTCCTATGAATTAGTTAAAGTGTTAAAATTAAACTGCAAATTGGTTGAAACCCCATTGCTTGTACAAAGTCCCCTAGGGAGTTCTAGTGTTTTGAACATGAATTGTGTGGATGTGGAGTTAAACATAGGAGGAAATATTTTTATTTCCAATTTATATGTTTTAAATTACCCAAATATAGGAGTTATATTGGGGGTAGATTGGTTAAGGCAATTTAAAGCCATAATTAATTTAGACTCATCCACCATATCATTGCAAGATTCTAGAGGCCAGAGAATCACAGTTCTATGTGAAATAGCTAAGGAAGGGAAATTGTATCATTTAGTTGACTTAGAAAAAGATCTGAGTGAACTAACCATTGAAGAAATTCCCATAGTTAATGAATACTTGGATGTGTTTGGGGAAGTTAAGGGTGTTCCACACCACAGACCAGTTGAGTTCCAAATTAATCTCATTCCAGGAGCAAGTCCAATAATCAAGAAACCTTATAGAATGGGGCCAAGTGAACTGAAAGAATTGAAAAATCAGTTGGAAGAATTAGAAGGCAAGGGATTTATAAGGCCAAGCAATTCTTGCTGGGGTTCTCCAGTAGTGTTTGTAAGAAAACATGATGGTACCTTGAGAATGTGCATAGATTACAGAGAACTAAATAAAGTAACCATCAAGAATAAATACCCATTGCCTAGAATAGATGATCTCTTTGACCAACTCAGTGAAGCTAAAATATTTTCTAGGCTAGACTTAGCATCAGGATTCCATCAAATGAAGGTTGAAGACTCAAGTGTTAAGTATACTGCATTTAACACAAGATATGGCTTATATGAATTTTTGGTCATGCCATTTGGTTTGACAAATGCTCCTTCATATTTTGTTGATTTGATGAATAGAATATTTAGAGATTATCTAGACAAGTTTGTACTGATTTTTATTGATGACATTTTGATTTATTCTAAGACAGTGGAAGAGCATAAAAATCATTTGCATTTAGTTTTGTCAAGACTAAGGGAAAATGATTTAAAGGCAAAATTTTCAAAATGTGCATTTTGGAAAGAAGAAGTGCATTTCCTTGGGCATGTCATCTCTGCCAAAGGAATATCAGTAAACCCTAACAAAGTAGTGGCAATCCAAGCATGGAAAAGGCCTAGCACCATCAGTGAGATTAGATCATTTATGGGGATGGCAGGATATTATAGGAGATTCATAAAAGATTTCTCAAAAATATCATCACCACTTACCAATTTAACTAGAAAGAACCAAGCCTTTGTATGGACAGAAAAATGTGAGCAAGCTTTTATCAAAATAAAAGAAGCCCTGATTGATGCACCAGTATTGAGAGTGCCAGAAGGAAATGAAAATTTGGTTGTGTACACTGATGCAAGTGGCTCTGGGTTAGGGGCTGTGTTGATGCAGCAAGACCAGGTGGTAGCCTATGCATCTAGGCAATTAAAGCCACATGAAACCAGGTATGCAACCCATGATCTTGAACTAGCAGCAGTTGTGTATGCTTTGAAACTTTGGAGACATTATTTGTTAGGTGCCAAATTCATTTTGTACACTGATCATAAGGCACTGAAATATTTATTCTCACAAAAAGATTTGAACATGAGGCAACATAGATGGGTAGAGTTCCTAGCTGCCTATGACCTAGATATACTGTATACACCAGGCAAGGCAAATAAAGTTGCAGATGCCTTGAGTAGACAACATGCCAAGGTAGCCATGTTGATGATGGAAGAGTTTAGGGATTTGTCTATACTTACTGATTTGGAAATTGAGGAAAACAGTGAGGAACAAATGATGCCTATTGAAGAAGGTAAAGGTAAAGGAAAATTAAGTATGATATCTCTGCAATCAGATTTACTTCTTAAAATTGGACAAATGCAGGAACAAGACTTAAACATGATGGAAAAGAAAATGCTCATATCAAAAGGGGAGGAAGTAATAAATTATCAAACTGATAAAAATGGTTATTTAAGGAATAAAAATAGGATATGTGTTCCAGAAAATATAGAATTGAAAGAGGAAATATTAAATGAGTACCATAGGAGTAAGTACTCCATACACCCAGGTAGCACCAAGATGTATCAAAATTTGAAAAGAAATCTTTGGTGGAAGGGGATGAAGTCAGATGTGGCCAGATATGTTGCAAGGTGCATGACTTGCCAACAAGTCAAGGCGGAGACACAAAGGCCATCAGGACTATTGCAACCCCTTAGTATACCACAGTGGAAGTGGGAGGATATATCTATGGATTTCATAGATGGTCTTCCTAGATCTAAGAAGGGAAGCACAAGTATATGGGTAATAGTGGATAGGCTAACTAAGGTAGCACATTTTATCCCAGTTAAAACAGAAAGAAATGCTCCAAAATTGGCTCAAATATTCATGAAAGAGGTAGTAAGGTTGCATGGCATACCCAAAACCATTGTGAGTGATAGGGATACCATCTTCACCTCAAGATTTTGGAAAAGTTTTCAAGAGGCTATGGGGAGTGAATTGTGCTTAAGCACTGCCTACCATCCACAATCAGATGGTCAAACTGAGGTGGTGAACAAAGTCTTAGAGGATTTGTTGAGAGCATGTACACTGGACTTTGGAGGCAACTGGGAAGACCACCTCCATCTAGCTGAATTCACCTACAATAACAGTTACCAAAGCACCATAGGGATGGCACCATTTGAAGCCTTATATGGCAAGCCATGTTTATCACCTATATGCTGGGTAGAGGCTGGAGAAAGGGCTATTCTTGGACCTGAATATGTTAAAGAAACCACAGAGAAAATTGGGTTAATAAGAAAAAGAATAGCAGCAGCTCAAGATAGGCAAAAGAAATTTGCAGATAGGAAGAGAAAGCAAGTGGAATATGAAGTGGGAGACTTTGTTTTCATCAAGATTTCACCTATGAAGAAAGTCATGAGATTTGGCAAGCAAGGTAAGCTTACACCAAGGTATGTTGGACCCTATAAAATTCTGGAAAGAATTGGTTCATTGGCTTACAAATTAGAACTACCAGAGGAGATGAAAGCAATGCATAATGTTTTTCATGTGTCCCAACTTAGAAAATGGGTACATGATAAGGAAGACATTTTGGAAAAGCCTACCAAAATTCAAATAAATCCTGACTTGGTTTATGAAAAAGAACCAGTGGGGATTATAGCCAAGGAAGAAAAGAAATTAAGGAGCAAAACCTTGAAACTAGTTAAGATCCAGTGGAGTAGTGATCCTAATGACTGCACATGGGAGTTAGAGGATAAGATTAGAATGGATTATCCTAAGCTTTTTGCAAATTAAAAGGTAATTTTTTTTTTTCTGGAAAAATTATTTGTTATGCATGGTTGATATGGTTGAATTTGTTTGCTTATGCATATATTTGATAAGTTTTCAGAAAAGAAAAATGATGCTTACTAAATGTTAGAAAAATTGTGAGGACACAATTCCTAAAAGGAGGGGTGAATGTAATACCCCAAAATTTTGTGAAAAATCATTTTTGTAAAATGATTTAATTTTGAAATATTTAGATTTAAATATGGTGAAATTTCTGGAATAAATAGTGTGCAAGTATATGTGTGCACGTGCACACTGAAATGGCACAAGAAAGAACTCCAGATTTCTTGGATTTAAAACAAGAATTAAAGAGCAATACAAACATGATTTTGCAACATGGTTATTTGATTTCTGAGATTTTATGGGTCATCTTAGAAAATAAGAAAAGTAAGTTTTACTTTAGATCAGTAAACAAATTTATTTAAAACCCAGAAAAGAAAATAATATATATATGTATATATTTGTAAACTTGTATACATATAGGTGCATATGTTTCTGAATTTAAAAGAGGAATTAAAATAAGCCTAGATAAGATATGTATACAAATATACATTTTTTTAAATACTGAAAAGTACATATATATATATATTAGCAAGTGAAACCATAACATTAAAATGACATGAAATGTGATACAAGTCAATATGCTTGTGTAGGCAAAAATAGCAAAGGGGATTTTCAGAAATAATTAAAATAAATAGAATAGTCACACTTTTGACATGACTAAGTGAGTGGCCATTTTCTGAAAAAGTAAAAGAAAGAAAATGCAGCCTTTAAATTGGTTAATATGGCCGGGGTAATATGAATGAAAAATGCATGATGCTAAGCCAGGACAGAAATGGAATTCTGTTTCAATAAAACCCTAGAGGAGAAATGCTTATAAATAGGCAGTTTAGCCAGTAGAATTATTTTACCCCGAGCTGCATAAAAATAAGAAAAGAAGAAGAAAATATTGAAAGGAAGGAGAAAACACTCAAACAAGAATTTTCTGGATTAATAAGAAGAAACATTTAGGTGAGTAATCTCACTGAGTTCATGGCATTAAGACCTGAGTTGAGGCAGCCACTTTTTATATTGCCATTTATGTATTTCTGGTTTTGATGTATATGATTTCATCAATGCTTTTTGGATGTTTTATTTTAAAATCTGATATGATTTAATATGGATGATTTTGATGATCTTTGATTGGTTGAGACATTTGTCTTTGGATGAGTATCATACTGTTTTATTTATACTCATAAATGTTAAAGTTTAGGATCTTAAAAATTATATAGAGAATACTCTCAACTGTTATAGATCTATGGCATGGAAACCTTATAAAAATAATTGGAGCTGCATTATACTTGGTATAAGTGCTGAGGCTTGAAAAGAAAAATGTTAAGGGTGCAATAGAAATTTTCTAAGTGCTGAGCCCTTAATCAAAAAAAAACCCACAAGCTAAAATTATAATTGAACCAGATCTTGAATCTGAATCAATCATAAAGGCTTGCAGATCAGTATAACATGCCATGCCTCTTTTACAGTTGAAAATGTTCTTATATTTACTAAGATCAAGACATATTGACCCCATTTAGGAAATGACTGTCTGATTATTTCTGAGGGGAAATTATGCTAGAAGAAATTATGGATGTTTCCATGTTTGCAGTGACATGTTCACTTAGCATATTTGATGTTAGGATTTAAGACAATACACTAGTAAATAAACTAGGGAAGGGAAGGCCAAGATGACTGCTGGAATGCTTGTCATATTTGAAGTATGCAAGTTGGCACATGGTTTGTTTAAGCCCTGAGATCTTTGTGCAATGATGTGAATTAGTTCATTGCAATGTGTCCCAGTGATTCCTTAATAGCAGATGAGGCAGGGATTTAAATTGAATATTACAACCTGTAAATGAAGAAATAGGAATGTGGATATTTCTTAGGTTGAATGGTATGGAACCAAGATGATTCTAGTAAATGAAATTGATGCCAATAGATAATCATGTTTGCATGATTATGTATGCAAGTGAAGGAATGATAAGTGAATATATCATACCTGAATCAACTTAATTATACTATGTTAAAATATTTGATTGCAGAAATTTGCTTAAATAACAAGTTAGTACCCTTATATTCTCTATTGCTTAATATCATGAATGAATTGATGTTATTCATACCAGATCATAGATCTGACCCTTGTTTGCTCATGGCATCTGGGGTGTCTCATTTTAAAATGAGGCAGCCACTTATGTTCTTTCAGGTAACCCAGGCACTAAGTAAAAATGAAGTAATGGCTATTATGGAGGAGTGAATGAACATGCTAGCTAGTTTCAATAAGAGCTTAAATTGATTATATCTGCATGTATTCAGGAAAAATATTATGTTTCTAAGATTTCCAGTCATGTATTGAATATTTTATGGTTAGTGATCAAGTTGCCCTTATGATCTGTAAAGTGTCAGATTAAAATTTGTTGTTCTGTTGAAATGGTTGTGTGTTAAGGTTTGATTTGTTTTTGAGGTGGTGTCTGAAATATAAACAAGAGAAATATGCTCAAGTAGGTTCATATAAATAAAAATCTGGAAGAAATATACAATTATGTGATAGCATAATTCATATATGTATTAGCTAATCTTGTGACATAACAGAGCACTGAGTTTTAGAACAAAATTTGGATTTAGCAAGAAGAAAACTTAAAGGATTTTATTTTCTTTTTACTGAAATGCTTTGTAAATAAGTTTGAATTCATTTCTGAGTTGTATTGAGAAAAGTAAAATGTTTTTCTAAAAGCTTCAGACAGAATGTAAAGAAAGGTATCTCCATTGCTTTGAACTAATGTGGTAGATACAGGATCCATGAGTTAACCAGCTCCAAATGAATGAAGTATTGGTTGATCATGATAGATTGTATTCTGAGAATAAAAGTGCATTTCAAAGCTTAGTACCTTTAGTAATTGTTTCACCCAGTTTTCTGGAAAATAAGCAGAGATATTGACATGTACATGTATATCTGTGTACATGTTGATATTTGAGCAAAAATATAATTATAATTCCTAGAATAGCTATAGGAATGGGATTCATGTTTAGTAAAGTAAGAAGAATTGTTTTGTATGTTAGGTTATAGGCAAACATTAAAAATATATGTACAAAGATAGGTAGATATCAGATTACAAACCATACAGGAAAAAAAAAAGAAGAAAAACAAAAATTGTGTTTGAACCGACCAGCATAGCACTCGAACTCGTGACCTTTCATGTATAAGTTAGGTGCGTTTCCATTACGCCTAGATGTTGCTTGTGTTCACTTAGGATCCACTTACTTTTATACTGAATTTGATATTATCCAGACTTTAACATAATCATCTATATTAAAAGCTTGTTTACCACTGATTATTACTTGATCATTTCTTAATCCTAATGACAGACTAAAGTACATGTTTCTAGTGGATATTATGGCCAAAAATCTGAATACAATAATTTATCTGAATTGCCAAAAATCTAAATCAAACAGAATGTTCTTGTACAAAAAATGAAGTATACACTCTGAACTTAGATAAGAAGATCACATACATCTTCATATGTATGTGTATGTTATTAGATATACACTGATATATTTATATTGGTAAGTTATTTTGATCCTGGATATATTTTGTTTATTGGAAAAAGAAAATGACCTTGGAAAAGATATTTGCAATGAATGATATATCTATATATCATCTCTTAGCAAAAAAAAAAAATCCTTATGAAATTAGGGTGGAAATAGGAGGGTCATTTCAGTTCCAAACCATAGACCAGTGGAATTCCAAATTCATTTAGTTCCAGGAGCAAGCCCAGTGATTAAAAAGCCAACTAGAATGGGGCCAAATGAACTAAAGGAATTAAAGAAACAATTAGAGGAATTAGAAGATAAGGGTTTTATAAGACCAAGTATGTAACAACCCTAGATTTTTGCATATTTTATTTTGACTTTATTTTTATTTTTAAATTATTTTAAACTTTTTTAGTTCAAATATTTCATTTTTAAATATGAATTTTGATTATTATATGAATTATAATTCTAAACTTGTATAAATGGAATATTTTCCTGAAAAGTGGATTTATGGTCAAACTAGTCAAACTTTGACTTTTAATTTTTAAATATAAATATTTAAATTCTTGAATTTATCTTTTATTATGAAAATAGATTTAATATCATGAATACTGCTTTTCGTTTCGTTGAAAATGGATTTACATTGTGGAAGTTATATTGTTTTCAATTTTGTGTGTAATTTGCTGTATTTAACCAAATTGTTTATTTCAAATTATATAAATAATATTTTATTTGGTCATGTAATGTTCTAAATTATGTTTATATGGGTAAAATAACTTGGTATGTATATATTTTGGTTTTAAAATATTTTTAAGTGAAGCATAAATTTTTCTAGAGTTATAGTAATTTATTTGAAATTTTCATGTCTTGTTTGCTATTTTTAAACAATTTCTTCAATTCTTTTGCTATTTTCTCTGAATTTAATTATTTATTTTACTTTCAAAATGTTTAAAAATCATTTTTATTTCAAATTTTATTTTAGAATATTTTTAAAATGAAGTTAATAATTTTCCAAAGTCAATAGTGATTTATTTGTAATTTCTGGACACTGTTTTGGATTTTTAAGCAATTTCTTGTTTTCTTTTTCCATTTTCTTTAAAATTATTATTTATTTTTATTTTATATTTCTTTGTTTCGGTTTTAAAGTCAATTTACTGATTTTATTTTTGTTTTATTTGAATTTAAAGAAAAAGAAATATGAAGAGTTTTAAAAGCTTATTTACCTTAAGTCCTTTCATCTCCTTTGTCCTTTCATTTGCCATAACTCCTCAATTACTATCTTGGCTGTGCATTTTTGGTTTGTACACGTGAGTTTTCAGCCTCCATTCACCCAAAAACATTTTACCTTCTCATTCATTCATGGCTTCAAGAAAAATCTATGGGTAATGGCTATTTTTTTACACTTTTCTTCTCATTTTTCATGTATTTTTGCCTTGTTTTCTTTGCTTCTTTGAACGGCTTCCACTCCATATCCACGGCCACCACCTCCTACACCTCTTCCCTGCCATCATCACCACCTACTCCTCAGGTCTGAACCATGGACGCACAATCTATGAAGAGAAACTCCACAAAAACTATGTTAATTCCCTTAAAACCATGTTGTTTGACCACCACTTGTTCACCACTTCCATTTCCACCACCACCATCACCTTAGGCCGCCACCACCACCTCTGTCCAGACCCTTACTCAGCCCTCCTACCTCAGGCCAGACCTATAGCATGACATGGTCGATCCATTTGACCATTAGCCGAGCCCAAAGTGTGAACACAAACCTTCCAATGTTGCCTAGTCTCTTGACATTCTTATGTTGTAACTTCCTCTACATGTTCTCGCTTATGTCGTGCATTTCCTAGCCCAAACCTAAGCCAAACTTGTTCAAACCTGAGCCAAACAACATCCCTAGGTCGTGCCAAATAGTAGAGAAAGCAAGGCAAAAGACTTGGCATTCAAATCTCTTTTTATTCCAAAGTTATTCCATTTCAGAGTGTATTGAATTTATGTCTGTTTTGATGTTTGTTTTGGGTTGTAACACAAGACTTGTAGCATTGGATCTCGCTCTCCACTCAAGTCCGTAGTCTTGTCATCGTGCTTTTGTTTCCGTTGTGTCATTGGTTTTGTTATCTCCAGCATTTAGAGGTGAGTTATTCTCACCAAACAATATGTACATATATAACTAGTGAATTGACCCCTTTTGAATCTATAAAATGCATTATCATGTTACACCTGCTATGTTATGATTTTATGATGTTCACCCATACTTAAACACCTATTATATTATATGTTACTGTTATATTATGCTGTTCTATTATTTTTATCAGTTTATCACACTGCAAGTTCCCTTTAGATTAGAATCACTATGGGTTGAAATGATACATACCCGAACGGACTTTAGAATAATTGAAAATCGTTATGGGCTAAAATGATATGCCTAAATGATTTTCAATTATTTTCATTTACTTGGGATTGCGGGTTTGAAATGATCAAACCCGGGTATCTTTGTAAATTACGGGTTAAAATGATAAATTACCCGTATCACTTTACCAAGGCTAGAAAATGAAATACAGACCCGTTGTTAAAATATGTTTTATAAATTTTTTTAAAATATTTTAGAAATGTAAATATTATAATATTTTGATTTAAACTAAATAAAAAAGATTTTTGTAAAGCATTATTGAATTTCTGAAAATTTATAAGTGAAATAAATTAATGGTAAAATTAGAAAATTTGAAATGTAAGTTATTTTGGGAAATTTTAATTTGGTGATAATTGGAATTTAAATTAAATATGAAATGTGATAAATTCATGATAATTTGGATTAAAGTGAATTCAAATGATTTTTATATTATATTAATGATTTTGAATAAAGTTAAAATGTGAAATGAATGAATATTTAAGTTGAAATTTTGAAATATAACTAAAATGGGAAATTTGTGAATTTGGCTTAAAAGTGAATTTTAAGTTAAGTAAATAAAAATGGAATTAAGTTATATTTGAAAATTTAAACTTAAGTGTTAAGTCAATTTAATTTAATGAATTTATAATTTAATATTGAAATTTAATAAGTGAATTATTATTAAATTTTGATTTTTGAATGGAGGTTTAACTTTATAAAATCATGAATATAAGGGTATTTGAATGATTGTTTTAAAAGTGAAATTATATGATTTTATAAGTTAAAAATGATTTATATAAAAATATAATTGTTTGTGAAATTATACTGAATATTTGAAGTTAATTAACTGCATTTCTGAAATGCTATTAATTCTAATGTAAATAATAATACAACATTTGTAAATGCTATAGTTGATAATAATAAACCAAATGGCTAAATTTAATTAAAGGCTATTATAGCATTTTTGTAAATGTTATAATGGTTGAATTTAACTAAGCTTATTTGAAACTAATGTAACCCTATTACAGCATTTTAAATGCTGTCTTTTGTTAAATTGAACTGTTTTAAATGTGACTTTCCGTAGCATTTTCTAAATGCTGCGAAAGTTGAATTTTCATTGTTTTAATTAATTTAAGTGAACTAATGAACTTTGAAAGATTAAAATTTTGGAAATTTAATAATTTAATTACTAAATATAATAACTTCATTTTTATGATTTAAAATAAAGTAATTTGTTTCAAAATATAAACTATTTTGAAATATGATATTTTGATATTTTGAAATGGATTTTTGAAGGATATTGAATTTTGAAATGATATTTGATTTCGAAGTATAAAATACCATTTTGAAATTTTAACCACGAGATGTATTTAATTTATAGTTTAACTGATCCTTTGAATTATTGTGCATTTCTACTACAGTTCACTTGAGTTGGTTTACATTATATAAGTATATATTGTCTTGACTCGAGTGTTTTGTATTTTACTTTACGCTCGGGTCAGCCTGAGTATTTACAGCTTAGCTTTGGATTTCATTCTGGAGCTAGGAATCGCTGGAGATTCCGCTTGTCTAATTATCTATTCCTTTTCAGTTCCAGTTGTTCTATTTCAGCTCTGGTATCTTCTATTTATTTGAGATTTCTATTGTATATGTTTTCAAGCAGATATTATGTATTATGTTTTGAGAGTTTGTTATAGTAGCTTCATGAACTGCTATGGTTTTTATATTCCGTTGCGAGTTATTCTGATATGTTCTGTGTCTGTGATTCTGTGTATTTGATTTCATTTGCTCCAAATTTATTTACAATCTGTTATTTTGAATTATTCAAGCCAGACATGTGTGGATTATTGTCGATTTGAATGGTCCAAAATAGTGGGTCGTTACAAAGTAATTCTTGCTGGGAGCACCAGTGGTATTTGTTAAGAAACAAGATGGTTCCTTAAGACTTTGTATAGATTATAGAGAATTGAACAAAGTTACTATCAAAAATAAATATCCATTGCCAAGAATAGATGATCTTTTTGATCAATTAGCTGGGGCAAGAGTGTTTTCTAGACTAGATTTAGCATCTGGTTTTCATCAAATGAAGGTGGAGGAGTCAAGTATCAAGTACACTGCCTTTAACACTAGGTATGGGTTGTATGAATTTCTGGTTATGCCATTTGGCTTGACTAATGCACCATCATACTTTGTAGATTTAATGAATAGAACCTTTAGAGATTATTTAGACAAATTTGTGCTGATTTTTATAGATGACATTTTAATTTATTCCAAAACAGTGAGAGAACATAAAGGTCATTTCCATCTGGTTTTGTCTAGATTGAGAGAAAAAGATTTAAAGGCAAAATTTTCAAAATGTGCATTTTGGAAAGAGGAAGTACATTTCCTGGCCATCTCATTTCTGCCAAAGGAATTTCTGTGAACCCCAATAAAGTAATAGCTATTCAAGCATGGAAGAGGCCTAGCACAGTGAGTGAAGTAAGATCATTTATGGGGATGGCAGGATATTATAGGAGATTTATAAAAGATTTTTCAAAAATTTCTACACCACTTACTAACCTAACCAGGAAAAATCAAGCTTTTATTTGGTCAGAGAAGTGTGAGAAGTCTTTTGAACAGTTGAAGAAGGCATTGGTAAATGCTCCAATCTTGAAAGTACCCCAGGGAAATGAAGAATTAGTTATATACACTGATGCTAGTGGGTTTGGCTTGGGTGCAGTGTTGATGCAACAAGGCCAAGTCATTGCATATGCATTCAGACAACTCAAACCCCATGAAGTAAGGTATGCCACACATGATCTTGAATTAGCAGCTGTGATCTATGCTTTGAAACTTTGGAGATATTATTTGTTAGGAACTAAGTTTGAACTTTACACTGACCACAAGTCTTTAAAGTATTTATTTTCACAAAAAGATTTAAACATGAGGCAACATAGATGGGTGTAGTTCTTAGCTGCCTATGATCTAGACATACTCTATACACCAGGTAAAGCAAACAAAGTTGCAGATGCCTTGAGTAGACAACATGCTAAGATAGCTATGTTGATGATGGAAGAATTTAAAGATTTGTCTATACTCACTGACTTGGAAATTGAAGCAAGTAGTAAGGTACAAATGGTACCAGTTGAAGGAGATAAGAGTAAAGGAAAATTGAGTTTAATGTCTCTGCAATCAGATTTAATTTTGAAGGTAGGAAAAATGCAAGAACAAGACACAAACTTATTGGAGAAGGAAATTCTCATATCAAAAAGGAAAGAAGTGACAAATTACCATATTGATAAAAATGGTTATTTAAGAAACCAGAATAGAATATGTGTTCCATAAAACATGGAGTTGAAGGAGGAAATATTGAATGAATATCATAGGAGTAAGTACTCCATACACCCAGGCAGTACAAAGATGTATCAAAATTTAAAAAGAAATTTTTGGTGGAAGGGAATGAAGTCAGATGTAGCCAAATATATTGCAAGATGTATGACTTGCCAAAAAGTCAAGGCAGAAACACAAAAGCCATCAGGGTTGTTACAACCTCTTAGCATACCACAGTGGAAATGGGAATATATATCTATGGATTTCATAGATGGACTGCCTAGATCTAAAAGAGGAAACACAAGTATATGGGTGATAGTAGATAGGCTAACTAAAGTGGCACATTTCATTCCAGTCAAATCAGAAAGGAATGCACCAAAATTAGCTCAAGTATTTATAAAGGAGGTGGTAAGGTTACATGGCATTCCCAAAACTATTGTGAGTGATAGGGATACCATCTTCACATCAAGGTTCTGGAAAAGTTTTCAAGAAGCCATGGGAAGTGAATTATGCTTAAGCACTGCCTACCATCCACAATTAGATGGGCAGAATGAGGTGGTGAACAAAGTTTTAGAGGACTTGTTAAGGGCATGTGCACTAGATTTTGGAGGTAACTGGGAAGATTATCTCCATTTAGCTGAGTTTACATATAATAACAGCTATCAAAGCACCATAGGGATGGCTCCATTTGAAGCCTTATATGGCAAGCCATGTTTATCACCTGTATGTTGGGTAGAAGCAGGAGAAAGAGCTATTTTAGGGCCTGAATACATACAAGAAACTAAAGAGAAAATTGAGCTGGTAAGGAGGAGAATTGCAGCAGCTCAAGATAGGCAAAAGAAATTTGCAGACATGAAAAGGAAGTAGGTGGAATATGAAGTAGGAGACTTTGTTTTCATAAAGGTTTCACCTATGAAAAAGGTCTTGAGATTTGGTAAGCAAGGAAAACTCACACCAAGGTATGTTAGGCCATACAAAATTCTGGAAAGAATTGGTTCCTTGGCATATAAGTTGGAATTACCAGAAAACATGTAAGGGATGCATGATGTTTTTCATGTATCACAATTGAGAAGGTGGGTTCATGACAAGGCAGAAATTCTTGAGACCCCAACCCAAGTGCAAATAAATCCTCATTTGATTTATGAAAAGGATCCAGTGGGAATTTTGGCAAAGGATGTGGAGAAGTTGAGGAATAAATCACTGAAACTTGTGAAGGTACAGTGGTGTCTTGATCCTAGTGATTGCACATGGGAATTAGAAGACAAGGTTAGGATGAACTATCCTAAGCTATTTTCAGATTAAAGGTAATTTTGATTTTTAATTTGTTTTCCTTTTGGATGCATGTATTTTAGTTATTGTGATAGAACTAAAAATCTATTTGGTTGAGAATGTATTTGTTCTCTGAATTAAGTTTAAATTTGATTTAAGCTTAGGAAAATTGTGGGACACAATTTCTAAAAGGTGGGGTATATGTAATGACCCAAGATTTTAGGAATTTATTTTGAAAATATAAATAAGTTTAAAATAATTTTTAAACTAATTTTGAAAAGGAATTGATATGGCTTGATATGGTGTAGCTATATGTGTACATGTGTGCACAGGAAATACACATGAATAGAAGCTTAATTCCTGGATGATATGAATGAACATATGTTGATGTGTATGAATATATATATATATATATATATATATACAGGTAAATAGATTAAATCCTTAAAAGCTATATGCATAAATATATATGGATGCTACTGGTTGTATTTGAGTATATATGTGCATATGTGTTCAGTGAAAATGATGTATAGACATATATGTGTATTAATTATTTCTGAAAGACATATATATACATATATGTATGCTAATCAAACACAAGTGTTCAAATCAGTAAAATAAAAATACACAAATGTATTTTAACTATAGGCAGAAAGCAAGAATGAAGATATAAAAAAAGCAATCCTTTTATAAATAAATAAGGGAAGCACATGCTATTTAAGTGAAAGCTAAAAATAGAAAAGTAAGATAAACCAGTGATATGTTTTGTATAGGCAGAATTAGGAAGAACCCTTGGCATATATATATGATAAAATAATGGAAATCAAGTCACACCTTTAGCATGATATTAGATAAGAGAAAAAGCATTTTCTAGAAAAGAAAATTTCTGAAAATAACCAAAATGATAAAACCACTTTTCTCTCCACAAACTTGAGCCGGGGAGGGTAGGATTTTGGGTTTAAACTAAATGCAAATGGCATGATTTTGGGTGGGCAAAATTGACTTTAGCTAGCACCTTAAACCCTAGAAGAACCCTGCATAAATAAGCAGTGATAAGAGGGGCCTTCTCTTCTACCCTGATAGCTCTTGAAAAAAATCTTATAAATATAAGACAAGTGAAGAAAAGGGTTTGGGGGCAGAAGCTTATCAATCAACTAAGAAGTGAAGGAGAGCTAGGTGAGAAAACTCACTCAAAAATCTAAGGCACAAAGTCCTAATGAAGGCAGCCAGTTTATAAGTTGATCTTTCTTAAAATGTATTTTCATATATGGTTATCTTTCTTTGATTTCTAAGATGGAAATGCTTTGATCTTTAGTTTGGTTGTTCTGCTTGATCTATTATGTGAAAGTTCTAAGTATTATTAGTAAATATGTTTTTATAAACCCAGATCTCTCTTATATGTTAATATTAGGAAAAATAAGTAAATACCCAGAGAATCAAATGATGAATATAGGCAAGTAGTGTAGGTTCTGGCATAACCCAGAAAATATAAACATGTTGAGCTGCAATATACTTGTGTATAGGTGCTGAGGCTTGAGACAAAAAGGAATTAGGGGTGCAATAGGGTTGCCTATGTGCTGATGCTCCTAATTCAATGAAAGTATATAAATAGCCATATACAAAGCAAATAAATTTGTGATTCAGTGAAACTTGGTCATTCTGAGTTTAACTTAAGCACGGATGTTTGCAAGATGAAAAACTCTCTCAAAAGCCATAAGCCAATGTTAGTTGCCTATACCCCTTTTAAAATGCAAGTATATATATATATATATGGATGCAGAATCTTGTTTATTAGAAACCTATGATTAATTGCCTGCTTGTCTTTGTTTGGTTATGAAAGATATGAAATGCCATGACATGGATGTTTGTTTTAGTGAAATGATTCGCTGAATGGTTTAGTCATGAAAAATCAAAAGAGTTATTATCAACTTAAAACTAACTAGGAAATGGGGTCAAGAGCACTGTAGGAATGACTTGCGTTCTTGAGCAATACAAGTTGACACATGGCTTGTTTAAGTCCTTAGATCTTTGTGTAATGGAGTGAATTAGTCCATTACAATGTGTCCATTGATTCATATGATTGCAGATGAGACCAAGATAGATAAATATATCAATGTAAGGAAATTTGATATAAGGAGGAACTAGAGTTTTCCTTGATGAAATCTGAGTAGGGAATGAATGATTTAATTCATTTTGGTGATTTCCCTGTTTTGTATGGATGCTTATTTTATTTATGGCTGATTTGTATGAATATATACCTGTTCCATATCTTTGTAAAGTTTCTGGATAGAAAGATTTAAGTGTGCATATGCACACTGACACAGAACATGCACACTATGACTTACTTGTTTTCTAAAGGCAGGATATACTGATTTATTTATGTTTCAACTTTAACTTGATTTACTAATTGTTTTAGTGGATTTTCTCATACCAGACATGTGTCTGACCCTAGTGTGATGATCGCATATGGGGTGTCTCATTTAATATGGGGCAGCTTCAAATGCTTTTTCAGGAATTGCAGCAACTAAGTAGGAGTAGGAGCAAGGCTTTGAGAAGAAGATTATAGCATGCTAATTAGTTAGATAAGAGCTTAAAAGATGAAATCTGCATGTATTGATATATTTAAATTATCACTTGTATTAAGTACTGAATGATGGATGGATATTTTGCTAAGGAATTGACTTGTAACTGGAGTTTATAAATTTGGATATATATGAAAAGTTGAAGAAGTTAACCTATGATTTTGTATGTAAATCTAAGCAAGAGTACTATGATAAATAGGATGCTTATATTTTATAAATGTATTAGTAAATCTTGAGTCTTTAAAAAGGATTAGGTATTGGAAATCTGGATGGTTGAGTCTCAATAAACAATATGGTTTATACTTTCATCATGACATTTGCATACAAGAGTTTAAAGGCATAGGGAAAATTTATTATGTGTCTGCATGTTTTCATAATGCAATTTGTACTATGCAAATGTTTTATACCTCATTCTTGAATAAAGGAATTACCATTGCATTTTAACACAAATCTGAACTCCTTGCTTTGTTCAAATGCATTTTAAAGCCCTATGGCTTATATCAGAACAAAGAGTCTGGTTTGTAGAAAATTATCTTACCATTAAAACCATGTTTTGGATCCTCAGGGTCTCAGGAAACTCATTCATGCTTGCATTTCATTTAGAATAGCATCATGACATCAAAGAATTAAGCTTTAGGAACATGGTATCTCACTTAAAAATATTCCAGAAAAGAGTTTGTATCTAAGGCATATTTTATAGAAAATCAAACATAGAAAATGATATAAACTTATATCATTTTCAGGACATAAGCACTACACCAAACCTTTATATGTGATCATAACACAATTTCCTTATTTCTAGGAATTACCCTTCATAGAAAAATCCAGCAAGAAATCAAGAGTTAAAATCTTACAAATACCTATATGGATGGAATTTTGTTGTATGAATTAAATTGAACTATGTGTGGATTGATTAAATTTAATCAATCAAATTATCCTCGTGTTTACCATAACTCTGATTTAAACAAGAGGGACACATGCATCCTCATATGTATGTGCATATCTTTATGAATACACTGATATATTTATATTGGTAGAAATTTTGATCCTGGATAAATTGTGTATTTGATGAAAGGAAATAAATGACTCTAGGCTTCAGAAATATATATATATATATATATATGATAATAAATATATATATATATATATCTCTATGTTAAAAAAAATTTCCTTACAAATTAAGGTATAAAAGAGAGGGTCATTTCACCATTATAATCAACACAGCGGAATCAAAAGAAAAGAGAACTCTAAATACCTATCTTGCCTCATGCCCGTCTCCGGACGCTTATTCGACTTAGAGGTACCTGAAAACCTCAACTCTCAAACTATTCAAAATCAATTGAGTACCCGAGAGTTTAAGGGAAAATATAAACTTCGAGTCGGACATAAAGCCTGGTATGAATAATAATCTACCATCTCAAATCATTTAAATATCTAGTGAGACCACGCCGCTTAGTGGAACGGGTTTCCCCTCACTTGTATCTCAAAACCTTTACAAAAACCATATATTGTGCTTCCTACATCCACAATGGTTAAAACAATTCACAACAGTATAAATGATAATATAGAAATTAATCATATACATTGCATTACCCCTCCCACATTAGTTAGTCTAACCATCTAAGTTTCAACTGACTATCTGTCTTATATTTTCAAGGACTACCCATCCCATTTTAGAATTTATTTGCATCAAGGGGAACTATCCATCCCACGTTCATTTTACTTAAGCTAATGTGGACTGTACGTCTCACATCCAATAGTTTTACTAGGATGACTATGAGCCCTTTTTTAATCATATGGAGACTATCCATCCCCAACATGATGTTGACTATACATCAAACATCACATAGTTTTCCTAGGATGACTATGAACCCATCACTTGGCCACTTAACTCATGTTACCCACATGATTCTAATTATCCCATGTTATCCACATGACTAACCTATTTCCATTAGTATCCCTAATTTAGAATATATTCATTTATAATTTACATTAGTATCCCCCAATGATTAGTAGTGTAACAACCCTGTATTTTGTAATTATTTTAAATTGAATTTCATGATTTAAAAACTTTATTTTATTTATTAAATGGAAAATTTTGTTATTTTAAATATAAATTGTGTTTTGTTGTAAATTAGAATTCCAAACTTGAATAAATAAGATATTTTCCAAAAATGTGAATTTTGGTCAATATGGTCAAACTTTGACTTTTAATTTAAAAATTTTAAAAGTTTAAATTTTTGAATTTTATCTTTTTTTATGAAAGTAAATAAAATTTTAAGAACACTGCTTTTCGTTTCGTTGAAATCTAATTTATAGTGTGAAAGTTATGCCCTTTTAAATATTGTGTGTAATTGCTGTATTTAACAAAATTGTTTATTTTAAATTTTTTAAATAATATTTTATTTGGTCATGTAATGTTCTAATTTTAATTATAAGGGTAAAATAACATGTTATGTATATTTTTTGGTTTTAAAACATTTTTCAAAGTGTAATGGACATTTTCCAGTGTCAGTTATATTTTTGTTTACAATTCCTAATTTCCAGTTTCATTTAATTAAAGAAATCCTTTATTTATTCCTTTATTTCCTTAAGACGTTATTTTATTTAATCTCCACTTTATTTTTTTCATCATTTATTTTACTTATTTGAATTTTTATTTGTTTTAAAGTGAAATAGAAATTTTATAAAGCTAGTGATGTTTTATTTGTAATTTTAAGCCTTGTTTAAATTAAATAAACTATTTCTTTATTCTTTTTCTATTTTCTCTAAATTTAATTATTTATTTCACTTTAGAAATGATAAATGAATAATTTATTTCAAAGTTTTGCTTTAGAACATTTTTAAAATGAAGTAGATATTTTTCCAAAGCCAATGGTGATTTATTTGTAATTTCTGGACTCTGTTTTCAATATTTAAGCAATTTCTTTAATTCTTTTACTATTTTCCTAAATTTATTTATTTATTTATTTATTTATTTTGTTTTCAGTTCTGTAATTCATTTACTTATTTTTATTTTTTTTATTTGACTTAAAAGAAAAGGAAATTTGAAGAGACTTAACTTTAAAACTCAAGACGTTTCATTTACCAAACCTTTTCATTTTCTTGACTTTTCACTTGCTTGTTTTTTTTGGCCGTATACTTTTTGATAGCCATGAGTTTTTATGTGTAATTCACGTGAAAATCCTTCCTCCTCACTCCATTTTCCTGGCAAAAGCATTTGGGTAATGGCCTCCTCTTTTCTTCTACTTTTTCTTCATTTTCCCTTTTGAATTTTTAATGTTTTGGCCATGACTTCTCCTTGCCATGCTCTACCATCACCATAGATTGCCTTGGCCACCTCATATTGCTCCACCACCACCTTGGCACACCCCTAACCATCACCTCCTACCTCTGTCCAGATCTGAAGACCCCATGGCCGAACCTATATGTGGTCATAACCGAGCCAAAAATGCACCAAAACCCTTCTCTT
Source organism: Allium fistulosum (assembly GCA_030737815.1). NCBI lineage: Eukaryota > Viridiplantae > Streptophyta > Magnoliopsida > Asparagales > Amaryllidaceae > Allium > Allium fistulosum. The sequence goes on from CM060906.1 coordinate 839,777,094, forward strand.
TTGCCTTGTCCCTTTGCATTCTTGATGTTGTAACTCCTACCTCTTCACATCCCATTGTTGTACCTTCTTTTTGCTGACCATTGGATGAGCATTTCAGGTCTAGACCTGATCATGGCTGAGCCAAATGATGTCATGGCCAAGCACTTGAATGGTTGAGGCAAGGTCAAGTCATCTATTTCTTTGTTGCTCCTTATTTAAAATTGTTTCAACATTGTTTTGTGTTGAATATTTATGTGTATATTGTCTTGTTTTGGTTATTGTTTACAAGATAAATATCAAGGCTCTCTATTCATTCAAATCAAAAGTCGTGTTGTATCGTGCTTGTCGTGCTTTCTGGAATCTATTCTGTGTGTTTTGATTGCTAACTCCAGCGTAAAAAGGTGAGTAAATCTCACCTGACATTTATACTTATGCAAATGTGAATTGACAACAATTGAATGTGTAGAATATTATGTTATGTTATACCTGCTTATGTTATATATTATATGATGTTAAACCTGTTTATTTATCTGTCATATCATATGTTACTGATATATGTTGTTAATTGTTCATTTATATCTGTTTATCACACTACAAGTTCCTTGTAGATTACATTCACTATGGGTTGAAATGATACATACCCGAATGGACTTTAGAATATGGAAAAATTGTTATGGGCTGAAATGATAGGCCCGAATGGTTTTTATTTATTTATTTATTTTACTTGGGATTACGTGTTTGGAATGATAGAACCCGGATTTTCTTTGTAAACTGCGGATTGAAATGATACATATCCGTATCAATTGACCTAGGTTAGAAAACTATATACAGACCCGTGGCTAATTCTTAAAGTGTTTTGAATTATATTTTAAGTATTTTAAAATGTAAATTTATGAAAATTTGATTTAAATAGATTTTTAAATGGTTTGAATAAAGAATTTATGATTTTTCTATAAGTTAAAAATGTTGAATAAATGACTAGTTAAATTGAATTTTTGGAAATATAACTTAGGTTGGCAAACTTGGAATTTTGGTTTAAAATGAAATTTTAAGTTATATAAATAAAATGGAAATTTAATTATATTTGGAAAATGGTAAATATGGTAATTTGATTTGAATTTTAATTTAAATGCTTTAATAAAGTATTTTTGATTTTTCTATGAACTAAAATGGTTAAATAAATGAATGCTTAAAAGTGTAATTTTAAAATATAACTTGACTTGGAAATGTGAATTTGGTTTTTATTAAAGGTTTAAGTTAATTAAATAAAATTGAAAATTTAGTTTAATTTGTGAAATGGAAATAAAATGTAAGTGTTAAGTTTATTTGTTAAAAATGTGAAAAAATGGGAAAATTGTACACTTGAATGTGTTAAGTGAAATTATTGAAAATTTGGATTTTTTTGTAAAAGTTTACTTTATAAAAATCATAAATTAAAAGATTATTGTTAATGAACATTTTTGAATGTTAAAAATATGATTTTATAATGTTTAAATGGTTTAAATTAAAGTTTATTATTTGTTGGAAATACACTAAATCTGAAAAATACTTTTAATAGCATTCAGAAATGCTATGGTTCTGAATTGCACTAAAATTTGAATAAAAGAGCTATTACAGCATTTCTGAAATGCTGTAGTTGCTGTAGTTTAACTAAATAAGCTAAAACTTGACTCAGGTCTATTACAGCAGTCCTGTAATTGCTGTAGTGGTCTACTGTCTTTGCTGAATTTAATGAAACTCTTTAATTTGAAACCTGAGCTATTACAACATTTCTGGAAATGCTGTCTTTGCTGTGTTAAACTAAATTTCATCTAAAACTGAGATTTAACAGCATTTTTAAACGCTGTCTTTGCTGAATTAAAATGTTTTCAAGTATAACTTATAACGGCTTTTTCTGAATGCTGTGAAAGGCTGAAATTTTCAATGTTTATGGTTTTTAACTTAGTAAATGAACTCAGAATAGTTTAAACTTTGGAAGTTGAATACTTGTTTTGAAAGTATAATAATTACACTTTTTAGATGAATTATTTTGATTGAAATATAAACTATTTAAAAGGTGACTTGAAATGACAATAAATGAATGATATCTTTAAATTTATAAAGTATTTAAAGTTGAATATTTAGATTTGAACTCAAATGATATTTTGATATATTAAAATGATTTGAAATGAAGTTTTGAAAGGATATGATATTTTGATATATTTAAATGATTTGAAATGAATTTTTGGAAAGATATGATATTTTGATATATTAAAATGATTCGAAATGAAGTTTTGAAAGGATATGATATTTTGATATATTTAAATGATTTGAAATGAAGTTTTGGAAAGATATGATATTTTGATATATTAAAATGATTTGAAATGAAGTTTTGGAAAGATATGATATTTTAATATATTGAAATGATTTGAAATGAAGTTTTGAAATGATATGATACTTTAAATATATTGAAATGGTTTGAAATTGATTTAATCTTTATTTTTATAAAGATTTGGATTTGAAATGATATTCTATTTTGAAGTATAAAATATTATTTTAAAATTATAACCACGGGTAATAATAACGATTGGTTGTTAAAGAGACCGGGATCGGATATGGACATACTCTCTGTCGATACCGAAAACCGCTTTAACAACTATGTATGCGGTGGAGTTTCCAGAATGAAGTAGGATGGTGGAGACGATCCTAAGGTATATACGTGGACCCAACTCCCGTGAGTTGGCATAAAGTGGCTAAAACAGGAGCGATTGACGGGCCAAGGAGGTACACCTCTGATCGGACACACTTCTTCGATACCATTCTATTACTTTGTGATTGATTGGGTGCACCCCTTGATTTGGGAGTGTTGTTCGAGGTGGGCGGTAATGGCTGCTATGCGTCACCACTAGCCCGGATGCGTAATTGGTATATCTACCCTGGCATTGCCTAGTTGTGCCGTGTCACTTACCATATCGAGCTTTACTGCGATTTATGATTTCTTTCGTAGCCTGTGGAGTATCGAGGATAGCCCTCATTTTGGGAGTATGCTAATACTGGATAGACTACTGGGAGTATTACGTGTTAATGCGGAAAATGTAAAGCCTTAATGCTATTTAAAAGTATGTTTATTTTATATTAGACATTGTTATAATAGCGAATACTACTACATAGTAGATAGTTTAACGGATCCTTAAAGAATGGGCGATCCCAAGCATTCTTTAAGTTACTTGTACCTTTATTACAGTTCACTTGAGTTGGTTTACATTGTATAAGTATGTATGTCATGACTCGAGTGTTTTGTGTTTTGCTTTACGCTCGGGTCAGACTGAGTGATACAGCATTCGAGACTCACCTTTGGAGCTGGAGTTTTGCTTTACGCTCGAGTCAGACTGAGTGATACAGCATTCGAGACTCACCTTTGGAGCTGGAGTTTTGCTTTGAAGAACCAGATATCTTTTCATTTTGTTATCCAGTTGATTCCAGTTGTATTCTAAGCTGTACCAGATTATCATACTGTCACTCCTGTTGTATCTTGGTATTCCTATTGTAGCTTACTTAACTCTGATATATTTATATAGTAGCTTCATGAACTACTATTTGTTTGTTTCCGCTGCATTATATTACTCTATGTCTGTGATCTGTGTTATTTACTGTTTATTCTGAGTTTTGCCAAATATAAATTAACAATTCGGTATTTTGAGCAATTCAAGTCCGACATGTGCGGATGCGAATGGTTGAAAATATCGGGTCGTTACAGTTGGTATCAGAGCTCTGGTTTTAGGCAAACTTAGCATATAAGGTAAATTTAATTACAGAATCACTTTCGTTCGAACTTGAATTCCTTCTTCTTCGATTCGGTTTCCTCTGAATTTTGGAACGTTCCCTTCGGTTCCAAAGTCCATTCTTGTCCTCCCATATTCGTGTCTTCTTGATTCTAGAGTGTCCCATAACTCCACTCCGAATAATCTTTCTAATGTATTGGCGGTCCCGCCAATATTCTAATGACTTGTAAAGGGGTGAAACTCCTTTACAAAAAAAGCATTGATTCACTAAAGATTTCTATATCCTCGGTTTAGATGCTAGTATCTCTTATTATTCCGAATTCTATCTCTTGAGATCGAATATGGATTTACCCCAGAAAATCCACATCGATCTTATTCTTTATGTCACGGTCGACCCGGTTATGATTGCCCGCGATTTATATAAGCTTATCCATCTTCCTATTCTATTACTTAATCAACTTATATTTTGTCTCCAACTTATCTTCAAATCTGAATTCTCCTTGATTTGAGTCCATCAAATCTAAATCCCTATCCTTATTTTGAAAATTAATATTGTATTTGAATTTTATATTTTAAAGATGTTTTATATGTTTGAGTTGTTGATGTTGATTTGGGTTTCCGATCGATTCGTCTGATCAACGCTATCGATAGGACCTCCAAAACACTTGAACAGAACAAACTGACACAATATGTTTTTTTAATTTAGTAGATGGATAAATTTTGTATAATTATAATATGTATAAGATTAATTTTCTGAATTTTGATAACTAGTGGAATTGGGTGTTAAGAAATAATATTTAACTTTGTATGTATTTTATAATAATTGGCTTTAGTTTCATATCTAAATAATTAAACATGGTTATAAATTAATTTGGAAATTTAAATGGATTTAAATCAAGAATGTGAGAATTTAATTTTCGATGATTTCGAACCTTGTTTTGAAAGTTTTAAAAGGATATATTATTTAAAGGTATTTCTAGTAGAAATTGTTTCAAAGGATTTTTAATATATAAATCAGTGCTCTTTTCTTTATCGCTGGAAAATAATTTCGGTGATGACTGCAGCATCATCGACATTCATTTTTGAGTTTCGAAGTTAAGAGACCATACTGTAGCTTTGCTACAGTTTTGCTTTGGAAAAATTAAATTGATTTGAATTTCTAAGTATGACTTGATTATAATATATATTGATATTTGATTTAAATTTGATTTAATATATATTGTGTACGTATATATATATATATATATTTAATTATCTCTAAAATAGTTTGAAGTTAATCGGAAATCTAATTCTTAAATTTTATCTTAAAGGAAAATTTCAATTATAAAAGGAAATCAAGGTTTGAATAAATATGTAAACTTGAATAATTGAAATTGAAGAATTTATTTGTATAATATTCTATTACATTCCAGTATAACTTACCTAAATTATTCAGAAGTTGAATATGTAATTGGATAATATACAAAATAAAGAGAATTTTTATAAATAAAACTTAAGTGGTTATAATAAATGTTATACACTTAAATTTTATTTATAAAGGATCAATAGAGGTAAATAGAGAAAAAGGGGTTAATTGAATAATTTACAATATAATGATATTTAAAAGAAATTATAAATAAATTGAAATAGTCATAATAAGTGAAATAAACTTAATATATATAGGATTCGATATATTAAGTGGAATAAATTTAAGAATGAATTGAAATAAAGAAGAATGAAATTTAATGAATAAAGATGGATATAATAAATGATTGTTCAAATTCATGACTTTATAAATTGTTGATGAGATAATGAGATTTAAAAATAATTAAGATTTATTTAACTCAAGTAAAATCAAATGGATGAAATTTATTATTAATGTAAGTTAAAATTTTCATGGTTTTAAATTTATCATCTTATTCTGTTTTCCATTCTCCAACCTTCTAAGTAGGAAATCAAATTCGAATTGGTTAGCCTTGGAGCTACCGTTCTCTTTCAGCTTGATCTTGCCTCTGATTTTCACCAACTCAGGGTTGCCGAGGAAGTATTCCCGAGGCTGCTTTCCGTACTGAGAATGGTTTCTTCTATGAATAGTTAGTCATGCCTTTTGGTTTGACTAATGCTCCTGCTCTCTTTGTTGATTTGATGAATCGTGTTTTTCGTATTGTGCTTAATAAGTTTGTTCTAGTCTTTCTTTCTTTCTCTTTTTTTCCTTCGTCATTTAACTTTTCTATCTCTCTGTGGTTTTTACTTCTCCCTATTCTGAATTTGAGCACTGCTTACCATCCACAGACCGACGGTCAAACGGAAAGGGTGAATCAGATTCTCGATGATCTTTTTCGTGCTTGTGTTCTTGATTCTTGAGGATCTTGGGAAGTTCATCTCCACCTTGTTGAACTTACCTATAACAACAGTTATTAGGTTTAATTTCAATCTTCTTGTCATCTTTTCTTAATCCTATTTCATTCTATCTATTTCTGTGTTTTCCCGTACCTCATTCCTTTTCGGGGACGAAAAAATTTGAGTGGGGGAGAGTGTAACAACCCTGTATTTTATAATTATTTTAAATTGAATTTCCTGATTTAAAAACTTTATTTTATTTTTTAAATGGAATTTTTTTTTATTTTAAATATAAATTGTGTTTTGTTGTAAATTAGAATTCTAAACTTGAATAAATAAGGTATTTTCCAAAAATGTGAATTTTGGTCAATATGGTCAAACTTTGACTTTTAATTTAAAATTTTTAAAAGTTTAAATTTTTGAATTTTATCTTTTATTATGAAAGTAAATAAAATTTTAAGAACACTGCTTTTCGTTTCGTTGAAATCTGATTTATAGTGTGAAAGTTATGCCCTTTTAAATATTGTGTAATTGCTGTATTTAACAAAATTATTTATTTTAAATTTTTTAAATAATATTTTATTTGGTCATGTAATGTTCTAATTTTATTTATATGGGTAAAATAACATGTTATGTATATTTTTTGGTTTTAAAACATTTTTCAAAGTGTAATGGACATTTTCCAGTGTCAGTTATATTTTTGTTTACAATTCCTAATTTCCAGTTTCATTTAATTAAAGAAATCCTTTATATATTCCTCTATTTCCTTAAGAGCTTATTTTATTTAATCTCCACTTTATTTTTTTCATCATTTATTTTACTTATTTGACTTTTTATTTGTTTTAAAGTGAAATAGAAATTTTATAAAGCTAGTGATGTTTTATTTGTAATTTTAAGCCTTGTTTAAATTAAATAAACTATTTCTTTATTCTTTTTCTATTTTCTCTTGTTAATCAGTAAGATATTGAATATAAGAACAGACATAGAGGAGGAACAAAAGAAACTTATTTTATTGATTCTCATCTCAACCATTTAATAGGAGAGATGTTAATATATACAAACCAAATAGTTAAACCAGGAAAGTTTTATAATGGGAAAGTAATAAATGGAAATAAGTAAAAGTGGTAAGTAGATTAAATCATCCTATATTTAACACTCCCCCTCAAGTTGGAGCATAGATGTTAATCATGCCCAACTTGTTGCACAAATAATTAATTCTGATTCCATTCAAAGCTTTGGTGAAGATATCTGCAACCTGTTCTTCAGTCTCCAAGTACTCTGTAGATATTAAACCATCTTGTATTTTATCCCGAATAAAATGACAGTCGATCTCTATGTGCTTGGTTCGTTCATGGAGCACAGGATTAGATGCAATATAAAGAGCAGCTTTGTTATCACACCATAATTTAGCTGGAATAATAGTTTTCAGTCCTACTTCATTCAAAAGTTGATATATCCAAACTATCTCACATACAGATTTTGCCATAGCTCGATACTCTGATTCTGCACTTGAACGTGAGACAACATTTTGCTTCTTACTTTTCCATGAAATTAAGTTTCCTCCAACAAAAACACAAAACCCTGTTGTAGATCTTCTATCTACCTTAGAACCTGCCCAATCAGCATCTGAAAAGCATTCGACCTGGTTATGCCCATGATTTGTATATATAATACCAAGCCCAACTGTTCCTTTTTAGTAACACAAAATCTGTTCTAAAGCAGTCCAATGGTGAACTGTTGGAGATGTCATGAATTGACTTACAACACTAACAAAATATGCAATATCTGGACGAGTCGGTAAGGTAATTCAATTTTCCCACCAATCTTCTATACATTTCTGGATTTTCAAATAATTTTCCTTCTTTTGTTAGTTGCATATTTGGAATCATTGGAGTACTACATGGTTTTGATCCTAGTTTTCCTGTTTCTTTTAGTAAGTCAAGCACATACTTTCTTTGAGATAAAACAATACCTTTGTTACTCCTGAAAACCTCAATCCCTAAAAAATATTTTAGTTCTCCCAAATCTATTCTGTGAAACTGAGTATGAATAAATTGTTTAAGAGACTCAATCCCTACTTTGTTGCTTCCTGTAATAACAATATCATCCACATAAACAACTAGCAAAATAATTCCATTCTCTGAATTTTTATAGAATACTGAGTGATCTGCTTTACTTTTCTTCAAACCAAAATTCTCTATAGCTTGACTAAATTTTCCAAACCAAGCACGAGGACTTTGTTTTAGTCCATATAAAGTTTTTCTAAGACGACATACTAAACCATTCTCCCCCTGAGCAACAAAGCCAGGTGGTTGCTCCATATATCCTTCTTCTTTTAGGTCGCCATGGAGAAAAGCATTTTTAATATCAAGTTGATGAAAAGACCAGTCATATGTAGCAGCAAGCGAGATAAATAATCGTATTGACGTTAATTTTGCAACATGAGAAAATGTTTCGGAATAATCCACTCCATATGTTTGAGCAAATCCTTTTGCAACTAATCGAGCTTTTAAACGAGCAACAGATCCATTTGGATTAACTTTCACAGAGAATACCCATTTGCATCCTATAGCTTTTTTGCCAATAGGTAATTTTACTAACTCTCATGTATTATTAAACTCCAAAGCATTCATTTCATCAATCATTGCTTTTCGCCAACCAGGAATAGATAGGGCTTTAGGAACAGTTTTAGGAATCGAAATTGAGTCAAAAGAAGCAATGAACAAATATGAAGGAGTGGATAAGTTATTATATGAGACAAACGATGAGAAAGGAAAAGTACATTTGCGTTTTCCCTTTCTCAAAGCAATTGGGAGATCTGAATCAGAGGAAGTGATTATGTTCTGTTCAGTAGTGTGATCAAGTGGAGCAGATATATTAGGTATATCAGTATTTTGGTCAGAAGATGTGTCAAAATTTTGGGTGGATGAGTCAGTAGGAATAGTTTGAGTAAGATATATAAGAAAATCATCACTGTCTTGAATAGGAGAGGTAGTGGTAGAATCAGATTTTGAAAAGAAAGGTGTATTTTCAAAAAAGTTGACATCAATGGACACTATATATTTGTTAAGACTAGGACAAAAACAACGATATCCCTTTTGAAGTCGTGAATAGCCAACAAAAATACATTTCAAAGATTTTGGATCAAGTTTAGTTATTTGTGGTCTTACATCTCTAATAAAGCAAGTGCTACCAAAAATTTTAGGACTAACAGAAAATAAAGGTTTGTTGGGGAACAAAACTTTATATGGGATTTCCTAGTTAAGTATGGAAGATGGCATACGATTTATGAGAAAGAAGGCTGTAGAAACTGCATCGGCCCAGAAATATTTAGGAACATTCATTGAAAATAAAAGAGCACGTGCAGTTTCAAGAAGATGTCTTATTTTTCTTTCTGCTACACCATTTTGTGATGGAGTGTCAACACACGATGTTTCATGAAGTATTCCATGCTGAGTCATATAAGAGTGAAATATAACAGATGTATATTCTTTAGCATTATCACTTCGTAATGTACGAATGCAAGTATTAAATTGATTTTTGATTTCGGCACAGAAGCCAGAGAATATAGAAAATAATTCAGATTGATTTTTCATAAGGTAAAGCCAAGTTGTACGAGAATGATCATCTACAAACGTAACAAAATATCTGAATCCAGTTTTAGACAAAATTGAACAAGGGCCCCAAATATCAGAATGTACAAGTTCAAAAGGAGCACTAGCACGTTTATTAATTCTAAGACTTGTATTGTGACGATGATGCTTAGCAAACTGACATGCTTCACAATCTAGTGTAGACAAAGAGCTATATTGAGGACAAAGCTTCTTGAGGAGAGAAAGAGATGGGTGGCCTAACTGATAATGAGTCTCGAGGGCAGAGGTGATACTTGAACAAGTTATGGAAGGTGACGAATCAAGAATATATAGCCCTCCAGACTCATGCCCTTTACCAATAATCTGCTTCGTTGTTAGATCCTGAAAGACACAATGATTCAAAAAAAGATATAGAACAATTTAGATTATGAGTGATCTGACTAACGGAAAGTAAATTAAAAGATAATGATGGCAAATGTAAGACATAGGGTAAAGAGAGAGTAGGAGTAGGGTTAACAACCCCAGTCCCTTGGGCATAAGAAAGGGATCCATCGGCTAAAATCACTGAATGATTGGAAGTGTTCGAATGATAGTTCGAAAAAAGTGAGGGGTCACCTGTCATATGATCAGTTGCACCTGAATCAATGACCCATCTATTTCCTAAATTAGCTAGAGCAGTTACTGATGAGGAGTCCTTTGAAGTTTCCTGATGTTTTAGGAACTTAGAAAATTCATCGATGTAATCATGCACTGTCTTATTACCAGATGTTCCATGCAACTGATCATTAGTTTTCAAGCTTTGACTAGCCTTAGGATTTGTTTGTACAGCATTAAATTGATCCAAGTTATTACCACCAATGCTTGCAAAATTTGAATTTGCAATTTGTATATTGCCAGCAAACTACCCTGTTCCAAACTGACCAGAACCTGACTGACCAGTGCCAATACCAGACTGTCTTTGCATATTTTTATACTGAAGTTTTCTGCATTCCAACTTAGTATGCCCAGGTTTCTTACAGTAGTTGCATACAACATTTCGAGAATCAGTTTTTCTCAAGTTCTGATTTTTCCAATTTATATTCCTAGAGACAAGGGCATTATTATGAACAGAGTTATTACCTGAAGAAGCCACGTTTTCTGCCCGAAGAAGTCGACTAAACACATCTTGTAATGAAGACATATCAGTTCCAAACAAGATTTGGGCTTTAGCAGAATCAAAATCAGAAGGCAATCCACCAAGAAAACTCATGATCGCCATCTACTCGCGTTGTTTTTGTTGAATCTTTACGTCTGAACTTAAGGGCAAAAGCAAGTTAAACTCTTCATAGGTCTTCTTGAAATTCATGAAGTAGGTCATCAATGATTGTTCGTTCTTTTCAACACGGTAGAAAGATTTGCAGACCTCGTACATTCGAGATAGATTTCCTTTTCCAGAGTACAAGAATTCCAGATAATCTAATAGTTCTTTAACGAATTCGCAGTGGTTAACTAAGCCAATTACCTCATTATCAATCGAATTTCGAATTTGAAGGAAGAGGCGAGCATCGTCACGAAGCCAATTCAGGTGGGCTTTCTCAGTTGAATCTGGTTGCGGTGGGTTGTCACTCAGAAGATTATCTTTCTCAATGCTCCTGAGATAAATGCGCACAGTTTTGCTCCAGTCTAGGTAGTTGGCTCCGTTTAACTTGTGGTCCGTGATTTTTGATAACATCGGCACAATGTCCATCACAGTCGATACTTTTTCTTCACCCATTTAAACCGAGAAGAAAACCAAATAATTGATAGAAAATCCCTAAAATTGACACAGAGAAGAGGATCAAGGTTCCGGAAACAAAAAATCGAATTTTCAAAGTTTGAATTTTCTGAGGTAACTTCCTGATTTAAAAGAAGAAAGGAATACGAGATTTGGGAGAATTTTCTGATTTTCTGAATACAAGATATAATGGTTTGATTAATTTCGAGATTGAATATGATATTCAATATCTAACTTTGAATTGATTTAAGATAATTTTCTGAGAGTTGCTCTGATACCATGTTAATCAGTAAGATGTTGAATATAAGAACCTGTGCAGTTAATGCCCCATTATATCCCCGCTATAAATCCGATATATCTTATAGCGGATTCCTACCGCTACGATTTTTCCATATATCCCCAACATATAGCCTTTCCTCTTTAATCCCCGCTATTTCCGCTATATCCCGTTATTTCCGCTATATTCCGCTATTTCCGCTATATCTTCTATAAAAAATTGGATTGAAAAATGATATTTATACGCTATAAAAATTATGAAATTAATTAATTTCGTTGAATTTTTTATATATGTTTAGAAATGATAATACTCTAATATTCTACTAAATTAAATTAAGTTATATAATAGTTTTACGTTCATTTACAATACATTTGCACATATTTTTATTTAAAAGTATTTTTGTATTAATTATAATTCAATTGAATATTAATTTTTCACATAATTACTATCTATATATTTGTAAAAACAACAAGTATGGGATTTATATGCTATTTTAGAGTAATCCGATATATCCCGCTATATCTTCGCTACATCCCCGCTATGACTTTTTGCACCTCTACCGTATTGAATCCACCGAGCGCTTTAACTGCACAGATAAGAACAGACATAGAGGAGGAAGAAAAGCAACTTATTTTATTGATTCTTATCTCAACGATTTAACAGGAGAGATGCTAATATATACAAACCAAATAGTTAAACCAGGAAAGTTTTATAATGGGAAAGTAATAAATGGAAATAAGTAAAAGTGGTAAGTAGATTAAATCATCATATATTTAACATCTCTAAATTTAATTATTTATTTCACTTTAGAAATGATAAATGAATTATTTATTTCAAAGTTTTGCTTTAGAACATTTTTAAAATGAAGTAGATATTTTTCCAAAGCCAATGGTGATTTATTTGTAATTTCTGGACCCTGTTTTCAATATTTAAGCAATTTCTTTAATTCTTTTCCTATTTTCCTAAATTTATTTATTTATTTATTTATTTTATTTTGTTTTCAGTTCTGTAATTTATTTAATTATTTTTATTTGTTTTATTTTATTTAAAAGAAAAGGAAATTTGAAGAGACTTAACTTTAAAACTCAAGACATTTCATTTACCAAACCTTTTCATTTTCTTGACTTTTCACTTGCTTGGTTTTTTTGGCCGTATACTTTTTGATAGCCATGAGTTTTTATGTGTAATTCATGTGAAAAATCTTCCTTTTCACTCCATTTTCCTGGCAAAAGCATTTGGGTAATGGCCTCCTCTTTTCTTTTACTTTTTCTTCATTTTCCCTTTTGAATTTTTAATGTTTTGGCCATGACTTCTCCTTGCCATACTCTACCATCACCATAGATTGCCTTGGCCACCTCCTATTGCTCCACCACCACCTTGGCACACGCCTAACCATCACCTCCTACCTCTGTCCGGATCTGAAGACCCCATGGCCGAACCTATATGTGGTCATAACCGAGCTAAAAATGCACCAAAACCCTTCTCTTTTGCCTTGTCCCTTTGCATTCTTGATGTTGTCACTCCTACCTCTTCACATCCCATTGTTGTACCTTCTTTTTGCTGACCATTGGATGAGCATTTCAGGTCTAGACCTGATCATGGCTGAGCCAAATGATGTCATGGCCAAGCACTTGAATGGTTGAGGCAAGGTCAAGTCATCTATTTCTTCGTTGCTCCTTATTTAAAATTGTTCCAACATTGTTTTGTGTTGAATATTTATGTGTATATTGTCTTGTTTTGGTTATTGTTTACAAGATAAATATCAAGGCTCTCTATTCATTCAAATCAAAAGTCGTGTTGTATCGTGCTTGTCGTGCTTTCTGGAATCTATTCTATGTGTTTTGATCGCTAACTCCAGCGTAAAAAGGTGAGTAAATCTCACCTGACATTTATACTTATGCAAATGTGAATTGACAACAATTGAATGTGTAGAATATTATGTTATGTTATACCTTCTTATGTTATATATTATATAATGTTAAACCTATTTATTTATCTGTCATATCATATGTTACTGATATATGTTGTTAATTGTTCATTTATATTTGTTTATCACACTGCAAGTTCCCTGTAGATTACATTCACTATGGGTTGAAATGATACATACCCGAACGGACTTTAGAATATGGAAAAATCGTTATGGGCTGAAATGATAGGCCCGAACGGTTTTTATTTTTTTATTTTACTTGGGATTACGGGTTTGGAATGATAGAACCCGGATTTTCTTTGTAAACTGCGGATTGAAATGATACATATCCGTATCAATTGACCTAGGTTAGAAAACTATATACAGACCCGTGGCTAATTCTTAAAGTGTTTTGAATTATATTCTAAGTATTTTAAAATGTAAATTTATGAAAATTTGATTTAAATAGATTTTTAAATGGTTTGAATAAAGAATTTATGATTTTTCTATAAGTTAAAAATGTTGAATAAATGACTAGTTAAAGTGAATTTTTGAAATATAACTTAGGTTGGCAAACTTGGAATTTTGGTTTAAAATGAAATTTTAAGTTATATGAATAAAATGGAAATTTAATTATATTTGGAAAATGGTAAATATGATAATTTGATTTTAATTTGAATTTAAATGCTTTAATAAAGTATTTTTGATTTTTCTATGAACTAAAATGGTTAAATAAATGAATGCTTAAAAGTGTAATTTTAAAATATAACTTGACTTGGAAATGTGAATTTGGTTTTTATTAAAGGTTTAAGTTAATTAAATAAAATTGAAAATTTGGTTTAATTTGTGAAATGGAAATAAAATATAAGTGTTAAGTTTATTTGTTAAAAATGTAAAAAAAAATGGGAAAATTGTACACTTGAATGTGTTAAGTGAAATTATTGACAATTTGGATTTTTTGTAAAAGTTTACTTTATAAAAATCATAAATTAAAAAAGTATTGTTAATGAACATTTTTGAATGTTAAAAGTATGTTTTTATAATGTTTAAATGGTTTAAATTAAAGTTTATTATTTGCTGGAAATACACTAAATCTTGAAAATACTTTTAATAGCATTCAGAAATGCTATGGTTCTGAATTGCACTAAAATTTGAATAAAAGAGCTATTACAGCATTTCTGAAATGCTGTAGTTGAACTAAATAAGCTAAAACTTGACTCGGGTCTATTACAGCAGTCCTGTAATTGCTGTAGTGGTCTGTTGTCTTTGCTGAATTTAATGGAACCCTTTAATTTGAAACCTGAGCTATTACAACATTTCTGGAAATGCTGTCTTTGCTGTTTTAAACTAAATTTCAACTAAAACTGAGATTTAACAGCATTTTTAAATGTTGTCTTTGCTGGATTAAAATGTTTTCAAGTATAACTTATAACAGCCTTTTCTGAATGCTGTGAAAGGCTGAAATTTTCAATGTTTATGGTTTTAACTTAGTAAATGAACTCAGAATAGTTTAAACTTTGGAAATTGAATACTTGTTTTGAAAGTATAATAATTACACTTTTTAGATGAATTATTTTGATTGATATATAAACTATTTAAAAGGTGACTTGAAATGATAATAAATGAAAGATATCTTTAAATTTAAAAAGTATTTAAAGTTGAATATTTAGATTTGAACTCGAATGATATTTTGATATATTAAAATAATTTGAAATGAAGTTTTGAAAGGATATGATATTTTTATATATTTAAATGATTTGAAATGAAGTTTTGGAAAGATATGATATTTTGATATATTAAAATGATTTGAAATGAAGTTTTGAAAGGATATGATATTTTGATATATTTAAATGATTTGAAATGAAGTTTTGGAAAGATATGATATTTTGATATATTAAAATGATTTGAAATGAAGTTTTGGAAAGATATGATATTTTGATATATTGAAATGATTTGAAATGAAGTTTTGAAATGATATGATATTTTAAATATATTGAAATGGTTTGAAATTGATTTAATCTTTATTTTTATAAAGATTTGGATTTGAAATGATATTCTATTTTGAAGTATAAAATATTATTTTAAAATTATAACCACGGGTTATAATAACGATTGGTTGTTAAAGAGACCGGGATCGGATATGGACATACTCTCTATCGATACCGAAAACCACTTTAACAACTATGTACGCGGTGGAGTTTCCAGAATGAAGTAGGACGGTGGAGACGATCCTAAGGTATATACATGGACCCAACTCCCGTGAGTTGGCATAAAGTGGCTAAAACAGGAGCGATTGACGGGCCAAGGAGGTAGCACCTCTGATCGGACACACTTCTTCGATACCATTCTATTACTTTATGATTGATTAGGTGCACCCCTTGATTTGGGAGTGTTGTTCGAGGTGGGCGGTAGTGGCTGCTATGCGTCACCACCAGCCCAGATGTGTAATTGGTATATCTACCCTGGCATTTCCTAGTTGTGCCATGTCACTTACCATATCGAGCTTTACTACGATTTGTGATTTCTCCCGTAGCATGTGAAGTATTGAGGATAGCCCCCATTTTGGGAGTATGCTAATACTGGATAGACTACTGTGACTATTACGTGTTAAGGTGGAAAATGTAAAGCCTTAATGCTATTTAAAAGTATGTTTTATATTAGATATTGTTATAATAGCGAATATTACTACATAGTAGATAGTTTAACCGATCCTTAAAGAATGGGCGATCCTAAGCATTTTTTAAGTTACTTGTACCTTTATTACTGTTCACTTGAGTTGGTTTACATTGTATAAGTATGTATGTCCTGACTCGAGTGTTTTGTGTTTTGCTTTACGCTCGGGTCAAACTGAGTGATACAGCATTCGAGACTCACCTTTGGAGCTGGAGTTTTTCTTTGAAGAACCAGATATCTTTTCATTTTGTTATCCAGTTGATTCCAGTTGTATTCTGAGCCGTACCAGATTATCATACTGTCACTCCTGTTGTATCTTGGTATTCCTATTGTATCTTACTTAACTCGGATGTATTTATATAGTAGCTTCATGAACTACTATTTCTTTGTTCCCGCTACATTATATTACTCTGTGTCTATGATCTGTGTTATTTACTGTATATTCTGAATTTTGCCAAATATAAATTAACAATTCGGTATTTTGTGCAATTCAAGTCCGATATGTGCGGATGCGAATGGTTGAAAATCTCGGGTCGTTACAGTTGGTATCAGAGCTATGGTTTTAGGAAAACTTAGCATATAGGGTAAATTTAATTACAGAATCACTTTCGTTCGAACTTGAATTCCTTCTTCTTTGATTCGGTTTCCTTTGAATTTTGGAACGTTCCCTTCGGTTCCAAAGTCCATTCTTGTCCTCCCCTATTCGTGTCTTCTTGATTCTGGAGTGTCCCATAACTCCACTTATAATAATCTTTCTAATGTATTGGCGGTGCCGCCAATATTCTAATGACTTGTAAAGGGGTGAAACTCCTTTACAAAAAAAAATTGATGCTAGTATCTCTTATTATTCCGAATTCTATCTCTTGAGATCGAATATGGATTTACCCCAAAAAATCCACATCGATCTTATTCTTTAAGTCACGGTCGACTCGGTTAAGGTTGCCCGCGATTTATATAAGCTTATCCATCTTCCTATTCTATTACTTAATCAACTTATCTTTTGTCTCCAACTTATCTTCAAATCAGAATTCTCCTTGATTTGAGTCCATCAAATCTAAATCCCTATCCTTATTTTGAAAATTAATCTTGTATTTGAAATTTTATATTTTAAAGATGTTTTATATATTGTGTTGTTTGAGTTGTTGATGTTGATTTGGGTTTCCGATCGATTCGTCTGATCAACGCTATCAATAGGACCTCCAAAACACTTGAACAGAACAAACTGACACAATATGTTTTTTTAATTTAGTATATTGATAAATTTTGTATAATTATAATATGTATAAGATTAATTTTCTGAATTTTGATAACTAGTGGAATTGGGTGTTAAGAAATAATATTTAACTTTGTGTGTATTTTATAATCATTGGCTTTAGTTTCATATCTAAATAATTAAACATGGTTATAAATTAATTTGGAAATTTAAATGGATTTAAATCAAGAATGTGAGAATTTAATTTCCGATGATTTCGAACCTTGTTTTGAAAGTTTTAAAAGGATATATTATTTAAAGGTATTTCTAGTAGAAATTGTTTCAAAGGATTTTTAATTTATAAATCAGTGCTCTTTTCTTTATCGCTGGAAAATAATTTCGGTGATGACTACAGCATCATCGACATTCATTTTCGAGTTTCGAAGTTAAGAGACCATACTGTAGCTTTGCTACAGTTTTGCTTTGGAAAAATTAAATTGATTAGAATTTCTAAGTATGACTTAATTATAATATATATTGATATATGATTTAAATTTGGTTTAATATATATTGTGTATGTGTATATATATTTAATTATCTCTAAAATAGTTTGAAGTTAATCGGAAATCTAATTCTTAAATTTTATCTTAAAGGAAAATTTCAATTATAAAAGGAAATCAAGGTTTGAATAAATATGTAAACTTGAATAATTGAAATTGAAGAATTTATTTGTATAATATTCTATTACATTCCAATATAACTTACCTAAATTATTCAGAAGTTGAATATGTAATTGGATAATATACAAAATAAAGAGAATTTTTATAAATAAAACTTAAGTGGTTATAATAAATGTTATACACTTAAATTTTATTTATAAAGGATCAATAAAGGTAAATAGAGAAAAAGGGGTTAATTGAATAATTTACAAGATAATGATATTTAAAAGAAATTATAAATAAATTGAAATAATCATAATAAGTGAAATAAACTTAATATATATAGGATTCGATATATTAAGTGGAATAAATTTAAGAATGAATTGAAATAAAGAAGAATGAAATTTAATGAATAAAGATGGATATAATAAATGATTGTTCAAATTCATGACTTTATAAATTGTTGATGAGATAATGAGATTTAAAAATAATTAAGATTTATTTAACTTAAGTAAAATCAAATGGATGAAATTTATTATTAATGTAAGTTGAAATTTTCATGGTTTTAAATTTATCATCTTATTCTGTTTTCCATTCTCCTACCTTCTAAGTAGGAAATCAAATTCGAATTGGTTAGCCTTGGAGCTACTATTCTCTTTCAGCTTGATCTTGCCTTTGATTTTCACAAACTCAATGTTGCTGAGGAAGTATTCCCGAGACTGCTTTCCGTACTAAGAATGGTTTCTTCTATGAATAATTAGTCATGCCTTTTGGTTTGACTAATGCTCCTGCTCTCTTTTTTGATTTGATGAATCGTGTTTTTCGTATTGTGCTTAATAAGTTTGTTCTAGTCTTTCTTTCGTTATCTTTTTTTTCCTTCGTCATTTAACTTTTCTATCTCCCTGTGGTTTTTACTTCTCCCTATTCTGAATCTGAGCACTGCTTACCATCCACAGACCGACGGTCAAACGGAAAGGGTGAATCAGATTCTCGATGATCTTTTTCGTGCTTGTGTTCTTGATTCTGGAGGATCTTGGGATGTTCATCTCCACCTTGTTAAACTTACCTATAAGAACAGTTATCAGGTATAATTTCAATCTCCTTGTCATCTTGTCTTAATCCTATTTCATTCTATCTATTTCTGTGTTTTCCCGTATCTCATTCCTTCTCGGGGACGAAAAGATTTGAGTGGGGGAGAGTGTAACAACCCTGTATTTTGTAATTATTTTAAATTGAATTTCCTGATTTAAAAACTTTATTTTATTTATTAAATCGAAAATTTTGTTATTTTAAATATAAATTGTGCTTTGTTGTAAATTAGAATTCCAAACTTGAATAAATAAGATATTTTCCAAAAATGTGAATTTTGGTCAATATGGTCAAACTTTGACTTTTAATTTAAAATTTTTAAAAGTTTAAATTTTTGAATTTTATCTTTTATTATGAAAGTAAATAAAATTTTAAGAACACTGCTTTTCGTTTCGTTGAAATCTGATTTATAGTGTGAAAGTTATGCCCTTTTAAATATTGTGTGTAATTGCTGTATTTAACAAAATTGTTTATTTTAAATTTTTTAAATAATATTTTATTTGGTCATGTAATGTTCTAATTTTATTTATATGGGTAAAATAACATGTTATGTATATATTTTGGTTTTAAAACATTTTTCAAAGTGTAATGGACATTTTCCCGTGTCAGTTATATTTTTGTTTACAATTCCTAATTTCCAGTTTCATTTAACTAAAGAAATCCTTTATTTATTCCTCTATTTCCTTAAGACCTTATTTTATTTGATCTCCACTTTATTTTGTTCATCATTTATTTTACTTATTTGACTTTTTATTTGTTTTAAAGTGAAATAGAAATTTTATAAAGCTATTGATGTTTTATTTGTAATTTTAAGCCTTGTTTAAATTAAATAAACTATTTCTTTATTCTTTTTCTATTTTCTCTAAATTTAATTATTTATTTCACTTTAGAAATGATAAATGAATTATTTATTTCAAAGTTTTTCTTTAGAACATTTTTAAAATGAAGCAGATATTTTTCCAAAGCCAATGGTGATTTATTTGTAATTTCTGGACCCTGTTTTCAATATTTAAGCAATTTCTTTAATTCTTTTCCTATTTGCCTAAATTTAGTTATTTATTTTTTTTATTTTTTTTAGTTTTGTAATTCATTTACTTATTTTTATTTGTTTTATTTGATTTAAAAGAAAAGGAAATTTGAAGAGACTTAACTTTAAAACTCAAGACTTTTCATTTACCAAACCTTTTCATTTTCTTGACTTTTCACTTGCTTGTTTTTTTTGGCCGTATACTTTTTGATAGCCATGAGTTTTTATGTGTAATTCATGTGAAAACCCTTCCTCCTCACTCCATTTTCATGGCAAAAGCATTTGGGTAATGGCCTCCTCTTTTCTTCTACTTTTTCTTCATTTTCCCTTTTGAATTTTTAATGTTTTGGCCATGACTTCTCCTTGCCATGCTCTACCATCACCATAGATTGCCTTGGCCACCTCCTATTGCTCCACCACCACCTTGGCACACCCCTAACCATCACTTCCTACCTCTATCCAGATCTGAAGACCCCATGGCCGAACCTATATGTGGTCATAACCGAGCCAAAAATGCACCAAAACCCTTCTCTTTTGCCTTGTCCCTTTGCATTCTTGATGTTGTAACTCCTACCTCTTCACATCCCATTGTTGTACCTTCTTTTTTCTGACCATTGGATGAGCATTTCAGGACTAGACCTGATCATGGCTGATCCAAATGATGTCATGGCCAAGCACTTGAATGGTCGAGGCAAGGTCAAGTCATCTATTTCTTTGTTGCTCCTTATTTAAAATTGTTTCAACATTGTTTTGTGTTGAATATTTATGTGTATACTGTCTTGTTTTGGTTATTGTTTACAAGATAAATATCAAGGCTCTCTATTCATTCAAATCAAAAGTCGTGTTGTATCGTGCTTGTCGTGCTTTCTGGAATCTATTTTGTGTGTTTTGATCGCTAACTCCAGCGTAAAAAGGTGATTAAATCTCACCTGACATTTATACTTATACAAATGTGAATTGACAACAATTGAATGTGTAGAATATTATGTTATGTTATACATGCTTATGTTATATATTATATGATGTTAAACTTGTTTATTTAACCGTCATATCATCTGTTACTGATATATGTTGTTAATTGTTCATTTATATATGTTTATCACACTGCAAGTTCCCTGTAGATTACATTCACTATGGGTTGAAATGATACATACCCGAACGGACTTTAGAATATGGAAAAATCATTATGGGTTGAAATGATAGGCCCGAACGGTTTTTGTTTATTTATTTTACTTGGGATTACGGGTTTGAAATGATAGAACCCGGATTTTCTTTGTAAACTGCGGATTGAAATGATACATATCCATATCAATTGACCTATGTTAGAAAACTATATACAGACCCGTGGCTAATTCTTAAAGTGTTTTGAATTATATTTTAAGTATTTTAAAATGTAAATTTATGAAAATTTGATTTAAATAGATTTTTAAATGGTTTGAATAAAGAATTTATGATTTTTCTATAAGTTAAAAATGTTGAATAAATGACTAGTTAAAGTGAATTTTTGGAAATATAACTTAAGTTGGAAAACTTGGAATTTTGGTTTAAAATGAAATTTTAAGTTATATAAATAAAATGAAAATTTAATTATATTTGGAAAATGGTAAATATGATAATTTGATTTGAATTTGAATTTAAATGCTTTAATAAAGTATTTTTGATTTTTCTATGAACTAAAATTGTTAAATAAATAAATGCTTAAAAGTGTAATTTTAAAATATAACTTGACTTGGAAATGTGAATTTGGTTTTTATTAAAGGTTTAAGTTAATTAAATAAAATTAAAAATTTAGTTTAATTTGTGAAATGGAAATAAAATATAAGTGTTAAGTTTATTTGTTAAAAATGTGAAAAAATGGGAAAATTGTACACTTGAATGTGTTAAGTGAAATTATTGAAAATTTGGATTTTTTGGTAAAAGTTTACTTTATAAAAATCATAAAGTAAAAGAGTATTGTTAATGAACATTTTTGAATGTTAAAAATATGATTTTATAATGTTTAAATGGTTTAAATTAAAGTTTATTATTTGCTGGAAATACACTAAATCTGGAAAATACTTTTAATAGCATTCAGAAATGCTATGGTTCTAAATTGCACTAAAATTTGAATAAAAGAGCTATTACAGCATTTCTGAAATGCTGTAGTTGCTGTAGTTGAACTAAATAAGCTAAAACTTGACTCAGGTCTATTACGGCAGTCCTGTAATTGCTGTAGTGGTCTGTTGTCTTTGCTGAATTTAACAAAACCCTTTAATTTGAAACCTGAGCTATTACAACATTTCTGAAAATGCTGTCTTTGTTGTTTTAAACTAAATTTCAACTAAAACTGAGATTTAACAGCATTTTTAAATGCTGTCTTTACTGAATTAAAATGTTTTCAAGTATAACTTATAACAGCTTTTTCTGAATGCTGTGAAAGGCTGAAATTTTCAATGTGTATGGTTTTTAACTTAGTAAATGAACTCAGAATAGTTTAAACTTTGGAAATTGAATACTTGTTTTGAAAGTATAATAATTACACTTTTTAAATGAATTATTTTGATTGAAATATAAACTATTTAAAAGGTGACTTGAAATGATAATAAATGAATGATATCTTTAAATTTAAAAAGTATTTAAAGTTGAATATTTAGATTTGAACTCAAATGATATTTTGATATATTAAAATGATTTGAAATGAAGTTTTGAAAGGATATGACATTTTGATATATTTAAATGATTTGAAATGAAGTTTTGGAAAGATATGATATTTTGATATATTAAAATGATTTTAAATGAAGTTTTGAAAGGATATGATATTTTGATATATTTAAATGATTTGAAATGAAGTTTTGGAAAGATATGATATTTTGATATATTAAAATCATTTGAAATGAAGTTTTGGAAAGATATGATATTTTGATATATTGAAATGATTTGAAATGAAGTTTTGAAATGATATGATATTTTAAATATATTGAAATGGTTTGAAATTGATTTAATCTTTATTTTTATAAAGATTTGGATTTGAAATGATATTCTATTTTGAAGTATAAAATATTATTTTAAAATTATAACCACGGGTTATAATAACGATTGGTTGTTAAAGAGACCGGGATCGGATATGGACATACTCTCTGTCGATACCGAAAACCACTTTAACAACAGTGTACGTGGTGGAGTTTCCAGAATGAAGTAGGATGGTGGAGACGATCCTAAGGTATATACGTGGTCCCAACTCCCATGAGTTGGCATAAAGTGGCTAAAACAGGAGCGGTTGACGGGCCAAGGAGGTAGCACCTCTGATCGGACACACTTCTTCGATACCATTCTATTACTTTGTGATTGATTGGGTGCACCCCTTGATTTGGGAGTGTTGTTCGAGGTGGGCGGTAGTGGCTGCTATGCGTCACCACCAGCCCGGATGCGTAATTGGTATATCTACCCTGGCATTGCCTAGTTGTGCCGTGTCACTTACCATATCGAGCTTTACTACGATTTGTGATTTCTCCCGTAGACTGTGGAGTATCGAGGATAGCCCCCATTTTGGGAGTATGCTAATACTGGATAGACTACTGGGACTATTACGTGTTAAGGTGGAAAATGTAAAGCCTTAATGCTATTTAAAAGTATGTTTATTTTATATTAGGCATTATTATAATAGCGAATATTACTACATAGTAGATAGTTTAACGGATCCTTAAAGAATGGGCGATCCCAAGCATTCTTTAAGTTACTTGTACCTTTATTACAGTTCACTTGAGTTGGTTTACATTGTATAAGTATGTATGTCCTGACTCGAGTGTTTTGTGTTTTGCTTTACGCTCGGGTCAGACTGAGTGATACAGCATTCGAGACTCACCTTTGGAGCTGGAGTTTTGCTTTGAAGAACCAGATGTCTTTTCATTTTGTTATCCAGTTGATTCCAGTTGTATTCTGAGCTGTACCTGATTATCATACTGTCACTCCTGTTGTATCTTGGTATTCCTATTGTATCTTACTTAACTCTGATGTATTTATATAGTAGATTCATGAACTACTATTTCTTTGTTTCCGCTGCATTATATTACTCTGTGTCTGTGATCTGTGTTATTTACTGTATATTCTGAGTTTTGCCAAATATAAATTAACAATTCGATATTTTAAGCAATTCAAGTCCGACATGTGCGGATGCGAATGGTTGAAAATATCGGGTCGTTACAGATTAGTGTCAAAACATATAAATGTTGGCATCCCTAACTATTGTGTTGAACTCATTAAACCCACCCCGGTATCCCCAAGTTAACAACATTTATTAAATAAGGTTATCCACCCTACATATCCAAAAATTAAGTATCATCTAAACATACCCTTTTGAAAGTATCACCTTCGAAGTGGCACCCTTCGAAGTCATCGCCTTCAAAGACCTGCCTATTTAACTTAAATAAAAGTGGCTAAAACAGCCTTTCGAATGCATCCCATTCGAAAGTCTAGCCTTCGAAGTTGTCCCCTTTAAAAGCATCAAAACTTGGTCTGAAGGAAAACAAGGTAAATGGCTTCGAAGGCGTCCCCTCCGAAACCCTATCAACTCCTTCGAAAGATACCCCTTCAAAAGTATAAAACTTGGTTAAAAGAAAACAATTTTACAACTCCTAAGAATGTATCCCCTTCGAAGGCAAAGATAACAAAGCATTCGAAAATAAAGGAATCAACTCCTTCAAAATATAAAACTTTGTATTAGCTATTACTTTTTATAGGTATAGAATTAAGGTCTCTAACCTATTCCATTGTGTTCAAATTATGGTTTCCTTTTCCGTAGAGTGGTCACTATAGAAAAACAGGCTTACGGTTAGAGAGTTATGCCTATTTGAAGTTTTGTAAACAAAGATGGGGAAAACTGCTACGAAAAGGCTTTTGCAACATTTACAACTGCTGTCGAAAGGGGGATTTCTACTGAGTCGAAGGGGGCTCCGAAATGCCGCGAAAGGTGCCTTTGACTACTGTCAAAGGGTGCCTTCGACTAAGTCGAAAGGATGTTCCAAAGTGCTATAAAAGAGTCCAAAAATGCTCAGGAAGGGTGTTGTCGAAGGGTGCCTTCCACTAAGTCGAAAGAGGCATCTGAAATGCAGCAGAAAGGTCTAGAAATGCTGCGGAAGGGTGCTGTCGAAGGGTGCTTTCGACTAGGCCCAGTGGCAGAATCGTAAATAACTTGAAAACTGCTATTTTACAAAGATTCCTAATCTTTTCAAATTCCTATTGGTCAGTGATAATCTTTATCACTTTCTTTGCAGAAAAACTACTATATATTAGATTTACAATTTTCAAAATTATTTTCAGACTATTTGATTATATTAATATTTTAATATAATTATTAAGCCTTTTTAGCTTAGAAAATTCATACTAAATCAAAATCACTTGGGAAAAATCCCAAAAATTCACAAAAAATATAAAATAACATTTTCTACATCATATAAAATTTCGGGGAAAAATTCATTATTTTATTTTTTTAATTATTAGAACCCAAATAAAAGCCTTTTTCACCTTGGGAAATTCATAAAATATTCCTATTAACTCCAAAAATTATAAAATTAAAATCACATCTCCAAAATTATGTTTTACACAACATATCGAAAAATCAAGTCGTTTAGCAATCATTTACTAAGGTTTTTACTTTAAAACCCATCATTTTAATTCAACAAAAATTCCAATAAATCACCATAAATCATTATTCTATCCAAACATGATCAACACGAGAAAATAAATTCGATTACTATCCATAACCGAACCAAAATAGGGAAAAATGAGATGATTTACACTATTATTCACCTTAATTAAGTTGTTGGAGTTTGAGATTTGCCCTAGCTTTTATCATCTAGCTTTTCTCCTCAATCTTCCTAGTTTGTTGATCTCCTTAGAGAGTTTTAATGGCCGGCCCTAGCTTTTGTTTAGCTATTTTGATTTCATATGAAGTGATAAGTGAGAATAAGGGAGGTCTTTAAGGGTTACGGGGATGGTATTCCCATTTTTTTTCCTTGCCTTATTCTTCTTATTTCCTAAGTTTTTAAGGCATAATTCATGCTTATTTATTCATTAGGCACAGCCATGCTAAGTGGTCGAATCTCATTCTCCTTAATCAACCACGTTATTCTATTTAATTTATCCAATTAAATGTCCTAAATAATGTTAAAAAAAATTAAGGGTGTTACAGAATGCCATGGGGACTTAATATGTTATATAAAACATTATTTTGGAGATGGTTTTAATTTTTTATAATTATCCAAGGGATGGATAATTTATTATGAATTTTGAGTGAAAGAAATAGATGATTTGGGTTTAAATTTTTATTTTGGCAAACATATAAAGGATTTTGGGTCAAAAACTTATATATGCTAGATAACATATTAAAAGTGAATTAAGTTGATTTTTTGGGATTTTTCCTAAGTGATTTAAATGTGAAAATTAATTAGTTAAGTTGGAGGACTTAAGTGTCTTAATTGTTTTGTTAAACGAAGGGCTTTTTCGCTAATTATTTTTAATTAGTTATAAATGATGAATTTGGCAGCCTTTTTAAAAGAGATTTTTGTAAAGGTTATGGAAACCAATTATATTTTTACAAATAAGGCAAGTTAGTTGAAAAAAAATTACTTTAGAAGGAAACAAAACAGTTTTGCTTAAATTTACTACTTCGCCACTTCCATTTACATCCTTTCGACGCCATACCTCCACCCCTGACCAAGACGAAACCAATACACATGGTATCAACTCTTTGGTATGTAGTGGATTGGCGAAAGGCGGAAGGTATAGTGTCGAAACCAGGCTTTTGAAAGGGGTTGACGCCATGCTTTCAAATCAACCCACTTGCCTTTGTTTTGCTTTCTAATGGATTGCCGCTTGCCTCCGTTTTAAAGTAGCTATTGATTGGGTTGCCACAGACTAAGTTTTAAAGAGGAGCTTTTGAAAGGGTAGATTTTGAACTTAGTCAAAACCTAGCTGCCCCCTTCATACCTTTCAAATGGGTTAAAGGCCGCTTTTCTTTATAGGCTTATACCAATGAATTCGAAAAGGAAACTTTTGTTTTATTAATATTGAAGCCCTTTTTTCCAATGCTTTCGAAAGGGCTCCAGTAGCCGCTTATACTAGGGTTTTCGAAAGCAATGATTTCGAAAGGCCATTTCGAAGCTATCCTTCCAAATGTTTTACTTAAGACTAATGCTTTCGAAAGGGAGGTTCCGAAGCCATCTGTTTTCCCCAAATTCTTTTATTTGAAGGTTAATGGTTTCTAAAGGGTTACTTTTGCTTGTGTTCACTTCGATCTAGAAGCTATATTTAAAGTTAAACCTAATGATTTTGAAAGAGATACTTTCAAATGGTTTTGAAGTTACGCTTCTAAATATCCTACTTGGGCTAAGAGGTTTTGAAAGATAGCTATAATACTTTCGAAAGGAATGTTTTAATGTATTCGAAAGGATGGTTTTAATAGTTTTGAAAGAGATGTTTTACGTGTCTTGAAAGACATATATTTAAGTGTTTTGAAAAGGTGGTTTGAATGCTTTCAAATGGTATTATTTAATGGTTTTGAAAGAGAGTGTTTAAGGTTTCGAAAGCCCTAGGTTTCAAAACAAAGAACCTAATCTCAAATTTTAAAAGATAAACCTATCACAATATAAAAGAGTTTTGAAATGGCATTTCACTTTGGAGTTTTTGACGAAGCTTTCCTTGTTAATAATAATAGATTAAAGGTATTAACCATGTTTCATTGGAAAAATGATTACAAGGAAATTTAACTAGAAATGCTTATATGATTATGTTATGATCGGTTATTATGTGTGCTTTTTTTTATAAACATATTCACTTTGTAAATAACCGATAATTGTATCTTGGGGTGTTAAGGGCGGAATAACCAGCAAGGTTGACCCAGTAGTGAATATATATTGAGTTAACTCCTTTATGAGTAGAGTTGCATCCAGGAGGTCAGGTAGACCAGAATGTTGGATGCCCAAAGACTGATCAAAGAGTTGTCAGTTTAGATAGGTTCATAGTAACCCATGAAAACTATGATTGGAAATTGGTATTGGCATAGGCAAATAGGTTCATAGTGATCCCATAAAAACTATAGCCAGATTAAGTTATTGATAGTGATCAATAGGTTCATAGTCAACCTATGAAAACTATGACATGAGAGAAGTTATTGGAGATCCCAGTAGGTTTATAGTGAACCCATGAAAAGTATAATTGGATGAAGTTATTGGCAGGGGCCAATAGGTTCTTAGTGATCCCATGAAAATTATAAAACCGGGCAGATAGTCCATAAGCATTGAACAGGTTATTAGTTCGCCCATGAAAACTAATAGGTTAATAGTGACCCTAGAAACTATAACTTGAGACAGATAGTCAGATGAATGGGGATGGGAAATCCTTGATATTTTTTATAATTACATATCATCATATTATGTTATGTTTTAACCACTATGGATGTAGGTGCACAGTATATGGTTATTATAAATTTTGGTTAAGATACCAGTGACGGGAAAACCCATTCCGCTAAGCGGCGTGGTCTCACTAGGTATCTATATGGTTCGAGATGGTAGGTTATTATTCACAGCAGGCTTTATGACTGATTCGAAGTTTATGCTTTCCACTTAAACTCCCAGGTGCTCAATTGATTTTGAGTAGTTTGAGTGTTAAGGTTTTCAAGTTCTCCTTTAGATGAATAAGCTTCTAGAGACGTGCAGGAGGCAAGCTAGCTATTAGAGTTCTTTTTGTTTGATTCCGTTGTGTTTTTATGTAATGGAAAAGTTGTCAAATTTCCTATATTTAGACTCTGATCATCCAAGTGGGCATCTTCATATGTCGCCCTTGGCGTATTTTGTAATAATTATATTTCTCTGAATGTAGTTCATGCATTAGGATTATGTAATGAATTTGAAATGTGATTTGAAGTGGAATGAGAAATTTGTTTTAAGCTAAGTTTAAAAAATTTCATATCCATGTGTTTCTCTTATATCAATGAATTTAACATTACCGCATTTGGTCGTCGAGAATTAATATTTATGGATGACTGCAACATCCATAGCCGTTAGTTTTGGACCTCCAAATGGGGGATGTTACATCTTGGTATCAGAGCATAGGTTTATGTAAACCTAAAAAGAATTTAAATATAAAAGATATTTCAAAACATAATCCAATGAATCAGAAAATAAGGGGTTTGGGTTAACGCTATAGTAACGTACTTGTATTTGTTACTTATATATACATAAGTATGTACTGTCACTCTCTTGGACCATTCTTCTGTATCTTACTAAGGCTCGTATGCAGATTTACCAGAAAGGAAGATATGGAGGCAGGAAACGAAAATGGAAATCTAGGTGGAGGAACCACCACAACCAATGGAAATGCTTGACCAAATAGGAGAAACCAGGGTCGATAGACAAATGCTATTCAAAATGCAAATCCTAGCATATGTGCTGGAAATCTGCCAGTAGATATGGGGATGATGTATCAGTTCTTCGTCAATCTGATGCAAGCTGGAGTAGCTGTAGGAGCAGCTAGAGGTAATGTTGAGAATGTTGGAGGACCTAATCCTGTGGCCCCAGTTGGAAACAACTATGCTAAGCTAAGTAGGGATTATACCAATCTTGGTGGGAAGCCGATTTTGGGAACGGAGGATGATATAGAAGTAGATAAATGGCTTTCGCATTGTGAAAGGATCTTCGTTGACTTGGGATTAAATGATGAGCAGAAAAGGAGACTTGCCTTTAGACAGTTGCAGAGAGCAGCGCTTCATCGGTGAAACAGTGTTACCGCTGGGGTTCTCGCGGAGGAGTTGACTTGGGCAGAATTTCAAAGGAGATTAGAAGAAAGGTTTTTTCTAAAATTGCCAAGTCAGTATTGCTGAGAAAATTCATGGATTTATTTAAGGGTGAGATGTCGATGATTGATTATGCTACAAAGTTTGATGAACTGTCCAGATACAGATATGCTACCATTGACACTATCATCAAAAGAAACGAGAATTTTATTCAAGGGCTAAGACCCGAGATTTCTAGGGCGACCTTGCCACATCACCGTGATCCAAATACTATTGTTATGCAGATGGCAATTCGGAATGAAGAGAGGCTTTCTACTTATGGGAAGGAGAAGCGGGTTGAAACCAAGGGTTTTTAGGGTAAGAAGAGGAAATTCTTTAAGAAGAAGGGAGAAGCTGCCAAGAAGGTGAAGGCTAATATGGTTTGCTTTAAGTGTGATAAGAAGGGATATTATGCTCATGAACGTCAAACTGGAAAAGGGAAGGAGGCTGCAAATAAGAAGGGAGTGAAGTGCTTTAATTATGAATTGGGCATTATAAGAATCAGTGTGCAGAACCGGTCAGGGCGGATAAGGGAAAAGTCTTTGCTATTGGACCATCGTCTGCTAGACCAACTGTTGCTGATAAAGGAAATACTATGATGGAAGGTACGCTTTTGAATCAAAGTATACTAGTTAGGGTCCTATTTGATACTTGTGCATCGCATTCATTTATATCTCAATTTTTGGTTGATAGGTTATGTTTAGAACCCACATACTAGGTTACTTGCTTAAGGGTTGCGAATCCGATAGGAGGGTATGAAACTCTAGGGATGAGATGTGACTAGTTAGAACTTGATTTGTTAGGTCATAAGTTTTCATGTAGTTTGTATTCTTTTGATTTCATGGACTTTGGAATCATTTTGGGTATGGATTGGTTAGATAAACATGATGCTAGGATATTTTGCCAAGATAGGGAAATATCGCTAAGACACCCTAATAGTCATAACTGAATTATATTCTCGGTGGAGAATTCAGATCGAAGTGCTTGTGCTTTATTGAGTGCTATGGAAGTACAATAAGGGTTAAGTCAGGTTCGGGTAGCAAGAGAATTTACAAATGTTTTTGAGCCAGTTACAGGACTACCGCCGAAACGAGCCATTGAGTTTCAGATAGATCTTGTGCTAGGAGAAGAATCTGTAAGTAGACCACCTAGCGGGATTACACCAACCAAGATGAAGGAAATGAAGGTGCAGCTAGTGGATTTAGAAGGGAAGAATTTTATTAGACCAAGCAGTTTGCCATGGAGAACGACCGCGGTGTTCGTGAAGAAACCAGATGGATTGTTAAGGAAAGACGGTCATGAATAAGTATCCTCTGCCAAGAATCGATGATTTATTTAATCTGTTGAGTGGAGCTAGAGTATTTTCCCAATTGGATTTGGTTAATAGGTTTCCATTAGCTAAGAGTGGAAGAGGATAGTATTCCGTTGACGGCGTTTCGGACTAGGTATGGTTCGTACGAATGGTTAGTAATGCCATTTGGGTTAACGAATGTGCTAGTATTCTTTGTGGATTTGATGAATAGAGTTTTTTGAGAGCACTTGGATATGTTCATATTGGTATTCATAGATGATAATTTAGTATACTCCAAGGATAATAGTGAACATAAAGCTCATCTTCGAGTAGTGCTTGAGACGCTAAGGCAACAACAACTGAAAGCGAGATTTTCCAAGTGTCATTTCTGGAAGAAAGAGGTTAAGTTTCTTGGTCATGTGGTTTTAGAGAATGGTTTGTCTGTTGACCCGGACAAGATCGAAGCTTTTAACAACTGGAAGAGACTAAAGATGGTGACCGAGATTAGAAATTTTCTTGGACTTGCTGGCTACTACCGGAGATTCATTAATGATTTCTCGCGGGTAGTAGAGCCTTTAACTAAGCTAACTAGGAAGGATGTGAAGTTTATTTGGTCTAACAAATGTGAGGAAGCCTTCCTTAAGTTAAAGCATTTGTTAACCAACGCGCTTGTGTTAGTGGTTCCAGATGGAAACCAAGGGTTAGTAGTGTATACCGATGCATGTGGAACTGGATTAGGGGCTGTGTTGATGCAGAAAAATAAAGTTATTGCCTACACTTCACGACAGCTTAGATTGCATGAAGTGAGATATCCTACATATGATCTAGAATTGGCTGCGGAGATCTTCGCACTTAGAGTATGGAGAAATTATCTCTTAGGGGAGAGATTTGAGTTATACATAGACCATAAGAAATTAAGGTATCTATTCTCTCAAAAGGAGTTGAATATGAGACAGCAGAGGTGGTTGGAGTTTTTAGCAGCTTATGATTTTGGTATAGAGTATACACCCGGGAAAGGAAATAAATTAGTGGATGCTCTTAGTAGAAAACATAAGAATGTGGTGTTAGCCATGTTGGTGGAATGGAAAGATTTTGAAGGCTTTGACTATTTGTAGTGTGCAGTTAAGATTGACTGCTAGTTCTAATCAGAGCACTGCCATGGTATCTTGCTTGGAAGTTCAACCAGTATTGATCAAAAGGATTGCTTCTAAGCATAAATAAGACCCATTGTTATCTGAGAAGATTATAAGGCTTGAGGTTGAATCGAAGATCAATGGTCTAAAGGATTTTAATCTTGACCAGAGAGGATGGTTGAGAAAGAAAGGATGGTTATGTGTTCCAGATGTTGAGGACTTAAGGAAAGAAGTTCTTAGGGAATGTCTGAGAGGAATGCGGATTAAGGATCTTAAGGCTAGAATTAACACTAGAGGGGGGTGAATAGTGTTTTAAGAAATTTGTTAATCTTTTTGAGTTTATCTTACTTTGTTAACAATGTATACACTAATCAGACACAGATATGTACACAGAATCAAACACAGATGCAAATATAAAGTAAAAGCAGTAAAGGAAAGAACACACCGGATTTTATACTGGTTCGGAGTTACCCTACATCCAGTCCCGCAACACAAGTACGGATTTCCTTTCAAAAACAATTCTTACAAATACAACCCTCGGTTTCAAGGCTACGAGGTACACCCTCCAGAATCACAATCCTCTGGGTAGAGATACTTGATTTCCGGGGCAACAAGTTCACCCATTTGATTTCCAGGGCTACAATCACACTGTTTTTCTCGCTTAGGGTTCCATCCCTTTAACGGGCTCGAAGTGGATTCCATTCCACGAATAAATTGGATATTAAGATTCCAGTGCTTTTCTACGAGTTTTAACAAATATTCCTAATAAAACAAACTTAACCTTGAAATCTTGAACTCTTGATAATCTTGATACTCATGAGTCTTCTATCTCTATATCTTGAATCTCTATACTGTACAGTCTTCATTCTTGATACCTGCATGGTTAGATCCTGCATATACATATATATCTAAACTTGTAATGTTAGTATTTATATTTTATAATCTATTCTAAGGTTGTTGTCATCAAAACCATCATCTCATGGACTAACAATCTCCACCTTTTTTATGATGACAACCTTTGTTTATAAAATATTTCTTCTATCTTAATAACTCCCTCTAAAACTAACAACTCCCCCTTAATCTATGCCTAACTACCCTATTTTATATTTCTCCCCCTTTGTCATCAACAAAAAACTTACTCCCCCTTATTCTTGGACTTCAGTACCTGCATTGATAAACTATACAACGGAATATATAATATATAGATTAAGACGTAATGGTACTTATGAGTATAATAAATCAATTAAAGACTATATTCATTTCAGCGTATATATATATATATGTTTCACATACCAAACTTCAAACCAAATAAAATCAATCCACACAAAGTATCAATTCAAACCAAATTAAATCAAACAAATTAATTTAGACAAATCAAACAAAGAAAGAAAATTAAATGTTACGAGGAACATCTACCCATCCTAAAACCATAAAACTATAAAACTCCCCCTTAAACTAATACTATATAACATGTGATTATAATGATAGTGTTATCATAAATAATCAACACTTAACTCTAAAAACTAGAACTTAATCCTAAATTACTAACTATCCTAACTAAGAATCTATGATAATGCTTATAATAGTTAGAAATAAAATATAAGAACATAAATTATTTATTAAGTATATTTCAACACACTCATCAAAACCAAACATGTCAGACAAGTCAAACAAATCAATCAAGTCAAACAAGTCAATCAAGTCAAACAAGTCAAACAAGTCAATCAAGTCAAACAAGTCAATCAAAACATTAAAAACTAATAATCCTATATTATAAGACAATACTACAAACTCCTCCTAAATAAAATACACTCGTTATGTATACATGTATGCAATATGTAGTTTGTAATGCAGTATGAAATGTATGACATATGCAATGTAGCATGAGATGATATGCAGAATGAAGTGCAACTTGTGATGCAAATGATTATGATATTTCATGCATAGTAATTTATGATGTAATATGCAATGTAATGTGATATGAAATAGGATGCATAATGATATGTAATATGAAACAAAATGATAATGAAGTAAAAATAATAATAATATGCAGAATGATATGATGATATATATACTACGGTAAGTGACATTCAGATTATAAGATAAACATGAGTGATAAGTAATATCTAATTGACAAGCATATATATATATATATATATCTGTGTGTGTGTGTCTATGTATGTATACATATATCAAACTATTTATTATAAAACACTTCAACCAAACAAAGGTAAAACACACCAATTACTAGACTTAAGTTAAGGAAACTAATGAATGGGACTGAAAGAGTTGTAAAGAAAGAGTTTGAAGGTAATAAATGGTTTTAAAACTATAACATATTCATGAAATGTAGTAATCACACTCAATATCAAAATCAAATTGATAAGAGACATGGACTTTAAACTGCATATATGATCGAATATGGTTTTTTAAAAAAAATTAATACCCTAATTATTTAATTTATTTAAAATGTTTTTTTATTAACTTGGTTGATTTTTTAAGAATCCAAACTTCCATGTTCTTAACTTACTAATTAAAACCTTTATATCAAATTATTATTGATTTAAATATTTAGAAACATGTTTAAACATCTTTTAAATTTAAAAAATATCATAATGAAATATTACATAAAATAATAAAGATTGAAAAACTAAAATAAACATATGTTACATTAAGGCTTCTTACATTAAAAATTTAATTAATTAAAAAAAATATTTAAACATGAAATTACTTTTTAAATATTCTAATATAAGTTAGAAAATAACTCTAAAAAGAATAGAGAAAAATACTTAGTTTAAATATCATTTTTTTTATAATTTAAAATTTCAAACAGAAAAGACAGCATTTACAGAATGCTATAAAAAGTTTTTGCAAAACAATATATTCAAAACATTATAAAATAGAAACTGTGGCTTTTACCAA
This sequence comes from Allium fistulosum, assembly GCA_030737815.1. Classification (NCBI taxonomy): domain Eukaryota; kingdom Viridiplantae; phylum Streptophyta; class Magnoliopsida; order Asparagales; family Amaryllidaceae; genus Allium; species Allium fistulosum. The sequence continues at coordinate 839,812,473 of CM060906.1, forward strand.
ATGCTGTGTAAAGTTTCTGAAACTCTATAGCGTTTCAAAGCACAGAAATGCTATAAAAACGAATTTGGAGTATTTACAAAACATTACAGAAGAAAAGAAGCATTTTAGAAATGCTATCTAAAATTCTGGTCATGTGATGTGGTGCAATCTTATTAATTAAAGAAATATATAAATAGAGCCTTATTCTAACATTCTAAATTCATTCTACTAATTTCTTAAAGATATAAAATTAGTATCTTAAAAGAAATAGAGTATGAGAAGTAGAAATAAAATTAGAAAAGTTGAAATCATGAATGAATGTATGCTTTTCTACTTAGTATAGCTGTAATAAATTAGTTGTAGATTTTATTTGAAAGAAAACACATTTTAAATGACTTTTAAAAAATTTAGACTTGTATAACGAAATATATACTATGGTGTGTCAATATATACACCAAAATATCAAAACTTATAAAAGAGATAAATTTCTATACCTAACTAAATTCATAGATATATATTTCTAAATGCAACAATAAAGATGAAATAATAGTAAAGCGTACCAATTTTTGCATTCCATCTTTCTAACTTTGCTGTTCCTCCATTTTTATGAACCACACATTTATATCTTTCTGAATTTGACGACGAGATATGTTCTATTGCGACGGGCTCGTTTTTCTGATCAGCATAGTATATTCATTTGCTGAATTTGAAGACCGTATGAGAAAGATACAGATGATTTAGTAAATTGACCAACTTGGCGCCAAAACTTTGAATTCGAATTTTGAATGAATGGACACTTCAACCACTATAAATAGACCCAACGGTCACCACTTTTCATAAAAATTCCTCCTCTTCATCTTCTTCCCGTTTTTCTATATACTATCAAACTTCTAGAAGGCATATCTCCTTCGTTTCTTAACAGAATTGGATGAAACCAGCGGCAAGTCGAAGAGGAAGGCAAGGGCTATGATCTAGTAATAGTTTGGTGTCGAATTTGGATGGTATTGTGATGCAACAGGCCGAACATTAGAAGAAATGTAGAAGATCCCGTACACAATTTTTCAGTTTTGGATAGCCAACTTCAAACTGTCATATCTCACTCAATTTTGATCGGAATTTGATGATCCACCCATTAAAACGACCGCGAGAACAAGAACTACAATCTAAAAAGGAGTGGGAACAAAATACGCAAATCTATGGATGCATTTTGAAGAATACCTTTGACAGTTTTGCCTTCTTTTTCTCTTTGTTCACCAAAACTTCATTTGACCATAACTTGGTCATTTCTTAACGGATTCACACAAAACTAGTGACATTGTGAAGAAGATGGAAAGAAGTACAGTATCAAATCAAGTTGTAGATGAGAACCCAAAGTTTTGAATTGATCTGGTACCCATTTCTTTGTCGATTTCCATTATATATCCATTTGTTCTTCTTGATCAATGAATGAATATCTGGTATCTTTTAACCAACAGTCATTAGACATAACTCTTCTCCTGCAAAACAAGATAACTTTTTAAAGAATCAAGTGACTTTTCAAAATAACTAAATATAATTTTAAACAACAATATCATGATGATTCTGTGACATATTCATATGAAAACAGTGTTAATAATTTTATAAAAAAATTGTCATTTTCATAATTTTCAAAATTCAGATTATGAATGTTTGAAACCCTTGCTCTGATACCAAATGAGTGGAATGTGAATTAAGGATCTTAAGGCTAGAATTAACACTAGAGGCGGGTGAATAGTGTTTTAAGAAATTTGTTAATCTTTTTGAGTTTATCTTACTTTGTTAACAATGTATACACTAATCAGACATAGATATGAACACAGAATCAAACACAGATGCAAATATAAAGTAAAAGTAGTAAAGGAAAGAACACCCCGTATTTTATACTGGTTCGGAGTTACCCTACATCTAGTCCCGCAACACAAGTACGGATTTCCTTTCAAAAACAATTCTTACAAATACAACCCACGGTTTCAAGGCTACGAGGTACACCCTCCAGAATCACAATCCTCTGCGTAGAGATACTTGATTTCCGGGGCAACAAGTTCACCCAATTGATTTCCAGGGCTACAATAAAACTATTTTTCTCGCTTGATTGATTTCCAAGGCTACAATCACACCTTTTCTCGCTAGATAGATTACAAAAAGTCTATAACTCAGATTAGCACTTAGATCTTGTAGAGATAGTGGAGAGAATCAAAACCAGAAATAATCGAGTATGATTCGATGTTGATTTCGGTAGAGTAATGGTATGATTTTGTATTAAGAAATGTGGAAGAAGAAGAGGAGTGAAAACCAGAAAAAAAGTGATTAAAAATTCGTTGAAACTGACCCCTATTTATAGAAGAACAACAGCCATGACCATTCATGAAGAGTTATGGCGAATAGACACTTCTTTTGAAATTTGAATTTTGAATAAAACTGTCACCATGTCGACATAGTGCCTATGGGCATGTCGACATCCCTCAGCCAAATTTGATGTTTTGAATTTCTATAAAAATAATATTTATCTTATATAAAAACTGTTTAAAACTTTATAAATATACTTGAATATAGTTAAAATTCATAAGTAAATATAAAGAACAATATATATATATTATTTAACTATAATTTAAATCAAAGTATAAATAATTTAAAAGTTAAATATATTATTTGAAAAGACAGTTTAAAATCAGGAGAAATTTTGACTCTGAAAATAAAGATGTTTTGAGGCTAAAATTATTTTAAAAAACGGAATCGAGAGTTTTGAATCTTTTTTAAAAGGAAAGTTTTGAAATCATTTCGAAAACAAGATAATTTTGAAAAATCATTTGAATTAAGCTTAGTGGACACAAAACAATGTCCCACTAGATTTTCGTAGGTTCCATCCTACTTAGGGTTCCATCCCTTTAACGGGCTCGAAGTGGATTCCATTCCACGAATAAATTGGATATTAAGATGCCAGTGCTTTTCTATGAGTTTTATCAAATATTCCTAATAAAACAAACTTAACCTTGAAATCTTGAACTCTTGATAATCTTGATACTCATGAGTCTTCTATCTCTATATCTTGAATCTCTATACTGTACAGTCTTCATTCTTGATACTTGCATGGTTAGATCCTGCATATACATATATATCTAAACTTGTAATGTTAGTATTTATATTTTATAATCTATTCTAAGGTTGTTGTCATCAAAACCATCATCTCATGGACTAACAATCTCCACCTTTTTGATGATGACAACCTTTGTTTATAAAATATTCCTTCTATCTTAATAACTCCCTCTAAAACTAACAACTCCCCCTTAATCTATGCCTAACTACCCTATTTTATATTTCTCCCCCTTTGTCATCAACAAAAAACTCACTCCCCCTTATTCTTGGACTTCAGTACCTGCATTGATAAACTATACAACGGAATATATAATATATAGATTAAGACGTAATGGTACTTATGAGTATAATAAATCAATTAAAGACTATATTCATTTCAGCGTATATATATATATATATGTTTCACATACCAAACTTCAAACCAAATAAAATCAATCCACACAAAGTATCAATTCAAACCAAATTAAATCAAACAAATTAATTTAGACAAATCAAACAAAGAAAGAAAATTAAATGTTACGAGGAACATCTACCCATCCTAAAACCATAAAACTATAAAACTCCCCCTTAAACTAATACTATATAACATGTGATTATAATGATAGTGTTATCATAAATAATCAACACTTAACTCTAAAAACTAGAACTTAATCCTAAATTACTAACTATCCTAACTAAGAATCTATGATAATGCTTATAATAGTTAGAAATAAAATATAAGAACATAAATTATTTATTAAGTATATTTCAACACACTCATCAAAACCAAACATGTCAGACAAGTCAAACAAATCAATCAAGTCAAACAAGTCAATCAAGTCAAACAAGTCAAACAAGTCAATCAAGTCAAACAAGTCAATCAAAACATTAAAAACTAATAATCCTATATTATAAGACAATACTACAAACTCCTCCTAAATAAAATACACTCGTTATGTATACATGTATGCAATATGTAGTTTGTAATGCAGTATGAAATGTATGACATATGCAATGTAGCATGAGATGATATGCAGAATGAAGTGCAACTTGTGATGCAAATGATTATGATATTTCATGCATTGTAATTTATGACGTAATATGCAATGAAATGTGATATGAAATAGGATGCATAATGATATGTAATATGAAACAAAATGATAATGAAGTAAAAATAATAATAATATGCAGAATGATATGATGATATATATACTACGATAAGTGACATTCAGATTATAAGATAAACATGAGTGATAAGTAATATCTAATTGACAAGCATATATATATATATATATATATATATCTGTGTGTGTGTGTGTCTATGTATGCATACATATATCAAACTATTTATTATAAAACACTTCAACCAAACAAAGGTAAAACACACCAATTACTAGACTTAAGTTAAGGAAACTAATGAATGGGACTGAAAGAGTTGTAAAGAAAGAGTTTGAAGGTAATAAATGGTTTTAAAACTATAACATATTCATGAAAGGTAGTAATCACACTCAATATCAAAATCAAATTGATAAGAGACATGGACTTTAAACTGCATATATGATCAAATATGGTTTTTTTTTTAAAATTAATACCCTAATTATTTAATTTATTTAAAATGATTTTTTATTAACTTGGTTGATTTTTTAAGAATCCAAACTTCCATGTTCTTAACTTACTAATTAAAACCTTTATATCAAATTATTATTGATTTAAATATTTAGAAACATGTTTAAACATCTTTTAAATTTAAAAAATATCATAATGAAATATTACATAAAATAATAAAGATTGAAAAACTAAAATAAACATATGTTACATTAAGGCTTCTTACATTAAAAATTTAATTAATTAAAAAAAATATTTAAACATGAAATTACTTTTTAAATATTCTAATATAAGTTAGAAAATAACTCTAAAAAGAATAGAGAAAAATACTTAGTTTAAATATCATTTTTTTTATAATTTAAAATTTCAAACAGAAAAGACAGCATTTACAGAATGCTATAAAAAGTTTTTGCAAAACAATATATTCAAAACATTATAAAATAGAAACTGTGGCTTTTACCAAATGCTGTGTAAAGTTTCTGAAACTCTATAGCGTTTCAAAGCACAGAAATGCTATAAAAACGAATTTGGAGTATTTACAAAACATTACAGAAGAAAAGAAGCATTTTAGAAATGCTATCTAAAATTCCGGTCATGTGATGTGGTGCAATCTTATTAATTAAAGAAATATATAAATAGAGCCTTATTCTAACATTCTAAATTCATTCTACTAATTTCTTAAAGATATAAAATTAGTATCTTAAAAGAAATAGAGTATGAGAAGTAGAAATAAAATTAGAAAAGTTGAAATCATGAATGAATGTATGCTTTTCTACTTAGTATAGCTGTAATAAATTAGTTGTAGATTTTATTTGAAAGAAAACACATTTTAAATGACTTTTAAAAAATTTAGACTTGTATAACGAAATATATACTATGGTGTGTCAATATATACACCAAAATATCAAAACTTATAAAAGAGATAAATTTCTATACCTAACTAAATTCATAGATATATATTTCTAAATGCAACAATAAAGATGAAATAATAGTAAAGCGTACCAATTTTTGCATTCCATCTTTCTAACTTTGCTGTTCCTCCATTTTTATGAACCACACATTTATATCTTTCTGAATTTGACGACGAGATATGTTCTATTGCGACGGGCTCGTTTTTCTGATCAGCATAGTATATTCATTTGCTGAATTTGAAGACCGTATGAGAAAGATACAGATGATTTAGTAAATTGACCAACTTGGCGCCAAAACTTTGAATTCAAATTTTGAATGAATGGACACTTCAAACACTATAAATAGACCCAACGGTCACCACTTTTCATAAAAATTCCTCATCTTCATCTTCTTCCCATTTTTCTATATACTATCAAACTTCTAGAAGGCATATCTCTTTCGTTTCTTAACAGAATTGGATGAAACCAGCGGCAAGTCGAAGAGGAAGGTAAGGGCTATGATCTAGTAATAGTTTGGTGTCGAATTTGGATGGTATTGTTATGCAACAGGCCGAACAGTAGAAGAAATGTAGAAGATCCCGTACACAGTTTTTCAGTTTTGAATAGCCAACTTCAAACTGTCATATCTCACTCAATTTTGATCGGAATTTGATGATCCACCCATTAAAACGACCGCGAGAACAAGAACTACAATCTAAAAAGGAGTGGGAACAAAATACGCAAATTTATGGATGCATTTTGAAGAATACCTTTGACAGTTTTGCCTTCTTTTTCTCTTTGTTCACCAAAACTTCATTTGACCATAACTTGGTCATTTCTTAACGGATTCACACGAAACTAGTGACATTGCGAAGCAGATGGAAAGAAGTACAGTATCGAATCAAGTTGTAGATGAGAACCCAAAGTTTTGAATTGATCTGGTACCCATTTCTTTGTCGATTTCCATTATATATCCATTTGTTCTTCTTGATCAATGAATGAATATCTGGTATCTTTTAACCAACAGTCATTAGACATAACTCTTCTCCTGCAAAACAAGATAACTTTTTAAAGAATCAAGTGACTTTTCAAAATAACTAAATATAATTTTAAACAATAATATCATGATGATTCTGTGACATATTCATATGAAAACAGTGTTAATAATTTTATAAAAAAATTGCCATTTTCATAATTTTCAAAATTCAGATTATGAATGTTTGAAAACCTTGCTCTGATACCAAATGAGAGGAATGCGGATTAAGGATCTAAAGGCTAGAATTAACACTAAAGGGGGGTGAATAGTGTTTTAAGAAATTTGTTAATCTTTTTGAGTTTATCTTACTTTGTTAACAATGTATACACTAATCAGACACAGATATGAAAACAGAATCAAACACAGATGCAAATATAAAGTAAAAGCAGTAAAGGAAAGAACACAGCGGATTTTATACTGGTTCGGAGTTACCCTACATCCAGTCCCGCAACACAAGTACGGATTTCCTTTCAAAAACAATTCTTACAAATACAACCCTCGGTTTCAAGGCTACGAGGTACACCCTCCAGAATCACAATCCTCTGCGTAGAGATACTTGATTTCCGAGGCAACAAGTTCACCCAATTGATTTCTAGGGCTACAATCACACTGTTTTTCTCGCTTGATTGATTTCCAAGGCTACAATCACACCTTTTCTCGCTAGATAGATTACAAAAAGTCTATAACTCAGATTAGCACTTAGATCTTGTAGAGATAGTGGAGAGAATCAAAACCAAAAATAATCGAGTATGATTCGATGTTGATTTCGGTAGAGTAATGGTATGATTTTGTATTAAGAAATGTGGAAGAAGAAGAGGAGTGAAAACCAGAAAAAAAGTGATTAAAAATTCGTTGAAACTGACCCCTATTTATAGAAGAACAACAGCCATGACCATTCATGAAGAGTTATGGCGAATAGACACTTCTTTTGAAATTTGAATTTTGAATAAAACTGTCACCATGTCGACATAGTGCCTATGGGCCTGTCGACATCCCTCAGCCAAATTTGATGTTTTGAATTTCTATAAAAATAATATTTATCTTATATAAAAACTATTTAAAACTTTATAAATATACTTGAATATAGTTGAAATTCATAAGTAAATCTAAAGAACAATATATATATATTATTTAACTATAATTTAAATCAAAGTATAAATAATTTAAAAGTTAAATATATTATTTGAAAAGACAGTTTAAAATCAGGAGAAATTTTGACTCTGAAAATAAAGATGTTTTGAGGCTAAAATTATTTTAAAAAACGGAATCGAGAGTTTTGAATCTTTTTTAAAAGGAAAGTTTTGAAATCATTTCGAAAACAAGATAATTTTGAAAAATCATTTGAATTAAGATTAGTGGACACAAAACAATGTCCCACTAGATTTTCGTAGGTTCCATCCTACTTAGGGTTCCATCCCTTTAACGGGCTCGAAGTGGATTCCATTCCACGAATAAATTGGATATTAAGATGCCAGTGCTTTTCTACGAGTTTTAACAAATATTCCTAATAAAATAAACTTAACCTTGAAATCTTGAACTCTTGATAATCTTGATACTCATGAGTCTTCTATCTTTATATCTTGAATCTCTATATTGTACAGTCTTCATTCTTGATACCTGCATGGTTAGATCCTGCATATACATATATATCTAAACTTGTAATGTTAGTATTTATATTTTATAATCTATTCTAAGGTTGTTGTCATCAAAACCATCATCTCATGGACTAACAATGTCATCGATCCAAATTTACGATTCATCTTGGGGGAACGAAGATGTATCAAGATATGAAGAGGAGTTTCTACTGGGGAGGTATGAAGAAGGATGTTGGCTTATGGGTATGGCAGCGTGTGAACTGTCCACAAGTGATGGCCGAACATAAGAAGCCGAGAAGATTGCTTCAACATTTTGAGGTACCAGTTTGGAAATGAGATTCGTTATCCATGGATTTTATAGACGGGTTGCCAAGGTCGAATTGAGAAAATGAAAGTATATGGGTCATAGTGGATAGGTTGACCAAGAGTTCCCATTTCATTCCAGTTAAGTCAACCAGAACGGCACATGTTTTAGCTAAAATGTTTATGAGGAACATAGTTAGACTGCATGGAATTCCTAGTAGCATAGTCGATGATAGAGATACTTTGTTTACTAGTGAATTCTGGAAGAGTCTACAGGATGTGTTAGGTACCAAACTCAAGATGAGTACTGCGTATCACCCTCAGACAGATGGGTAGATAAAGAGAGTCAATAAGGTGCTCAAGGATTTTTTTAAGAGCTTGTGTGCTAGACTTTGGTGGATCTTGGGAAGATCACCTACATTTAGTTGATTTTTCCTATAATAACAGTTATCAGACTAGTATAGGAATGACGCCTTTCGAAGTTTTGTTTGGAAGGCCATGCAAATCACCAACATATTGGTTGGAAACAGGAGACGGATTAGTTCTTGGTCCAGATCTGGTAAGAGAGGCAACATAGAAGATTGGCTTGATCCAAGGTAGGATAAAGGAAGCTCAGTCTTGGAAGAAGAGTTACACAGATAAGAGGCGTAAATATCTAGAGTTCTCAGTTGGAGATAGAGTTTTCATTGAAGTATCAACAACGAAGGGTGTGGTACGATTCAGAAAATTAAGGAAACTGGCACCAAGATATGTTGGACCGTTTCGAGTTATGGACAGGATCGGAAAGTTCGCATACAGATTAGAGTTGCCGAGCAGGTTGGCAGGTGTTCATAATGTGATTCATGTGTCTCATCTTTGTAAGTATGTGCATGACCCAGAGACTATTGTTCCTCCTACCGTGTTGGAAGATTTAATAGTAGAACCGAATTTAACTTTTGTTAGACAACCAGTTCGAGTTGTAGCGAGAGATGAGAAGAAGTTAAGAAATAAGGCAGCCAAGTTGGTGAAATCTCAGTGGAGTAAAAACGAGAAGGACTGTACTTGGGAGACAGAAGACATGATTAGAGATACTTATCCTGATCTGCTATAAGGGTATGTTCTATGTTTGCTTTCAAGTAGGCTAGTATGGTAGTTAGGAGATGTTATAGATGATTGCTATGTTTAGTATTTAGTCCTTACTGAATTTCGAGGACGAAATAACTTAAGGAGGGGAGGCTGTAACACCCGTAATTTCAAATACCATTATTCAGGAAATTTAATTAGATAAATTAAATGGAATAATGTAGAAACTAGAGTGGTAAGGAGATTTGTAAACTAAAATAGAGACCGTGTTTAACTTAACAAAATCAAAAGAATAGGTTTATGAAATGGTTTTATATGTTAACTAACAAGAGAATAAGGCAAGAGTATTATGGGAAATCGCCAATCCCCATAACCCCATAACCCCTAAACCCTTATTCCATTTTCATTCTCATACGTTCATAAATCAAAAACATAGACCAAAGAGCAAGGCCGGCGACAATCTTAGGAGAAAAGAGATTAAAATCAACTAAAAGCTTAGGATTCAAGCAAAGGAGGATTAAGCAAGATCAAATCTCAAGTTCCTTATCCAAAGCAAGGTGAATAATAATCAAAACCATCATATTTTTGCTTTCATGAACATTTTGATTTTGGGTTTAATATTTAAATCTGTTTTGATGATTTAATGATGATATGCTATGATAGAATGCCATGTTTGATTTAAAAAAATGTGTTTGAAAAATGTTTAAATTGATTTTAAGGCTAATATCATGAAAAATGGGTTTCGAATGCCATGGGAATTTAATATGTTATGTAAAACATTATTTTGGAGATGGGTTTAAATTTTTATAATTATCCAAGCTATGGATAATTTATTATGAATTTTGAATGGAAGAAATAAATGATTTGGTTTAAAAAATTTATTTCAGCAAACATATAAAGGGTTTTGGGTCGTAAACTTATATATGTTAGATAACATACTAAAAGTGAATTAAGATTATTTTTGGGGATTTTTCCTAAGTTATTTAATATGGAATTAATTAGTTAAGTTGGAGGAATTAAATGTCTTAGTTGTTTTCTTAAAGGAAGGGCTTCTTCGCTAATTATATTTAATTAATTATTAATGCTGAATTCGATAGCCTTTTTAAAATAGATTTTTATAAATTTTATGGCCGCCAATTATATTTTTACAAATAAGGCAAGTTATTTGAAAAGCAATTACTTTAGAAGGTAACAAAACAGTTTTTCTTAAATTTACTGCTTCGCCACTTCCATTTGCAACCTTTCGACCCCATACCTCCGCCGCTGATCAAGACAAAATCAATACACATTGTATCAACTCTTTGGAATGTAGTGGATTGGCGAAAGACAGAAGGTATAGTGTTGAAACCATGGTTTCGAAAGGGATTGATGCCATGCTTTTGAATCAACCCACTCACCGTTGTTTTGCCCTCGAATGGATTGTCGTTATCCTCTATTTTAAAGTAGGTATTGATTGGGCTGCCGCATATTAAGTTTTAAAGAGGAGCTTTCGAAAGGGTAGTTTTTGAACCTAGTCGAAACCTAGCTGCCGTCTTCATACCTTTTAAATGGGTTAAAGGCCGCTTTTCTTTATAGCCTTATACCAATGAGTTCAAATGGGAAGCTTTTGTGTTATTAATATTGAAAGCCCTTTTTCCAATGCTATCGAAAGGGCTCCAGTAGCCGCTTATATTAGGGTTTTCGAAGGAAATGGTTTCAAAAGGTCATTTCAAAGCTATCCTTCCAATTGTTTTACTAAAGACTAATGCTTTCGAAAGGGTGGTTCTTAAGCCATCTGTTTTCCCCCAAATTCTTTTATTTGAAGGTTAATGGTTTCGAAAGGGTTACTTTCACTTGTTTTCACTTCGACCCAGAAGTTATATTTAAAGTTAAACCTAATGATTTTAAAAGAGATACTTTCAAATGGTTTCGAATCTACGCTTCTATAAATCCTACTTGGGCTAAGAGGTTTTGAATGATAGCTGTAATACTTTCGAAAGTAATGTTTTAATGAATTCGAATGGAAGGTTTTAATGCTTTTGAAAAAGATGTTTTGAGTGTTTTGAAAGGCATATATTTAAGTGTTTTGAAAAGGTGGTTTGAATTCTTTAAAAGGGTATAATATAATGGTTTCGAAAGAGAGAGTTTAAGGTTTCAAAAGCCCTAGCTTTCAAAACAAAGAACCCAATCTCAAATTTTAAAAGATAAACCCATCGCAGTATAAAAGAGTTTTGAAATGGCATTTCACTTTGGAGTTTTAGAATAAGCATTCCTTGTTAATAATAATGGGTTAAAGGTATTAAGCATGTTTCATTGGAAAAATGATTACAAGGAAATTAAACTAGAAATGCTTATATTATTATGTTATGATCAGTTATTATGTGTGCTTCTTTTATAAACATATTCACTTTGTAATTAACACATAACAGTATCTTGGGGTGTTAAGGGCAAAATAACCAGCTAGGTTGACCAGGTAGTTAATATATATTGAGTTAACTTCTGTATGAGTAAAGTTGCATCCAGGAGGTCAGGTAGACCAGAATGTCGGATGCCCAGAGACTGATCAAAGAGTTGTCAGTTTAGAAAGGTTCATAGTAAACTCATGAAAACTATGATTGGAAATTGGTATTGGCATTGGCCAATAGGTTCTTAGTGATCCCATGAAAATTGTATCCAGATTAAGTTATTGACAGTGATCAATAGGTTCATAGTTAACCCATTAAAACTATGACATGAGGGAAGTTATTGGAGATCTTAATAGGTTTATAGTGAACCCATGAAAACTATAACTGGATGAAGTTATTGGTAGGGGCCAATAGGTTCTTAGTGATCCCATGAAAACTATGAAACTGAGCAGATAGTCCGTAAGCTTTGAATAGGTTATTAGTTAGCCCATGAAAACTAATAGGTTAATAGTGACCCTAGAAACTATAACTTGAGACAGATATTCGGATGAATGGGGATAAGAAATCCATGATACATTGTATAATTGCATATCATCATATTATGTTATGTTTTAACCATTATGGATGCAGGTGCACAGTATATGGTTATTATAAATTTTTGTTAAGATACTTGTGAGGGGAAAACTCGTTCCGCTAAGCGGCGTGGTCTCACTAGGTATCTATATGGTTCGAGATGGTAGGTTATTATTCACACCAGGATTTATGAATGATTCTAAGTTTATGATTTCCACTTAAACTCTCAGGTGCTCAATTGATTTTGAGTAGTTTGAGTGTTAAGGTTTTCAAGTTATCCTTTAGACGAACAAGCTTTCGGAGACGTGCAGAAGGCAAGCTAGCTATTAGAGTTCTTTCTGTTTGATTCCACTATGTTTTTAATGGAAAAGTTGTCAAATTGCCTATATTTAAACGCTAATCATCCAAGGGGGCATCTTCATATGTCGTTCTTAGCATATTTTGTAATAATTATATTTCTCTGAACGTGGTTCATGCATTAGGATTATGTAATGAATCTGAAATGTGATTTGAAGTGGAATGAGAAATTTGTTTTAAGTTGAGTTTAAATTTTTTCATATATGTGTGTTTCTGTTATATTAATGTATCTAACATTACCGCGGTTGGTCATTGAGAATTAATAACTATATATGACTACAACATCCTTAGCCGTTAGTTTTGGGCCTTCAAATGGGGGATGTCACACTGAGCTTCATTGATCACGTCACGGGCTTCGAGCTCCTCTTTTAACTTAACTACGTCCGTGTGGGACTTCTTGATTTCGCCTCGGAATACAATCTCTATTTTTGCATAGGCCTCTTTCAGTTCCTTCGGCAAGTTGGCGTTTTTCTTACTCTCTCGTTGTGCAGCATCCTTCTCTTGCATTAATCGCTAATTTCTTGCATCACGTTTTGCTAATTCCCTCTCATAATCAACCTTTTCTAATTCAAAGGAGAGGATCTCTTGATAACCTTTGCAGTTCGTCTCTACCAACTGCTTGCATAACTTTTCCCATCCCTCATCTTGATCTAAATCACTTTGAATCGCCTAAAGATGGCACATATAGGAATCTTTGCAGATTGGGTGCAGGTTGCAGTCAAACTTAACTCCCTTTAGAAACCACCCAAGGAGCACAGCTTCAAGTCTAGGGAGACTAGACGGTAGAATATAAGCCGGCCTCCTGCGAGGACATGAAGGACCAGAAGCGGGAACTACATGGGTTGATGGAGCCTCGGATAAAGATGAAACTGCAATGACCCTAAAAGAAAAAAAAATGAAAGTTACATTTATTTTAAGAATTTCTAAAATTATAAAATATATAATGCATTAAAACAGAAAAAAAAAACTTGTTAATAAATAAAATGTGCATAGGAGTTTCTGTTTGATAAAATGCAAGGAGTTAAGGTGATTAAAAATTGGGACTCAAAACAAATATAGTTCCATGTCCAAAGAATTATATAAATACATATATTTAATATATGGGGTGTTTTCTGTTTTATTTAAAGACAGAATAAAATGAAGTTTAATATAAGGTTTAAATGTCTTATATATTTATGTTAGAAATAATTAGCATGATATATGTGATTTTTTTTATCACATAAAGGTGTATGAGGAGTTACTGTTTTAACTAAAGGCAGAATAAAAAAGAATATAGGATCAAATATGAATTTTATATCTTATATTTATTTCAAGCAAATAACATAATGTGAATGATTTTTACATCACATGATTATGTATGATGGTATGCATGATTGAATGGAGATGGTAGTTAGGCAGAAAACACAAGGGGGTTTGTAGTTTCTTTAAACTTAGAAGAAATAAAAATAAACAAGGGGTCACATGCATATGGCATGAGTAAAATAGAGTCATGAAAATGGCATGAAGTGTTTAAAATGCTTGATTCCCGAAATGGCTAATTGAGGTAACCAGAAGTGTGCATTCCCAATTAAGGACCACATAGGGAAATGATTTGTGCATGAATATCTTAGGGCATCAAGGGAATTACCCATTTTTCTTAAACCCTAGAATGGTTTTTAAATACCTGCACATAACCATATCCACCATTCTCTCGGGATCAAAACAAAATAAAATAAAATAGGAGAAACATTAGCTTGAAACTTTGGAGGATTTGCTGTTCAGGGGATTAAGGCAGTAAAAGGAGAACACTATGTGAGTATTTATCCCTTTGTATGCAATGGCATTAAGTCCTCTGGTAGGCAGCCTAAAGTATTATAAATCATTTAATCTCTGAAATGATTTCTTATGGGTGAGATGGATGTTTGTTTGTGCATTCTTGTTTGGGGTTTTAATCTGTATGTGGGTTTTCAAAGTTAAAATGGTTTGAGCATTTTTTTTTCTATTTTATTATTATGAAGTATGGATCTAAATTATTTAGGAAATAGGCAGCAAGACAGTGATCTAGCTCATGTTTATTTCTTAGATAATGAAGCATGAAACTAAATATTCATATCCTAAGTCAGAGGAGAATTTCTGGGTTTTTGAGGGATTTCCTTAATAAAACCCTTATTCATATATTCACAATAAAATAGAAGGAAGATAGTAGGACCATGATGCTTAAATTATTTTTAGGAAAAAACCATAGGTATGTTGGGGTATTTTCTGTAATAAGGAAAATAAATGGAGGACAAGGGGTTGAACCAGAAAGTATAAAAGTAGATAAGCCTTTCTGAAACATGAATGAATTGGGAGTTTTTATAATTGAATTCATAAATAGAAGCTTAATAAAATAAGTAGAAACTTGAGGGGGATTTATTAAAGAAAAATTATATTGGTCATTTGGGAGTTAGTCAATGATCTGCTTGCTTCAGGTGGGAGTAAGTATATGCATGGTGAAATTGCACCCTGAGGCCTTTGTGTGTTGGAATAAATTAAATAACCTAGGAGTTTCCTTCACAATGCATACATGGTGTTCATTTGACAAGGAGTTAAAGACCATAAAATAAATGGAGAATTGGGTTTAAAAATCTGGAAAATAAATATCCAGATACGGAGTTAAATCAATCAAGTTTAAAAAATTGTGCTTTGATTAATTATTGGGTGAAATTGGGAGTATAAAATCTGAGTTTACTTATTCAGAAATGGAGAAAAATGAATCAAGAAATATATATATTTATTTTGATTGTTTGCTGGGTATTATTTGAATGAATGAATGTGTCTTTGTATCATTTGGCATTAACCAATAATATGCTAAGTATGGAATCTGCTAAACTAGGTAGACATTGCAAGTTCACCAAAAAAATTATGAATATGTGTATAAATTTGATAAATGCTCATACCAGTGAAAACTGACCCTTTTGGTTGCCCTTGCAATCATCTGTGTGTCTCATTAAAATTGGGGCAGCTCAGTGAATTGCTTGGAGGAAATTGAAGTTGGCTTGATGGATGAAGAAGGCATTAGCTGCTAGTATAAATAAAAGAAACCAGTTTTAAATTTGCAGTTGTTTTGTAATGAATTTATTAGTCAGATTTCATGTTGTAGTTGAAGTTAATTGTAGGGAGTTTTCTAAGTATTTGGATTAAAATATGTACTTAAGTAAACCTGTTTTGAATGACTATTGATGATGTTTGGTTAACTGCTGATTTTATAAATGTCTGATTTGGAGAAACAAGGGGATGGACATATCATATAAATATGATATGTGTATGTGATAATCTCATATTTTTATTGCCTGAATTTATATTATGATTTATGAAAATTAAAGAGCTAAGGTGGTTGATTTAAAAATGAGCTCACAAGATTTGAGTAGGGGTATTCAAGAGAAATGAATTTGTGCATGGCAGGTAAGTGATACTGGCTTGTGCATGAATTCTGGAGTAAGAATCAATTAACATGCATTTGTGTATTTGATTTCAAAAAAAAATTATGAAAGAAACAAACCTGAAAGTAATTGTACTTTTGGTTAATGGATTGAATGTATATGGATGTATTTCCAGGAATTTAAATTAGGCAGAAACATGCTTGTGTTAGGAATAGATCTTTGTAGAAGTTTGTTAATATGAGGAATATGGGTTTGCAAGTGGTAAAAGAGGGACTATGGCCGGCCTAGATGGCCATGGGTCAAACCCTTGTAGCCTGGAACCATTTTATTTCAACTCATGAAGTGTAAGTGTTTCCAGACCAAAAAAAAACTCCAAGCAACACTCAAATGACCCCAAGTATTTTCAATAAAACACAAAGTACTCAAGTCTGCACCATGTTAAACTTAAAAATGCAGCATGGCTTTAATTATTCAACCTGAAATGGTAAATAGGAATTAGTTCCAATGTTCATGCCTGCAAGTATAATTTTTGAAGTGATTTCATACAAGTACTTGATAACTATCATAAGAACAATTAAATGCCATTTTAGTGTTAATAGACTTATTTAGGCAGAAAGTCTAGAAACAAGGGAAAAATGCACTGTGCATTGCAATATTATACATATAAGTATTATAATTGCTAAAAATCTATCTCTTGCAGTAGAAAAAAATTAGGGAAGAAATAAATGGTTATGTTGACAACATGTATGGTATTTTGTTGCCTGTTTGATTCAAATTCTCTTTGCAAATTTGTTAGCTATGAAAGGCAAAGGGAAACAATTATATATCATCAAATATGTAATTGTCTTACTATGTTTTGTGCACTGATATGATTATATTGGTAAATCCAGGGTCTTGGGAAAAATATTTGGAAATTATTTAAATATTCAAATATAGAAGAAATGGGGTTTAGTGGTGAATTCCTTTTGTATGCTTTTTTTAAAAAAATCTATGTGTTTGAGAGTAGGGTCACCACAGAAACTTGGACAGTGGAAGCCGGAAATTCAGGTCCGACAGAGATTGGGGCCAGGGCAAAAGTTTGATGCTCAGAGGGATGAGAACCTCGATCTACTTTCAGCTTCTTGGGCATCTCTTCTCGGTCATTGGGATTCATTCTCTTCTCGCAGTGACTCTTATAAATCATACCTCGTTCTCTATCGTCCCAATGACGTGCTTCGGCTTCCAAGTCTTTCCACCTTCTCCAATCTTCCTTGGTTTCACGGGGCTGGCAGCGGCTTGAGGACCATCTTGACCAACATTGCGAATCGGTGAATTCTTTAAGATCCTCGTAAAGTCCACGGCCTCTCATGGTACCTGATATGAAGAATAAAGATCTTTAACAACAAGAAATGGACCTAAATAATGCATGTGTAAGTGAATGTGACCCTAGTGAAATGTGTAATATGTCTTAGGCGGTCTAAGGTGATGTCACAAACCAGATCAGGAAGCCACTGTGGTAGAAATCGAGTTGACCCTAGACACTATATGACCAACGCGAGGAGACGATCCCTCAAATTCGAAATCTTCTCCCATGAGTTCATCAATATCCACGTAAACGTTGCTCAAATCACCAAAGTCAATACTGGTTTCTTTAAGCGGGGAATCATAAAGTCTCTCGGCTATTAGGGGAGCATCTTTATTATGAATCTCTCGGGAAGGCGAATCCGGGAGAACGGGACTCATTCCCGGAGTCTCATCGCACGATTCGAAGTCTCCATCGCTGAAACTTGCATTGAATTCATCATTGCTAGAGGAGGAATCATAATTGTTGTTGCCCTCGATTTCACCCTCCTTTTCTATTGCCACTGCAGCCTTGCCTTCACGCTACTTGAATTCTTAATCCCCTCCTCCGAAATTGGGCGCATTTTAGTCGGGCAGTTGGCTTCAGTCGTAACACCCCTTCCTTTATGAATTTCTTTGGTTGACCCACCAGACGGACCTTCTCTTTCTAGGAGATCGCCCTCTTCGGAGCCGTGTGATGAAGAAGTGGAACGTGTTCGTATTCTGGAATGGGAAGGAGACGGAACTTTTACGGCCACGGCGGATCTCCCAGGATGCAACAGCCCATACCGAAGCAAATTCTCATCCGTTAGCAAAAATTTGACCGATCTGTCCTTGGCATCTAAGGCCTTCAGAGTATGGAAAATCAGATCGAGTGATGGATCTTTATTCGGTCTTGGAATCATTGCAAGAAGTATTCGATCTATTAGAAATCCCATAGCGACGTACTGAAACTCAACAAGTGAAAGAGAGAACTTACCCACCATCATCCAAAGGCGATTAAATCCCCCAAGACACCTAACAAACAAATACTGGATCTTGAATTCGGACAGACTGCAGCGCGATCTTGTGGTTTCTATAGGCCTCGATGATGACAAGGGATGAACACTCGTTTCTCTTCTTGAATGAGAGAAAATATATCAACTCATCGAAACTAGGGGCACGATTAAACGTTCGCATAAATAGGACATGAAGGCAGGTCAAGATCGCGTACCCATTTAGTGAATTTGAAATGGAGCAATTCACAAGTTCAAAAGAATTTCTTTCAAGAAGTTATTGAAAGGGGGCACCGCTTTGTTTAAGCACATATACCGGGGCAAGCAGTATACCCCGACGGTGGCGTTTGTGCAAACACATTCTTCGACGGAAGGCGCACATCATCGTCCAGAATGTTGTGTTGTAAGCAAATATTATGTAAAACTTTAATGAAGATTACAGAGGATGCTCTCTCTAGAGGATTAAGTAGAACTCTGAAATTTGAAGGATTCCGGTCTACAACCGGACCAACCGGAACCAATTGACCGTATTCAGCTCGCGGGACTGAAGGGGTAGGCGCAACGGATGACAATTCAGCTTCTAAAAGTGTTGGACTTCCTCCACTGGACTTACGGTGAGAGGATGGGTGCTTCATTCTATACAATAGAACTTGCATTTAACACAGTAAGGTAATTCTATCTTTAACTAAAAATCCCCCTACGACACTTGAACTCCAAAAAAGTATCAATTTACGCCGACACATCGGGTTTCAAGTGTTAAATGGGGCAAGTGCAGTGTGTTATCTATGTGGGATGGACTCAGTGTCCTGAACACTGCAAACGCTCTATCCTATGTAGATAGTTCACTCGCAGTGAAAAAGAAAAAAGCTTCTCGTATCATTTGTTGAAGATATTTCTCCTACACTTACTCATTATCGATCAACGATCGATAACGGATTTGCTATTCGTAGCGACGCGGCAAGCTCATCACATTTCAGGTACACCAAGTGTGCAATAACGGGACCAATCTGAACTCTTCGGAAGGCGATAACAACATAAGCTGCACACGAGATGCTATCCTAAGCTATTATCACCCCCCGAAAGAACCAAAACCAATCCATGAGACGTCGTGTCGGATTAACAATGTAACTCAGTGCAAGTCAATTCTAATTTTGTGGACGAAGATAGCAAAACATGTCAAGTACCAGGGCAAAGCCTAAGTTTCGTTCCGTGAAGAACTCAAGACTCGATTTACTATCTCCTTCCACAAAATCGTAATCAACTCGAATTCTACATAACGATCACCACTAATCAAACCTCATCACCAAATTGCTAAACGAATGCCAAATTCTACACCACCCACCTCAAGTCAAAAATCGAAAGGCAAGAATGGACAAGGTTTAAGTCGGCAGCGATTCAAGGTGGGTAGGTCGATGGAGATCCAAATTGACAAAGTTTCGGGTGCTAAAATGATGGCCCAAGACGGCGGCAAGGTTAGGCAAAGTCGGCGAAAGGAAGCTTCGGCAATGGATGGCCGGCAACGGCGATGGCGCGGGTAAATTTAGGGTTTGGTTGGATTTAGATCGGGTTGCAGGAAAAATGGCTCGAATCTTTGAATGAAGATATGAAGGAAAATAGGTCAGCTCGAATGGATTAAATAGAATACTACACAAAGGAAAAATGAGATAAGTCCTTGGATCGCAAGCGATCCATGGACTATGGATCGCTAGCGATCCATATAATAGCAACCAAAATTTTCCCAATTCACCAAGCATGATCTAAGTATCTTTTGCAAGCCTCTTGAAAGTTGTGGGGTTGAAATTGATTCATTATTATAAGCTATGATGATTCCCATCAGAATTCAACAGACGGCTGAATAACCAGATCCAAATTCGCGTGGCCATAACACGATCACTTGAACCTCACTAAAAGGGATTCAAAAGCAATAACTTCCAAATCACGCCTTATTCCAATGAAAGCATACTCTGGTGGAGGAATGTTATCCGATTTTTTGACCCAACAGAATATAAAGGAAGTCAAATCATCTACATCGAGTCGGAACAACTCAAGAAACAACCAAAAGGACTAGAAGAAGGAACCAAGAAAGTCTCAAGAAAAAGAAGTCAAAAATCCTCAAAGCTAATGGATCGCTAGCGATCCATAAGGGTCGCTCGTGGGTCTTCCAATCCTCTTCCACTACAACCTAACAAGTTTTCTAGGAATGTATGCTATGTTTGATAGAATTCCAAACTAGTTAGATAGAGAAGTGAGCATTCATTTGATTCCATCAACAGTTCGGTGCAATAAGTACATGAATCATCCTCAAACCAAAGCATCTAGTCATGAAATTACATGAAGAGCATCTACATAAGGCAAGAAACATGATCCAAAAGAAACGAGCCAAATTTACTCAAAGGCCATGGATTGCTAGTGATCCATGACTCGCTAGCGATCCATCATTTGGGTCGGCTCGTCCTGGAATTCCTAGAGCGCCATCGTAGCTTCGAATGTAAGTCTTTGATCAAGCGGCTTTAGCCCAAGAGCTCTCCAATCCCTATAAATACAATCCTACCTGCAACATAAACAAGATCTTCTGGACTGGCTGTTGAGACTCTGCAGAAACTATTATTTACTCTTCTTCTCCCATATAACAGTCATCTAAAAGGGTTCACTGTGATTCTCCAGTGAACTCTGACATTGGTGACTTTATCTAACTTACAAGATTTAATCAAATTGTAATCATATTTAACTTGTAATTGTAGCCAGTCAATAACAAATGTTATAAAGTGGACGTAGGCTTCATTAACAGCCGAACCATTATAAAAATCTCTTGTCCTTTTACTTTATCTGCAAGTTATTATTTCTTGTCTTTATTCTATTTTCCTTGATAAACAAGGCTGGTGCTTTCATACTAAATCCAGGGTGTTGATCCATTTTTTGGGTTAACAGTGTTCTTTATAGAGAAATAATTCCAATCAAAATTTGCTTCCACACAAAAGCTTTTTACTTTCAAGGATGCTCTTTTAAAGAAAACACTCTTACTCTTTACTCAAAAAGGTAGTTTTCAAAACATTTCTAACATTAATACTTTCAAATATTTTCTTAACTAAAATAAAATCTCAAAAGTATTATTTTCTATGTTCCAATTTCTTTTTGCTAAAATAGCTCTTTCCACAAAACTTCATCAAAACAAATTAAGTCAAATATATATTTTAGCCTTTTTAAAACTTCGGTAAATCTCTTTATATCCAAAACACACACTTTTACTTCTTAAATAAGAGACCTTTCAAAATCCAAATTGTATATTTTTAATATAACATTTCAAGTCAACATTAGATAAAAATAGGCCCACTTTTTAAGGTTAGACCTTAATATCACATGTCCGTCACTTGAGTTAAAACCAGCACGCAACACCTCGTAAAAGTGCTAATCCTGCCTTACTTCTATAGTGTTTATTTCTTATCCAAATGTCACTATAAATAACTAACATCTTAGGGTGAGGTAATAGTTGTTACGAACACAACCCATACACACAAAACATACAACCATCAATAAGAAAGCTTTCTCGTTCTATTATTTTTAACCTAACCAAAAGTTGTAAATTAACCTCCCATAAATGGTTAAGTCTACCCAAGGCTCATGAAATCGCTAAAGCTAAGCTTTGATAACAAGTGTATGTCTCACTATTTCAAAGTTAGAAATCAACTACAAATGCCATAAAATATACTACAACTAATTTCCAATATTAAAAATAGTGGATCGTTTATATTATAATTTAAAAATTCAATTAATTAAATTAAATAGTTTATACCAACGTGCATTTGTTGACAGCCTCCAATCTCAACAAACGTTAAATAAAATCGTCTAGAATTCTACCAGGAGTCCAACGGAGGAAATCGCGCATGAATCAAACTTTTCCGACATCGTTCCTGAATCTAAACCCATAACCCATTCACCGCCACTATGACCATGCACCAATCGCAAACATGGTTAGAGTTAGCGTCTCGACCACCACCATTAGACGCATCGAGGCATGCACCGTTGAATGGCACCAATATTGCTGCCTACGATGACCCCCTGCCACGGCCAAAATCCACCGCCTTTGACATTCCAAGGCCGATTTTGGCGACCTCAAATCGAATTAGGCCATGAACCAACCACCATTTTGCTTCACTCTTCAAGACCTACACGTTTGTCACTTCAATTTTCTCAGTTATATCTTAAATCAAAAATCTCGAATTGCACCTTAGGGTTTTGCCACTAGAGGACTTTAACCGTAATTTACCGTTGACTCGAGCACTTTCAGGACAATTAGGAATTTATCGCTGATTCGCCTCATTTAGAGCTTCGAAACGACATATAATTCGATGGGTATTGGACATTGTGAATTTTAAATTAAATTTGGACTATAGATATTCATCTGCCACTAAAATGTGATTAGAGGATATTTTGGGACTAAGGAAGAAAACTAAAGATAGTGGTGACAGCTAGGGTTCTCGAGCCTCTTTTATATAATCATTAGGCTGGGTTATGGGTTGTTTATCTGGTTTGGCGTGAGTAGCAACATACATTATTTAAACACTACAACGCTTTATTTTGCAAAACATAACTCCAAATGTTTTAGAACTATATATAAAATCGATCATCTCAGAATGATCTTTGCAATGGTTATAAAAATGATACCCAGTTCACCCTTTTACTAAAACCATTCTTAATTAATTTATTATTCTGTAATGTCAAATTAACGGGTCGTTACATTCTCCCCCCTAAGAGATCTACACCGTCGCAATTCTCTAATACAACTACCGACTAAATCAATAAAGTCTTATCATGAGTTTCATCAATAATACGGAGAAGTATATTAACTAAAATCAATTGTATTTAATTGTAGTACATGACATCCACACAACACAATTAATCATGACACATACTAATCCATTCAAAATAATGAATTCAAACATACTATAGTAACATCGTGAATTCCTCAATCATGCATCTATATGTAACAATAACATTCCTTTAATATAGGGTGGAACAATCCTAACCAAAGATCAACTCCATACAAAAGTCACAGCATGCATCTCATAAATCCAAATGCAATCACCCATAGCAAGAATAAACAACAAAATTTAGGTTGGTCCAAATATGTATGCATAATAGGAATGTACATAAATCGACAATCAACATAGGTCATTCAAGTAAAGCATGCACACACCCTAAATATTGTAATCGTCACATTATCATACCAACCCAAAACACGTATGTGCTAATCCCTATGTTGATTGCCCTTCCACTATAATATGTACATCTTCCAACCTATCGATGAACTTTTTCACAATATCATCCATGAAAATCGGTGAACTATCTCAGGCCTACACCTTCCAAATAATATTTGTGCCTACTCATGGATACCTCCTTAAAATAATGTTGCACTTACATCAAATCTTGATTTTCTGATCCTTCACATATAGTCAGGAAATATAAACCATCACTAAGGCAAACCCGACCACTATCGATGTCTTATACCGAACACTTCTCACCACCACTAAGGCGATAATTATACTATCACCAAGTCTTCACACCATATTAGCCATCACCAAGGTCCCATCTTGTCATGGCTATCACTAATTTCCCGAGTCGCCATGACTTTCGCAAAGTCTCGCGTCACCACCAATATTGTAGAAGACCCGCTTCACAATAACTTTCCCAAAGTCTCGCCTCAGTATAACCATTATGGAAGGCCCATTTCACTATGATTTTTCCAATGTCTTGCCTTTTCATGACCATTATAAAAGCCCCGTTTCACTATGACTTTCCCAAAGTCTTGCATCACCATGATCATTACCGAAGCCTCGCTTTGCTATGACTTTCCCATAGTCTTGCATCATCATGACCTTTCCAATGTCTTCATCCCTACGACTTTTTCAAAGTCTTGATTTATTATGACCTTCCCAAGGTCTTTGGGATAAATGATAACTCTTTCAACCTCCCAGGTCAGCAAACACCCAGTGTCATAATTGAATTTGGTGTTCGTTCGGATACCTATCCTATAGGCACTGCCTTACTAGAGCAGGCCAGACCGTTCCATGGTCCATGATACATAGGTGAATGTCCTAACATACCATTTCCCCATGGAATCACTAACATCTAGAGTTTCAATGATCCCTTTATCATCGAACTTGATCCGGAATATCTCATGTCCTGTGACATCGCTTCACCTTGTCGAACGTTCTTCTTCGAACTACTCTAGTCTCATACATTCACTTCCCACTTGAAGTACTCGATCAAATGCCTCACATTGTCAATTCATCAAAATTTAGAACAATTCACTTTGCACTTTATCCACTATTTTCCTTATGAATGGCCTGAAGCCAACAAGAGAAAATCTCACGTCATCCTCCATGATTGATCCAAATATATCCCTTATCATCTCATTATTATTATTTTCCAATGCACATCCCACGGAAAGTTAACATTGGTTAATTACCTCATAATAAGATTATTAACACTAACAAACATGTATCCTACCATACAATATAAACAATCATAACTAGGTAAGCAATAAGAAACAAATAATCAAGCGGACTGAAGCAAAACAAATAATCAACCAAAATATTATGCAAGGAAATTAATTAACTCAAAAATGCATAACATAACTAATAAACAACCATTATCAAACAAGTAAACAATAATAATACAAAACAAATAGAATAATTTAATTCTAACAATTATGCAATATTTCATAAAATAAATATAGTCAAATTAAACGATCAAATTAACAAAACTAATGCCAACAAGCAATAGAACGACACAACCAATTCAACCAAAATGAACAAGCACTACTAAAGAAATATATCTCAACCACATACACCAAAATGGATTTTGGACAAACTTAAAATTTACATCACCAGGCGTCCCACATCTCATGTCGCACAACCTAGTTTTTCAATCTTCAACTTTAGTTTTTCTAAATAAAATACACCTCTAGAATTTTATTCAAACCATATATTTTATTTCTTTTCTTTTTAAAAATACACGTTTGAATCAAATTATTTTCATCCTTGTAAATTATTTTTACTCAAATATTTTCTCAAAATATTTAGCGATATTTGTTGACCCAAAAAATGGACCAACACCCTGGTTAAAGTTTGAAAGCACCAGCCATGTTTTGACAGAGCAATATTACAAATCATAGATATTAAAAAAGTACAGTAAAAGAAAGTAGGGAGAAAATTTTTATAATGGTTCGGTTGTTAATGAAGCCTACGTCCACTTTATAGTTTTATTATAGACCGATTCTTGTTATAATAGATGTTTGATTACAATGCTTTGATTGTTTTTTAGCTAGATTGAATCTCCGGAGTTGGAATCCACTGGAGAATCACAGTGTATTCCTTTGGAGATTGTTAGAAGGGAGGTAGAGAGTGAAGAATAGTTCCAATAGAGCTTCAGCAACCAGTCCTCAAAAGATCTTCTTTGCGTTGCAAGTGGGATGGTATTTATAGAGGTCAGAGAACTTCTGGGCCAGGCCTGCCTTCATCAGCTCGCAGGTAGGTTACAGGTGGCCTAGGGGGGCTTTGGCTCGCAAAACGAGCCAAAGCCATGGGTCGCTGGCAACCCATAGACTTGGTTCATTTTTCGGGCCAAAGTCTCGCCTCTTTTGTAGTGTTCCATAGTTGGTTGGTTTGAAGGTTTGAGGAGAAGCATGGGTCTCTCACGATCTAAGTACTTAGGATTTTTCTGGAATCTAGAATTGGAGATGTTTCCATAACCTTTTATCATTGTTGGTACATTTTGATGGCAAGTCGCTAGGTATTTACATTCAACTGCTGATTGGACTGAAGGAATGCTGATCTCTCAGCCTCGTTGATTCCAGTCGTTGTTTTAGTCGTATAGCTTGGACCTTGTCGATCTCTTGTCCTAGCTTTTCTGGTTAAGTTCTATCTTGTATACATAGGGTTGTCCGTTTTTCTATTGGTTTCTGCTGGGTTAAAAACCCGGATAACATTTGCCCCTCAGAGTACGTCTTCGTTGTAAAAAACGCGTGCTCTGGAAGTTATCGTTTTCAATATCCATTTGTTGATTTCCAAGTGATTGCATGAGAGCTCTACGAATATGTTAGCCCAACATCATCGGTCACCTTTCTTTGGTTTTGACTACTAGTACTTGTCATAATATATCACATTTCTGCTCGTAGCTTCCCGGCATGCCTTGGAATGTCGAACAATTGTAATCGATCGAGCTTGAGAGGAATAGATGAAGCTTTCTTTCTTCTTTTCCTATGAATGTATTATATACATCTTTCATCGTCATCATTTTCATTTTTTTTTATAGTCTTAGGTCGGGTCCTTGGCGATCCAAGATGGGTTGGGTCGCTGGCGACCCGATTGCTTAGCAAAAATTCTTGCGTCTTGCTTACTTATATTCCTTGAGCCGACCTAGATAACTCATTTGACCCGATCTACTTCACTTCTCGACGCGACCAACTACTCCAGCGATTCGACCCAGGCAGTCCAAGCATCACCTCGACCTGCTTCTTTACTTTGATTGAATTTTCTCTTTGCCGATCCATCCCATCGTTTGCCAGTCTAACAAAACCCTAGCCACCCACCATTCTATTCGAATCCAAACCCTAGCTCGCTGCAATCAAGCCCTAGCTCGCTATTGGGTTGTAGCCGAACTAGCGTTAGCTCGCTACCTTCTTGAGTCGCCACCGATCCAATCCATAGCTTGCTGAGTTTGATTTATGATTCTTCTTGTGCCTTTAAACCAGTTTGAGGTGGGTTGGCTTGGTTGATTCGCTTATTGTCATGTTGGTATAATGATTTGATGACTGGCTTTTGCTTGCGATGTTGATTTCGAGAAGTTTGAGTTAATTGCGGTTTAAAGGAAAAAGATAGTAAATTGGGTCTTGAGTTGTCTCCCAGAATGACATTCGGGCTTTGGCCTAATGCTGATACGTTTTCCTATCTTCATCCTTTAGACCAGAATTGACTTGTGCCGAGTTTTACAGGCACTACCGTAAGACATATCACTGGTCGATTTAGAGAATCTGCGCTTATCCAGTTTGATTATTCTACATTCGGTGCTCAAACAGTGAGAAGAGTTTTCCACGTAGCTTCGAACAACGGATCTGTTATTGATCATTAATCGATAACGGGTAAGTGTACAAGAAGTAAACAAAAAAAATGAAAAATGAACTGACACGGGAAGTTTTTCTCTTTTTCCACTGTGAGCGAACTATCTACACAGGATAGAGCGATTGTAGTGCATCGAGCACCGAGTTTATCCCATATAGACAGCACACTGCACTTGCACACTTGCCCCAGTTCGCACTTGAAGTCCGACGTGTCGATTACAAGTTAATGTTAATTCGGAATTCAAGTGTGATTGAGGAAACTTATGAATTTAGGATAGAGTTACATGACCATTTTCGGACGCTAGTTCTGTTATATAGAATGAAGCAGTCTTCTATGCGTCGTAAGTCAAGCGAGTGAAGCCCGACGCTCTCTAAAGCTGAATCATCATCCACTTCACAAGCCTAGTACGGTCAGTTAGTTTCGGTCGGGTCTATCATGGACCGCACGCCTCCTAACTTCCGAGTACTGCTTAATCCACCCGAAAGAGCATTGTCAGTGGTTTCCGCCAAGGTTCTTCACAATATATGTACACAGCATGGAATTCCTGAAGAGGACGTGCGTCTGTCGGCGAAAGAAGAATTTTTTCATATGCCCCTACCGGGGTACACTGCTTGCCATAGATACATTTTTCCAAATGGGGCCATGCCTCCCTTCAAAGATTTTCTACGTGAGATGCTCTCAAACTTGAGAATCGCCCCATTCCAGCTTCATCCAAATGGTTACGCCATCCTTACTTGCTTGCACGTCCTTTTCATACGGACGTTTAACCCAGCCCCAAGTTTCAATGAGTTGCGGTATTTTCTGGCGATCAAGAAGCGAGACGATTGTCCCTCTTTAATTATAATTGAGGACCAAAGGAATCGAAAGGTTGTCTTATGCTTGCAAAGCAACTTATCATGGTTTAAAACACAATACTTTTTCATCAGATGCTCCGAGGGGTTCAATCGCCGACGGACGACAGGTTGTAAGCTTCTCTTTTCTACATGTCGAGCTCCAAAACGTCGTAATGGAGTCTCTAACTAATTATATGTCTCTTGTAGTTATCCCAAGGCCGAATAGAGATGTGACACTTGATGAAGTTTTTGAGACTTCAAAAGCTATCAGTCCTGAGGAGATAAGCGTTAATGTTCTACTGACCGATGGTTACATGCATCGGTACGGGTTGTTAGCTCCGGGTAGATCCATCGCTCAAATTGAATCTCCCTCTCCTGGTCGAGCAAGAGTTCACACAAGATCTCCTTCTTCGTCCCACGGTTCTGAGGAAGGTCGGGAGATAGGTAGCCCGTTCAGAGGATTGCTTGATGAAGCCCATGAGAGGGAAGAATCTGTCACGGCTGGTCTGAGCAGTTCAGCTTGAATGCCCCCAATTTCGGAGGAGGCAGAAGAAGAGTTTGTATATAGAGAAGGCAAGGCTGTGGTGGATTCGAAAAAGGAAGAGGGAGAGTTTGAGAGTAGTAGCGATGAAACCACTGCTAGTGATTACTTCTCGTCAGAATCTGATGGTGATGATCCGGAGTTCTGTGATGAGACTCCGGGAATAAGCTCCATTCCCCCGAGTCCATCTCTTCCCGACGTAGGCGATGAAGGTAAAATCCGTGAGACCGACAATCACCGAGACTCTTCGAGTAAGAATCTCGGAGCGGGGCTTGGAGATTTCAGCGACATTTTTGTTGACTTCGATGCACTCATGAAACGAGATTTTAAATTTGACACGACTCCTTCCTACTAAGGCGATATCGCACCCTCAGTTAGCTCAGTTCCGCTTATAACGACCGCAGTCAGTCTGATCCCATCTTCGACAGCCGTTCATTCCGGTTTGTGACGATGCTTTAGGAAATATTAGAAAAACAGCACGTTGCACTAGGATAACACTTGTTTCCATTTTTTCGTTCCTTCATATATTTTCTTAACTTATGTTATGCTTCTAAAACTTTTCATGTATGCCTTCTTCCAAGCATGATGAGAGGGCGAGGCTTCTATGATGACTTCGAGGACTATACCAATTCACAGTGGTACCCCAAGCGTTCCTACAGCCGACAACAAGTCCGGGAGACAGAAGAAGAGTATCGGTAGAGGAAAGAACTCAAAGCCGAAACCCATCGCCAAGAGGAGAGAGATAAAGCTCATTCACACAAAGGCGGGTATGAGAAAAGAAGATCTCATGAGGACAACCCGGATAAACAACCCATAAACCAGCCTAATGACTATACTTGTGTGGCTAGGAAACCCTAGCCGTCACCTCTATCTTTAGTTTTCTTCCTTAATCCTGAAATCCTTTCTAATTACATTTTAATGGAAGATGATTATCTCCATTCCAAATTTAGTTTAAAATTTTGAGTGTTTGATGCCCATCGAACTATATGTCATTTCGAATATCGATGAGGCAAATCAACGGCAAGTTCCCGATTGCCGTAAAAGTGCTCGAGATAACGGCAAATTATGATCAAAGTCCTCTAGCAGCGAAATCCTAGGGTGCAATTGGGGGTCTTCGATTTAAGCGACGATTAACAAAATTGAAGTGATAAATGTGTAGGACTTAAGGAGCAGAGCAAAATGATGGTTAGGTCATACCCTAATTCAACTTGAGGTGGCCAAAATCGGCCTTGGAATGTCAACGACGATAGATTTTGGCGAGGGTAGTGCATTGCTGTAATCGGTGGTGTTGCTGCCATTTGACGGTCAGTACCTCGATGAATCCAACGGTAGTGGTTGGCGATGTTAACTCTGACCATGGGGCAGCTGAAGCACGGTCAAAGAAGAGTTGAATGGGTTACGGGGTTGGATTTAGGAATGATGGGGGAGTAGTTTGATTCATATGCGATTTCTTTTATTGGACTTGTGGCACAATTCTAGACAATTTGGCCTTGGGTTTGTTAAGATTAGAGGCTATTAGCAAAAGCATGTTGGTATGAATAATTTAATTTAATTAAATGAATTTTAAAGTACAATACAAATGGTCCACTATTTTTAAAACTATTTGATGGTAGTGACGCGAGATTTTAGGAAAGTCATGGTGACACGAGAACTTTGCGATGGACATGGCAAGGTAGGACCTTGTTGATGGCTAATATGGTGTGAAGACTTGGTGATAGTCTAATTTTGGCCTTAGTGGTGGTGAGAAGTGTTTGGCATAAGACATCGATGTTGGTCTGGTTCGCCTTAGTGATGGATTATATTTCCCGACTGTTTGTGAGAGACCGAGAAATCAAGATTTGATTTAAGTGCAACATTTCTTTAGAAGGTAGCCATGAGTGGGACCAAATATTATTTTGGAAGGTATAAGCCTGAGATGGTACACCGATTGTCATGGATGAGACTATGAGGAATTCCATCAATAAGTTGAAAGATATACATATTATAGTGGAAGGGTAATCAACATAGGGATTAACATGCATGTGTTTTTGGTTGGTATGACGATGTGATGATAACCATTTTTGGGGTGTGTACATACATTACTTGAATGAGCTATGTTGATTATCGATTTATGTATATTCTTATTATGCATGCATGTTTGGACCAACCTAATTTTCTTGTTTATTCTCGTTATGGGTGACTGCGTTTGGATTACTGAGATGCATGTTGTGACTTGTATATGATATTGATTTATGGTTTGGATTTTTCAACCCTTTATTGAAGGAGTGTTATTATTATATATAGATGCATGATTGAGGAATTCACAGTGTTACTATAGTATGTTTATTGAATTTATTATTGTGAATGGACTGCTATGGGCATGATTGATTGTATTGTGTGGATGTCGTGCCCTACGATTAAAGACGATTGATTTTGATTAATATACTTTCTCATATTTTGTGATTAAACTGATGATGAGACTTTATTGATTTAGTCGATAGTTGTGTTAGAGAATTGCGAGGGGCAACCTTTTTAGGGGAAGTGAATGTAATGATCCACAAATTCGACACTTCAAAATATTAAATTAATTAAGAGTGGATTTATTAATAAAATGGTGAATTGGGTATCGCGTTTATAACCGGTGCAAAGATCTTTCTGAGACTATTGGTTAGATATATAGCTCCGAAGCATTTGGAGGAGCGTTATAGTGTTTAACGTATATAGCTGTTTAGGCCAAATCGGATAGACAACCCATAACCCAGCCTAAAGACTATACAAGAGAGGCAAGGGAACCCTAGCCATCACTTCTGTCTTTAGTTTTCTTCCTTAATCTCGAAATTCCTTCTAATTACATATTAGTGGCAGATGATTATCTCTAATCCAAATTCAATTGAAAATTCAAAGCATTCAATACCCATCGAATTATATGCCATTTTGAAGCTCTCGATGAGGCGAATCAACGGAAAATTTCTGATTGCCGTAAAAGTGCTTATATTAGTGGTAAATTCCAATCAAAGCCCTCTAGCGACAAAACCCTTGGGTGCAATTGGGAGTTTTTGATTTAAGCGATGATTTAGAAAATTGAAGTAACAAATGTGTAGGCCTTGAGGAGTGGAGCAAAACGATGGTTGTGGCATGGCCTAATTCGATTTGAGGTGGCTAAAGTTGGCCTTGGAATGTCAATAATGGTGGATTTAGGCAAGGGGAGGGGTTCGCCGTAAGTAGCGGCATTGGTGCTAATCGATGGCGCATGCCTCGAAGAGTCTGATGGTGGTGGTCGACGATGCTAGCTCTAACCATGGGTGTGGCTGAAGCATGGTCAAAGTAGTGGTGAATGGGTTGCGGGGTTGGATACGGAAATGATGGCGGAGAAGTTTAATTCATGGGCGATTTCTTCCGTTGGACTCCTAGCGGAATTCCAGACGATTTTGCCTAGGGTTTGTTGAGATTAGAGGCTATTAACAAAAGCATGTTGGTATGAATTTTTTAATTTAATTAATTGAATTTCTAAATTATAACATAAACAATTCACTATTTTTAATATTGAAAATTAGTTACTATATATTTTGTGGCGTTTGTAATTGATTTCTAACGTTAAAAATTATGGAGTGTTACAATTGCTATCAGAGCATAAGTTTAGCGATTCTATGGGCCTTGGGTAGACTTAATCATCTATGGTAGGTTAAGTTACATTTTTGGTTAGGTTAAAATTTATAGAATGAGAGAGCGTTCTTATTGATGGTTGTATTTTTTGCGTATATGGATTATGTGCGTAACCACCATTATCTCACCCTAAGATGTTAGTTATTTATAGTGACCTTTAAGTGGGAAATACATAATATAGGAGTGGGGCAGGATGAGCACTTTTAAAAGGGGTTAAGTGCTGGTTTTAACTCAAGTGACACGCATGTGACATTAGGACCAAACCTTATAAAATGGGCCTAATTTTAATGGAATTTCGACTTGAAAGGTTATATTAAAAATATCTTTTAGGATTTTGAAAGGTACTTTATTTAAGAAGTAAAAATGTATGTTTTGGATTTAAAGAGATTTACTGAAGTTTTAAAAAGTTAAAAATATATATTTGGCTTAATGAAAATTTGTTTTGAGGATGTTTTGCGAAAAGAGCTATTTTGGCAAAGAAATTGGAACGTAGAAAAAAAATAATACGTTTGAGAAGTTATTTTAGTTGAGGAAATATTTAAAAGTATTTTTGTTAGTGTTTTAAAATTATCTTTTCGAGTAAAGAGTGAGAGGAGCATTTTTATTTGAAGAAAAGTGTTTTGTTTCAAAGAACTTCCTTGAAATTTGAAAAGCTTTTGTGCGGAAGCAAATTTTAATTGGAATTATTTTTATGTAAATAACACTTTTTGATAAATGGTGTTTGAAGGAAAAGTATTTTTTTCAAAAGGATTTTGATTGGGAGGGTACCCAATTTTTGAAATTGAATGTTTTATTAAGAATATGTGTAAAGATAGTTCTCTTTTCGAAAAAAGGATGTATTGAAAAATATTGTTATCCGGGTTTTTAACCCAGCAGAAACTAATAGAAAACAGTACAACATTGTGTAGACGGGATGGTCCAGAACTGAACCAGAAAAGCTAGGACAAGAGATCGACAGGGTCCAAGCTATACGACTAAAACAACCACTGGAATCAACAAGGCCGAGAGATCAGCATTCCTTCAGTCCAATCAGCAGTTGAATGTAAATAGCTAGCGACTTGCCATCAAAATATAACAATAACGATAAAAGGTTATGGAAACATCTCCAATTCCAGACTCCAGAAAAATCCTAAGTACTTAGATCGTCAGATACCCATGCTTCTCCTCGAACCTTCAAACTAACCAGTTGTGGAACACTACAAAAGAGGCGAGACGTTGGCCCGAAAAATGAACCAAGTATATGGGGCGCTAGCGACCCATAGGCCATGGGTCGCCAACAACCCATGGCTTTGGCTCGTTTTGCGAGCCAAAACCCCCCACTAGGTTGCGTGTAACCAACCTGCGAGCTGATGAAGACAGGCCTAGCCCAGAAGCTCTCCGACCTTTATAAATACCATCCCATCTGCAACACAAAGAAGATCTTCTGGGGACTGGTTGCTGAAGCACTGCTGGAACTATTCTTCACTCTCTACCTCCCTCACAACAATCTCCAAAGGAATATACTGTGATTCTCCAGTGGCTTGCAACTCTAGAGATTCAATCTAGCTAGAAAACAATCAAAGCCTTGTAATTAAACATATATTGTAACATAAATCAGTCTATAATAAAACTATAAAGTGGACGTAGGCTTCATTAACAGCCGAACCACTATAAAAATTCTCTGTCTACTTTCTTTTACTATTCTTTCTTTATATTTATGATCTGTAATATTGCTCCGTCAGAACAGGGCTGGTGCTTTCAAACTTTAACCAGGGTGTTGGTTCATTTTTTGGGTCAACATTTTGGTGCTTTTACTGAGAAGAACAAGAGAATCTCAGATCTGAAGCTTATTCTATGTTAGGAAGAAGATCCAACTCCAAATCTGAAATGAAAATTTTAGATCTGGAAAACAGATTCTTAGATCTAACTTTTAGAAGATGAAGAAGCCTTATACAAGGAAAAGTGCTATGGAAGGAACTCAACAAGGGAGCAACCAGGAGGCATCCTCTCATTCAAAATTTCCTTCTACCATGAAGCAAATAGCTGGAGGCAAGCACCAAGGACCAAAAATAGGGAGCATGCAAAGCCCCTCACTCAGATAAGTACCGGACTCTAGGGTCTGCTAATCAAATAGAAATTATCATCAACTGAACTGAACTAAATAATGATATCTAGAATTTAGATTCCTTTCTGCAATTGAATTATGCATCATCAAAAAATGCATTAAAGGTTAGCATTTGGGAAGCGATTTACTCGTGTAAGCGATCCCAAATGTAAGTGGTCCAATGCTCTGATTCCTTCCTAAGAGCGACACCTTAAAGAAAATGATTTCTTGCATAAAACTAATTTTAAAGGTTAGTGCTTAGAGAACGACTTACACATGTGATGAGCGACCCCGAACGGTCCACAGCCTTGCTCTGATTCATTCCTAAGGGGGACATCTTTCAAAAATCTTTACAGCATCGTTCTTGCTTTCAATCAAAGGTTATAGAAGCGACCTGAGAACTGCTCTCTAAAGTATCTCTTGAATATGAATGCTCTCGAATGGGAATGATTAACTCTATCTCCTTGTGCAGGAATGGTCTGACACTTAACATCTGTCAAACATCCAGAGAGATGAGAATATGATGCCAACAAATTTTCTTTCACCAACACAAGTTCTTGAGTGAAGCATACCTCGTTGTCAACAAGGCATACTTCGGAGGGCAAATGTTATCCAGCAAATTAGTCACCATCCTTGAAGAAGAAATTAAAGATTTACTTCCTGATTTCCTTGCATTTATTACCTCAAATAATTAATAAAAACAACCATATATCCACCATAAATACCAATTGATTACCCATCAAAGCCGGATTTAATGCCCAATATATGCCATGATAACATGCTTATTTATTACTAATTAATGCCAACCATTTCCATATCAAATATTCCTTAATTCCCTTCACCCTTACCTTAAATAAGAAGATTATGGTGCAATTAATATCACCCTATTCAGCGTCACTACAATTCCACACCACCACTGGGTCAAGGCTTACAGCTATAAATACACCTAGTATTGCAAAAGAAAAAAGGGAGAAAAGGAAACATAAAACATGACTTCTCCTCTGCTCCTCAAAATCTCCTGTAATATGAAACTAGAAGTGATAAATAAATTATAAAGTGGATGTAGGCCATAGATTTTGCCGAACCACTATAAAAATTTCATGTCTCTTTTATCTTTTCTTCCTTTTATTTTCTTATTTTAGTGATCTGTGTTGCTGTTTTTTGGATTGCCGTTGAGGCTGGTGCTTTTACATTACTTTGGGTGTTGACGGCCATTTTTGTCAACAACAAATCTCAAATTTTCTGAAAGGACGAAGGTGAAATAGAAAATGTAATAGTAAAAGGAACTCTAATGCTAGGGTAAGCATTAATGGAGGGAAACCTCGATAATCTCATTCTTTATGAAGGGGACTAACCTCGTCAGACAATAATTTCATATAATTGGTTCGTATCTCATAAAGGTATTGGTCCTTCCGGTCTCCTAAAAAGTTAAAGTTCAAATTAGGGAATTGAGTTTACATATAATGAAGATCATAGAGAAAACAATATTTCAGTAAGTGAGATTGCGATTAAAGAAAACTATTCCTTAGAGGTCCTTTTCAGTCTAACCAGTTTACTTAAGTCGACTTTGGGAACGGGAGATAAAGAAGAAACAAGAATAAATTCAGAAACCTGTATACTGATTATATAACAAAACCAAGAGTCAAATAGTATAGATTTTGTATAGGCAAGTTATTATTAAATCTATAATATCATGAAGGGTCATAAAGCATAGATTCCTTATAATATTCAAAATTGAACTTGTATTTATTAAACTTAATCTTGTTTGGAGGAATTGATATGTTAGTTAAGGGAGTGGTGGAGACATTAGGTAAATTCCAACATTCAATAATGTCATGAAGTTTCAAAAGCATGGTTTCCTTATAATATTCAGTAATGAATTTGTCCTTATTAAACTTAGTCTTGTTCGTTGGAAGTGAATTGATAGTTAAGGGAGTGGTAGAGATTTTAGGTAAATTCAAGCATTCTCCAGGATTGGGATCTGATCCACACTCATCCAAATATCTTTCATGATGTTGTCTGATTAAACCTCCACAGTCATTGCCTAAGAAAGAAAAGTCAATCATAAAAAACTGACATAGACTAGGTAGAGGCATCCCATCAGTTTGATCCTATCTACAATCAGCATCCAAAAAAGGGTGGTAAGCTCTTAATTTTGCTTTACGAAATTTTGAATGATGGAAGCAGGATTTTCGAAGATGGGGTGCAGTCATTTATTCCTAAAGTCTTCTAAGTCTTTAAAGCATTTTAGGACTTTCAAATACCTATCATTTGACTCATTCAAATCTCTACACATCCATTCCCCTTCTCCGTTGAACCTTAGAATTTCATTCCTATTTTTATCTAGTAAGATCTCTAAATAATTTCTGCTTTTCTTCCTATGTTGAAAGTTAAAATTAAGCTTTAAAAAGTATATAAATGGAAATTAGAATGAGAAAATAGGATTCATAAGGTAATTTACCTTTGGTGGAGTTGTTGAGGCCCTAGGCTTGAAGGGTCGGGCACTTTGAATACCGAAAGAAGGATGATCAAATTCGCTTAGGCCAAAAGGGGAAGGACAACCAAAAGGACCTTTTGGTGGTGGTGTTCCACTTGTTCCATGGTCAGCATTGGGTGAAGGAAGATCAGTAGTGTGACCTAGGCCATGAAGACCCATGATCCACCCTAGCCATTACTTCCTGAACCATCATCTTCATCCCTTTTTGGTAAACCTTCCATAACATGGTCATCAACAATACCTTCTTTACCACTATCATCATCATCATCATCATTATCGTCGTCATATCTACCCTTCCTCATCACTGTTTAATACATTAATGGACGATTGTCAAAAGCTAAATACTTGTTGGTATCGATAGGATCCCCAAATTCAGGAAAGTATCTTGGAATGTAATTAAGAAGGATGTCAAATTTCCTTCTGTAATCGACACTAGTAAAGAAAAGAGAAGGCAAGTCAAAATATGGACATGGACCAATGTTATCTTTATAAGCAGTAAATAAAATAGCCTCAAGATTTTGATCCTTCCAACTATGAAGAGCTTTATTCAAGAAGGAAGATACCATGGTCTTTACGTCATGTAAGGATCTGTTTGATTTCCTAAGCGAGAGGTTCTTCTTTGCTAATTCCATTTCTAGAATCGAACTTTAGTTGAATCCTCTTCAAGGTTGGAAATCTTAAGTTGGGCTTGTTTTGTTTCCTCGTAACTCTATGAAAGCTCCTTCTCCAAAGTCTTTAACTTTTCCTCAAAGTCACGAGTTTTTTTCTTCTCTAAATCCAGTGAAGATATCATTTGCGCATTCACGGTAGAATGAGAGCTATTTTTGATTTAGAGACTCTTAACTTCATTCTTCAGATCTTTATCTTCTCGAAAAGCAAAGAATTTAGCACTTGCAATGATGACATATCTTGAGAGGAAGACTAAGATGATTACTAAAGGAGGAATAAGTATTTTCCAACCTAAAAGGAATCTTAGGTGTTAAAACCACATCGATCAATTAACTGTTAAAATAAAGTAAACCATACTATAAGGAGTTGCTATAAAAGGGAAATAAGGACATCTTTTGAAAAAGGAAAGGAAGCTTCGTTGAACCCAAAGAAGTAATGGCAATAGATTGAAGGATTGGCACTAACAGTTCTTCGAAATTCAAGGAGCGAGAAGCCCCCAGGTCAGAGCTTGAGGGAAGAATATCTTGTAGAAGCTATGAATCAATCCACATTTGCTGTTGAAGGAAGGCTGGAGAATTCTTTAGTGGCGAACTCATGATATCAACAACTGGACTTCAAACGGGAAGTGAGGAAGGAGTGGAAGTTGGGACGATAAGAGGAAAGAAATGGTCGACGTCGAAGCATGATCGACCTCTTTGGGTTTTTTAAGCAAGGATTCAGAAGATAATTGTGTACCGCAAGATTTCTTATGCTTCTTAGTTTTAGCCAACAAAAAGGTGTCTCCCATTATAGCAATCAGAAATGATGCACCAGCCTTAGAAGTGGTAGGTAGACATGGTTTTCCTATATCATTCGGAGAAGAAAGCAAATCTAAAGGACCTTTGCGTGATGACAAGAAAGTTGATTCGACCAGGCTAATGTTTGAAATAATAGAAAGAATAAATATTCAATTAAAATAAATCACCATTACCTTGACATAAAAATAAAAATAATAAAACCAAAGAATATCCATGGCTAAAAGAAGATAAGCGCTGAATCAGAGAGTTAATCGAGTAAACTTCAGTCTTTGTTAGAACGAGGGATGAGGAGCCATATCTGCTCCTTTTTATAATGGGAGGCTCACCCAAGACTTGATGGAGACTTAATTAAAGAATATCTCCTTAGTTTCTCCTCAGTAAGGAGTCTCAATCGGCTCCTTGAGTATTTGGTGTCATCTACAAACTTGTCAATTTTTGCCAGGACCTTGGCATCGATTTCTCTTGAGGAGGAATTTGAAAAATAAAAGCTAGCATGAAATGAAAATAAGATAAGAAAGAAAATATAAGATCAATAATGTACTAGGGATATAGAATTTTCCGAAGATCTTAGGAGAGAAGCATCTCGCATAAAAGAATTGATGACTCCAGTGTTTTATCTTGCTGACCGAGTCAGAAATTAGCCCACTGTCAGCAGCGTAGAAGTAGAAAGTAGAACACTGGAGTTGAAACTTGCTTTTTGGAGGGTGGCAAGTGAACATAAGGTTGAAGGGGTCAACGCATTTTGCACAAGTTCTTTAAATAACACGAAAATAGAATGAATCTAGCTGTTGGAGTTTGGGGAAAGCTAGATAGGGGCAATCCTGAGAAAAGACATAGTTCTGAAAATGATGTCATTGAAAGGCAAGTAGCAAGAATGCTAGATATGAATGGGAGTAAAGGTAAAGAATCCATCGGGAGGGCTGTTGATCTTGTCAAGAACTCTGGTTTCGATTATGGAAATTTTGAAGCGATGCAATAAGGAATCTATGTCTTCTTGTTTCGAGAAGTGGGATTGGCAATTAGTAAAGAGCTTCTCCTTGGAAGGCTTTTTATGCTTAGGAGTATTGGGAGACACCTTAGAAGATCCTTTCTTGTTTCCAACCATAATACCTTAAAAAATCTCTCTCTCTCTCTCTCTCACACACACACACACAGATATATATATATATATATATATATATATATATATATATTAGAACCATTTGGTCAAGCATATTAGTTAATAAAAACTTGACTAATAAGTGACTAAAACTTATATATAACTTCTAGTTTATTCACATTATTTCAATAATAAAACAAGAAGAATATGAGTACTTTTATGAAAATGATTTTACGTCAACTATAAGTTGTATATCAATTAGCATATGGGCTAAGGACCCCTTTTTATGTCTTTATTATGAACTAATTTGTCAACATTAATAATGCATATTACCGATTGACATTATGCAATGATTTGACATAGTTAAGCTGATAAATCTTCAACTAAGAAAACAATAAGAATAGTGAATAAAACTATCGCATATTGAACAAATAAATAAGCTATCGCATGTTGAATAAAATAAATGAAAGAGCTATCGCAAGTTGAGTTATCACGTGATAAATAAGGAAAATAAGTAAATTACTGATTTGTTACAGGTTGAGTTGTCCCATGTCAAACAAGATGAATAAAGGAGCTTTTGCACGTTGAGTTGTCGCATGTTGATTGAGGTAAATAAATTGTAAGGTTATCGCGTGTTGAGTTGCCGCATGTTGAGTAAGAAAGATAAATGAACTATCGCACGTTGAGCAAGTAAAATGTTATCATATGATTGAGTGAATAAGCGTATTGCATGCTAAACAAATATATGAATTATTGCATATTGGATAAATAAGCTACCGCAACTTAATATTGCATGCTGAAATGATGATCGATAAAGTAAATAATCAACGATTGTGAAACACCGAAACTAAAGCGGGTAATATGTAATAAAAACTAAATCCCACTAAACAAATAAATAGTTGAAATAAAAGTAATATAAGATCAAGGCGAGAATGATAATGATAATAAAAAAAGAAAATTACCAAGAGAAACTTTTATCTGAGAATTA
This sequence comes from Allium fistulosum, assembly GCA_030737815.1. Classification (NCBI taxonomy): domain Eukaryota; kingdom Viridiplantae; phylum Streptophyta; class Magnoliopsida; order Asparagales; family Amaryllidaceae; genus Allium; species Allium fistulosum. The sequence goes on from CM060906.1 coordinate 839,853,331, forward strand.
AAGTTCGTCAAAGGAGATTTAATTTTTGAAATAAGTGATTTCGAATGAACTGGTAAATATGAGAGACAAAGAAGGGAAGATATTTATAAGGAAAGGAGGAAGATGATATAACCATTGAAACATGAAAGGGAGAAGTATTCACAGTTAGGATAAGACATTTGAGGGATGCGCAGGGTTCAATCAAAAAGTGAACAAAATGGATAAAATACTTTATACTAAAGTATAAAATATTTTTATTAAAAGGAAGAATGTAAATGTTATTCCAAAAATTTGAAGCTATCGTGGTTTGAGGAAAGGTTGTCGTAAGTTAATTTTTATAAAAATTATCGCAGGTTAAAGGTTGGCAAAGGATGATGTGGGTAAAACTATCGCAAGATGAAGAGTTATTGCATGTTGATGATTAACAGAGCCATCACAAGTTGATACAAAAGAAAGCTATCACAAGTTGAGGCATAAGAAAGCTATCACAAGTTAAGGCAAATTGAGCTATCACGAGTTGAGGCAAAGAAAGCTATCACAAGTTCATGGAAAGTAGGCTATTGCGTGTTGAAGGAAAGGAGGCTATATCAAGTTAAGGCAAAAGTAAGCTATTGTAGGTTGATACAAAAGAAAGCTATCAAAAGTTAAAGAAAAGTGAGTTATTAAGGCAAAGAAAGCTATCGCAAGTTGAAGGAAAGAAGGCTATCGTAAGATGAAGCAAACAAAGTTATCGCATGTTACTATCCATAAAGCTACCATGAGATGACAATGTCAATGAAGCTGTCGCAAGTTGGTCTCCATAAAGCTAACGAAGGTTGACGAAACCGTCACAATATGACATCTATCAGACTATTGCTAGTTGATAACGTTAATTGAAGCTATCGCAGATTGACAACTAAAGTTATCACATATTCAAAAATTCATCTAAAATCAACACTTTAGCTAGCCATGTGGCATTTCCTAATTGGATTAACTATGACATGTTGCCATGAACGAATTAGAGGAGGATTATGCTACATGTCAAACCAAACATATGCCATGTTAGCAAATCACATCCGATCATTTTCTACACATGAAAGGTGTCATATAAATATGCATGCATCCTCATACTAAAAGAGGAAGAAATTCAAATTGTATTTCTTCCTCGTTTTTCATTTTCTCTTATGCATAATAAAAGGGTTGAAATTGAGAATTTATTGGTCATTAGGTCAAATTGAAATTATGACTTTGTGACCAAGGACTTCAACAATTTCCTATTTGCATAATTGATTTCATATGGACTTATGAAAAGTACACTTGACTAAGTGACGTGTCTTACTAATGTATCATCGATTCTCTTTTACCAAAACATATAGATTTAAACCAAATTTTGACCTAACAGTCGCTAATCTACCAAGCACCAAAAACTTGTTTGAAAGTTTGAAGACAAATCTTTCATCCTTGGGTTGTTGGTTGTTTCGAAAATTTAAGTCAACAAAGCTCTACCACCCATCAACTTATTTCATCAAGTTACACTCATTAACGCTAAATTTAACACTCACATTGGTTGATGCTTTGGTTTTTCATAATTTCAAATATTTGTAATGAAGACATGAAATGGAAGGATGCAAAAAGTTGCTTTTATAGGCATAAAGATATGTGTTATGGGCAATTTCACCCATATCATGGGGAATACGAAAAGACGTCAAGGAGCATAGAAACGGTTGGAAGATGCATAATAAAGGTGCCATCATGTAATCACAAGGGCAAGACGAAGCATTAGGGGGAAATTTGGCATGGTTAGAAAACATAGTCAAAGCACTTGTAAAATGTTCCTAAGGTCAGGACATGTAGCTAGGTCAAAACCTCGTCTCAATCCGAGCTACGGATTAGAAGATATGATCATCTTAAAATTTATCTACCACCACAACAAGAAAACGCTATATTGATAGCAAGTAAAGATTGCACGGGAGGTTACTTGCTATAGTTAACTAGTTAATGGTTACATAGGGGAGTCTTTAACGCCATCAATAATAAGTTAACGTCGTTGATAATAACGATTGAGAAATTTTCATGGTCCAAAATTTTATTTCCCTCCATCATTTTTCTATGCTGCCCAAATCCCCTTTTCCCTTTTCACTTTCACTTCTTCTTCAGATTCTCCTCGTCACTGCAATTCTTCGTTAACCTCAAGGCTCCGCAACCCTTTCCTCAAGGCTCCTCATCACTGCAATTCTTCGATTCCTCAAGGCTCTGCAACCCTCAAGTCTCTACAACCCTCAAAGCTCGATTCCTCAACTTATTCACTAGAATCCTTCTAGGCAGCTGAAGCGCGCCTTCTAGGCTCGATTCCTCAAGTGATTCCTCAAGCTGTTCTTCAAGGCAGCTGAAGCAGTATTTCAACTTCATGGTCGTCAAGCGGTTCTCGGTATTTCAACTTCGCAAACTGGGTGCTGGTATGTTTTTTCAAACTTAAGCATTTTATGATTTTTTATAGATTATGTTGATATATTTATGATATATAATGATTATTTGATTATTAAACTAATCCGTAAATACTGAAACTATACTAATTTTTTAAAATTATTTTGATTATTAAAATTCAAGGCACACTGAAGGTTATAATCTATAAATACTGAAACTAAAAAGAGATTTATCATGTTAGAAATTATATAGAGGTGCTTAGAAGAATGAGATGAACCTTGGTTTTTGTTCAAGAAGCATTGATGTTGTGGAACCCATGGTGAAACCTCAATGGTTTGTAAACTGCTCCAGCATGGAAAAGGAAGCTCTTGGTGCTGTCGTGGGAAGTGAGAGGAAAATAGAGATAATTCCAGAACAGTATGAAGCTAAGTGGAAGAGGTATTGATTGATTTTCACTTTTTGCCAGTAACATGTTGTTCATTTCATTCCCTTTTCCATTGTTTTGAGAAACTCAGTGATTTTACATATATATATATATATATATATATATGTATACACATATATATATAATACACTGAAATAATGGGTGATAGTATATACACACACTAAAACGTTCCCTAGCATCTCTTAAAGAGATATTTGAAATTAAATAAAAAAAACTCACTTCAAAGACACTCTGCAATCAGGCATACAAAACATTTGAATGTCTATTAATTTTAGAGAGAAACTCACTTCAAATTTCTATGTCGACTTGAATTGTTGGTTCTCTACCCTTCGTCCTTGCCATCGCTTCAATTTTTGGCACTTAAAACAAGCTTTCAAATGAAATCTTCAACTATAAAGGTTCAAAAATTATCAAATTATGCATATTTACTATCTGGACTTCGGATTAATACATATTTGTGGAAAATTGAAGTTAACAAAATTTGAGTTTTGCTGCTGTCTACGGCTCAGGAAAATTATTTTAGCTTCCTGTTTGTAAAAGATGAGATATGTTGCATTACATCGCATGTTACAGATGTTTATAAGTAGAGCAAAGCACGTTATATTAGCAAAAATATAAATTGATTAACAGAATTTGTGCCTTTTAGTTTATTATTTGAAAATATACAGAAAGCAACTAACCAATAATTAAGAATATTATATGCTATGTCTATGCATATGTTCCTTTTTAGCTTGAAACATTACTAGATATTCATGATTGATGTGTCCATATGATCGGATTTTGCTTTTATCCCTATATCCTGCTTTTATGTTTGTTGTGTAAACTGGCAATTCATCATTTGATGTGTGTTATAATTAATTTCAGGTTGCTGCTGCTATAGTCAATTATTAAAGGATTCACACTGCTGTGTAGAAAGAGCAATGCATCATAATTGCCCTATTTGCTTTGAAGTAAGTTTAGTTGTAGGCTTTACTAATCATTTATAACTGGTTAAATTAGGATGCTTGAACATAAAATAGCATTGATAACACTGGTTAAATTAGAATGCTCTGTTAGGCTTATCACTAATGTAATAAATAATATAATGGCTTTCTTGGCATCTACCAAATATATATGGCCCTTTTCATTTGTATACTTGAACTTAAAACATGCTTGTTGCATAATTTGTACGTAAAATAATTATTTCATATTGAAGGATGGTTCGCATGTAAAGTGTTTTCTTTGTTACTTGTCCATGTTAATGGTAGTGAACTTGCAATACTATCACTATTGGAGTGTGAAAATGCCTTTGGGTTATTTTTTTTTCTTTCTGACTCTATTAATAGTTCAGATCCAAGCTTTCTCACCATTTTAATCAAGATTGTTACTTTCTCTATAAATAAGGGACTAGAATCTTGTTCTATGCCTTCCTGATATAGTAGTTGTTGTTGCTGCTGATGCCGCCATTACTTGTTCTAATAAAAAAGAAATATCAGATTTCATATTTCGTCATATCAGAAAATAATTGGCACTTAATAAGAGTTAAGTTTGGAATAAAATACTTGTATAAACGTACGAAATAATCTAAGATTTTCTTTTTTATGTATGCATGATTTACATAAAGTTTAATAGAGAGTTGATGTATGCAAATATTGGTTACATTCATTCTTATAACTATAACCGGTCGTCATGAACGCTTTTCTTTCCGATATTAATTTTCACTTGAAGATTTTCATCTAACAATTTGAATTGGTTATTCCAGGTTCAACATGGAAGATTTGGATTTAGTGTTCTAGAAGGAGACAAGCAGCGGAGGGAGCTCAAGTTCTCAACTAGAGTTATCTAAGACCCTGTCTGGAAGCAGACTATCACGTGCTCGATGAGTCAACTATAAACATCAGCAATCAAAGGCCTACTGCCCGATAATTGTGGAAGCAACCTATTAGCGTACTCGAGGCATGTTTCAACTTGTAATAATAATAATAATAAACATAATAACTAAGTTTATAAGTTTTACTAAAATTAAATAAGCTTTATAAAATATAACTAAGTTTATAATAATAATAATAAACTATAGTTTGACAAAAATTAACTAAGTTTATAATAATAATAATAAACTATAGTTTGACAAAAATTAATTAAGTTTATAATAATAATAATAATAAAATAACAAAGTCAACTAAGTTTTATAATTAGTAATAACAATAATAATAACAACTAATTATAATAATTAACTAAGTTAACTATGTTAACTATGTTTATAAAAATTAAACTAGTTTATAATAATAATATTATTAAATTAAGTTTATAATAATAATAATAATAAATTAACTAAGTTTATGGAAAATTTATAAGTTTGAGATAATTTATAACAATTAACTAAGTTAATAAAGTTTAAGTTTGAAATAATTTATAAGTTTAAGTTAATTAAAATATAAGTTACGACATTTTAAGTTTTAGCAATTGAAATAATTTACAAGTTTTAGTTAATATAAATAAAGTTATAAATACGTTAATCGAGTTTTATAAAAATTTAACTATTTTTATAAAAGTTAACCAAGTTTTTAAAAATTAACCAAGTTTTATATAACATAACTAATTTTCTGGTGTAGTGAAAATATAATCTCAATTGTTGCTTCTTCAGTATATTTCTTGTTTGGTCATATACTAAGTATATACTAACTAAAATGTACCTGGTTGTATAGATGTAATTAACAAGTGCTAATTCTTAACAGAGTAATATGTCTGATTGCCGTCTACTTCTACAGTTACTGTTTCTGCTGTAAGGTCATTTAGCGAGGACTATTTTGTTAAATTCTTATGTACAAGGAACTGTAATAGCCATCATGTAGGATAAAGGTATTTTACGGTGTTCTATCTCTTTCAATAATAAATTAGTGTTAACTAGTCTTGTTTTTAAAAAAACCTGACAGTTCTTTCTTATTTAAATTTTAAAGGTCAATAACCCATTTGAAGAAAATCAGGTGGTTGGAATTACCAAATATATTGATTTTAATTTTGAACTTGCTACAAGGTATATTGCGTGTAGGCATCAAATGATATAATTTATAATGTGGATGTGGCAACTCTGACCCTAAACATACTCCAATAACGAGAGGGCTACCTTTGGCTTTCACAAGCAAAAGAGATAACTAAGCATTGAACTCATTATTATAAGCACAGCTCGTGCATATACACTAATACATGCCAAGATTTGTAAGCTTATTGTTCATCTTATTTCTATTTTCTTTTCTTGTACTCAGGTACTTAATGGATCTGAACAAGAATTCCATCATTTTTTTGGTACCAAACAATAGAGTATTGAAATGCATTGATCTTACCATCATTTCATACCTTTCTGACATTTTATTTTGTAAAAATTATTTGTCAATTAGCTGAAAAACTAGTTTTGTTTTTGAGTCTGTTGTTATAAATTTTGGAATATTGTAATTGACGTTATATAGTTATAAGATGTACTAATTTTCAGCTGATACTTTATCTGTTAGGTAGCAGTTTTTATTTCTGCAAATTGGAAAGACTAGAATGAATGCATGTTTGCATAAAACATGCATTGATCTTACTGTCATTTCATGCCTTCCTGGAAGTTGATTCTTTATTTCAAATAGTTGCAGCATGGCAAGCCAACAAGAACTTTCTGTTAAAGGTGAGGTTTAGAGTTCTATTTTATATGGATTATTATAATCAAGCTTATTTCTGTCAATTTATATTTTTCTCTTATCTGCAGGGGAAATTGGTCCATGCAGCTCTTCAATAGCTGTAGCATTTAAATCTTGGTGGATGCCTGCTTTTACATTTAGCATTACCGGTATGCCTATTCATTAGCTTGCATATCAAAACTAATATGAAACAAAGTGTAGCTTATTATAGTGCTTACGGCCATGCCTGTATGTAATTCTCAGTTAATGGGGATGATATACATTGCAGCATGCCAAGGGGTCAGGAAATGTTTCTTTTGATTTGATTGCACCATGCCAAGGGGTCAGGAAATGTTTCTTGCCATAGCGGATATTGAAGGATGGGGTTACTCCAATTTTGATATTCGTGCATACATTGCAACTCTTGAGATCATGCAGGCAATTAACTTCCTCATAATTTGATTTTCTTGTAAACACATCTACAATTATATCCATTATTCTATCAACTAGATACATCATATTGTCAATAATTAACCAATTTATAAACCAAGTCTTATAGATATTCAACTAAGTTATTAAGTGAGTTTAACAAAAATTAATTAAAGGGTATAAAAATTAACCAAGTTATATAAAAATTAACTAAGTTAATTGAATTTAATAAAAATCAACAAAATTTAATTTTTTTAATTAAATTAACTAAGTTTTATAAAAATTAACTAAATTTAGAAGAATAATATAATAATAGTAGTAGTTAAATAATATAGTAATATTAATATAACAACAACAATTACAACAACAACAACAACAAATTAACTAAGTTTAAAATAAGCAATTAAGTTAATTAAGTTTTATAATAATTAAATAAGCCAACTGTTTTTTTAGAATTAATAACTTCATAAAATTTAATTAAGTTTTATAAAAATTAATAAGTTTATAACAATATACACGCAATTGTTGAATAAAGTATTTTAAACAAAATTTACATCCATTTTAGGAAATTTCATACGTTATTGATATCGTTTCCATATGATTATATAAATTAACTAAATTTTACAAAATTAACTACAATTTATAATAACAAACTGTTAGTTCAGTATATATTAACTTGCACTAGTTTTCTACTATAATGTATATATAACTTGTTATTTCAGTTTTCTTTGAATAAACTATTTTATGTTTCAAGTAATATATATGTCTCATTTTTCTACAGGTAAAGGAAGTTGATAGTCAGTGTAATTGATGGTGGGAGGCACATATTTGGTATAAAATGTTATAAAAACTGTAAAATACTTCAACATAAAATGCTTACGCAGATGTTAATACTGATTAGTTCATTAACGTAGGCAAAGGGTTGCTGGAATTGTGAAGTCAGCATGAGTGGCTATCTTACCAGTGAGGAAAACTCACGTCCCTGAATTTAAAGGTACACTTTATGTTAACCAATTGTGCAACTCATAGCCTCATATCTTTGCTAAATTTGGACAGATACAATCGCCAAGTTATTCAACTCTACCCCAAATTTCGATACAGTCTGCCACAATCTGACACTAATTATTTTAGCTCCAGCTTTAGAAACCAATGTCAACTAAGCAACAGTCTGCCACTACTTATTTAGAACTTTTCCAAACATAAAACTCTAATTATTTTAGCATGCACGGTCTTCCACAGTCTGCCACTAATTATTTTAGCTCCAGCTTTAGAAACCAATGTCAACTAAGCAACAGTCTACCACTACTTATTTAGAACTTTTCCAAACATAATACTCTAATTATGCTTTTTGAAAGGTGTTGTATGATGCTTAGTATTTTTTGTCTGTTAGTTGAGTACGTATTACTGCAAGGACAAACATACAGCAGCATAATAGAAATGTTCAGTTTTGCATATGATTATGGATAATACTTGGAAATATTTGAACATAATCCAATCCCATGCATTGGTATCACAATATGTTTGAATATAAGAATGGAAAGTGAAAAAAAGCAGTAGGTGGGTCATTTGGCTGTAAGCATAACCAAATAGTTAGTACAAAGGTTGTTTCATAGCACTGGAATTAACATGAATCCATGCTTCAAATAAAAAACAAAATATAAAGCTGATAACATGAGTAGACAGAGACGATTTTTTCCCTGAAAACTGAAGGAAAACAGCATGTGGTTGATAGTTACACGTGGATGGTTGCAGTAGACGGAAGTGCTGTAGTTTGAACTTCGCAGGCCTTTTTCTTGCATTGATTGTATTTAGTCTTTGTGGTGGATAAGTCAGAGGTAACTGCAACTTATTCAACATCCTATAGTATGCACCGGAATGCAAAGTAGTTTACTAATTCCATTACATAATATTTTTATTGTAATTTACCAATAATTATTATACAAATTCAATCAACTACAGAGGATTAGTCATAGTTCTCTTTTCTTGATAGGTTCATAACCCTCTATTTTTGCAACTGCATGATAATCAACTGGCATCTTTCCATCCTACACTGCAGTAAACAGAACAGCTTATCGTGGGGCCATAATCATTTGTGACTAACAAACACACGTATGTGCTTCTTTTTGGCAGGTGTTGTATGATGCTTTTGAGGTTGTTACATGATGTCGCACTCTCTCCTTCAAGTCGGTCATTTTGTGTATTTATCTTTTTGGTTAGCTACATGATGTCGCACTCTTGTTTTTAATATGTATCATTTTGATTAGCTACAGTTGTATGTATTGTTACTTTTTGTCATAAATATTTATATGTTTAATACTCCGTGTATGAAATATTATGGATATATATATTTTGTGGTTTGGATTATGACTCCGTTTGATTACGTACATTACAATGTGATAAGTGCGGTTTTTTGAATTATTATAATATATTAGTTGAAATAAGCTTCGTATCTAAAAATTGTAAGCTTAAATTTATATGGCAATAAAAAAATGCCATGGAATTTTTTTATAGCGTTTTAGTCAAGCTATGAAAAGAATTTTTTTTAACACTTTTAAACTTTTTATGGCGTTTCATGTAGGCTATGAAAACTTTTTACAGCGTTTTTACTAGGCTATGAAAATAATTTTTTTAAAGCTTTTATACTTTTTATTGCATTTAACTAGGTTGTGAAAAGAAAATTTTTATAATTTTTACAGCGTTTCAAATGCGTCATAAAAGATTTTCTACAGCAAGCTTCAAACATTGTAGAAAAATAGTTGTACCAATACGACCTGCCTAAGATGGCAACAGAAACGCTGTTAAAAGTCTATTTTCCATGGCAATTTTGAAACGCTATTGTATCTCTCAGACTTATTACAACATGTTGAAATATGGCGTTTATAGAAACGTTGTAGAAAGTTTTAATAGCGGTTTTTAAACGCTATAAAAAAGGCATGTTTGTTGTAGTGCACCTAACAGATTCATGCCCCACCTTAGAGAGATACTACCTACTTTAGGAAAATGGAACATTCAAAGGAATTTAAATAATCTACTCAATGATATGAAGCTATCGATCCAAGTTTCATTCAATTCTGACATGAAATGAAGGAGTTATGGCACAAAAACATGTGTAGCTCAAGTAGTTGAGCATCAGGCTTCCAACGAAGAGATCAAGAGTTTGATTCCTGACAAGCATATTATTTTTATGAATCATGAGGAATGGTTTGGTAGGGAATCTAACTACTGAGTGTCTAACCATTTCCAATGTAAGGAAGCCAGGACTAGGCAAGAGGAAGACTGCATAACAAGAGGAAACAAATGGCAAATGGAAGAAGAAGGAGGCAACACCCTGTTCAATATCCAAGGTACCGAACAGAAGTTCCTGCTCGATAACCCTAGGTACCCAAAAAAATATCTTATTCGGTACCCAAGTTATCGAACAGAAGTTCCTGTTCGATACCCTTGGGTACCAAACAGAATATCTTATTTGGCAAATAAGAAGGGCCAAGACATTGAATGAAGACCGGACAAAGAAGATATGTGTGTGCCGAACTGAGGACCAAGGAGGAAACCGAACATAAAAGGGAAGTGCAGAAACCTGGCCATATGCATAATGCTGAACCAACCTACCCCGGATAGAGCTTCCGACTGAACCAAATAGCACATATATGTAATGAAAATTGCGTATATTTGGAAATTATCAATTATATTTCTAATACCCGGGAATATTCCATCTAAATAAGATATACATGGAAATTGCCTGATTTACCAAAATGACCACCATACCTCTCCACTCCTATAAATACCAAAACTTCCAATAATAATGAGGGAGGATTTGGGAGAACTAAGCTTACAAAAGTATTGGTGGAAAAGTCAGGAAAAACTAGGAAAAGCCTATGAGAATCAGCCTAACAAGAACAACCTAACAAGATCTGCCTAACATGAGCAGCCTAGCAGGAACAGCCAAACAGGAGTAGGCAGGTAGGAATAGCCGAGCATAGTTTCTTGGGCTATATCTTACTTTCTATTGAGCTATAGATCATTGTATTTTATATCTCGGGCATTGTATCAAAGATCTATAAGAAGAATAATAAAAATGGACAGTGGACGTAGGCCAGTTATGGCTGAACCACTATAAATCTTTGTTTTCTTTACTTTACTGTAATTTACTTTCTTCATATCCTAAACGTGATCGGCTCTATGAAACTCAATCATAATAAAAATATAATAGCTGTGTCATACACCCTAAATCCACACCTCTACAATAAATAGATTGGAGGTGTTTGCCTATTTTTCATGCAAACATTTTTGATGATTTTACAGAGAACTGATTCTTAACATGCTTTCAAGATCAAAGAACAAGGTTGGTGCTACCACCGGGAATGCAGGGAACACTAGCAAACTTAAATAATCAACCGATAATCATGATAATCATTCGGTAAGCATTCTAGTGCTAGTTGACGTAATTACCAAAGGAAACCTGGATAAAGTTATGGCTAAGCTAAATGAATATTTTGCTATACAACATCAAGCAGTGGTGTACCAACTTATGACACGCTTGGGATAGCTCCAAACTATTTGTAACATCCCCTACTTGGAGGCACAAAACTAACGGCTACGGATGCTACAGTCATCCATAGTTATTAATCCTTGGCGACCAAATACGGCGGTGTTAGATACATTGATACACAGATCACAAGAATATGGAAAAAAATTAACAAATCAAAACACATTTCCACATTCCATTCTAAACATTTCATGTTCATTACATAATCCCACAAACGTTAACCACGTTCTAAAAATATAATTATTACACTTACGCCAAGAGCGACATATGAAGATACCCCCTTGGTTGATAATAGTATATAATAAGGCTAATAAGTCTGCCTATAAATCCAAAATACACAGCGGAAAAAGATAACTCTAAATAACTAACTGCCTCCTGCACACCGTTGGAAGCTTTATTCGTCTAAGAAGAGAACCTAGAAACCCTAAACCTCAAACTACTCAAAATCAATTGAGTACCCGAGGGTTTAAGGGGAAAACAAAAACTTTGAGTCAAACATAAAGCCTGGTATGAATAATAATCTAATATCTCAATCCATTTAGATATCTAGTAAGACTATGCCGCTTAGCGAAACGGGTTTTCCCCTCACTAGTATCCTAAAACCCTTTTATTTATAAAACCATATACTGCGCTCCTGCATCCACAATGGTTAAAACAAAGCATTCAAAATATGATGATGATATACATATATAAACATTTTGGATATTCCATCCCCAGTTTAATTGACTCCCTGTCATATTATAGTTTCTAGGGTCAATATTAACCTATTAGTTTTCATGGGTTTACTAATAACCTTTTTATAATTCATTGACACCCTGTCCTATTTCAGAGTTTTCATGGGATAACTAAGAACCTATAAGCCCCTGCCAATTAACTTAATTAATTCATGGGTTCCCCTGAACCTATTGGTCATTTCAATAACTAAACTTATATCCTAGTTTTCATGGGTTGACTAGGAACCTATGGATTACTCCAGTAACTCCCTTCTTAGCATAGTTTTCATGGGTTGACTAGGAACCTACCGATGCCTCCCTTAACTTCTTTCTTATCATAGTTCTCATGGGTTGACTAGGAACCAACTGATGCCTCCCTTAACTTCTTTCTTATCCTAGTTTTCATGGGTTGACTAGGAACCTTTTGACTAGTGTCAATACTTAATCTGGATATAGTTTTCATGGGTTCACTACAAACCATTTGGCCCATGCCAACCATCCTTAATACATAGTTTTCATGGGTTTACTATGAACCTTTTAGTTACCCCCAATTATTTCCTAATCATAGTTTTCATGTGTTTACTATGAACCTATCTCCCGGACTACTTCAAGGTTTAGGCACCCTATATTTTGGTCTCCCTGACCCTCTGGATGCAATTTTACTCATTTAGGAGTTTAACCAATTTATATTCGCTACTGGGTTAACCCAACTGGTTCTTCTACCCCTTTGTCCCCAAAATACAGTTATGGTTCCTTTATCATGTGAATATATTCATATTTGAAGAAGCAAACATAACAACTTAACAATACCACTCCTGTGGGTTTAAGGTCCTTGGAAAACTTTTCATATAAAACATAGTTAATCCCTTTAACCTATATTTTTATCAAGGCAATACTTCTTCAAATTTTCATACTTAAAGTCATTTCAAAACTCTCTTATTCAGCCATGGGTTTTTCCATTAAAAATGAGTTTGGGTTAAAAAGCCTATCGACACCTTCGAAACCTTGCTTTCGATTTCATTGGATAAACTCCTTCGAAAGTATTAAATTCTATCTTTAAAACATTAGGCTTTTGCCTTTCAAATACTTTAAAACATCCCTTTCGAAACCTTTCGACCTTGTTAAAGTATTATCATATAAGTATTGAAGCATAGCTTCGAAACCATTCAAAAATACCCCTTTCAAAACCATTGAAGGTTACCCTTCTAAACCAATACCTTTCATAGCCATTGGGTTTATATTTAAAATAACATTTTTGGGTCAAAGTGAACATAAGCGAAAGCATCTCTTTCGAAACCATTCTTTATTTTATAAAAGTATTGGGGAAGCTTGATGGTGTCGAAACCATCCTTTCGAAAGCATTAAAACATTTGGGTAAAACCATTGAAGGTTGGCTTCGAAACCCCTTCCGAAACCATTGCCTTCAAAACCCCTAACCCCTTTCAAAAACAGTAGGAAGTGGCTTATATTTATAAAAAAAGGTACCTTTCAATAGCATTGATATATTCAATACCATCGAAAGGCATCGAATCACAGAAGGGTTTCGACTTGGTCGAAATTACCCCTTTCGAAAGCTTCAAATAAAAACTAAGTAACTTCTTCGGAAGCTACTATTTGAAAACAAAGGCGGCAGCTCTCCTTCGAAAGATTCTTTAGAAATACCCTTTTGAAACCATTGGTTTCGACTACTTCAAAACCCTTTTATAAACAGGCAAGCGCTTTTCTTTAAAAACAAAACAAAACAATGGAACCAACCCTTTCGGAAGCTACATTTCGACACCCTAACTCCCGCCTTTCTCCAATCCACTACGTACCACATAAATGATACCATGTGTATTGGTTTGCTGGTTTCGACCTAGAAGGATTCGACTAGGTTAGAGGCGGAAGCTCAGGGTTGAAAGCTCTTTCCAAAGGGGGCGGAACCCAATTTTTTGAGCTAAAGGCTGTTTTTACTAAATAAAGTAAACTTTGTGTAACAAACTTGCCCACTTGTAAACACTTGATTGCTATCATAAACTTTCAAATAATTTAGATAATATTTTCCACATTTTCTCAGATCTAAAACCAATTAACAATTAACAAATAAGCCCTTCCAAGTAATAAAGCAATTAAATCATTTAGGTCCTCCTTTCAAATAATTTTATTTCCATACTAAATCACTTAATAAAAATCCCCAAAATTCCAAAATTTCATTTTATCATATTGCCTAACATATCAAAATTTTAGATCCAAATTCTTAATATAATTTCCTAAATAAATTTATAAACCCAAATAACCATATTTTACTTTGAAAATTAATAGCTAATTCTCCACGGCTTGGAAAATTATAAAAATTAAAACTCAACTCCAAAATCATGTTTTCCATAACATATAATTTTTTCATGGCATTTAGAAATCATTTAATCTTGGTTTTACCTAAAAACTGTACATATCTCCCTTTAAACAATCTTGTTTAAACTAAATAATTTATAAATCAAGCATATCATCATCCAGTATATCATAAAAATGAATTTACCCTTAAATCCAAAATCATATGATTATAAAACCAAAAATAGAGATGTAGTGATTATTATTCACCTTAGTTTGGATAAGGAAATTGTAGATTGATTGAGATTGATTTCTTCTAGCTTGAATCCTAAGTTATAGCTTTGATTTCTCTCTTCTTCTTTCTCCTTAAAGGCCGGCTCCTATTTCTTCTTACGTTTTAAATTTTTTGCTTATGATAAATGAATGTGTATTGCCTAGAGGTAATGGTATCAGGGTGGGAATATGGGCAGCTATTTACCCTAATGCCCTTATGTTTAATTAGTTAACATTTAACCATTTTTAAGCTCATTCATTTAAATAAGCACGACCACTAACATTAATTAACCAGCCTCAATCTCCTTATCACTCTACATTATTTTATTTTATTTATTCTAATTAAATCTCCTGAATAATGTTATCAAAAATTAAGGGTGTTACACTATTGGTCATAACACTTGAACACAAGGGCGATCCTAATCTAAGGGATTCAGAAGGCAAAGGGACTCGTAGTCTGACAATGAATCCGATCAAAAGTGTCAAAGAGATAGAAGAAAGAATGCTCGAAGGATGAAATAAGCAAGAGTTCAGCTTGAAGCAAGATCCGAAAAGCGGTTCGGTGCCAAACCAAACAGGATGATGTCGAACCGAGGGCAGCTGCAGCAAACACTTCTTACTCCCTCTTTGAAATTATGGTCAATAAAGAATAAAATGATAACTTGGACCCCTCTAAAGACGATAACCATGCCCGTAACTAAAGATCAAGTCATCGTATGGAATATAAAGAAATCATTCCCCCAAAGGGTAAGAACGAGCTATCATTGCCAATCATTCGAACTGGAGGATAAGATGGCTCGAGTCATTAGACTATT
Organism: Allium fistulosum; assembly: GCA_030737815.1. Lineage (NCBI taxonomy): Eukaryota > Viridiplantae > Streptophyta > Magnoliopsida > Asparagales > Amaryllidaceae > Allium > Allium fistulosum. Next base: position 839,868,876 of record CM060906.1, read on the forward strand.
TGTTCAAAGTGAACAAGTGGAGTGAGGAATTAGAGCTTAGCTTAGCAGTACCTTCTCCTTGGAGATAGGACTACCAAGGACCCTAGAGATTTCAGGATGCCCACTATGGAACCATATTAAGGACTTACTGAACCTGTAGTACATTTGCGATGGTATACCCAACACATGCTGATGAGTGGAGTATAGAGAAAATCTTGTGCAGGTGTTATCCTCAATTCTTGGCGGACTTAACCACTATGTAGTTTTGTGGTTAACCCGAACAATCAATTTATTCTTGGGAGATGTTAAACAAGAAGTTTATCAGTCAATTCTAGGTGCATATGAAACATCCAAAAGATAGATACTCATCAACTGATGTGAAACAAATGGAAGATGAGTCGCTACGAAACTACCTATCCTGGCTTAATGCCACAACCATTGGAATTCAAAACATGGATGAAAGTGTAACACCCCATATTTTAATAACCTTATTTAAGATATTTAATTAGTTAAATTAAATTTAATAATGTGAAGATTAGTAGGTTGAGATTAGATTAGTTAATGGTAGTCGTGCCATGTTTAGTGGGTTAACTAAAAAGAAATAACATTAGGTAATGTGTTAGGAAATGAGAAGGGCATTATGGGAAATAGTAAAACCTTATACCCTAAACCCTTATGAGATGGTAACTCACGTTCATTCATTCTCATTTCATTAAAAAAACTAAATTGCTAAGGCCGACCACCATTTCCATTCTCAAGAGAAGAAGTAAAGCTAAGATTCAAGAGGAAAGAAGAAATCAACTAATTCAACACTCAAAAAATCTCATCTATAATCTCAAAAGCTAAGGTGAATAATTACTACATCCCTAATTCTTTTAGTTTTCGGCTTTGTGATTAGATCCGAAATGTTTTTGCTATATTATTACCATGTTTGATGTTTATAGATATATATATTTATATAGTTGGTGAAATTATAATTGTTTATTCATGTTTTATGATATGTTTAACATGAAAATCCTATTTAATGACATTCGAATACCTTGGAAATTTAAATATAGGTATGGAATAATATTTTAGAGATGGGTTTTGATTTTCATAATTTTCCGATTTATTGTGGTTTTTAAATGAATTTTCGAATGAAGAAAATTGTTTATTGGCTTATAAATTATTTTCGGCTAAAATATTAATTGTTTGGATTTGAGATTTTAATATGTTAGCCAATATATTAAAATAGATTTTCTGGGATTTTTCTAGAATTTTCGTAAGTCACTTGAGGGATATATAAAATTATTTAAGGTATGGGACTTAAATGTTTTATATATTTATAAAGGAGAATGGGCATTTGGCAAAATAAAATGATTTTTAAATTCTGGTGATTGTGGCAGCACATTTCTGAAAAGTATTATATTGACCAATGAAAATTTGACAAACAAAGGCAGGTTAGTTGAAAAGTTTCCTTTTTAAGTTTAAAAACAAAAATAACTCTTTTTCCATGTTTCAGCCCATACGGCAGCATACCTTCCGCCCCAGACCCTTTTGTCTCAGTCGAAAGGTTAGCTTTCGATAAGGTCAAAGTTCAATGCATAAGATATCAAGTAATTGGTACATAATGAATTGAATATAGCCGAAAGGTTCTAAGCCGAAAGGTTGATTGCCTAAGAGGTTGGAATATAATTGTTTTATAAGTGAAAAGCTTTCGCCTGCTTTGCTTTTGAATTTGAACTTTCGACTTGGTCACTTCTGACCAGGTTAAGTTATTTAAAAGAAAGACTTTAAACTTTCTGATGTAGTCGATAGGTTGTTGTTGTTTCCGCCATTACTTTGTTATGAAACCTTTCTACATCGCCAAAGGGTTTCTACCGCTTTTTATAATGGTTTTACTTTAAACCTTCCGACCCAGTCGAAAGGTTTATCTGTTTTTAAAACTAGTCGTTTATCCAATTGTTTCGAAAGGAAGCTTTCGACTTAGGTGGTTACCCTTGTTTTGTAAATTATAACCCAAGGCTTTCAAAAAGTAGTTTTAATAAAGACAAAAGGTTTTAAAAAGAAGGTTTCCATATTGTTTTAAGTTGAACCCAGTATATCTTCGAAAGGTTTATGTTTTAAAAGATTTTAAGCATTCGAAGGGTATTCCTTGATCTGTTTCGAAAGGTTTATTAGATGTTTTCGAAAGGTTTTTGAGGTAAGGTTTTTCAAAGTTTTTTCTAAGGCAATGACTTAAAGTGATTTTGAAGAAGGATGTCTAAAGTTTATAGCTTCTAAAAGGTTCGCTTTGAATGAATTCGAAAGGTTTGAGAAATGATTTCGAAAGGTTTAAACATTGATTTTGAAGGAGGTAATTTCTAAGTATGAAAAGAGGTTCTTTCCAATGGTAAAGTGTTTACATCAACTAAAATATTATTAAATGATATATATTTAACATGGTAATATGATTTGAGTAAAGTATAAAGATTTTATTCTTTTCCTTGTTTAAAGTTTGGTTTAAAGGTTTAAATCATTTTGAAAGTGTTTTCAAGGAAAATTATAGGAGGCGATCCTTAAGTATAAATGACTCAGATATTAGAAAACCAGATGGGACTGGTGTGGGGTCGTGCCCTATACATTAGCTAGTAGCCCCAGCTAATTATTGTCCAAAATTCCAGTGTGTAGGGCTTGGTCACGGGTAGACTAAAATATATGAGTACACACTGAAAGGAATATATGTTGTATACAGATAGGTTATTGGTGAGCTCGAAAAACCATTAGGATCGGGAAGACTTGGGAGGTGATTAAGTTAGGGACAGACCATCCAGAAGTGAGATATTTAACATATAGTTTAGGACAGACCGTCGTTAAACAGATAGATAAGGATAGATAATCCTGAATATGAAGATCTAACCGGTGTTAGGTTAATTTTGATTGTATTGTCCGATAGGCCCGAGTCAGCCAAAGGTTAAAAGTTATCCAAACAAAACTTTTGTGTTTGAACAGATAGTTCATTATTATCTGATATTTATGTTTGTTTACATAATGTTTATTTTGTAGTGTTTAACCATTGTGGATGCAGGAGCATAGTATATGGTTATATGAAAGGATTTGTAAATATATGTTTTAAAAAGGATATTAGTGAGAGGAAACCTGTTCCGCTAAGCATCATGGTCTCACTTAACATAATTAAACCGGGATGTATAGTATTATTCATACCAGGCTTTATGTCTGACTCGAAGTTTATGTTTTCCCCTTAAACTCTCGGATGCTCAAAATTGATTTGAGTAGGTTGAGAGGTTAAGGATCTTTTCAGGTTTTAGAAAGTTGACGAATAAGCTACCGAAGGATGCTAGAGGCAACAGATAGCTACTTAGGATTTACTGCTTTTATTTACGTTTGATTGATTTTCCGCTGTGTTATGATGTATTAGGTCTAATATGACCACATGACTCTGATCAATCGAGGGGCTATCTTCATATACCACTCTCGGTGTAATTTGTAATAACTATATTTAATATGTGCCTCGGAAAATGATTTGGGTTATGTGACGTGAATGTGGAACAAATTTTATTTGGAATTTAATGAAGTAATTTGTGATTTTGAAATCTGTGTTTTGTTTCATATTCAAGTGCTTCTGATATTATTGATACCATTAACATAGTCGTATTTAGTCGTTGAAAGCTAATACTATAGATGACTGCAGCATCTATAGCGCTTAGTTTTGGGCCTCTGGATAGGGAATGTTATAGAAAGGTTCACCTTGACGACTTGTAAAGTGGAGTGCATCCTTGAATGAAGTTTACTAAGGGATTGGCAATGGACAAATCAGCCACATTAAAGGAATTCGTCTCTAAGGCAGTAAAGTATAAGAGGTTGGAATGTGCTGCATCAGGGAGGCATCTCGGTATAGCTCCAAGAGAAGAGTCTGGCAATGACTGCAAATGATGATGGAAAATATGGTAGGTTCTTTCCTAGCTAAGTATTTGGCCTTAGACTCATGGAGCAAGCAAAAAAATATAGGTACAGAGAGACCAACTTCGGAATTCTGTCTACAACCCATCAAGAATGGAAGCAAAGGGCCAGGCAAGGTAAGAAGAACCCATGGAAATATGGACTTTCTCAAACCGAACCAGCTAGGGCTCAACCAAATCGGGCTGATTTAGAATTGATCGGTACCGAACTAACAAAATAGCCTATGCCGGACCAAGCGGGGATGTCTCACCAAAAGTCGATGTTGATGTTGGAACCACATTCTTAGCTGCCAAAACGGCAACGCTTGAGTTTATACTGACTGGTACTCAGATGGTTGATCCATTCAAAGAGGGGCATGACATAGCCTACCAAAAAACTAAGGAAGCATTCCAGTAGCGGGAGCAAGTCGAAGACTAATATACCGAATGTTAGGCGAGTGGAGAAAGAGACCAGAGCTTAACAAGATGAACCATGGTTAGTCCACTTTGAACATCAAATACACAGTCAACCTTCGAATTTTAAGACACTGGTCATGGAACAATACATTGAAAAAACCAACCTTTGAACAAATTTGAGGCTCTATATTAGCATATGGAATCAGTTGGAACTACGAAGGGAGTGGATGTTGTTGCTTTCCTCTAATCATGCCATACTTAGAGACTATTTGGTCTAATTTTTTGGAGCACTAATCTGTTAACACTTTGATATCAAGCAAAAGGATGGACAAAACTTACAGAACAATCTTGCATGGTTCAGTGCTTTAGCAACCGCTACGCATCAATTTAATAAATGGATTGTCCTTGTGGTTATTGCTTTAGAAATTAATAGGAAAATGGAGTTTTACAGAGAACTTAAGAAAAATTCAACCACCAATTTGGAGGACTTATACTATCAAGCCGACAAGTTCAAGCGCTTGGAGGTTTCCGATATCAAGGCAGGATGGATAGATGTCAACCAAGTTAAAGAAGAGAAGTTTTAGGATAGGAACACTTCAGAAGACAAAGCAAGATTTTTTGTTCGCAGCTTACAGAGACTCTAGAGAGAATATATCTTGCTACTATAGAAACAGTTGATTACGGTGAATTGAGGACAAGGAATCAAATTTAGTGGAGATAGAAACCAACAAATACCTCGTGTTCCATGAGGTTTATAGTCATAAGACCAATGAACGTAGGCACATCTCGCAGGTATACTCTGGTTGAAACACAAGGGTAAGTCCACCGAGAATGCCACAAACTCTAGACCAAAATCCCTGGATGTAAATGAGTCCCTACCAAGAAAAGGTGTATAGTACACTCAAGGGCACGAGTTAGATCCCCCATGGACAATAGAGCATGTTCTCCTACTAGATAGATAAATGTGGATGAAAAAATTATGAAGAACATAGTAATCAAACAGCGGAGCATAAACTTCCAAGTCCCGGAGGTAAGGTTCAACTCCATTAGAGATAATGCGAGAGTAGGTTCAGCTCCTCCAGAGATAGCAAAGTGTAATTCTGGCCCATTCCATAGGTGGGACCAGACATTTCTAGAGATGGTGGATCATAATCTTTTCAAAAAGCCCTAGAGATAAAGTCAACTTCATATGAATATGAAGCATGATACTGTAGAGGCTGAATACCCCCAAAGATCATGGGGACAACAATGCGAAGGTATGACTTACTTTAATGAATAAATTTCAAATGATATTAAATAAAAATACCTAAGGCATAAGTAACACCATGCCACATAACTATGTGACACTTGCAAAAGTGAGAAAAACACTAGGCTGGGTAAGAACGAATGTTCTTAACCTCTACGGGTCGGATATACCCCTTACCATGTAGGGTTGATCGAATGACAGAGTACGATACACTAATAACAGAATTAGAAATAGAAAAAGAATTAGGAATCTAGACACTATAAATCCATAGCAACCTGCAAATACCTATGCATTAAGCATTTTGGGAATTCTAAGTCAGTGGAGAATGGTTTTCATCCCACTTACAACGAAAAAAGGACAAAGGATTTGCTTGATGTGCAAGAATGCTATGTGGTTGAGCAAATCCCACTGGAGGAAAATCGGTTGCTAACAATTTGGGAAAATTGGCTATCTCGAGAAATGGATCACTTTTAGGTTGGTTCTAATAAAAAATTCAGCCATAGACCGGAATGAAGCATGGAAGGTAATGTGCAAGGAAATTTGGTACACCATATAGGATGGCATCCTATACAGTAGGGTTTTCACTAATTCGCTGCTAAAATGCATGGCTGCAAGAGAGGCTAGGGAAATATTAGATAACATCCATCAAGGCAGTCGAGGTGACTATAGTGGGAAGCAGACCCTAGAAAGGGAATATCATGGGCATCGATATGAATAGAGAATTTCTAATAGCTATTGGTGGAGCTAAGTATGAAATAATAGCCGCGGATTGCTTTACCGAGTATGGAGCTAACTCTAGATGTAGCATTTTAATAATCAGGAATCCGCCAACTTCTATTGGCAACACGGAATTAGGAAAAGCTTTTTTATAGTGCCACACTCGAAGGTTAGTGGATAGGTTAAAGAAGTCAACAAGGTTCTCAAAATTCTCATAAAGGAGCATTTGGGAAATGATAAGAGAGCTTTGATCGATGAGCTGCCATTGGACTTTATGCATATTGCACCTCCTGCGAAACTACAATGGGACATACTCCTTTTTCTTTGGCTTATGAATTGTAGGTCATGCTTCCCAACAAAACTGCGAACTTATCTTATAGGAGAATCCACTATGACTTAGAGGGGAATGAGGAATTGCTAAACGTGTCCCTGGATCTGATAAAGAGAAAGGAGACATGGTTGTTTTGAAAACCCCAGCACTCTAGCAGAAAGTGAAGAAACAATTCAAATGTACGATAGAGCATCACTTGCTCAAGGAAGGAAACCTAGTCCTGGAGTGAATTCCCCTCGACTAGGGGCATCTGACCCATTTGGAAAGGACTATATTTTATCTACAGGGATCTAGGGGATGGAAACTACATTCTCGTCACTACGAACAGATCAGTATTTGGGAAGCATGGAATGCTCAAAACCACTATTTTGTTTTTGCGCATTGACTATAGCTACTTGGATTAGTCAACCATCATGGTCTTCCCAAACCCCATGGATATGGTGTGCGAAATCATGATAGATGACCAGTGCTACTTAACCACCATAAAATAACTATCTCATGCCAAACAAATTCCCCGATTCTAGGACTATATAGGCAAGGCCATTGCATACTAGGAGCACCCTACTCTGGCGCATCATGGAAATCTTGGACAAGCCTTTGGCTGGTAATGACAAGCCAGATCAGCCTATGTTCAGGACATGACCATGGGTGTTCGCTATTAACGATCGGCAACAAACATTTGGTCGGTAATGGCGAGCTAGATTAGCCGATGGTCAAGACGTGACCGCCAAATGGGTGCTCGCCATTAACGATTGACTCCAAACCTTTGGTCAGTAATGGAAAGCCGGATCAGCCCATGGTCAGGACATGACCGCTAAGTGGGTGCTCACCATTGACAATCGGCCCCAATCCTTTGGCCGGTAATGGCAAGCTAGATCAGCCCATGGCAATGACATGACCGCCAAATAGGAGTTTTCCATTGACATTCAGCACTAAACCTTTAGCCGGCAATGGCGATCCAGATCAGCACATGGTCAAGACATGACCGCCAAATGGGTGCTCACCATTAACGATCGACCTCAAAACTTTGGTAGGCAATAGCGAGCCAGATCAGCCCATGGTCAGGACATGACCGCCAGATGGTTGATCGTCGTTAACTATCAATCTCAACCCTTTGGCTGGCAATGGCGTGCCAAATAGGCCTATGGTCATGACATGACCACAAAATGGGTGCTCGCCATTGACGATCGAACCAAACCTTTAGTTGGCAATTGTGAGCAATATCGGCCTATGGTTAGGACATGAACGCCAAATGGGCATTCATCATTGACGATCAACCCCAACTCTTCTCATTGGTAGTGGTATACCAAAGTGATACCTTAATTGGGTGTCCATCATTGACGATCGGGTCAAACTTCTTACCCGCGGTGGTGGACCAGAGTGATACCTTACCCGTATGTCCACCATTGACAATCGGCTACAAGCTATTAGGATGGCTATGGAGAACCTGACTTACTATCGATCAGGACATGACCACTGCCTAGTTGATTCACTCCCGATGATCGACCCTAGATTTCTGTCAGCGAGGGATAGTTGAGCTTGCCCATAGTAAAACGTGACTATCAGTCACGCGGTTAGTGTAAGCAGTCGATACTCGAATTGCAGATGACAACAACCAGCGGGCTGACATTAGGACAAGCTTGTACAAAGTGCACATGGAATATATGCATGAAACCTAACATGGAGACATGGGACTGGATTATAAAGACAGTCTACTAGAGATCGCTCACCTTTGCGAACTTACCAGTGATTGATCCTGTGCAAATATGTTGGGAGCAAAGGAAAAGCTCATGAAAGAGCTAATAAAATAACACGTTACCACTTCACCAGTATGCTCACCATGTCAAACATGTCGGTGATGAACCCTATACAAGTATGTAAGGAAGCAATAAAAGATTACTAACAAGTTAATGGCTAAGAAATGATACTATGCAAACACAACGTAATAAATAATCTTGATCGGGTATGGTAATTTCATTTATAATTTCTGCAAGATACATATGCACTTGTGTAAGTGTTTATACAGGAAATATAAAGTATGGGCAAAGGGAAGCATTAGTTGAAGAAACTACTTACCTTACCGAACTTGTTGGTGACCGATCTCATACAAGTATGCATGATAGCGGCAAGAAAAGTTGTAAATGGAACAAGCAAACCAAACAATCATATTAAACAAATATGTCACGATTACTAGCTAGGAAAAGGAGAATATGGACATGAATAAATATCAGACGCAACAATGCATAAACATCAAAATAAGATTAGCTTCATAACATAAGCGCATGATTAACACACATTCCAAAATTCAGCACAAACCATTAACCTAGCCAAAAAATTTGGTGGTTGACTGATACGAGTATGCATGGTCGTGATAAAGGAGTCGCTAGTGGAATAACTTGGTGATCAAGTAGGAAAAATACATCACAACCACCAGTCTTAGTTGGCCAAACTACAATCAATGCAACAAAATACACATCATCAAGTCCACACACCATGGAACCACTGTATATTCCTTTCCCAATGGCACCATAATATTCTTGAAACATTGATAATACAACGTGCGTCTCTCAAGACCTGGGTGTTGATACGCTAAGATTTTAATCAATGACAATGTGCTTCAACAAAAAGGAAGAGATATGTGCAAAGCTAAAGGAAGAACGATGAAGACCAATGATAAACATAAGTATGATTTTATATAGGTCTTAGTTTAGATTTATTGTTAAAATCTATCCTCAAGAGGCTTTCACAAACACTAGAACACATTTTATAAACTTCATTTTTTAATAAACATTCACTATGCACAATTTAGTAGTTCAGTCGACTGAACAGGGATAACCAGTCGACTGAACCAGTGACACATACACAAAAATGCACAGTTCCAGTCGACTGAATTTCCTGCTCAGTCGACTGAATTTCCTGCTCAGTCGACTGAATTTGTTCCTAAAAATTTTACTTCATATTTTCAGTCGACTGAAATCCCTGCTCAGTCGACTGAATTTGTTACTACGAATTTTTTCTGAAAGGACACCTTCTTCCTCCCAAGAGTTGCAACCATTCTCCAATGGAAATGGAAGCATCTCTTGCCTGCACCTCTAACAAACAAATGCATCTCTTCTACACATATAAATACATGGTTTTAACATTTGCAAATCACCAATTCTAATTGCTTTAATCTCTCTATTTTCTTGAACATAATTTCAGATTTCTTAAGTTTTCAAAAGCAATCACAAACCACTTCAATTGCTTGAATCTCTGTTTTAACTATAACACCTTTTGATTCATAGCAATTCACATTTTCTAAATCTTCACGAACACTTTGCATACTCTCAAGGATAAGATTATAGGAAAGTTGTACTCAATTAGACTCATTAGTGTTATCAAGAACACAACAAGTCAGAAATACTTTTAGTATCTAGTTGAAGTCCTCTTCGGTAGTTGAGGCAAGAAATCCTGTTCGGTTGTTCGGGTAAGTTGTAAACCTATTCCTCCGGGTTAAGTGAGGGCTGTTGGTTAGTTGAATTCCTAAGAGGAGCTTAGGGACTGGACGTAGGACAAGAGGTCCGAACCAGTATAAAGTCTTGGTGTCTACTTTACTTACTACTTATTACTATCTACCTAGACCATTCCACTATTTCATATTATACGATCCTACCGCATAGCTTCTTTCAATTGGTATCAGAGTAAGGCTGTCCTATAACCATAACACCGTTATTTGACATATTGATAATATGGAAAACAACACAAGCACAACATCTGCCTATAACTCTACATTTGCGGAAGGACAATCTACTCAAAGACCCCCTCTATTCAATGGACTAAACTATAATTATTGGGCTACAAGGATGAGGATTTCTATGCAAGCAACAAGTTTTGAAGCCTGGAATGCAACTCAAGCAGAACTCGTTGTACCCACAACGGATTATTCTACATGGACGCAAGCTCAGAAGAATGAAGTTAGTGCTAATGCCAAAGCTATGAATATGCTATTTTGCTCTTTAAATAGAAATGAGTTCAATCGTGTTAGCATTTGTACTACTGCACATCAGATATGGAGTACACTTAAAACCATACATGAAGGCACAAACAAGGTCAAACAAACAAAGATCTCCATGCTAAAGAACCAGTTCCAAAACTTTAGAATGTGACAGAATGAATCCATCAATGACATGTACTCGAGGTTTCAAGACATTCATCATGCCTTAATAGGACTAGGAGAGAAATACACGGATTTTGATATTGTATCTAAACTTCTAAATTCACTCACTGATGAATGGGAGAGAAAAGTCTTAGCAATCGAAGAAGCAAATGATCTATCTACAATGAAACCAGAAGAATTAATTGGAAATCTTATGTCTTATGAAGTAAATATGCAAGCTAAGAAAGATCAAGCACAAGAAAGAAAAAATGTAGCTTTTCATGCGGAAAAGGAAGAATCAGAGTCTGAAGATGAGGATTTAGCATTTATAGCCAAAAATTTCAAGAAATTCTTAAGATATAGAAAAGAAAATAAAAACGGATTCAAAAAGAATTTCTTGAACAAACCTACATCCTCGAATATAGAATGCTTCAACTGTCATAAGAAAGGTCACATGCACAAAGATTGTCCAGAGCAAAAGAAGGAGAATCAGAACAAAAACAAGAAAGAAAAATTCAAAAAGAAGGCATTCTCTGTAACATGAGACGATTCAGCTTCATCTTCATCTGAAAGTGAAATAATAGCGACAATGAACAAGCGAATGTATGCTTTATGGCTCAAGAATCTGAGGTTAGTAATTTAACTTTCGACGATTTAATTGATGTAAACACTGAACTTTTGAGTACAATAAAAATCTTAAAAAGAAATTTAAGGAAACTCGTGAAAATCAGAACAAAGCTGAGTTTGAAAGGGATATGTTAAAAGATGAAAAGAAAATTCTAGAAGAAGAACTTGAAAAAGTTCAAGAGTCTCTTTCAAATTCGGAAACTCAATTATCACTTTTAAGTCAAGAAATTGAAAATCAAAAGACAAAAAATGATATAATTGTTTCTGAAAATCATGAGTTAAAAACTCAGATTAAACAAGTTGAGTTAGAAAGTAATAGTCTTCAAGTTAAATTAGATAACATCACTAAAAATGTTTTTAACTTTAACAAAGGAAGAGAAAATTTATCTAAGATTTTAGAAAATTCTCAATCTTCCTCAAATAAACATGGATTAGGATATAAAAAGGAGCCAAAAATTCCTAAAAAGATAAATACAAATTTTAAGAGGAATATTGATTCAAAACAACAAATGTTATTAAGAGAACCTATTAGAACAAAAGAAGAAACTAAGATAGTTAAAATTTGGGTTCCAAAGACTAACAATATTTTAATTAGGAATAAATATATTAAATCAATTATGGATAGTGTTCATAATAATAAAAATTATATTTATAAAAAGGATACTGAACCAAATTAGGTTTGGTTTCCTAAGTTCTAACTTTTAGGACCCTATTGACAGGTGGGTACCAATAATTTTGTATTTATTTTCAGGTCCCACTCAAAAAGAAGAAATGGAAACTAGACAGTGGTTGCTCAAAACAGATGACCGGCGACAAAGATATGCTTACAAACATCACATACTTTGATGGTGGCTCGGTTACCTTCGGAGACAATTCAAAAGGCTATATCATTGGCAAAGGAGATGTGAGCAATTACGGTACATCAAATTTACCTTTTATTACAAATGTTTCATTAGTTAAAAATCTAAAACATAATCTACTAAGCATAAGTCAACTTTGTGACAAAGGTTTTAAAATAACTTTTTCGGAAAATAAATGTAGTATTTTTGATCAAAACCAAAATCTTGTTTTTGAGGGAAATAGAGATAGGAATATTTATGTTCTAAATATGAAAATTAATCATAATACAAATATGTGTTTACTAGCCAAAGATAATGATCCTTGGTTGTGGCACAAAAGATTTTGTCATATTAATTTCAAAACTATTAGAAAACTTTCTAAAAATGAATTAGTAAGAGGTTTACCTAAGATAAACTTTAAGATAAAAAATCTTTGTGATGATTGTCAAATAGGAAAATTAACAAAATCATCTTTCAAATCTAAGAAAAATATTTCAACTTTACAACCACTAGAATTACTTCATATGGATCTTTTCGGACCAACACAAGTTCAATCCATTAATCATAATCGATATGTATTTTAATAGTTGATGATTTCTCAAGATATACATGGACCATTTTTATGAAAAATAAAAGTGATACATTTGAGCACTTTAAAACATTCGTCAAAAGAATTCAAAACACTAAAGATTTGAAAATTAAGAATATACGAAGTGATCATGGTGGCGAATTCGAAAATGAAGCTTTTGAATCTTTCTGTAAAAAAAAGGAATAAATCATAATTTTTCATTTCCTAGAACTCCTCAACAAAATGGAGTAGTGGAAAGAAAGAATAGAACATTACAAGAATGTGCAAGAACATTATTAAATGGAAGCCTTCTACCAAAACATTTTTGGGCAGAAGCGTAGCTACTGCATGTTATGTATTAAATCGTATATCTATTAGACCATTAACTAAAAATACTTCATATGAACTTTTTAACAATATAAAGCCAAATATCTCTTATTCTAAAATATTTGGATCAAAATGTTTTATTTTAAATACAAAAGACCAACTAGGAAAATTCGATCCGAAAGCCGATGAAGGAATTTTTGTAGGATACTCAGAACGTAGTAAGGCATATCGAGTTTTTAATAAACGAACAAATATAATCGAAGAAACTTTACATGTATCTTTTGATGAAAACTTTAATAAAAACTTGAGTATAAAAGATGATGACGAATTTATAATAAATACAGACAATACAAATCTTGAAAATATGAATAATACCGAACTTAAATCTCCACCTAGAATCTTACGAGATCACCCTGTACAAAACATAATCGGTGAAATTGATTCTCAAGTTAAAACTAGAAGTCAGCTAAACCAAATGGGACATGTTGCTTTTATTTCTACATTAGAACCTAAAAATCCTAAAGAAGCATCAACAGATGACTACTGGATTGTTGCTATGCAAGAAGAATTAAATCAATTCGAACGTAACGATGTTTGGGATTTAGTTCCTCATCCTAATAATCAATCTGTTATAGGAACAAAATGGGTTTACAAAAATAAAGTAGAAAAACAAGGAAATATAACTAGGAATAAAGCTAGACTAGTAGCACAAGGATATAATCAAGAGGAAGGTATCGACTTTGAAGAAACATTTGCTCCCGTTGCAAGACTTGAAGCAATACGTATTCTATTAGACTTCGCTTGTTTTCACAATTTTAAACATTATCAAATGGATGTTAAAAGTGCTTTTCTAAATGGTTTTATAAAAGAAAATGTGTACGTAGAACAACCCCCTTTATTCATACACGAAAAATATCCGGATCATGTATATAAATTAAAGAAAGCCCCATATGGTCTTAAACAAGCACCTCGTGCTTGGTATGAGAGGCTTAAAAGCTATTTACTAGATTCGGGATTTCAAATCGGAAAAGTAGATCAAACTCTATTCATTAAAAACACTACTAATGACATTCTAATAATTCAAATATATGTAGATGACATTATATTTGGTTCAACTAATGAAAACATATGTAAAGAATTTTCAAATATAATGACTAAGGAATTCGAAATGTCACACATGGGAGAATTATCTTATTTTCTCGGATTACAAATTAAACAATTAACAAATGGAATTTTCTTATATCAAGAAAAATATTGTGCTAATCTAATTAAACGTTTTGGAATGGAAAACACTTTTGGAAAGCCTACTCCTATGAGTACCACAACTCATCTCGATCGAGATGAAAATGGCAAAAGTGTAGACCAAAAATTGTTTAGAAGTATGATAGGCTCCTTACTATACTTAACCGCTAGTAGACCAGACATAATGATGAGAGTATATTTATGTGCACGTTTTCAAGCTAATCCTAAAGAATCACATTTAAGAGCCATAAAACGAATTATGCGATATCTTAATAATACTAAGGACTTTGGTCTTTTCTATCCAAAAGATTGTCCATTCGAGTTAGTGTCATTTAGTGATGCTAATTTTGGTGGATCTAGAACTGATAGAAAAAGTACAAGTGGTACGTGCCATTTTATTGGAAAATCACTTGTATCTTGGTTTAGTAAGAAACAAAATTGTGTCTCACTTTCCACGTGTGAAGCAGAGTATATATCCGCCGCTTTAGCTTGTACTCAAGGTATCTATATGCACCAAACACTTAAAGATTTTAATATAAATTTAACAAATTCTACAATATATTGTGATAATACAAGTACAATAAATTTATCTAAAAATCCGGTGAATCATTCTCGTACAAAACATATTGATATTCATCACCATTTTCTACGTAACAATATCGAAAAAGGAATCATAAATTTAGAACATATTTCTACCGAAAATCAGATTTCCGATATATTTACTAAACCTTTATTAGAAAACTCATTTATAAAATTGCGACGAGAATTAGGAATAATTTCTTTTAAAGATGTTTTATAGCAAAAATCATAAAAATATAAACTCAGTCGACAAAAAAACTCTGCCCAATCGACTGAATAACGAAAACAAAATTATTCAATATATATATATATATATTTCAATTCAGCTACCTAATACATAATAGATTAAAGGATGTCTCTAATCCATCCATTTCTAACCAATGTTTTTAATCCAATAAATCAATGATTGGTTCTAAAACCTTATTAATTTACCACCACATTTTTCTTAGCATTTTCATATTATAAATATACTTTTATACATATAATTATTTCCAACAAAATTACAAAGTTTGAAAATTCTATATAAAAATGTCTTCCAACAGTTCATACTCTCAAATCAACATCACCTCCTCAGTCGATAACTCACCTACATCACCAAAACTTCCTACGCCAACACTAAAGCATGAACCAGTGTATAAATGGGAAAACTATCGCACTGGCTACACACCGGAATCAAAGAAGGCAAAACGTGGACTTTTCACCTCACCTGATACGAAAAGAAAGATTGATGAGATTCATCACTTTTAACAACAACAAATTGATCTCCAACGAGAATTATACTTTGAACAAAAAGTAACGGCAAGATGACTAAGCTTTCTTGAGAAAATTGGTTTACGTTTTTGTAGCTCAAAGAAAAATGATGTGAGTGAGCCCCTACCTCGACCAGTTAGTACGTTCGATCCATCCTCGTCTTACCGTACACCAGTCGATCCCGTGAATCCTTGGATGTCCCCAAAGACTCCTCAGTATAGTCCAAATTCATGGGAAATAAGCTATATGGGGAATGAAGGGAAAAAAGACGCAAAGAAATAATTACTTTTGAAATCAATTCATGTTGTTATATATCTATACAATTGTAATTACTTCTTTCAATAAAACTTTTGCTTTCGAAATTCACAAAGAACAATGACAATCCAAAGTTCAGTCGACTGAATATTAAGCAGAAAACAAATTTTCCATAGCTCAGTTGACTGACACCCTCTGCCCAATCGACTAAACTATCAACATAAACTTTCAGACAACAGTTCAGTCGACTGAATTCAGCACAGAAATTTTTCGGCATTCAATTCAGTCGACTGAACAGACTTTTCAGTCAACTGAACGCCAATTCCCAGGCAACTTTTCCCCTTTTATCCACCAGTTTTCACCTTTTCCATTCACTTTTTACATTGCAAAAGTCCTCTCTTCCCCATTGTTTTCCAAAACCCTAGCCCCCAATCCTCAAATTACTCTCAAATCTCTCACAAATGGCACCAAAAAGATCAAGAGCTTCTTCTTCATCATCCTCCGAGCCAATTGATGCTCAAATTGCACAATGGCTCTATGATGGAGTAGCTATAACGAGGTGGAACAAAATGAAGAACTCTCGCATTTTCGAACACTCCTTCATAGATTTCCAAAGCCTCCAGACATACAACATTCAAGCCTTAACAGATCAGGCAGGTTTAACTTCTCTCTTGGATTTAAAAAGAAATGACCATGCAATAAATCATATCATGGTCAAATTATTTTATGCAAACCTCAACCTTGGACACCAAACTCCAAGAAATCCAAATGATAGTGTTTGGAGTATGGTGTGCGGGAAGAAAGTTTGGTTCCCATTAGATCGAATTGCACACATCTTAGGATCACCTAATGTAGGGAGAAAGCTTGAAGAGATAGAATTCAATCCACATATTCGAGATAACATAAACCATCAATTTTTGGATGATAATATCAACATTAGAGATTTTAAATCCACTTCCCTACGACCTAGAGCTAGAATCCTTCACAAAGCTCTTATGAGAACAATTACTCCACGAACGGGCTCATATGAAATTGTTTACCCCAACAATTATCGAGCTCTATACGCTATTTGGGGCAACATTCAAGTCAATTGGGTCCAACTCATTCTAGATGAATTTC
Organism: Allium fistulosum; assembly: GCA_030737815.1. Classification (NCBI taxonomy): domain Eukaryota; kingdom Viridiplantae; phylum Streptophyta; class Magnoliopsida; order Asparagales; family Amaryllidaceae; genus Allium; species Allium fistulosum. Next base: position 839,885,924 of record CM060906.1, read on the forward strand.
TCACTTTTAACAATGGCAAAATGCGAACAATTTATTTTAGAGAATATATCATGCGACTTCTCCTCAATGTTGATACGCCATTATTCGACTCCGAAAACACAATGGTTCATCAAATTAATTAACGCACTATAAGCCTTATGCAACTCCCGGCTAGACCTCCTCGCATCATATCTCTTGCCGAATGGGAAGCTAGGCATCAAGAACCGCAACAACCTCCACAAGCTCCACATGAAGAACCTTTCGACCAAGAAGATGAAATTCGTATCATTGAGCCAAGTTATACTACCAATCAATCATTGGGGATTTTATCAAGGAATCAACAAATTCTTGATAATCGTCTCAAGAAGGTAGATCACAAGCTTGATAAAATTAAAGGATTCTTCAACAAGTTATGGAATGCCATCTCATGCTCAAGCTTCACTACCGCTTCAACATCACGTGGCAAACGTCCGGCACCAACTTTCACATGGACGTCATCCGAAGAACATCCAAGCAGTAGCACGAGTGGAACTAGTGGTGATCAAGGAGGGCGAACTTATAGACCATCTATAGGTGGACCTATTATTCAAGAACCTAGAGGAGATCATGAAGGCTCTTATGATTGGGACAGAGATCCTTGAACATTTTTTGATGGTTTGGTTTCCGGAACTCTTTATTAATTTCTAACAATTTCTGCAAAGGCTTGTATAAATAGCCTTCTTTTATTTGAGATACTCTATGGTTTGTATTATTCGCTCTGGTTATATTTACATATGGTTGCTCTGTTACTTGCAAATTATATACTTCTATATATTATTGCTTCCTTTTTGTCGATGACAAAGGGGGAGAAATCTATGTAACTAACTTTGTTTTGTAGGAAAGATAGTGCATATATTCAGGGAGAGGAAAGATAATTACATCTCTACAAACATAGGTATTGTCATCAATCAAAAAGAGGGAGAATGTTGATACGCTAAGATTTTGATCAATGACAATGTGCTTCAACAAAAAGGAAGAGATATGTGCAAAGCTAAAGGAAGAACGATGAAGACCAATGATAAACGTAAGTATGATTTTATATAGGTCTTAGTTTAGATTTATTGTTAAAATCTATCCTCAAAAGGCTTGCACAAACACTAGAACACATTTTATAAACTTCATTTTTTAATAAACATTCACTATGCACAATTTAGTAGTTCAGTCGGCTGAACAGGGATAACCAGTCGACTGAACCTGTGACACATACACAAAAATGCACAGTTCCAGTCGACTGAATATCTTGCTCAGTCGACTGAATTTGTTCCTGAAAATTTTACTTCATATTTTCAGTCGACTGAAATCCCTGCTCAGTCGACTGAATTTGTTACTGCGAATTTTTTCTGAAAGGACACCTTCTTCCTCCTAAGAGTTGCAACCATTCTCCAATGGAAATGGAAGCATCTCTTACCTGCACCTCTAGCAAACAAATGCATCTCTTCTACACATATAAATACATGGTTTTAACATTTGCAAATCACCAATTCTAATTGCTTTAATCTCTCTATTTTCTTGAACATAATTTCAGATTTCTTAAGTTTTCAAAAGCAATCACAAACCACTTCAATTGCTTGAATCTCTATTTTAACTATAACACCTTTTGATTCATAGCAATTCACATTTCCTAAATCTTCACAAACACTTTGCATACTCTCGAGGATAAGATTATAGGAAAGTTGTACTCAATTAGACTCATTAGTGTTATCAAGAACACAACAAGTCAGAAATACTTTTAGTATCTAGTTGAAGTCCTCTTCGGTAGTTGAGGCAAGAAATCATGTTCGGTTGTTCGGGTAAGTTGTAAACCTATTCCTCCGGGTTAAGTGAGGGTTGTTGGTTAGTTGAATTCCTAAGAGGAGCTTAGGGACTGGACGTAGGACAAGAGGTTCGAACCAGTATAAAGTCTTGGTGTCTACTTTACTTACTACTTATTACTATCTACCTAGACCATTCTACTATTCCATATTATACGATCCTACCGCATAGCTTCTTTCACTGGGGGCAAGGAAGACGAACTAAAGGGAGAAAAATCCTATCGGATAAAGATGAGAATTAGTGGAAAATCATGCTAGATGATTATACTACCGAGAAAGAACGAACTGCAAACATCATACTGCTAAATGATGTCTTGGAACGACCAATAAGCTTCCCCGAGTGAACGAGGCTCTGCAACTTACTAGCAGTGGAAAACTTACCAAAATGATTGGAATAAGGATAAAGATATTTGAGGTTCGAGATAAAGAACACATGAGAAAGAAAGACGAGTTTGGATGAAACAAAGCTCACTTGTATTCTTCGAAAGTATGCTTTGGGGAGCAAGTGATGCGGGCATTTTCGCCCACATCATGGTGAATACGAAAAGACATCAAGAAGTATAGAAACTACTGGAAGATGCATAATAAAGGCGTCGTCATGTAATCACAAGGGCAAGGTGAAGCGTTAGGGACAAATTTGGCATAGTTAGAAAATATAGTCAAGCACTTGTAAAATGTTTTTAAGGTCAGGGCATGCACCTAAGTCGAAACCGTGTCTTAATCCGAGCTACGAATTGGAAGATATGATCATCTCAAAATTTGTCAACCACCTAATAGATTCGGGTCCCGCTTATGCCTACTTCAGACAAATGTAACATTCAAAGGCATTGGAGAACTCTACTCAATGATACGAAGCTATCGGTCCAAGTTTCATTCAATTCTGACTTTAAATGAAGGAGTTATGTCATAAAAACATGTGTGGCTCAAGTGATTGAGCATCGGGTCTCCAATGGAGAGGTCAAGAGTTCGGTTCCTAGTAAGCACATTATTTTTATGGAACATGAGAAATGGTCCGGTAGGAAATCTAACCGCTAAGTGTCTAACCTTGGTACCGAACAATATATCTTGTTTGGCAAAGAAGGTGGGCCACAACATTAAACAAAGACCGGACCGAAGAGGTATGTGTGTGCCAAACCGAAGACCAATGAGGGAACCGAACAGAAAAGGAAAGTGTAGGAACTTGGCCAACAACATGGCCATGTGCACAATGCTAAACCAACCAACCTTGGATAGAGCTCCTAATCGAAACAAACGGCCCATATATGGAATGACATCTGCGTATATTTGGAAATTATCAATTATATTCCTAATACCCGGGAATATTCCATCTAGGCAAGATATACATGAAAATTGCCTGATTTACCAGAATAACCTCCATACCTCTCTACTTCTATAAATACCAAAGCTTCCAACTGCAATAAAGGGGGATTTGGGAGAGATAAACTTACAATAGTAACGGTAGTCGAGTCAGGGAAAGCTAGGAACATCCTAGCAGGATCTGCTTAATAGAAACAACATAGCAAGATTTACCTAACAGGAACAACATAGTACGATCTTCTAACAGGAGCAGCCTAGCAGGATCTGCCTAACATGAACAGTCGAACAGAAATAGGCAAGCAGGAATAGCGGAACAGACTTCCTTGGGCTACATCATACTTTTTATTGTGCTACAAATCATTGTATTTTATACCCTAGATATTTTATCAAAGATCTATAAGAAGAATAATGAAAATGGACAATGGGCGTAGGCTCGCTACGGCTGAACCACTATAAATATTTGTGTTATTTACTTTACTACAATTTACTTTCAACGTAACCTAAACGTGATCTGCTCTATAAAAAACAATCAAAATAAAAATATAACAGCTATGTTATACACCTTGTATCCACAACTCTACAATGAATAGATCAGAGGTCTTTGCCCATTTTTTACGGAAACAATGTGCGGTTGATTTCAACTAATTAATAATTAACTAAAAGTAACAACTAATAACTAATGATCATAAATAATAAAAATGATTAATAAATTTTAATTAATTATTGATAATTGATAACTTAAACCGCAGATATATAATGGCTTAATGGAAAGCCAAATGAACTTGAATGATAAAATTCCATGAGTTCGAATTTTTGTATTGATGCAAAAATATAACAACTTATGTAAAAATTTGAAGTATGTGATCAACATTAGGTGTATACTTCCTTGAAATTTATAACTGAAGCTGGGTTTTTTAAATATTTATAAAAACATTAATAACACACACACAACACACACACACGTATATATATTATCTATTACAAAAAATAATTAGCGACTTATGAACAATTTTCACAAGTATGATTAATAATTCGTAAATTATAACTAAAAATTAATAACTAATAAATTAATAATTCGTAAATTATAACTAAAAATTAATAACTAATAAATAATATCAATAGCTAAAATAATTACATTTTTTAGTTTTATTCAATAATATGTAGTTTTAAAAGTCACACATCAATATGTAGTTTCATTCAATAATATGAACAGTGATCTTGTGCTTGTGATAATGCCGAGCACAATGTCCCCATACCCAGTTTTACTCCTGGTTCAATACCCAATGAAACTCATGTTGTACCTGTGGATCCTTCTCCTCCTAGGGCAGCTCCTAAGTGGTCGTCGTTGTTCTTCAAATTGCTGAAAATTGCGGGTGTGCATTCTCCTCGTTGCTTTGATAAAGTTGAGATCGAGGGTGTTATGACACCTCCGATGGAAGTGATTGAGGTCGGTGTTGATTATTGGAAAGATTATTTGGTGGGATTTTTCCATGACCCCAATCCCGCCTATCAGCTTGTTAAGGCGATATGCAACCAGGTTCGGAAGCCTTAAGGGGGATTAAGTGTTCATTTCGATAATGCAATGTTCTATTTTAAATTCTCGCATAGTGATGAAAGACAGCGTATTCTAGAAGCCGATCCTATCCTCATAGATGGGAATCCATTCATTATTACAACCTGGAGTCCGTCTGTTGATAGGGTTAAGGATCAGGTATTATCTATTCCTGTCTGGGCCCACTTTTCTCACATTTCATATGTTCTTTAGCCTCTTATCGGGATTGATTGGTTAGCAGGTCTGGTTGGTAAGGTGATATGTTATGACGCTACCACTATGGCCAAAAAGAGATTAGTTTGTGCCAAAGCACTGATTGAAATAACTCCTGCCAATTCTTTGCCTTCAGTGTTAGAAGTCAGACTAGATGTGTAAAGGCCCGCAAATCCGTCTTCCAAAAACTCGACACCGATACGTCCACTGTACCAAATGTCGAAAAATCGAATGGCGATAACGCGAAACTTTAGGGTTAAAAGAAGAGGTAGAAGAAAAGATAGAAGAAAAAGAAAGAAGAACAACACAGAAAACACAGAACAGGAACAATATCAGAATCTCACATATCGCAGCGGAACAATATATAATAGATAAATCAATAATCTTTAAAACAAAAGACTATATCAGTTTATACATACATCAATCATCAGAGTTTACAACAATGGATAGTTATATAAACTTGTCCTCATACAGAATACACAGCGGAATAAATAACAAGTACGATAGTACGCTTCGCCATCCAAATCATCTCCAAAGCTCCAGAATATCCAGAATCCTGATAAAATAACTCTAGGCTGCCCGTGTGGAAAATTATGGGCACCCAGAGTTTAGAAAGGGAACAATAAACTCCAGGTCAGTCATGGTGACTGGTGTGAGATCGTAAAACAGTTATTTTCGCAAAGAAAACAAACCAAATTCGCAATGCTTTTGGAAAATGAGACTACCATAAGGCCTCCCACCACACACACAATGCAAACGCAGAATTGGAGGAGATTTCTCCTTATGATAGTCAAAAATGCTTACTATGCAAAATCAATTGATATTATTATTAATGTCTAGTGTGGAAAACATTTCGAAAGTATAATATCAATCTTAGCCAACATACAACAATTGTTGTATGTCTACTATAGCTACTATGTTCAGTAGCAGGTTACCGCCACATTCCATAGCAGGTAATACAATTAAAAACCGTACAGGGTTCGTAGTGTTTCTTTGGATTTCCAACAATGGTCAGGCAAAGGAACTTCCTTATACCGAAATAGAACGCCTCTGGAAAGACGCCCCGGATCCTAACCGGATCTCTGCAAACAAAAGGCCGACGCTACCTCACGCTCTAACCGAGCTGTAACTAGGTAACTAACACACGAGCTATGCCATCCCCCGGTCGTAACCAACCTTTATCCGAGGATCCTCAATCGAAAAGCAACAGCCACAAAATATAATCAACATAGGTAAAATATCTGGGCTCCATACCATGATATCACCTTTTATCCAGAAGGAAATGGCATACCCTAGGGGCGCTACCCCTACAAACCTTTGCCGCACATTCCTGTTTCGACCATTACCGGGTTGTGAGGCTCGACGAAGTCTCGTCCACAAAGCTACGCTTTTTCACAAAGCCATGCTTTTTCACAAAGCCACGCTTTTTCACAAAGCCACGCTTTTTCACAAAGCCACGCTTTGATCCACAAATGATCATCAGCACTTCGTGTGCCACATTACCAAATTGGGAATGTATCACTAGTAACCATCAACTACATAACCTCTGAGCTCGTACGTCTCAGAGAAGGGTGTTAAGCTAAGAGATCTCCGCCACCAACAGAAATGTATTTGATAGAAACCAGCTTTACATCTCAAAGTGTAACGTCAGACACACATCCATACAAGTCCGTTCCGGGATCGAACGGAACCGAAGGCACTTCCAAAGAAGTCCTTGCAATCCGGATATTCACTAATCACGTCCGGACTTCCCATCACAAAAAGAGTGATATAAATCTCTATACCTGAGCAACTCGGTGCAGAGACATTCGACAGGTTGTCCTTTCATTTTCGAAAATATCCGGTCTTCACACCGGTCTTCAAATGCAATCCATTCACGACGTATCACTATTCGGAATGGGTTATATGACACAAAGGTCCTCTCCCGGCTTAACCGAATAATGAGCGTTTGTTTTAAAAACAAATCAAGTGTCATTTCAAAGGCAAATATTGATAGTCGGTTATTTAACTATCAATAACATTCATAACAAACATCCAATTCAAATAATTTTTCCCAAATTATTTATTTCAAAATATCTTCAAAAGATATATATTTTCCACACTTCACATTTGAAAATCAATTTCAAATCATTTTTCACGCTTCACATTTGAAAATCCATTTCAAATCATTTTATGGTCCATTTAAACCAATTAGATAAATCCTTATCGATTTATTTCAAATTTACATTTCAAATTTACATTTCAAATTTGTAAATTTATTTCCACACTTCATCACTTTGAAAATCCGATTTCAAACCATATTTTCCACACTTTTAAAAATAAATCAATATTTATTTTTAAAACAAATTTCCCTTTCCTTTACAACTCTATTCGGAATTTACATTCCCAAAAATCCACTTTTACACGATTTTCAAATCGTTTTAAATATTCATTTTCAACCCCGAATCAACTTTAAAAATTGATTTCTCCATTTTATTTCAGATCCCAAATCGAAATTCAAATTGATTTTTGAATTTACTTCAACACCGAATCACATTTCAAATTGATTCTAACTTTTAATCCCAAATACCAAATCATTTTTACAAATCGATTTCCAAATTTATTCTCAACACAAAAATCAATTTTTTTTTTCATTCAACACCAAATAAATTTTCATATCGATTTCTTAAAGGTTTATTTCAAATACCCAATCAATTATCAATTTGATTTCAAACAAATTTATCTCCTTTTAAATAAATTCTTTTATTTTTCCAAACCATCTAAAATTCAATTTTAATTTCAGAAATTCAATTTCATTTATTTCTGGTATCCAACGATACCAAAAATACATTCGGCTAAATTATAGCCTTCAACAAATTCAATCACAGATATAATCATACACAGATTATAAATAATCAATCAAACAACATATGAAATCAATTCAAATGTTTTGAGGAATCCTGTTGGATCCCTCCAACCTGTTTCCCTGCATCCACAGATGTTAGCACAATACCAATTCCACTTTGAGGTGGAATATCGCGGTATATGGGTTTTATAAAATATCATCCGCTTACTAACGGCGCAATAGGGTCTCATCCGCTATACGAGGCGGGAAATCAATCAATCCAATATATACATATGCCAATATGTATATATTGCTATATATATATAGATATATCCTACTATATCTAATATCACATTCACACAGCAAACAAACAATAACTGAAAATTCCACTTTTCAATTTGAGTGAGAAGATCTCACCTTCGCTTTTATTTTGCAATTCATTTCCAATCCAGTTTGTTTTCTTCACCGTTTTAGACCTTGTAAATAATTATACAATTTATCAATATTCAAATTAAATCGAAAAATTCAATTTCCATTTTTATGGATTGAATTAACTAATTATTAAATTTCCTTTTCATAATTGTTTTCAGAAACCAAACAATTTATAGATTTCAAGAATCTAATTATTTATAAACTTCATATCGTTTTAAAATTCCTATACTTTCAAACTCCTATATACACATATATTAACCGTTTCACTTATATATATTATTTCTGCTCGCATATAAATTTTACTTCTGCATTTAAAAATCAAATTGACCTATACATTTTTTTTTCTTTTATTTATATTCTTCTGTAAATATTCAGATAAGTAAGATGAAAAATCAAAAATAGAGATAAATACTGTGAGGTTGAACTCACCGATGCTATTGTCAACGAGTCGCAATCGCCATGCCCTAGGTGATCGTCAACCTCTGACTTGATCGAACGAGCGCCTCAACCTCCTTTTGCCATCACGCTTCCAACCTTTTGCCTTCCCAAGCATTGCGCATTGAACTATTCCACCGCGAATCCAGACAAGCGCCACCAGCGACATCATCTTCGAACTGCATCACGACTGCCGCCGTTACAAACATTGCCTCTACCAGAATCGTACGCGCCAGCGTACGCGACCACCATCTCCAAACACGTTGCCAAGGTCCATCTCGCAACCCCAACCAAAGCAACCCCCTCGCCCAAAGCCTCGCCAACCCGTGATGCTCTGCACGAGCAGCCAAGTCGCGCACGCTACCCCATTGCCTGTCACTAGAACGCGAATCGATGAAGAGGAAGGGTGCGACTTCGATTTTGGGTATGAGGAAGGGTTCGAATACTTAGAACAGGGAGAAGGAGTTTCGTTTAGAACAAGAAAGCAATTTTATTCGGCCATTGTTTGTTTTTCTTTTGAATGAGATATTTCATTTTGAAATGTTCTGTGAGGAAATGATGTTTGCGTGAGAATTGTAAAGGGATGGGGAGACAAGGAGTACGTGACCCTGCAGAGAAAAAGTATCGATGTTGAAAGAAGGCAGACTGAAGAAAGAATCTCTGCTGGGTTGACAAATTCTTCAATTCAAATTCAAATTCAAATCGTTCGAATAAACGTAACTCGAAATTTTGATCTTCTATTAAGGCGTGCCGCCAGGCGTTCGTAATGTTATACGCCTATTCCGAATGCAATGGAAAAGGTTCCGAGTCCAAATTCGATCGTATGGTGAAGATAGCTTTTTGGACCCAGTTATAATATTAAATTTTCGATTTAATTTCAGCGCCTTTGCTTATCGTACGACCAAACGATCACTCCAAACTTTACGAAAATTGAAATTCAATAATAATACAATATTACGGATCCAATGAAACTAGTTTCGTCGAATTCCGAGACTGTGCCCCGGAACGCTATTATTAAATTCAATTTAAACGGTATAAATTCAAAACTGAACAAAACAGTTCCAAATTCAATCCTGAAACTTTTATAATCTTCAGTATAATCAATATGAATTTTCAAAGACTTCATATTATTTTTAATCAGCTTAAAACTGAAGATTCAAAATTTTACCCAGTTCAATAATTTAACCGCCAAATTAATTATGATATCTGAATTTCAAATTAAATTACCATTCGAATATTTAAACCCAATTAAATATTCACTTTTTAAATGTTAAAAATTCAGGGTCGTTACAATCTTCCCCCCTTAAAAGAATTTCGTCCCGAAATTACAAGTTAGGAAAGACGGTCCTTAACTCGTCTACTATTTTTCACAATCTAAATTGTTTTATCAAATTTTCAAAACAATCTTTTTATTAAAGATTCGTTATCAATTCAACTAAATTTCCCACTTTAATTATAAGTTTCAAACAACATTGTTTTTTTAACAATTCAAATTTAAATCTAAATTCAAATTTCAAACTTCCAAAAAATTTCTCAAAATTTTCTAACACTCGAAATTTTCGAAAAATTTCGCCAGCGTCTCCTTTGCGCGGCTAATACGATACGACTACAAAACGTCCCTACGGACTCTCAGATCTCAAAAGAAAACAAAATGCCAAGTGGCAAGATCAGAAACTCATCAAATTTCATACTGAAATTTAAATACATACCTTTGCCGAGCAAATTCAAATTTATCTTTGAAAATCAAATCCAATTTCCATTATACACCTGTATATCCTACTAGCCATAATATCTAATTACAATATTCAAATCATTTTGCAAATTCCACTACACAATTTTTAATGTATGCTTCTTATACATTTTTACTTCACTATTGAAGTTACATATCTATTTTCATTCAATTTTGCATTTCCAATTTCATTTGAATTTACTTTACTATTTCAATTCAATTTGAATTCATTTTATCTTCAGATTTTCATTCAGATTTTCATTTCAAATTTTACTTGAATTCGATTCATCTTCTAATTTCGAATATTGAGCTTTATTCACTTTTATCTCAATTCCCAATTTGAATTCACTTAAAAATCCTTTTTAAAAATGGATATGGAAAGCACATTCCCCCATGGATCACAGTTACTCGGCGGTTTCGCTACTATCCCAGTAGAATCGCTCGTAATCTGTAGATTTCTCATCTCTTAGATTTCGCCATGGTTGTTGCCATAGATCGTAGTTCACACGGCGGTTACACCACTATCCCAGTGGAATCGCTTGTAACCATAGGCATCTCGCCCCTCGAATTTCGCTGTGGCATCTAGATCGTAGTTTACACGGCGGCTGCGCCACTATCTCAGTGGAATCGCTTGTAACTGTGGGTATCACACCCCTCGAATTACGCTAGCATACATCGTGATCAATCAATATGATCACATCCCGATCAAATGAATACTCATACTGAGTTCCAAGACCTTCAAAATTTTTCAATGGAAGGTACTTTTTCATATCCTTAGTTTGGAAAACATATGTCATATATGTATAGTACTTCATTTCCAATTGATTCCATTCGATTTTAATTGGCATTTCATTAATCAAATCTCATTGAAAACCATTCAAATCTATTCCATCTACTAATTTAATTAGTATATTCACTCATCCATTCAAAATTTCAAATTTCCATATTCAATTCGTCTCGAATTTATTTTATCAACAACAAGGAAATTTCAATTTATTTTTCTTTCTTACTTACTTGAATTTATATACAAATTCAAACCATTTCATTCAACTCACAATTCAACTTTGATTTACTAACTCAACTTCCAATTCACTATCTCATGAATTAATAATTTATCAAGTTAGTTTACTTGAATTCAATCCATTTCATTTTATTCCTCCGAGTTTGGATTTTATTCAACTTGATTCAAATCAATCTCATTTCATTTTTCAATTCCAATTCATTTATTTACAAATGTAACTTCATTTGTTCAATCATAAATTCATTCATTTTTCAATTTGAATCTTATTCCAATCAGATTTCAAATATTTTATAAGTTATCAACTTATTTACATTCCATTTGTGAATTTATTTCAAATATTCTTTCTGGAATTCTATTTCAATCTGTAAATTACATTTACAATTTACTCTTACAAATCTCATTCGTATATGGATTTATTTCTTATACTTTTAATTCATATTAATAAATTTCATTTGTTAAATGAATTTATCTCCAAATTTTTGGTTATTATTTTTAATTTCTTATTCAATTCCATATAACAATGATAATACTTCAATATTATCTCTTCCTAACAACCAAGCATTCATATACTATGTTAATTCATAGAAAATCATTTCTTTTCTATACAAAAATAGTTTTGGGCAAAATTATTTCATTTACCCTATTTAAAACAATACTGTGTCAGTTTATCTTGTTTAAGAGTTTAGAAACCACTATCGATTACAGTTGGCCACCCTGCACCGACCAGAATCTATAAACAATCAACCGATAAGTCAACACAATACAAACAAATTTTGTATTCACTAACAAATACGCGCTAATATCTATTATTACACTCAAACTCATTCTAGAGTACTACTGACTCTATCTCTAATGAGTAATACCCAACAGAGCAGGGTTGTCGCTTAACCGGATGCTCTGATACCACTTGTAAAGGCCCGCAAATCCGTCTTCCGAATACTCGACACCGATACGTCCACTGTACCAAATGTCGAAAAATCGAATGGCGAAAATGCGAAACTTTAGGGTTAAAAGAAGAGGTAGAAGAAAAGATAGAAGAAAAAGAAAGAAGAACAACACAGAAAACACAGAACAGGAACAATATCAGAATCTCACATATCGCAGCGGAACAATATATAATAGATAAATCAATAATCTTTAAAACAAAAGATTATATCAGTTTATACATACATCAATCATCAGAGCTTACAACAATGGACAATTATATAAACTTGTCCTCATACAGAATACACAGCGGAATAAATAACAAGTACGATAGTACGCTTCACCATCCAACTCATCTCCAAAGCTCCAGAATATCCAGAATCCTGATAAAATAACTCTAGGCTGCCCGTGTGGAAAATTATGGGCACCCAGAGTTTAGAAAGGGAACAATAAACTCCAGGTCAGTCATGGTGACTGGTGTGAGATCGTAAAACAGTTATTTTCGCAAAGAAAACAAAACAAATTCGCAATGCTTTTGAAAAATGAGACTACCATAAGGCCTCCCACCACACACACAATGCAAACGCAGAATTGGAGGAGATTTCTCCTTATGATAGTCAAAAATGCTTACTACGCAAAATCAATTGATATTATTATTAATGTCTAGTGTGGAAAACATTTCGAAAGTATAATATCAATCTTAGCCAACATATAACAATTGTTGTATGTCTACTATAGCTACTATGTTCAGTAACAGGTTACCGCCACATTCCATAGCAGGTAATACAATTAAAAACCGTACAGGGTTCGTAGTGTTTCTTTGGATTTCCAACAATGGTCAGGCAAAGGAACTTCCTTATACCGAAATAGAACGCCTCTGGAAAGACGCCCCGGATCCTAACCGGATCTCTGCAAACAAAAGGCCGACGCTACCTCACGCTCTAACCGAGCTGTAACTAGGTAACTAACACGCGAGCTATGCCATCCCCTGGTCGTAACCAACCTTTATCCGAGGATCCTCAATCGAAAAGCAACAGCCACAAAATATAATCAACATAGGTAAAATATCTGGGCTCCATACCATGATATCACCTTTTATCCAGAAGGAAATGGCATACCCTAGGGGCGCTACCCCTACAAACCTTTGCCGCACATTCCTGTTTCGACCATTACCGGGTTGTGAGGCTCGACGAAGTCTCGTCCACAAAGCTACGCTTTTTCACAAAGCCACGCTTTTTCACAAAGCCACGCTTTTTCACAAAGCCACGCTTTTTCACAAAGCCACGCTTTTTCACAAAGCCACGCTTTTTCACAAAGCCACGCTTTTTCACAAAGCCACGCTTTTTCAAAAAGCCACGCTTTTTCACAAAGCCACAAATGATCATCAGCACTTCGTGTGCCACATTACCAAATTGGGAATGTATCACTAGTAACCATCAACTACATAACCTCTGAGCTCGTACGTCTCAGAGAAGGGTGTTAAGCTAAGAGAATAAATTCTCCGCCACCAACAGAAATGTATTTGATAGAAACCAGCTTTACATCTCAAAGTGTAACGTCAGACACACATCCATACAAGTCCGTTCCGGGATCGAACGGAACCGAAGGCACTTCCAAAGAAGTCCTTGCAATCCGGATATTCACTAATCACGTCCGGACTTCCCATCACAAAAAGAGTGATATAAATCTCTATACCGGAGCAACTCGGTGCAAAGACATTCGACAGGTTGTCCTTTCATTTTCGAAAATATCCGGTCTTCACACCGGTCTTCAAATGCAATCCATTCACGACGTATCACTATTCGGAATGGGTTATATGACACAAAGGTCCTCTCCCGGCTTAACCGAATAATGAGCGTTTGTTTTAAAAACAAATCAAGTGTCATTTCAAAGGCAAATATTGATAGTCGGTTATTTAACTATCAATAACATTCATAACAAACATCCAATTCAAATAATTTTTCCCAAATTATTTATTTCAAAATATCTTCAAAAGATATATATTTTCCACACTTCACATTTGAAAATCAATTTCAAATCATTTTTCACGCTTTAAATTTGAAAATCCATTTCAAATCATTTTATGGTCCATTTAAACCAATTAGATAAATCCTTATCGATTTATTTCAAATTTACATTTCAAATTTACATTTCAAATTTGTAAATTTATTTCCACACTTCACCACTTTGAAAATCCGATTTCAAACCATATTTTCCACACTTTTAAAAATAAATCAATATTTATTTTTAAAACAAATTTCCCTTTCCTTTACAACTCTATTCGGAATTTACATTCCCAAAAATCCACTTTTACACGATTTTCAAATCGTTTTAAATATTCATTTTCAACCCCGAATCAACTTTAAAAATTGATTTCTCCATTTTATTTCAGATCCCAAATCGAAATTCAAATTGATTTTTGAATTTACTTCAACACCGAATCACATTTCAAATTGATTCTAACTTTTAATCCCAAATACCAAATCATTTTTACAAATCGATTTCCAAATTTATTCTCAACACAAAAATCAATTTTTTTTTCATTCAACACCAAATAAATTTTCATATCGATTTCTCAAAGGTTTATTTCAAATACCCAATCAATTATCAATTTTGATTTCAAACAAATTTATCTCCTTTTAAATAAATTCTTTTATTTTTCCAAACCATCTAAAATTCAATTTTAATTTCAGAAATTCAATTTCATTTATTTCTGGTATCCAACGATACCAAAAATACATTCGGCTAAATTATAGCCTTCAACAAATTCAATCACAGATATAATCATACACAGATTATAAATAATCAATCAAACAACATATGAAATCAATTCAAATGTTTTGAGGAATCCTGTTGGATCCCTCCAACCTGTTTCCCTACATCCACAAATGTTAGCACAATACCAATTCCACTTCGAGGTGGAATATCGCGGTATATGGGTTTTATAAAATATCATCCGCTTACTAACGGCGCAATAGGGTCTCATCCGCTATACGAGGCGGGAAATCAATCAATCCAATATATACATATGCCAATATGTATATATTGCTATATATATATAGATATATCCTACTATATCTAATATCACATTCACACAGCAAACAAACAATAACTGAAAATTCCACTTTTCAATTTGAGTGAGAAGATCTCACCTTCGCTTTTATTTTGCAATTCATTTCCAATCCAGTTTGTTTTCTTCACCGTTTTAGACCTTGTAAATAATTATACAATTTATCAATATTCAAATTAAATCGAACAATTCAATTTCCATTTTTATGGATTGAATTAACTAATTATTAAATTTCCTTTTCATAATTGTTTTTAGCAACCAAACAATTTATAGATTTCAAGAATCTAATTATTTATAAACTTCATATCGTTTTAAAATTCCTATACTTTCAAACTCCTATATACACATATATTAACTGTTTCACTTATATATATTATTTCTGCTCGCATATAAATTTTACTTCTGCATTTAAAAATCAAATCGACCTGTATATATTTTTTTTCTTTTATTTATATTCTTCTGTAAATATTCAGATAAGTAAGATGAAAAATCAAAAATAGAGATAAATACTGTGAGGTTGAACTCACCGATGCTATTGTCAACGAGTCGCAATCGCCATGCCCTAGGTGATCGTCAACCTCTGACTTGATCGAACGAGCGCCTCGACCTCCTTTTGCCATCACGTTTCCAACCTTTTGCCTTCCCAAGCATTGCATGTTGAACTGTTCCACCGTGAATCCAGACAAGCGCCACCAACGACATCATCTTCGAACTGCATCACGACTGCCGCCGTTACAAACATTGCCTCTACCAGAATCGTACGCGCCAGCGTATGCGACCACCATCTCCAAACACGTTGCCAAGGTCCATCTCACAACCCCAACCAAAGCAACCCCCTCGCCCAAAGCCTCGCCGACCCGTGATGCTCTGCACGAGCAGCCAAGTCGCGCACGCTACCCCATTGCTTGTCACTAGAACGCGAATCAATGAAGAGGAAGGGTGCGACTTCGATTTTGGGTATGAGGAAGGGTTCGAATACTTAGAACAGGGAGAAGGAGTTTCGTTTAGAACAAGAAAGCAATTTTATTCAGCCATTGTTTGTTTTTCTTTTGAATGAGATATTTCATTTTGAAATGTTCTGTGAGGAAATGATGTTTGCGTGAGAATTGTAAAGGGATGGGGAGACAAGGAGTACGTGACCCTGTAGAGAAAAAGTATCGATGTTGAAAGAAGGCAGACTGAAGAAAGAATCTCTGCTGGGTTGACAAATTCTTCAATTCAAATTCAAATTCAAATCGTTCGAATAAACGTAACTCGAAATTTTGATCTTCTATTAAGGCGTGCCGCCAGGCGTTCGTAATGTTATACGCCTATTCCGAATGCAATGGAAAAGGTTCCGAGTCCAAATTCGATCGTATGGTGAAGATAGCTTTTTGGACCCAGTTATAATATTAAATTTTCGATTTAATTTCAGCGCCTTTGCTTATCGTACGACCAAACGATCACTCCAAACTTTACGAAAATTGAAATCCAATAATAATACAATATTACGGATCCAATGAAACTAGTTTCGTCGAATTCCGAGATCGTGCCCCGGAACGCTATTTTTAAATTCAATTTAAACGGTATAAATTCAAAACTGAACAAAACAGTTCCAAATTCAATCCTGAAACTTTTATTATCTTCAGTATAATCAATATGAATTTTCAAAGACTTCATATTATTTTTAATCAGCTTAAAACTGAAGATTCAAAATTTTACCCAGCTCAATAATTAAATTCAATAATTTAACCGCCAAATTCATTCTGATATCTGAATTTCAAATTAAATTACCATTCGAATATTTAAACCCAATTAAATATTCACTTTTTAAATGTTAAAAATTCAGGGTCGTTACAAGATGAGGGTCATTTTGCTGAGGTCAGAGTTCTCTACAGTTGGAAACCAAAGATATGTACGTCCAGTCACTCTTTTTGGCATCTTTCGGATGCGTGTTCTAGATCGGCCTTTGCTGGTGTAACGTTTCGACTTTCGACGCTCGAAAGTCGACATTAATACGTCCACTGTATCAAATGTCGCGCAATCGAATGTCGGAAAACCGAACCATTAAGGTTAAAAAGAAGAGGTAGAAGAAGACAGAAGAAAAGAAAGAACAGAAAAACAGAAACAGAAATAATATCAGAATCTCACATTCGCAGCGGAACAATATATAATAGACAATCACTAGTCTTTTAAACAAAGAACTATATCAGTTTATACAATACAACAATGAGAGTCAATATAAAACTCAATACAACAATGGACAGTTATATAAACTTATCCTCACACAGAATACACAGCGGAATAAATAAACAAGTATGGTAGTACGCCTCGCCATCCAGCTCATCTCCAAAGCTCCAAAATATCCAAATATCCTGATAACATAACTCTAGGCTGCCCGTGTGGAAAATTATGGGCACCCAGAGTTTAGAAAGGGAACAATAAACTCCGAGTCAGTCATGGTGACTGGTGTGAGATCGTAAAACAGTTATTTTCACAAAAAAATAGAACAAATTCGCAATGCTTTTGGAAAATGAAACTACCATAAGACCTCCCGCCACACACACAATGCAAACGCAGAATTGGAGGAGATTTCTTCTAATGATAGTCAACATGCTTACTACGAAAAATCAGTTGATATTATTATTAATGTCCAGTGTGGAAAACATTTCGAAAGTATAATATAAATCTTAGCCAGTATAGACATTTCGAACTATGCCTACTATAGCTACCATCTAAACAGTGGTGACCACCATAAGTAAATGGCAGGTTCTACAACTAAAACCGTACAGGGTTCGTATTGGGAATTGAATTTCCAACAAATGGTCAGGCTAAGGAACTTCCTACTGCCACATGGGTACGCCTCTGGATGGACGTCCCAAGAACTAACTAGCTCTCTGCCAACACAAGGCCGGGTTACCCCTTACACTAGGTAACAACTACACGAATATGCCACCCCCCGGTCCTTTGGGACCTTTATCCGAGGGCCCTCAATCACAAAGCAACAATCACATAGTAAATGAGACTGAAGCAACCACACAGGTAATATCTGGGCTCCATACCATAATATCACCTTTTTCCAAAAGGAAATGACATACCCTAAAGGGAGCGACCCTCATAACCTTGTCGCATCCTTCTTGTTTCGACCATTTCTAGGTTGTGAGGTCCGATGCAGTCTCGTCCACAAAGCTACGCTTTTTCATAAAGCCATGCTTTGATCAACAAATGATCAGCAAATGACCATCAACACACAGCAACACTCAGCATGCCACACTACCAAATTGGGAGTATATCACTGATAACCTTCAGCAACATAACCTCTGAGCTCGTACGTCTCAGAGAAGGGTGTTAAGCTAAGAGAATAAATTCTCCGCCACCAACAGAAATGTATTTGAAAGAAATCAGCTTTATATCTCAAAGTGTAATGTCAGACATACAACCATACAAGTCTGTTCCGAGTTCGAACAGAACTGAAGGCACTTCCGAAGAAGCCCTTGCAACCCGGGTATTCACAATCCCGATCGGACTTCCCATCACAAGAAGAGTGATATAAATCTCTATACCGGAGCAACTCGGTGCAGAGACATTCGATAGGTTGTCCTTTCATTTTTGAAAATACCCGGTCTTCACACCGGTCTTTAAATGTTATCCATTCACGTCGTATCATTATTCGGAATGGGTTATATGACACAAAGTCCTCTCCCGGCTAAACCGAATAATGAGCGTTTGTTTTAAAAACTAATTCAAGTGCCATTTCAAAGGCAAATATTGATAGTCGGTTATATAACTATCAAACAACATTCACAACAATCAACCAATTTAAATAATTTTTCCCAAATTATTTATTTTCAAAATATCTTCACAAGATATATATATATCTTCCACACTTCATTACTTTGAAAACAAATTTCAAATCATTTTTCACTCTTGGAATACAAATTCCAGATATTATTTATTTCCCTTTTTCTTTATAAATTCCATTGTGAATTTAAATTTCCAAATATTCACTTTCAAACACCAAATCAACTACAAATTGATTTCCAAATTTATTTCAAATCCCAAATTGATTTTTAAAAATTTATTACCTTTTAAAATAAATTCCTTTACTCTTTCCAAATTATTTAAAATTCCATTTTCAATAAATTCTTCAACTTTTAAACAATATTTTTAAAAAAAAATCCCTTTTTATAAAAAAATCCTTTCCCATAATTTGGAAATAATTCGATAAGGTTACGAAAATCAATTTTATGCTTTTAAATTCCTTCTTTTAAATTCACCCAATTTTTCAAAAGAAATTCACTTAAAATTTCCAACTTTAATTTCAAAAATCCAATTTTTATTTATTTTTGGTATCCAACGATACCAAAAATACATTCGGCTAAATTATAGCCTTTAACAAATTCAATCAAAAATATAATCATTCACAGATTATAAATAAATAGTCACACAGCATATGAAACAAATTCACACAATATATGAAACAAATTCATAAAATTTGAGGGATCCAGTTGGATCCCTCCAACCTGTTTCCCTGCATCCACAGATGTTAGCACAATACCAATTCCACTTCGAGGTGGAATATCGCGGTATATGGGATTTATAAAATATCATCCGCTATTATGCGGCGCATAGGGTCTCATCCGCTATATAATGCGGGAAATCAAAAACTCCAATATATATATATATATATATATATTCCAATATATATATATATATTGCTATATACTACTATATATACTATCACAACCAAGCAATCAATCAATAACTGCAATTCAAATTTTAATTTGAGTGAGAAGGTCTCACCTTTGCTTTTAATTTGCAAACCATTTTCCATTCCAGTTTGTTTTTCACGATCCATAGACCTTGTATAAACATTTATACAATTTATTAATATTTGAAATAAATCGAATAATTAATTGCCATTTATTTAATTTAACTAAAAATTAGTTATAAACTAATTCCTATTAATAAAATGTTTTCGAGTTACCATAATAATTACATAAGTTAACTAAACAAATTTATCACTAAATAAATTAGTAAATTGTAATTTGTTTTTATTCTCCATTTTTCAAACTGCATGTATTAAATCAATTTCTGAGTTATATATATATGCATTTATATTGAAAAACAAATTTTTAAAAGAAATAAAAAAAATTATACCTTACAGACCAAAATTCGAATGAACCCTAGCCTCACTACTTTGCGACCGAAGCCCTAATGAATCCATCACTTGCCATTTCACGAAGATCGACAAAAATTCCTAAATCTCGCCTCCAGATCGAGCAAGATGACATCCTAAGGTGGTGGCAACGCCACCATGAGCTGCGACTGCAGGCGAAACGCGATTTGGTCCTCATTGTCGTAGCCGCACCAGTCGAAATCAGGTTGGAATCCCTGTCAAGACCCGCAAATTCGTACTCCTTGATTAACCACTAATCTCCATTGATTAACTCAAGGGGCATGGAAATACGAACCCTGAGGGGTTTTAAGAACAAGAAAAGGGAGAAGAAGAAGAAAACAGAAGAAAAAGAAGAAGATAGAAGAAAGAAGAGAAGAAGAGAAGAACAACAGAACAACATCAGAACAGAAAAACAATATCAGAATCTTACACATCGCAGCGGAACAATATACAATAGATAATTACTAGTCTTTTAAAACAAAGAACTATATCAGTTTATACATACATCAATCAGAGTCAATATACAACTCAATACAACAATGGACAGTTATGTAAACTTGTCCTCATACAGAATACACAGCGGAATAAATACTATCAGATACAAATACTACGTCTCGCTATCCAGCTTGCTTCCAAAGCTCCAGAATATCCAGAATATCCTGATAATCTAACTCTAGACTGCCCGTGTGGAAATTGGTGGGCACCCAGAGTTTAGAAGGGAAACAATAAACTCCGAGTCAGTCATGGTGACTGGTGTGAGATCGTAAAACAGTTATTTTTCACAAAGAAAATAAAACAAATTCGCAATGCTTTTGGAAAATGAAACTACCATAAGACCTCCCACCACACACACAATGCAAACGCAGAATTGGAGGAGATTTCTTCTTATGATAGTCAAAGATGCTTACTACGCAAAATCAAATCCTTTTTGATATTATTATTAGTGCATAGTGTAGAAAACAGTTTGAAAGTATAATATTAATCTTAGCCAGCATAGACATTTCGAACTATGCCTACTATAGCTACCATCCAAACAGTGGGGCGCCACCATAAGTGAATGATAGGTTCTACAACTAAAACCGTACAAGGCTCGTATTGTTTCTTTGGATTTCCAACAAATGGTCAGGCTAAGGAACTTCCTATTCCACGAATAGAACGCCTCTGGAATGACGTCCCGAGAACCTAACCGGATCTCTGCCAACACAAGGCCGGGTTACCTCTGCAAAAATAGGTAACTGCTGACATGCGTATGCCATCCCCCGATCGTAACTGATCTTCCCGAGGATCCCCGATTTCCAACAAACCACATAATAATAATGCAGCAACCACATAGGTTAAGTATCTGGGCTCCATACCATGATACCACCTCTATCCAGAAGGAATGGCATACACTAAGGGGCGCTACTCCCTAGAACCTTGCTGCATCCTTCCTGTTTCGACCATTTCCGGGGTGTGAGGCTCGACGAAGTCTCGTCCACAAAGCTACGCTTTCTACAAAGCCATGCTTCGGGTCAAACAAATGATCAACCTATGATCACAAAGATATAAGATCAAACAAATGATCATATCACAAATGATCAAACACTGATCATTTCACAGCAACACTTAGTATGCCACGTTACCAAATTGGGAGTATATCGCTGATAAATTTCAACTACATAACCTCTGAGCTCGTACGTCTCAGAGAAGGGTGTTAAGCTAAGAGAATAAATTCTCCGCCACCAACAGATATGTATTTGAAAGAAATCAGCTTTATATCTCAAATTGTAACGTCAGACACACAATCCATACAAGTCTGTTCCGGGATCGAACAGAACCGAAGGCACTTCTCACGAAGCCCTTGCAAATCCGGATAATTTTCTAATCACGTCCGGACTTCCCGTCACTAAGGGTGATAAAACCTCTAAATCGGAGATCAGCCGATGTAGATAACTCGACGGTAATCCTTCCGTTTTCAAAAATATCCAGTCTTCAACACCGGTCTTCGAATGATATTCATAACGACGTATCACATATTCGGAATGGGTTATACGACCCCATGGTCCTTTCCCAGCTAACCCAAATAGTGAGCGATTATTCAAAAATAAGTGTGGCATTCAAATTCATCCAATTCACAACAAATACCATTCAAGGTAATTATTGATAGTCGGTTATTTAACTATCAATAAAGATGCGCAACATCGTCAGATTCCAAATAATTTTCCAAATTATTTTATCTTCCAAAATATCTTTACTAGATATAAAATTTCCAAACTTCAAAAATAAATCAACGTTTTTCTTTAAAACGAATTTCCATTTCTTTTATAAATTCCATAGTGAATTTATATTTTTAAATATCTACTGATATACGATTTTCAAATCGATTTCAATATTCACTTTCAATTTATCTTTACAAAGATAAATTCTCAAAACATTCATTTCATATTGGAAAAGCAATTCCATACTTATTTAAAAATAAGTAATTCACAAATCTATTTATTTTCAACATTTGAAAATATTCGATATACTTAAATCAAAATTAAGTATATATTCATTCTTTAAGGAAATCATTTACTATAACAACATTTCTTTGAGTCAAAACGAATGTTACGTAAAACATCGTTACGACGACTCAAAATCACTAGTATAGGGATTCGGATTTAAGATAGATATGTAAATCCCAATACTATATAAAAACATTTCCTTTCGGAAATCATTTACTATAACAACAGTGTTATAGTCCACCATTTCCTTCTTCCTCGAAAACGTCTATTTCAACAATGAATGTTGAAATCTATGATTTCGATTCATAATACATTTTAAAACATCTTTAAAATGTTTACTTCATTTTTAATATCACTTCTTCAAAAATAAATCTATTTTATTCAATAATATATTCACTGTCCAAAATCGTGAATATACTTCACTAATTACATTTCACTATTTTTTACACATTTTATTTCAATAATAATTCGCTATCCAAAATCGCGAATATATCTCCTTTAACAACCTTTTATATTTAATTTATCAAATCCAATTGATTTCGAATTTATAAAACAACGTTTATAAATTCTATTTCTATTTTGTAACAACTTCGATTCTTATAAATCTCCTTTTTATTAAATTCTATCATCCACTTATCAAAATAAGTGATTTTCGGATTTATAAACAATGTTTATGAATTTCAATTCTATTTATAAAACTTCAATTTATAAATCTCCTTTGTTAACTAATTCAATTCATAACTCAAATCTTATACCAACAATCCATATTATAAGTTAAATACTTATAATTTATTTATTTTACAAAATCATTTCCATTTATAAGTTCACAATTTATAAATTTCATTCACTTATAAATTCTTAAAAATTCATTTTAACGCTTATAAAAACTCATTTTATAATCCCAATATTTTAAAGTTATAAATATCACTTTTGTACATCCTTTACATACATCGTTTACAATATTCAAAAATCCCAACTTAAACCATTTTATAAATAAATCAACCTTTATTTCAAAAATCACACTTTGGTTATATTTCACAAAAATCTTAACTTTTATAACTTCAAAATTTGAACGTCTATTTATTTGAAATAAATCAATTCAACAATTCAATAGAACGTCTACTTTCAAAAATCACTTAAAAATCCTTTTAAAGTGAAAGTCGTTATTTTTTAAACTTCAAAACTGAATCCGATGATGCAACAGCACCAATTAGTCAAACACAACAACAACAAACATCATATATCAATATGATCACAGAATATACATCAATATCTGTAAATAAATAAATACTGGTGAGGAATCCAGTTGGATCCCTCCAACCTGTTTCCCTGCATCCACAGACGTTAGCACAATACCAATTCCACTTCGAGGTGGAATATCGCGGTATATAGGTTTTTATAAAAATCATCCGCTTACTAACGGCGCAATAGGGTCTCATCCGCTATACGAGGCGGGAAATCAATCAATCCAATATATACATATGCCAATATGTATATATTGCTATATATATATATATCCTACTATATCTAATATCACATCCAATAGCAATCATATCAGTCAAATCAATAACTGTAACACAAAATTTTACTTGAGTGAGAAAATCTCACCTTAGCTTTTATTTTGCAATCCAATCCAATCCAATCCTTCTTTTGTTTTCTCGATTTATAGACCTTGTATAAATAAATTATACAATTTATTAATATTCGAATCAACTGAACAATTAATTTTCGTTTTCAATTGTTTTAGATTAACAAATTTCCCCTTTAATAATTCTATTTTTAACTAAAATTTAATTTAAACAATTAAACTTTCCTTTTAAATAAATTCAACTAATATGATTTTATTTTAATAAATTTCCTTTTATAAAATAAATTTCTTTCTTTTAAATGTTTTATCTTCATATGTATATCACTTTAAATAAAACGGTAATTTATTTCACTGAAAATATATATATTTATTAAAACAGAATTTACTTTCATTTTACAGTAAGAATACATTTTCCTTTGTTTCAATTTTCTATATTATTTCAATCTTTAATTCCAGCTTTATACAAATATAAATAAATCTTCTGTTTATATATATTTATATATATCTACATCTACCTTACTGTATATATATATATATTTAAAGGATAATTAAACAAATAAATAAAGTTGAATACCTTACTATATAAAGAAGAACCCAGATGTCAACACAACAGCCTCCCCACTGCCTTCGGTCGCAGCTTCCTGTTTTCACGTCGCTTGCCAGAACCCACTGCGACCGACCCATCGTGTCCATCACGAGTGTACGCGCGCCCCACTCCCTCGACTTCCTCGCGCTTGCCACTCAGAGCAATGCATCACCATCACTGAACAACTCAACTTCGATCTACGAACTGCCATCCACATCGATCGCGACTCCCATACTCTCGATCTCAGCCTCGAATCAACCAGGAGATGAGTACGATTATCTTAGGCAACTTCGAATTGATTGTGGAAAATGGAGGGAGCGTGGGTTGGATTAGAAGGGATGCCCTTCGATCGATCTCGGAAATCGAATGGAGAACGAAACAAACGAAAGCTTTGGGTTCGATTTTTATTTCCGTTCGCCATTTTCAAGAATTCCTTTGATTTGTTATAGAATGAATTGGGAGGCTTGATTATGAAGCTATTTTGAACGGCAGATAAAAGAAAATAGAAAAGGAGAATGAAGAATGCAAATTTTAATAACCGTAGTACTTATCACTTTTTTTCTTCGGCTGAAAAGAAATGAAAGGACAAGAGGGAACGTGGTTTAACAGGGAGATATGGGTTACATGATTTGGTATCGTGATTTGTTGCGTGGATTAAGGGAAGCTACAGTCCTGAATTGACCAAATTCAAATTTAAAGCAAATTGAATTCGATTTAATTTTCAATGCGTTTACCTACCGTGTGCTCACATATTGACTCCGAAAAATACGAAAATTGAAATCCGACAATAATTCAATATTACGGACCCAATGGGACTGGTTTCGTCGAATTCCGAGACTGCGCCTCGGACGGCTATTTTTAAATTCAACGATTAAATTTCAAAACTGAACGAAACACTTTGAAATACAATTCTGAAGCTTCTATTATCTTTAGTATTATCAATACGAATTTTAAAAGCTTTAGAAATATTTTTCTTCAGCTTAAAATTGAAGATACAAATTTTTATTCAATTTAATAGATTAAATTTTATAATTTAATCGCCAAATTCAAAGTTATATTCGGGATTCAAATTAAATTATCGTTCAAATATTTAAAATTAATTAAATATTTCCAATTTAATTTGTTCAAAATTCTGGGTCGTTACAATCCCAAATCGTGACCTTCTTCCACGATCGGCGCACGCGCGTTGCCCATACCCTAAACGAGCTCGAATCCCCCGCCTTGCTCGACTCGACAAACGCGACACGGCCAGGTCCATCGAACGCCCATCACCTAAAGAACAACGTCGGTCTCACGCGAGGGCTTCCCTCTTCGTCGCGGCATCTCTGGCATGACTCGATTAAAAATTGAGGGCGAGGAAACATGGCCTCGTTTCGAATTGAATTTGAATTTTTTTTTTCTTTCGAACGAATCCAAATTGATGTCGAGGAGCGACCATTTTATATTTTTCTTTTTTTTCTGAGATTTGAATGAAAGGCTCGGCTTAAAAAAAACGAAGAGGAAGATTGTGTGCCTGAACAAGTTTTCGTGATACAGTGACCTCTGAAATGAAATCAAAAAGCACTGACGTGAAGTAAATGCGGCTAGGAATTTGACCAATATATATAATATATTGATTTAGTTTACGATATAGATTTCAATGTGTTTACCCATCGTACAAGCACACAACAGCTCCAATCACTACGAAAATTGAAATCCGATAATAATGCAAAATTACGGATCCAATGGAACTGGTTTCGTCGAATTCCGAGACTGTGCCCCGGAACGCTATTTTCAAATATCGATTTAAACGATAAAATTTCAAAACTGAACAAATCATTTCCAAATTCAATTCTAAAACTTTTATTATCTTCAGTAAAATCAATATGAATTTTCTAAGCCTTGAAATCATTTTTAATCAGCTTAAAACTGAAGATTCAAATTTTTACCCAACTTCGGTAAATTAAATTCAATAATTAAATTGCCAAATTCATTCTGATATTCGAATTTCAAATTAAACTAACTTTCAGATATTTAAAATCAATTAAATATTCTGATTTCCAATTTCAAAAATTCAAGGTCGTTACAATCTCCCCCCCCCCCCCCCGCCCCTTAAAAGAATTTCGTCCCGAAATTACAAGTAAAGAAGAATGATCCAATCCCCGTTAACTATTTTACCAAAACCAAATAATTTTATCAACTTATCAACTCAAATCTTTTTATCATAAAAGATCCATTATTACTTTAACTAATTTTCCAAAATCAACCATAAGTTCCAAATAATATGGTTTTCTTAACAATTCAAATTCAAAATTTGAATTCAAAATTTTCTCAAAATTTTTCTAACTCTCTAAATTTTTGAAAATTTTTGCCAGCGTCTCCTTTGCGCGGCTATCTCTGTACAACTACAAAATGTCCTTACGGACTCCTAAATTCCAATAGAAAACAAAATGCCAAGTGGCAAAATCAAAAACCCAATCAAATTTCATACTGAAATTTTAAATACATACCTTTTGTTGAGAAATTCAAATTCATCTTCGAAATCAAAATCCAATCCCATTTTCCTATAGCCTTTACAATCCCTGTATACTTTACTTAACAACAACGTCCAAATTTACTTATTGGATTCCAAATACCCATTTACTTAAGAATTTCATTCTTTATTTCTTAAGTTCAATATAAGTATTTACATACTCCTTATATTTATTTTCACTTCACAAACAAAGTTATATATTCATTTCCATTCAACTTTGTATTTTAAATTCCATTTGCACTCAATTTACAATTTCAATTCTATTTGAATTCATTTTATCTTCAAACTCTGAATATTGAACTTTATCAATTATCTTTCATTCACAACTGATTCATATCATTGTTTAAATTAGTTTCATTTACTAATTTTTTTTTCAATACTTTGCTTCATTTGATCCAATTTGACAAATTTTCGGTTAACAAAATTTTTCCAAATTTTCAAAAATTTTCTAACTCCCAAAATTTTCAAAAATTTTTGGCGGAGTCTCCTTTGTACAGAGGAGCTTTTGCAATTTGACAAAGGATATAAATATATATACATCGACCCACTCGGTCGGAAAAGCAAAAACAGTTCATATTTCCTATTTTGTATTGCGTAGGCGTACCTTTATTAGCATTTTAAGCAAAGCGGTTTATTTATTAGCATTTTCGCAACCAAATGCAGCCAAACGGCTTCCAAAAACCTGTACTTACTCAATTTAAACATGTAAGCGACATATATAAGAAGTTATTAACATTTCACTTGTTTTCAATAGCAAACACATAGTTTTTCATAAGCAATGCACTCAAAATAATTCTCATAAGCAATATATATGGTTTCAATACAATTTTAATTGCTTACAATTACATTCCATACCATTTTTATTCAATTCCAGTGATTTACAATTCACTTTCTTTCATTCAATTCATTTGCATTCCATATTCACATTCATTTTGATGCATTGATATACAAAAATCTTTGCTTAGCATCCATTTCATAAACCTCATTTATGTATATTCAACAAATCAAGTATGCATTTACTATGCAATTATAGCTTACAAAACAACTTCAAATTCATCTCATATTAATTCAATAATTCATTGTCAATATTTATACTTGCATTTTTAGTTCTAATCCATTTATTTGCATTTCATTAATCAAACAGGTTTCGTTCAAAAACCTTTTCATAAAACTTGACAACAACCATTTCACAATTTTACTTAAGTCGAGCTTTTATCCAATATTTACTTAAGTTATTTTTTCAATTCAAAACTCAATTTTATTTTTCCTTGTAACACTTCCAAATTTAAATCTTTGATTTGATTTTCATTTATCAAATTCATTCCATCTACTAATTTAATTAAATTAGTTTTATTCACTTATTCATAATGATTCATTTTATAATTTCCAGTTTAATCTTCATTCAATCATCAACTTAGAATATTTTTAATATCAAACTTACTTAAGAATTTCACACTTATTTCTTAAGTTCAGTACAAGTATTTTCCATACTTTTTTTATATTAATTTTCAATTACCACTTAGTTTATAACCACTTATATTTAAACTAGATTGCCAATTCCATATAAATTCAATCAATCTTTCATTTATAATTATTGAATTCAATTCATTTCAAACCTTATTCATTTGGTCAATCTTCAATTAGCTTCACTTACTAATTTTAGTTTAATACTTCACTTTGTTTTTCACAAATCTATTTACTTACAATTTCAAAATGAATTTCAACATTCAATTTCATTTTCTTGCACTTGCAATTGCAAATTTATTTATTCATTCACAATTTATTTTCCAACTTAATAATTTTATTCCAATCATTTAGTCTATTAGACTTCTAAAATTCACATCTATTCAAATTAACTCAAGTCAATTTCAGTTTAAATCTGAATTTCCTAAGTCATTCAAACTCATTTATTATTCCATAAACATTTTAATAAGATTCCAGAGTATTTCCAACATTCAAAAATCATTTTTTTTTGAAACCAATTCAAATTATCTTTTGAATTTCCAAAACCCAAACCCAGTTTTGCAACAACTTCCATTTAAAATAATTCGGCAACAATTCCTCTTGGAAACTCAAAAATGAACATCGATGATGCTGCAGTCATCACCGAAGTTATTTTCCAGCGACCGAAAAGAGTTTAGTGCTTTTATCTCTTCAAAACACTTTTTTCAAAACCTTTGAAAAATCATTTTCAAACTCAAAGGGAATTTAAACCTTTCACCAAAATTTCAATTTTCAAAACCTTTCAATCTACTTTCAAATAATTCTCTGGAATTCTATTTCAAATTATAAATCACATTTACAATTTACATTTACAAATCTCATTTGTATATGGATTTTATTTCTTAACCCTTTGTTTAACATTTTAATTTCTTATTCAATAATGATAATAGTTTAATATTTACCATTTCCTTAACAACCAAACAACCATATACTATAATAATTTATGGAAATCATTTCCTTTTATATACAAAAATAATTTCGGGTAAAATTGTTTCATTTACCTTATTTTGAAAACAATATCGTGTCGATTTGTTCTGTATAAGTGTTTAGAGATACCTATCGATAGAGTTGTACAGACTATACCGACCAGAATCCATATACCACTCAACAAACCAATCATTACAATATAAAACAATTTTTATATTCACTAACAAATACGCACTCATATCTATTATTACACTCAACTCAATCTAGAGTACTACTGACTCTATCTCTAATGAGCAACAACCAACAGAGCTAGAGTTGTCGCTTAACCAACAGCTCTGATACCACATGTAACGTTTCGACTTTCGACGCTCGAAAGTCGACATTAATACGTCCACTATATCAAATGCTGCGCAATCGAATGCCAGAAAACCGAACCATTAGGGTTAAAAAGAGGAGGTAGAAGAAGACAGAAGAAAAGAAAGACCAGAAAAACAAAAACAGAAACAATATCAGAATCTCACATTCGTAGCGGAACAATATATAATAGACAATCACTAGTCTTTTAAACAAAGAACTATATCAGTTTATACAATACAACAATGAGAGTCAATATACAACTCAATACAACAATGGACAGTTATATAAACTTGTCCTCATACAGAAAACACAGCGGAATAAATAAACAAGTACGGTAGTATGCCTCGCCATCCAGCTCATCTCCAAAGCTCCAAAATATCCAGAATATCCTGATAACATAACTCTAGGCTGCCCGTGTGGAAAATTATGGGCACCTAGAGTTTAGAAAGAGAACAATAAACTCCGTGTCATTAATGGTGACTGGTGTGAGATCGTAAAACAGTTATTTTCACACCAAAAATAGAACAAATTCGCAATGCTTTTGGAAAATGAAACTACCATAAGACCTCCCGCCACACACACAATGCAAACGCAGAATTGGAGGAGATTTCTTCTTATGATAGTCAAACATACTTACTACGAAAAATCAGTTGATATTATTATTAATGTCTAGTGTGGAAAAACATTTCGAAAGTATAATATAAATCTTAGCCAGCATAGACATTTCGAACTATGCCTACTATAGATACCATCTAAACAATGGTGACCACCATAAGTAAATGGCAGGTTCTACAACTAAAACCGTACAGGGTTCGTATTGGGAATTGGATTTCCAACAAATGGTCAGGCTAAGGAACTTCCTACTGCCACATGGGTACGCCTCTGGATGGACGTCCCGAGAACTAACTAGCTCTCTACCAACACAGGGCCGGGTTACCCCTTACACTAGGTAACTACTACACGAATATGCCACCCCCCGGTCCTTTGGGACCTTTATACGAGGGCCCTCGATCACAAAGCAAAAATCACACAGTAAATGCGACTGGAGCAACCACATAGGTAATATCTGGGCTCCATACCTTAATACCACCTTTTTCCAAAATGAAATGACATACCCTAAAGGGAGCGACCCTCATAACCTTGCCGCATCCTTCCTGTTTCGACCATTTCCGGGTTGTGAGGTCTGATGCAGTCTCGTCCACAAAGCTACGCTTTTTCACAAAGCCATGCTTTGATCAACAAATGATCAGCAAATGACCATCAACACACAGTAACACTCAGCATGCCACACTAGCAAATTGGGAGTATATCACTGATAACCTTCAACTACATAACCTCTGAGCTCGTACGTCTCAGAGAAGGGTGTTAAGCTAAGAGAATAAATTCTCCACCACCAACAGAAAGTATTTGAAAGAAATCAGCTTTATATCTCAAAGCGTAATGTCATACATACAACCATACAAGTCTGTTCCGGGTTCGAACAGAACCGAAGGCACTTCCGAAGAAGCCCTTGCAACCCGGGTATTCACAATCCCTATCGGACTTCCCATCACAAGAAGAGTGATATAAATCTCTATACCGGAGCAACTCGGTGCAGAGACATTTGACAGGTTGTCCTTTCATTTTTGAAAATACCCGGTCTTCACACCGGTCTTTAAATGTTATCCATTCACGTCGTATCATTATTCGGAATGGGTTATATGACACAAAGTCCTCTCCCGGCTAAACCGAATAATGAGCGTTTGTTTTAAAAACTAATTCAAGTGCCATTTCAAAGGCAAATATTGATAGTCGGTTATATAACTATCAAACAACATTCACAACAATCAACCAATTTAAATAATTTTTCCCAAATTATTTATTTTTAAAATATCTTCACAAGATATATATATATATATCTTCCACACTTCATCACTTTGAAAACAAATTTCAAATCATTTTTCACTCTTGGAATACAAATTCCTGATATTATTTATTTCCCTTTTTCTTTATAAATTCCATTGTGAATTTAAATTTCCAAATATTCACTTTCAAACACCAAATCAACTACAAATTGATTTCCAAATTTATTTCAAATCCCAAATTGATTTTTAAAAATTTATTACCTTTTAAAATAAATTCCTTTACTCTTTCCAAATTATTTAAAATTCCATTTTCAATAAATTCTTCAACTTTTAAACAATATTTTTAAAAAAAATCCCTTTTATAAAAAATCCTTTCCCATAATTTGGAAATAATTCGATAAGATTACGAAAATCAATTTTATGCTTTTAAATTCCTTCTTTTAAATTCACCCAATTTTTCAAAAGAAATTCACTTAAAATTTCCAACTTTAATTTCAAAAATCCAATTTTTATTTATTTCTGGTATCCAACGATACCAAAAATACATTCGGCTAAATTATAGCCTTTAACAAATTCAATCAAAAATATAATCATTCATAGATTATAAATAAATAAATAGTCACACAGCATATGAAACAAATTCACAAAATATATGAAACAAATTCATAAAATTTGAGGGATCCAGTTGGATCCCTCCAACCTGTTTCCCTGCATCCACAGATGTTAGCACAATACCAATTCCACTTCGAGGTGGAATATCGCGGTATATAGGATTTATAAAATATCATCCGCTATTATGCGGTGCATAGAGTCTCATTCGCTATATAATGTGGGAAATCAACAACTTCAATATATATATATTCCAATATATATATATATTGCTATATACTACTATATATACTATCACAACCAAGCAATCAATCAAT
This sequence comes from Allium fistulosum, assembly GCA_030737815.1. Taxonomy (NCBI): domain Eukaryota; kingdom Viridiplantae; phylum Streptophyta; class Magnoliopsida; order Asparagales; family Amaryllidaceae; genus Allium; species Allium fistulosum. The sequence continues at coordinate 839,919,154 of CM060906.1, forward strand.
AACTGCAATTCAAATTTTAATTTGAGTGAGAAGATCTCACCTTTGCTTTTAATTTGCAAACCAATTTCCATTCCAGTTTGTTTTTCACGATCTATAGACCTTGTATAAACATTTATACAATTTATTAATATTTGAAATAAATCGAAAAATTAATTGCCATTTATTTTATTTAACTAAAAATTAGTTTTAAACTAATTCCTATTAATAAAATATTTTCGAGTTACCACAATAATTACATAAGTTTACTAAACAAATTTATCACTAAATAAATTAGTAAATTGTAATTTGTTTTTATTCTCCATTTTTCAAACCGCATGTATTAAATCAATTTCTGAGTTATATATATATATGCATTTATATTGAAAAACAAATTTTCAAAAGAAATTTAAAAAAAATTTATACCTTACAGACCAAAATTCGAATGAACCCTAGCCTCACTGCTTTGCGACCGAAGCCCTAATGAATCCATCACTTGCCATTTCACGAAGATCGATAAAAATTCCTAAATCTCGCCTCCAGATCGAGCAAGATGACATCCTGAGGCGGTGGCAACGCCACCATGAACTGCAACTGCAGGGGGAAACGCGATTTGGTCCTCATTGTCGTAGCCGCACCAGTCGAAATCAGGTTGGAATCCCAAATCGTGACCTTCTTTCACGATCGGCGCACGCGCGTTTGCCCATACCCTAAACGAGCTCGAATGAACGCGACACGGCCAGGTCCATCGATCGCCCATCACCTAAAGAACAACGTTGGTCTCGCGCGAGGGCTTCCCTCTTCGTCGCGGCATCTCTGGCATGACTCGATTAAAAATTGAGGGCGAGGAAACATGGCCTCGTTTCGAATTGAATTTGAATTTTTTTTCTTTCGAACGAATCCAAATTGATGTTGAGGAGCGGCCATTTTATATTATTTTTTTTCTGAGATTTGAATGAAAGGCTCGGCTTAAACAAAACGAAGAGGAAGATTGTGTGCCTGAACAAGTTTTCGTGATACAGTGACCTCTGAAATGAAATCAAAAAGCACTGACGTGAAGTAAATGCGGCTAGGAATTTGACCAATATATATAATATATTGATTTAGTTTACGATATAGATTTCAATGTGTTTACCCATCGTACAAGCACACAACAGCTCCAATCACTACGAAAATTGAAATCCGATAATAATGCAATATTATGGATCCAATGTAACTACTTTCGTCGAATTCTGAGACTGTGCCCCGGAACGCTATTTTCAAATATCGATTTAAACGATAAAATTTCAAAACTGAACAAATCATTTCCAAATTCAATTTTGAAACTTTTATTATCTTCAATAAAATCAATATGAATTTTCTAAGCCTTGAAATCATTTTTAATCCGTTTAAAACTGAAGATTCAAATTTTTACCCAACTTTGGTAAATTAAATTCAATAATTAAATTGCCAAATTCATTCTGATATTCGAATTTCAAATTAAACTAACTTTCAGATATTTAAAATCAATTAAATATTCTGATTTCCAATGTCAAAAATCCAGGGTCGTTACAGCCGGCCTTGTTCCTCTAGCTGATCGGATTCCACTTCCTCGTCCAATTGCCAAATTCATTAATTAAATTGCCAAATTCATTCTGATATTCGAATTTCAAATTAAACTAACTTTCAGATATTTAAAATCAATTAAATATTCTGATTTCCAATGTCAAAAATCCAGGGTCGTTACAGCTGGCCTTGTTTCTCTAGCTGATTGGATTCCACTTCCTCGTCCTTCTGTCCGAAAGTGGGTTTCGAAGGTTGCTCCTCCCTCCTCTGATTCGTCATCTATTGTCGCTCCCGTTGGTGTAGCTCCCGTTGTTGATGCTCCCGTAGTTCCTCCCTCTGCTAGTTTGACACCTTCGGCCCAGATTGAGGTTGGTTCTGCTACAGTGTTCGATTCTATAATTTGGAATTCTGAGGAATGGATCTGGATTCATGTTCCATCTGATATGTGGTACTCGCCTGAGATTGACACTTTTCATGTTTATATCAGTGATGTTGAGGGTTAGAGTTGTTGTCTTATCTATCACATTGAGGGTGAGGGCCTGTCCCTGGTTAGGGTAGGCGAGATTGGCGAGGTGAACAAAAGTAAGTTTTATGATGTCAGTTGGGATAGAAAATTTGTTTACTCTCCTGCTTCATCAGAAGGTTATAATCCAAATCAGACTACTCTTTTCTCTGGGTATTCTCATGTGATTGGTCCGGCATCGTTCGATGATGGCAGCGGCTGTTCCTCCTCTTCTGTAGGAGACTAGTCATGTTTTGTAGTAGTTTAGACACTTTTGTCTAGCTTCTGTGGTTTTTATCTTTAGTGGTATGAACACTATAAACTCATTTAGCTGTTCTGTGCAGGTGGCTGGGCTTTGCTTAAAAAAAAGTCACACGCCAACGTAGAAGAATAAAAATTCCATTACTACCATTTATGCAATACAATATGAGTAGGAATATAAAAAATATAATGCGTAGAAGGTACTAGAAATCATGCATATCAAACTAGTGCCTTGATTTTCCTTGTGAATCAAAAAACTTAAGAATTATTAAATTGATATAAATCAACTATGTATTGGCTTTTTATCGTTACAAGGACCCACATGAATATATTGCATTTAAAGTGACATTAAAACAATATGATAATTACATTATCTTCTCATATCAGGCGGCAATCGTAGTAATTACATATTCATCAATGTCATTAACTACTTATTAACTACTTGGGACCATATCGACCCATTTTATCCATTCAACTGTTAACAGATATATTTATTTAACGTAATTTTACAACAACCAATGCATTTCAATTCGATCAACTCATATTTTGAAACTTAAAAATAAAACAAATAAAAAAAAAAAAAAAAAAACCAATAAGAAAAGAAGCAGAAGAGGACAGATCAGAAGAAAGAAATATAGTTCGGCAAAGGAAAAGACAAGTTTAGCCGTTTTTGCAGTTACTTATATTTGAAGGAACCAAAATTTAAGGGCATCCGTTTTTGAGTAGGGGTATACATATTTCTATTCAGTTTTGCCCTTTACGCATATACAAGAGCTGGATCTACGAATTTTTACCCTTGTCGCCTAAGATGTGGAACATGCGGCTTTTAGAAATTGGTCTGGGAAAAAACTTTGATATGGTAAGTGGAAAATTGGGGTTGGTTCATAAACTGCTCGGAACAAAGAAAATAGAAGGAATTGAACTGTTGCCATATCTGAAAAGGGAAGCAGTGTGCCACATCTGTTTTTTTCTCTCTACTCATTTATGTTGTAAATAAATAACAGAGTCGTATAATAAATTCATCTTCCAATTGTTCTTATCCATTTCATATATGTCGTGGCTTACATCGTACGTAGCAGAGGGATTTTTGATCTCATATGATGTGCCCATGCAAAAATCATGGAATGTAGGAATCATACGGCTAGACTAGTTGAGTTATGGGTCGGTTTTTGGACTACATGGTTTTTGCTATGCTTTGAATTATTTTAGCTAAGTGCGTGTGCTCTTTTTGGTATTTTTTGATGCATAATTAAAGATGAAACCAGTATGACTGTGACTGCACTCTGCAACGTCGGCGTGTAGATTTATCATACTTGATGCATGCCCTTTTTTGTTGTCTAGCATCAGTCATCAATTACGTTTGATGTTTCTATTCGAATTTTGACCAAACAGACACCTCAACCAAATCTTGCAAAGCAATCAGAGATTTATTTCTTCTTACGTCCGCCGCAAGGAACTTTAGCTTCCATTGTAATACTGTGAATTGAAACCGAGTTTAACCACTCAACGATGAATGATCTTAAATTCCAAGGGAAGTACGATTTAGAATTCAAATAGTCCAACATAGCATAATTTGAAAAAGTGTATAAATATGGATTAGTACGTACGTAGTATCAAAAATTTCTTTCGTTGCAATAAGTGTACGTCAACTCAAATGTATAATCTTTCTTAGATTGCTTAATTACCCTTTTCTCCTACTAATTATTTTCTAAAACCAACGCAAACCTGTATTTTTCATATTTTTTAAAGTTGTACAGAGGTCAAACATTTGATTTTGAATTACAATTTTTTTAGATTGTCTTTTGCTTAGCCATTACTAACAAATGTTTAATGACAAATATGCTTAAACAGTTTCAAACACACATTCATAACTAATATTTTTAGAGACTATGACTTTATACAACAAACACTAACATCAACAAAAAGTAATTCATAACTTGAAAGCATTACGTTACTAAGAATATCAATCAATTTCTAAATCGAGTTGTTAGCAATTAGTTCTTATTATCGGTTTGTAATATTATTGGGTATGACTCTAAAATTCAAATTGGAACCAAATTGGAAAGTTAAAAATAGTAACTACCTGGAATTAATTTTATTTAGTTACAACACAAATTTAAAATAGCTAATATTTTTTATCATGATTTAAAATGTTTAAAAATGACATTAAACCTATTTCAGTTTGTAGATATTAATTATTGATATCGTAACGGTTAAATTGTGTAAACAAATTCCAATACTAATTAAACATAAACTCTAGGACCACTTGAGAATGAACATATAGTCATCAAGAAAAGAGTCACAGGTCCTTGTTTTTGATGTTGTTATACAAAAAGTCCCTGTAGAAATTAATATGTAAATTTGGTCCCTATTTTTCAAAAATAAAAAAACGCAAAGTGTTTTGCACTTTTCTAACAGAAAATGCAAGATAACTTGCACTTTTCTAATTTTGAAATATTTTTCGAAATTTTTGAAATTTTCGAAAATTTTGAAAATTTGAAAAGCGCAAGTTCACTTGCACTTTCTATCAGGAAAGCGCAAGCTAGTTTGCGCTTTCTAATTTTGAATTTTTTTTTGAAAATTTCAAAAATTTTGAAATTTTTGAAAAGCGCAAGGAAACTTGCGCTTTCTATCAGGAAAGCGCAAGCTAGTTTGCGCTTTCTGATTTTGAAAATTTTGAAATTTTAAAAAGCGCAAGCTAACTTGCGTTTTCTGATTTAGAAAAAACAGGGACTTAATTTACATACTTATTTCTACAGAGACTTTTCTTGTAACACCATCAGAAATAGGGACCTTTCGTGCAAAGCCCCTATAGTCATTGCTACATGCAGTGGAGTAATTATGATAAATATGTTTATTACTTTGAATTAGAGTTCAAGCTAAATAGAGAATTCAATACCCATAACTCCTATTAATTACCATCTATACAATTAAGCCTCATTGATCGTAATTAAATGAATTAATTACTATTATTGGGCATATTCATTCAGTAGTAATTAATTAAGTTGATATCAAAGATGGGAAATATGATAATATTCATGTATAATATCATAAACAAGCAAACTAAGAATAAACGTGTTACCAAAATTTTAAATTAACTTAATTACGCATGTTCTCCACTAAATTTATAATATATTTTTTTCTAATCTAAGCATCTATAATTGAAAACCAAAAGCATAATAATAGTCAAACTTAATATCATTTTCGAACTGAAAGCATAGATATGAATTAACATTTTCATCACTTAGCCTTTAGACTTTTGAAGCTAGTGCATCATTTAAGTTTATAGATCATGCATAAATTTATGTGTTGCTAAAGACACGTTCCTTGTACTTACTAACATTATTAAAATTCTACTAAGATCCATTTAAAATTTCACTCCTTCTAATACCATGATTATATTTCATCATTCAATAACTAATTGATGGACAATATGACAAAAATTTGCCATTAAAATTCATGGGTCATTTTTCCAAAAGCATTAGAACATTGCTGGCGAATTCAACATATTTTATTGTCACCTTTGACCAATTTATGGTAATGTTTCCAAAAATAATTTAACAAAACTAATTGTATCCTAAGATTTGTCAATGATATTATTTGAAAACCGCATTTTCTTAAGGCTATTTTTTTAAATGCAACATTTAAAAGTTTTAAACTTAAATTTTTTGAAATAATATGCTAATTTTTCCTTTTACGAAACTACATATGCCAATAAGAAGAATGTTTAAAGCACTTTTTCATGATTCTAGTCCTTATTTCAAATATTAATGAGATTTTTCGATCTCACAACACCAAATTATAAGTAATCGTAATATTGTATGCTTACACGATCAAGAATTAGAAAGTTAATGTTTATTAAAATGTCGTGATTAGGTGTAATTATGATGTTTTGTGCTTACACAATTATGAGGGTTACAATTTAACTGTTTGTTAAAACTTCTAAATGAATTAACACAAATTTAAACAGGAACAAACAGAGAGAAAATACAAAATGCAGAAAGGTAAAGGACATAAAGAATTTATGTAGATCAAATGTTAAAGAATCATACATCCATGGATCAAATAACTCAATCTTTTATATTTCTTCCTAGTACGGGCAAAGAAATCAATGAAAATTTTATACGGTTTTTATAGCAATAAATTCTCGAAGTACAAAAAGTTTAATCACTTGTCTCTGCTACGATTTTTTACTTTTATAGCTAGTAACAATGTCACATGGATTAGTGGCTTCATACCTCGTACTTTTATTTGCACCATTGGATCTTGCCATGTGCCTTTTATCCATATTACTAGGCTTGTATGCCATGGATTAATGATGTGGATTTAAGTGGAATAATTTAATTTAGGCAGAATAATTTCTGCTTTGGCAGAATAATTTTGGTTTAGATGGAATAGTTTGAATTTGATGTGTTGAAAAGGGAGGGATGCCGTTAGTTGCTCGCCACCTCTCTGGGATATGTGTTGTTTGTTGGAGACCTTAAATTTGCTTTATAAATGGTGATAACACACTGCGCTACTCTACCGGTAGGGCAGTTCTGTGGATGCTATGATGGCTCATCTTGCTTTGAGAGTGTTGTGGAATTCTGGTATTGAACTATAGTGGCACAACCCAAAATGGTATTGAGCTAGGTTGGCAGTGTGAAGCCTTCAGTGTGGAATTCATTGGGTCTTAGATGTTGTATCTAGAACTTGCTCGGTTCATGTGTCTTATAATTTCGGCCCATTTTACTTCTACTACGCTGCTTTGTATGTTGACTCCATGAACCTAAACCTAGACTAATTATTTAAAGTGAAAAATAGATGTAACATTTGGCCCTACGCTAACGCATATTGGAGTAGACTTGTTATTTCACACCTAACTTTTCAATGGTGTTGTTAGCCGCTTCGCATTTAATACTCCTTATAAATGGCATGCTATAATTGGTTGCTTTGTATTTTCACTGTCAGTTCCACCATTTTGTATTTCATGAAATCCATCTTGAAATATTTTGTGAAATCCACCTCGTATTTCAGGAATTACCTTTGTCATCATTATCTATGATTCATATTTTTGTACTATTCTAATTTCTGTGGTTAGGATCTCCTTTCATTTCTTATATATATCTACCTTTCTCATCTATTTTTCTTTTTACTCATTTGCAATTCTACAAACGTTATTTCTTCTGCCATTGCTACAGCATTTTAATTTTTCAAATTACAAACAATTGCAAGTACTCTTCTATATATTTTTTTCATCAATAACCTTTTGTTTGTTTCTCTCCTTATGTTTATTTTCCTTTTACATGGGAGATCCCCGTGTGGTTTTCCCCAAACCGCTGATGTTGCTTATTAAGTGTTCAATCAAATGTCGATGTCGAAGTTGTCGATTAAGTGTTTGATCAAAAGCTTATATAAGTTATATTGAATGTTCTTAGGTAGTTTACTTACATAGAACTTGTTGGTGACCTACGCCGTGTACTTGAACTTTGTTTTACTTCCTTCTTGTCTTAGTCGACTATGTCTTCCGACGACTCTCCAGCACCTCAGATCATGTTACGACTCCCTTCACATACCTTGTTTCCACCGTCTGCAAATGCGATCAGATTATATATACTCTTAACAATTTTGTAATAAATGATTATGCCATTAGGGGTACCATTGATGTATAGGCGCATTCATCTACCTTCTGAGGGATACGACACCTCCGGACACATTCGCTTTGGCCCTATATGTCGCCTCATCCAATAATCAAGGAATGGTTGGATATAATGGGAATTTCCCCTATCAACTAGCTCCTCTTTCTTACTTTCTTCTGATCTACACTTACATTATTTACGTTGAGCATTTGGATTCTCTATGCACTTGTCGCGAGCTCTATTTTAATACTCTTCGAGGAAGAATTCTACATTTAGGCATGAGCTGTTTTATCACATCTAGGCTTTCAACACTCTCCTAGCCACTTACCCTCGTAAAACTCAATAGTGAATGGAACAATGCTTTTTCGTATTGAATTAAAATGGATTCATTTCTTCCTTCCTCGATGTGGGTGCGAAATCTTTCCCTTTCTTTCCCTTTTCTTTCTCAACGTAACTGCCCTATTAACCTTGTTTTCCTTTCGTTTGTCAACTTAATTTCTCTAAGAATGAGAAAGAGCAATTGCGATGCCCAAGAACTTGGCTTGTGTTCTTGAGGCAAACTATGTAGATGCTCCAGAATATTTCCAGAACCATTGCCACATCAGCATCATTATTTGCTTAACTAGCACAACTTTTCTCAATTCTTACTTGTGAATTTGTTTCAAATCAGAGGAGGAGTGCAGTTCCTTCTTTACCCCTAGCAGGGTATTAGATCACATTATCCTTGGTAAATTCTATTTATGTGAATTTCTTTAGTTATGGAAAGTAAGAATCCTTATACATGATTATTAGTTACTTACATGTTTTTGGTCTAACTTTCGCAGGCAATATGTCTTCACAACGACGCCTTAGTTGAGCTTCGCATTCACAAAGCCAGGGTCGCATACAAAACCTTTTTCCTCAAAACCTTGTAAAGAGTAGAAAAGGCCCCGGGACGATCCTTCCTTGCAAGAAAAAAAACCGAAGCATCAAAAGAAAAACATGACTCTTGAACTTCTCGAAAGTGTGATTCCCATATCTTCACTTCCTCCTTTCTCATGCGTGTTATCACTTTCAAAATAGAATGTGGGAGTAGATCTTGTTGAGAAGATAGGGCGTCTATTGATCTCTAACATTATCGTTCCTATTCCCGTTCCCATTTTGTCATTTCCAACCACGCCTATCTTCGACACGGTAATTTTTTAGGGGTTCCATAAGTGCCTCTTCCAAGTAATATAGGATATATAAATGGCATGTTATGGTTATTATGTTGCACAGTTCTATTTTATTTTACATTTTGGTGCGATTTTTTCACCTTCGAGTTGCACTAGCGTTTCGTATAGTGTCATGTGGAATTAGGGTCTGTATGCTTCAATTTGGGGGTAGTAGAGACATTTCATTCTCAACTAGAGAGAGAAGTGGTGCAACTCAATTCTAACTATGCATCTTAGAAAGACAAGGAGACTACTTTGAGGGCTGAGTTAGACGAGACTTTCCAAAGAGCAATGCATGCAGAAGAGGCTGCTAACAAATGCTACAGAGGAAGCTGAAGAGCTGAAGAAAACTGCAGAAGAAGCTGAAGAGTTAAGGAAAGAGATGACCAAAGCAAATGTCGTGCGTGAGAAGGCTATAGAGGATGCCACTTACACTGAACTTTACCAAATCTATCTATAGGCTAAGAGGCAATATTTTAAGGGGCATCAAGATGATGAAGAAGCAGAAATTGACTTCTCATATTTTGGATGATGCAGTCGATGCTGAGGATACATGGGTTCATTGCCATGAAGAATGTGCCAAAGAAAGGGATAAACTGAAGGAAGTAGGCCAGTCAAAAGTGGTTAAAATAGGTAGATTTAATTTTTTCTTCCTATTTTGGATCTATTAAGCCTACAAAGTCAAAAAATTTATTATATCCAATCTAATATAGTTTAAAATAAAATTTTATTTTATTTAATTCTGGTTGAAAGAAGATTTAGTTACTTTATATTTTAATCAATTTGAGATTTATGTAAAGTAGAGTATATCAAATATACTCCTGTGTGTATATGTTAGTAATGGTTGCTTGTTTTTATATTATACTTTGTTAAGTGAAGTGGCAAGATGTTATTTATCAGAGGCAAATTAATATGACATAAATGTTAAGAAGGTGCAATTAATTAGGAGTTATATTTCTAATTTTATAAACAATTTACCATATTTTAAATAATTTGTGTAAAAGAAGGCTTTATTTAATTTAAACTAGATTATGATATTACAAATATATCAAATACACTCATGTGTGTATAGTGCACATGCAACATGTAGATAGTGTACATAGTTAACATGAAAGTTGATAGGTGTTGGGATTTACATGGCAACGGATGCATTTCCCATTTATATGTGCCTTTGTTGTCATTAGTTATTGTTTGGAATTATAGATAAATATATATATATATATATATATATATAGAAACATACACACAATTATAAATCAATTTCCAATTGTAACGACAATAAAAATAATAAATATATTTTAAAACCAACTTTGACTAATTACATATATTTTTAAATTAAAGCAACATCTTAAGAATCTAATTTTGATTTTTGAAAATCAAACTTAGATTTAAAATTTCAAACAATATATCTATTTTAAAGTTTAAATTTAATATTATACAACATTTGTATATTTCAAGTGGAATTGAATTTTAATACAAGTACGCACATTTGTGTATATTATTTATAAACTAGACAACATTATAGAAAAATAAAACACTCATTAACATATATCAAATGTAGATACATGAAAGGGCAAAATAAAATTCAATTTATTTTATCTAGAAAGATATGTATAGATACAAAGCAATTTTATGCTATTCAAAATATGTTTAAATAAATGTTTATACATATATAATTGTTGTAAAAACCTATTTTATGTAAGGAATTATTTAAAATCAAAATTATTATACACTTAAATAAACTATAATGACTGAGATACATATACATATTATAATAACATTGTAATGTTTTTTTTTTCAAACCAATTTGAACATGAATACAACTGTATATATGAGATCTAACAACATAGGTATATATAAATTCGTTATACAGCATATGAGATATGCGTTAACGTATAGTGTACGTAAAAAAGTTGAGATTGTAAACCACCCCAAAATAAATTGCCTATGATTTGCACCTTGAATGTTTGAAAACTCCTAGATCTGATTAAAGCCCCTTTAGAAATTATAACGATCTGAAGCACCGATTTTGCATTTATTTGATTTGTTTGATTTTGTTTTGGGATTTTTTTCTTTCATGAAGCCATAGAATTTTAGGCCATATAAGGGAGGGAGTGAGAGATGGGAGCTTGAGAAAATGACCTGTCAGGAGAATTGAATGAATGAAGGAAAGGAATTTTGTTTTAATGAAACAATTGAAACTATTCCAATTCCTTCCTTAAAACATTCCCTCTTTAATTATTCGTTAAATCTCAATCAAATACCCCCTCTTTTACAATGATTGGCAGGCCAAGAAAGGGCTTATAAGGGCTTTTGAAATTTCCTAAACCATTTAGCGATTAATCACTTTAAATCAAATTTAAATATTTTATATATATGGTATACTGATACGCGTATACATAACTTTCATATATATATATATACCTGTGTGTGTTTTTCATTAAATATTAATGGCATTCAAACATCAAATAAAATAAAATAATTAATATTTTATAAATATTTATTAATGTGATTAATTTACAATGGTTATAAATTAATCAAATCGTGTGGATTTTCAGAGTGTTCCACATCACAGTTCTGTGACTCAAAGGTGTAAATTCAGTAGGTGATTAATATCGAACAATTTGAATATTAACTGTTATCCAGCTTTATGACCCGGCTATATCCGAACTAACTGGACAAGTTAGACTCGACTATCATCAAGGCCAGTAGCACAAAACGATGATTGTGGGGTACAAAAATCAAGCATAGATGATAATATGAAGCTGAAGCATGAAAACTCACTACTCCCCGAAGATGGATCAGGTACGATCCATATTCAACATTATTGATCATATCGTATCGATTCCACAACTCAATTTTGCAGCAATGATCGGTCAATAACTCAGAATCTACACATGCTATCAACATAAAACTTGGAATACAATCTTATTATGACATGTGGAACACCCCCTAGGGATCTCATTCCAATTGAAGGAAGTTGGAGGGATCAATATAACTCCCTTTGGAGGGATCGGCAGAAATCAAAATTCAAGCAACACTACCTTACAGAAAATGCGATATCTCACAAACCGTACGGCGGAATTGCACGAAATTTGGGGAGCAAGTAGCTAACACCCCACATAGAGATCGTAACCCACTTAGACACATTGATAGGGATCCATACCGATCCTTATTATGGGCCCTGATGGGCCTGGAAATTTATGGGTGGTCTCGTCTTGGTCTCCCAAAATATTAGTATGATACGTGCACGTCTTTCCCTATAAATACAGTAGGCATGATGTTAGAAAATGGATCCTTCTTTCCGCTGAAAAGGCTCTTCAATTTTTATTCTTCATTCTTGTACTAATGGATCCTAGCTAATCCAAACATTCTTGGAATCATTATCAAGTGCAAGACCAATAAATATGAAGTGGATGTAGGAGAAGATTGCCGAACCACAATAAAAATTGTGTGTTCATTTATGATATTTGCTTTGTTTTAATTTCATTTTTTATTTAATCTCTACTAGATTCTATTGGGTGTTGATGCCCATTTTTGGCGTCAACATTAACGTTTAGACATTACCATAGTTAGCCGTGTGACATTTTTTCCGAATTTATTGCTTACACATCTTTTCAGTAAAAATCCAATTTTACTATTATAAGCAGTTCTTGGTAGCAACCATTATATACACCAATTCTCTCCGTCAAAAATATATCACTTTAGGACTTATGGAATTTAGTTTCGGTCAAAATTCCAATGTCTTCCACATTCAACTTGATTAGTCCAAACACAATTCTTGGTTCAATAATAACGGTTACTATTATCCATACTGCTCTGAACAAAGACTTCGACTTGAGTTGACTACAGTTGATTGTAATAAGCAATCCCTTACAGCTAAAGAGACGAATTCTCTATTTATTAATGATTTACTTTCAATGTTTCAACTCGGGCCCAACTATAGTCGCTCACTGGATCGTCATGTCATGATTTAACTATAATCAAAGTGGAGTGGACACATTGAAGTTCCACAATATTCTTAAGTCAAGGTAACTCTATAACGTCGTCACTTCGAGTACTCCATTTGACCTTAGTTATATTAATCAGCAAAAAACTCTCGACTGATTCATTCTATAGTTATCCAATAACTAGCAGTACGTAACTCTTTGATGTCCCTAACAGCCATGAGTAATACTATCTAACATTTGGAGAGCGTTACGTATTCTAGTCTCAATGGATGAATTGATATTCTTTCATGAATCATCTTGACCAGGAATATTTAAAATAATACGTTATTTTTAATGTGATAAAATTCTCATGATTATAACACATTGCAGTTACTATCACATAACATATCATTTAATGACTTTATATTTAATATAAGTTAAACTAATTACTTAATCAATTATATCACAATATAACAAGGTATACTATAGAAATCAGACACCTTTATTATAGACGAGATTTGTAATCGAGTTAGATACATTTACCAAATTACATAATTGTCACTAGGGCATACCGCTAACTCTATCAATCTATCAATTGCACTTGGGATCAATTATGGAATTTTTTTCCAAATCTTTGAATCGGTTTTCAAATGAACTAATCAGGTCAGTTTCTTAGTGAATGGGTATGCTATATTGTTTTAATTATCTACTTTGTCAATTAACTCTCTCCGATGTTGATAAAATGTCGTTATCATGTGGAACCCTTTAGAGTATGTTTTTTGACTTCTAGACGGCTTTAGGTTCTTTTACGAACTACATCACAACATTTTTATCATATAACAATGCCATACGATTCTCAACATTTGAAATCACCCCTAACTCGGTTATAAATATTTATTTATACTTCGTTTATTGCAGTGTTAATCAAGGCGATGTACTTAGCCTTTGGTTGAATCATCCACTACTTATTGTTTGGAACATTTCCAACCTAAAGTTATTAACATAAGATTGAACATGAATTTGGAATTTACATACTATATTGGATATCATTTATAAAGGTCGAGTCCATGCACTCCTTTATAAGGAGTTTGTTGTTTCTATAAATAACGTTTTAGTGGTTTATAAATACTAGAAAACACTCAAAACTATCATTTGGTGATCTTAATTCAGATTTAATACTCGCTCTATGTATCAAAAGCATAAGCAAATTTTGATATTGTAGACAATACAACATGTATGATCATTCCTATTGCCAATACATAAGAAATTCATCTTACATGCTCTATATTAAACATTTAATACGGTGTCTTTGCATATCGTTTTGGGATGATACCAACATCCTTTTATACTGATTATAAAAGAGTTAGTTTCAAATCTAATATTGAGAATTTAACAATCAAATTAAAATGATTTTAACATGAGTAAATCGTTAACAACCATAAGTTTGGTACTTATAGTTTTGAAATATTTTAGTACCTTTATATTGCTTTCTTATAAACATACGTTTCCTCTGCATTTTGACTAAAATTAAAACTATTTGATTTTTCCATCAAAATACTTGCTCAACTCTATAACAACCCGTGATTGCAATTACCAAATAATAAATTAAAATTTTGATTTTAATTTAATTGCAGCTATTAATGAATTTTTAATGTGGCTAATTTGTTCAAAAGTTAGTTATTTTGAATAAATTAATATTTTGGGCTTAAGTGTAAAATGGAGAATTTAATGGAAATTAATTAGGGTAAAAATGGAAATTTATAATATTGCAAAATTTTATATGTGTAAAATAGTGCAATATTTGAATTGGGAATTTAATTTACAATTTAATTGCAAAACGGTGATTTTTGGGCAATTTTGACTAAAAGATGTTTTGGAATAATTAGGGGTTAAATTGTAAGTTGGCAAATATTGTGATGTAAAATTTTATAACTATAGCTAAATTATTTTGGTAACATATTTTAAAATTTTATGGGTAAATAATGTGTAGATTGTATTTAGAGAAATTAGCTAACTTGAGATATAGAACATATTCCAAGTCCTAATGGGTATTAGGCCCACTAACCCACTTCCATTAGCCTATAAACCATCTTCTACCCATTTGTTTCAGCCAACATCTCATTCCATCAACCCTTAAACCCTAGAGCAAAACCTAATTAATGGCCTCCATTTGGTAGAAGATCCATTTTCCTCTCCACATAGCTAATCTAGGTTAATACAAGTTAAAAGGTAAAGCAATCCTTCTTTAATCACTCTCTAATCTTCATTCTAATTTCTGAAATTAATTTTTAATACATGGTTTTTGGTTTATTTTTGTTATGAAGCCTCTTGATCTCCTCTCTCTAGCTTTTGGAGTGCACATCAAGTGTTTGTGCATATTTTTCTTGCTTGGGAAAGAGGTAATATATGCTAGCTGAAATTATAATTAGTTTATTACTGTTAGTAAATTAGGCATATCTCATTCATCTTAGATCGGAATTAATATTTTCTTGATGTTCTGGAAAGCTTATTCTGTAGGCTATAACTTTTATGTTTTGAGCTTTGCCTAATTTTGTGATTTGAATGGTCGAAATCACGTTTGTTTGTCGCTGACCTGACAACAAACTACAAGGTTGATAAAATAAAAACCTGAAACTGATTTGGCCATAAGTTACTCGTTTCTTATCCAAACCAAATAATTTTGGATGTTCTGGAAAGCTTAGATTTAGGGCTAAAACTTTAAAGTTTTGAGTTTCATGATAATTTAAAGTTAATTTGGTCAAAACTGTGCATTCTTACTACTGTCCCGAGAGCACATTGACAGTGATATAAAATTTAGATCTGAGAATTGTTTTAGTCATAAAATTTTCATCCCCGATCGGAATTTGACGATCTTGGTCATTCCGAAAAGCTTAGAAACTAAGCTACAACTTTTATTTAATTCATTTTGTCAGAATTGGAAGTTTACTATGCCAAAATTGTGGTTTTTCATCTCTGATCTGTTAGTGCATAACTATAGGCCTTAGTCTCTTTTCTCCCGTTGTTTTCAGTACAGAACCCCAACTTTGCGACACCATCCCGAGCTCGTCCTTTGTCGGATTTCATCGATTTCGGTCTCGTTGGAAAGCTGGAGTTCCGAACTCCATCTCTAGAAAGTTTATTAGTATCCGAGTTAATCTGACTCTTCGAAATTGCTCTCGAAGAGGGACCCGGATCTCAGCCTGAAACAGTGTATTCACTGTTTCCGGGTCCGACTTTGGAGCGTCGCTGCGACTTCTTTTCAAGTAGGAATCGAGTAATTCTTTTTGCGTTCTGAAGTAGGAATGTCGGACTATGTTCCTAGCAATTTTCATGCCATTTGGATTCAGTTTGCTGGTCCGAATAATTTTCCGAACTTGGGTTCGCGTTAGTTTTGGACTATTTTCCAACACTTAGAATATTTTCAGTGATTTTCTGGTTTTATCGATTTCTTTGAGATTTGTCGCTGGATTTCGTACACGGGCCTTATAAAAAGGTGTTAAAAGGATTTTTCACTCCAAAATGGCTTTTGAAATTATTATATAATATTATTTTTAATTAATAAATTAATTACTCCATAATAGGGGAGTTTTCAAAGGCCGTTTTACAGTGATTTCAAACCAATTATTAATCTGTTTTCCGTAATTATTTTCTATAATAAAATCCCACACTCACACTTTAGCACTTTGAGCGAAGTGGAAAGGTGCTTAAACGGTTGGGAAAAACTCCGGCCTATGAAACCATGTGTATTTCCTTTCCGGTTAATCCCCGACCTATTCGATTGATCGTTTTGGCCTTTCGGCATAGTTTACCAATGACATGAGGTGAACTTTGTACTGCTTTCAGTGTGGAAGCTTACGATTGGTTAGTAAACCCTTTAGTGCGAACGTGGGGTATGGGACTCACGATAACACTTTACGGGTTCCTTGCTAATAGTTCGTGACACATTCCTTTTATTACCTTTGGGATAGTGTCTTCGGACTATCTCCCTTAGAGGTATCGTTTTGGCATCTCTACTTAGATGGTCGTTATACATCTCTACATAGATGTATCGTTTTTGGCATCTCTACTTAGATGGCCGTTATACATCTCTACATAGATGTATCGTTATTGGCATCTCTACTTAGATGGCCTATTATACATCTCCACTTAGATGTATCGTTTTTTACATCTCTACTTAGATGTTTTTGTTTTGGCATTTGTGCTTACGTTATGCCGATGATATGAGGCTTATTATACATCTCTACTTAGATGTTTTTGTTTTGGCATTTGTGCTTACGTTATGCCGATGATATGAGGCTTATTATACATCTCTACTTAGATGTTTTTGTTTTGGCATTTGTGCTTACGTTATGTCGATGATATGAGGCTTATTATACATCTCTACTTAGATGTTTTGTTTTGATATTTATGACTATGTTATGCCAATGAGACAAGGTTTGCTATACATCTCTACTTAAATGTTTATTTCTTCTCTATGTGAGAGTTTGTGGTCTATAGTACTATGTTATATATCGCTTCATTATCTATCATGTTTATCTCAGTTTATTAACTGATTGTTTAGCTAGCCTGACCCGAGTGTTTTTCACTCGGGTCAGACCGAGTTGTTTCAGGTTAGGCCTCTGGACTTAGCTTTCTGTGCTTCTGCTTGGACATTATCTGCTATGCTGATAGATAGCTCTTTATATTTGTCCACTATTTTGATACTCTGATTATTCAGTCTCTTATGTACATATTTTTGACTCACTTGTGTGAGTGGTGGCTTTGTACCCACCTTATGATATATTCGGATCTGTATTGACGATGTATTGTTCTGAGACTCTGTGCTGTTATGTGATACTGTTCTGTGATGCTATTTCATTATGTTATTATGCTTTGTTCTGATAGATCTTTAGCCATTTGTAATTTCGTTATAAGTATTTATCGAATATGTCGAACCACCTGATTGAGAAAAATTTAAATAGATTCCACCTTTCGACGTATTCGGTAGATAGTTATAGCATAATTACATTTGGTCGCTCCTATTATACTCTATTCTCCGCATTAGCAGACGGAATCACCTCCGTGATTCTCTTTGCTAATGAGGGTCTTAGAATGGGGCTTTACAAACTCTGATGCTTATTGAATGATACTTTCGTATAGTTCTTGGATCCTTATCCAATTACCCATAAAATCACATTCGCTCCCACTAACTTTGGACACTTTGGTTATTAGGTGAAACAACATATTATAAATCATTATCTTAAGTTTCTGTTTCAACATGCATATACCAAAACTAAAAATCATATTGAGAGATAATTTAGTGAGTAAAATCAATATTTATTTAAATACGTTTATTGACGAATTTGTTACGTAATTTCAACACTTGAAATTTATGATGTTATTATATCAACCACTACAAGAAAATATATTTTTTAATAACGCCATTTAATAACGCATTATTCTAAAGCGTTATTGTTTGCCTTTAATTATTTGTTTTTTTACTCTGTTTGTTTTGTACTGTTCACATGAAACGCCTTCACAAAGCGCGAAATCTCTTAATTATTTCGTGGCCGCGGTTTTCTCAAATTATTTCCCTCCCCCTCTTTCCTTTTTCATTTCGTTCCATTTTTCCTTAGTCTCCCATACCAGTGGAATCAAATCCCAAAATCACCCCTTCAGATCCATTCCTCCTTCATAAACCCTAATCGGATCCAGTTAAACCCTACGTAGCTCCCTCTTTAATCGACAGCGTCAACGACTCAGACTTCGAATTGGTGGCACGTCATCGATTCCAACTACTACAACGGCGTCGACAACTCCAAGCTCAGCACAGCTAGGGCACAACACAAACATCCTCCAAATTCCAATCTTCCATCTTTGATAATAATCGGTTGTTACTGTTAAATTTTGGTGACACTATATGGAGAATTGTAAAGGTCGGAAGTAGCTTCGTAACGGACAAAACGCTTTGCAAATTGGAGTATAGAGGTGGAAGTTATAGGGGAAAAGGTGAAGTGGGCTGAATTGCCAGCGCTAGACGTCTGGCCAAATGGGTCAGACATCTGAGTCGGTGCAGAATTTCTTCTAGAGGCTTAATTCAAACGTCTGACCAAAATGGTCAGACGTCTGAGCCTGTAGAGAACTTTTTCCAGAGACTTAAGTCAGACGTCTGACCATTTTGGACAGACTTCTGAGGCGACTTCCGCCTGGTTTTCACGCGTGGGCTTGGCGTGAAGATTTGTGGTATCTGCAAAGGAAATTTCGGAACATTGCCTGGTGTTTCTATTCTCCTATATAAGCTAGCTTCAGATTCCAGATCCGGGTGCATGCAAGTGACTACAAGAGATTACCCTCTACTAATTAGGGTTTATCAAAACCTAATTTTCTTCAATTCTCTTCTCCACAAATCAATTTCTAATTAGAATTTTGATCATTGTATTCAATCTCTTGTACTCTTCTCATCAATATTGATAAAAGCTCTCTCTTAAAGTGGATGTAAACTAACACAACGTTAGTGGAACCACTATAAATCTCTGTGTGATTTATTTTTCGTTATTGCTTTGATTTCTATATTGCTTATTTGGGGTTTGTGACTGCTCTTGGTTTGGTTGAGATATAGATTGAGTTATTGATTGGTTGTTTTTACACTTCTTACCACGATCCCGTCTTCCGCCATGCTTGTAGGGTTTCGATTTTAGTGGTCTCGAGTTGGAATCCCGTCCCAACATTTGGTATTAGAGCATTGGTGTTGGTAGGTAGTTGTGGAAATGCATGAATCAAGTAGTAACTCATGTAGTTCCTTAATGGGTAATCCAAGTGGTGTAGCTCCTTATGTACATGGTTCGTACGCAGCTTTAGGATCACAATTGGTTATAGACAAGTGGAATGGCAATAATGATTTTTAAAAATCGCAATGGAAGATGAAAGCGGTTCTAAGGAGGAATCGGGTGCATTGGGTTGTGTTCGATAAACATTTATTGCCAGCAGACATCTCGGATGTTGAGAGAGAGAAGATGGAAGAGTGGGCAATCATTACACTCCAACTTGTTATGGGAGAGATTCTTATCTCTGAAATTAGTGGTGAAACCACCGCTAAGGGTATTTGGGACAAGTTGGAGGAGTTATATATGAAGAAGTCATTGACAAATCGTTTGATCTTATTGCGAACGTTCTTCACCTATAATATGAAGGAAGGTACTTCGCTTAAGGCGCACTTGAATACTTTTGATGATTTTCTAATGTAGATGAAGACGGTAGATTTGAAGATTGAGGAAGAGCAAAAGGCAATGATATTGTTGTGTTCGTTGTCGGATCTCTATACAGGTTTCTCAAATAGTTTGATTTATAGTCGGGATACATTGACTCTTGATGATGTCAAGGCGGGTCTTCTTAGCGAGAAGTTGCAGGATCAAATAAAGGAGTTAGGTGATGGAAGTAGTGGTGCTAGTAGTGGTCATGGTTTGTTTATGGAGAAGGAGAGGTATGTGAAGAAGGAGAACCGGGAGCGTTCTTAATTAAGGAACCCCGGTTGGAGAGAAAAGTCGAAGGAAAGAAAAGGCAAGTGCTATATTTGTAAGAAGCCCGGTCATTGGAAGAATGAGTGTCCGAAAAAGGAGAAGGCAAAGAAGGAAGTAGCATTTCCATCAGTAGCGATGGAGAGTGGAGTTGGTGAGGGAGATGTAGATGTTTTATCGGCGGTAGCATTGGATGTTTCGGGTAGCGAATGGGTGCTTGATTCGGGGGCGTCTTATCATATGACGCCAAATAGGAATTGTTTTTCTTCTTACATCGACAAAGAAGGAAATTCAATTGTTATGGGAAATGGTGCTATTTGTAAATCGAAAGGCATTGGTTCCGTGCAAATTCGGATGTTTGACGGAGTGGTAGCTTGTGGGTTTTTGCATGGTATTTATTTGCTAATCTTTTGGGCAGCTGGATTCTTTAGGTTGTAAGATTACTATTGAGAGTGATAGATTTGCGAAGGGTGCGCTTGTGGTGATGAATGGTGCTAGGAGTCATGGTATTTATTTGCTTCAAAAAGTGACTGTGGAAGGCGAAACTTGTATAGGAGTTTATAGTTCTCATAGCTTGGATGCGACTAGATTGTGGCATTTGAGGTTAGGTCATGTCCCCAAGAGCAGTTTGGATGTTCTTCGAAAGAGAGAGATGATCGATGGAGAAAGTTTCAACAAGTTAGAGTTTTGCGAAGAATGCGTCATGGGGAAGCAAACTAAAGTTTCATTCGTTGAGGGAAAACATGATTCGAGAAGGGTTCTTGAGTATGTTCACACGGATGTTTGGGGACCTGCACCAGTAGCTTCTTTAGATGGAGCTCGATATTATATTTCTTTCATAGATGACTTCTCTCGAAAAGTTTGGGTGTATGTAATGAAGGCCAAGTCCGAGGCATTTGCAAAGTTCAAAGCATGGAAGGCTCTTGTTGAGAATGAGAGATGCAAGTCTTTCAAGGTTCTAAGGTCCGACAATGGCGGAGAGTATGTTTCTGTAGATTTTTTGTAGTTTTGCAAGCATCATGGTATCCGAAGGTATTTTACTACACCTGGAGATCCACAGTCGAATGGTGTTGCGGAAAGGATGAATCGTACTCTACTTGAGAAAGCTCGATGCTTGAGATTTACATCGGGTTTGGCAAAGGGATTTTGGGCTGAAGCTTTTTCAACCGCAGTGCATATTATTAATCGAATTTCGTGCTCAGCTATTGGTAACAAAATTCCGGAGGAAGTGTGGAAGGGAAAGAGCATTGACTTGAGCAATCTTTGTGTATTTGGTAGTCTGGTTTATGTGCATGATCTAGGAAATGATAAGCTTGAACCTAGAGCTTTCAAGGGGATTTTGCTTGGTTATACGGATGGAGTAAAAGGCTATCGGATTTGGAATCCGGAAACAAAGAAGGTAGTAAATTCTCGTCATGTTACTTTTGATGAGTTAGCATTGTTCAAGGAGAATAGAAGCTCATCGGATGTTTCGGATTTGGTTCATGGTGAATCAAAGGAGAAGGAAATCATTTCCACATTTTGTCCAAGGAGTAGAGAGAGTAAAGTAGTTGGAGATGCTTGCGAGGAGGTAGCGGTTGATGTTACATCACATAGTCCACAGGGTGCCTCTAGTGTTGTTAGTGATGTACATGATTCTAGAGAAGATTCGGTTCAAGGTGGAGCCAAAGGGAGTTTATTGATGGTATTGCTACTCGGGTTGGTCGTCATGCTATAAGACCACCCGAAAGATATGGTGATTGAAACTATCTTAGCTTTTGGATAATTTGGACTATGCTCTTTAGGTAGTCCAAGATGAGCATATGGACCTTGATGACGTCATGGAGTTCTGATAGCTCGAAATGGATTTGTGCCATGGAGGAAGAGATGAAATCATTGTTGAAGAATCAAACTTGGGATTTGGTTCCACTTTCTAAAGGAGACCGTGCTATTGGGTGCAAATGGATATACAAAGTGAAGGACGATGGGAGATACAAAGCTAGGCTAGTGGCTAAGGGGTTTGCACAAAGGAAGGGGAAGGAGTATGATGAGATATTCGCACCGGTTATGCGCCATACTTCTATCCGGATATTGCTTGCTATAGTTGTAATGACCCGTAATTTTCGATAATTAAAAATAGTTAATTTAATAAGATTTTGTGATTTAATATTGGAAGAAATAAAAATTTGTGATTTATTAATGAAAATATAACTATAATGAATTGTAACAATATTAATCTAAGTTAATTATTAACAATTTTAATGGAAGTTCAATTAATTGGAATAATTTAAATGTTATACTTGGCTATAAATTGAATATAAGAAAACAAATGTAAATATTGAATTAGTTAATGAATTAGTATATAATTAATGATAATTGGATAAAATCAGTGTTATGTAAGCAATTGTAATGTTTGTTTGTAAATAATAAACTTATAAGTGTGATTAAAAGTTAATGGTAATGATTATTATATGTTACCTATTTATTTAGTCAGGTAAATTTAATTGGAAATCAATTACAATGAATGAAATTAAATATAGCGTTAAATATGGACTAAGATAATGACCGTAGAATATTAATGTAATTAGATAGAGACCAATGTTAAATGTATGCATAGAGCAATCAAGGATTGAATAGAAAGCTTTGAAATCAAGTTAATCAAATTATTGGAATTTAAATTATAATAATTGGATTTATTTCAATTAAATGTAATTAAATATTACGTTAATGTAAATAAAGATGAAATTGGAGAATATTAGTGTAATAAGGTATAAACCATGATAATTATATCCATAAGGTAACAATTGGTTGTATAATAAGATGGAAAGTCAAATAAATGGTTTTATTGGAAATTTAATTTATAATTACTGAATTTATTGAAATTGAAATTAAACATTGTAAATTGTGAAATATTCAATAATGAATTAATATAGAAATTTGTTTTAAAAGGATTTTTTATTTACTAAGTAATCCAAAATGATAGAAATTGTAAATTATAAAATTTGAATTGAAAAGTGACTAAATTAATTTAATATTAATTTATTTAATTAACTTGAAATATAGCCATTTTAGCAACTGTCTCGAATTTCGACGAAACCAGTTTCATCGGATCCGTAATAGTGAATTATTGTAAGGTTTCAAGTTTCGTAGCGATCGGACTTGCCGTTTGATCGTACGGACTCGAAATGCCTAGAAATCAATTTAATTAAATTTAATAGAAATCAATTTGAAATAGACTGATTGTAAGTTAACTTCTTCATACGATGGAATTTGGACCTGAAACCAGTTCCATTGAGTTTAAAGATATTGAAAACGTCTATTTTGATATATGGGGTGACCCATTTTCGTTCCGGAGACAGAACGGGCTTTTCGGGTCATTTATCGTTCAACTTGTAAATCAATCATGTCCATTCATTTCTATTTCTGATCTGCCTATAAATAACATGTTATAAACCCTAGTTATTCCTTATTCCATTTGTCTGTACGTACAATTCTATCTGCTTCTCTCTTTCCAATGGCAGACAAACCAACACCAATTCCAAATTCAATTGCAAATCAAAATCAAATCGAAAAATAAAACTCCTCAAAATATATCAAATTATATATCGATTTGAAGCTCTTGACGAGTGCAAGTCAAATCTACTGTCTGTTTTCCATTTTGGGTTTCCATGTGCCCAAAATTCAAGGAACAATTCTCGGCCATTCGTTTGGGATTTGATCAACGACGATGGATCGTCGATTTGAGGACACGGCTTTATAGAGAGGACCGAGGAGAGTTCGTCGGTGAAATTCGTATGGCGAATCGATGGTTGGATGCGGCAAAACATTTCGCCTAGGGTTTAAAAACTTGGTGGCGGCTGTTTCGTGTGAGCACCGTTCGGCGCTGGGAGGCCATCGCGAGGACGTGGGGAAGGTGGCGGCCGATGGTGGCGAGGTCGCGGCTGGCTCTTGGGCGGCTTGACGTTGGTAGTGGTAGCGGCGGCGTTTTGCTCTGGGTATAGGTCGAACGCAATGTACTAGGAAGAAGGGTAAGGTTCCTGTAGCGATAGTGGTGACGTGGTAATGTTTATGTTATTTAATTTAATTTAATTCAAACTTTAAAAGTTCTAACCGCGATAACTTTTACGTACGAGCTCGGATTTGGGCACGGTTTATTTTGTTGGGATTGCATCGGAATTTCAGACATTTTGACGCTAGTTTGGACAAATTCTAAGACCGTTTGAATTTGGGCCCTAAATTGGATTTTAATTCGATTTAAAATCGAAGTTGAGTGTTTTGACCCACTCACGACTTCTAAAATTTATTATGTTAGTTAAATTAAATTTGTGATGTGATTAGGAATTTATTTATGGTTGTTTGGTATATTTAAATTGCTATTCCAGTTAATTTGAATTATTTTGAATTAAATCGCCATTTCATTTATTATCGAATTTAAATTTCCAGTTAATTACCTGTAAATGATAATCTTTTATTTGTTGAAATTTATTGGTCGAATTGGATGATGATTATGATGGATTTTTGACTGTTGATATTAAATGATTGGATGTTATGTTGATCTATATATTGTTATCACTCTGCAAGTTCCCTTGTAATACCCCAAAATTTTGTGAAAAATCATTTTTGTAAAATGATTTAATTTTTGAAATATTTAGATTTAAATATGGTGAAATTTTTGGAATAAATAGTGTGCAAGTATATGTGTGCACGTGCACACTGAAATGGCACAAGGAAGAACTCCAGATTTCTTGGATTTAAAACAAGAATTAAAAAGCAATACAAACATGATTTTGCAACATGGATATTTGATTTTTGGAATTATATGGATCATCTTAGAAAATAAGAAAAGTAAGTTTTACTTTAAATCAGTAAACAGATTTTATTTAAAACCCAGAAAAGAAAATTATACATATGTATATGTTATAAGGATTTGAAAACCTGTATACATATAGGTGCATATGTTTCTGAAATTAAAGAGGAATTAAATAAGCCTAGATAAGATATGTATACAAATATACATTTTTACTGAAAAGTATACATATATATATATATATATATAAAAGCAAGTGAAACTATAACATTAAAATGACATGAAATGTGATACAAGTTAATATGCTTGTGTAGGCAAAAATAGCAAAGGGGATTCTCAGGAATAATTAAAATATAAAATAAGACAGTCACACTTTTAACATGACTAGGTGAGTGGCCATTTTCTGAAAAGTAAAAGAAAGAAAATGCAGCCTTTAAATTGGTTAATATAGCCGGGGTATTATGAATGAAAAATGCATGATGCTAGCCAGGACAGAAATGGAATTCTGTTTTAACAAAACCCTAGTGGAAAAATGCATATAAATAGGCAGTAGAATTATCTTTACCCCGAGCTGCACAAAAATAAGAAAAGAAGAAAAATATTGGAAGGAAGGAGAAAATACTCATACAAGGATTTTCTGGATTAATAAGAAGAAACATTTAGGTAAGTAACCTCACTGAGTTCATGGCATTAAGACCTGAGATGAGGCAGCCACTTTTTATATTGCCATTTATATATTTTTGGTTTTTGATGTATATGATTTCATCAATGCTTTTTGGATGTCTTATTTTAAATCTGATATGATTTAATATGGATGATTTTGATGATCTTTGATTTGCTGAGACATTTGTCTTTGGATGTGTATCATACTGTTTTATTTAAAAATGTTAAGTCCAGAATCTTAAAGTTATATAGAGAATACTCTCAACTGTTATAGATCTATGGCATGGAAACTTTACAAAAATGTTGGGAGCTGCATTATACTTGGTATAAGTGCTGAGGCTTGAGAAGAAAAATGTTAAGGGTGCAATAGAAATTTTCTAAGTGCTGAGCCCTTAATCAAATCAAAAAAAAAAAACCCACAAGCTAAAATTATGATTGAACCAGATCCTGAATCTGAATCAATCATAAAGGCTTGCAGATCAATATAATAAGAACATGCCATGCCTCTTTTTACAGTTGAAAATATTCTTATATTTTACTAAGATCAAGACATATTGACCCCATTTAGGAAATAACTGTCTACTTATTTCTGAGGAGAATTATGCTAGGAAAGATTATGGATGTTTCCATGTTTGCAGTGATATGTTCACTTAGCATATTTGATGATAGGATTTAAGTCAATACACTAGTAAATAAACTAGGGAAGGGAAGGCCAAGAAGGCTGCTGGAATGCTTGTCATATTTGAAGTATGCAAGTTGGCACATGGTTTGTTTAAGCCCTGAGATCTTTGTGCAATGATGTGAATTAGTTCATTGCAATGTGTCCCTGTGATTCCTTAATAGCAGATGAGGCAGGAATTTAAATTGAATTATACAACCTGTAAATGAAGAAATAGGAATATGGATATTTCTTAGGTTGAATGATATGGAACCAAGATGGTTCCAGTGAATGCAATTGTTGCAAATAGATAATTATGTTTGCATGATTATGTATGCAAGTGTAAGAATGATAAATGAATATATCATACCTGAACCAACTTAATTATACTATGTTAAAGTAATTGATTGTAGGAATTTGCTTAAATAACTAATTGGTGCTTTTATATTCTCTATTGCTTAATATCATGAATGTATTGATGTTACTCATACCAGATCATAGATCTGACCCTTGTTTGCTCATGGCATATGGGGTGTCTCATTTTAAAATGAGGCAGCCACTCATGCTCTTTCAGGTAACCCAGGCACTAAGTAAAAATGAAGTTATGGCTATTATGGAGGAGTGAATGAACATGCTAGCTAGTTTCAATAAGAGCTTAAATTGATTATATCTGCATGTATTCAGGAAAAATTTTATGTTTCTAAGATTTCCAGTCATGTAATGAATTCTATTATGGTTAGATGGACTAGTTGTATCATGTTAAATATATTGTTATGCACTAAGGTTTAAAATCTAAAAGAAATATCTGAGTGGGGAACAAGGAAATGAGTTTAAGTATTGATATGGATGCTTGGAAAAGAAATTTGCATATGTAGGTGAGCTACTGTTTTGCATAATTTATATTATGTATAAGTAAATCTTGAGACATAACAGAGCACTGAGTTTCAGAATAAAATCTGGATTTAGTTAGAAGTAAACTTATAAGGATTTTAGTTTCCTTTTTACTGAAATGCTTTGTAAATAAGTTTGAATTCATTTCTGAATCGTATTGAGAAAAGTAAAATGTTTTTAAAAGCTTCAGACAGAATGCAATGAATGGTATCTCCATTGCTTTGAACTAGTGTGTAGCAGATACAGGATACATGAGTTAACCAGCTTCAAACAAATGAAGTATTGGTTGATCATGATAGATTGTATTTTGAAAATAAAAATGCATTTCAAAAGCTTAGTACATTTAGCAATTGTTTCACCCAGTTTTCTGGAAAATGAGCAAAGATATTGACATGTACATGTATATCTGTGTACATGTTGATGTTTGGGCAAAAATATAAACCCAAATTCCTAGAACAGTTGTAGGAATGGGTATCAAAAATAATAAAGTAAGAAATACTGTTTTGTATGTTAGATTATAGGCAAAAATTAAATATATATGTGCAGATATAGGTAGATATCAGATTTCTAACCATACAGGAGAAAAATAAAAAGAAAAACAAAAATTGTGTTTGAACCGACCAGCATAGCACTCGAACTCGTGACCTCTCATGTATAAGTTAGGCGCGTTTCCATTACGCCTAGATGTTGCTTGTGTTCACTTATGATCCACTTTCTTTTAACCTGAGTTTGATACTATACAAACTTTTACACAATCATCCATATTAAAAGTTTGCTTTCCACTGATTATTACTTGATCATTTCTTAATTAGAATAACAGACTAAAGTACATGTTTCCAGTGGATTCTATGGTCAAAAATCAATTAATCTGAATTGCTAAAATCTAAATCAAACAGAATGTTCTTGTACAACAAATAAAAAAAAAATAAAGTATATACTCTGAATATAAACAAGAGGAACACATACATCTTCATATGTATGTGTATGTTATTAGAAATACACTGATATATTTATATTGGTAAGTTATCTTGATCCTGGATATATTTTGTTTATTGGAGAAAGAAAATGACCCTGGGAAATATATTTGTAATGAATGATATATCTATATATCATCTCTAAAAAAAAAATCCTTATGAAATTAGGGTGGAAATAGGAGGGTCATTTCATCCCTATGGGTTGAAATGATACATACCCGAACGACCTATAGATTAGGTAAAAATCGTTATGGGTTGAAATGATATACTCGAGCGATTTGTCTACTCTCTTCCAATACCAAAAACAACTTTAACAGCTGTGTACGTGGTGGAGGTTCCAGAAACGAAGTAGGATGGTTTGGTGATGATTCTGTATGAGGTATTTACATAGCCCTGACTCTCGTGAGTCATCTTGAGGTGGCTAAAATCAGGAGCCACGCTGGGCCAAGTGAGGTCATTCCTCCTATCGGGCACACTTCTTCGATACTATATTCTGACTTTGTGATTGATTTGGTGGCCACCCTTGATTTTGATTTGGAGTCCAGATACAGAATTGGTATATCTACCCTGGCATTGCCTCGAGTGCCTTATCGCATGCCCTATCACACCTTCTACGAGTTTGTTTTGTACCATACCTATGGAGTGCCCTCTGATAGCCTCTAGTTTACGGAGGAGTTATGGTACTGTATAGACTATGGGAATATATAAAATGTGTTAAAGGGGATATGGGTAACGCCTTAATGCTATTTTAATACTTTTACTTTACTGTAGACATATTATAATAGCGTATTGTACTACATAGTAGGTATTTTAACCGATCCTTAGGAGATGTGAATCCCGAACATCTCTTAAGTTACTACACCCACGTTAGACACTGGATAAGAGATGTCAAACCCCGTAAACATCTCTGACGTCGTTACACTCATATTTACCGTTGATTTAACTTACATAAGATCTTTTAGTTTTGACTCGAGTGTTTTGTCTTTTCAATTCACTCGGGTCAGCCTGAGCATTTCAAGGTTGAAGACCTTATTTCTGGAGGACGAAGACGAAGATTTGTACTATTATTATTTATAATATGTATTCCACTGCATCATGTTGTTTCGCTGCACTTATTATTTATTTATTCATGTTTCTGTAACTCTGGTTTTTGTGTTGTAAAAGAATAATCAAATGTATTTATAAAACAGCTTCATGAACTGTTATTTGATTATTATATTTTGTCATTCCGCTGCAAGATTCTGTATTTTTTTTTATTTATTTCTCTTTTTCTTATTTACCCCATAAAAATCTTCCCTTTCGAATGGTTTGAGTCGGCATGTGTGTCTGCTTAAAACGTCCAAAAAGGCAGGTCATTACAATAGTTGTTATTCACGACTTGGAGTTGGAGCAAATTGATGTGTGTTACAAGCGAAGAAGAGAATGAAAACTCAGACTAATTTTCATTAATCAAATTAGTTCGTTACAACTTACCTATATAGTAGGATTTACAAGTAACTAAACTGGGTCGAACAAGCTGGGCCGAACCATTACACCACGAGAAAATATCAAGTAAACAAATATTCAGATATGCAGTAATATGTACATTATTTACAACCCGTATGTATATCCTTCTGACAACACCCCTCCTCAAGTTGGTGCATAGATATTTATCATGCCCAACTTGTTACACAAATATTTGATTCTGGCTCCATTTAAAGCTTTAGTAAAGATGTCAGCGAGTTGTTCTTCAGTTTTCACATGTCTCGTAACAACAAGCCCTTGTTGTATCTTTTCTCTCACAAAATGACAGTCTACTTCAATGTGTTTAGTTCTTTCGTGAAACACCGGGTTTGACGCAATGTGCATAGCAGCCTGATTATCACAATTCAATATATCTGGCTTCACAATTTCGAGTCCAACTTCATACATAAGATGATCTATCCACATTATTTCACAAACAGTTTTGGCCATAGCTCTATACTCCGATTCAGCACTTGATCTTGAAACTACATTTTGCTTTTTACTCTTCCATGAAATCAAATTTCCACCTACAAATATGCAGAAACCAGAGGTAGATTTTCTGTCTACCTTAGACCCTGCCCAATCAGCATCACAGAAACATTCAATTTGTGCATGTCCATGATTTTTGTACATTATTCCATGTCCAACAGTCCCCTTGAGATAACTTAGAACCTCTTTCAATGCACTCCAATGATGAACAGTAGGAGATGACATGAATTGGCTTATTACACTTACAGAGAAAGAGATATCAGGTCGTGTGAAAGTCAGGTAATTCAGCTTTCCTACTAACCTTCTGTATCTATTTGGATCTTTGAATAATTCACCACCTTCCATGATACTGTTATTCGGTAGAATAGGGGTAGTACTTGGTTTTATCCCTAAATTTCCAGTTTCATCTAACAAGTCAAGCACATACTTTCTTTGAGACATAAAATACTTTCATCACTTCTTGTAATTTCCACTCCTAGAAAATACTTCAAATCTCCCAGGTCTTTAGTATAAAATTGTTTGTGAATGAATGTCTTGAGAGATGAAATACACAATTCATCATTACCAGTAATCACTATATCATCTACATAAACAACTAGTAAAATTATACCACCTTTAGTCTGTTTGTGAAACAATGAATGATCACATTTTCTCTTCACCATGCCAAAGCTTTCCATAGCATTACTAAATTTCCCAAACCAAGCTCTGGGGCTCTGTTTTAATCCATACAGTGATTTCTTAAGTTGACAAACGAGACCACTTTTTCCTTGAGCAATGAATCCAGGTGGTTGGATCATATAAACTTCTTCTTCTAAGTCCCCATGAAGGAATGCATTTTTGATGTCTAGTTGATGTAACTTCCAGCTATAAGTTGCTGCCAAGGAAATGAACAATCGAATAGAAGTTAATTTTGCTACTGGAGAAAATTTTTCAGAGTAATCTATACCATACACTTGAGCATATCCCTTTGCAACCAACCGTGCTTTTAATCTGGCAATGGATCCATCTGAGTTTGCTTTTATAGTGAATACCCACTTACATCCAATTGGTCTTTTATTCTCAGGTAACTGGACTAAGTCCCAAGTTTTGTTATATTCAAGAGCATCTAATTCTTCAATCATAGTAGCATGCCAACCAGAATTTAATAAAGCTTCTTCAACAGTTTTAGGTATAGACACCGATTCAAGGGAAGCAGCGAGTGAGTGAGTAGATAATGGGATATGTTCATATGATACAAACGAGGAAATAGGATATGTACACTGACGTTTTCCTTTTCGTAGAGCAATAGGTAAATCTCGTTCAGGGTTGAATGTGGAAACTGGTTCATGTGGAGATATGACTTCTGGCTAAGGAGGTAGAGTTGTATTGTGAGGAGGTGATGAGGCATTAGTATTAATATCAGATTCCTGTTGAACTTCAGATATCTCATATACAAGGAATTCATCATTTTCTATCTGAACTTGATCATAAGTACTTGGTGATGATTGAAAAAATGGTGTTTCTTTAATAAAGGTGACATCAATGGATACAAGATACTTATTTAGAGAGGGACAAAAACATCTATAACCTTTTTGCAAACGAGAGTAACCAAGAAATATACACTTCACTGCTTTTGGATCGAGTTTGGACATTTGTGGTCTAACATCTCGAACAAAACATGTACATCCAAATATTATTGGTTTTACTGGATATAATGTTTTATTTGGAAAAAGGATTTTATATGGAATATCACTATTCAAAACAGTTGATGGCATACGATTTATGAGGAAACATGCTGTTGATACAGCATCAGCCCAAAATTGTTTGGGTACATTCATATAAAATAACAAAGCACGGGTAGTCTCAAGAAGGTGTCTGTTTTTCCTTTCAGCTACCCCATTTTGAGGTGCTGTATCTACACAAGATGTTTCATGAAGTATTCCATTTTGATTCATGTAAGTTTGAAATTGATTTGAGGTATATTCCTTTGCATTATCACTTCTCAAAGTTCGAATAGAAACATTGAATTGATTTTTAATTTCAGCACAAAATGAACAAAATATTGAATACAACTCAGAACGATTTTTCATAAGAAATAACCAAGTTACACGAGAATAGTCATCTACAAATGTAACAAAGTATCTAAATCCAGGTTTAGAAAGGACTGCTGCAGGTCCCCAAATATCAGAATGAACAAGCTCAAAAGGACAGTCAACTCTTTTATTTACTCTTGGACTTAAACTAACTCGATGATGCTTAGCATATTGACATGACTCACAATCTAGTGATTGAACAGAACTAAATTGTGGACATAGTTTCTTTAAAAATGAAAGAGAAGGATGACCTAATTGACAGTGAGTTTTTTATACTTGTGAAACACTCGAACAAGCAACATATTTTTTATCAACAAAAGGAGTATCAAGAACATACAATCCCTTTGACTCATGTCCTTTACCAATAATTTGTTGCGTCATAAGATCCTGAAATATACAATGAGATGGAAAAAATGAGATGGAACAGTTTAGCTTCTGAGTTAACTGACTAACTAATAGCAGATTGAATGCAAGTTTGGGTGTATATAAAGCAGATGTTAGTGGAAAAGGTGAATGGTTTGAACTAATTGTTCCAAACCCTTGAACATTAGAGAAAGAACCATCAGCTAAAGTAACATTATGAGTGGAAGTTTGTGATTGAAGATTTGAAAAGAGAAGACAATTACCAGTCATATGATCTGTTGCACCAGAATCAAGTACCCACTGAGTTTTGCCTAGACTTATAGACCTACTATTGTTTGCAATAGTAGAGACAATTGGTGTGGTTGATGTAGATTTGTTCATACTATTCTGATACTCAGTGAATTTTGCATATTCTTCAGCAGATACAAGAACAGTTTGGTTAGCTTGATCTTGTGTTTTTGCCACATGAGCTACCTGTGCATTCGAATTTCCAGATTGCTTTTGCTTGTTTTGTAATTTCCAGCATTCAAACTTTGTATGCCTCGGTTTCTTACAGTATGCACATGAATTTGTATTCACTGTGCGATTTCCAGATGCACCTGTATCTCTCTTGTGCATATTTTGTTCCTGTTTCCATGGTACATATCTATTATTTGAACTTATTAGAGCACTGTTATTTTGAGTAGAGGTAGTTGTGTTTGAACTTGGAATTTCAGTTCGAAGTATCCTTCTAAACACATCACTTAATGAGGTTACATCAGATCCAGATAACACTTGTGCTTTAGCCGATTCAAATTCAGATGGAAGCCCTGCTAGAAAACTCATAATAGCCATTTGCACTCTTTGTTTTTGTTGTACTTTCACATCAGCACTAATAGGAAGCAGCAGATTAAACTCTTCATAAGTCTTCTTAAAAGCCATAAAATAGTTCATAAGGGATTGATCTTGCTTCTTAACCCGATAAAAGGATTTACATATTTCATACATTCGATTCAAGTTTCCCTTTCCAGAGTATAAAAACTCCAAATAATCCATAAGTTCCTTAACAAATTCACAATGATTAACCAAACTAATGATATCACTATCAATTGTATTTCGAATCTGAAGGAACAGTCGAGCATCATCTCGAAACCAAATCATGGCTTCTTTGTCTGATGGATCTTCTTTCGACGGATCTTCACTCAGGTGATTATCCTTATCAATGCTTCTTAGGTATAATCGAATTGTTTTACTCTAATCAAAATAATTCGATTCACTAAATTTGTGCTCTGTTATCTTCGATATCATCGGTACAACCTCCATGACTAATTTAACTTCTCCCATAGCTCTAAACAGAGATTGAGAGATGTAGATCTAAAATTTGAATTATCCGCGCTCTGATACCATGTTACAAGCGAAGAAGAGAATGAAAACTCAGACTAATTTTCATTAATCAAATTAGTTCGTTACAACTTACCTATATAGTAGGATTTACAAGTAACTAAACTGGGACGAACAAGCTGGGCCGAACCATTACACCACGAGAAAATATCAAGTAAACAAATATTCAGATATGCAGTAATATGTACATTATTTACAACCCGTATGTATATCCTTCTGACAACAATGTGAAAACTGCCTTCTTGCAGGTGACTTGGATGAAGACATCTACATGGAGCAACCAGAATGTTTTGTTGTGGATGGTAAGTCAAATTTGGTTTGCAATTTGAAGAAATCGCTATATGGACTAAAGTAATCACCTAGACAATGGTACAAGAGATTTGATCATTTTATACTTGAAAATGATTTTGATAGAAGCATCAAAGATGCTTTTTTTTATTTCAAGAAGTTGAGAAATGATTGTTGGGTGTATTTACTCTTGTACGTGGACGACATGCTCATTGCTTCTAAGGATAAGAATGAAATCAACAAGCTAAAATTGAGTTTGAAATCGAAGTTCGAAATGAAGGATCTTGGAGAAGCAAGAAGGATATTGGGCATGAAAATTGTAAGGGATCGAAAGCATTTTGAGTTGAAACTAACTCAAAAGGAGTACATTGAGAAAGTGCTTTGCCGGTTTAGCATGGAGAATGCAAAGGCGTCAAATACACCTTTACCTTTGCATATGAAGCTTTCGAGTGAAGGATCACCTATCTTGGAGGAAGACAAGGCTTATATGGCAAAGGTGCCATATGCTAGTGCGGTTGGAAGTCTAATGTATGTTATGGTGTGTACAAGGCCCGATATTGCAAATGCCATCGGGATAGTTAGTCGATATATGGCTAATCCGGGAAAATCGCATTGGGAAGCTGTGAAGCTTACATTGAGATACCTTAGAGGCACATCATCTCATGGTCTTGTTTTTGGCGGTAGTAAGGCGGTGGATTACAAGTTAATTGGTTATTCTGATTCGGACTACGCCGGTGATAGGGATCGAAGAAAATCAACTTCCGGATATGTCTTCACACTTGGGGGTACAGCCATAAGTTGGAGATCGAGATTGCAGACCGTAGTTGCTTTATCCACTACAGAGGCGGAGTTGATAGCCACGGTGGAGGCGGCAAAGGAAGCACTCTATTTGAAGAGATTGTTGTGTGTGGGATTCGGGCATGATAGTATTGATGTTCGATGTGATAGCCAGAGTGCTATTCACTTGGCAGAGAATTTGGCGTTTAGCTCAAGGACTAAACATATTGAGGTGAGAGAGTCATTTCTAGTAGCCATGGATGAGGATAAGCAAGTATGTCTTTGGAAAGTGCACATAAAGGATAATGCGGCGAACATGTTCACTAAGGCATTGCCGGTTGGAAAGTTCGAACATTGCTCAAACTTGATTCGCTTGGAGAAGTATTAGGTGCCACAGGGTGGCACGGTTAATGGAGGAGCATGGTGGTAGATGAGGAAGAGTATCGATAAGAGATTGAGATTCTATCTTGTTGGTAAGTGCTAGTCTTTGGTGAGATAGCTTAAGATTTAGATGTTTTTCAACATTTCATTAGCGGGCGGTGGCTTTGCTTGAGCTCGTTCGGGGAGTGCAATGGACAGTGGCTTTGCCGGAGCTCATTGGGAAAACATTCATGTTTGGTTGAAGGTAGAAGAAGTGATAGTTGGTGCTATTAGTTGTCATTGATGGTATGGTACCATTGGAGTTGGAGATGGATATAGTGTCGAGGTGGAGTGTTAAATTTTGGCGACACTATATGGAGAATTAGAGGTCGGAAGTAGCTTCGTAATAGAGAAAACGGCTCGCAAATCGGAGTACGGAGGTGGAAGTTATAGGGGAAAAGATGAAGTGGGCTGAATTGCCAGCGCCAGACGTCTGACCAAATGGGTCAAACGTCCGAGTCTATGCAGAATTTCTTCCAGAGGCTTAAGTCAGACGTCTGACCAAAATGGTCAGACGTCTGAGCCTGTAGAGAACTTCTTCCAGAGGCTTAAGTCAGACGTCTGACCATTTTGGACAGACTTCTGAGGCGACTTCCGCCTGGTTTTCACGCGTTGGCTTGGCGTGAAGATTTGTTGTATCTGCAGGGGCAATTTCGGAACATTGCCAAGGGTTTCTATTCTCCTATATAAGCTAGCTTCAGGTTCCAGATCTGGGTGTGTGCAAGCGACTGCAAGAGATTAGCCTCCACTAATTAGGGTTTAGCAAAACCTAATTTTCTTCAATTCTCTTCTTCACAAATCAATTTCTAATTAGAATTTGATCATTGTATTCAATATCTTGTACTCTTCTCATCAATATTAATAAAAGTTCTCTCTTAAAGTGGATGTACACTAACACAACATTAGTGGAACCACTATAAATCTCCGTGTGATTTATTTTCGTTATTGCTTTGATTTCTATATTGCGTGTTTGGGGGTTTGTGACTGCTCTTATTTTGGTTGAAATATAGATTGAGTTATTGATTGGTTGTTTTTACACTTCTTACCACGATCCCGTCTTCCACTGTGCTTGTGGGGTTTCGATTTGAGTGGTCTCCAGTTGGAATCCCGTCCCAACATTTACTTATGTAGTTTCTATCCATTTACTTTCGCAAATACGGCCTTAGTTTAATTTAAAGCTCGATAGGGTTCTATTGCTTAATTAAATATGAACACATTAAAGCATTGCTTGATTGTGTTTTGGTTAGAAAAGCAATTTTGTTGGTTATTGGGACAATCTCTATCCACATTTAAGATGAAAAATAAAAAAATACCTATTAGTTACGAGATTGGATAGTGTTAGGATATTTTAATTTGGATTTTATTTTTTATTTAGTTTATTTTATTTATTATACGCCCTTTCTTGATATATTTTACTTGAATAGTAGGTTATGGCTATTTATTGCTCAGTACTAGATTAGGAGAAGATATGTGTAGTTTAATAAGAATCAGAAGTACTCCTTGAGTAAGTCTTGAGGAGTTTCCTTTGATTAAACCAAAATTCTTGTTTTAAATTTATGCATTTGAATTAGATTAACTAAACTGTATCAATCAACATCAAAGCATCAAGTATTCCGTATTGATTTTATCATAGATATTGGTCATCATTCGGTTGGTTTGATCGATTTTAGCTAATTTTCCAATTTGCTGCTTTAAAGCTTGTTGTTGAAAAGGATTAAAGGCACAGAGGTACTTAATTTTGGACATTTTTATGTTCTAATTTTTTAATTTTGGTTAGTTGTACTTTTATTGTAATTTGTACTTTTATTGTAATATGTAAACAACATTATGTTAGTTAGTTTTGATCAACTTTTACATAGTTTTATAAAAAGTTCGGTTGTTAGATTTGATATTGTTTGAATCGAACATGGGGTTTATGATTTTTCTTTGTTCCTTATTTTGACTGACATTGATATAGTAAGATACATGTAGCAATTTGTAGGTGTAAACGATGTATTCTGATGGTAGTTTTGTTATTGAGTTAGAATCCGATCCTTTTCTTCTTATTTGTTGCATCACATTGATTTTGCCAGTAAATATGTGCTTACATTTGTATCGGTACAACTGAAGTGTATTTTTAGCTTAGTGTAGCTACATATGTTTCAATTAAAATTAAGTGTTAAAAAAATCAGTTTAGAGTGTGTTATTGATTGAATTACCTCTATTGAATAGAAAACCAACCTTGTAGTAAAGTAGCTAATGGACAATGAAAATATTTTCAGACTTAGGTGGTTAATGCATTAAGTTTGTTTTAGTTTTGTAAAGGTGATAAAATCACTCCTATGTTCGCTACTCTCATGTATACTTTGTAACTTATGCATTAGCTTGATTAATATTTCTCTGTATTGCTAGTGTGGGAATAAATTGAAACATATCCATCTGTTTTTAACATTTAATTTATGCATGTATGTATCAGTTTCTGCATAAAACTAGCCGTGTCTTCTGGAGTTTGGTTGTTAAGTAATTTAAAATGTATTGTTATACCCTCTAATGGCTCCTTTCTTAATCGGCATACAAGCAGATTCATTACTGAAGTAGAAATGTCAATGTTAGCAGTAAATTTCTATTTGAATGTTACAAAATACTCAAAATACACCAAAAATCACATGGTACTTTAATATACACCACATTTTACATACACCAGTTTAATCATTATATCACAATAACGTTTCTAATTAGCTCATAAAGAAAACAACTCTTGTTCTATTCTTACTCTTAATTCACTAAAACTCTAGATACCTATCGCAAACTGATGTAGCCGCGAGCCGTTCAATTCGGATTTTATACATGACAATAGGCAGATTGTAGAATATCTGGAAATATGATCAAATAATTCAGTGCAAATCTTTTACAATTCACATTTGTCAGCAAGGAGTGCTGGGTTGGACATTATAAGACTTGCAATATAGTTGAATCCATTTAGACTTTAGCAACCGTGTACAAAGTTTCCATTGTTACCTGTAGCAAATTTTCTTCATTTTCAAGGTTAAGCTATAATACAATTCAGTAGTATAAATCTAAAACTTTGTCGAGTTAGTTTAAAAATTGAAACAAAAAATTACTAACATCGATGTCTTCCAATTCTTTTTCGGATCCTTAATTTCTATTATAAAATTTGAAGATGGTTGTTATGGTATTTGTTTTAGTTTAAGTGTGTAGCCACTGGACAATTTTGCATCACAATTCTCTTCAAGGAGAATGTAATTTTTGGTCTGCAAATAGAAGTTTTTTTTAAATCCATTGTTTTATTGTATATGTAAATACGTATGTACGTACGTACCTATATAACTTGTGTTTGACATTGTAAAATATTGCTGTTTTTACCAGCCGTGTATGTGGAAACCAACATGGGCTGATTTGGAAGTATGGGATCATGCGCTGCAGGCAATGCTTCAGAGAAAATGCCAAAGAGATTGGCTTCGTCAAGGTATATTTACATTCATTTAAACTTGTGCTATATTGATATAACTCTATGTTCTTTTCAGATATTCTAAATGCTGGTGATAAAATATGTAATTTAAAATTGCAGTATCGTTAAGAAAGCCTGCTACTAGAAGCATGGAGATGGATCCCCGAGTATAGTCTCAGCAATATTTCTTATTGTGGTTTATATTCTATGAATCTAATCTTGTTTTGCTTTTCAATTTTTGTGTGTGTTTCTTGATTATGTATTGAACTTTCTATTTGCTTCTTAGAATGTGCCGTGAGAAAGTGGTGAAATTTTATATCGTTTTACATGGATTATATTATTTTTTCCTTTTTCAGATTTGTCCTCTAAATTATATATTTGAAACTATAAATATATATTATAAATATAGGCTTCATACAAGAAAACCGATAAAGCTGCTCCAGCAGTAGTATATATTAGAAATAGTATATCTGGTTAACCATCACAATGGTTCTCATGTTTGGTGTAAGCCTCAACAAGTGCATCAGATCAGTTTCTACTGTATGCAATAACATAAAGAAAGGTACGGGCGTAGGTTATTTATTTATTATGTATTTTTGTTTTTACCATAATGGCATTAGATCAGTTTCTACTATATGCAATAACTTAAAGAAACCTCCAAGTTATTTGGCACATTTTAGTTTCTGCTTTGCAATCTACACACACTAAATTAACATGGTTCGTGTTATTTTAGTTTCAAAATTACATACATGAATAATGTTAGGACTTGGTTGGATATAGAGGATGATACATAAGTCAAGATTAAATAAATGCATAATTCTTTAGTGTCATTGTTAAATTGATTAAACCCGATTGATTAAAATGAAACTGTACCATGTCAGCTAATGAATTGTATTGCTAAATAATTGATATGCAGCCCAGATTGCTACTGGCTTTCAGTTCAGTTTGACTCGGTGTTGATTCTAGCTAGAAGAAATGATTTCTATCGATTAAATAAAATAGGAATGAAATTACATTAGTAGTTGCTAAAAATGAAGCTAGTGCCATATGTTATTTTCAATCTTGAAATACTCGGGTGTTTGGAAAATGAACATGCCACTGTTTGTCATGACAATATTTTTGTTAAATGAGCAGACCTATCTTTTATGAATTGAAACTCTACTACATGTTGTCTCACGCTGTAGCCCTCAGCGTCACACAACAAATGCAGCTATTCTACTCTAATTCTAGCTGCCACATTCCATGCAGTGCTCTGAATCATAATTATTTTAATCTCTTTTTGTTTCATATTGTGTAATATTTTGGTTAGAACATCATAAAAAAATAGAAAGCCTATATATTTGGAAGTCTTCGTATTATCTTAATAGCATGTATGTCTGTTCTGATCTTCGTTAAGTTCAGACTTCATGTTAGTACTTATCTTCATAAATTAGTGATGTTAGGGTTTGATGTTATATAGCCTAGTCAGCAACATTACTTTTGTCAGCTATCAATTAAATATTTTTGAAGTACAAGATGTATCTAGAATTTTGCTCACACTATTTTAAGGGTTAATTTGATTTATTTATTTAGTGAACGAAATGGTTGTAAGTATTGTAGTTTTAGCAAGTTCCCTGTAGCACTTATAAAGGTACATATCGGAATTCTTGTCTGAGTTATATGTTGAGCAAATTAGTAACAATATTTCAAAGATATAGTCATAATGATTAGTATGTGATGATTGCAAATATGGACTGGAAGAAAGGAAAGGAAGTAAATAAACAGAGAAAGGATAGAAAAAATATAGGGGAAGTATACTTTATTTTTATTTCATTTTCTACTTGGTGTGCAATATTCTTTTGCTCAAAAATGGTTTCCAGTTTATTTACATTAGTTCTACTATCTCTTTGGAAAATGTCTCATGGTCCCTTTTTTTAGTTTTAATGATGTTTCTTCCAAGAATATAAAAATGTAAGAGCACCAAAAATGGACATGCTACATTTCACTAGCTTAGTACGTTACATAAGCAAAGGTTAATTCATTTTGGTTAGAAAATTTTATAGACAATTTGACTTGTCAAATTTGACTAGTTAAAGTATATTAAACATCACTATAGCAACAAGAGTATATAAGATAATATATATTATTACTTATATGCCTTCATTTTAAGGTCTAATAAGATAATATATATTTTAAGTTTATTGTTATTAGGCCCATAACAATTTTTGGGCATCTTGAAACTTTTAATCGGTATTTGTTTGGTAGTGCAACGTCTAACTTGCATGGATCTGCCGCAAGATCACAAAAATATGCTAATTAACTTTTACAACTAAACAACCTACAAAATCATGCTAGTTTACCAATAGCTTAGTAATAATACACATATACATTCACATTGTGTTTGACTGGTAGGTGCGTGCATCAATTAGTTATTACTCTTGTGAACTGTAGTTAATTTGAGCACTAAATTATGTTAGCAAACTATATATGTATATGTACATGTGTGTGTGCGCGTATGGTTTTGATTTTAAAAAAACAATCAAACACATCCTATTATAGTATATCTGTTATCTGAAAATTAAACTATTTATTATAACAAATAACAAACTAAATGTATCACATATATTATTTATATCAAAACATACCTTCACCAAAAACAGTATTGACAACAAGTGAAAATAAACTTGAAATGAAATTAATTTCACAAAAAGATTAAAAAAAAACATACATTAAAGTATATAAAACTGCAAAGTAAAATTCAAAAATTTTAGCCATACGGTTTAAGTGTATGCTTCATAAAATGAAAATATTTGAACAAGTACCTTGAAAATGTTTTATGATAAAATGTAAATTATTAGCAACAAATCATAGTGTAAACACAGTCAAAATTTATGTCATATTTGAAAAAATATCAAATGCTTGTGAATGTAAGAACAAATATATGAATCTATATCAAAGATTATAATTGATAAAAAAAATTAATTAAATTGCCTTCATTATTGACGTAGAGCTTCCTCTATCGTAAATGTACCATCCAAAAATATAAGAGGATGAAATAAAGTAAAACCAAACACTTCAAATCCTATAAAAATCCTTTCAGATTCAAAAGAATATTACAAATTCTAACACTAAGTTGGATGTAAATTTGAAACTATACGGATGTAATTGAGATAATTATTTTAGAATATTACAAATTCTAACACTAAGTCATCTCAAATGAGCAGTTTATAAATAACCTACGCTAGTACCTTTCTTTATGTTATTGCATACAGTAGAAAAGTGTGTCCGTTTATATCTGAAAATTAAAAAATATCCTAAATCCATAAAGTAGATATGGATCTGATAGTATCTACATCCAAAAATTAACCATCAGACTTTTATCAAGTAATTGAGATTATGTGTATTTTAGCACGTAAATGAGATATTTATCGTTGTAATTTTTATTTTTTATTTATATTTATATAAACATTATCACTAAAAAGTATTTGTGTATAATCAAAATTTTCCACTTGATTCTTTGAGTTTATTAATTATGAACGAAGTGTGTAACCATTTCATAACCCGTTGTATCCGTAGTTATAGATATCTGATGTTTACAAATAATTTCAGATTGAGATGTGAATATGAATTGATCCACATCTGAAAGTATATGTTGATAGACCTTTGTGCCACGAAAAAGTTGAAACCCAAGGATAAGTGTTATAGAGGTTATCAGTTTGAACTTCTAAAAATTCAAGCTCTATACAGGATCTGATAATAGTTGCAAGGCTATTTCAGTCTTGCAGAGCAAGAGCCGGTAAAGTGTTAATCGAAATCGGATGTTGGATACCTTTTGTGATCGTTTATAAACTTAATTAGAATTTGTTTTTATTTATAAACCTTTTGGCATTACTTCAACTTTATGAATTTATGAGTTTTCTACTGGTTGAATATTTTCATTTTCTTAGTTTTAATTGTAATGCTTCTAAATTATACCCATGTTATATATTTCATGCTTCTGTTTTTAAAAGTTTCATGAAGATTTCAAAATTTAAATATAAACTGAAAATTTCAATTTATCATTTTTTGATAATTTTCAATCTTTAAATTACTACTGTTATACTGCATATGTCCCAAAAAAAGACTGGCTTACATGGCAAGAATAAATTTGTCGATTGTATCATATTCAACAGTTCTCTCAATTTAATGTATGAATGCATTTGGCAGATATCTGTTTCTCTTGCTGAGATAGGTGAATCACCAG
The DNA here is from genome assembly GCA_030737815.1 of Allium fistulosum. Classification (NCBI taxonomy): domain Eukaryota; kingdom Viridiplantae; phylum Streptophyta; class Magnoliopsida; order Asparagales; family Amaryllidaceae; genus Allium; species Allium fistulosum. The sequence goes on from CM060906.1 coordinate 839,962,605, forward strand.
ATCATAACAATGAATTGATTGAGCTAGTTTCTTTTACGCAATCCGGGATAATGCAATTATATAGTCAGAACCAGTTACAGGTACAAAATACAGAGATTGTTTTGTATTATTTTGTATATAGATGAAGCTTGCTTGCAGTTGTATAGACTATAAACCATAATGAGTAATTTTGTATTCTCTTTCAGGAATTTTTATTGTTTGAAAGGGATTGCACTTTCTCTATGATGGAGTTTCCAGAAGATTCTTCCATGGTTGATTCCTGAACAATTTTGCCTAGGCTTACCAAGTAGCCACCCATTCCTTTATTTTTCTGAATGACTTTTTATATATAGCAATTTTGCATTTTTTCCCCATTCTGATGTAATTTGCCCCACACTATCTTCTTTTTGTATCTACATAGCTTGATTATGTAAGAAATTACATAATCTCAAATGTCACTCTTCTAGCTTTTCATCTATAGAGGAAGGGGTATTATTAACAGTTCACTAAGTTTAGAATAATAATAATAATAACAAATTATAAAGTAATGACCAAGTTAACTAAGTTTTATAAAAATTAACTAAACGTATAATAATAATATATTAACTTTAATTTTTATAAAAAATAGCTAAGTTAATAATAATAATAGATTATATAATATTAACCAAATTAACTAAGATTTATAAAAATTAACTAGACTTATATAATAATATTATCATTATTAATAATTCATAAAATATTAACCAAGTTAACTAAATTTTATAAAAATTAACTATATATATAAAAAAAAAATTAATTAATTTTATAAAATTTAACTTTGTTTATATAAACTAATAAATTATTAACCAATTTAACTAAGTTTTAAATTTTAACTAAATTTATAAAAATTTAACTAAGATTGATAAAAATTAACTAAATTTTATAACAATAATAACAGTAATAATTCATCTAATGCTTATGATAAATCTCTAGATTGATAATATAATAATTTCACTAATGTTTTTGAAAATTAACTATAATAATAAGTTTGGTATTTGGATAGGTATATCAACAATCAATTGCAGCGATCTGCAATTTGGATTGGCCAAAATCGAACATATTGGTTCAAGTTTTGGATGATTCAGATGATCCAACCACACAAATGTTGACTAAGGAGGAGGTTGAGAAATGGAAATAGAATGGCAATCAAATTGTTTACAGACATAGAGTTATTAGAGATGGTTATAAAGCAGGGAATCTAAAGTCAGCTATGCATTGTAGTTACGTGAAAAATTATGAATTTGTCGCTATATTTGCTGCAGATTTCAACCTACGGCTGATTTCTTAAAAAGAGCAGTTCCTTATTTCAAGGTTCTAATCATTGCTTTAAAACTGTATTTTAATTTGAAATACATCTTGAAAATTAAACTTTCAGGGCAATGATGAGTTGGGTCTAGTACAAGCAAGGTGGTCATTTGTGAATAAAGATGAAAAATTACTGACCAGGCTTCAAAATATTAACCTTTGCTTTCATTTTGAAGTTAAGCAACAAGTGAATCGAGTTTTCATTAACTTTTTTGGGTTTAACAGAACTGCTGGAGTCTGGAGAATTAAGGCATTAGAGGGACCGGGTGGTTGGTTAGAGAGAACTACTGTTGAGGATATAGATATTGCAGTTCGAGCTCATTTAAATGGATGGAAGTTTATATATCTAAATGATGTTGAGGTATAAAGCTTTTCTTTAGATGAATGAAAAGTCACTTTATGAGATTTTATGATATACTGATATTACTTTGTTATTTTAGTGTCAATGCGAGCTGCTAGAATCGTTTGAGGCTTATAGGAAGCAACAACATAAGTGGAATTCGGCACCTATGCAGCTATTTAGGTTATGCTTGCCTGATATTATCAAATCCAAGGTACATTTTATAAGCTTTTGATATGCCATATTTGCTTTCATACTTGGTACATATACAATAGTTGTTTTCTTATATAATTATTATCAAATTGTTCTGAATTTTTAGAAAGTACTACCAATGACCGAAGACATGCATGAAGAAAGGCTTTGAGCAGTTCAAGTTCTTAGTGATGCATTTGGTACTTGTAGACGTTAACTTTGAACTATGTTGTATTTTGTTATCATGAATATGTATTGAATTTGGTAACTCATGTATTGAACTTATTTTTTGTTAGTTGATGCTTTATTTTGTTATCATGAATATGCGTTACATTTGCTGATTATTATATTATTTTCGTTCATACATTGTTCAAATTGTTTTCTATTTAAAGAAGATTCATTTTGATTGTTATTATTAAAATGTAACAATGGGGTGCATCAAATATATAGTAAAATAAAACATAGCTCCTAAAAAGCGTTATAACTATATGACATAAGTGCTATAAAAAGATAATGCAATGTATGAGGTTACTGTCAAAGGATAGCAGCAAATAGGCGTTATTGTTTCTACACATTTTATAGCGGTATACATATGTTGTAAATGGATGTAGAATATACTACAAACATGTTGATATATAGCGCAAAATAGGCGCTAGAGAATAACTATTTTATAGCGGTTATACTATGCTATGAAATCATGCTCTTTTATAGCGGTTTTTTTGTGTTACAAATGTGCAATTCTTTTTTATAACATGTCGATATACAACGTTTATCAAACCGCTATAGTTGTGTTTAATAGCGGCTATATGCTGCTATAAAAGACTGTTTTTCTTGTAGTGAACGTAACTTACCATATTTTTGAAATTTACGATGTTATTCTATCAAAGTAACTTACCATATTCCAACTGCATGTTTTCTTCTTAAAAAACGATTGCAATTGATGGATCATTCCTGCGAGTATAACTATCAAAATCATATTTTGATAATATGCTTGGAATCCATTTCGGATTTGCGCATCATGCCATATGGTAGAGTCGATACTCTTGGTGCATCCACTAAGAAGCGTTGGTGTACGAGAACAATATTTATAACTTGATGCATCCACTATTTCGACCATTACTATAATAATGTTCGAAATACGAACACTACAAGAAAAGGCCCCATTTTGTGTCGGAAGGTTGCAACGGCTGGCAACGGCTAAAAAATGCGGCCGTTGCTAGCCGTTGCATATCGCGATTACAGATCTGGAAACCCACGAACAGATTCTCATTTCCCACCAAATTAATTTTCTCCCAAAAACCTCCTCCCCGTCGCAATCCGCCGCCTCTCCAACTCCAGCCGTCGCTCGTTGCCTCCACGTCGCTCAAACACCTCCAAAACTCGCTGGTATTTCTTCTAAACTTGATTTGGCTTTGATTTAGGTTTAATTTAGGATTAATTGGAAAACCCTAATTTCGAAAATAATTATATTAGTTGATCATAGTGATATTGGATGATGATTATAGTGATATTGGGTGATGATTATAGTGTTTTAAGTTAGGTGGAAGTTAAATTAGTTTATGATTATGTTGAAAATGATGATTAATGCGTATTAGTTATGGTAATATTTGTATTAGTTGATTTTTATTGGTGGTTTGATTTTAAAATTAGTGTATATTATTGATGAACATGCTTGTTGATATTTAAGTTTATGACAATATTTGTTTTTATTTAAAATAATGTGTATAGTTTACGCCAAAGTTAATTGTATAGAAATTAATACATATCTTGATAGATTGGTACAGTTAATGATAATTTAATTCAGAAGTGCTAATTATAACTGTTATCGTAGTTTAAAATAAATATAATTCGTTGAATGAATTATAAAATTTTGAAATGAGCGTAATAACAATGAGCTAATTATTCAGTGAAAGTTAAAACACGTTTTAAATTTTAGTTAATAAATATAATGAATTAATTAATTATAAAATATTTTATAGTTGTTAGAAGAATAATTAGAAAATATGTTTTATTTCTGTAAATCCCTTAGAGATATTTTAGCCCCGTCTGACAAGTGTTGTATATGATCGTTATATGGATATTCGTTTTTTCCAAGAACGAGCATTTATATTCATCTGATACAATATTTGTTGGATTTGTCCTAGTATTTGGACAAGTTACAAACACAATAAAGTAATCACATTTTGTAAATCATTTCAGTTTAAACGGTTTACAAAATTTTGGTGGCACTTCCTTTTTGTTCCCTGTATACATGCATTTTGTGTACGATACAGGGAATAAAGGGAAGTGCTGTCGAAATTTTGTTGAATCGTTTAACCTGAAATGATTTATAAAATGTAATTACGATATTGTGTTTGTAATGGGAAGTAGGATGACCGGCCGTCAATGAATTATAAAATGTTTTTCAATTGTTAAATAGTTGATTTAATGACAAATTATAAATCAATCGTAAAATACTGTAATATGAAGTGAAGTGTTTAGTTGAATCTTCTAACATATTTTATCAAATCAGGAAAATGTTCGATTATTTTCTCGATCGTAGTTGGATGTATGAAGTCCGAACTGGTATGAAAGGATCAATAAAGCAACATTTCTGTAACGGTGTACATGAATTTATTAGATTCGCTAAATCTAATAATCGGAATAACGATGAAATTCGTTGTCCGTGTAGTAAGTGCAAACATTTAAAGCATTGGAAATCAGATGTAATAGAAGTACATCTGTATAAATTTGGTTTTGTGCCGAATTATTACTTATGGGATCGTCATGGAGAACTTGTTGAACGTACACCTAATCCTGTAGTGTAGAGGACGATAATATTATGACGAATCCAATAGAAAATATGGTGCAAGATGCAGCACGGTCGATGTTTCCTACCATTGATCAGGGCGATGATGACAATTATAACGTTAAAGAAGAACCGACCGCGCAAGCTAAATTTTTTTATGATTTATTGGATTCTGCTAAGAGGCCCTTGTGGGATGGTTGTAAAAGCGGAACCGAATTATCCGTAACCGCCGAATACATCACTATGAAATCAAAATTCAACCTTACAGAAGCTGGATTTACAGTAGTTGTACAAGCTGCAATACGACACATGCCACCCAATAATTTGATGTGCGATAGTCATTATAAAGTGAAAAAACTTATGTCTGCTTTTGGATTGCCATACCAAAAGATAGATACATGTATAAAAGGTTGTATGTTGTATTGGAAAGATGACATTGACCTTAGAAAATGCAGAATATGTAACGAGGAAAGATTCAAACCGAGAAAAAAAAGGAAAAGAAGTTCCATACAAGAGAATGCATTATTTAACTATCACTTCTAGACTTCAAAGGTTATATGCATCTTCTGCTACGGCATGTCATATGCGATGGCACAGTGTTAGAACACCAGAAGAAGGAACTTTGATACATCCATCTGATGGAGAAGCATGGAAACATTTCGATAAGACTTATCCTGCGTTTGCTGCAGAGAGCCGTAATGTCAGACTCGGTTTATGTACAGATGGATTTTCACCATTCTCTCAGTTTGGTAGTAAATACTCATCATGGCCTATTATTGTTACTCCTTATAATTTACCTCCATGGATGTGTATGAAAACTTCGTATATGTTTCTAACGATTGTCGTCCCCGGTCCCGATGATCCGACACAAGGAATTGATGTTTATCTACAACCATTGATCGAAGAATTGAAAACACTGTGGCATGAAGGAGTTGAAACATACGACATTTCAAGAAAAAAGAATTTTCGTATGTTCACTTCTTTATTATGGACTATTAGTGATTTTCCTGCGTATGGGATGCTTTCAGGTTGGAGCACAGCTGGACGTCTAGCTTGTCCTCATTGCATGGATGAAACACGAGCATTTTCATTAAAGTATGGAAAGAAAATTTCTTGGTTTGACTGTCATCGATGTTTTCTAATGTTAATCATAAATTTAGAACGGATAAAAATAACTTTAAAGCAAACAGAGAAGAGAGTATGCTACCACCGAAGGTTTGGTCAGGTGAAGAGATATATGAAATCGTAAAAGACTATCCAAAGATACATGAAACTGGGGTACAAGTTGAAATTCCAGGTAAATCAGACATTCATAACTGGTGCAAACAAAGTATATTTTGGGAGTTACCTTACTGGAAAGATCTGCTACTCCGACATAATATTGACGTTATGCACAATGAAAAAAACATGTTCGATAACGTGTTTAATACAGTTTTGAATGTAAAGGGGAAAACTAAGGACGATGTGAATTCGAGACGTGATATATTACACTTTTGTAAGTGGCCCGAGCTTCATTTGTACGACGATACAAAAAAACCCAAAGCATGCTATGAGCTAGATAACAAACAAGTAAAACTCATGCTAAAGTGGGTGGAAGGACTAAGATGTCCTGATGGGATTTCTTCTAACCTCCGTAGATGTGTTGACTTTAAAAACAGTAAATTGAGTGGGATGAAAAGTCACGATTGCCATATAATGATGGAATATTTTTTCCCTGTGCTTTTCAAAAAACTGTTGCCTGGCAAAGTATGGAGTGTTATAACAGAATTAAGTATGTTTTATAAACAACTTTGTTCGACGACGTTAAAGGTAGATCACATACGTAAACTTGAAGTAGAAATCCTTATACTGCTCTGCAAACTGGAAAAAATATTTCCGCCAGGTTTCTTTAATGTAATGGAGCATTTACCTGTTCATCTACCATCCGAAGCACTTCTTCGAGGTCCTGTGCAGTATGGATGGATGTATCCATTTGAGAGGTAATTTTGAATATCCGCAATATGAAGTTTGCTTAAAATTTAGATTTATATACCAAAACAGAAATTAAATTAATTTTGTTATAGGTACTTGAATCATTTGAAGAAGAAAATTAGACAAAAAGCAGGAGTAGAAGGTTCAATTTGCAAAGCGTATCTGGAAGAAGAATCTTCATTTTTTTCCTCACATTACTTTAGTAACGATGTGAAGTTATCGTTTGTCAGTATTCCCTGTAATGATGAAGCTGTTGAACATGATTCTTCTCAAACAATGTTATCTATTTTTAGACAACAAGGCCGACCTGCTGGGAAATGTGTGGAAATATGGTTAGACGATAAAGATTTCCATATAGCACACGCATATGTTCTTTTAAATTGTGTTGAAGTTGCACCATTTGTCAATGTTTGAATGCTTGATTACTTGGATTAATGATTGACTTGATTGATTGTTATAAATTAGTTGATTGATGATTTGATTTGGACAAGTTGGTTGAAGATGATTCAAAAGCTAAGGGAAAGGCTCTTGAATAAGAAAAGCTGCTCGTGGCATATGACGCGGATGATAAAGCTCATATGGATAGATTTGATGATGATGTTGAGATGAGGCTTTGCTATGATGAGATGAAGCGAGGCATGATGTGAGATAGCCTTGGTTTAATCAAGACGGGATCATTCCAAGCATGTTGATAACTCGGTGAAATGGTTCGGGTTGAGGATAATGGTTGGCTTGAGAGGCGCTTGAGCTAGTATGAAAATAGTCGTCGAGGAGGATGACTAGAAGGCTGAGGTTTCATCGTTGTTGAAGGTTCTAGCAGACTCAAAGCAAGAGTACGCTGGGCAGATTCGATAGTCCCAAAAGATTACAGTTGGTAGTCGAGTACTCTGGGCAGATTCGATAGTCCTAGGCACGGGCTGCGACGACGTGCGGAGTTATGTCTAGAACCGGGGTTACCATTAACTCTTGACGAACGGCTGAAAGAATGTGCCGGTCATTCAATTAACGGTGGTATCGAAGCAATGATAACAGTGATAGCCAGAGTCATGGATGTTTGAATGTATCGTCATTCGGTCTCAAGAGCGGTATTTTCTAGGTGCTTATCTGATCTTGGTTTAGGCCTTGGGGGTTTGTACCTAGAAAACATCGACCTTGACTCGAGTGATAATTGCTTTACTTTAATTGTCTGATTTGCTATGTTTATTTCTACTTAGTGTGTCTGGGGGCTATCACTGTAGAAAGAGGTGGAGTGGGAGGGTTGGATTCCTATTCCTTTTACCTTTATGCTCTTTTGGTATGTTGTTAGTTAATTTACCGCTCACTAAGGCTGTTGTCTGACTCAAGGCTTTATGTTTAACTCTTATTGCCTTGGGCTGTTCATCCATTTTGGGATGGGCAGACTAGGTAGCAGGTGACAGATGCTGTTCTTAGTTTCCAACGATGCTGATGACGAAGACGAGCTGGAGGCTTGCATATTATTTTCTCATTATATGTACTGGATGTTCCGCTGCTTGTATAATTCTTTGAGTGATATGTAGTGAGGCTTGATGTATTGACTATTCAGATGTTTGTATTCAACTATTATGAAGCTTAATTGATGAGATTCTATTTTGTGAAGCTTCACTATATATATTCTCTATTGTATTTTATCCATGCGCTGTGAGTAATACGATAGATTCTGCTGTTTTAACTTACCTTCGACGATCACCCATGGCTGCTTGGCACACCTTTCAGCGCATTATTTCCTTGTTCAGTGCAGGGGTCATGGGCGGTCGTCACATTTGGTATCAGAGCTTTGGTTAATCGATTTTAGCCAACGCTCGTTGACGTAACTACGTATGAGAGACGTAATTGTATTTTGATGGATGATTACTATATATAATATAGTAGCTTAGAAGGATTTGAGTCCTTTATGCAGTTGTTTCTCAAGGTGTGCTGATCATTTCTTTTATAGATATTAAGAATGAGTCGAAGAGGGAGACCAGCTGCTAGGAAAGGCCGTGCTGTTGAGGGGGCTGCTGATTATGCTGCTATGTTCGAGGCTATGATGACTTCGATCATGAGAAGGATGCTAGCTCCGGGGCCATCGGTAGATGTTGGAGTTCAAGTCCAAACTCCAAAACCGGTGGATTTTGCTAAGCTGTGTAAAGATTATACTGCTCTTGGAGGAAAGGTTTTCTTAGGAACAGAGTCAACTATTGAAGTCCAGAGGTGGATAGATGCTTGTAGAAGGATCTTTGGTGATTTGGGAATCGAGGATGCAACCAAAAGGAAGCTAGCATCAAGACAGCTTCAAGGGAGAGCTTCTGATTGGTGGAACTCTATCACCATTGATACTCCGGAGGAAGAAATTACTTGGGTGCAATTCCAAGACAGATTTGAAGCTAAGTTCATTTCTACAGCTCAGAAGTCTGTTCTGTTCAAGAAGTTTGTGGAGCTCAAGCAAGGTGGAAGACCAGTTCTTGAGTATGTTTCTGAGTTTGAAGCTTTGTCCAAGTATGCCCGGTCATATATTGAATCTCCTTATCAGAAGAATGAGAAGTTTGTGATAGGCTTGGACATTTATCTTAGGAGGCAGTTGGTGGATCATCTGGACGATCCATTTGAGAAGCTTGTGGAGAAAGCTCTCGGGCACGAAAATCTGTTTCCTAAAGAAGGATCTGTTGTTGTTGTGACCAAGGAAGAGTCTAAACCACAGCAGGGTGGAAACAAGAAGAGGAAGCAGCAGCAGCAGAAGGGTAAGGATGGCCAGAAGAAGCCGAAGGGCGAAGTGATCTGCTACAATTGTCAGCAGAACGGCCATTTCTCCAGAGATTGCAAGAATCCAAAGGTGCCGGTGAAGTGCCACAACTGTTACAAGCCGGGGCATATTAAGAAGAATTGTCCAGAACCGCGGAAGGACAAGCAGATTGTGCAAGCTTATGCTTTGGGGGCTGTTCCATCATCTTCAAAAGCCTCTACCGCTGAAGAGAAAGGAAAGAGTGTGGTGGTTCAAGGTACTCTTTCCATATGTGGTGTTCCAGTTAGAGTGTTATTTGATACTGGGGCGTCGGATTCTTTTGTTTGTAATGAACTTGTAGGCCGGTTGGGTTTAGAACCGGATATTGTTGATAGGCCATTGGTTGTGACTAATCCAGTTGGGGGTTCGTCTTATTTGTGTATGCTATGCCGTGGTCTGATTGTATCGATTCATGATTGCTCTTTTGTTTGTGATTGTTTTGTTTTGAACTTTGCGGGGTTCGGAATTATTTTGGGTATTGTGACGCCCCACCTCTATGCTCATAATAACAAAGAGTATTAAAAGAAATACTGTCTATTATTACGAAGAATAAGGCTGGATAGGAGCGACCATCCGTAATTGGCCTCACACTAATATTGGTTATCTCGATAGGAGTGGTATATACTTTTTATTTTTCATCTTATTTATTTACTCCCATCGACACACCCAATTATCAGTATAAAACAAACTACGATGGTTCATAATAGTTTAGGACATTAGATATAACGATAACACAGATAATATAAATGCGGAACACAGATAAAAACAAAAGTCTCATATATATACAACTGATGTCGGTTACAACATAGTTGACACAATACATATGATACAACTACAACTGTCGACTCTAGAAGTTATATATACAAGTACATTATCAACTAATATACATGAATACATATCGTTCTATATACTGACACGACTACTACACAATGACACTGACAACTTCAGAAGATGTGAAAAGTCTTCAAATCCTGAACAGCAACTCAAAGAAGAAAATCTACAACCTGAAATAACTCGGGTCTGACCCGAGTATTACATTCAAAAGAAAATAATACCCAGGTCAGTCTAATTCAAACCAGTTTATTAGTGCATATAGGCAGTAATAATTTAAATAGACGACAGTCACAATAATTCTCGTCTATCCGATTCTTTAAACAAAGAAACGGGATAACGGTCAATATAACACTTAACAGTGTTTAGCAAAAATCAGCAGATTTAAATCATCAACAGAGATAAATAAACAATTTATCAAATCGACTAAATCAATTTAATACTGTCAAATCTAATAGGGCTGCAGTACATGCACGCGTGCACTGCCTCGCCACTATCATACGAAATGCATAAAAGACCAACGGAAATTCACGAAACGCGCATAAGGTCAAACCCAGAGAAAGTCGGGTTCAACTCAAATGCACAAGGCAGTGGAGTGCACAAATGAAAACAAAGCACAGTGATGTACAAATGAAACACAGTGCCATGACTACAGAAATGATCCTCCAAGTTTAACATCATTATCAAGTGCAATGAAGACTATAATGTACTCAAGTGATAACGTGAAACAGGCTCAAGTAATGAAGCAGATGTGATAAACAAACAGGCTGGTCAAAGTATCAAGTGTACCCATGAATCAAGACAGTGAACTGAAGGGAAGGCATGAACTGCCACTCAAAAGAGCAGACCTTGTTTAACCCAAAATACAAGACCAGTGGCATAATAAATATCAAAATGCAGACTAAAGTGCATCAAGACCAGAAATCAAAATCAATGCTAAACATCAAGCAAATATAAATGCAAACCAGACCAGAAAATAGTGACATGATCTGGGACACTGACTCAATTACCCCTGAACCAAAGTGAACAAATGCATCAGAGATGAGCTAATGGATAGAGCTCTAGGCCAAGAACCAAACAAATGTTGACTGCAAATGATATTACAGGAACAAGACTTTCTATGTCAATCAGTAACCCTTTAAGCCATAGACAGAACCAAAGAAGAAAACCAACATTAGTGACATTAAAAAACTATAGTAAGATTCATGAAGCTACATGGCGACATACATACTACATGTCTGAAACTCAAAGGCAGCCCAATCTCAACTGGACAATGCAACAAAAGCTCCAAGCAGATGAACATAAAATGACCAGGCCAGATCAGTGTGCCACACAAATAAAGATGCCACGAAGTGTACCACACATGCATATACATACATATATGTATATAAACATATGGGGATGATCACCAAGAATGGAAAATAAGTTATCCATTTCAAAGTCTCAAAGTAATAAGAATGGTTAGACCAGAGAAAGGTGTAACTAAACCTACCTGATAAAGTGTGATGATTAAAAGTAACAAATACATAAAGACTTCAAGATACTACAATGTCATTGAAATGCAAACTGCCTTGAAGAGTGAAAATCAAAGCCAGACAGATTCAAGATGTACTCATGTACAACAAAGACTGGAAACAAAGGCAGACCAACTCAATGCAACTACAAGATGACAGGAAACATAATTCCTATAGTAGCTCCAACCAGGTTGCTCATAGAAGAAAATATGCAAAGCAAGAATCAAGTGGAGATGAACACATACTAAAAAAAGCAACAGAACTCTAACCAACAACAATGCAACAGTAAAACAAGACTCGACCAAGAGAGGTTCAGTAACACAGCAAGCATGTACACATGAACAATGTATGTGCATATGCATATAAACTCAGACTCGAGTGCTACCAGAACAACAAAACCCAACAGTGGCACAGGGAACACAATGAACAAAATCAAGTCTACATACAAATGTGCCAGACTCGATTGCAATTCAAGCCAATCCACCCATATATGCATATACACATACATGTGTATATATGCACATATATGCAGAAATAGGTGACAGAGCCAGGCCGACAAAACTTACAAAATCAAGCAGCAAGAAGAAAAATCAAAGTGGCTAAAGTATAATTTTATAGCAGTAGTTTCAAACAACAACAGCCGTGTACCAATTTCAAGGCAACAGTTAAAGTGTCGAAGTCCCAAACTTGAACAAGTAAAACAAAGTCGAAGTCAACAAACACAAACATCACAAGTTCAAAATCGAAGACGCAAGCAAAAATCAAAACCCCGGGAATCAAGTCACGAAATAAGTGAATCTGAACAAGTCAGAAAATCGAAAACGTGGCCAACAAAGGATACCGAAGTCAAAGCAAAATACATCGAAGCAAAATCGAACATCTGAAGCATAGCAATTAGGATGAATTAGATGTGAGTGATAATTCACTCACCTTATCCACGCGACTCAGAGGAACTCGAACGAAGTTAACCCTAGCAGCCCCTCTTCGATTTCTTCCATGCCCTAAGTCTGCCGAGAGAACGAACGAGCATGCCCTATCTTTGAAAAGAGGGACGAACGACAGTAAACGCGGCGGTCATTTTCCTTTCGTATACTAGGGTTTTCGTTTCTTTTTGTAAAATGAGAGGGACGGTTTGCGAATGATTTTGAAAGGGGAACGAACGAAAGAACGAGACGGAGCCGCCATTGTTATCTTTCGTTTAGATCTAGGGTTTTCACAAAAATGAAAATGGGGAATGGACTTCTGATCGACAGAAGAGAACGGCAACCAAGGGATGTAAATGTGGGCTAGATTCTCAATACAAAGCCCATTTCAATCATTAAATAAATTGTTTAAAAGAATTTCAAATTGATTCAAATTCCAATAGCAACATGATAGAAATTTTTAATCGTCTAATGACAATAACCGACTAGGTAAAACGCCTGGTTGTTACAGACTCCTCTCCTCATAGAAATTGCGTCCTCGCAATCATAAGGAATAAATGGGCGAAAGGTAACAACCATAAGAGCATGACAATGTCGAATGCATAAGCAAAGAAAATGTCAACGGGGAAGTATCAGATAAGAAATCAAAAGGTTCGACTGCTTCAAATCAAAAGAATCAACATCGAGGGAATCAGGGATCAAAATCAGACGACTATTCCAGCAACTAAAAGAGAAGGAAAAACAGAGCAGAAATCCCATACAGAGCACGAATTGAATGTGAGTAAATCAAATTACTCACCTGAATCGCCAGAGAAAAAGACGAAGCTCAAATCTCGAAAGTCGCAAATATTCAATCATCAAAAACGATAATTGAATTTTCAAATCGCAAATATTTACTTATCTCAAACGATAATCAGAAGACAAAACAAATATCTGATTATCTCATACGATAGTCAGAAAACAAATATTCAATTATCAAAAATGATAATCAAATTTATCAAATCAACAAATATTCGATTATCACAAACGATAATCAAATTTCAAATTCAACAAATATTCAATTATGAAAAGCGATAATTAAATCTCAAACCAATAAATATTTAATTATCAAAAGCGATAATTAAATCTCATATCAACAAATATTTAATTATCTAACAGCGATAATTAAATCTAAAATCAACAAATATTTAATTATCAAAGACGATAATTAAATCTCAAATCAACAAATATTTAATTATCTAACAGCGATAATTAAATCTCAAATCAACAAATATTTAATTATCTAACAGCGATAATTAAATCTAAAATCAACAAATATTTAATTATCTCAAGCGATAATTAAATCTCAATCAACAAATATTTAATTATCTCAAGCGATAATTAAAAACAACAAATATCTAATTATCAAAACGATAATCAGAACTCATATCAACAATTATCTAATTATCACAAGCGATAATTAGAAACAACAAATATCTGATTATCAAAAACGATAATCAGAACTCATATCAACAAATATCCAATTACCTGCAGATAATTGGAAGCAACAAATATCTAGAAATCAATTAAGAAGACTAGAAAATCAATGTAAAAGCTTGGATCGATCCCATCAGATGGCGAGTTTTTATTTCGCCGCACGTGCATCAACAAATGGCCGAAGCCTACCAAGTACTCAACATAATTTTGGCGCCCATCAGATTGACCCGGAGGTCCGCAGAGTGACCCGAAGGTCTAGTACTGGTATTTGACCCGAAGGTCCGCAGAGTGGCCCGAAAGCCCAACAAATGACCCGAAGGTCCAACAAATGACCCGAAGGTCCTCATAGTGGCTCGAAAGCACACGGAAGCATCAAAATGTTTCAATTAACGAGTCCGGAATTAACCGAAATAGCAAACGCACATGTCCCATACCACGTGTTTTACTAAATCGTTTGATTCTCTTCATCGTTTCCTTGAAAGTGTGAAATCATCAAATTCATCAAAACAACAGATATTCAATTAACGAGTCCGGAATTAACCGAAATAGTAAAAGTGTGGTTCCATACTCCGCACTTTTGCTAAATCGTTTAAATCTCTTCTTCGTTTCCTTGAAAGTGCAAAATTGTGTATTTCGTAAAAATACACTTTACATTCTCAAACGGACAAGTCCGGAATTAAGCGAATCAGTAAAAGAAAGGGGTCATAGTCCTCGATTTTGCTGAAACGTTTAAATCGCTTCCTCATTCTTTTGAAAGCGCAAACTGTTAAAATTTCTGAAAACAATTTTATTTATTTTGTAAAATAACAATTCACATTCTCAACTGGACAAGTCTGGAGTTAAGCGAAACAGTAAAAGAAAGGGGTCATAATCCTCGATTTTGCTGAATCGTTTAAGTCGCTTTCTCATTCTTTTGAAAACGTAAACTGTTAAAAATTTATAAAACAATTTTCATTTTAAAACGATTTTCCAATCACGTGATTAAAGCAGCCAATCAGTAACAATTTCGATAAGGAAATTGTACTTCTCAAAATACCGTAAAAACGGTTACAAATCAGCATTGCGGTATAACCGCTTGAAAATCCACTTTTAAAAGTTTGACTGTTACTGAAGTCAAAGCAACAGTAATTTTAAAACATCAAATATCTCATCAAAATAATTCACATCTAAATGTGACATCAGTGAATTTTCATTCATTAAAATTGTCAACAAAACACCGTGCTTCAAAAATCTAGCATTGGTGTAAAAATCCCGTTACAAAAATAACGGCAACAAAATACGTCTCATAACCAAGCATCGGTTAAACGTAAATAAATGCAGTAACGTGCAATTCAAATTTTTGCACGTACTACAGAATGAACAAAGAAATCATTCAAATGTATCTTCAATGAAGATAATCCAAAACAGCAAAAATCTAATCAATAGATGATTAATACAAAAGAAAGCCAGCGGAAATTTCAGCAAAAATCACATAACTGCAATTTCTTCGAATCCTCAATTCGGATTTGAAATTCTCAAAGAAACAAAATAATTACAGCTATGTAAACAACAATTGAAATTCATATCGATTTCGTATTTTGATTTTTAAATCAAAAAGATTATCAGTTGTACTCAGCGAAGACGGTTTCACTGTTTCCGCTGCGCACTCTGATAAATAGAACACAAATCAATCATATCATCAGAACACAATTTCACTATTATTTTTAAATAAAGATATTTAAAAATTTCATCCAAATTTCAAAACTTTAGTTTTGACTCAAAGTACAAATAAAACATCGACCAATAGTTGTACATATGTTCCATCCAAGTTATGTTTTATATTATGTCCATAAACCCCAAGCTCTGATACTGTAACGACCCGCCATTTTGGACCATTCGCATCCATTATAAGTGTATATGTAGACACTCATGCCGGAGTTGAATTGCTCAAAATACCGCGTTGTTAATTTAAATTTGGCAAAACTGAACATATACAGTAAATAAATATAATCACAGATCACAGACACAGAGTAATAAGTGCAGCGGAAATAAAAGAGATAGTAGTTCATGAAGCTACTATATAAATATATGAGTTACATCAGAGTTAATACAGATACAACGGAAGAGTAATACGATACATCAGATACAAATCAGAATACATCACTGGAATCATCGAAAGCTGAAACAGAATAGATGGCTGGATCTTCAAGCAAAGCTCCAACTTCAAAGGTGAGTCTCGAATACTGGTACACTCAGTCTGACCCGAGCGTAAAGCAAAAACAAAAGACACTCGAGTCAGGATTAACATTCTTATATTAATAAATCCAACTCAAGTGAAATAGCAATTGAAATACAAGTAACTCAAAGGATGTTTGGAATAACCATCCTTCAAGGATCCGTTAAACTATCTACTAGGTAGTAATGTACGATAAGTAGATAATGTCTATCAGTAATAATAAGATATCAAAATAGCGTTAAGTCATGGCCCATTCCACCCTTAACACATTTTTATTCCCACAAGCATATACAAGACCGTAGTTTCCCCAAAACCGGAAGTCACCAGAGGGCAATCCATATACTCAAGGTACAAAACAAATTCGTAGTGGTCGCGCATAAATGGAATACAAGTATGACAAGGCACATGAGGCTATACCCAAGGTAGTGATACTACCGTTCGCCTGATCCGGGCTGGTGAGAACGCAACGCCGCAGCGCCCGCAACACCGTGAAACAACACTCCCAAAATCAAGGGTGCACCAATCGACAACAAGTATAAGTAGTTCGAAGAAGTGTGTCCACTTGAGGTATCAATCCTCCATTGGCCCGGCACAGCTCCTGTTTTAGTCATTTCCAATTTGACACAAGTGTCAAGGCTATCCATTATCGTTCACTTTCTTCAGTCATCACGTACATCATTCCAACCACTTCATTCTGGATCATCACTCCGCGTATAGTTATTAAAGTGGTTTTCGGTTTAGATAGAGAGTATATCCATAACCGAATTCCGGTCTCTTTAATAACTTCCGTAATTATTTCACCGATTGGTCGTTTATTTATTACAAAACCAAATCAATTTCAATTTCAAATAGAATTCGTAAATCAACATTTCATTTGCTTTTCTAAATCAATTTCCATAATTTACGTTTCAAAACTTCCAAATTTCCATTTCAAAAATCTTATCATTCAATTTCAATTCAAATATCGATTCAAGTTCGAATATAAGTTTCTTTTCGAAAACATTTAAATTAATTTAATTTAACATTCAAATCAATTTAAATTCATTTATCGATTTCATTCAATATCGTTAAGTTACTTTATCATTCAAAACAATTTCTATTAAATTTCCAATTCATTAAATCATTTCTTAAGTTCAACTTCATTAAATCAAACTTACAATTTTGAATTAAATTAAATTCGTCAAATCAATTCTTTCGATTACAAGTCTTACATTAATTCCAAAAATATCACATTTTCATTTCTTGTTAAAGAAATTCAATTTCACTTATTTACTTCCTTAAATAATTTTCCAAAACTTAATTAATAAAGAAAACTCAATTTCAATTATTTACGAAGTAAATTCACTTATTCAAAAGTTCAATTTTCTTAATTAAAAATACAATTCAATTTAATCATTAAATAATTCAATCTTATTTAATTATTAAATAATTCAAAACTTAATTATTAAATAATTTCAAGGTTTAATAATTTCAAACTCAATTATAATTTCAAACTTAATTATCAAATCGTTTCAAGGTTTAACCATTTCAAACTTAATTATAATTTCAATCATTTCTCAAATAAACAACATTCTTTCGTCAATTACATTGTTGATATTTCGTTTCAGATTATTATATATTAACATTTTCTTTTCATAAAAATTCCAATTTCAACTTCATTTCAAAACAATATTATTTATTCAAATAAAATCTTCGTTTTATTTTTAAATCAAATTATTGACCAATCGGGTTTTATTTAATTTTCTGTCCTAGGTCAAAGTTAAATTTGGGTATTTATCATTTCAACCCGATTCCAATTCAATTCAAAATCAAAACATAACAAAGGGAACTTGCAGTGTGATAACTGGGATGGTGTCAAATTAAATAAACAAGCAATAACAACAATCAATATCAATCCAATAATCAATTCAAATAATCCCGAAATAACCATATTAATTCGCATTGTTATTTGTACGAATTAATATAATTATTTCTAGAATCTACACTATCATTTCACGTAGATTAAAGATTATTACATTACGGTTTTCACTTGTCATCTATTTACCATTTCATACATCATCAGTTTAAACAACATACAATTGATGGTTCAAGGTGTAGTTAACAATCCTACGTGTCAATAAATTTAACAGTTAAAGGGGTCATATTATACAAATGTCAGTTAATCAAATTTAACATTTAATTATCCTATATCAAGTTCAATTTCATACTGTTTATCATTTTAACATTAACAATTTAACGTCCAATATAAACATCAACAATCAATCAATTAACAACCAAACTGGATTATCATTTCATATATATAACAGATAATGGTGTCAGATGTCACAGGTGAACTGATACAGGTAATAACAGTGTAAATATCTAACAGCAGCATATTTCAATTGTCGTTTCAATTGAAATCAGATTTAATAAATAAAAGAACGTTAATCGTGAGTGATTGCTCACCTTCCGAGGCTAGAGAAAGTTTGACGGTGAATTGAGTTACGAATCCAGTCACGAATCCCAAGGCAAAGCTAGATTAGCACGAATTCGACGGACAACTGATAGATCAAAATTTGACGAAAACAAGTCAGAACTGGATCGATGAAGATAATGGATATAAGCGATCCCGTATATATAGCTATACATAACTATTTGTATATCACGGTCATATTTTAGATTTCAAACAATTAAACTTTATATATAACCAAACAAATTTATAAACATATTACTAAAATATAAACTGCTGTACCAATGAGTTTATACTAACATTAAAATATAAACAAACATATACAACATATATACTTAAATCGCATAAATTCTTATATATAACTTCAGATCTGATTATCACAACAACTTAACATAAATATGATATATATACATATCATACCTTTTAGGACTTAGTTCTTAAATAACACATATCACTTTCAAAAATTTTACCAGATATATAAATCGAAACAGTAAATTCAATATATGTCATGCGGTCGAGACTATATATTCAACAAAGCAATCCTTTCAGTACCAATGTAAAATAAATTCGTATATAACTAAATAATATATATACACAAATACATATAAACGATATTTTATACAAACTTACATAACGGATGGAGAGAAACAAGCTGAGGTAGCGGGTGGAAGAAATGGGTGGAAAGAAGGGCAGCTAGGCTCGGTAATGTCGGAGGGTGGTGGTGCTTGCTGCGTGTGGTAGCTCTGGCAAGATTGGCCACTGAACGGCTGGGAAAAGAGGAGCTTCTCGCTGAAGGAGGCAAAGTGGGGTGACTGGGCTCAGGCAGAGCTCGGCATGGGCTGCTTTCGGTCGGTGGTATGGTAGGCGGTTTCGTCGAGGTCGGCACTGATGGAAGTAGGTGATGGGGCGGAGGGCTCGAAGCAAGGCGGATCTGGGTTGTGGCCTCGGCGTTCGAGTGGTGGTTGGTCGGATGGGAAGAGAAGGTGTTGGTGAGGTGATGTGAAGGCTGCTGCGGTCGATGATGTGGGCTGTGGTGGTGGGAAGGAGCTGTAGTGGGTAAAGGATGGGCTAGCGTGGCTTTGGGCAACTTCGGGTAGGCAGGGTTCAAACTTCGAGCAGAATATGAAGGCAACATGATGTATATACAACTGATATTATAAATTTTCTCAAAGCAACCAGAAATGAAACCCAGAGAAAGAAACGAACAGAACAATAGGGAGGAAGCTAGAATGGAGGAACCGAGAAAAAGAAACGAAACCCGGAGTAAAGTGAAATAGTAAAGGTCGTGATATTGAATTCAGTAGTTATTAAATGTAATGGCTGTTGGGTTTACGGAGGAAAGTTGAATGGTCACAAAAGGAAAATCAAAAGGCACAAAACCAAACGTCACAAACCGGTACCGATACGGTAAGCGTTACGTAAAGTGCAACGTACAACGGAACTCCGAATTTGACAATCGAATATACCGTAGAGATCGGCACGACGAGACGATCAAAACGGTATATAGAAATCAGTGGTACGATCATCCGATAAAAATCGATATCGATACCAGAATACTGTTATTTTTGCAGAAAATAAGAACGACGGAGCCAAAGATGTCCGAATTTGGAAAAATGACAAACTGAAATCTTGCTCAGAAGATGATTTAGAATTTTTTCTATGTAAAAATATTTAGGTTTCGGAAACATTTTATTTTCAACGCTTTTTAACTGATTGAATTGAAGTGGATTTACGCGCGAAATAAACTTTCGTATTTTCGGACGAAAATTTACCAGTTGCTATGTTAAACTAGATGTATTCCAAATATTAAATTTTTATTTCAAATTTTATCGTTTAAAATTTTACAAAATTCCAACTAATTACGTTATTAAAACAGTTGAAATTTACGGGTCGTTACACTCTCCCCCACTCAAAACTTTTCGTCCTCGAAAAGGAACGAGGTAGGAGAATAGAAACAACCAAAAAGAAAAACAGATTTGAAATACAAAATACAATTAATTTAAACCATATAAATTCAAATTTAAATTAATTGATATTCAATAATTGATTTAATCCATTTGATTTCACTAAAATCAATCACAACTATTTCTACATTTATTATCTTATCATCCAATTATCTTCAATTTACAATTTCTAAAACCATAAATTTGTATAGTCTTTTATTATAATCATATTTTTCCAACAATTTTAAATTCTTCTTTATTCCAAATTACTGTTAAATTTATTCTACTTAATATACCTAACCACATATATTTAACCCATATAAATTAATTTAAACCATAAAAGTTTCGATTTAAATAAATTTATATTCACTAATTGCCTTCAAATTCAAAGTATTTTCATAAGTTGATCTAATTTCAATTTATTAATTGACCTTAAAATTTATTTTTCAATTATCTTATTATTCTATTTATCTCTATTAACATTTTATAATTAAAATTTAAGTGTATAACATTTGTTATAACCGCTCAAATTTTATTTATAAATTCAGTTTATATTATATATTATCCAATCACATATTCAACTTCTGAATGATTTAGGTAAGTTGTATTAGAATGTGGTTGAACAATATACAAATAAAATTTTTTCCAATTCAATTATTCAAGTTTAAATATTTATTCCAAATTTTTGTTTTTTTTTATAATTAAGATCATTCTTTAACAAAATTTAAGAATTAGATTTCCGATTAACTTTAAACAATTTAGAGATATATATAATATATTTATATCAAATCAAATTAAATTTTAAAATAAGATACCTATATATATGTAAATCAAAATATACTGAAAATTTCAAATCAAAATATTATTTCCAAACAAAACTGTAGCAAAGCTACAGAATAGTATCTCCACTTCGAAACTCGAAAGTGAATGTCGATGATGCGGCCGCCATCACCGAAATTTATTTTCCAGCGACAAAGAGAAGAGCACTGATTTTAACATTTTAAAATTCTTTGAAAACAATTCTGTTCAAAAATACTTCCAATAATATATACTTTAAAATTTTAAAACCAAAGTTCGAAATCACCGGAAACCAATAGATTCTCAAATTTCTGAATTAAATTCATTTCAAATTCCAAATCAATTTATAAACCATATTTATAAATTTATTTAGAACGATAAATGATAATCAGATATTATCATTTCAAACAACAATTTAATTAACCTATTAAATTCCAGAAAATTTTACTTATATTTTTACAATATAATCAACAAATTTATATCATTTTCCAAATTTGAAAATAATATTGTGTCAGTTTGCTCTGTTCAAGTGTTTTGGAAATCCTATCGATAGCGTTGATCAGACGAATCGATCGGAAACCCAAATCAACATCAACAACTCAAACAACACAATATATAAAACATTTTTATATAAATTTACAAATACACTTCTTTGCTCGACGATACAGGGATGAATTTTCAAAATAAGGATAGGGTTTCAAATTTGATGGACTTAAATCAAAGAGAAATTTGATTCGAAGATAAGTTCGAAACAAGATATGATGATTAATAGCAAAGTAGGAAGATTAATAAGTTTATGTAAATCGCGGGCAAACTTAACCGGATCGACCGCGACTTCAAGAATGAGATCGGTGTAGAATTCCGAGGTAAATCGACATTTGATCTCAAGAAATAGAATTCAGATATAGCAGGAGATAGATAGCATCGTAAACCGAGGATACAGAAATCTCCGGTAAATCGATGTCTACTATAAAGGAGTTTAACTCCTTTACGAATCATTTGAAGATTGGCGAGACCGCCGATCTATTATAGATATCATTCGAAATGGAGTTATGGGGTGCTCCAGAATTTGAAAGAAGATGAATAGTGAAGGACACGAATGAATTTCGGAACCGAGGGAAACGTTCCAAAATTCAAAGGAATCGAATCAAAAAGGAAGAGATTGAAACTCGAAATGAAAGTGATTCTGTAAATACATTTACCCTACATGTTGAGTTTTGCCTAGAGCTACCAAAGCTCTGATACCAACTGTAACGACCCGCCATTTTGGACCATTCGCATCCATTATAAGTGTATATGTAGACACTCATGCCGGAGTTGAATTGCTCAAAATACCGCGTTGTTAATTTAAATTTGGCAAAACTGAACATATACAGTAAATAAATATAATCACAGACACAGAGTAATAAGTGCAGCGGAAATAAAAGAGATAGTAGTTCATGAAGCTACTATATAAATATATGAGTTACATCAGAGTTAATACAGATACAACGGAAGAGTAATACGATACATCAGATACAAATCAGAATACATCACTGGAATCATCGAAAGCTGAAACAGAATAGATGGCTGGATCTTCAAGCAAAGCTCCAACTTCAAAGGTGAGTCTCGAATACTGGTACACTCAGTCTGACCCGAGCGTAAAGCAAAAACACAAGACACTCGAGTCAGGATTAACATTCTTATATTAATAAATCCAACTCAAGTGAAATAGCAATTGAAATACAAGTAACTCAAAGGATGTTTGGAATAACCATCCTTCAAGGATCCGTTAAACTATCTACTAGGTAGTAATGTACGATAAGTAGATAATGTCTATCAGTAATAATAAGATATCAAAATAGCGTTAAGTCATGGCCCATTCCACCCTTAACACATTTTTATTCCCACAAGCATATACAAGACCGTAGTTTCCCCAAAACCGGAAGTCACCAGAGGGCAATCCATATACTCAAGGTACAAAACAAATTCGTAGTGGTCGCGCATAAATGGAATACAAGTATGACAAGGCACATGAGGCTATACCCAAGGTAGTGATACTACCGTTCGCCTGATCCGGGCTGGTGAGAACGCAACGCCGCAGCGCCCGCAACACCGTGAAACAACACTCCCAAAATCAAGGGTGCACCAATCGACAACAAGTATAAGTAGTTCGAAGAAGTGTGTCCACTTGAGGTATCAATCCTCCATTGGCCCGGCACAGCTCCTGTTTTAGTCATTTCCAATTTGACACAAGTGTCAAGGCTATCCATTATCGTTCACTTTCTTCAGTCATCACGTACATCATTCCAACCACTTCATTCTGGATCATCACTCCGCGTATAGTTATTAAAGTGGTTTTCGGTTTAGATAGAGAGTATATCCATAACCGAATTCCGGTCTCTTTAATAACTTCCGTAATTATTTCACCGATTGGTCGTTTATTTATTACAAAACCAAATCAATTTCAATTTCAAATAGAATTCGTAAATCAACATTTCATTTGCTTTTCTAAATCAATTTCCATAATTTACGTTTCAAAACTTCCAAATTTCCATTTCAAAAATCTTATCATTCAATTTCAATTCAAATATCGATTCAAGTTCGAATATAAGTTTCTTTTCGAAAACATTTAAATTAATTTAATTTAACATTCAAATCAATTTAAATTCATTTATCGATTTCATTCAATATCGTTAAGTTACTTTATCATTCAAAACAATTTCTATTAAATTTCCAATTCATTAAATCATTTCTTAAGTTCAACTTCATTAAATCAAACTTACAATTTTGAATTAAATTAAATTCGTCAAATCAATTCTTTCGATTACAAGTCTTACATTAATTCCAAAAATATCACATTTTCATTTCTTGTTAAAGAAATTCAATTTCACTTATTTACTTCCTTAAATAATTTTCCAAAACTTAATTAATAAAGAAAACTCAATTTCAATTATTTACGAAGTAAATTCACTTATTCAAAAGTTCAATTTTCTTAATTAAAAATACAATTCAATTTAATCATTAAATAATTCAATCTTATTTAATTATTAAATAATTCAAAACTTAATTATTAAATAATTTCAAGGTTTAATAATTTCAAACTCAATTATAATTTCAAACTTAATTATCAAATCGTTTCAAGGTTTAACCATTTCAAACTTAATTATAATTTCAATCATTTCTCAAATAAACAACATTCTTTCGTCAATTACATTGTTGATATTTCGTTTCAGATTATTATATATTAACATTTTCTTTTCATAAAAATTCCAATTTCAACTTCATTTCAAAACAATATTATTTATTCAAATAAAATCTTCGTTTTATTTTTAAATCAAATTATTGACCAATCGGGTTTTATTTAATTTTCTGTCCTAGGTCAAAGTTAAATTTGGGTATTTATCATTTCAACCCGATTCCAATTCAATTCAAAATCAAAAAATAACAAAGGGAACTTGCAATGTGATAACTGGGATGGTGTCAAATTAAATAAACAAGCAATAACAACAATCAATATCAATCCAATAATCAATTCAAATAATCCCGAAATAACCATATTAATTCGCATTGTTATTTGTACGAATTAATATAATTATTTCTAGAATCTACACTATCATTTCACGTAGATTAAAGATTATTACATTACGGTTTTCACTTGTCATCTATTTACCATTTCATACATCATCAGTTTAAACAACATACAATTGATGGTTCAAGGTGTAGTTAACAATCCTACGTGTCAATAAATTTAACAGTTAAAGGGGTCATATTATACAAATGTCAGTTAATCAAATTTAACATTTAATTATCCTATATCAAGTTCAATTTCATACTGTTTATCATTTTAACATTAACAATTTAACGTCCAATATAAACATCAACAATCAATCAATTAACAACCAAACTGGATTATCATTTCATATATATAACAGATAATGGTGTCAGATGTCACAGGTGAACTGATACAGGTAATAACAGTGTAAATATCTAACAGTAGCATATTTCAATTGTCGTTTCAATTGAAATCAGATTTAATAAATAAAAGAACGTTAATCGTGAGTGATTGCTCACCTTCCGAGGCTAGAGAAAGTTTGACGGTGAATTGAGTTACGAATCCAGTCACGAATCCCAAGGCAAAGCTAGATTAGCACGAATTCGACGGACAACTGATAGATTAAAATTTGACGAAAACAAGTCAGAACTGGATCGATGAAGATAATGGATATAAGCGATCCCGTATATATAGCTATACATAACTATTTGTATATCACGGTCATATTTTAGATTTCAAACAATTAAACTTTATATATAACCAAACAAATTTATAAACATATTACTAAAATATAAACTGCTGTACCAATGAGTTTATACTAACATTAAAATATAAACAAACATATACAACATATATACTTAAATCGCATAAATTCTTATATATAACTTCAGATCTGATTATCACAACAACTTAACATAAATATGATATATATACATATCATACCTTTTAGGACTTAGTTCTTAAATAACACATATCACTTTCAAAAATTTTACCAGATATATAAATCGAAACAGTAAATTCAATATATGTCATGCGGTCGAGACTATATATTCAACAAAGCAATCCTTTCAGTACCAATGTAAAATAAATTCGTATATAACTAAATAATATATATACACAAATACATATAAACGATATTTTATACAAACTTACATAACGGATGGAGAGAAACAAGCTGAGGTAGCGGGTGGAAGAAATGGGTGGAAAGAAGGGCAGCTAGGCTCGGTAATGTCGGAGGGTGGTGGTGCTTGCTGCGTGTGGTAGCTCTGGCAAGATTGGCCACTGAACGGCTGGGAAAAGAGGAGCTTCTCGCTGAAGGAGGCAAAGTGGGGTGACTGGGCTCAGGCAGAGCTCGGCATGGGCTGCTTTCGGTCGGTGGTATGGTAGGCGGTTTCGTCGAGGTCGGCACTGATGGAAGTAGGTGATGGGGCGGAGGGCTCGAAGCAAGGCGGATCTGGGTTGTGGCCTCGGCGTTCGAGTGGTGGTTGGTCGGATGGGAAGAGAAGGTGTTGGTGAGGTGATGTGAAGGCTGCTGCGGTCGATGATGTGGGCTGTGGTGGTGGGAAGGAGCTGTAGTGGGTAAAGGATGGGCTAGCGTGGCTTTGGGCAACTTCGGGTAGGCAGGGTTCAAACTTCGAGCAGAATATGAAGGCAACATGATGTATATACAACTGATATTATAAATTTTCTCAAAGCAACCAGAAATGAAACCCAGAGAAAGAAACGAACAGAACAATAGGGAGGAAGCTAGAATGGAGGAACCGAGAAAAAGAAACGAAACCCGGAGTAAAGTGAAATAGTAAAGGTCGTGATATTGAATTCAGTAGTTATTAAATGTAATGGCTGTTGGGTTTACGGAGGAAAGTTGAATGGTCACAAAAGGAAAATCAAAAGGCACAAAACCAAACGTCACAAACCGGTACCGATACGGTAAGCGTTACGTAAAGTGCAACGTACAACGGAACTCCGAATTTGACAATCGAATATACCGTAGAGATCGGCACGACGAGACGATCAAAACGGTATATAGAAATCAGTGGTACGATCATCCGATAAAAATCGATATCGATACCAGAATACTGTTATTTTGCAGAAAATAAGAACGACGGAGCCAAAGATGTCTGAATTTGGAAAAACGACAAACTGAAATCTTGCTCAGAAGATGATTTAGAATTTTTTCTATGTAAAAATATTTAGGTTTCGGAAACATTTTATTTTCAACGCTTTTTAACTGATTGAATTGAAGTGGATTTACGCGCGAAATAAACTATCGTATTTTCGGACGAAAATTTACCAGTTGCTATGTTAAACTAGACGTATTCCAAATATTAAATTTTTATTTCAAATTTTATCGTTTAAAATTTTACAAAATTCCAACTAATTACGTTATTAAAACAGTTGAAATTTACGGGTCGTTACAGATACCAACTGTGACGCCCCACCTCTATGCTCATAATAACAAAGAGTATTAAAAGAAATACTGTCTATTATTACGAAGAATAAGGCTGGATAGGAGCGACCATCCGTAATTGGCCTCACACTAATATTGGTTATCTCGATAGGAGTGGTATATACTTTTTATTTTTCATCTTATTTATTTACTCCCATCGACACACCCAATTATCAGTATAAAACAAACTACGATGGTTCATAATAGTTTAGGACATTGGATATAACGATAACACAGATAATATAAATGCGGAACACAGATAAAAACAAAAGTCTCATATATATACAACTGATGTCGGTTACAACATAGTTGACACAATACATATGATACAACTACAACTGTCGACTCTAGAAGTTATATATACAAGTACATTATCAACTAATATACATGAATACATATCGTTCTATATACTGACACGACTACTACACAATGACACTGACAACTTCAGAAGATGTGAAAAGTCTTCAAATCCTGAACAGCAACTCAAAGAAGAAAATCTACAACCTGAAATAACTCGGGTCTGACCCGAGTATTACATTCAAAAGAAAATAATACCCAGGTCAGTCTAATTCAAACCAGTTTATTAGTGCATATAGGCAGTAATAATTTAAATAGACGACAGTCACAATAATTCCCGTCTATCCGATTCTTTAAACAAAGAAACCGGATAACGGTCAATATAACACTTAACAGTGTTTAGCAAAAATCAGCAGATTTAAATCATCAACAGAGATAAATAAACAATTTATCAAATCGACTAAATCAATTTAATACTGTCAAATCTAATAGGGCTGCAGTACACGCACGCGTGCACTGCCTCGCCACTATCATACGAAATGCATAAAAGACCAACGGAAATTCACGAAACGCGCATAAGGTCAAACCCAGAAAAAGTCGGGTTCAACTCAAATGCACAAGGCAGTGGAGTGCACAAATGAAAACAAAGCACAGTGATGTACAAATGAAACACAGTGCCGTGACTACAGAAATGATCCTCCAAGTTTAACATCATTATCAAGTGCAATGAAGACTATAATGTACTCAAGTGATAACGTGAAACAGGCTCAAGTAAAGCAGATGTGATAAACAAACAGGCTGGTCAAAGTATCAAGTGTACCCATGAATCAAGACAGTGAACTGAAGGGAAGGCATGAACTGCCACTCAAAAGAGCAGACCTTGTTTAACCCAAAATACAAGACCAGTGGCATAATAAATATCAAAATGCAGACTAAAGTGCATCAAGACCAGAAATCAAAATCAATGCTAAACATCAAGCAAATATAAATGCAAACCAGACCAGAAAATAGTGACATGATCTGGGACACTGACTCAATTACCCCTGAACCAAAGTGAACAAATGCATCAGAGATGAGCTAATGGATAGAGCTCTAGGCCAAGAACCAAACAAATGTTGACTGCAAATGATATTACAGGAACAAGACTTTCTATGTCAATCAGTAACCCTTTAAGCCATAGACAGAACCAAAGAAGAAAACCAACATCAGTGACATTAAAAAACTATAGTAAGATTCATGAAGCTACATGGCGACATACATACTACATGTCTGAAACTCAAAGGCAGCCCAATCTCAACTGGACAATGCAACAAAAGCTCCAAGCAGATGAACATAAAATGACCAGGCCAGATCAGTGTGCCACACAAATAAAGATGCCACGAAGTGTACCACACATGCATATACATACATATATGTATATAAACATATGGGGATGATCACCAAGAATGGAAAATAAGTTATCCATTTCAAAGTCTCAAAGTAATAAGAATGGTTAGACCAGAGAAAGGTGTAACTAAACCTACCTGATAAAGTGTGATGATTAAAAGTAACAAATACATAAAGACTTCAAGATACTACAATGTCATTGAAATGCAAACTGCCTTAAAGAGTGAAAATCAAAGCCAGACAGATTCAAGATGTACTCATGTACAACAAAGACTGGAAACAAAGGCAGACCAACTCAATGCAACTACAAGATGACAGGAAACATAATTCCTATAGTAGCTCCAACCAGGTTGCTCATAGAAGAAAATATGCAAAGCAAGAATCAAGTGGAGATGAACACATACTAAAAAAAAGCAACAGAACTCTAACCAACAACAATGCAACAGTAAAACAAGACTCGACCAAGAGAGGTTCAGTAACACAGCAAGCATGTACACATGAACCATGTATGTGCATATGCATATAAACTCAGACTCGAGTGCTACCAGAACAACAAAACCCAACAGTGGCACAGGGAACACAGTGAACAAAATCAAGTCTACATACAAATGTGCCAGACTCGATTGCAATTCAAGCCAATCCACCCATATATGCATATACACATACATGTGTATATATGCACATATATGCAGAAACAGGTGACAGAGCCAGGCCGACAAAACTTACAAAATCAAGCAGCAAGAAGAAAAATCAAAGTGGCTAAAGTATAATTTTATAGCAGTAGTTTCAAACAACAACAGCCGTGTACCAATTTCAAGGCAACAGTTAAAGTGTCGAAGTCCCAAACTTGAACAAGTAAAACAAAGTCGAAGTCAACAAACACAAACATCACAAGTTCAAAATCGAAGACGCAAGCAAAAATCAAAACCCCGGGAATCAAGTCACGAAATAAGTGAATCTAAACAAGTCAGAAAATCGAAAACGTGGCCAACAAAGGATACCGAAGTCAAAGCAAAATACATCGAAGCAAAATCGAACATCTGAAGCATAGCAATTAGGATGAATTAGATGTGAGTGATAATTCACTCACCTTATCCACGCGACTCGGAGGAACTCGAACGAAGTTAACCCTAGCAGCCCCTCTTCGATTTCTTCCATGCCCTAAGTCTGCCGAGAGAACGAACGAGCATGCCCTATCTTTGAAAAGAGGGACGAACGACAGTAAACGCGGCGGTCATTTTCCTTTCGTATACTAGGGTTTTCGTTTCTTTTTGTAAAATGAGAGGGACGGTTTGCGAATGATTTTGAAAGGGGAACGAACGAAAGAACGAGACGGAGCCGCCATTGTTATCTTTCGTTTAGATCTAGGGTTTTCACAAAAATGAAAATGGGGAATGGACTTCTGATCGACAGAAGAGAACGGCAACCAAGGGATGTAAATGTGGGCTAGATTCTCAATACAAAGCCCATTTCAATCATTAAATAAATTGTTTAAAAGAATTTCAAATTGATTCAAATTCCAATAGCAACATGATAGAAATTTTTAATCGTCTAATGACAATAACCGACTAGGTAAAACGCCAGGTTGTTACAGGAATGGACTGGCTTAGGAAGTATGCGGCAAAGGTTGATTGTGAAAGGTTGGAGGTGACAATCGAGAATGTGGAGGGGCGAAATGTTGTGATACGATGTAAGCAAGAGGAAGGCGTCTTCATGAGCTTCATGTATTCGTTGGTTGTTCCACGGGATGGACTGTCATCGGTGCCAATCGCTAATAGATTTGAGGATGTCTTTGATGAGGTCAAAGGGTTACCACCGCATAGAGAGATCGAGTTTCGTATCGATCTAGTTGAAGGAGCCAGACCTGTTGTGATGCCTCTTAGGCGGATGGCGCCTAGGGAACAACAGGAGTTGAAGGTGCATGTTGATGATCTTTTACAGAAAGGATTCATTCGGCGTAGTGTGTCCGAATGGGGTGCACCAGTTGTGTTTGCAACCAAAGCAGATGGATCATTGAGGTTGTGTGTGGATTATCGTGAGCTGAATAAAGTGACTAAGAAGAACAAGTATCCATTGCCGAGAATAGATGACTTGTTTGATCAGCTTCACGAAGCTAAGGTGTTTTCTCAGATGGATTTGGCAACGGGATTTCACCAGTTAAGAGTGCCTAAGGATAGTGTGCCGAAGACTGCTTTCAGGACACCATCCGGTTTCTTTGAATGGCTGGTAATGCCGTTTGGACTGACCAATGCACCAGCATATTTTGTGGATCTTATGAATAGAGTGTTCAGAGATCAGTTGAACAAGTTCGTACTAGTGTTCATGGATGATATTTTGATTTATTCCAGAACTGAAGAAGAACACATGACGCACTTGCGTATTGTCTTGGAAATCTTACGGAAACATCAGCTGAAGGCTAAGTTTTCGAAGTGTCACTTCTGGAAGAGTGAAGTGAGGTTCTTAGGCCATATTATTTCTGGAAATGGAATAGCGGTTGATTCCGCCAAGGTGGCAGCAATCCAGGATTGGGTAAGACCTAAGAATGCATCTGATGTGAGAAGTTTTCTTGGATTAGCAGGATATTATCGCCGATTTATCAAATACTTTTCCAAGATAGCCGCACCATTAACAGGATTGACGAAAAAGAACCAAGTATTCAGATGGGATGCTAAGTGTGAGCAAGCTTTCAGATTCCTGAAAGAGCAATTGACAAGTGCTCCTGTTTTGACTATTCCAAGTGGAAATGATGAGATGGTGGTTTACACCGACGCATGTGGTACTGGACAAGGAGCAGTGCTGATGTAGAAGGGTAAAGTTGTTGCGTATGCAAGTCGACAACTGAAGCCGCATGAAAGGAATTATCCGACTCATGATTTGGAGTTAGCGGCGATTGTTTTTGCTCTGAAGATGTGGAGACATTACCTATTGGGAGTTCGATTCGAGTTGTTTACAGATCATAAGTCGTTAAAGTATCTTTTCTCCCAAAAGGATTTGAATCTTAGGCAACAACGATGGCTAGAGTTTTTGGCATCATATGATTTGGGTATAGCCTATACTCCGGGAAAGGGTAACGCAGTGGCAGATGTGTTAAGTCGAAGACATGCAGGATTGGGAGCCATGTTTTCAGAATGGAAGAGTCTCGAGTATTTAGCTGGATTTGACTTCAGGCCCAGATGTGAATTGGAACCTGAGATGTTGGCAATCTTATCGATAAGACCGACTCTTGTGGAAAGAATTGGCGAGAGCCAAAAGCGAGACGATAAGCTTGTCAAGATTATCCGTGATTTGGAATCTGGATTGGACCCAGAAAAGGATATAGGATTCGAGGTCGATCGAGAGGGTTGGCTTCGGAAGGAAGGACGACTAGTTGTTCCCAATATAGATGAATTGAGAAATTAAGTTCTGAAGGAAAGTCATCACTCGAAGCTGACAATTCATCCAGGCGGGAATAAGATGTATCGGGATATGAAGAGAACCTATTACTGGGAAGGTATGAAGAAGGATGTCGGAAATTTTATTTCCAAGTGCATGAAGTGCCAGTTGGTAAAAGCCGAACAATAGAAGCCAAGTGGATTGCTTCAGCCGTTAGAAGTTCCTACATGGAAGTGGGAGCAAATATCGATGGATTTTATCGATGGACTACCTAGAACAAGAACGGGAAATGAAGGGATTTGGGTCATCATAGATCGTCCGACTAAGAGTGCAAGATTCATTCATGTTCGATCGACTAGGACTGCATCAAAGTTGGCTGAGCTGTATGTTAAGTGGATAGTTCGATTCCATGGTATTCCGAAAAGTATAGTGAGTGATCGAGACCCATTGTTCACTAGTGAATTTTGGAAGAGCTTCCAGGAAGTTTTGGGAACTGAACTGTGTTTGAGTACAGCTTATCACCCCCAAACAGATGGTCAAACCGAGAGAGTCAATCGAGTTTTGGAAGATCTCCTTAGAGCTTGTGTTTTAGATTTCGGAGGATCATGGGAAGATCACCTTCATTTGGTAGAATTTTCGTATAACAACAGTTACCAGTCAAGCATTGATATGGCACCGTATGAAGCATTGTATGGAAGACCGTGTAACTCTCCGACATGTTGGTTAGAAACAGAAGAAAAGCTGATACTTGGGCCAGAAATGATTCGACAGACTTCGGATTGCATAGAGATCATTCGGCAACGAATGAAGGCAACCCAAGACCGTCAGAAAAGTTATGCCGATAAGCGTCGTAAGGATTTGGAATTCGACGTAGGTGATATGGTTTTTGTGAAGATTTCTCCACTGAAGAATGTTATTCGATTCGGGAAGAAAGGAAAATTGACTCCAAGATTTGTTGGACCATTCCCGATCATCGAGCGAATTGGAAAGCTCGCCTACAAATTGGAGTTACCAGAAAAGATGGCGGGTGTGCACAATGTTTTTCATGTATCGTATCTACGGAAGTATGTGCACGACACGAATACTGTGGTTTCTGCTGATAGCTGTGATGATTTTGAAGTTGACCTAGTTGATAAGAGACCCCGTAAGCCGCTTCGTGTTGTGGAAACTAACACGAAACAGCTTAGGAGGAAGGTAGTTAGGTTTCTCAAGATACAATGGAGTGATGATGATAACGACTGTACATGGGAGGTGGAAGAGAGGATGAAGGCAGCTCATCCTGAACTCTTCGAGGTATGGCCATAAGGTGTCGTGTCATCTCACGACATTGTAACTTGTTCTAGTTTTAGAATTCTGCATGGTAGGCTAGTAATTGGATGCATGGTTTGTTGATTGCTATGGATGGTAGGCATGCAGAATAGTTTTTGATTGCTCTTGTTTGTTTGGAATTTCGGGGGAGAAATTCCTAAAGGGGGAGAGAATGTAACGACCCGTATTTTTACGGATCAAAAGATTTTGAAACAGTTGTTATTAGGTTGTTAGTGTTGACTAGTCGTCCAGAGTTTAAGTCGTTCGAAGCTTAGGTCGTGAAGAAGGTTAGGTCATGGAGCGACTTAAGGGAGTTGGAGACCTAAGGAAGTTGGCAGTAGTTTGGGACGACTTAAGGATAGGAGCGACCTATAGGATTGGCAGCGACCTAAGTTAGTGAGCGACCTATGGAAGTTAGTAGTAGAAGTGAACGACTTAGGAGTTAACGGCTTAAGTTAGTAAGCGACTTAAGGAGGGTAGCGACTTAAGAATTAGCGGCAACGACCTAGGGGGTTAAGCGGGTAAACGACTTAAGGAAGCTAGGTCGTTCGAGCGACTTAAGGATTATAGGTCGTAAGTCGTTGAAGACCCTGTGTTGGAGTTAGGTCGTAAGTCGTTGAGTCGTAAGTCATTAAGTCGTCCAAACGACTTAAGTAGAAATGTGGCAGTGTGTTAAGTCGCTAAGTCGTATCTCGTTGAGTCTTAGGTCGTGCCTAAGTGTTAGATCGTGCGTATGTGTTAAGCCGCGCACGTGTTAGGACGGCAATGCAGTTGGGTCGTAGGTCGAAGGGGATGGTTAAGTCGTAGGATTTGCTAAGTCGTAAGTCGTAGGTCGTGGGGATAGTTAGGTCGTGGACGACTTAAGGGGGCGGACGACCTAAGGATTTCCAGCCTATAAATACACGGTTCTACTTCACTTTTTGGGATCCGGATTTTGAAGCGACGAAGTGCTGCCATTTTGAGAGCTCGAGTTCTACACTTCTTCACTTCTTTTCTCCACTTTAATTTTGTGCTTCCTTCCATCCAAATCGAAGATCAAATCGAAGATCCAAGAGCTTAGATTGAAGATCTACATCCATCGAAGAGAGATTTCATCGTTTGAAGCGGAATTTTGGCGGATCAAGCTAGATCCTTCGCTGTCCAGATTTGAAGTGTGTTGCTTTTGAAGTGTTTAGGTGATTCGGTGAGTGGTGGTTATCTCTCGCACGGATCCAAAGGAGTATATCGGATTGTTGGCTTGATTTTGTGTTAAGATAGTGATTTCCATGCATTTTCTTAAACTTAAGTATAGATCTATTGTTCATGATGATTTGACATCCATTTTACTACATGTTAACTTATGCAAGTTCATTCATCAAGTTGTAAAGATATTGCTCATGATTCATGCTTGTTAGATTTGGACTCTTTATTTACAAGATTGCCATTATTGTTATAATTGTTTATTAGATCATGTTTGAATGCTTGATTACTTGGATTAATGATTGACTTGATTGATTGTTATAAATTAGTTGCTTGATGATTTGATTTGGACAAGTTGGTTGAAGATGATTCAAAAGCTAAGGGAAAGGCTCTTAAATAAGAAAAGCTGCTCGTGGCATATGACGCGGATGATAAAGCTCATATGGACATATTTGATGATGATGTTGAGATGAGGCTTTGTTATGATGAGATGAAGCGAGGCATGATGTGAGATATCCTTGGTTCAATCCAGACGGGATCATTCCAAGCATGTTGATAACTCGGTGAAATGGTTCGGGTTGAGGATAATGGTTGGCTCGAGAGGCGCTTGAGCTAGTATGAAAATAGTCGTCGAGGAGGATGACTAGAAGGCTGAGGTTTCATCGTTGTTGAAGGTTCTAGCAGACTCAAAGCAAGAGTACGCTGGGCAGATTCGATAGTCCCAAAAGACTACAGTTGGTAGTCGAGTACTCTGGGCAGATTCCATAGTCTTAGGCATGGGCTGCGACGACGTGCGGAGTTATGTCTAGAACCAGGGTTACCATTAACTCTTGACGGACGGCTGAAAGAATGTGCCTGTCATTCGATTAACGGTGGTATCGAAGCAATGATAACAGTGATAGCCAGAGTCATGGATGTTTGAATGTATCGTCATTCGGTCTCAAGAGCGGTATTTTTTGGGTGCTTATCTGATCTTGGTTTAGGCCTTGGGGGTTTGTACCTAGAAAACATCGACCTTGACTCGAGTGATAATTGCTTTACTTTAATTGTCTGATTTGCTATGTTTATTTCTACTTAGTGTGTCTGGGGGCTATCACTGTAGAAAGAGGTGGAGTGGGAGGGTTGGATTCCTATTCCTTTTACCTTTATGCTCTTTTGGTATGTTGTTAGTTAATTTACCGCTCACTAAGGCTGTTGTCTGACTCAAGGCTTTATGTTTAACTCTTATTGCCTTGGGCTGTTCATCCATTTTGGGATGGGCAGACTAGGTAGCAGGTGACAGGTGCTGTTCTTAGTTTCCAACGATGCTGATGACGAAGACGAGCTGGAGGCTTGCATATTATTTTCTCATTATATGTACTGGATGTTCCGCTGCTTGTATAATTCTCTGAGTGATATGTAGTGAGGCTTGATGTATTGACTATTCAGATGTTTGTATTCAACTATTATGAAGCTTAATTGATGAGATTCTATTTTGTGAAGCTTCACTATATATATTCTCTATTGTATTTTATCCATGCGATGTGAGTAATACAATAGATTATGTTGTTTTAACTTACCTCCGACGATCACCCATGGCTGCTTGGCACACCTTTCAGCGCACTATTTCCTTGTTCAGTGCAGGGGTCATGGGCGGTCGTCACAGTTGACATATTATATACAACCTACAGAGAAAGTTTTTTTATTCAAATGCAATTGGTTTAGCAATATTCCTGGTTCTAGAATTAACGTGCACAAAGATTACAAGCTCATTGAAATAAAGCATACCTCGTATTACTATAAGTATGATCCTTTCATATTAGCCAAGCAAGCATTACAAGTTTATTTTGCTCCGTATCCATCCTTAAAAAAAGATAAAGTAGATTGGTGGGCTGTTATTAAAACAAAGGCACGATTTACATTTGATGGAAATAATATTCCAGATGAAGCAGCGTATCAAGCAGATTTGGAGCCAAATACTGAAATAATAATAACTGACGATGTTGACGTAGGATCGTTGAATGATGAAGCGAATGTTTTAATAGATGCATTTGAAAGTACCGAAGAAAACGATATAGAGTACGAGACCGAGTCTGAATCAGAAAACGACGAAGACTGATACATTACACTGTTTTTTTAATGTATGCATGTATGATATTTTATTTTGAGTAATGTATTAAGAATGATGAATGCGTTCTGTATTATTCTGAGCTATGTAATAATAATGATTTTGTTATGTATTATCATTCTGTTTTATTTTGACCTATGCATTATTCAGAGCTGTTTAATAATAATAATGATTATGTTCTGCATTATTCTAAGCTATGTAATTACAAAGAATGATTATGATGATTAATGGAACATGTGTTGTAATAATAATTTGTTTTCTTTTCATTATATGATATGATTATGTTTGTGGAAGATATGTCTCACAGAAGGCGCAGTACATCTCAGCCTTCTCCTTCGCCTTCTCATGGCGCAGGTCCCAGCAGTACGGCTCCGGACTTACGCCGTGAGATAGAGATAGTTCCCAAGAGTGTTGGGTAAGTATCTAATTAATTTCAATTATATTATTTAAAATATATTAATTATATACATCAACATTTATACAGGGGTTTCGAAATTGAGCCGGCGGAATACATTCTTCAAGTTTCAAAGCAATCCTATAAGAGTAGGCTGTCTGGTTGCTGGCCTTATTGGGACGACATCCCAGGCGAAGTGATGAACGCTATAGTTGCTGATTTGATGGTAAGTAAAATTTTATATTTCAAATTAAAATTAGTATACTGTATATAATTCAAATTATTTTCAATAAGCAGGCTGCAATACGTGTCCGCCCGGAAGATAAGAATGTCTTCTTCAATCATTGGAATAAGAGGATGCGGAAAAATTACACGGAGACTCTTTCGAAGGCCAAGCTAAGCGGAAAAAAAACCCAGTTGGATGGGTAATGATGTTTGGGCTGCATTTGTCACCCACTGGGAAAGTGAAGCTCTCAAAGTAAGTTATGTATTGATGTATTGTTAGTATTATTTATTTAAATTATGTATGTTAGTTGCATTATTAATTTAATTAACCGTGTATTTAAATTAACAGGAAATAGGAAAGCGAAATAGCGCGAACAGAAATAAAAAATCCAGCGTTACACCGTGGTGGGTCCAAGTCATTCCAACAATGGCGGAGGGAATTGGTAAATTTGTAATTTGAGTTTATAAACTGTAATATTATTTAATCATATTAGTAATGTTTTTTATTCATGTATAATTTCAGCATTCAAGAACCGGACAGGAGCCTACAATGGCCAAGGTTTTTAGAGTCACTCATGCGGTGGAGCAGACCGATGATGATGGGAATGTCACCTATGAGTGGACAGATGCGAAGGCTGAATCTGTTATAGTAAATATGTTTATTCGCAATGACAACGTTTCACATTCCTTTAGTAGTGTATAAGTAAATGTATAGCTATATATTGAGTCAAATTTGTATTCGTAATTGCAGGGTAGATATGAAGCGGAGCGGGCAACGATGGCGCAAAGAACTGGACGGGAGGATATTACGCTTCAAGAGTCCAATCAAATATGGGATAGAATTATTGATCCGCCTTCTCGCAATAGGCGTTACGGATATGACAATCAGGAGGTAAACTGTTTTAATAACTTATATTTGAATTTAATATAGCCGTTGCGAGCGTGAATTAGAACTAGTTTGTTCGATCGTTTTACAGGATCTTAACTTCCAGAGGGCTTACAAGAAATCTATGGCCGAAGAGGAGATAGCCCAGATGCAACGACAGTTGGACGAGATAAATGATTGGCGACAGAGCTTCTTGTCTCAGCAGATAGATGAGCGCATTGCCGCATTCGTTTCAGAGCATGGGACCATGCCAGGGTCTGGTGGTGGTGGTGGTGATGACGATGATGCTGCTGATGATGATGAGTAGGTATGTTTTGTTGATGGTTATTTTTTTGGGCAAGATTGTGGTTTTAATGGATATTTGTTGGACTTGTGTACTTATGTTGGTTGATGGGCTTGGTAGTTTGTTTTGTGTTTTGTGTACCTATGGTGTTGGTGATGGATATTATGTGTGATGGATTTGAGATGTATTTTGTTTGGTTGATGATGAAATATTTGTGTTAGTTGATTATATAGTTGCGTGATTATTGATATATATGTGTTAGTTGATGATGAAATATTTTGTTTGGTTGATGATGGAATGTATACGATGGATTGGAAGTGATTATTGTGATGTGGAATGGTTTGCGAGACGACAGTGGTTGGAAGAGTGAAAGCTAGCTACTGGAAAACAAAAAAGTTCTAGGCTTGCAACGGCTAGCAACGGCTCTCTGGTTCCAGGCTTGCCACGGCTCGCAACGGCTAGCAACGGCTATCTGGTTCCAGGCTTGCAACGGCTCGCGATGCCACGTGACGACAAGGATTGTAACTAACTGTTGCCACGTGGACAACCTGTCGTCGCTAGCCGTTGCTAAATTGGTAACGGAGCCGTTGCTGGAACAAGTAGCAACGAGCTTAATTGCAACGGCTTTTAGCAACGGCCGCCAACGGTTATTTGTCGTTGCTATGCCTTCCGTTCCTTGTAGTGGAAGCTCCATTCAACCACTTATTGCGAGATTTTATTTCACTACTGTAACTAGTTGCAGTCACTTTTTAGATCACTTATCTTAAACACGAAGAAATAACTTTTATAGAAATTAATTTTCTATATGAAAATACATTTGAAATAGAAATCACGATTCCCATTCCACAATAATTATCTTATTAAATTTTTAACAATTTTCATTTCAGATGTCCTTTGTGAAGAGAAAATGAAAATTCACTCTCTTTATCCCAACTATCATTATTTTACATCCACTAACGTACATTCTCTTTCCTTTCCAAATGGTTAACTCTCAAAAGAAAGCCCTTTCTATAAGGTGCTAACGAACTCTTTACAAAAATGTATTTGGTCGCCCTTAACAATTAAGGATATAAAATAAGTTGCATCTTATATACATGATCAACCTGACATTTTAGTGATCGAACTCCTAGGACTGTCCTATAGTTCTTGGTCTAGTGCTACATATCACAAAACGATCATTATTGTAATCAGTTGTATTGAATACAGATCTAGCATTATGGATTACTTGCTTATTTTGAATAAACTAATTTCATCGAAGTTTCGTACATTACGAATTATGATCACCATGGAACATTTATATGTGATCGAATATATATCAAATA
Organism: Allium fistulosum; assembly: GCA_030737815.1. Lineage (NCBI taxonomy): Eukaryota > Viridiplantae > Streptophyta > Magnoliopsida > Asparagales > Amaryllidaceae > Allium > Allium fistulosum. The sequence continues at coordinate 840,002,890 of CM060906.1, forward strand.
TCTATATTCTTGTATTGTTTTTACAGTTTGAAACTCCTCGAAGACAACACACAGTCTTGGGCAAATAAACACCTAAATGGCTATGGTATAAATGTTTTAGTAGTTGTATAATTAGGCATTTGCATGGGTCTTGAAGTGACAACATACCATTAGTATACATTTATATTTCTATGTCAATCTTAATTCAGTTCATTTGTATATTTTAACTGATAAACATTTAATTCAATATATTAGTTATACAAATTTATCGAAGTAGAATACTTCGACTTGTATAACGTATATTCTTATGGTATTGGAAAGGTTAAATTATTATTTCATTTTTGTAATAAGGCTCCCATTAGACTTTTATGTTTCTCAAAACCCTAAGAGAAGACATATAAATCTTTCAATTTCTCTAATGGATGTTAGGACCCCTTGCCTTGGGATTATGATCTTGAGGAAAGCTCAACAAATCATAGGCTTGTATGTGATGAATAACACATTATTGGTTGTATCATATTAACTCCTAATTATGGTCTTTGTTCTAATTTCATAGTGACCTTGAGAAAAGCTCAACAAATCAAGAGAGATTATCCACTCAGACCTACCATCTCAAGACGACATAAATATAACGCATATACCTTGATGAAAGCTAATAACATCTTAAATATATATATGTATTGAATGATATCAATTTAAAGAATAATTTATCTCTTATAGTACGTATGGTACTTATTCCTTAAATCTCATTCCGATTTCTTTCCAAGTTAACTTAATTTTATACATGCATAGCTATATAAGTATTAACTTATTTATAATTTTTATAATTTGTTTCACTCATATAATATATACATGTTTCTTAAATAAAATATTATTTAATTAATTTTAGTTCTTATTAATTAAATCATATTTAATTAATTTAACTTATTTTATATAAAATTTCTAAAATTTTATACTAATCATCTTAAACAATTTAGTGTAGCTGATCAACTACAACATTTGTAGTTTGTTTATGTGTACATCAACATATGTATATATTTTAATAATTAAATTTTAATGATTTTATTTAATAAATTTTATCAAATTAAAAATATTAATTATTATTTTTAACTAATTTGAAATTTTAATTTAATTTATCATAATTAATTTTAAGATCAATAAATATTTATATTAATTATAGTTATATACATATATCAATATATATATATATATATTAATCAATTAACTTTTAATTAATAACTTTATTTTATTAATCATATTAATTAAATTTTAAATTAAAAAATTAATTATGTAATTTCTCAAAACAATTTTGAAAAATCAAATGCATTTTATAACTTTTATAAAATTTTACTTTTATATTTTAAACTTAACATTTAAATTTAAATTTAGGTTTTCGAATCTTAATTTGAAAATTAGTTCAATGCCCAAAATCAATTTGGGCCTTTACATTGGGGATAACCATTGAGTTTATCATCCTTTGGGCCAGAACAATAGCTAGATAAGGCAGGGTACTTGATTACCCAAACCCATCCTTAAACTCTACCTTTATAAATACCCTACTAAATAGGTTGGCTTTAATGAGTAGCTCTAATATTTCTAATTTAGACCGGATAAACCATTATGGCTTAGATACCATTGAAGGAACCGGGCCAGATAGAAGTGAGTAAAATAGGTAGATTTTTAAAAAATATTCTATTTTGAATCAATTAGGACTATGAAGTCTAAATAGTTTATTATATCCAATCTAATATGGTTTTAAATAAAATCTTATTTTATTTGATTTTGTTTGAAAGACGGTTTAATTAATTAATATTTTAATAAATTTGAGATTTATATAAAGTAGAGTATATCAAATATACCTTTGTGTGTGTATGTTAGTAATAGTTACTTACTTTATACTATTATTTTGTTAAGTAAAGAGTAAAGATGTTATTTATGAAAGGCAACTTAATATTTCATAAATGCTAAGAGGGTGCAATTGATTATGAGTTACACTTACTACTTTTATAAACAATTTACCAATTTTAAATTAATTTGTTTAAAATAAGGTTTAATTTAATTTTAACTATATTACAAGTGTATCAAATAAACACTCATGTGTGTAAAGTGCACGTGCAGCATATAAATAGTGTACATAGTTGATGTGAACATTAGTAGGTGTTAGGTTTTACAGTGCAACGGACAGATTTCCCCTTTATATGTGCCTTTGGCGTCCTTACCGATTGTTCGAAATTATACGCACACACATACAATTATAAATCAATTCCAATTGTAACGACAACAAAAATAATAAATATATTTTAAAACCAATTTTGACTAATTACATTTATTTTCAAATTAGAACAATATCTTAAGAATCTAATTTTATTTGAAAATCAAACTTGGATTTACGATTTCAAACAACGTATTTATTTTAAAGTTTGAATTATATATTATAAAACATATGTATATTTCAAGAAAAAACTGTAAGGTTAGGAGTGATGAGGGAAGTCCTGGTTTAGTCGGCTGAGGTGAGATTATCACTTTGATCTTTTATAAAGTTGAATACATGGGAAGCCGCCTAAGGAAAGTGAGCCATGGCCTAGTTGGCTATGGGAAATGAGAATGAAGTTGTGTTCTAGTCAGCTACATCGATTGGCCCATTTTCAATCATACCGAGCCTTACATAGGGAAGGCCCCTGTAACGACCCTGAAATTTTAATATTGGAAATCAGGATATTTAATTGATTTTTAAATATCTGGAATTCAATTTAATTTGAAATTTAAATATCAAAGTGAATTTGGTAAATTAATTATTGAATTTAATCGTTAAATCTGGATAAAAATTTGAATCTTCAGTTTTAAGCCGATTAAAAATATTTTCAAGGCTTTGAAAATTCATATTGATTATACTGAAGATAATAAAAGTTTCGGAATTGAATTTGAAACTGTTTTGTTCAGTTTTGAAATTGTATCGTTTAATCGATATTTAAAATATAGCGTTCCGGAGCATAGTCTTGGAATTCGACGAAACCAGTTCCATTGGATCCGTAATATTGTATTATTATCGGATTTCAATTTTCGTAGAGTTTAGGGTGATCGTTTGGCCGTACGATAAGCAAACGCGCTGAAATTAAATTGAAAATTTAATATTATAACTAGATCCAAAAATCTATCTTCTTCATACGGTCGAATTTGGATTCGAAACCTTTTCCAGTGCTTTTGGAATAGGCGTTTAACTTTATAAACGCCTAGCGGCACGCCTCGATAGGATGTAAAAAATTTAAGCTTCGAATTGAAGTCGATTTAAATTTGAATTTAAATATAATATTTATATTTTGACTGGTCAAATTTCTTCTCACATAAGCTGTCTCTTAATCACCTCGTTAGCACGTGTCCTTCCAATTAACACGTGTCTGCTCTAAATTAATCAACAGGTCGAACTTTAAATAAAAATCCTATCTCCTGTTATACTTCGTTTCTTTCTCCCATCCTCCTTTCAATTTCGTTCAAAAAAGAAGAGAGATCAAAACAATTCCTTCGTTCAAAAGAAAATCACGAAGTTCAAATACAAATGATAAGGGCCGAACATCTCAGGCAAATAAAAAAAATCAAACCAAGTTCATTCGACCGAGTGTCGGTGGCGGTGATTTTGGGGTTCCCTCAGTTCGACTTCGACGACGAGGTTGGGAGTGGATCGAGGAAGCGGTTGTGGGTCCGACCGTGGGTGTCGAGTAGTAGGGTCGAAGGTGGAAGTTCAGCGATTGTTCGCGATTTCAAGGGTGGGAAGTCGGAATCGATTTCGTTCGATTCAAGCAAAGAGAAGGCCGGAAAATCGATGTTGGGTTCGCGATGGCAAGCTCTAGGTAGCCGGTCGACGATGCGTGCGTTCGGGGGAGCGCTATCTGGAGATCTTCGTGCTCGACAAACTCGAGGCCGGTAGCGTCGTGGTCAGGCAGCACGAGCTCATTCGATCTACTGTGAATCGTGGTCGAGGTCTGGTTCGAGTAAAAGGTATATTCAGATTTTTCAATTTAATTTAAATTTCAAATGAATTTAAACCCTATACAGATTTTTATAAAAATCAAAATGAATTTTCCAGTGCATGTTTGAAATATATATATGTATAAATAATTTGAATAAAATGTAAAGGATGTTATCCACTATTTCTGTTAATTATAAATAAAATAAATTATATCTAAAATTTTGAGTAAATGGATTTTTGAAATTGTAAAAGGGAATCAGTTTAAAATTTTATATTTGTTTGTTTAAAATAAATCATCGATAATTAAACTTGTTAAAATTAATATAGAAGTTATAAAAAGAAATTGGTTTAAAATTTAACCATTGAAAAAATTAAATTTAGTGTTCGATTTATTTCGAATATTAACGAATTGTATAATTATTTATACAAGGTCAAAATTTGGAGAAAACAATCTGGAATAAAAATGGATGCTAATAAAGCAAAGGTGAGATCTTCTCACTCAAATGAAAAGTGGAATGTTCAGTTATTGATTTGATTGTTTTGTTTGGATGTGATAACAGATATAATAGGATATATCTATATATATAGCAATATCTATATATATTGGCATATGTATATATTGCAGTTGTTGATTTCCCTCATTGTATAGCGGATGAGACCCTATTGCGCCGTTAGTAAGCGGATGATATTTTATAAATCCCATATACCGCGATGTTCCACCTCGAAGTGGAATTGGTATTGTGCTAACATCTGTGGATGCAGGGAAACAGGTTGGAGGGATCCAACTGGATTCCTCAAATTGTTTGAATATTATTTCATATGTGAATGATGTGATTTATTGATAATCTGTGGATGATTTATTGATAATTGAAATTGTTGAAGGCTAAAATTTAGCCGAATGCATTTTTGGTATCGTTGGATACCAGAAATGAATATAAAGTGGAAATTTTTAAGTGAATTTATTTTTAAGAATTGAATTTATTGAAAGAAGGAATTTTAAAGTAAAAAAATTGATTTTTCAAAATCTTACCGAATAAATTCCAAAATATGGAAGAAAATGAGTTTTAAATAATATTGTTTCAAAAGTTGAAGAATTCATTTAAAAAATGGAATTTTGAATAATTTGGAAAGAATAAAGGAATTTATTAAAAAGTGATAAACTTTTAGAAATCAATTTGTAATTGATTTGGTATTTGAAAATGAATCTTTGGGAAATCGACTTGGAAATTTATTTGGAGTTGAAATAAATTTAGAAATCAAATTTGTAATTAATTTGGTGATGGAAATTAAATCATTGGAAATTTTGCTTGAAATTGATTTAGTATTTGTAAAATAAATTTGGAAATTGATTTACAAATGATTTGTTATTTGGAGATAAATTCAGAAATAAATTGCAATATTTTGTTCTATTGAAATAAAACATAGAAATCAATTTGGAATTTGATTTTGGGATTAAAAGTGAAGATTTGAAAATGTAAATTCAAGTGGAATTCATGAAAGGAAAGGAGAAATTTTTTTTAAAAATAAATGCTGATTTATTTTTAAGTGTGAAAGTAAATTTACGGATTTTGAACGTAAATTTGAAATAAATCGATAAGGATTTATTTAATTGGTTTAAATGGACCGTTTTGAAATGGAAGTGTATTTTCCTTTAAAAAGCCGAGTATATTTTCCAAAGTGGCTTTTAAAATATAAATTAAAAGTTCTAAGTGGATTTTTAAAAGAAATATTTGGAAATGTATTTCGTGTAAGGAAATTGATTTGAAATTTATTTTCAAAAGTTGAAAGGTGAAAAGTAATTTGAAATTGATTTTCAAATATGAAGTGTGGGACAGAAAAAAAATATATATCTCATGAAGATATTTTGAAATTAAATAATTTGGGAAAATTATTTGAATCTGATGATTGTTGTGAATATCGTTGATAGTTAAATCACCGACTATCAATATTTGCCTTTGAAATGACATTTGAAATTGTTTTTAAAACAAACGCTTATTATTCGGTTTAGCCGGGAAAGGACCTTTGTGTCAGATAACCCATTCCGAATAATAATACGACGATATGGATCGTATTGAAAGACCGGTGGTGAAGACCGGGTATTTGTGAAAACGATAGGATGACCTATCGATTGTCTCTGCACCGTTAGCTACGGTATTGAGATTTCCTTTGTGATGGGAAATTTTATCGGGATTGTGAATATCCGGATTGCAAGGACTTCTTTGGAAGTGCCTTCGGTTCTATTCGAACCCGAAAGAGACTTGTATGGTTACGTGTCTGACATTACGTTTTGAGATGTAAAGCTGATTTCTTTCAAATACATTTCTGTTGGTGGTGGAGAATTTATTCTCTTATCTTAACACCCTTCTCTGAGAGGTACGAGCTCAGAGGTTATGTAGTTGAAATTTATCAGCGATATATTCCCAATTTGGTAATGTGGCATGCTGAGTGTTGTTATGATGATGATCATTTATTGATCATTTGTAATCAAAGCACGGCTTTGTGAAAAAGCGTAGCTTTGTGGACGAAACTTCGTCAGGGCCTCAACAACCCGGAAATGGTCGAAACAGGAATGTTGCGGCAAGGTTATGAGGGTCGCGCCCTTTAAGGTATGTCATTTCCTTCTGGAAAGGGGTGGTATTATGGTATGGAGCCCAGATACTTACTCATGTGGACACACCTTATTTTTATGTGTGATGATTGGTTACCGAGCGCTCGGATAAAGGTCCCAAAGGACCGGGTGATGACATATTCGTGAGTTACCTAGTTACAGGGGTAACCCGGCCTTGTTGGCAGAGAGCAGTTTGTCTCTCGGGATGTCCAGCCAGAGGCGATCCCACTCGGCAGTAGGAAAGGAAGTTCCTTAGCATGACCATTTGTTGGAAATCCATTTCCCAAATACGAAATTTGTACGGTTTTAGTTGTAGAACCTGCTATCTAATATAGCAGCTATAGTAGGCATAGTATAATGGTACCTATGCTGGCTAAGATTAATATTATACTTTCGAAATGTTTCTACACTAGACATTAATAATAATATCCAATGATTGGTGTAGTAAGCATCTTTGACTATCATAAGAAGAAATCTCCTCCAATTTTGCGTTTGCATTGTGTGTGTGGCAGGAGGTCTTATGGTAGTTTCATTTTCCAAAAAGCATTGCGAATTAATTTTATTTTCTTTGTGAAAATAACTGTTTTACGATCTCACACCAGTCACCATGACTGACTCGGAGTTTATTGTTCCCTTCTAAACTCTGGGTGCCCATAATTTTCCACACGGGCAGCCTAGAGTTATTTTTATCAGGATTTTCTGGATATTCTGGAGCTTTGGGGATAAGCTGGATGGCGAGACGTACTTTCGTACTTGTTATTTATTTCCGCTGTGTATTCTATATGAGGACAGGTTTATATAACTGTCTATTATTGTATCGAGTTGTATATTGACTCTGATTGATGTATGTATAAACTGATATAGTCTTCTGTTAAAGATTATTGATTTATCTATTGTATATTATTCCGCTGCGAAATGTGAGATTCTGATATTGTTTCTGTTTCTGTTTTTCTGTTCTTTCTTTTCATCTGTCTTCTTCTACCTCTTCTTTTTAACCCTAATGGTTCGGTTTTCCGGCATTCGATTGCGCGGCATTTGATACAGTGGACGCATTAATGTTGACTTTCGAGCGTCGAAAAGCCGTGATCGTTACATGTGGTATCAGAGCATCCGGTTAAGCAACAACCCTGCTCTGTTGGGTGTTACTCATTAGAGATGGAGTCAGTAGTACTCTAGAATGAGTGTGAGTGTAAGAATAGATATGAGTGCGTATTTGTTAGTGAATATAAAATTTGTTTTGTATTGTGTTGACTTATCGGTTGATTGTTTATAGATTCTGGTCGGTGCAGTCTAGCTAACTGTAATCGGTAGGGGTTTCTAAACTCTTAAACAAGATAAATTGACGCAGTATTGTTTTATAAAATAGGGTAAATGAAATAAATTTGCCCAAAACTATTTTTGTATAGAAAAGAAATGATTTTCTATGAATTATTATTGTATATGGATGTTTGGTTGTTAGGAAAAGATAATATTTAATTATTATCACTGTTATATGAAAATTGAATAAGATATAATGGTATAACTGAAGATTTAGAGATAAATACATTTAACAAATGAAATTTATAAATATGAATTGAAAAGATAAGGAATTAAATTCATATACAAATGAGATGGTAAAAGATAAATTGCAAATGTAATTTATAATTGGAAATGGGATTCCAGAGAAATATTTGAAAATAAAATTCATTAATGGAATAATAAATGAGTTGATAACTTATACAATTTGAATTTTGATAAAATAAATTTAACTTAAAGGATGAAGTTAAATTAAAGAAAGTATAAATGAATCAATTAAATAAAGTGAAAGTTGATTTGTAATAAGATTCAAAGTGAAAATGAATGAGTTTGTGAATGAACAAATGAGTTTACATTTGTAAATAAATGAATTGAAGAAATGGAATGAAATTTGATTTGAATAAAGTTGAATAAAAATCCAAACTTGGAAAATAAATAAAATAAAATAAAATGGATTGAGTTTAAGTAAACTGATTTGATAATTTATTAATTCACGAAATAATGAATTGAAGATTGAATTGGTTAAACTAAAGTTGAGTTGCAAGCTAAATTTAAAATGGTTTGAATTTGTATATAAATTCAAGTGGGTAGTAGAAATAAATTGAAATTTTTTTTGTTATTGATAAAATGAATTCACGATGAATTGAATATGGAAATTGTTTACAAGGAAATGAACTTGGGTTTTGAAGTGAAATAGCTTGAGTAAATATTGAATAAATGCTCGACTTAAGAAAATTTTTGTGAAATGGTTTCAAATGAAATGAATGAGAATATGGAATGCAAGTTAAATTGAATGGAATCAATTTAAATGATTGTTAGCTCAAGTAATCATTTAGTTGCATGAATATTAACGAATCTGAATAGAAAGAATTATCATTTGATAAAAACGAGACTATATAAATTCTATGAGTTAATAAAAGCAAATAGAAATTGATTTTTGTATCAATTGAAATAAATACGAGTTAGATTCATTTAGAAATAAATTGAATGTAAGAAAGTGAGTTGTTAATCACTTGAATTAAATAGAAATTGAATGTAAATTGGATGGAAGCGATTTAAGTTGAATTGAAACCTTCTGAATTGCTAATGGAATTTATTTTGGATGTATGGCTAATAAAAAAATCTATATATTTGTTATTGAAATAAGTGAATTGTTAAATAGATTTCCTATATTTGTCACTTACCTGTTTAAATTGAGTAAGTGCAGGTTTTCGAAGCCGTTTGGCTACATTTTGGGTTGCGTAAATGCTAATAAAATAACTGCTTTGCTTTAAAATGCTAAAAGGTACGCCTACGCAATAAAAATAGGAAATATGAACTGTTTTTCTCCTTTTCCGACCGAGTGGGTCGATGTATATATATTTATCTCTTTTGTCAAATTGCAAAAGCTCCTCCGTACAAAGGAGACTTTGCCAAAATTTTCCGAAAATTTTGGGAGTTTGAAAAATTTAGAATTTTTGAAAATTTTTCACTTAACGATAAGTGATTTTAAATGGAATTTGGAATAAAGGTGAATAGAACTCAATATTCGAAATTAAAAGATGAATCGAATTCAAGTAAAATTCGAAATGAAAATCTGAATGAAAATTTGAAAGTAATTTGAAAGTAAGATGAATTCAAATAGAATTGAATATGCAAAGTTAAATAATTTAAAGGTTTGGCTTTCAGGTTTGAAAATCTGAAAACTGTTATATGGTAAACAGTGGTTTAAATTCTAAGTAAAGTATAGATTCAAATCAAACTTTTGAATCATAAAGTTCTAAAATGAATTTGAATTTTTAAATCTTGAACTTAAGAAAGGATTGGCAGATAAAATTCAATATTCAAAGTTGTAAATGAATTGAATTCATATGGTAACGGGAAAACTATTTGAATAGAAGTAGATATGAAAACTTCTGTAAGAAAATGTGTGAAATGATTTTTTTTGGAATCTGTAGTTGGATATGTTTAAATTGGATATACAGGTATTATAAGGCTAAGGAAAATTGGATTTGATTTCGAAGATAAATTTGAAATTGCTCGATAATAAGGTATGTATTTGAATTTCAGTATGAAATTTGATGAGTTTCTGATTTTGCCACTTGGCATTTTGTTTCCTTTCGAAATCTGAGGGTCCGTAGGGACGTTTTGTAGTCGTGCCGTGTTAGCTGCGCAAAGGAGACGCTGGCGAAATTTTTCGAAAATTTAGGGTGTTAGAAAATTTTGAGAAAATTTTGGAAATTTACAATTTAAATTTGAATTGTGAAGTAAAATGAAGTTGTTTGAAAACTATGAAAGTGTTTGGACAGTTAGCAGAAGTGATAACGAATCGTTAACAAAAAGATTTGTTTTGAAAATTTGATAACACTATTTGGTTTTGGTAAAATAGTTATTGGATATTGAAGCATTCTTCTTAACTTGTAATTTCGGGACGAAATTCTGTTAAGGGGGGAAGATTGTAACGACCCTGAAATTTTGATATTGGAAATCAGGATATTTAGTTGATTTTTAAATATCTGGAATTCAATTTAATTTGAAATTTAAATATCAAAGCGAATTTGGTAAATTAATTATTGAATTTAATCGTTAAATCTGGATAAAAATTTGAATCTTCAGTTTTAAGCCGATTAAAAATAGTTTCAAGGCTTTGAAAATTCATATTGATTATACTGAAGATAATAAAAGTTTCGGAATTGAATTTGAAACTGTTTTGTTCAGTTTTGAAATTGTATCGTTTAATCGATATTTAAAATATAGCGTTCCGGAGCACAGTCTCGGAATTCGACGAAACCAGTTCCATTGGATCCGTAATATTGTATCATTATCGGATTTCAATTTTCGTAGAGTTTGGGGTGATCGTTTGGCCGTACGATAAGCAAACGCGCTGAAATTAAATTGAAAATTTAATATTATAACTAGATCCAAAAAGCTATCTTCTTCATACGTTCGAATTTGGATTCGAAACCTTTTCCAGTGCTTTTGGAATAGGGGTTTAACTTTATAAACGTCTAGCGGCACGCCTCGATAGGATGTAAAAATTTAAACTTCGAATTGAAGTCGATTTAAATTTGAATTTAAATATAATATTTAAATTTTGACTGGTCAAATTTCTTCTCATATAAGCTGTCTCTTAATCACCTCGTTAGCACGTGTCCTTCCAATTAACACGTGTCTGCTCTAAATTAATCAACAGGCTGAACTTTAAATAAAAATCCCATCTCCTGTTATACTTCGTTTCTTTCTCCCATCCTCCTTTCAATTTCGTTCAAAAAAGAAGAGAGATCAAAACAATTCCTTCGTTCAAAAGAAAATCACGAAGTTCAAATACAAATGATAAGGGCCGAACATCTCAGGCAAATAAAAAAAAATCAAACCAAGTTCATTCGATCGAATGTCGGTGGCGGTGATTTTGGGGTTCCCGCAGTTCGACTTCGACGACGAGGTTGGGAGTGGATCGAGGAAGCAGTTGTGGGTCCGACTGTGGGTGTCGAGTAGTAGGGTCGAAGGTGGAAGTTCAGCGATTGTTCGCGATTTCAAGGGTGGGAAGTCGGAATCGATTTCGTTCGATTCAAGCAAAGAGAAGGCCGGAAAATCGATGTTGGGTTCGCGATGGCAAGCTCTAGGTAGCCGGTCGACGATGCGTGCGTTCGGGGGAGCGCTATCTGGAGATCTTCGTGCTCGACAATCTCAAGGTCGGTAGCGTCGTGGTCAGGCAGCGCGAGCTCGTTCGATCTACTGTGAATCGTGGTCGAGGTCTGGTTCGAGTAAAAGGTATATTCAGATTTTTCAATTTAATTTAAATTTCAAATGAATTTAAACCCTATACAGATTTTTATAAAAATCAAAATGAATTTTCCAGTGCATGTTTGAAATATATACATGTATAAATAATTTGAAGAAAATGTAAAGGATGTTATCCACTATTTCTGTTAATTATAAATAAAATAAATTATATCTAAAATTTTGAGTAAATGGATTTTTGAAATTGTAAAAGGGAATCAGTTTAAAATTTTATATTTGTTTGTTTAAAATAAATCATCAATAATTAAACTTGTTAAAATTAATATAGAAGTTATAAAAAGAAATTGGTTTAAAAATTTAACCATTGAAAAAATTAAATTTATTGTTCGATTTATTTCGAATATTAACGAATTGTATAATTATTTATACAAGGTCAAAATTTGGAGAAAACAATCTGGAATAAAAATGGATGCTAATAAAGCAAAGGTGAGATCTTCTCACTCAAATGAAAAGTGGAATGTTCAATTATTGATTTGATTGTTTTGTTTGGATGTGATATTAGATTTAATAGGATATATCTATATATATATATATATAGCAATATATATATATTGGCATATGTATATATTGCAGTTGTTGATTTCCCGCATTGTATAGCGGATGAGACCCTATTGCGCCGTTAGTAAGCGGATGATATTTTATAAATCCCATATACCGCGATGTTCCACCTCGAAGTGGAATTGGTATTGTGCTAACATCTGTGGATGCAGGGAAACAAGTTGGAGGGATCCAACTGGATTTCTCAAATTGTTTGAATATTATTTCATATGTGAATGATGTGATTTATTGATAATCTGTGGATGATTTATTGATAATTGAAATTGTTGAAGGCTAAAATTTAGCCGAATGCATTTTTGGTATCGTTGGATACCAGAAATGAATATAAAGTGGAAAATTTTAAGTGAATTTATTGAAAGAAGGAATTTTAAAGTATAAAAATTGATTTTTCGAAATCTTACCGAATAAATTCCAAAATATTGAAAAAATGAGTTTTAAATAATATTGTTTCAAAAGTTGAAGAATTCATTTAAAAAATGGAATTTTGAATAATTTGGAAAGAATAAAGGAATTTATTTAAAAGTGATAAACTTTTAGAAATCAATTTGTAATTGATTTGGTATTTGAAAATGAATCTTTGGGAAATCGATTTGGAAATTTATTTGGAGTTGAAATAAATTTAGAAATCAAATTTGTAATTAATTTGGTGATGGAAATTAAATCATTGGAAATTTTGCTTGAAATTGATTTAGTATTTGTAAAATAAATCTGGAAATTGATTTACAAATGGTTTGTTATTTGGAGATAAATTCAGAAATAAATTGCAATATTTTGTTCTATTGAAATAAAACTTAGAAATCAATTTAGAATTTGATTTTGGGATTAAAAGTGAGGATTTGAAAATGTAAATTCAAGTGGAATTTATGAAAGGAAAGGAGAAATTTGTTTTAAAAATAAACGCTGATTTATTTTTAAGTGTGAAAGTAAATTTACGGATTTTGAACGTAAATTTGAAATAAATCGATAAGGATTTATTTAATTGGTTTAAATGGACCATTTTGAAATGGAAGTGTATTTTCCTTTAAAAAGCCGAGTATATTTTCCAAAGTGGCTTTTAAAATATAAATTAAAAGTTCTAAGTGGATTTTTAAAAGAAATATTTGGAAATGTATTTCGTGTAAGGAAATTGATTTGAAATTTATTTTCAAAAGTTGAAAGGTGAAAAGTAATTTGAAATTGATTTTCAAATATGAAGTGTGGGACAGAAAAAAAAAATATCTCGTGAAGATATTTTGAAATTAAATAATTTGGGAAAATTATTTGAATCTGATGATTGTTGTGAATATCGTTGATAGTCAAATCACCGACTATCAATATTTGCCTTTGAAATGACATTTGAAATTGTTTTTAAAACAAACGCTTATTATTCGGTTTAGCCGGGAAAGGACCTTTGTGTCAAATAACCCATTCCGAATAATAATACGACGATATGGATCGTATTGAAGACCGATGGTGAAGATCGGGTATTTGTGAAAACGATAGGATGACCTATCGATTGTCTCTACACCGTTAGCTACGGTATTGAGATTTTCTTTGTGATGGGAAGTTTTATCGGGATTGTGAATATCCGAATTGCAAGGACTTCTTTGGAAGTGCCTTCGGTTCTGTTCGAACCCGGAAGAGACTTGTATGGTTACGTGTCTGACATTACGTTTTGAGATGTAAAGCTGATTCCTTTCAAATACATTTCTGTTGGTGGCGGAGAATTTATTCTCTTAGCTTAACACCCTTCTCTGAGACGTACGAGCTCAGAGGTTATGTAGTTGAAATTTATCAGCGATATATTCCCAATTTGGTAATGTGGCATGCTGAGTGTTGTTATGACGATGATCATTTATTGATCATTTGTAATCAAAGCACGACTTTGTGAAAAAACGTAGCTTTGTGGACGAGACTTCGTCAGGGCCTCAACAACCCGGAAATGGTCGAAACAGGAATGTTTCGGCAAGGTTATGAGGGTCGCGCCCTTTAAGGTATGTCATTTCCTTCTGGAAAGGGGTGGTATCATGGTATGGAGCCCAGATACTTACTCATGTGGACACACCTTATTTTTATGTGTGATGATTGGTTACCGAGCGCTCGGATAAAGGTCCCAAAGGACCGGGTGATGACATATTCGTGAGTTACCTAGTTACAGGGGTAACCCGGCCTTGTTGGCAGAGAGCAGTTTGTCTCTCGGGACGTCCAGCCAGAGGCGATCCCATTCGGCAGTAGGAAAGGAAGTTCCTTAGCCTGACCATTTGTTGGAAATCCATTTCCCAAATACGAAATTTGTACGGTTTTAGTTGTAGAACCTGCTATCTAATATAGCAGCTATAGTAGGCATAGTATAATGGTACCTATGCTGACTAAGATTAATATTATACTTTCGAAATGTTTTCTACACTAGACATTAATAATAATATCCAATGATTGGCGTAGTAAGCATCTTTGACTATCATAAGAAGAAATCTCCTCCAATTCTGCGTTTGCATTGTGTGTGTGGCGGGAGGTCTTATAGTAGTTTCATTTTCCAAAAATCATTGCGAATTAATTTTATTTTCTTTGTGAAAATAACTGTTTTACGATCTCACACCAGTCACCATGACTGACTCGGAGTTTATTGTTCCCTTCTAAACTCTGGGTGCCCATAATTTTCCACACGGGCAGCCTAGAGTTATTTTTATCAGGATTTTCTGGATATTCTTGAGCTTTGGGGATAAGCTGGATGGTGAGAAGTACTTACGTACTTGTTATTTATTTCCGCTGTGTATTCTATACGAGGACAGGTTTATATAACTGTCTATTATTGTATCGAGTTGTATATTGACTCTGATTGATGTATGTATAAACTGATATAGTCTTCTGTTAAAGATTATTGATTTATCTATTGTATATTATTCCGCTGCGAAATGTGAGATTCTGATATTGTTTCTGTTTCTGTTTTTCTGTTCTTTCTTTTCTTCTGTCTTCTTCTACCTCTTTTTTTTAACCCTAATGGTTCGGTTTTCCGGCATTCGATTGCGCGGCATTTGATACAGTGGACGTATTAATGTTGACTTTCGAGCGTCGAAAAGCCGTGATCGTTACATGTGGTATCAGAGCATCCGGTTAAGCGACAACCCTGCTCTGTTGGGTGTTACTCATTAGAGATGGAGTCAGTAGTACTCTAGAATGAGTGTGAGTGTAAGAATAGATATGAGTGCGTATTTGTTAGTGAATATAAAATTTGTTTTGTATTGTGTTGACTTATCGGTTGATTGTTTATAGATTCTGGTCGGTGCAGTCTAGCTAACTGTAATCGATAGGGGTTTCTAAACTCTTAAACAAGATAAATTGACGCAGTATTGTTTTATAAAATAGGGTAAATGAAATAAATTTGCCCAAAACTATTTTTGTATAGAAAAGAAATGATTTTCTATGAATTATTATTGTATATGGATGTTTGGTTGTTAGGAAAATATAATATTTAATTATTATCACTATTATATGAAAATTGAATAAGATATAATGGTATAACTGAAGATTTAGAGATAAATTCATTTAACAAATGAAATTTATAAATATGAATTGAAAAGATAAGGAATTAAATTCATATACAAATGAGATGGTAAAAGATAAATTGCAAATGTAATTTATAATTGGAAATGGGATTCCAGAGAAATATTTGAAAATAAAATTCATTAATGGAATAATAAATGAGTTGATAACTTATACAATTTGAATTTTGATAAAATAAATTTAACTTAAAGGATGAAGTTAAATTAAAGAAAGTATAAATGAATCAATTAAATAAAGTGAAAGTTGATTTGTAATAAGATTCAAAGTGAAAATGAATGAGTTTGTGAATGAACAAATGAGTTTACATTTGTAAATAAATGAATTGAAGAAATGGAATGAAATTTGATTTGAATAAAGTTGAATAAAAATCCAAACTTGGAAAATAAATAAAATAAAATAAAATGGATTGAGTTTAAGTAAACTGATTTGATAATTTATTAATTCACGAAATAATGAATTGAAGATTGAATTGGTTAAACTAAAGTTGAGTTGTAACCTAAATTTAAAATGGTTTGAATTTGTATATAAATTCAAGTGGGTAGTAGAAATAAATTGAAAATTTTCTTGTTATTGATAAAATGAATTCACGATGAGTTGAATATGGAAATTGTTTACAAGGAAATGAACTTGGGTTTTGAAGTGAAATAGCTTGAGTAAATATTGAATAAATGCTCGACTTAAGAAAATTTTTGTGAAATGGTTTCAAATGAAATGAATGAGAATATGGAATGCAAGTTAAATTGAATGGAATCAATTTAAATGATTGTTAGCTCAAGAGATCATTTAGTTGCATGAATATTAACGAATCTGAATAGAAAGAATTATCATTTGATAAAAACGAGACTATATAAATTCTATGAGTTAATAAAAGCAAATAGAAATTGATTTTTGTATCAATTGAAATAAATATGAGTTAGATTCATTTAGAAATAAATTGAATGTAAGAAAGTGAGTTGTTAATCACTTGAATTAAATAGAAATTGAATGTAAATTGGATGGAAGTGATTTAAGTTGAATTGAAACCTTCTGAATCGCTAATGGAATTTATTTTGGATGTATGGCTAATAAAAAAATCTATATATTTGTTATTGAAATAAGTGAATTGTTAAATAGATTTCCTATATTTGTCACTTACCTGTTTAAATTGAGTAAGTGCAGGTTTTCGAAGCCGTTTGGCTACATTTTGGGTTGCGTAAATGCTAATAAAATAACTGCTTTGCTTTAAAATGCTAAAAGGTAAGCCTACGCAATAAAAATAGGAAATATGAACTGTTTTTCTGCTTTTCCGACCGAGTGGGTCAATGTATATATATTATTCTCTTTTGTCAAATTGCAAAAGCTCCTCCGTACAAAGGAGACTTTGCCAAAATTTTCCGAAAATTTTGGGAGTTAGAAAAATTTAGAATTTTTGAAAATTTTTCACTTAACGATAAGTGATTTTAAATGGAATTTGGAATAAAGGTGAATAGAACTCAATATTCGAAATTAAAAGATGAATCGAATTCAAGTAAAATTCGAAATGAAAATCTGAATGAAAATTTGAAAGTAATTTGAAAGTAAGATGAATTCAAATAGAATTGAAAATGCAAAGTTAAATAATTTAAAGGTTTGGCTTTCAGGTTTGAAAATCTGAAAACTGTTATATGGTAAACAGTGGTTTAAAATCTAAGTAAAGTATAGATTCAAATCAAACTTTTGAATCATAAAGTTCTAAAATGAATTTGAATTTTTTAATCTTGAACTTAAGAAAGGATTGGCAGATAAAATTCAATATTCAAAGTTGTAAATGAATTGAATTCATATGGTAACGGGAAAACTATTTGAATAGAAGTAGATATGAAAACTTCTGTAAGAAAATGTGTGAAATGATTTTTTTGGAATCTGTAGTTGGATATGTTTAAATTGGATATATAGGTATTATATGGCTAAGGAAAATTGGATTTGATTTCGAAAATAAATTTGAAATTGCTCGATAATAAGGTATGTATTTGAATTTCAGTATGAAATTTGATGAGTTTCTGATTTTGCCACTTGGCATTTTGTTTCCTTTCGAAATCTGAGGGTCCGTAGGGACGTTTTGTAGTCGTGCCGTGTTAGCCGCGCAAAGGAGACGCTGGCGAAATTTTTCGAAAATTTAGGGTGTTAGAAAATTTTGAGAAAATATTGGAAATTTACAATTTAAATTTGAATTGTGAAGTAAAATGAAGTTGTTTGAAAACTATGAAAGTGTTTGGACAGTTAGCTGAAGTGATAACGAATCGTTAACAAAAAGATTTGTTTTGAAAATTTGATAACACTATTTGGTTTTGGTAAAATAGTTATTGGATATTGAAGCATTCTTCTTAACTTGTAATTTCGGGACGAAATTCTGTTAAGGGGGGAAGATTGTAACGACCCTGAAATTTTGATATTGGAAATCAGGATATTTAGTTGATTTTTAAATATCTGGAATTCAATTTAATTTGAAATTTAAATATCAAAGTGAATTTGGTAAATTAATTATTGAATTTAATCGTTAAATCTGGATAAAAATTTGAATCTTCAGTTTTAAGCCGATTAAAAATATTTTCAAGGCTTTGAAAATTCATATTGATTATACTGAAGATAATAAAAGTTTCGGAATTGAATTTGAAACTGTTTTGTTCAGTTTTGAAATTGTATCGTTTAATCGATATTTAAAATATAGCGTTCCGGAGCACAGTCTCGGAATTCGACGAAACCAGTTCCATTGGATCCGTAATATTGTATTATTATCGGATTTCAATTTTCGTAGAGTTTGGGGTGATCGTTTGGCCGTACGATAAGCAAACGCGCTGAAATTAAATTGAAAATTTAATATTATAACTAGATCCAAAAAGCTATCTTCTTCATACGTTCGAATTTGGATTCGAAACCTTTTCCAGTGCTTTTGGAATAGGGGTTTAACTTTATAAACGCCTAGCGGCACGCCTCGATAGGATGTAAAAATTTTAAGCTTCGAATTGAAGTCGATTTAAATTTGAATTTAAATATAATATTTATATTTTGACTGGTCAAATTTCTTCTCACATAAGCTATCTCTTAATCACCTCGTTAGCACGTGTCCTTCCAATTAACACGTGTCTGCTCTAAATTAATCAACAGGCCGAACTTTAAATAAAAATCCTATCTCCTGTTATACTTCGTTTCTTTCTCCCATCCTCCTTTCAATTTCGTTCAAAAAACAAGAGAGATCAAAACAATTCCTTCGTTCAAAAGAAAATCACGAAGTTCAAATACAAATGATAAGGGCCGAACATCTCAGGCAAATAAAAAAAAATCAAACCAAGTTCATTCGATCGAGTGTCGGTGGCGGTGATTTTGTTGTTCCCGCAGTTCGACTTCGACGACGAGGTTGGGAGTGGATCGAGGAAGCGGTTGTGGGTCCGACCGTGGGTGTCGAGTAGTAGGGTCGAAGGTGGAAGTTCAGCGATTGTTCGCGATTTCAAGGGTGGGAAGTCGGAATCGATTTCGTTCGATTCAAGCAAAGAGAAGGCCGGAAAATCGATGTTGGGTTCGCGATGGCAAGCTCTAGGTAGCCGGTCGACGATGCGTGCGTTTGGAGGAGCGCTATCTGGAGATCTTCGTGCTCGACAAACTCGAGGCCGGTAGCGTCGTGGTCAGGCAGCGCGAGCTCGTTCGATCTACTGTGAATCGTGGTCGAGGTCTGGTTCGAGTAAAAGGTATATTCAGATTTTTCAATTTAATTTAAATTTCAAATGAATTTAAACTCTATACAGATTTTTATAAAAATCAAAATGAATTTTCCAGTGCATGTTTGAAATATATATATGTATAAATAATTTGAAGAAAATGTAAAGGATGTTATCCACTATTTCTGTTAATTATAAATAAAATAAATTATATCTAAAATTTTGAGTAAATGGATTTTTGAAATTGTAAAAGGGAATCAGTTTAAAATTTTATATTTGTTTCTTTAAAATAAATCATCGATAATTAAACTTGTTAAAATTAATATAGAAGTTATAAAAAGAAATTGGTTTAAAAATTTAACCATTGAAAAAATTAAATTAATTGTTCGATTTATTTCGAATATTAACGAATTGTATAATTATTTATACAAGGTCAAAATTTGGAGAAAACAATCTGGAATAAAAATGGATGCTAATAAAGCAAAGGTGAGATCTTCTCACTCAAATGAAAAGTGGAATGTTCAGTTATTGATTTGATTGTTTTGTTTGGATGTGATATTAGATATAATAGGATATATCTATATATATAGCAATATATATATATATTGGCATATGTATATATTGCAGTTGTTGATTTCCCGCATTGTATAGCGGATGAGACCCTATTGCGCCGTTAGTAAGCGGATGATATTTTATAAATCCCATATACCGCGATATTCCACCTCGAAGTGGAATTGGTATTGTGCTAACATCTGTGGATGCAGGGAAACAGGTTGGGGGGATCCAACTGGATTCCTCAAATTGTTTGAATATTATTTCATATGTGAATGATGTGATTTATTGATAATCTGTGGATGATTTATTGATAATTGAAATTGTTGAAGGCTAAAATTTAGCCGAATGCATTTTTGGTATCGTTGGATACCAGAAATGAATATAAAGTGGAGAATTTTAAGTGAATTTATTTTTAAGAATTGAATTTATTGAAAGAAGGAATTTTAAAGTATAAAAATTGATTTTTCGAAATCTTACCGAATAAATTCCAAAATATGGAAAAAAATGAGTTTTAAATAATATTGTTTCAAAAGTTGAAGAATTCATTTAAAAAATGGAATTTTGAATAATTTGGAAAGAATAAAGTAATTTATTTAAATGTGATAAACTTTTAGAAATCAATTTGTAATTGATTTGGTATTTGAAAATGAATCTTTGGGAAATCGATTTGGAAATTTATTTGGAGTTGAAATAAATTTAGAAATCAAATTTGTAATTAATTTGGTGATGGAAATTAAATCATTGGAAATTTTGCTTGAAATTGATTTAGTATTTGTAAAATAAATCTGGAAATTGATTTACAAATGGTTTGTTATTTGGAGATAAATTCAGAAATAAATTGCAATATTTTGTTCTATTGAAATAAAACTTAGAAATCAATTTGGAATTTGATTTTGGGATTAAAAGTGAAGATTTGAAAATGTAAATTCAAGTGGAATTTATGAAAGGAAAGGAGAAATTTGTTTTAAATACAAACGCTGATTTATTTTTAAGTGTGAAAGTAAATTTACGGATTTTGAACGTAAATTTGAAATAAATTGATAAGGATTTATTTAATTGGTTTAAATGGACCATTTTGAAATGGAAGTGTATTTTCCTTTAAAAAGCCGAGTATATTTTCCAAAGTGGCTTTTAAAATATAAATTAAAAGTTCTAAGTGGATTTTTAAAAGAAATATTTGGAAATGTATTTCGTGTAAGGAAATTGATTTGAAATTTATTTTCAAAAGTTGAAAGGTGAAATGTAATTTGAAATTGATTTTCAAATATGAAGTGTGGGAAAGAAAAAAAAATATCTCGTGAAGATATTTTGAAATTAAATAATTTGGGAAAATTATTTGAATCTGATGATTGTTGTGAATATCGTTGATAGTTAAATCACCGACTATCAATATTTGCCTTTGAAATGACATTTGAAATTGTTTTTAAAACAAACGCTTATTATTCGGTTTAGCCGGGAAAGGACCTTTGTGTCAGATAACCCATTCCGAATAATAATACGACGATATGGATCGTATTGAAGACCGGTGGTGAAAACCGGGTATTTGTGAAAACGATAGGATGACCTATCGATTGTCTCTGCACCGTTAGCTACGGTATTGAGATTTCCTTTGTGATGGGAAGTTTTATAGGGATTGTGAATATCCGGATTGCAAGGACTTCTTTGGAAGTGCCTTCGGTTCTGTTCGAACCCGGAAGAGACTTGTATGGTTACGTGTCTGACATTACGTTTTGAGATGTAAAGCTGATTTCTTTCAAATACATTTCTATTGGTGGCGGAGAATTTATTCTCTTAGCTTAACACCCTTCTCTGAGACGTACGAGCTCAGAGGTTATGTAGTTGAAATTTGTCAGCGATATATTCCCAATTTGGTAATGTGGCATGCTGAGTGTTGCTGTGACGATGATCATTTATTGATCATTTGTAATCAAAGCACGGCTTTGTGAAAAAGCATAGCTTTGTGGACGAGACTTCGTCAGGGCCTCAACAACCCGGAAATGGTCGAAACAGGAATGTTGCGGCAAGGTTATAAGGTTCGCGCCCTTTAGGGTATGTCATTTCCTTCTGGAAAGGGGTGGTATCATGGTATGGAGCCCAGATACTTACTCATGTGGACACACCTTATTTTTATGTGTGATGATTGGTTACCGAGCGCTCGGATAAAGGTCCCAAAGGACCGGGTGATGACATATTCGTGAGTTACCTAGTTACAGGGGTAACCCGGCCTTGTTGGCAGAGAGTAGTTTGTCTCTCGGGACGTCCAGCCAGAGGCGATCCCATTCGGCAGTAGGAAAGGAAGTTCCTTAGCCTGACCATTTGTTGGAAATCCATTTCCCAAATACGAAATTTGTATGGTTTTAGTTGTAGAACCTGCTATCTAATATAGCAGCTATAGTAGGCATAGTATAATGGTACCTATGCTGGCTAAGATTAATATTATACTTTCGAAATGTTTTCTACACTAGACATTAATATTAATATCCAATGATTGGCGTAGTAAGCATCTTTGACTATCGTAAGAAGAAATCTCCTCCAATTCTGTGTTTGCATTGTGTGTGTGGCAGGAGGTCTTATGGTAGTTTCATTTTCCAAAAAGCATTGCGAATTAATTTTATTTTCTTTGTGAAAATAACTGTTTTACGATCTCACACCAGTCACCATGACTGACTCGGAGTTTATTGTTCCCTTCTAAACTCTGGGTGCCCATAATTTTCCACACAGGCAGCCTAGAGTTATTTTTATCAGGATATTCTGGATATTCTGGAGCTTTGGGGATAAGCTGGATGGCGAGACGTACTTCCGTACTTGTTATTTATTTCCGCTGTGTATTCTATATGAAGATAGGTTTATATAACTGTCTATTATTGTATCGAGTTGTATATTGACTCTGATTGATGTATGTATAAACTGATATAGTCTTCTGTTAAAGATTATTGATTTATCTATTGTATATTATTCCGCTACGAAATGTGAGATTCTGATATTGTTTCTGTTTTTCTGTTCTTTCTTTTCTTCTGTCTTCTTCTACCTCTTCTTTTTAACCCTAATGGTTCGGTTTTCCGGCATTCGATTGCGCGGCATTTGATACAGTGGACGTATTAATGTTGACTTTCGAGCGTCGAAAAGCGGTGATCGTTATAGCCCCGAGCGTCGAGTCTATGGCGCCAAAAGCAAAGGACATAGAGATGCATAGAGGGAACAACCATGTGTAAGGTATAAAGTGAACAGTTCCCTATCCTAATGTAGTCTCATGAATAAAGAGAGTCAAATCCAAAGGAGATACTCCATAAGAACCCCCCACCTCTTTGGCTGAGCGGGCATGGTGATGTTCCTAAAGCCCTCATACCACCCTCTCGGCTCAAAGTACAGACCAAAAGAGCCAGTAAAGGAACACTTGGCTCTAGATTAGCTTATCTTTAAGCTTGTTTTTATGATTCGCCTAACATTCCTCCAGGCTCAAAGGAAAATTTTCAATAGGCAACCAAGCTCCTTATCGCCGGGCGACTCACTTCCCTTAGGCTTAATTAATCAGAAACCGTGGACTAATGAACTTCGCCTATGGTATCTAAAGTCGCCCAATCTGTGCTACTAATATTGATTGTGTTTTGTGCCAGGTCGCAAATCCGATTAGCCTCCTACCCCTGACCACCACCCTTGGGCTCAAGAATGTCAATTTCCTATGTAATATGTGAATCAAGAGTTTCACATCTATTCATGGTTTGAATCAAGTCACTTCACGGTTGAGTTATATGTATATTTCAAATGGAATTGAATTTTAATATTGTTCGAATTAGGCCAGCCCGCAGTGGAGTAATTAGGTAAAATTAAAAAAATATCCACTATTGATCTTCATTAGGCCTATACAATCTAAATTTATTTAGAACTTTTCTAAATTTTCTTTTCAATAAAATCAATATTTTATTTAAATTAGTAAATAATGTTTTATTTGTAAAGGTTTTAGTATACATATATATGTGAATAATATATACATATATATGTGTGTGCGCGCATCAGAATATTTTATAAACAAATGCGTATATGAAAAATATAATTATACAATTATTATAAAATATTGATTATAAATTAGTTACATAACGCAATTATAAAACATACATATTCATATATAGTTAAATTATAAAATTATTTCAAATATTAGTTTTTTTAATATATGAAATCGAAATGAAATTATATATTTATGATTTTTTTAAAGTTAATTTACATACATTTTACGTATACATATGTAACTAGTTAAATATATATGTTGTTGTTGCTCTCGACAAAAAAATTTGACTTTTTATTTATTTTTGATTTTAAATATTATATTAATAAACACATTTAATTAAAATCCGTGTGGAATTAATTAAAAAAATTAATAATTCATTTATGAAAATATAATGTATATTATATATTACATAAATTATTTTTATAGAATTATATATATGTGTGTATGCATTTATTTTATTTATTTAACCAATTTTTAATTAAGTAAATAATTAAAATATATAATATATATATATATACAAAAATATTATTAATTTTCTATCGAAAGCTTTTCGGATACGAAAGTTTTTATAAGATTTAAAATATATATATTATATGATATAATCTTTTGTGTTTAGATATGATTCATAAAATCATTTAATAATAAAATGTAATAAATAATTTATATTTCAAGTCATGAGCATCATACAAGTATACATAAAAAATAAAATATACACTTATATATACAACCATCAGTATATGGCAATCCATCGATATACTGAACCATGATATTTCTAACTAAGCAACATATGAAACAATGAATATATAAACATTACTATATAATAATAGACCAACAAAGTACCCTTCAACAAAACCCAAAGTTCGCATGTTGAAATAAAGAAAAAGAATCCTTGAATCCAATCTCAATCCCGAAGGTGCTAGCTTTCGAACTGTCTTACCATTGACGATCGAATCGAAGCAAAATGATGCGAATTAGTGCCAGGTTTTTAGGGTTGTTATATGGTGATGGTAGCCTGATATGAGCAGTAAAGGAAGAGTGCAAAAGTATTTCCAGAGTGAGGGGTAGAGGGATTATATAAGAGAAAGACTAGGGGTGAAATGAGGAATAATATCCACTTATTTCTCTTATCATTTCTTTCTCTTTTGAATTCAAAATTCCTAGCCTCTCTACCATCATATGGTCGACCTCATTATTTCCCTATAGCCGCCTATATTAAGCCCTAATTGGGCCTCAAAACTATTCCAAGCCCGAACAATATTTGCTGCATTTAAATCCAATTTAAATGTGTATCGATGTCGTATATCGATTAGTACTTATATAATTATTATATGCACACTATTTAATATTGTTTAATTCACATCAAATAAAATATTGCAATTAATATTTCACAAATATTAATTAATTTAATAAATTTATAACAATTACAAATTATCTAAATCGGGTGGTAAGTATGAGTATTTAAAGTTTCGGTTGTGTGACTCTTATTTGTAACTTTGGTCAGCAGTTAATATCGAACTATTCGAATATTAATGCTCACACTTCACTTAGCAGATTGTGTGATATTATGGCCAAATTTAATGTTTACATGGTTTCGATAAAATCCAATTTTACTTTACTAAGTGTTACTTGGTAGTGTCAACTATTTACACCAATTCTCTTCGTAAAAACTATATCACTTAGGACCCATGTATTTTGGTAATGGTCAAAATTCCAATATCATCCATATTCAACTTTATAATCCAAACACAAAGTCCTTTGTTCAATAATAATAATTATTATTAACCGAACTACTCTGGGCGGATACTTTGACTTTGAGTTGACTTCAATTAACCATGATACTGACCTCATATAACTAAGGACATGAACCCTTTCTTGAATAGTTTTTCACTTCCAATGCTTCCAATCGACCCTACTATAGTCGTTTGACGAGCATCATGTCATGATTTAACTAAAATCAAAGGGAGTTCCACATTAAAGCTCAATAGTATTCTCAAGTCGAGGGAATTTTAATATTGTTACATCGATATCTATTTAACCTTAGTTATATCAACCAACAGAAAACTATCGAGTGATTCATTCCATAGTTATCCGATAACTACCAGTATGTAACCCTATGTCACCCCCAATTAACATGGATAATACACTACCCAACATTTAGAGAGCGTTACGTACTCTAGTCTCAACTGATGCATCTATATCTAGTGTCGATACATCTTGGCTAGGAATATTTAAAACCAATATGTTTTTTAATTATGATAAATCACTCATGATTACAACACATTGTACCTACTATCATATTACATTACAACACACCTTTTATTCGAACAACATTAGTTATCGAGTCAAATAAATGTGATAATTACATATTTGCCACTAGGGCATACTCTAACTCTATCAATCTCCCACTTGCTCTTGGGGCCAATTATGGAATCTCAATCTCATTCTTTTTATTGGATTGATGAGAACTAGTCAAGTTAGACCTTTGGTGAATGGATCTGCCATGTTGTTTAATTATCTACTCTGTCAATCAACTCTTTCTGATGTTGATAAACTACATTTATCATGGGGAACTATTCGAAGTATGTTTCTCGACTTCTAGGGAGCTCTTACTATTACATTGTTATCATATAATAGTGATGTGGTACTCTTAATACTTAGCATCATCTGTAGCGCAGTTATAAATTTGTGCATTTATATTTATATACGTTACTTTTATGTTGGCACTATTCAAGACGATGTACTTAGCCTTTCGTTGAATTAGCCACGGCCTTTTGTTTCATTTTGAACATTTCAACTTAAAGCTTTTTAACTAACGTTCAAACATAAATTTAATATTGACATATTATACTCGATAGCACTTATGAAGTTCAAGTCCAAACACTCCTTCTTAAGGAGTTTGTTGTTTCTATATACCATTCTCTAGTATTTCATAAATACTCTAGAACACTTTAAACTCTCATTTAATGATCTTAATTTGGATTTGATATTTTATGCATGTGTCAAACATGTTAGCTCAATACGATATTGCACACAAACAACATGTATGGTAATTTTTAATGTCAATACATAAGGAATCCATCTTATTTATTCCATCTTAAAAAATTTAATTAGGTGTCTTTGCATATCGTTTGAGACATTCTCAATATCCTTTATACTTATTATGAATGATATAATTTACAAATCCAATATAGAGTATTAAACAACCAAACTAGAACTGATTTAACACAAGTACATCATTAACAATTAGCAGTATGTTGTTCACTTGTAGTTTTAGAAATATCTATGTACCTTATAACATTCTTCCTTATGGACACGCGCTTCCTTTGCATTTTGACTGGAAATCAAACTATTTGATATTTATATCAAAATACTTACTCAATTCCGATGCTTAAAGAATGATACTTTCATATCATTTCTTGGATCATATCCGAAAAACCCACAAACTCAATATCACTTTCATTGACTTCGAGACACTTTAGTTGTTGTGTGAATATAGTACATTCTAAATATTACTTAGAATTTTCCATTTCAACATATATCTACCAAAACACAAAGTCATACCAAGCGATAATTTCGTGAGTAAATCAGAACTAACTTGAGCACATTGAACAATGAATCTATTACACAAATTTCAACAATTGAAATTTACGATGTTATTCTTATCAACGTTGCTCATTATATTCCAACTGCACTAGTCTTGCTCTTGTAGACTCATTCGCAATTGATGGATAATATCCCTTTGGGCACAACTATCAAAATCAAATTTTAATAATGTACTTGAATATATTTCGTATTTCTGACTCATACAATATCGTAGAGTCAATACTCTTAATGGTTTAATTAACAACCAAGGATTATCTATTCTCGATATTGATAAGAACTTATAGTCTATCTTCAATATGCAAGAACGTCTATTAGACTCTCTACTGCACTGTATTCGATTAGGTTAGGTTAATTTCATTTCATCCCACATAATCAATTTCTACTTTGGATCGTATCCTAAACCAGCCTACTACCAATAATTTCTAAAAGAAATTCCTTCTCTACGAAGTTCGTATTCTTGAAACAATAGTTGTTTCTCAGTGTAATGGAACATGTATTCATAAGTGCTTTATGAATTACCTTATATATAAAATTGATTTGGTTTTAGTTTACCAAACTTATGTTCAAAACATAAATAGTTCATCTAATGAAAATTGTTCCCAAACTTATTTTGGGGTGATTCATACAAGATCACTCACGTAAAATTATTATGTGTAGTCTTTCAACTCACACAACCAACCAAATTCTTGGCCTCTGAAATGTTAGTGTTTCTTATAAACCCTTACGTTGTATGATTTTATAAATGATTTTTTAGATAAAATTAATTCTAACCTTGTGTACTACTCTTAAGTGCACGACCTTATAGAAAGAAGTTAACTCAACTTCATTCACCATTAATCATACTTTATTCAACAATGTTCGATTACTCTTTATTGATACTCATTATGTATCATAGAAAGGAGTGGCTTTTGACATTGAATCTTTATTCATTTTTATATACATTCGGAACTCTTTCCAATATACTCGCCTATTCGATCAAATTGAGTCAATTTAATTTTCTATTGTTATTTTATTTACTTCCATTTTATACTCTATGAGCCTACCATAGACATACTACATGTGTATCATATACACATGTCCATGTTGGTGATAACACATTGGTGATAAAACAAAATACGAGAACTATTTTGGTATCAATAGACTTTTGATTTCATACATCTATATAAATCAATATGAAGAGTTATAACTCTTAAGATTCTCCCACTGAATGAGTGTTTTTCCTTTTATTGTTTGAGATATAATTCACTAGTACCATGTAATTCATAATCATATAATCAAAGAATTATTTCTCCAAACTATGACTTAGTCCATAATTCCAAAATAATTGCAAATAAATTTAAATACTTCTTTATTTCAATGCATCTCAAATACCAGTATTATAGTTTTATGTTGTAACAGATATTCATAATGTTCATATTAAAATAAACTTTGTCTATTTTTCAGTCAATACTAAAAAACAGGTTTTTTCCATAAATATTGTTTGGTATGTTTTACGAAAACAATTTTCGAAACTTGATGCGACCAATAAGTGCTATATAACGAGTTCCCATTACTTATGACATTACTACAATAGCGTACGAAATATGAAGGTACACTCAATCACTTAATGTATGCTCTTTATTCCACCGACCGTAACCAGTTTTTTAGTGGAGTGTTTTTAGATCAAATATCTTGAACTAAGGATAATAAATCTCATAGAAAACACTTTTCTATACGAAAATATATTTTGGAATAGAAATCATATTTCTCATTCAATGTTAAGTATCTACTATTATTATACAATTCTCGTTTTCGAATTTTTATGTGAAGCAGAAGTGACCATTCACTCTCTTCATCCCAACCTTACCTTATTCACATCCACTCTTAAACATTCATTTTCCTTTCTAAATGGTCGAACCATTTAAAGAAAAACCCTTACTACAATATCATAATGAACTCTTTACAAAAGTGCATTTGGTTATCCTTAACTTTTATGGATATCAAATAAATTGCACTTTACGTAAACTGATCAAACTAACATTTCAGTGATCGAAGTCTTAGATCCATCTTGTAGCCTTTGGTCTAGTGTTAGATTTAATGCAGCAAGGTCATTATTGTAATCAATCATATTGAAATCAATCATATTGAATACACGATCTCACGCTAAAGTTTACTTGCTTATTTCAATAAACTAGTTTCATCGCGATTTCGTACATTACGATTTGTGATCATTCACCATATAACATTTATATATGATTGTATATGGATCAAATATCCACATTCTTGTATTATTTCTAGAGTTTGAAACCCATAAAGAACAATATAAATTCTTGGGCAAATAAACACGTAAGTAACCAAGTTATGAACGTATTTAGTAGTTGTATAATTAAGCACTTGCATGGGTCAACATGCAAAAATATTTATCGGTAAGTATATTTTATATTTTTATTTGTCAATATTAATTCAGTGTATATTTTAATTGATAAACATTTTATCAATCTTATTAGTTGCATAAATTTATCCATGTAAATTGTTATTACTTAAATAGAAAATGTTATTACAATATTAGAAAGGTTAAATGTTACCATTTCATTTTTCAAATAAGGCTTCCACTAGTCTTTTATGTTTCTCCAAGTCCTAAGATGAAACATAGAAGTCTTTTGACTCTACTAGTGAGTGTTAGGACTCATTTGTCTTAGATTCTGATCTTGAGCTTACTTAACAAGTCATAACCCCACAAACAACGGATAATGCCTTATCGGTTGTATCATATACAACTACTTATCCATGGTTCCTTGTCCTACTCTCATTTCGATTTTGAGTTTTCTCAATAAATCGAAAGAGATTATTCATTTGTACCTACCATTTTTCGATGGCCTAATTATAATATATGTGCCTTTTGTTTTCTCAACAAATACATATAGTTATCTTACCTCATCTGTTCAATATGTTAATAATACTACACATAATATTTCTAGCTTGAGTTTTCTTAACAACCAGAGAGTTTACAAGTAATTTATTAATACATATAAATGGTAGAGGACAAAAGTTCATAATCATCAAAATATTCAATTGAGTGATATCGACTTATGGAATAATGTATTTATTATGAAATACCTCGCGATTTAAGTGTTAGACACATCAGAAATCATGGTATATGTACTTTTACATATGCATTTATTTCTTAAGTATATTTAGGGTTTCTATAATGTTCCACCTTTAGTTGATATATTTGTATTATATAAGTTTTATTATTATATAACTATTATACTTTATTTTACTTCTATAATGTTTTATATATACTATTATATTAATTAAATCTAATTTAATTAATTTATAAATTAACACATTAATTACTTATTATATTATTCAATTGTAACATATTATATTGGATATATTTATACTATAACTTTTATAGTAATACACATATATCTTATATACATACATATATATATATATATGTGTGTGTGTGTGTGTGTACGTATGTATGTATTTTAATTTACTAATTAACTTTTAATTAATTTGTTTAATTAAAAAATTTAGTTATATTTTATTAATTTTGAAAATTCTTTTATATATACATGTATATTCATACCGTCTTAAACAATTCAAGACAACAAAATAATTAATTAACTTAATTAATTAATTCATTTATTATACTATTCTTAGTAATAAATAATATTTTCAAAATAAATTTTTATAGCATTTTTAAATGTTTTGAAAAATTATGTTATAACTTTTATAATATTATATATTATAACATTTATAATATTTATCATATTTTAAATTTAACTTTTAAATTTAAAACTTTTATGAATTTCAAAACAAATTTGAAATTAGCACAAGGCCCAATACATTGAGCCTTTTCTATTTGGGAAAACTTTCGAGCTTACCTCATGCTTTTGGGCCAGATCAGTCGCAAGGTAGGGTAGAGTACTTTGATTACTCTAACCCAACCTTACATGCTGTATTATAAACATCCAACTACATGAGTAGGCTTTCATAAGTTACCAAAATATTGTTAATTTAGATTGCATAAACGATTTGGCTCTGGTACAATTGTTGGAACTGAGCCAGCTCGTAGCAGGCTTACCTCATCCATTATTGATCTTCATTGAGCCTATATAGTCTAAATTTATTTAGAACTTTTCTAAATTTTCTTTTAAATAAAATCAGTACTTTATTTAAATTGATAAATAATGCTTTATTTTGTAAAGTTTATAAGCATATATTAGACATACAAATTCATATTATATATATATATAATTACATTATAAAATTATTTCAAATGTTAGTTTTTTAAATATATGAAATCCAAATAGAAATTATTTATTTATAATTATTTTTTAAAATTAATTTACATACATTTTACATATATACATGGAACTAGTTATAATATATTTATGTATGTGCGTGTATTGCTGGTGCTCTTGGCAAAAAAAATTTATTTTTAAAAAATTTACTTTTGGTTTTAAATATTATACTAATAAATACATTCATTTAATTAAACCGTACAAAATTAACCAAAAAAATTAAAAAATTCATTTCTGAAAATATAATGTATATTCTATATTGCATAATTTTTATTTATAGAATTTAATATTATATATAATTATGTATGCATTTATTGTATTTATTTAATCAATTTTAAACGAAGCAAATAATTTAATTATACACACACACACACACTTGTATTTGTGTGCGTACGAAAATATATTTTGTTTACCGAAAGCTTATCGGATATGAACAATTTTTTATAAGACTTAAAATATATTTATTATATGATTTAATCTTTTATTTTTAGATTTAATTCGTAAAATCATTTAATAATATTATGCTAATATAATATGAAAAAAATTGTCTATGATTTTAATAAAATTAGCCAACGGTCAATATCGAACAATTTGATATTAACATTCTCATGCCATTATAGCTAGTGGTGTGACATTTGGCTGAATATATTTCTTACGCATCTTCTCGTAAAAATCCAATTTTACTATTATAAGTTGTACCTGGCAGCAACCAATATTTACACATATTCTCTTCATCGAAACTATATCACTTTAGGACTTATGGAATTTGGTTTCGATCAAAATTCCAATATCTTACACATTCAACATGATTAGTCCAAACACCAAAATCCAAGGTTCAATGAAAACAGTTACTATTATTCATACTGCTTTGGCCAAAGACTTTGACTTGAGTTGACTATAGTTGATAGTGATACTAATCCCTTATAACTAAGGAGATGAATTATCTACTGAATAATGCAACACTTCCAATGTTTTAACTCGGGCCCAACTATTGTGGCTTAATGGATCGTCATATCATGACTTAACTATAATCAAAGTATCATGGTATTCCAAGCTAAGGGAACTAAGACACTTCATCACTTCGATATTTTCTGTTTGACCTTGGTAATATTTACTAACATAAAACTCTTGAGTGAGCCATTCTACGGTTATCCGAGAACTATCAATACATAACCCCTTGGTGCCTCCAATAGCTGTGAGTAAGGCAATGTCCCACATTTGGAGAGCATTATGTACTCTTGTCTCAACTGATGAATCAATATCCTTTCTCGAAGCATCTCGACTATGATTATTTGAAACAATATGTTATTTTTTTAATGTAATAAATTCCCATGATTACAACACATTGCAATTACTATTATATAATATACCATTTAAGGATTTCTATTTAATATACTTTAAATTAATTACTTAATTTATTATATCACAGTATAACAAAGTATATTATAGAAATCAAACACCTTTATTTTGAACAAGATTAGCTATCGAGTTGGATATATATATATATGTATGTGTATATATATATATAAAGAATTACATAATTTCCACTAGGCGTATCCCTAACTCTATCGTAAACAAGCAGCAACGTCATCTACCTTTACTGTTGTATTTTAAGTTCTTGATGAATAGGCATCAAAAGCCTCCCTTAGTCTCATAAACCCTTCATTTTACTTAGCCAAATTATTCATTTATTAGGTAATTACATCCATTTTGATTTTATTTACTCACACTAGTGTTAGTTTTTTTTAGATTTAACCCATTAGACTTCCATGTATTGGCACTATGCCATATACCCATAGAATTTTGACTTCACTAAGCCTCGACACCTTTTCATTCAATATCTCCAAGAGCGGGCATATTTATAATCAAGGGTTCAATCCATTTCTACAGTTATTAATTGTGTACCCTACACATTCAATAGACCCAAATATTTAGGTTAAAATTCTTCATACCTTCAGAT
Source organism: Allium fistulosum (assembly GCA_030737815.1). Classification (NCBI taxonomy): domain Eukaryota; kingdom Viridiplantae; phylum Streptophyta; class Magnoliopsida; order Asparagales; family Amaryllidaceae; genus Allium; species Allium fistulosum. The sequence goes on from CM060906.1 coordinate 840,036,918, forward strand.
AAAACATTTTTTTATTTTGCTCATTATTAAAATAAAGCAAATCATCATTATTTAGCTTACCTAAGCTTAAGCCATTTTCATAAGTCGTTATATATTAACTTGTCCTTGTTCATTTTATAGATTTAATTTTTCCACCTCACGCTATAAAATAAAGTAAAACCTCGTGGAAACTGTATTCCAAAATGATTTTTCTAATACGATTATTTTAGTTAATGAAAGTATGAAACATTTGTTATTGAAAGTAGGAAATACTTGCCATCGAAGTTACGAACCACAAGAAATTGATTGTATGCTATCAAATGTATGAAAATTTAGCTATCAGAATTAACAATATTTAGCGATCAAATGTACATGAACATTTAGCTATCAGATTTACCAATATTTAGTTATCGAATATATGAACATTTAACTATTAAGGTTATTAACATTTATCCATTAAATGGATGTACATTTAGCTATCGAATGTATAAGCAAAGTGCTATAAGAGATGTGCTATCATAGGTATGTTATCAATACCTATCGAATATATGCACTTTCAGCTATCAAAGGGTATCAGCTAACCAATATCAAATGCATGGACTAATAGCTACCGAATGTATAGGCTAATGGCTGTCGAATGTATAGGCTAAAAGCCGTCGAATGTATGACCTTTAGCTATCGGAAATGTAATAGTAGACCCATAGTAAAGTTGAAAACTACTATGTTAATTAGCGAAGTATTAGTTATTTGACTTAGTATTTACATATGTCATGTATTCGTTACTTTCAAATTGTAGTAGCAATTTCTAAAACAGACCATCTTCCTTAATTAATTTATTTATCTAATTAGCCCATTAATTAAGGGAATTCCTATTGTACCATTTAATTCATGTTAATTAAAAAAATTATAGAAAACTTCCTAGAAAATAAAAAATACTCTCCTTTAGGTTTAGGAAATTTTTCGGAGCAAAATTAAATTCTAATATTTCACAACATTGTTTTACAGCTAAAAACTGCCATTTTCGTCATAAAAAATCTATAATAAATTATTTCTTAATCCAAAACTTATGAAATTTAAAAGCCATCTCAGACCCAATATCATCAAAATATAGAATTAAAACATCATCATCAAAATATGTTTATCATCTTTAGAAACAGAAAATGTATACAAGATCTGAATCTAAATAGATGTGGATGGAAAAGAGGGTTAATATTACTCACATAGATGAAAAGCTTGAATAAAAATCCTTTCTTTCTTTAGAGAATGAAGCTTGAATTGCCCTTGATTTGTTTTCCACTTTCCTCCTTAGTAATGGTCATCAAGCTTTAATGTTTGTTTTTATTTTATGAAATAAGGGAATGAAGAGAATAACATGTGTTAAGTGATATAATGGTTAATAATTTGGGTTTAGGTTAAAGTCCCCCATTGCTTAATCTTTTTAATTCCATAACCCCTAATCCCTCTAATCCCCTTTATCCATTATTATTTTTTATAGTTGAAAGTTAATCTTGTAATAATTACCCTTTATTCGACCTAGTTAATCTTTAAGTGTCCTGCACGTGATTAGTTAAATTTCTCTTTGAGTAATTACCTTATTAAATTCCTTTGATTGTTATTTAATAAATCTTATTATTAACTAAGACCATATTATGCAACTCTTAAATATAGGGTGTTGCAGCTATGCTAATGAGAGGCGTAAGGAATTGGAACACAGTTGGTGACCATATTTATGGGAAGGACTCGCCGATGAGAGCTGTTAAGCACTTTGGAAGGAAATTGACTCCTAAATATGCAGGATTATTTCCTCTTGTTGAGAGAATTGGTAAACTACTTATAGATAAGAGTCGCCTGATAATTCAGCAGGTGTGTATAATATTTTTAACATTTCACATCTAAGGAAATGTATTCACGACCCTAGTATGGTGGCAGAACCAAGGGTTGTTGAAGATTTTTGTTTTGTGCTAGATTTGACCTATGTACCTAGACCAAAGAGTATGGTAAGTCATGATACGAAGAAGTTAAGGAACGAAGTTAACAAACATGTCCACATCCAATTGAGTGGTGACTTTAGTGATGCTACTTGGGAAGTAGAAGATATGATTAGAGTTCTTAATGCGTATTTGTTTGATGCTCAATTATCACATAGCTATGTTATATTTTTATCATTTATTTGACTAGTAATGACACTAGTATGTTTGATATGTGTTAGTAGATGGACTAGTACATTATGTTGGTTTTTACATGAGTGGATGGCTATTGTATTATCTATACATTCATTGTACTTTTCATAATCTTATGTATGCATTTGGTTGCCTTGTTCAAATTTTGAGGATGAAATCCTTATACGGATGGGAGACTATGATGACACATATTTCATGGTATGTTAAATATGAGAACATTATATGTCAAATATGAGAATATTATAGTAAATAGAATAATTGAATGATTAATTTAATTTTAAATGTAAAATTTAATTAATAAAATGATAATTTGACTAAAATACTAAACAACATTTAGACAATTAACTAACTTATATATTTGGTAATGAACTAAGACTCAATGAAATACAGTGGTGCAAAAATAAAAAAAAGTTTATTTGAATATTTTTCGGCCATGTAATTATAAGTGTAACTAGTTGAATGTAGTGAATTTAAGTGTGATAGAGAATTAATGAATCAATAGATTTGGAAAAATAGCTTTAAACCTAACCTATGACATTAACAGCATCCCATAAAAAATGTTCCCTTTATTCCAATAAAAAAAGCCATAAGGAAAACAAATCCTGAACGACATTGATTAGAGGAAGAAGGAAGAGTTAGTCAAATTAAATTCAAGCTTTATTTTTTTAAAGAAATAAAAGGATTTAATCAATATTTCTTTGTATAGGTGAGTAATATGTTTTTTTGAGAATAAGAGTGATGCTATAATTAAGAAGAGCCCATATTTTGATACCTTGGCTGTTCAAAACAAAGACCTTTGGAAACTTTGTGTGTAGCGCCTTACCGATTGTCACTTGAGCTAGTGGCTACTGAATCTAGGTGAGTAATATTATAATCCTTACCAATCAAGTCATTTTGGGTACTAATTTTATGTTTGATTTGTTGTTGTGGTGATTATAAATATGTTTTCATGACGTTATAATGAACCTATTTGAAATACGGTGAAAATGTTATGATATTGGCTAATTTAAAAGTGAAACATGAGTTAATCACCCTCAAATGATTTAAAACTGAATATGATGTTTATTAGGTTAATACAGAGGTGGACTTTAAGTTTCATAAATTGCTTATGAGTTAATTATTTTTTATGAGTTTCTAACAAGAAAACAAGTAGTTTTAGCTGTAAAATAATCTATTAAATATTAGCAATTAATATATTGGTCCAAACATTTTACTAGATTTAGAAGATAGTGCTTGCGATTTCTTATAAGTTTTCCCATAGTTTTCCCGATTCATATAAATTTAATGGTGAGATAATGAATTACCCATTTAACAAATTAATTAAGGAGCTAATTGAATTGATGAGAAATTGATCGGGACAATTTCATAATATGACAGTTTTTACCATTCAATTTTCAAAATAATAACTTTTGTAGTTACAAGTGTAAAGATATAATTACATTGTTAGGTAATAAATTAGTCTTTTTTCATTTATGAACTTTCCATTGTGTCCTTATCACCCCTCTCCTTATCAATATCTATGATGCCCTTATCTTTAAGAAATAAGATAATATTATCACTATAACTATGCCCTTACCCCCGAAAATGATAAGGACATTCTGTTAAGGACACCTACTTAGCGAAATTTTGATGTTAAGTTGTAACACATTAATAAGAACATAATTGAAATGATATCCCCTATCAAAAAACTGATAAGAACAACATTCTTGTCTCTATCTGAATCCTTAGTCCACCACAAGGAAAACCAGAGGCGATCCATTTTTAGCTCGAAGTAAACTATATGGGACGATAGGAATATGACCCTATAACATAACATTAAAAAACCTAGCCCAACTCTAAAGCAACCTTGATGCCTGCCCGAAGTCAATAGGGCTAAAGATCAAAGCAAAATCTGGGACAGTAAGCATATGTCCCTAACTCACACAAATTTTCCCTTAGGCTAATTTCGAAGTGGCCTATAGTATCGATCATAGTTTTATGGCTTGCCTCAAAGCGGCCCTAATCACTTACCCTATAGCACGACCTTATTGCTCAACTTTATATGACCACATAAATTTATATGTTAAGGTCCCAAAACAATGTGACCATCAGTATAATATTTATTTATTTTAGCAAGGCTAGCCTGCTTTTGAGTGGGCTGCCCACTTTTATAGATGAACATTAATAACAGGTGTTTAACACAGGTGCCCGAACAACTAAAGAAAAAAATAGGACATAGCCAGATGCACCTAAACTACTATCCGACAAAGGACAGCTGATCCCATCATCACTGTTGACGACTTCAGCAGAATTAGGCCCCATGACATGCCTAATCCCATATAATAGAGTCACCAGGTTAGGCACAAAGTTTATAGAATCACAAGCATATAAATATTTCCTATCCCAATTAACATCTTGTAATATTATCTTATTTAACTTACCTTTTTCTCCAACAATATACAAGATCAAACCTTCCCCCTCAACATGATAAACCAAAGAACGCTCTTTTCCCTCTTCTCTGACATGCATATGGAAACTATCACTTGATGGTATGTATCTCATTCTGGAGTCTTCATGTACCCAGGATAGCTCACTACTTAGCCAATAAATAGGACACTTAAGGAAAGGGGCTATAGCTGAAACTGCAGTCACATAAGGCACTGAAATGACCTTCGAATCAATACCAAAAGAAGGGAGAACCACAACAGGGTAAGAAATAAGTGCTACATCAACTAGAGATGCAGAGGGTCTAGGCTTCGGATCCCACTTTCCGACTGGAAGGCAAGGCAAGAGGATCTTAGTAGGGATTGATAGAGGCTTATCAATAGCATAAGCCTCATCGATGTGGCCAAGAAACTGGAAAATCGTGCATATATCCAGTTTCCAATTGTATTGAACATCCACATTTGTGTCATGACCGTCAAAAATCCTGACCCTAAGTTTAGACGGTAATGCCTTATCTTAAGTGATTTCAATCAAAGCCCTGGTATATACTAGTCTTTTCCTAGCAACTGTATTAGCGTCAAAACACTTAACTTTGCCAACCATACTATTAAACCAGTCAAGTACAATCATGGGTTGCAAAACAGATGGTATATGAGAGAAGTGCGTCCAAATAGGGATAGCTACTTCTCAGCCCTATCAACCGTGAGGCTACAAGAAGTAATAATGAAAGTCTTTCTTTAAATGAGGATCGGGTCAAACTTAAGAACACATTGTCTTTCATCAGTTCTTGAGAATTTGAAAAGGAACATCGAATTATCGAAATGCACCTGTAGACTAGCTTTGAGTTTCCATGCTTGACGGCAACGCCCTTTAACTAGATGATAAGGTAGGAAAGAATCTAGGAAAAATCCAACCAAATAGTCAGACCAATAGTCAACTCCCGCTTGCAACACTTCGATAGGAGGAACCATCATCCCGCCAATCCAAACTAAATCGAAGGTTCAAGGAGTATAATCCCCCGCATTTCTCGACTAAGATATAAATAGTGAAGACCACTTATAAGGCTTAATATGGATAGGCAACTCATGAACAGATCCTACAGGAAGCGACTGGACATTAATTTTAGAATTGCAAACAGCAGGTTGGGGAAATTTTGTGTTGGCATTAACACAAACCTCTGCTATGCTATCCACTATATCAGCAATAGCACAGCCAACAACATTTTCATACCGATTAGGAGATAAGGATAATTTGTGATAAGCTAGGTAAACGAAGATATCTAAAGGAATTCCGAGTTGCGAACCGAAATGTACTGAGGGAAGCCTGAAGAAAACCTAAAACCAGAGTAGCCATAGGGAAATGTAACGACCCATATTTTACATATCGGAGAATCATAAAATATTTTTATTTTATTCATGTTAGATCGTCTAATTCTAAATTTTTGAGAAATGACTCTTAAGAACATTTTTCACATCTATGATTTTTGATGAATTTCTATATAACCATTTTGACCCTAAAAAGCTTGTACAGACTATAAATTTTGGTAGGAGCCGACCCTTCCATTGCTTCAGGATAATGGTTTCACATTCCGTATGGTGGTCATAATAGAAAAACGAACATACCGTTTGAGAGTTATAACTAATTTAAGTTTTGGCTACTGTTGGCCTGCATCGATGGGTAATTAACTAAGCCCATACTTAGGCCTACTAATCCATCTCGAAAATTATGCTAAAGGAAGGCTGTTAAGAGAAATCTAATTCATTTCCATCTTCCCCAAAATAGCTCTAAACCACCATTAACCCTAATTTCATCAAAAATCATCTTCTTTCCTTACTTATCTTAGCCAAACCATCACTAGAGGGGTAATTAGCATAGGGGGATTGGAGATTATCATTTTTGGATGATTTGCATTCATCTCCTTTGCTGTCTACTTCAGATCTAAGTGAAGAAAGTGGTATTTTGGGTATTTGGTGAGTGGTTCTTGACCTCTCACTCTACAATGCATGTTTATATAGTTAAAATTGACATTTTTAACATGATTTTGATCCTAAAATGTTTTCTAACTTCAATCATATTTTTATAGATGTTTATGGCTGAATTTTAAAGGTTTTGAAATAGTTTTAAAAGGTTTGTAACTCCTCTTGTTCATATTGATATGCTAGTGTAAAAGTTAGATCTAGGATATGATTTGCTTGACTTTCATGTATTGGTTAATTGCATGTAAGAATGGATGCATTTGTATGCTATTTCGTGTATTTATGTTGTGCTTTGATATGGTTTGCTAGTGCTTTTAGGTAGTTAGGAAAGGGGTAGTCAAATTGACAAATTCGAAGGCAAAAATGGTTAGAATTGGATGAAAATTAAAGGAGGGGCTCTAGGGCATGTGATGAGCCTAGGATTCAAGTCGCATTAAAATTGGAGCTTAGTTGAGGAGTCGATATTGAAAGCTTTTTTATCAGTACTAAGAGGTTTCGGGTAGTAGAAACAACTTGGTAGGGGATGGTGCTTCATGGAAGGACAAAGGGTGATGAGTAGGAGCCAAGTGTTAGAGTTTGGTTAAGTGTTGGACTTAGCACCGAGAGCTTTGGAGTTGGTGCCGAGAGTTTTCGGGGTTGATATTTTTTTTGAAGAGTGGTTCGGGTCCAAGCACTTAGAAGATGGAGCGCTATAAGAAAGGAAAGGAACTTAGCCAAAAGTTGGCCAAGTGTACCACTCAGTACCAAGAGGTCTAGTCGGTATCGAGAGGCCGCTTTTGATGTACTCGTGGTGAAACTTCCAAGAGGGGAGTATAGACTCTATGGGTCATTCTAAAGGTGTTTGTTTATTTGTTTGGGGTTTGACGGCGATATAGCAGCAAGATGGTAGTTTCGGGACGTTAGTGATAACAACTCGATGATGAAAGAGGTTAGGTTCTGAAGATGATGATGCTCGATATTGAAAGGAGTCGTGATGATGGTTATCTATAAAGGAAAGGTTCTAGGAAGCGTGACCCATGGATAGAATGTTTAATGGTTCAATCGTGAATGTAGGAACATGGAATAGTTCCTTGAGGATAATGGAAACTAGATGGAGAAACGAAAAGTGCTCGAATGCATGTGCTAAGGGATCGTTGATACTCGGAGTGTTTTTTGATGCACTCAAAAACAGGGATATTAAGAGGACGCCCGTGGGTGCTTTGTTTAGCTCCCTCGAATCGATTGTTTGGATCTGTACCCTAAACCGGTGGAATGAGTCTAATATAAGCTTTAGGGCTAAAGACGAGTACATTGAAAATTAGATTTCCATTAGTCCCTGACATATGAAAGGCCATACGAGTTATCATACATCTAGAGCACAGTGAGTGATAGTGAGGATTGTTTGATGGATGCTATGGTTGCTTTAATTGTCTTCTTCTGTAGTTCATCACTCTAGGGATGTAACAGGAGATAGGTATTGGGGATAGGGATACCTAGACACCCATCATCGTACTTAGTTTGCATTATACCTTTATGATATTTGTAGAGTAACATGTTATGTTCGTTATGTGCGAACTCTTTGGTTGTAGGGATAGGTAAGCTATGATTCGTATACCCTTGTTCCTTACTATATCGACTTGTATAGTATTTTGAGGTTCATTTGTCACTCACAACAGACTATTGTCTGATTCGAGGTTTTATGCTTAACTTCTTGTTATCTTGGGTACTCTTAAATGAGTAGACTAGATAGCAGGTCTTGGTGTATGTAGTGTAGTGTAGAGGATGAGCAGAATGGAGGTTCTTATATTATATATGGATATTATGCTTATTCCTCTATGCAACAATGGAGCCTAGATAGTGTTTTCTTATTACTATTATGAGACAGATTTGAGTTTATTTCCATTTTGTATAAACTCTATTACTATGTTGTATAACTGTGTGGATCCGTGCTCTGATATTTGCTTCACTTAGTTATTACTGCCTCTTCTGTTTTATATTTATGATGTATCTTATATTTTGTTCCATACACTATGAGATATACGAAAGGTTGTATGATGTTTTATTTCATTTACAACCAATGTTGATCGTCCTACAACGGTCAGAAACGTCAGCGGCACACTACATACTTATATTGGGTGTCATTGGTGTAGGGAAGTCATCACATTTGGTATCAAAGCTTAGGTTACACGATTAATCTGAGTTGATATTATGGTCCAGTAGAGATAGGAAAGGATTTATCACCCTAGACTGGACAAGAATAGAATGTGTGTGTATACAAGAGAGTGTGTACTTGTTATATATTTTGGTTTTCAAACTATATAGTAGTAAATATATAATATATAAGTCGCATGCACACACGAGTACCATTGATATAGTTTTCTTATATGAGAGACTGATTATTCTTATTACAGATCAAGAATGAGCCGGCTACAAGAAAAACTATGAGGAGCTCCATCTCTGGAGTTGAGGAATGAGAGGGTTTGGGGGATGCTAACCCTGACTTATAGGCGATGCTCCATGCAAACATGCAGCAAAATGCTCAAGCGGCCGCTCCAAATGTTGTTGTTGTTGGTAGTGCTCTATGTGCAGGTGCCAAGGGTTGCCTTTGCCAAGCTATGTAAGGATTAATCCACGTTGGGAAGCAAACTATTCCTTGGAATAGAGTCGGCCATCGAAGTGTAGGATTGGCTGGATACCTAATAGAGTATCTTTGGTGACATGGAAGTAGATGATGTCATATAAAGGAAGCTGACCTCAAGATAGCTTCAAGGGAGGGCCATGAAGTGGTTGAATGCCACTGTTATTGCTACATCGGGGATCGGTTCATTTGGGACTAGTTCAAGGCTAGGTTTATGGATAAGTTCATTCCAGCTGCCCAAAAGTCAGTGTTATTAAGAAGATTTGCTGATTTAAAGTAAGGAGATATATTTGTCTCTAAGTTTATTGTTGAGTTCGATGCTTTTCGAAGTACGAGATGTCTTTCATCGACACTCCATTGAGGAAGAACGAGAAATTTCTTATGGGTTTGAATGACTATCTAGAAGAGAAGATGGCAAGTAACAACAATAAGCCATTTGAGAGACTTGTTGAGAAAGCTCTTAACCATGAGAGTTTATACCCCAAGTCCAAATCAGCTATTGTCGTTAAGGGAGACCAAAAACGCAACAAGGCATTGGAGGCAAGAAGAAATGGAATGAAAATAGAAACCAATTTCAGGGAAAGAATGCTCAGAAGAAGACTAAATGGGAGCCTATATATTATGGTTGTGGAGATAAGGGTCACCTGATCAGAGACTACAAGGCTGATGGAAAGAAAAAGTGTTACAACCATGGCAAGTTCAGACGTATGCAAAAAAAGTACCCAAAACCAGCACAGCAGAAACAAGTTGTGAAGCATATGCTTTGGAGGCTGTCCCGACTTCGTCGAGTGCACCCTTGGTGAAAGAGAAGGGGAAGAGCGTTGTTATTTCAGGTATGCTTTCCATTTACGATGTTCCCATACATATTTTATTCGGTGCTGATGCTTCACATTCCTTCATACCTTGTGACCTAATAGACTGGGATTGAAAACCAAAATAGAAAACCGACCTTTGATTGTGACAAACCTAGTTGGAGGCTCCACTAGCCGGTGTATAGTTTGTCATGGTTTGATCTTATCGAGTCATGGATGCTCTTTTGTTTGTGATTGCTTTGTTTTGAATTTCATTGGATTTGGAATTATCTTAGGGATGGAATAGCTAAGGAAGTATGCGGTAGTAATGGATTGCGAGAAGCTATTGGTGACGATTGGGGCTGTGGAAGGGCGGATGGTAGTGATTGGCTGCCTGTAGGAGGGTGGGGTTATGGTTAGCTTTCTATATTCGCTCTAGCTTCCACAGGATGAGTTTTCATAAGTGCTTATGGTTAGAGAGTATTTAGACGTGTTTGAGGAGGTTATCGGATTACCGCCACATCGAGAGATTGTGTTTCCAATAGACTTGGGGAAGGATATCAGATCGATAGTTATGCCTTTGAGGCATATGGAACCTAGAGAGAAAAAGGAGTTAGAGATGTAGGTAAATGAACCGTTGAAGAGAGGGTTTATTCGTAGGAGCATATTTGAGTGGGGCGCACCTGTAGTATTCCACTAAGCCGGATGGTTCTCTGAGGATATGTGTAGATTACCGTGAGCTGAATAAGGTGATAAAGAAGAACAAGTATCCATTCCCACGTATTGATGACTTATTCGATCGGCTCCATGGTGCGAAGGTGTTCTCCTAGTTGGATTTGGCTAAGGGATTTCACCTGTTGAGGGTAGCGAAGGAGAGTGTATCGATCACCATGTTTCGCACACTGTCTGGTTCCTATGAGCGGTTGGTTATGCCATTCAGGCTAACTAATGCTCTGACATATTTTGTTGATCTCATGAACCGCATCTTCAGGGATCAACTAAACAGGAACATACATATGTTCATGGATGATATTCTGATCTATTCTAGGACATAGGAGAAACACAGGATGCCCTTGAGGATTGTGCTCAAAGTATTGGTGAAAAACACATTGATAGCGCAGTTTTTGAATGTCACTTCTGAAGGGTAGAAGTGAGATTCTTGGGTCATGTCGTCTCTGGATAGGGTATGGCGGTTGATCCTGCGAAGGTGGCAGCGGTTCAGGATTGGAACCAACCCAAGGATGCAATTGTTATAAGGAGTTTCCTAGGATTACGGAATATTATAGACGCTTTATCAAGGACTTCTCGAAGGTAGCCACACCATCGATCAATTTGAAAAAGAAGAATCGTACTTTTATTTGGGACGCGAAGTGCGAGAATGCATTTATGAGTCTGAAAGCGAGGTTAATGAGTACACCAGTATTGACCATTCCAAGAGGAAATAAAGAGTTGACAATATACACAGACGCCTATAGTACTGGGTTAGGTGTGTTGTTGATGCAAAAGGGAAAAGTTGTCGTCTACTAAGTCGATAACTGAAGCTGCATGAAAGGAAGTATCCAACTCATGATTTGGAGTTGGCGGCGATAGTGTTTGCTTTGAAAATTTGGAGGTACCACTTATTAGGAGAAAGGTTCGAGCTGTTCATGGACCACAAATCCTTGAAGTGCCTTTTCTCACAGAAGGATCTAAACCTTCGCCAACAGCGATGGTTGGAATTCTTGGCCTCCTACGACTTTGACATTTCATATACGCTTGGTAAGAGAAATGCAGTCGTCAATGCGTTGAGTAGAAGACATGCCAGCCTGGGAGCAATTCACCTGAAGTGGAAGCAGTTGGAGTATATTACTGGCTATGACTTTAGACCTCATTGCGATTTAGAGCCAAAGATGTTGGCAAGTGTAACGATCAGACCAACTTTGATTGAGTAGATCGATACTAGTTAGAGGCGAGATGCTAGACTAGCATAGATCATGGCAAAAATAGAAGGAGAAGTAGAGTCTGAAGACATGAAGCAATATGGACTCGACCGAGAAGGTTGGCTCCACAAGGATGAGAGAATGTTTGTCCCCGATGTTGACGGATTACGAGACGAGGCGCTATGAGAGTGCCACCATTCTAGGTTGTCTATATATCCCAACAGTAATAAGATGTACCATGATACGAAGCAGACCTATTATTGGGAGGGATAAAGAGGAATGTCGAGACATTCATCTCGAAATGTAATTGCCTGTTGGTGAAGGCGGAGCAGAGAAAGCCAAGTGGATTATTGCAACTGCTTGAAGTTCCCAGGTAGAAGTGGGAGTAGATATCTTGCTTTTGGGTCATAGTCGATAGATTGATGAAAAGTGCCCAGTTCATACCCATCAAGTCTAATAGAACAACAACCAAATTTGCGAGTTGTATATGATTTTGATAGTATTGTTTTATAGAACGTCGAAGAGTATTGTGAGCGACTGAGACACATTGTTCACTTGTGGGTTTTGGAAGAGCTTACAAGAGGGGGGCTCGTGGGATGCTCACTTGCATTTGGTCAAATTCACATATAACAACAGCTATCAGTCTAGTATCGGCACCATGTGAAGCATTATATGGCCGACCATGTAACACTCCTTCATGTCGATGGGAAGCGAGCGAAAAATTGATACTTGGACAAGATATGATTAGAAAAACCTTGAAGAATATAGGAATTATTCGACAACTAATGAAAGCTGCTTAGGATAGACAGAAGAGCTACGTTGATAGAAAACACAGAGATTTGGAATTTTCCATCGACGATATGGTGTTTGTGAATATTTCTCCTTTGAAGTATGTTATTTGATTCGGTAGTAAGGGGAAGTTGGCGCCGAAATTCGTAGGTCCATTTCCGATGGTAAAGAGGATTAGGAACCTAGCATATAGGGTCAACTTACCTCAGTAGATGTTGGGCATGTACAACGTCTTCCATGTTTCTCATTTGCGGAAGTTTTTGCATGACTTAGGCATGATGATTGCACTGGATCAACTTGATGATATCGAGATTGAACCAGAATCTTTGAGACCTCATAGACCTATTCGTATTGTCAAATGTGATACGAAATAGCTTAGGAGGAAGATAGTGGATTTAGTTAAGGTTTAATGAGGCGAAAGTAAAGGCGATTTCACGTAGGAAACCGTGGAAAGCATGAGGGCCACAATCCAAAGCTCTTTACATGGTGAGGCCTACTATTTACCATATTACTTTCATTTTGATATCATATAGGGTAGTTTAGATCTCCCACGCTAGGACACGCTTACATATATTGTTGATTGCATGGCAGCTTATTTGATGTGTTTGATGGTTGCACATGATTGTTAAGCATGCAAGGTAACCATGGCTAACTATTCTTTGATTTGTTTGGGGATTTCGGTGGCGAAATTCCTAAAGGAGAGAGAGTGTAACGACCCGTATTTTACATTTTATAGGATCGTAAAATATTTTTATTTTATTTATGTAAGTTCATAAGACTTTAAAGTTTTATGAAATGACTCTTATGGACATTTTCCATATCTATGATTTTTGCCGAATTTCTATGTGACCATTTTGATCTTAGAAGTCTTGTATGGACTACGACTTTTGGTAGGAGCCGAATTAGGGTCTCAAATCGCTTCTATTGCTTCAGGATGATGGTTTCTCATTCCATAGAGTGGTCATAATAAAAAATGGACATATCGTTTAAGAGTTATTGTTGTTTTAAGTTTTGGCTGTTGTTGGCCTACATTAGTGGATAATTAACTAAGTCCGTACTTAGGTCTACTAACCCACCACGAAAATTGTGCTAAAGCTAGGTTGTAAAGATAGATTAAGTCATTTCTATCTTCCCTAAAATAGCTCTAAACCTCCATAGAGGGTTAATTAGCATAAAGGGATTGGAGATTTTTTGTTTTGGTTGATTTACATTCATCTCCTTTACTATCCGCTTCATATCTAAGTAGAGAAAGTGATATTTTGGATATTTGGCGAGTGGTTCTTGACCTCTCTTTACTATGCATGTTTGTATATTTAAAAAAGATGTTTTTAACATGATCTTGATCCTAAAATGTTTTCTACCTTTAATTGCATTTTTATAGATGTTTATGGCCAAATTTTAAAGGTTTTGAAATGGTTTTAAAAGGTTTTGCAGCCCCTTTTGTTCATAGTCATATGCTAGTGTAAAAGTTAGACCTAGGATATAATTTTCTTGATTTTCATGTGTTGGTTAATTGCGTGTATGAATGGATGTACATATATATGCTATTTCATGTATTTGTGTTGTGCTTTGATGTAGTTTGCTAGTGTTTTTAGGTAGTTAGAAAAGGGGTGGTAAAATTGGAAAACCGAAGGCAAAGATGAATGAAATTGGATGATACTTGGAGGAATGACTTTGGAGCATGGGAGGAGTCCAAGATTCAAGTTGCATCAAAATTGGAGCTAAGTAGAGGGGTCGATATCGAGAGAGTTTTAATTTGCACCGACAGGTTTCGGGTGATAGGAAACAACTCGGTAGGAGATGGTGCTTCATAATGGGACTAAGGGTGATGAGTAGAAGCCAAGTGTTAGAGTTTGGGTAGTGTTGGACTTAGCACTGAGAGCATTGGAGTTAATGACGAGAGCTTTGGGGGTTGGTACTGAGCTTTTTTGAAAAGTGGTTGGGGTCCAAGCACTTAGAAGATGGAGTACTAGAAGAGAGGAAAGAAACGTAGCCAAAAGTTGGCTAAGTATACCACTCGGTACCGAGAGGTTTGGTCGGTACTGAAAGATCACTTTTGATGTATTCATGAGAAAACTTCCATACGGGGGAGTATAGGCTCTGCGGGTCGTGTTCAAGGTGTTTGTTTGTTCACTTGGGGTTTGACGACAATATACTAGCACGATGATAGCTTCGGGACTTCGATAATGACAACTCTGCGATGAAAGGGGTTATTGTGACGAACTCCCTATACCATTGGCATTGAATATACATAAGATAGTGCACTGCTATTGTATCGATCGATGTAGAGTGATTGTTAAGGTTTAAAATGAAAAAAACATCACATAATTTGTAGTATATCTCATAGCACTTAGAATAAAATATAATATCATAGATATAAAATAAAAGAGACGGAAATAACTAAGTGATCCAAATATCAAAGTACAAATAGACAAAGTTATACATCATGAAACAGAGTTTATACAACGGAAGTAAACTTATATAATTGTCTCATACTAATAGTAATAAGCAAGCATTGACAAGGTTCCATGGTGTTGCACAGCGGAATAAGCATGGAAATCCATATATAATACGAGATAGCTCTGTCCAGCTCGTCCTCTGCACGGCTACTATATCGCACCTAGACCTGCTATCTAGTCTACTCATTTAAGAGCATCCGTGATAATAAGAAGCAAAGAATAAAATCTCAAGTCAGACAACAGTCTGGTGTGAGCGGTAAATGAATATCAAATTACTATGCAAGTCGATATAGTACTTTCATCATATTGTTACATCGCTACCAGTCATCATGCAACGAGCCAACATCTCCAGCTTGATCTCTCGAACCCCTGTACCAACCCTCAGAAGTTCCATCCCCATAGGATTAAGTAGGAGAGCTCGATACCGACCTCTGAACTCGGTAATGTACTCTATACTTGGACAACTAGTGGCCAAGTCTCTTCCCATCCCATTCCTTACTTCTATTGCTTCTTGCCCATATGCTTTGACCCCAACCTATCTACTTCAAATCAAGTCGTCATGTCTTCAAAGTACCCTACTTCAAATCCTAGAAACAAGTCGTCATAGCCTCTAACACTTAGCTAATCTCCAATCCATTACATTAAGCAATCTCTACTAGCTAACATCTCCCCTTCCCCCAAGTCGTTGTCGACATGGACCAACATAGAGACCTAAATAACTGACCTCTCAAGTCGATACCAACCTCCGTGCTCAGAGAATTTAGAGTTGTGGTTAGGCCATGAGCTCTTCCCTTGCTCCAGAATCTGCCTCTCAAGTTTCATCCAATTCCGACCAATTTTGCCTCCGATTTGCCCAATTTCCCAACCTATCTACATAACATCCAAAAAACTAGCAAACACGTCAAAACAGACCATACAATCCTATAATAGCATGCATATACATCCATTCATACAACCAATACATGAGAATGTGATAATTAAACTAGTTTTACTCTAAATCTAAGTTTTACATTAGCATATGCATATGAATGATGGAAATTACACTAGCATGTGGACATGAGTTAATGGATCACAAAATCCATTTTAAAAACCATTTCAAAATCTCCAATTTCTAGTCATAAGCATATAATGGATAAGTGATTAAAGTTAGAAAACCTTTTTAAGATCAAAGTCAAGTTAAAAACAAGCCTTTTAACTATATAAACAAGTATAGATGAGTGAGAGTGAAAGAACCACTCACCAAATATCTAAAATAGCCAATTTCTTCCTTAGATTTGAAGTTGATAGCAAGGAAGAAGAAGCCAAATCCATAAAAATGATAATCTCTAGCTTCTATATGCTAATCTCCTCTTCAATCAATGATTTAACTAAGATTGGTAAGGAAAAGATGTGATTACTGATGAAATTAAGGCGCTAATGGAGGTTTGGATCTATTTTGGGGAAGAATGAAATGACTTAGTTCAATTCCTACAGTAGCTCAAATTCTGAAGTGGGTTAGTGGGCCTAAGTACCGACTTAGTTAATTACCCACTAAAACTAGCCAACAGCTAACAAAACGTAAACTGCAATAACTTTCAAACGATAACTTCGTATTTCTATTATGACCACTCTACGGAATAGGAAACCATCATCCTGAAACAATGGAAGTGGTTTAAGACCCTAATTCGGCTCCTATCAAAAGTTATAATCCAAACAAGATTTTCAGGATCAAAATGGTCACATAAAAATTCAAAAAAAATCATAGATGTGGAAAATGTCACTAAGAGTCACTTTCCAAAATCTTAGAGTCATACAACCTCGTATGAATAAAATAAAATATTTTACGATCATTTGATACGTAAAACACGGGTCGTTACACTCTCCCCTCTTAGGAATTTCGCCCGCGAAATCCCCAAAGAAACACAGAAAATCAATCACAGTTACCCCGCATGCCTAACAATCATGTATATCACCAAACATTTCAAACACACAACCATGCAATTAATAATATAGGTAAACCTATCCTAGCATGTGGGATACTAAACTATCCTATATGATATTAAAAACGATAAACAATGGGCCTTACCGTGTGAAGAGCTTCGGATGTGTGGCCCTTGTACTCTCCTCGGTTTTCCATGTATAATCACCTTCACTTTCTCCCTATTGAACCTTCACCAACTCCACTGTCTTCCTCCTAAGCTATTTCGTATCACGTTGAACAATACGAACCGGCCTATGAGGCCTCGAAGCTTCTAGTTCAATCTCGATATCACCAAGTTAATCTGGTGCAATCTTCATGCCTGAGTCATGCACAAGCTTCCATAGACGAAAAACATGGGAGACGTTGTGCACACCTGCCAACTTCGGAGGTAAGTTTACCTTATATGCTAGGTTCTCAATCCTCTCCGCTATCGGAGAAGAACCTATGAATCTCGATGCCAACGTCCTCTTGTTACCGAATCGAGTAACATTCTTCAAAGGGGAAATTTTCACAAATACCATATCGCCGATAGAAAATTCTAGATCCCTACACCTTCTATTAGTATAACTCTTATGCTTATCTTGTGCAACTTCCATTCGTTGCCGAATGATCTCTATCTTCTCATAGGTTTCTTTAATCATATCTAGCCTAAGTATCAGCTTCTCGTCCGCTTCCTGCCAGCATGAAGGGGCATTACACGGTCATCCATACAATGTTTCAAATGGTGCCATACCAACACTAGAATAATAACTATTATTGTAGGAAAATTCAACTAGATGTAGGTGACCATCCCACAAGCCCTCAAAATCAAGAATACACGCTCACAAGAGATCCTCTAGTATACGATTCACTCTCTCGGTCTGCCTACCTGTTTGTGGACAATAAGCCGTACTAAGATGCAGCTTGGTACCCAATGCCTCCTGTAAGCTCTTCCAAAACCCACTAGTGAACAATGGGTGTAGATCGCTCATAATGCACTTCGGCACACCATGAAATCATACAGTTCATTTCACCTACAGCTTGGCCGGTTTTGCTGCCGTTCTGCTTGACTAGATGGGTATAAATCTTACGCTCTTGGTCAATCGATCGAATATGACCCAGATGTTGTCATAGGCTGCTCGAGTCCTTGGCAATCCATCAATGAAATCCATTAATATCTGCTCCCACTTCTACTCGGGAACTTCAAGCGGTTGCAATAGGCCACTTGGTTTCTATTGCTTTGGCTTCACCAGCTGGCAGTTCATCCACTTTGAGATGAAGGTCTCAACGTCCTTCTTCATCCCTTCCCGATAGTAGGTCTGCCTCATATCAGGGTAAATCTTATTAAGATCGGGATGGATGGTCAACTTGGGATGGTGGCACTCTTATAGCACCTCGACTTGCAACCCATCAACATCAGGAACAAACAATCTCCCATCCTTACGGAGCCAACCTTCTCAGCCGAGCCTGTATTTCTTCATATCCTCTGACTCTAATCCTCCTTCTAATTTCTCCGTGATCTTAGCCAATCTAGCATCTCGCTTCTGACTGGCATTGATCCGCTCAATCAAAGTTGACCTGAGTGTCAAACTTGCCAACATCTCCGACTCTAACTCGGAATGGTCAATACAGGTGCGCTTGTCAACCTCTCCTTCAAACTCATAATTGCCTGCTCACATCTTGCAGCCCAAGTAAAAGTCTAATTTTTCTTTGTCAAATTGGTTAACGACGCGGTTACCTCTGAGAAGTCCTTGATAACGCATCTATAATATCCCACCAGTCCAAAGAAACTCCTCAGGTCAGTAGCATTCTTGGGTTGGTTCCACTCCTAAACTGCTGCCACCTTGATAGGATTTACTGCCATGCCCTTCTCAGAGATGACGTGACCCAAGAATCTCACTTCCTTTCTCCAGAAGTGACACTTTAAAAACTTTGCTTTCAGTTTGTGCTTCCACAACACTTCAAGCACAATCCTCAACCGTGCCTTATGTTTCTCCTATGTCCTGGAATAGATTAGAATATCATCTATGAACACAAGTATGAACTTGTTTATCCGATCCCCGAAGGCACGGTTCATGAAGATCAACAAAGTATGTTGGAGCATTGGTTAGCCCGAACGGTATAACCAACCACTCGTAGAAAACAGACGGCGTATGAAACGCAGTGATCGGCACACTCTCCTTTGCTACCCTCAAATGGTGAAATCCTATAGCCAAACCAAATTGGGGGAACACCTTCGCATCATGGAGCTGATTGGACAACTCATTAATACATGGAAGTGAATACTTGTTCTTCTTTGTCACCTTATTCAGCTCACGATAATCCACACAACCTTAGAGAGGCATTCGCCTTAGTGGCATATACTACAGGTGCACCCCACTTAGATATGCTCCTATGAATGAACCCTCTTTTCAACAGGTCATTCACTTGCACCTTTAACTCCTACTCTCTAGGTGCCATAAGCCTTAAAGGCATAACTATAGGTTCGACATCCTTCCTCAAGTCTATACGAACTCGATCTCCCTATGTGGGGTAATCCGGTCATCTCCTCAAATACGTCCAGATAGTCCCTAATAATAGGCACATATGACATCTCATCCTATGGAATCTCAAGCGAATATAGAAAGCTAATCATAACACCATCCTCCAGTAGGCAGCAAATTACTACTATCCACGCTTCCACAGCCCCATTTGTCACCAACAGCTTCTCGCAATCCACTACTACCGCATGCTTCCTTAGCCGGTCCATTTCCAAGATAATCTAGAATCCAACGAAATTTAGAACAAAACAATCACAAATAAAAGAGAATCCATGACTCGAACCGCGACAAACCATACACATGCTAGTGGAGCCTCCGACATGGTTCGTCACAATCAACGGTCGGTCAACTATTTCGGGATTCAATCCTATTCTATTCTGCTAGGTCACTAGATATAAAGAAATATAAAGCCCTATATCAAATAAAACACGTATAGGGACATCATAAAAGGAAATCATACCTTGAATGACAATTCCCTTCCCCTTCTCTTTCGTCGAGGGAGCACTCAACGAAGTTGGAACAGCGTCTAAAGCATATGCCTTTACAAATTGTTTCTGCTGCACTGTTTCGGACAATTCGTTTGTATATGCCCAGGCTTTCCACAGTTGTAACACTTCTTCTTCTCATCGATTTTGCAATCTCTGATCAAGTGACCCTTATCTCCACAACCATAGCAAATAGGATTCCACTTAGCCTTCTTCTGAGCATTCTTCTCCTCATTCTTTCCTCGGGACTGCTTCTTATTTCCAAACCACTTCTTCCTGCCTCTACTGCTTTGTTGCGGTTTTGACTCTTCCTTAACAACAATAGCTGATTTGAACTTGGGGTATAAACTCTCCCGTCGAAGAGCTTTCTCGATGAGTCTCTCAAATGGCTCATCGATATGACTCATTAGCATCTCTCCTAAATAGTCGTCTAAACCCATAATAAACTTCTCGTTCTTCCTCAACGGAGTATCAATAAAAGACATCCCATACTTCGACAAAGCGTTGAACTTAGCAATGTATTCAGAAACAGGCATATCTCCATGCTTTAAATTAGCGATTCTCCTGAATAGCACTGACTTCTGAGCAGTTGGAATGAACACTACTAAAACCTAGTCTTAAACCGACCCCAAGTGAACCGATCCTCGGGTGTAGCAACAATTATGGCATTCCACCAGTTCATAGCCCACCCTTAAAGCTGTCTAGAGTCCAGCTTCCTCTTCATGGCATCATCAATCTCCATATCACCAAAGATACGTTCACGAGTATCCAACCAATTAGGCACTCGATGCTAGACTCTATTCCAAGAAATGACTTGCCTCTCAAAGTAGAGAAATATTTTCATAGCTTGGCGAAGTCAGCCATCGGTACTTGCACTTGAGAACCACCACCAACATCAACATTCAGAGCGGCCGCATGGGCATTTTGAAGCATGTTCGCCATCATTGCACTGAACATAGCCTGTAAGTCAGGATTTGCAGAATCCGAACCCGCTCCTTGCTCAATTCCAGAGATGGAGTTCCTAACAGTATTTCTTGTTTGCTGGCTCATTCTTGATCTATAAGAAGAATAACCAGTCTTTTAGAAAAACTATGTAAATTGTACTTGTGTGTGCATGCAACTTATATACTATATATGTTATTGTATATTTTGAAAATCAATATATATATATATATATGTATATATATATATATATCAATTACGCGCTCTCATGTGTGTGTATACTCTCTCGATTTAGTCTAGGGTGAGAACTCCTTTCCTATCTCTACAGAATCACGGTATCCCTTAGGTTAAACAACGCAACCTAAGCTTTGATACCAAATATAATGACTATCCTACACCACCGACACCGAATATACATAAGATAGCGCGCTGCTGTCATACCGATCGATGTAGATGACCATCAAAGTTTAAAATGAAACAAACATAACAAAATCTATAGTATATCTCACAACGCATGGAATAAAATATAATATCACAGATACAAAATAGAAGAGACGATAATAACTAAGTGATCCAAATATCAGAGTACAGATACACAAAGTTATACATCATGAAATAGAGCTTATACAACAGAAGTAAACTCATATAACTGTCTCATACTAATAATAGTAAACAAGCACTAACAAGGCTCCATAGTGTTGCACAGTGGAATAAGCATATATTGATAAGTGGTTAAAGTTAGAAAACCCTTTTTAGATCAAAGTCATATTAAAAACAAGCCTTTTAACTATATAAACAAGTATAGATGAGTGAGAGGGCAAGAACCACTCACCAAATATCTAAAATACCAATTTCTTCCTTAGGTGTGAAGTTGACAGCAAGGAAGAAGGACCCAAATCCATAAAAATGATCATCTCTAGCTTCTATATGCTAATCCCCTCTTTAATCAATGATTTGACTAAGATTAGTAAGGAAAAGATATGATTTCTGATGAAATTAAGGCTAATGGAGGTCTAGATCTATTTTGGGGAGGAAGGAGATGACTTAAGTCAGTTCCTACAGCCTTCTATTAGCATAAATTTTAAAGTGAGTTAGTGGGCTTATTTAATTACCCACTAAAACTGACCAGCAGCAACCAAAACTTAAAACTGCAATAACGTTCAAACTACAAGTCTGTTTTCCTATTATGACTACTCTGTGGAATGTGAAACCATTATCCTCAAGCAATGAAAATGGTTTGAGAACCTAATTCACCTCCTATCAAAAGTTATACTCCAAACAAGATTTTTATGGTCAAAATGGTCACATAGAAATTCTAGAAAAATCAAAGATGTGGAAAATATCCCTAAGAGTCACTTTCGAAAATCTTACAGTCATATGACCTTATATAAATAAAATAAAATATTTTACATTACTCCAATACGTAAAACACGAGTAATTACATTTAGGTTCCAAAGATGGCGGCTCGATGTTGAAAGGAGTCGTGAGGATGTTTATCCACAAAAGGTGAATTCTCGGAAGGGTGAACCATGGATAGAATGTTGAATTATTATATCGTGGAATGGTTCCTTGAGGATAATGGAAACCCTAAGGAATAAGAAAAAGGGCTTAAATGTGCATGCTAAGGAATCGTTGATACTCAGGGTTTTTTCTGTTGTAGTCGAAAGTAGGGGTATTATGAGGACGCTCGTGGATACTTTTTTTAGCTACCCCGGATTGGTTGTTTGGATCCATATACCCTGAACCGGTGGAATGGGTCTAGTATCAGCTTTGGGGCTAAATGCGAGTACACTAAAAATTGGGATTTCCATTAGTCCTTCGTAGGAGAAAGGACATACAAGTTATCATATATCTAGAGCACAGTGAGTGATAGTGAGAATTGTTTAATGGATGTTATGCCTGCTTTGATTGTTTTCTTCCGTAGTCTATCGCTCTAGGGATGTCACCGGAGATAGATATCAGGGAAAGGGATACCTGGATGCCCGTCATCATACTTAGTTTGTAGTATAGCTTTAAGATATTTGTAGAGTAGCATGTTATGTTCATTATGTGCTAACTATTTGGTTGCAGGGACCAGTCATGCATGATTCGTATACCCTTGTTCCTTACAATATCGACTTGGATAGTATTTGAGATTCATTTATCACTCACACCGGACTGTTGTCTGACTCAAGGTTTTATGCTTTGCTTCTTATTATCTCTGGCACTTTTAAATGAGTAGAGTGGATAGCAGATCTTGGTGTAAACAATGCAGTGTAGATGACGAGCAGGATGGACCTTCTCGTATTATATGTGGATATTATATGCTTATTCCGATGTGCAACACTGTGGAGCCTGGACTGTAACGACTCGTATTTTCAATCATTTAAAAATATTAAATTTAATATAATTGTTGAATAAAAATGGTTAGAAATAAAGGTTTTACGATTATTAATGAAAATGTTATTAGATGTATATTATAATCTAGGATAAAATCCTTAAATAGCAAATTTCAATAAGTTAAAAGATGGTAACCCAAATCAATTGAACGTGAAACAATGTTGGGTTGCATATTAACAATAAGATTTGAAATAACAAATGTTAAAGTTATAAAGAATAAAATGAATATTTATCCCTAATTAGAATTAATGTAATTAAATATTTCAATTAATATGAGCAAAGAAGTTAAATGTAGAGTAATGGGTGTAATAAACGGAAATTTATGATTACTAAATACATAAGGTATTCGTTGATTTAATATAAAGAACATGTAAATCAAAATAAAAGAATTTGTTTGAAATTTAAAATATAATGAACAGATTTTATTACAATTGTAATTAAATGTTGAAATTAATTTAATATTTAAATCTTGGATTTACCATTAAAATTTTAATTTTAAAAGATTACTAATTTCTGTTTAATTAAGGATGATGAAAGAAAACTTTTAATTTAGAATTTAAAAGTGATTAAATCAGTTTAATAATAATTCGTTTAATTAACGTGTGAAAATAAATATAATTTGATTTTAAAGCTAACTTCTATATACAATAGAATTAGGCTTTGAAATTAGTTTCATTGAGTTTAAAAATATTAAAAACCTCTATTTCGATATAAAGGATGACCAACTTTCGTTTCGGGAACAATACGGGCTTTTCGGGCCTTTTTATCGCTTTGGCCCAATCGTTATCTGTTCCATCTATTCATGTCCATCTTTTTCTATATATATGCTGTTATGAAACCCTAGTAGCCTTCTGTTCTATATTCTACATGTACTTTCAGACCTAACTTATTTCTGTTCAATGGTCAATATCCCAAAACCCTAAATTCCAATTTCAAATCAAATCCAAAAAATTCAAACTTCTCAAACCCTATCATAGTATATATCATCGCGAAGCTCTCGACGAATAGAATCAGCATCTGCAATTTGTTTTTCGATTGGAGGCTCTGTCTTTCCAAAAATTGGCAAATCATTCTCGGACGTTCATCCTAGGGTTTTGCAAATCGACGGTGGATCTTCAACCATTTGACGATCGGAAGGCACTGCCGTGTAGAGGAGGAGCATCTTCAAGCCATGGCGTCCGATCGTAATATACATGCTCGGATTCGCCAAAAATAGGCGATTAAGGGGCAGCGCCAGTTGGACGATCGACGGCGGTTCGTGGTCACGCGTGAGGTCAGGTGGGGCGGCCTGGCACGGCGGCGACGGTGGTGAGGTTGGATCAGGGTGCGACGGGCTGTAGCGGCGGGGTTTGGTTGATGTAGGTGGCGGCTGAAGGAGTTGGTCGCGTGCTGTAGGGTTTGTTGGTGATGACCTAATTACCATATTGCCCTTACTTTATTTTAATTAAAATTTAAAATTCAAACTGCTAACTTGAATAACTTTTCCATACGAGCTCCAATTGACGCGCAGTTTCTTCCGTCGGATTCGTATCGAATTTCCACACAACAAGAAACCGGTTTAGTTGATTTTGGAGACTGTTGAGTTTTTAGGGTTTTGTTTGATTTTTAATGGGCTATAAATCAAAGGTGAGTGATTAAACTCACTCACTCAATACTAAATTTTCTAATGTTAGGTGAATCGAAATTATGATGTGATTTATTTTATTGATTGTTGCTTGATAGTTTAAATTTACATTCAAATTGAATTTGATATTGAATTGAATTGACATTTAAATCGGTATTGAAATTTAATTGCTAGTTAAGCACTGTCAATTGATAACTAGTAACTGTTGTGATATGTTGGTTGATTTGGTTTTTGATTGTTATTGGATGCCTATTGATTGATATGTTGGATGTATGGTTGTTATTTATTTTCATATATCCCTGATATCACCCTTTTGTATTATTGACATCATATAATTTGTCATTTGGATTATTTAAAATGAACTAAGAAATAGGTTGAAATGATATATACCTATGTTATTTAAATATGGGTTGAAATGATATATATCCATCATTGTAATTAAAAATTGAAATAAATGATCACTGGGCCATAGGGGAGAAATATACATACGGACACCGGATTTGGCTAAATTAAATGATTTCTAAAATCTTGAATTTGAATTGGTTTAAATGAGATTATTTTAAAGAAAATAATTCTAATTCGAGATTTGAAATGTTGAAATTGAAACTGTTTAAATGAAATTATTTAAGGATTTAATTTGAAATTTTAAAGTGGATATTAGAATATGATTTGAATTTATTGGAAGTGAATAATTCTGAAGATTTATATTTTAATTTAAAACTTTGAATTTAGTTTAATTAAAATGGTTTAAATTAGGTATTTCAAATTTGGGATGTGAAATGGATCTAAACTAAGTTGTTTCAAAATGGGAATTGAATTGAAACTTTCAGCCTTTGAATAAACCGTTTAAATTGAATGTGAAGTAAAGTCTGAATTCGTTTTGAATTGAGGCTGATTTAAATTGGATTTTGAATACGAAGTTTACTTGAATTGCAAGTCGAAAAATTGAATTCGTTGTGATTTGGAATTGGAACATGAGTTCAAATTTGTTGTAAAAGAAGAAACAGTTTTAATATAAACTATTTTAATTATCAAAACTATTTTCAATATGCAAACTATTTTCATTATCAAAACAATTTTAATTATCAAACTATTTTTAATATTCAAACTATTTTAATTATTCCAAACTATTTTTCAATATTCAAACCATTTTAATTGTTCTAACTATTTTCAATATTCAAACTATTTTAAAAGTGGGAATTATTTAAATTTGAATTATTGATGTAAATATGAATGTTTTGATATTAAGGTATAACCTATTTTGGATTCGAAATGATTTGTAAGAAAATATGATATTTTGATATGAAATATGACTTGTTCTTGAAATTTAAAAGAACCAACCGATGCGAAAAATGATGTTTGGTTGTTAAAGAGACCGGGACCGAATATTGGCATACTCTCTGTCAACACCGGAACCACTTTAATAACTGTGTACGCGGTGGATGTTACCTAGAATGTAGTGGTTGAATTGGCGACGTTTACTGGAATGAAGAAAAAGAACGATGATGGATGACCCCGACACTTGTGTCAATTGGAAATGACTAAAACAGGAGCTTATGTCTGGCCAAGGAGTTCGCTACCTTTAAGGGCCATCACCCCTTCGTATTACTATATTGATTTTGATTTGATTGGTGCACACTGATTTGATTTTGGGGTGGTGGACTCGGTCGGCAGTCGTTGGTACGATGTGTTACGACCAGCCAGAAAGGGTAAACTAGTAGAATCCTACCTTGGGCATTGCCTCACGTGCCTTGTCATACTTTTATCCTTGTACGCGCCCACGACGATTTTGTTTTAGTATGGTACCTATAGGGGACTCATTGGCAACCGACGTTACTGGTTGTGTTACTGGACCTGCATAGACTACTTGCTTAAAATGTATTAAGGGGGATTGATGTAAAGCCTTAATGCTAGGAAAAATATTTATTTTATTAGTAGACATTACATATATAGCGTATCTTACTACATATAGATAGTTCGACGGATCCTTAGGTGATGGAAAATCCCGTAACATCTCTTAAGTTATTGCACTCACGTTGTACACTTGATAGGAGATGGAAAATCCCGTAAACATCTCTGAAACTATTACACTCATATTTACTTGTTATTGATTTAACTTACATTAGAACTTTTAGTTCTGACTCGAGTGTTTTGTCTTTCCATTACGATCGGGTCAGCCTGAGTATTTCAATATTTGAAGACATTATTCCTTGAAGATGAAGATGGAGTTCGCTAGACCGTATTTACTATTATTATTTCGTTGCATTATTTTGGTGTAATCAAATGTATATTGTAGAACAACTTCATGAACAATTTATTTTATTATTATATTTTGTGATTCCGCTGCGAGATTTTGTGTTTTGCTTCCCTTCTTTTCTCTTATTTTCTTATTAAACCCATTGATGACGAGCAAGATGGACCTTCTCGTATTATATGTGGATATTATATGCTTATTCCGATGTGCAACACTGTGGAGCCTGGACAGTGTTTGCTTATTACTATTATGAGATAGATATTTGAGTTTATTTCCGTTTTGTATAAACTCTATTACAATATTGTATAACTTTGTGGATCACTTAGTTATTACTGTCTCTCATGTTTTATATCTATGATGTATTTTATATTTTGTTCCATGCGTTGTGAGATATACGATATGTTCGGTGATGTTTTATTTCATTTACAACCCTTGATGATCATCCTACATCAGCGAGGCATGTCGGCATCACACTATATAGTTATATTGGGTGTTGGTAGTGTAGGGTTGTCGTCACAGAAAATTCTAAAGTAAATTCTTGGAAAAGTGAACAAATTTGTTTTGATCGATGTGACTTAAATACGTTGAAAAAAACATTTTAAAAGTAAAAAATGACTAAGTTAATGCTTTAATTTGCGATGACATTTATAAATTAGTAAATTATTTCTAAAATATGAAAATGATAATTTAGCTGAATCTGAGCTAATAAATTGGTAATGATTAATGGATTAAGTTTAATTCATTATAGAAGACCAAAATAGGGAAAATTGATCTTTATTATTTCTATGTGTCACCATATGGATGCATTTCTATACTAATAATGATAAAAGAAAATTTTGATGATGAATGTATACTTTTTTATGTTGAATAGCGATTTATGACGATGATCACTTGTATTTGTAATAAATAGATAACTTATGAAAGCTATAAAATATGGGTATGATTAGGGTTGGTTATTACGTGAGTAAAATTGCATCCAAGAGATTAGTTGGGATCTAAATAGGGGATGTAAAAACCTAATATTAATGAATAACAAAAATAAACCAAGATGGTTTTAAAATAGAGGAAGCTTATAGGCTTTAGTGGGATACTCACTAGAATTTAATCGATCAATTATATTCATCTGTTGAAAAGGTAGTTAGACCTTGACCGGTTGGAGCCTCTTGAACAAGTTGGTGTTCATTATCTTTATTGCGTAAAACTAAATGGATTAATAATAATGAGTGAAAGGCGAATATTAATGCTAAACGGTAAGGGACGTCTAGTATTAATATATGTTGACTTAAATCACTTAGCAATGAATATAACTGAAAAATGAAATACATAACTTGAGAGTTGGTATGACATGTTAGAGAAAACTACTTTATTAACATGTGAGTTAATATTATGTTATCCTTTATATATATACATGATGAAATGTATATTATGATAATGATGATGATGTTATGTTTGCGATAATAAGGGAAAAAACTGTTCCGTTTTGCGTCATGGCCTCACAATTATATTATTTATTTTATAAGGGGACTAATATTATTCAAACTAAATTATTTTACAACTTATTGTTCATTATTGTTTACCTTATAAACTCAAGGATGCTCACTTGAGTAGGCTAAGTTTACGATCTATAAGTTAGGTAGATATTTTGGCTAGCGAATATAGAAGTCGATGACAAAGCAGGAGGCATACTATCTATTTAGTTATTTTTGTTTCTACTGTGTACTTAATTAGATTATATAACTAGGTAGATGACCATATAGCATCTTCATGTGTCGACACATCATCTTTATTTACGTTTTATTATACTTACCCATGCTTGGGAAATAATTTGGGTTAAAGACATTAAAAACTTGTTGAAAATTGTATAATGTTATTTAGTATTGTTTTTGCTTATGTTGTGAATAATATACTAATCTTATACTATCGCTTGAAAATAATTTTGATGACGTAAGCAGCACCATCGACGTTTATTTTTGTATCTCGAAATAAGGGATGTTACACCGAATATCCATTGTCGATAGGTATCAATCGATCACTTAACAAAAATCTTTCGTCTAAACTCTTATAGACCGATTCTTCTTGTAAATCCAGGCCAAATCCAATGTCATGCTCCAAATATTCTTATAAATTTGCATCGATCGATATAATTCTCCTCAGGTGAAATCGTGGATCCTTACCATGAGTCAGCGGAATAGGGATCTTAAGGCTAAATTAACACTAGAGGGTGTGAATAGTGTTTAATTGACTATATGAATATTTTTCTAATTCTTTAAGATTCTATTTGGAATAATGTAATTAACAATCAAGAATCAAAGTGCAGATAAAAGTAAATGCAGTAAAAGTAAAAAGGAAACAACACACCATGATTTTATACTTGTTTGGAGTTACCCTACATCTAGTTTCGCACAATTCCTTGTACGTATTCCTTTTCAACTAGTAAATGCAAATACTATCTCAATTCCAAGGCTACGAGACACACCCTCCAGAAGGGTAGAGTCATTTAATTTCCAGGCTACGAACACACCCACTAAATTTACAGGTTACTAAGCACACCTAATTGATTTTATGGGCTACAATCACACCCACAAGTGTAGTAGTATGATTTGATAGAGATTTATAGGATCAGATCTTCGATCTTGATTACAATTGATCCTATAACTCTTGAATAGCACTTCGATCTTGGTTTGAGTGAGAGAGATGAGAGAAATCAGAGAGTAGATGAAGGAGAATCAAACTAGTGATGATGATTCTGGTTGAATTTCGAAAGAGTTTGGGTATATTTAGATTTAGAAAATGAGAGAGCGGAAGGAGGAGAGATGAATAAGAAAACTATGATTAAAAATTCATTTGGGAGTTTGGTATTTATAGAGAAACAACGGTCATGTCTATTCATGAATACGACAAAAAGACACTTCCATTCAAATTTGAATTTTGAAAATTACGGCCACTTTATCGACGTACATAGATAGAGTTTGTCGACATGCCCTTCACAAAATTGGAAAACACTTTAAAAATATTATTTTGAAAATTCATTGCATTGTAAAATAATTTGATTTGTAGAATCATTTAAATATAGTTTATATACATTTTAATCAAAATATAACTTAACAAAACTTTATATAATAATTTTGAAAGATTTAATAAGAGTATTTAATATAATGTAAATAATAAATATAAAATCAATATAGTTATAAATTATAAGTAAATATCTAAAATCAAAATATAAATATCAAAATTAAACATAAGGATTATATAAACTAAAATACCAAAAAATATAATAGATTAAAAAATACTTATACATTTGATATAATATCTTTATAGATATAAAAGGTTAAGAAATTATTTTGAGAAATATTTTGAATAGATGTTTGAAAGATTATTTTGAAAACC
The DNA here is from genome assembly GCA_030737815.1 of Allium fistulosum. Classification (NCBI taxonomy): domain Eukaryota; kingdom Viridiplantae; phylum Streptophyta; class Magnoliopsida; order Asparagales; family Amaryllidaceae; genus Allium; species Allium fistulosum. The sequence continues at coordinate 840,067,602 of CM060906.1, forward strand.
AGGATATTTGAAAAATATTTAAAGCTTATTTGAAATAGAGAGAGATAGAGATCAAGAAAGTGCTATAAGGGTTTTAACAAAAAGTCTATTACTCTATAACTTATCTGGAATATCTTGAAATCTTGAACTCTTCAATACTCATGAGTCTTCAATTATCATCATCTTGAATCTACTCTTGTTATCAGTACCTTGAATCTACTCTTGATACTATACAGTCTTCTTAATCAACACATGCCCAATATCCCGCACTATATACTATAGATATCTTGATAAAACATTCGTATTTTTATTTTATATAGTGTCCTATAGTTGTTATCATCAAACCAAAACTGAAGGCACTAACAATATCCCCCTTTTTGATGATGACAACTCTATGTATAAAATATAATATAACTCCCCGGGTTACAAAACTCCCCCTTAATCTATGCCTAGATTTTATATATTTCTCCTCCTTTGTCATCAACAAAAATAACCACCTAAAATTATAACTCTAACATTAACTTTAACTCCCGCTAAATAAAATATTATAGACTCATGACATATAATAATGATATGAATGATTTATATAAGAACAATAAGTGATATTTAAAATGAGATAATCATGAAATGATAAAAATGATATATAAGAAATGATAAGTGATAACACATATCATTAATAGTAACCAAGCCAATCTATATATTCATTCAATACCACATCATAATCCAATCACATCTTAAAATGTACATATAAGTAAGTAAAACAAATGTTAAATTAAATTAAATATACACACCACACAATCTAACGAAGACGAGTACTATCCCAACGTGATTACCTAATGATCGGGGATTTGTGAATAGGATAATGAAGGCAAAAGTTCCCCTTTTGTTCGATGAGATTTCCATCTCGATCGAAATATACTTCTCAGACGCATCGGACTTCATCAACTTCCTCCATGTGTACTTTCACTTCTTTTTCTTCCTCTTCTTCCTATTCTTCCTCATCATCACTGCCTTGAATAGGGTTATAAATAGCTAAATTTACAGAATCATCTTCAGTAACTATTGGATTCATAGGTTATCCCATAGATATTTTTGCAAATTGTGAAAAATTCTACATTGTTTCTCTTGTTCTTTGGACATATGAAGTTGTACAACTTGTATTTCAGTCAACATCTCTAGAATATTCTTCATTGCTCCTTCAAATTTAATAACTTTGGCCATAGTAGTGTTCTGGAAATGGCCTTGGGTAGGAGAAGGGAAGGAAAACGATGAATTCTCTTTTCTAGAACGTTTGGGATTAGAGGAGGTCATGGTTTATTTGTTTCAGAAGTTTAAAACATAGAGAATATAGAGAAATGAATAAGAAAGCGAAATTTGGTTATTATATAACCACCCATTTGAATTTTAAAGGGAAATTTAAAAAAACAAAAATTACCGTTATATGTCGACATAAGGGGATGGAATATGTCGACATAAGGGGATGGAATATGTCGACATATATGTTATAATTTTGATTATTTTGTTTTCTTTATATTTTGTAATTTTTACTTCGTTATTTTTATATTTCTGAAAGAGAACAAATTCCTAACTCTCTTCTTAACTTAGCAAAAGATGTTTGATTTAATGGTTTTGTTAATATATCAGCTATTTGATTTTCAGTGTTTATAAATTCAAGTGATATTATTTTTTATTTACATTATCTCTTAGAAAATGGTGCCTTATCTCAATATGTTTAGTTCTAGCATGATGAGTTGGATTTTTAGATGGAATGATTGCACTTGTATTACCACAGTATATTGGTGATTTAGTAAAATTTAAACAAAAATCTTTTAATGTTTGTTGCATATAGATAACCTACGAACAGGCTAATGCTGCTGAAATATATTTTGCTTCTATCATAGACAGAGATACACTGTTTTGCTCTTACTGAACCATGAAATCAGAGAGCGTCCCAAAAAGTGACAAGTTCCACTTGTATTTTTTCGGTCTGATTTGCAACCAGCATAGTCACCATCACTATATGAAATTAATTCAAAGGAGTCTTCTTTTGGGTAAAAGAGTCCATAGTCTAATGTGTTGTTTACATATCTCAAAATTTGTTTTACAGATTTTAAATAAGTTTCTTTATGTTGAGATTGATATCTTGCACATAGATAAACACTATGCATTATATTAGGTCTACTAGCAATTATATAGTGTAGTGATCTAATTATTCCTCTATATAATTTTTGGTCTACATCTTTTGAATTTTCTTCTTTATTTACTTTTTCATTAGTTGTCATGGGAGTTGGTTTACCACTGATATTTGACATACCGATTTTCTTAACTAAATCTTTAGCATATTTTTCTTGACTAATAAAAATTCTATTACTGGTTGTTTTATTTGTAATCCTAGAAAATAAGTTAATTCTCCCATATGATTCATTTTAAATTCCTCAGTCATTATTTTTGAGAATTCCTTATTTAGTTTATCATTGGTAGATCGAAAAATGGTATCAACTACATATATTTGTATTAACTGAATATCATTTTTATCTCTTTTAATAAAAAGTGTACTATCTACTTTGCCTATTTCAAAATTTGATTGTAATGGATAGGATTTAAGTTTGTCTTACCAAGCTCTTGGAGCCTATTTAAAACCGTACAGAGCCTTCTTTAATTTGTAAACATGATTAGGTAGTTTTGCATCTTCAAAAGGTGGGGGTTGCTCTACATATACATCTTCTTTAATAAAACCATTAAAAAATCACTTTTAACATCCATTTGAAGATATAACTTAAAATTATTATGATTAGCGAAAGCAAGTAAAATTCGTATGGCTTCTAATCAAGCTACGGTGCAAAGGTTTCATCAAAATCTATTCCTTCTTTTTGACAATAACCTTGTGCAACTAATCGAGCTTTATTTCTCACAACCTCTCCTTGTTCAATCATTTGTTTCTATATACCCATTTAGTTTCTATTATGGATTTATCCTTAGGTCTTGGGTCTAATTTCCATACATCATTTCTTGTAAATTGATTCAATTCCTCTTGCATAGTAAGAATCAATGAATCATCAATTGATGATTCCTTTGGATTTTTAAGTTCAATAGTTGAAATAAAAGCTATGTTACTCATTTTTTTAGTTGATTTCAAATTTTAACAACAGATTCAATATTTCCAAGTATATTTTCTATAGAATGATCTTTCAAGTATCTTGTTCTTTTATTTGGGTGTGAATTTTCGGAATTATTATTATTTTCATTTTCGGTAATCTCATTATTATTAATTTTGTTTGGGTTATCAATGTTATCTTCTTCATTAATATTTGAATTATAAACTTTAAAATTCTCATCAAATGAGACATGTAATGTCTCTTCAATAGTATAAGTTTTAGTATTGAAAACTCTATAAGTTTTACTTCAATTTGAATATCCAATAAAGATTCATTTATCTGATTTAGCATCAAATTTGTCCAAATTATCTTTAGTATTTAAAATAAAATATTTACTACCAAAACTCTAAAGTATGATACTTTTGGCTTTTTATTATAACATAATTCATATGGTGTTTTCTTAGTTAATGGTCTTATTTAAATTCTATCAAATATATAACATGCAGTACCAACTGTTTCAGCTCAATTTTTTTAGATAAATTGCTATCAGTTAGCATAGTTCTAGCGCACTCTTGAATCGTCCTATTTTTACATTCTACCACTTCATTTTATTGTGGTGTTCTTGGAAATGAAAAATTATGAGTTATACCTTTCTTATTACAAAAATTCTCAAAATTTTCATTTTCAAACTCTCCACCGATCACTCCAAATAGTTTTAATTTTACTATTCATTCGATTTTGAATTCGTTAAACAAAGAGTTTAAACATTTCAAAAGCATCACTTTTAAGTTTTAATAAAATCGTCCAAGTAAAGCTAGAATAATCATCGACGATTACAAATACGTACTACTGTGATTTATAGATTGCATCTGTGAGGGACTAAAAAGATCTAAATGAAGAAGTTCAAAAGGTTGAGAGGTAGATATCATAACTTTTGATTTAAAAGAACATTTTCTAAGTTTTCCTAATTGACATGCATTGCATAAGTTATTAGCTTTAAAATTCATTTTGGAAAGACCTCTAACTAGATCATTTTTAGTAATTTTAGATATTAGTTTAAAATTCAAATGACCAAAATTTTTATGCCAAATCCAAGTATCACTTGATTCAGCCAAAAGACACAAATTATCATTTGAGATTTTCATACTTACTATATAGATGTTTCATTTCCTAATACCATCAAAGATAATGTTTGACTCATTATCTTCAATGTGACATTTATCTTTTACGAATTTAATTTTGAAGCCCTTATCACACAATTGACTAATACTCAACAGATTACGCTTTAAATTCCTACCTAACAAAACACTAGAAATAGTAGGAGTTTTATAATTACCGATATTGTCGATGCCAATCACATATCGTTTAGAGTTATCTCCAAAAATCCACCATCTTTGAAAACCGTATCTTTCAAAATCTCTGGGTTTCCAATCATGTGTCTTGTGCATCCACTATCCAATATCCATTTGTTCATTTTGATCTGTGGAGTTTGATCATCGGGTATTTGTTCATCAAAAACCATGTAACACATCTGTTCCTGCAATTCATACCTTTTCAAAAGATCACGTGATTTTTTATAATGAATAGATGCAAAGTTATGAAACAATGTTATGATGATTTTGCAAATTATCTTTTCGAAAATAGTGTTAAAATTAATACGAAAATTGCCATTGAAACTTTTTCAAAAATTAGATTATGAATACTTTGAAAACCTATGCTCTGATACCAAATGTGAGTCAACAGAATAGGGAGCTTAAGGCTAAATTAACACAAGAGGTGGGTGAACGGTGTTTAGTGTTTAATTGATTATATGAATATTTTTCAAATTCTTTAAGATTCTACTTGGAATGATGTAATTAACAATCATAGAATCAAAGTGCAGATAAAAGTAAATGCAGCCAAAGTAAAAAGTAAAGAACACACCAGGATTTTATACTGGTCCGGAGTTACCCTACATCCAGTCCTGCACAATTCCTTGTACGAATTTCTTTTCAATTAGTGAATGCAAATACAATCTCGATGTCAAGGCTACGAGACACACCCTCCAGAATCCCGACCTATGGGTAGAGTCTCTTGATTTCCAGGCTACAAGCACACCCACTAGATTTACGGGCTACTAAGCACACCCAATTGATTTTACAGGCTACAATCACACCCACAAGTATAGCGGTATGATTGATGGAGTTTTACAGACTCAGATAATTGATCTTGATTATAATTGATCCTATAACTCTTGAATAACATTTTGATTTTGGTTTAAGTGAGAGAGATGAGAGAAATCAGAGAGTAGATGAAGGAGAACCAAACTAGTGATGATTGAATTTGATTCTAGTTGAATTTCAACAGAGTTTGGGTATATTTTGATTTAGAAAATGAGAAAGTGGAAGGAGGAGAGATGAATACAAAAATTATGATTAAAAATTCGTTTGCAAGTCTGGTATTTATAGAGAAACAACGGTCATGACCATTTGCGAAGAGATACGATGAAAAGACACTTGCATTCAAATTTGAATTTTGAAAATTACAGCCACTATATCAACATACATAGATAGAGCATGTCGACATACTCTTCACAAAATTGAAAAACAATTCAAAAATATTATTTTGAAAATCCGTTGCTTTGTAAAATAATTTGATTTGTAGAATCGTTTAAATATAGTTTATACGCATTTTAATCAAAATATAACTTAATTAAACTTTATAAAATAATTTTGAAAGATTTAATAAGAGGATTCAATATAATGTAAATAATATATATAAAATCAATATAGTTATAAATTAGAAGTAAATGTCTAAAATCAAAATATAAATATTAAAAATAAACATAAGGAAGATATAAACTAAAATACCAAAAAATATAATAGATTAAAAAATACTTAAAAATTTAATATAATATCATTATAGATATAAAAGGTTAAAAAATTATATTGAGAAATATTTTGAATAGTTGTTTGAAAAGATTATTTTGAAAACTAGGATATTTGAAAAATATTTAAACCTTATTTGAAATAGAGAGAGATCAAGAAAGTGCTATCAGGGTTTTAACGAAAATTCTATGACTCTATAACTTATCTGGAATATCTTAAAATCTTGAACTCTTCAACACTCATGAGTCTTTAATTATCATCATCTTGAATCTACTCTTGATATCAGCATCTTGAATCTACTCTTGATACTGTACAGTCTTTTTAATCAACATCTGTCTAATATCCTACACTATATACTATATATATCTTGATAAAACATTATTATTTATATTTTATATAATGTCCTATAGTTATTATCATCAAAACCAAAACCTAAAGTACTAACAGCTACAAATTTGGAGTGGCCACATGAAGTTAGGAGATATAAGAGAGAAAGAGAATAGTACATAGGGGAGAACAGTCTAGCGGATGGGATGGGCTAGTTTGGGGAAGGGGATTGTTACACAATCCTCTCTTTCAGATCAGCTTTTTTTACTCTTTATATATGAATTTTCCAAGCATTTACTCATTCCATTTACACTTCTCATACTTCACCATTTCATCATCTTTAGCAATCAAATAATTTATCTTATTATCTCAAGAGAAATACGACCGATAGGGGGATAATCTTAATTCATCTGGTAAAATAAGAACAACCCTAACCTTCAAAGCTCCCGTTTTACCATTAGCGAGGCTTGTTTCATTCGTATCATGGGGAATTCGAATAATATAGTATCCTGAAGAATAACGTGCAGAACTTTAATCTCCATAGGCTTGTCAGCTAAATGGTAGGTTGCGCATACAATTCATCCTGTATCCACCATTCGGACTGCAATAACTTCTTCGTTTCAACTTCGATTTCTGGGAAACTTCGACTAATTCTCTGGAAATATTGTAAAGAATATTTTGCAATATCCAAGCATTTGATATGCAAAAAACAAACTATAGCTCTCCTTAATGACTAATGGTTCAATAAAGTGGTTGAGTAGGTTCAATGCTCCACTATTCAGACTTTGACATGGACGAGAATTCGACCATTGTTCATAGGTTGTTCCAAGTCATCATTTACATCATTTTGGCAACATATTCCACTTGGATGATTTTTTTTTCTTTCATATATGTTGATAGACTTGTGCAAAATTCATTAACAAATATCACTAAATTACTAACAAATATATCTAGCTGATTTTCTCCCTTGCACCCAAAAAAACCATCACCTCTTTAGTTGCGCCCTATGCCACATGGCACGATCTAAGCAAGTAATCATGTAGCTGATGCATATTGAGCTACAAAAATTTATCAACAAATCCGATTTCCATATGTAGGTAAGAAATGGGTTGGGTCTTGGTAGTTTTAAATTTGGACTCGCGAGGTTATAATAATCATTATCCAAGCCTCGCATGAGGTTGCCGGGTATTTCAAACATGTTAGCTGAGCATTATCCATGGTGTATTTAGTAGAAATCAGAATAATCAACATGAAATTTTAACGAAAAAACAGTCATTTTAACTTGCATACTTATTGAAAGATTTCAACTGAAAAAATTATATCTTCTTTATTGATTGAATTGGAGATACAAGATTTTTGTTATTGCAGAACAAATATTTTGCAACTGATTCTTAAACTGATATCAGTGCTTTGTATTTATATATTGCATCAGTAAGTGCTAATGGGACTTAATGGCCAGCCCGCATATCTTCTACCCGCTTTGCATAATAAGGCTTGGTCTTTATTTGCTTTGGTTCATTATCTCACTCATACGTATCGTTCATTTGCTCCCCTCAAACCTAACTCTAGGGTTAGGGTTAGGGTTTGGAGGCAATATTCCCAAATTGCGATTTTTGTCAATTCTTTCTCAAATTAATTCAAATTGATTGAAACTTCACTTCGATTCTTAGATCAAATCATTTCTAAGCTTTATCTTCTTCAATGAAATCAAGATGCAGTAGAGTATAGTATAGTATGAAATCTTCAGGTTTCACTTTGATTACTTGCTTTGACCAGGTTCGGCTCCAGATTGATGATGATCACAAAAGTCACCAATTTAAGCTTTTGCTTGTATAATATTAAGTTCTTCTTCGACAAAGATTTTGTTAATATATCTGCGATCTGGTAAGTTGTGGGTATGTGGTTTACCGTCAACTTATTATTTGCAACTTATTCTTTGAAATAAAGATCTAATTCCATATGTTTGGTTTGTGAATGTAAGAATGGAGTTGCACTCAGTAAAACTGTACTAAGATTATCACACCATATTGTAGCTTGGCTATCAGTTTTAACCTGAAGTTCACCTAGTAATGAGTTAATCCACATTATTTCAGCAGTGGCATTTGCTACACTTCTGTATTCAGTTTCAGTACTTGATCTAGATATAGTTGGTTGTTTTTTTGAACACCAAGAGACTGGGTTTTTTCCAAGAAATATGTATTATCCAGATGTAGATCTTCTATCGTCAAGATCAGTTGCCTTGTCTGCGTCTGCATATCCGTTGATGCTGAAATTTTTACATGCTTCTAATATCAATCCATGCTTTATTGTACCTTTTAAGTATCTCAAGTTCCTTTTCACAGCCTTCCAATGTTCATCAAGTGGATTTTGCATAAACGGACTTACTTTATTTACACTGAAGGAAATTTATGGCCGGGTAATTGTTGCATATTGCAGTGCCCCCACTATGCTTCTATATTGTTTATCATTTGATATTGCTTCACCTTTGTTTTTAGATAAATGTAGATTACTTGACATGAGAGTGGACAGTGCATTAGCTTTGTCCATTCTGGCTCTGTCAAAATTTTTGATATATACTTTTCTTGAATTAAGTGAATTTTGTTGCTTGAGATCCTTTTAACTTCAATTCCCAAAAAATAACTCAAGCATCCTAGGTCTTTGATTGAGAACTCTTTATTTAAAAGTTGAGTGAGCTTGTTGATTTCTACTGGATTGTTACCTGTAATAATAAAACCATCAATATATCTTAGCACATATGTAATATCAAGCTTACTGAATTTTGTAGATAAAGATTTGTCAGATTTTGTTGAAGTGAAGCCAAGACTAATTAGTGTTGATTTTAGCTTATCAAACCAAACCCTGGGTGCTTGCTTGAGCCCATAAATTGCCTTGTTTAATTTGCATACGTAATTTTCACTGCCTCTTTGCTTGAAACCTTGAGGCTGTTCCATGTAAACTTCCTCTTGCAAGACACCATTTTAAAAGGTATTATTTACATCCAACTGTTTGATGATCCAATCTCTATGTAAGGCAATAGTTAGTATTATTCTTATATTAGAAGGTTTCACAACAGGCGAGAATGTTTCATTAAAATCAAAACCATTTTGTTGTGAATAACCTTTTGCTACTAGTCTTGCCTTAAACTTAGAGATTGAACCATCTTGATTTCTCTTTATTCTATATATGTCCATTTACATCCAACAACATTTTTGTTGCTTGGCAAGGAAACAAAAGTCCATGTCTTGTTTTTTTTATTAAAGCGTCATATTCCTCTTTCATTGCTGCTCTCCATTTCTCATGTTGTATAGCTTCAAAATAAGTGCCTAGCTCTTTAGTTTCCAAATCAACATTACAAATTTTTGGTTTAAATATTCCACTCTTGGCCCTTGTTATCATATGTTGTCCAGTTGTTGCAGGTGGTTCAACTCTGTTGATACTTGTGACTTCTTGATCATTAGATGGTTGTAAATCATCTAATGATTGATGACTCCTTGATTAAGAATCATCATTATGCTGAGATGCTGAGCTAGGTTTGTTAAAATTTGATTGCCCATAACCAGGCTCATTTCTAAGCACTATATGTTGTGAGTTTTCTTCATTTGTAGTTGCTTCTTGATTATTCTGCTCTTCCTCTGTCTAAGGTTGCACTATCATTTCAGGTATTTATGGTATGGATGTTTTTGGATTGTAGACCTTTTGTGATGTTTTCATAATTGAGTTGCTAAATGGGAACCTGTGCAGTTAAAGCGCTCGGTGGATTCAATGCGGTAGAGGTGCAAAAAGTCATAGCGGAGATGTAGCGAAGATATAGCGGGATATATCGGATTACTCTAAAATAGCATATAAATCCCATACTTGTTGTTTTTACAAATATATAGATAGTAATTATGTGAAAAATTAACATTCAATTGAATTATAATTAATACAAAAATAATTTTAAATAAAAATATGTGCAAATGTATTGTAAATGAACGTAAAACTATTATATAACTTAATTTAATTTAGTAGAATATTAGAGTATTATCATTTCTAAACATATATCAAAAATTCAATGAAATTAATTAATTTCATAATTTTTATAGCGTATAAATATCATTTTTCAATCCAATTTTTTATAGAAGATATAGCGGAAATAGCAAAATATAGCGGAATATAGCGGAAATAGCGGGGATTAAAGCGGAAAGGCTATATGTTGGGGATATATGGAAAAAACATAGCGGTAGGAATCCGCTATAAGATATATCAGAGTTATAGCGGGGATATAGCGGGGCATTAATTGCACAGATGGGAACACATTTTCATTAAACATAACATGTCTTGACATAAAGATTCTTCCATTTTCATCTAAACATTTGTATACCTTTTTGTTTGTTGCATAACCCAAGAAAGTACAAGGAGATGATCTAAAATTTAATTTGTGGGTGTTATAAGGTCTTAGATAAGGAAAACATAGACATCCATAAAATTTCAGTCTGTGATATCTGGTTTTACATTATATAGTATTTCAACCGGACTTTTGAGTTTTAAGATTTTTGTTGGTAGTCTGTTTATTAAATAAACAGTTATAGAAAAGGCATCAGGCCAAAACTTGAGTGGCATTATGCTTGAGCAAGTAAAGTAAGCCCAGTTTCAACTATTTGTCTATGTTTTCTCTCAACTAATCCATTCTGTTCTGATGTGTATGGACAAGTTGTTCTATGAACTATTCCCTTTTATTGAAAAAATTCTTTTAATGGTTGGAACTCAGTTCCACCATCGGTCTGTATGACTTTTAGTTGACAACTTGCTTGCTTTTCAACTTGAGCTATATATTGTAACACTGCATTATATGTTTCAGATTTTGATTTCAGAAAATAAATTCATACATATCTAGAAAATGCATCAACGAAATAAATATAGTATTTGTACCCATAATTTGTGCTAATTGGTGCTGGTCTCCATAAATCTATAGCTACTAACTCTAGAGGTGCATTATAGATAGTTTCTGAATCTGGAAAGGCAAGTTTATGACTTTTCCCCATTTGACAATAAGTGTTTACATAAGGTATTATGAGATTTTTAAAAGAAATTACATTGTTATTCAATATACATTTTACAATTTTTACATTTGGATGGCCAAGTTTGTAATGCCATATATCAAAACTCTTTGATTCACAATCAGTTCTAATTCCAGAAACATTACACCAGTTTTCTTTAACGTTAGAGTTTCTTGACTTATCAACATTGAATTTGTATAATCCTCTAAATTCCTTACTCTGCAACAAAATTTCTTTAGTTAGAATATCTTTCACTAAACAATAGCTTGGATAAAATTCAAAATAAACACCATTGTCTTTGGCAAACTGGGATACACTTAATAAATTTTTTCTTATCAGAGGGACTCTCTATAAATTGTTGAGATATAATTTTCTTTTGCCAATCAAACTTGCATTTCAAGTGTGTGTTATTTTAATTGATTTGCCATCACCCATATGCATAGGTTGTGTACATTTATATTCCTTGCTTCCCAGATTTAAATTGTTGAGATTGCTTGTCACATGGTTGGTTGCTCCTGAATCTGGATACCATATTTCATCATCTATATCTTCTAATCTTGCTGCATCGCTGCTTGTATTCTATGATTGATTTTTGCTATCTTGTTAAGCATTAACCATGTTTGAATTTGGTTGATAACCATGTTTGTTATCTTATAAATAAATTATGTGGTGATGAAATCAATTTCACAACAAAATGGTTATAGCCAAATGTTACATGCTACATATAAGTAATAAAAAGTATACAAATACACACATGTTTCACCTTTTAAACAAATAATAATTACTAGCATAAATCACACGTACTTGTATCTAATAGGTAGAAGAATTTACTTTTTATTTAAGAAAAAAAATTTATGGACCGATATGTGCTATAAGTGAAAAATCTTTGGTAGCCACGACAATTTTTTTCCAGGTAAATTGACTGTAACATCCCCTATCTAGAGGCTCAAAACTAAGCGCTACAGATGCTACAGTCATCTATAGTATTAGCTTCCGGCGACTAAATATTGCTATGTTAATGGTATCAATAATATCAGAAGCACTTGAATATGAAAAGAACACAGATTTAAAAAAAACATTTACTTCGTTACATTTCAAAATCAAATGTTTCACGTTCACAACACATAATCCCCAAATCTTTCCCAGGCATAGATCAAATATAATTACAAATTACGCCAAGAACGGTATATGAAGATAACCCCTTGGTTGATCAGAGTCATATAGTCATAATAGACCTAATACAGACAACACAGCGAAAAATCCATCAAAACATAACAAGAACTGCAAATCCTAAGTAGCTATCCATTGCCTCCTACATGCCTCCGGTAGCTTATTCGTCAACATTCTAAAACCTGAAAAGAACCTTAAACCCTCAGCTTACCCAAATCAATTTTGAGCACCCGAGAGTTTAAGGGGAAAACATAAACTTCAAGTCAGACATAAAGCCTGGTGTGAATAATATTATACATCCCGGAATAATTATGTTAAGTGAGACCACATCGCTTAGCGGAACGGGTTTCCCCTCACTAAAATCCTTTTAAAACATATCTTTGCAAAACCTTTCATAACACCATATACTGTGCTCATGCATCCACAATGGTTAAATATTGTAAAACAATCATTATGTAAACATACATAAATATCAGGTAATAATGAACTATCTATTCTAACACACAAGTTTTGTTTGGATAACTTTTAACCTTTGGCTGACTCGGGCCTACGAGACAATATAATCAAAATTAACCTAACACTCGTTAGATATTCTTCTTCTGGATTATCTATCCTTAACTATCTGTTAAACACTTTCCATATGGACGGTCTGTCCTTAACTATCTCTTAAATACTTCACTTCTGGACGGTCTGTCTCTAACTTAATAGTCTCCCAGGTCTTCCTGATCCTAATGGTTTTTCGGGTTCACCAATAACCTATATGTATACAAACATATATTCCTTTCGGTGTGTAACCATAATTTTAGTCTACCTGTGACAAAACCCTAAACACTGGAATTTTGGACAACAATTAGCTGGGGCTATTAGCTAATGTATAGGGCGCGACCCCATACTAGTCCCATATGGTATTCTAATATCAGAGTCATTTTCACTTAAGGATCCCCTCCCATAATTTTCCTTGAAAACATTTTTGAAATGATTTAAAACCTTTAAATCAAACTTAAACAAGGAAAAGTATATAATCTGTATACTTTACTCAAAATCATATCACCATGTCATATATATATATATATATATATATTCTTTACTCAAAATTTAGTTGTTGAAAACATTCAACCATTTGAAAGAACCTCTTTCTAAAGTTTTGAAATCCTTTCTTTCAAAATCAAACATTAAACCTTTTGAAACCATTCTCTAAACCTTTCAAAACCATTGAAAAGAAAACCTTTCGAAAGCTATAAAACTTTGGACATCCTTCTTTAAAACCACTTTAAAACATTGCCTTAGAAAAACCTTTCGAAACCATTTAACTGAAACCTTTCAAAACCATTCAATAAACCTTTCGAAATCATTTAACTGAAACCTTTCGAAACCATTCAATAAACCTTTCAAAACCATTGAACTAAACCTTTCGAAACCATTCAACTAAAATCTTTCGAAACCATTCAATAAACCTTTCGAAATCATTCAACTAAAACCTTTCGAAACCATTCAATAAACCTTTCGAAACCATTCGATAAACCTTTCGAAACCATTGAACTAAACCTTTCAAAACCATTCAACTAAAACCTTTAGAAACCATTGGAAGCAACCTTTTGAAACCATTAGAAGCAACCTTTCAACTTTGTCGAAAGCTCTGCTTCGAAAGCTTTAAACATATCCTTTAAAACAACTCTTTCGAAAACTTTGGGTTTTACTTCAATTTATAAAACAATGGTCTAAGTCGAAAGCTTCCTTTCGAAAGCATGGAGAAGCGGCTAGTTTTTAAAACAAGTAAACCTTTCGCCTTTGTCGAAAGGTTCAAAACAAAACATTTATAGAGCGTCATTAACCCTTCGACTGTGTCGAAAGGTTTCAAAATAGAATAATGTTAAAACAACTGTAACCTTTCAACTATGTCAGAAGGTTTAAAACCTTTATATTCGACCTGGTCGAAAGCAACCAAGTCGAAAGCTCTTATTCAAAAGCAAAGTAGGTGAAAGCTTTTGGTTTATAAAACAAACATACCCCAACCTCTTTGGCCATCAACCCTTCAACTTAGAACCCTTTCGACTCTGTTCAATTCATTACATACCAAGTAGCTTAATACCATATGCATTGGTTTGACCTTGTCGAAAGCTTTGATCCTCTCGACCTTATCGGAAGGTCTGGGTCGGAAGGTTTGTTACCGTAAAGGCTGAAACATGTAAAAAAATGTGATTTCTTTGTTTTTAACTTAAAAAAGAAATCTTTTCAACTAACCTGCCTTTGTTTGTCAAATTCTCATTGGTTAATAATTAATTTTCAGAAATGTGCTGCCACTTTTTTTTAAAATTAAATAATAATTTTATTTTATAAAATGCCCATTCTCCTTAATTAAATATATAAAACATTTAAATCTCAAACCTTAAATAATTTTATATATTCATCGTACAACTTAGGAAAAATCTGAAAAAATCCCAGAAAATCAATTTTAATATGTTGCCTAACATATAAAAATTTCAGCCCCAAATAATTATTATTTTAGCCGAAAATAATTTATAATCCAATAAACAATTTCCTTCACTAGAAAATTAATATAAAATCCATATTAATTCTGAAAATTATGAAAATCGAAACACATCTCTAAAATATCATTTCTGACCTATATATAAATTTTCAAGGCAATTGAATATCATTAAATAGGGTTTTCATGTCAAACATACCATAAAACTAACATGAACATATATAATCCATCAACAATATATATATATATATATAATTTTTAATCATCAAAACATGACATATACTTGTAAAATCATTTCGGGTCTAATCTTAAAACCGAAAACCAAAAAAAAATAGGATGTAGTAATTATTCACCTTAGCTTTAAGAGTATAGATGTGAGATTTGATGTTGATTTAGTTGATTGTTTCCCTTCCCTTGTATCCTAGCTTTAATCTTCTTCTTGAGAATGATAATGGTGGTCGACCTTAGTATTTTTAGTTTGAGTAAAATGAAATGAACGTGAGTTACATTCCTAAGTGTTTAGGGTATAAGCCTTACCTATTTCCCATATTGCTCTTCTCATATCCTAACACATTAACTTAGGTTATTTCATTTTAATTAACACGCTAACATGGCATGGCTATCCTTGTTAATCAAATCTCAACCTTTTAATCTTCACATTATTTTATTTAATTTACCCAATTAATTATTCTAAATAATGTTATAAAAATATGGAGTGTTACATTGATTGTGAAATTCCATTGATGAGTGGTTGGTAAGGGAACAATGATAAAGGTTGCAAACCAATGGTGGAATCCAGTTAATTAACGTAGGGCATTTTGAAAATTTTAAAAAGACAACGTGTAAATAATATTCATTAAATTATCTTTATTAATAGTATAGATGGAGATTTAAATATTCTATCAAATTCGTTTTTCTGATGCAGGTAATCAAAACTAAACCATGATCGTCACTGTGATAATATGCTAGACTTCAAATCTGTTGGGAAATTTCTATAGAAAGAAGAAGGAGGGAGAAACTTTTAATTTACTAATGGAGATTGAGAGAATATTTTATAAAGGAGGAAATAGCTTTATTTTCTTTGCACTTTTATTCTTTTTGCTTGCTTACAATTACATTTACTTGCTTACAAAAGGAGAGAAAACATTCATATTTATAGCGTGATATAATCTCTAGACTCTTCTTTAATCTTCCATATTCTAGAATTTTCTTGATAAAGCATATTCTAGAATTCTCAAAATTACATATCTGGTAAGTCTAGATTTTTCTCTATTATTAATTTGACATTTCCATTAATACAAAGATTATAATCAACATAATTGACGTTTCCTAAAAACCAAGTTTATTTCCAACATCCCCTCGTAAACTTGGTTTTGTAATTCCGAGAATGTCTCGTAATCTTTCAAAGTCGTCATGCTTCAATGCTTTTGTGAAGATATCTGCAACTTGGTCTTTTGAATTGATAAACTTTGCTTGTACCTCCTTTTTTGCAATCTTTTCTCGAATAAAGTGGTAGCGGGTATCGATATGCGAACTTCGATTGTGAAAAACTGAATTCTTGGCGAGTGCTATAGCCGACTTGTTATCCATAAATATTTATGTTGCATTGTGTTGTGACATGTACAACTCCTTCAATAAATCACGAAGCCAAATTGCATGACGTACACAAGTTGAAGCAGCAACATACTCAGCTTCATATGTTGATAGTGTCACGATTGGTTGCTTTTTTATGCTCCAAGTGAATGCTGTATTTCCCATGAAGAAAACAAATCCAATTGTACTTTTACGGCCGTCAATATCTCCATCCCAATCGGTATCACTATAACCAATCAACTTGAAATCATTAGAATGTGAATACAATAATCCAAAATTCATAGTACCATTAATATATCGAAGGATTCTTTTTGTTGTCTTCAAATGCGATGTAGTAGGGGCTTCCATGTAGCGACTAATAAGACCCACTCCATAAAGTATATCCGGCCTTGTGCATGTTAAGTATCTCAAGCAACCAACCATGCTCTTAAATAGGGTAGGATCCACATTCTCTTCTTGCATATGTTTTGAGAGCTTTGTACAACTTTCTACTGGAGTGCTTATGGGTTTGCATCCATCCATTTTGAATTTCTTCAATATTTCATTTGCATATAATTCTTGAGAGATAAATATACCATGCTCACTTTGAATCACTTGGATTCCAAGATAGTATGAAATGAGTCCAATGTCCGTCATCTCAAATTCTAAACTCATCTCCTTCTTGAAATCATCAATAGATTTTGGATTATTTCCAGTAAAGATTAAGTCATCCACATATAAACATACAATTAAAATATCTCGATTTTAATTTCTTCTTATGTAAAGAGCATGTTCATGGGGGCATTTTACAAAATTATTTTCTAAAAAATACTTATCAATTCTTGTATTCCATGCTCTTGGGGCTTGTTTTAAACCGTAAAGCGCTTTTTTCAATTTTAAAACTTTGTCTTCATGTCCTTTAACTTTATAACCCGGTGGTTGTTCCAAATAAACTTCCTCTTCTAATTTACCATTTAAGAAAGAAGATTTCACATCCATTTGATGTATCTTCCATTTGTTTTGGGCTACTAAAGAAATTAATAATCTTATAGTTTCTAAGCGAGCAAATACTTCGTCATAGTCTATACCTGTTCTTTGCTTGTATCCTTTAGTTACCAATCTTGCTTTATATCTTTCAACTTCTCCTTTAGCGTTCTTTTTCACTTTATATACCCATTTTGCACCAATGGCTTTATGTCCTTTAGGTAAAGTAGCCAACTCCCATGTATTGTTCTTTACAATTGCTTTGATTTCTTCATCCATAGCTTCCCTCCATCTTTTGTCTTGTTTTGCTTCTTCAAAATCTATTGGTTCACAATTGGCAAAAAGACAAAATAAGGTAGTATCATCAAAAATTGAAGTTACCTCATACAATTCTTGCAAAGATCTCATGCGTGGTGGTCTTTCATTTGAGCTTTCTTCAAATGGATATTCTTGATGGATAGTTAAAGGAGATGACAGCGTTTGACTAATGGGCTCTTCTTCCACATCATCGTTGCACTCCTCTTCATAAAGTGGAAAGAAACTATAATCATCTTCTTGTTTGTTCCAATTCCAAGCACTTTCTTCATCGAACTCCACGTCTTGACTAACAACAACTTTTCCATTAATTGGATTATATAACTTATATCCTTTTGACCGTGAGTCATAGCCAATGAAAATGTATTTTTCGCATTTATCATCTAATTTGGAGCGTCTTTGATCTGGCACATGGGCATATGCAATGCTTCTGAATACTTTCAAACGAGATATACATGGCTTTCTACCACTCCATGCTTCTTCGGGGGTTTTGTTCCACACACTTCGAGTTAGAGAGCGATTTGATAAATACACCGCACATTCGATGGCTTCAGCCCAAAACTCTTTTGGAACATTTTTGCTTTTTAATGTGCTTCGTGCCATGTTAAGACGAGATCTATTCTTTCTACAACTTCATTTCGTTGTGGAGTGCACAGGACTGTTAATGGACGATGAATTCCATTTTCTTCACAAAACTTCTCAAACTCTTTTGATGTAAATTCTCCACCTCGGTCGGATCTCATGGCTTTGATCTTATAACCACTTTCATTTTCTACAAGGGCCTTCAATTTCTTAAAAGCATCAAATACATCTGATTTTTGTTTGAGATAATAAGCCCATGTTTTTATACTAAAATCATCAATAAAAAGTGCAAAATAGTTACTTTTTCCAAGTGAGCATGGTTTTATAGGGCCACAAATATCCGTATGAACTAATTCTAATGGTTGGCTCTTGTGGTTGATTGTTTTGAAAAACATTTTCTTGGTTGTTTTCCAAATAAGCATCCTTCGCATACTTGGTTCTCTTGATTTATTGATGGTAAACTTTTCACCATGTTTTTGTTTTTTAATAATTTTAAGCCCCCAAAATTAAGATGCCCAAACCTTAAATGCCAAAGCCATGATGAATCTTTATAGCATGATTTTAGGCATTTAGCAACATTATTTGAGATATTTAATGGGAACATTCTATTTTTTGACATCTCCACTTTAGCAATTAAATTTCCTTTACTATCTCTCATTAAAAGACTTTTATTTTTCATGTGTATATCATATCCTTTTTCCAAAAGTTGCCCTAAACTTAATATATTTGTTTTCATTTTAGGCACATAATAAACATTAGAAATAAAATCATTCTTTCCATTCTTCAACTTAATTTATATGTTTCCTTTTCCTTTAACTGGAATTTTAGATTCATCTCCAAAATGAATGTTTCCACTTACCGATTCATCAAGCTCCATAAACATGCTCTTCCTTTCACACATATGATTGCTTACCCCCGTATCCAAATACCATGTATTATTATTGCTAGTTTTATCTCCTTTATGCGCCAACAGTAGTGCGGAATTTTCTTCATCTTCTTTAGCAAAATTTGTTCTCTCTTAGACTTTATAAAAAGTGGATCTACAATCGGAAATCAAAATGCCCAAATTTATTACAATTATAACATTTTATTTGTGATTTATCATACCTTGGTCTTCCATTTTCCTTTATATTTCCTCCTCTTCCTCGACCTCTTGGGGTGTATATATTTTTCCTTTTCTCCACTCTATGATAGTCATTTCTTCCATAGCTTTGACCACAACCTCTTCCACTTTGGCTTCGGCTTCTTTCATTTTTAAGTGTCTCATTTTCTCGTAAGGTGAGTTTTTTTGAAGAGCTTGCTCTAATGGCTCTTCTTTAACCTTTCTCTTCAATTTTTCTTCATGGGCTTGAAGTGAACCCATGAGTTGATCAACGGTCATAGATCCTAGATCTTTAGATTCTTCAATTGCTACAACTATATAATCAAATTTTGAATCTAAAGATCGTAGAATTTTCTCAACAACTCTAGAGTCTTCTATTTTTTCTTCATATCTTTTCATTTGATTGACAATAGAAAAAACTCGAGAAAAATAATCATGAATTGATTCTGATGATTTCACATATAAAGATTCAAACTTACCTCGCATAGTTTGTAGTCTAATTTTCTTCACTTTATCGATTCCTTTAAAAGCGTTCTCCAAAATCTCCCATGCTTCCTTGCTAGTTTATGCATTAGCTATCTTCTCAAACATAGCATCATCCAAACTTTGGTAGATGAGTGTAGGAGCCTTTCGATCCTTCTTCTTCAAATTCTTCAAATTATCCCTTTCAATTTGGGATAAAGTGGAAATATCGGCAGGTTTTTCATACCCATTTTCTACGACATCTCATGCATCTTGCGATCCAAGCAGCGCCTTCATGCGAATACTCCAACTTTCATAATTCTCTTTTTTTAATAAAAGAACTTGAAAAAGAATCGTTTCGTTTGCCATTTTCCTTGATTAGCAGTCTGGCTCCGATACCACTGTTGGAAAATTTCTATAGAAAGAAGAACGAGGGAGGAACTTTTAATTTACTAATGGAGATTGAGAGAATATTTTATAAAGAAGGAAATAACTTTATTTTCTTTGCACTTTTATTCTTTTTGCTTGCTTACAATTACATTTACTTGCTTACAAAAGGAGAGAAAACATTCATATTTATAGTGTGATACAATCTCTAAACTTTTCTTTAATCTTCCATATTCTAGAATTTTCTTAATAAAGCACATTCTAGAATTCTTAAAATTACATATCTGATAAGTCTAAATTTTTCTCTATTCTTAATTTGACATTTCATTAATACAAAGACTATAATCAACATAATTGACGTTTCCTAAAAACCAAGTTTATTTCCAACAAATTCGAGCTGTATACTGTTACAAACTCGTTCATATAACTATATAAATATATACAGATTCGTGTATGTTTATCTATAATTTTAAAATGATACAATTTACTATAGCATTTCTCTTAAAAACTCTCATACAGTTTACATATTCTAAGAATATCAAAGTATATTCGAGCAAAATAAAAATATTAAAGCTCATTTTTGAATTAATCTAGCAAGTTGCCAATTGCTCCAGAAAACACATCCGACTCAACAATTAAGTCATTTAATGGAAATAAGTGTGGACGTCATCAAAAGATAAGGCGTTAGAACGTGGATAAGTCTGACGACCAATCATTATATCAAAATACAGCAACTCTTGCCTTGAATTCATTGAGTATTAACAGGATATATACACAGGCAGATAAAAGTTGCTACAAAGATGGCGGAACAGGATAGCCTTTGACATCTGTAACTGAATGGCTCGAACTTTAAAGCACTACAGAACATATATTATGGCTTTCGGCATATGATTACAATGCATGTACACTGATACTATTATACTAATACGTAAATGAAATCACCCACTGAAAATCAGAGCTTAAAAGAAATACAAAAGCAATTGGTTCTGGGTAACGTATATCAATAAATAAAACGTTAATCGCAAAGGAATAAGTTAAAGCTGATATATTATAAGCAGCAAGTAGCCGGACTTCAAAACTGCGTTGATTCTGAGAAGAATAAAGTGAGCAATTATATTGGTTGCTTATAATTTATAACATGTACACACATTAAAAGTCGGCATACTTTATATGGTACTAATCATCCATGCTATGACTTAGATTGGGAATATTTGCGCAGTTCCACACTTGACAAAGTACTTATTATGATTTGTGTACTTTAGTTGAATGGAGTTGAATTAAGGTCACGCTTAAAAGCTGCATTATCTATTTCTTTATTGATGATTGAATTCACATGGCCTTATATTATATTGCAAATACTAGACAGGTGTCGATATCATAGTGCATGAGCGACGATGATCATATGCACAGAACTAAGTGACTTCTTACCTTATATGGGCCTTGAGCTTAAAAGGCCAGAAATTGTTGGCCTTCTTGAAGTGAAAGCCCAGCATCTCATAATTTCCTGAAGGCAGAGATGGCTAGCAAGACAAATTACGTGCAAGAAAACTGAATTTATTGGTCAATTACAAGCTCAGAAAACTTTTATCATCAAATTGAAACTAATATCACAATGCGACATAAAACTTTAGGGGGAAAAAATTACAACCCATGCGATGAAAGCGTTATATGAAAACTGAAAAAGCAGTATTGGTGATACATTGAAACACATTGTTCGTGACGAAATAATATTTAGGAAAGCATTAGGTCATGTTTGGTTTATTAATTTTAGTTGTGTTCTCATTCAAAAAATATGCATACGACGCATATACTTTCGAAAAACAACAAATTTGTACAAGTGAATCTAATCTATCAAATAAAAAACAAATTTATTTTGTTCTTTCCTCCGAGAAATAACAAAAGAATGAAAAACAATCCACTTTATCCAATGCTCCTCCGTCCCCTCCTCCGTTCCTCTGTCATTGTCGTAATGGCTTAAAATTTTAAATATCACTTTCATTATCTTTATATTTTGTAATAAAGGTTGAAAATGCAAAATGAAAAATGAAACAAAACAAGCGCTTATTGTCACTTATTATAACATAAAAAATGCAATTTCTACCATTTACGAGGAAAAACTAATATTATAAAGTCAACAGACAGAGTCGGATTATAATAGATTGCATAAAAATTAATCTGATCCTCTTAACCTATAGATCACTCATTTAATGATTTAAATAAGATTTTATTTAAAAATAAATAAATTAAAATATGTAAAATCAAATTTATTTTACGTTCTAAAATTCTAAAATAATCAAAATTTTAAATTCAAACCCTAATTTTCATCAAAATTAAAATTTCCATATTTTCAATTTTGAATTTTTATGTTTTCAAAGTCCAAAAGTAAAATTTCAAAACTTAAATTTTCAAACGTAGGTTAAAATTTTCAAATTTTAATATAATATAAAGTTGAAATTCTCAATATTCCAAACCAAAATTTTAAACTTTGAACTACAAATTTATGTGAAATTCATATCTTCAAAGTTAAAGCTTTTAAAATCATAATTTTCAGAATTTATTTCTTCAAAATTTCAATTCGAAACTCAGATTCAAAATTCAAATCAGAACACAGTTGTTCAAATTCATATTTTATGTAGTAAAGTTCTACACGACAATCCAAAGATTTAGAGATGAATAAATCATTAAAGTATTGTTTGAGTAGAGTTTATATGAGAGGTTGTAGCCTGATATTAACTAGTATAACTATTAGCCACCATAGAGAATTACGGTGTACGTTCGGAGTATGAAGTATCTAAGTGGTCCATGCGGTCTATATTGCTGGTATGAATTCATTGGTCGAAGCCTCTTTTGGTTTAGAGTCAGCGTGAAGAAGTTAACGACTTCTACCTAATTATCCGAGTATTAATTTTCTAAATTTAAATTGTTATGGATAAAATTTTACACAGCTATCTAATGATTTAAAGATGAATGAATCATTGAAATATTTTTCAAGTTAGAGCTTAAACAAGAGGGTGTAATTTATTATTAGCTAAGTACTATT
The DNA here is from genome assembly GCA_030737815.1 of Allium fistulosum. NCBI lineage: Eukaryota > Viridiplantae > Streptophyta > Magnoliopsida > Asparagales > Amaryllidaceae > Allium > Allium fistulosum. The sequence goes on from CM060906.1 coordinate 840,091,005, forward strand.
ATTAGCCCCATAGAGAATTATAATGTACATTTAGAATATAAAGCACCGAGTGTCCTATAATGTTCGTAATGTTAATACGATTTTGTTGGTCAAAGTCAATATTGAATTCAAGTCATTATAATGAAGGAATTGCAGTTTAAGCGAATAAAATATAGCTTATGCTCAAATTGAGTACAACTTTCCAAATTTTGATTTTTCAAAATTAAATTTAAAAATTCATATCCAAATATTTTTAATAAATGAGTTACCCATTTACAATCCCTTTTGTTTTTAACAAAATAAAAAAAAGGTTATGATGGTGTTAAGGGTATGCCCTAGGAAAATTATGTAATTTATTATGTAATATAACTCTTATAAAAAAATCTTGTTAGAAATGAAGTATGTTTTTTGTTTTATTTTTCTTTCATATATGTTGTTATATAGAGACATAAGTAATGTTAGTTCACACATTAAATATATATAAGTATAAAATTATTATAAGAAGCATTTTATCGGTTGTAGTGACAAATGTGTTCGTAACCATGAGTATTGAACCTATATATAAATACCAACTCCTTAAATATTCCTACTCAAGAAATATCGAGAAAAAGGTTTTGATACATCCATTGCAACTAATGTACATAACACTTCCACATGATGACAATGAATTACTCATTACCATTCGGGATACCAAGATGTTACGTACTTGTGGCTGTTTAAAACAATCATAGAACGACTCAATAAGAGTCTTCTATATGTTAATATAACTAAGTCAAAATAAAAAATCTCATGGTAACGACGTACAATAATCATTGGACTTGAGGGTGCTCTTGGTCTTAAGTAGCTAGGTTATACTTTGATTATGGATAAACATTTAGCACGATGTACTTGTTACGATCATAGTTGGGTATACGTTGAACTATTTAAAGTGAAATACTATCTAAGAAAGGATTCGTCTCCTTCATTAAAAGATTAATATCACCATAATTAGTAGTCAACTTGAAGTCAAAATCTTTGGTTAGGGTAAATCCGTTGAAGGATAAATATTATCAGATTGAAACAAAGACTTTAAAGTGGTCTACGTAATTAAATACATATATCAGTAGAGTTTTAGACAAAACTCTAGATATCATTGATTACGAAAAGAATATGTGCACTAAGTTTCATTACTATGTGAGCTTATTATGGATTAGAAATTGGATTTCACCTAAATAATCAAGAAGCGTTGAACTTGTGCCCGATACCATACTTCAGCATAGTATATACATGATTCAATATTTAAACCATTTAAATATTGATTGAGGGCTGAGTTCACACTAGGAAGTAAATACAACCATGCTATTAGTTATTTCTGAATTCAACCATTTAAAATTTAGTTTATGAATGTTATAAATTAATACAATGTTGTAATACAATTCTATAGCATTTCTAATTATTTGTTTGAAACTTAAAATCAATTAGAACGATGTACAAAAGTTGTACGTCGATCTAACTGAAAATGGAGCTTGAATAATATAATTAGATAATTGGTTCAAAGGCATTTTGACCAAGTAAGGTCAATAGGAGTTGGTTATATCGTGAAGAAGGGCTTTGAGGACCTAGTCTTCTAGGATTTGAGAGAAAAGAGGAGATATTTTGATATCTATCGGTCTATAAATAGTTTGCATCCATTCTCCTTCTTTCTTCACTTAAACAACCAAACCCTAGCCTATGGTAGACATTGGTGAAGCCAAGGTGAAGACATTGTAACTCGTAGCCTAGGAGATGGAGGAGAGAACTAAACAACCGACGTGTTCAAAAATCAACATGATTGCAAGGAAGAGGTAACATCTTCATACATACTTATATGCATACATACATACGTACATACATACATATATATATATATATATATACGTATGTATGTATGTATGTATGTATGTATGCGCATACAATTCCCACATACATTTCGGCCACATTAAAAAAAATATTTCAAAAATTATTTTTATAATAACTAAATAATAAAGTAAATCATTTAAATATAATATATATAAAACTAAGTTTCATTTAAAAAAAAATATATTTCAAGTTTGAATAAAAAAATTATTATAATTTAATTGATTAAAGTTTTTTTAAAAGTTCACCCTTTTACCCCCATTGTCAATGCACTTGATCCAGCATTGATATCGAAGAAAGTAGACGATAGCGGTTACCATAGTACGATCTACGATGTACCATTGACTCTTACTCCTACATGTCCTAAATCAAGGTGTTGACAGGTTGTGTGTGAGTCGAGAGGTTACACGTAAAACTTGTGTCTGATGGATCTTGTTGGGTCACTCCAAAGAAGTTTGTACCGACTAACAATGGTACCAGAGCCCACATTGTGTTTACGCGAATAATTAACCAACACATAATGCAATTCTTTTGAGAAAACCAGTTAGATGGGTGTCTAACGAAAATGCCCTTAAACTAAGGACAATGTTACGCTAATTAAGGACCATTTTAGGAGGGGAAAGCCTCTGTCCTCTTGGCCTTTACCCAGCTTGTTGAAAAGATAATTTCTAGGGGTATGTCATTGTGGAAGGCTCAAAACTTTTTTAAATTTATATAATAATTATAAATTTTTTACAAAGGGTCATAAAAGGCGAGGTTTATAATTGTTTTAAATTTAATAAATACAAATGTTATATTTATAAATAATTGAATTTTTTAATTAATAAAAGGAATACATATAAGTTTATATGTATATACATAAACTAATAAATTATAAATGTTGTAATAGTGAATATATATATATAATATGTACAAAGAAAACACAAGGTTAAATAAATTAAAACCTATAAGACTTAAATATACATTGGATGTTCGTAAAGATATATGATATCATAAGCAATACTCATCTCCCTTAAATAGTCAATAATACTACATAATTATTTTGAATTAAGAATTTAAAATAATAATGCTCTTCATAATTTCTAAAATAAACAAGGTACCATACATACCTATGGTTGTAGAGTAACCTCAAGCCATAGAATATCTAAGATGATATTTATGTTATCATTAGATAAGTAAGAATGTAATGCAATTTTGTTGAGAAACCCCAAGAGTTACATAATTGTAACGACCCATATTTTTGATAATTAAAAATATTAAATATAATAAGATTTTTGGAATTTAATATTGTTGGAAATTAAAATTTATGATTTATTAATGAAAAAATTATTAGAATATAATTTAATAATGTTGATTGGATGTAATTGACAACTATTTAATTTAATTCCAACTAATGGTAATAATGAAAGTTAATAAGGAATAAAATTAAATGTTATATTAAAAAGAGAAATCAATGTTAGTTGATTTGGTTGATTCTAACATGCAGTAGGAAACCAATTATTTAGTACGTAGATTCAGTAACCTTTGTTGTAAATAATAAATTTATAGATGTGTTTAAATTGACTAAGTTGTAACAATTGTTTTAATTATCATCTTATTATTAAATCCGTTGAAATTAATTTAGGAATCAATGAAATTTAATGTAATTGAAATATTGAAGTTAATAGAAGGAAAGACGTTAACTGTAGAATAATGAGTATAATAGATAGAAACTTATGTTAATAGATTACATAAGGAATTATTGATTTAATATAAAAGACAGTTAAATAAAAAACAATATAGTTTATTGAAATTTAAAATATAATAAACTGGGATTTTATTACTGTTGTAATTTAATGTTGTAATTAATTTAATATTTAAATCTTGAAATTAACATGGAAAATTGAATTTCAAAAGATCATTAAATTTCTGTATAACCAAGAATAATAAAATGGTTTACTTTTAAATTTGAATTTTTTTGGCAAAGCCAGCCGGTTTTATAGTGGACCGTCCACTTTTATTACCGAAGTAATAAACAAAACAGTTACAAAACAGGAGTAAAAAGACCTTAACTACGATAAGAAAGAGAAAAATACAGTCCATGAGTTAGGAAAAAGTGCCTAAGCTACTATAAATGACCTAAAGTTATTCCTCCTCCGAAGAAGAGGAGCTACTTCCATCGTCCGAAGGCGCTTGCCCACCCACACCGGGATCATCACCTAAGGCATGAGTGAAGGGACTAAAACAAACCGCAAGAGATAGGTCATAGTCAACAAACTTCGAAGAGAAAATGAATGACCTATCCCATGTGGCATCGGCTAACAAAACATCGTTCCTTTTCACAAGCTGACCTTTCATAGCAAGAACAACGAATCTCCTGAAATACAATAATATATACATCTGAGGTCCAACTCGTCATCTGACGCAAAATGGAAAAAGTAATCGTCAATAGGGTTATATCTCATGGCAGTCTTAACATGGATCCAAGCCTTTTCCTGCACATCCTAATAAAAAGGCGTAGAAACTGTAACAAACTCTACAGCAGACACAACATTAACCGGAACAGGAAAGACTGGAACGGCTACAACTACAGAATCAATCACAGGGGTGGCAAAAAAAATAATAGGGGTGGACACTGGAGACCGTATAATATGCGCATCAACAACCGGATCCTTGCCAGAAGAACCATCTGTAACAACTGTCGCAATAGAAACTGAAGGCGGAGGCACATCCACATGAGATATGAGGACCTTCATAACCCACTTCAAAATAGGAGGTTTTGGAAGTGGGATCCGTTCAGAGAGAGGCAAAGGGTAGGCATCAGATCCCCCACGAGAACAAGCATCCAAGACAGGCCCGAAAGTCTGGCAGGCAGTGCAAATATCGGGTTTGCATCCATTACGAACAACAATCTCAGCAATATAACCATCATGTAATCTAACTTTAAGCTTCTCCAGAAGCGGCTTATTTGGAGTAACTTCGATCAACGCCTTAGCGTAAACCAGTTTTTCCCTTGCAACAGTATTAGTGTCAAAACATTTCAATATTCCAATAGAAATAGCAAACCAATTCAAACCAATCAACGGTTGTAAAACAGAAGGAATACGCGAAAAATGTCCAAACAGGAATAGATAATACCTACTCCCAAGCACTGTCAACCGAAGGACTCCAAGTTGTAACAATAAAGGGTTTACCTCTAATAAAAGTAGGTTCTGAGCTGAGGACGCGAAGACGCTCCTCAGGCCTCGAGAACTTGAAGAAGTACAAGGATCTATCCATATGAACTTGTAGACTACTAGAAATCTGCCAAACTTTGCCACGGTGATCTTTAATCATGGAATATGAAGGGGGAGAATCCAAGAAAAATCCAACCAGATAATCATTCCAACAGTCGGCCCCAGCTTGAATCACCTCAACCGGTAGAACCAAAATTCCATCAGTTTCAACAATATCAAAGTTGCGCGGCAAGTATACTCCAACATTCCTTGGCAATTTAGAGAACGAAGAGGACCACATAGCACCTGGCACAGGCTTCTCATTAACTTGGCCTTGCACAGGTTCAGTGACCACATGCTGCAAAGGAGGATTAGCAACACCTGCATTAAAAGCAACTTCTTGCACACCATCAGAATTCCCAAATAAATAATTAGCAACACCAAATGAATCCAAGGCAACATTAGTTTCAACCCGTCGCTTGTCATAATCAGAAGCGACAAGGAGGGGTAAATTGGAATTTCAACTACAACAAGATAGGGCTCGGGACGAGACCCAAGCGTAGCTGACAGCAAGCAACAGAAGCAGGATAGGAGGCGCCGGTAGAAGAAGAAGGTACAATGGAGGAGCGTCCAGATGGGGACCGAAGTGGATCTAGAACTAGATGGTAGCGATCTTCTTCTTCTTCTTTGGCATGGGGGGCGATGGTGGATGAAAGGGAAGAGAGAGGACGGATGAAGAGGATACGAGGAGATTAAGAGAGGGGAACGAAGATGATTGAAATTAAAGAGAAGGAAAAAGTCGCCATCGGGTCGCCATTTTTATCATTGTGTAATAATAATTTTTAAATTTGAATTTAAAAGGGATTAAATTGATTTTAAAATAATAATTCATCTAATTAACATGTAAAATTAGTCTTGTTGGGCACTGTCTATAGATGAAACTAGTTTCATCGGATCCGTAATAGTGAATTATTATAGGATTTCAAGTTTCGTAGCAATCGGACTTATCATTTGATCGTGCAAGCTCGAAACGCGTAGAAATCAATTAAAGAAATTTAAATGAATATAATTTAATTTTAAAAACTAACTTCTATATACAATAAAATTAGGGTTTGAAATTAGTTCCATTGAGTTTAAAAATGTTGAAAACCTATATTTCGACATATACGATGACCTACTTTCATTTCGGGAACGAAACGGGCTTTTCGAGTCTTTGCTAACGTTTTGACCCAAATCGATCAGTCCATCCATTCCTATTCCATCTCTGTCTATATAAATAGACATTTCCTACTAGTATCTTATATTCTATTTTCATTTTCTGTACGTACAATTTCTGTTTTTATCTGCTCCTCCTCAATGGTGAATAACCCAAAACCTAAATTACAATTCCAAATCAAATCGAAAATTCAAACTACTCAAACCCTATCATATAATATATCATCGTGAAGCACTCAACGAATGTAATCTGCATCTGCAATTCATTTTTCGATTGGTGGCTCTGTTTGTCCAGAAATTAGCGATTTATTCTTGGCTGTTCATTGTCTATGTTTCGTTTAACGGTGCATCTTCATCGATGGGACGATCGGAAGTTGCTGCAGCATAGAGGGCAACAAGAGGGTTCAATACATGGTGTCCGATCACCTTGGATTGCCACCAATTCATTATAAATTGGTAAAAAGGCAGTGGCGGTGCAGAGCCTCTGGGACCGCTGGTGGCGTCGCGCGTGCACAGGTCAGGGCGGCCGGAGGTGGTGCGCGTGGTGAGAGGTTCTGATCTAGGGCACGGCGATCGTAGCATTGGGGATTGGTGGATAAACGTTGGTGGCTTGATGGGTTGTTCACATTCGTCTATTAGGATTTAGAAGGAAAGGTATTTACGATTTTGCTCTTCATCTTTATTTTATTAAAAAATAAAATTCAACCTTCTAACGTGTATAACTTTTGCACACGAACTCGGATTCGCACATGGTTTCTTCCATTAGGTTCATATTGAAATTCGGAACAACATGAAACTGGTTTGGTTAAATTTGGAGACTGTTGGAATTTTGGGCTTTTATTGAATTTTTAATCGGCTATAAATCCAAATTGAGTGATTTAACTCACTCACACAATACTAAATCTTCTTATGTTAGTTGAATTAAATTTATGAAGTGATAAGAATTTATTGGTTGCTTTTTGGTAGTTCAAATTTACATTTATGTTAATTTGAATTTTAATTGAATTAAATTAACATTTAAATTAATATCGAATTAAATTGCTGGTTAAATACTGGAAATTTACAAGTAGCAACTGTTATGTTATATTGATTGATTTGGATGTTAATTGTTAATGTATGTCTATTGGTTGATGATGGATGTATGGTTGTTTATTTATTTGACTTATTCGTGTTATTACCTATTTATTTATTTACATCATTTATATCATCATTTGGACTATTTCGAATAGATTAAAAAATAGGTTGAAGTGATATATACCTATGATATTTAATTATAGGTTGAAATGATATATACTCGTCCATGTAATTAAAATTGAATTAACTAAGCACTTGGCCATAGGGTAAAAAATTATATACGGACACCGGATTGGTTAAATTAAATGGTTTTAAATTCTTGAATTTGGATTTTGATTAAAAGATATTATTTTAAAGGAAATAAATTATGGATTTATATAAATTGAATTATTTCTAATTCAAGCTTTGAAAGTTTGAAATTGAAATTGGTTAAAAGAAATTGTTTTAAAGAATTAAATTGGAAATGTGAAGTTATAATCGATATATGACTTTAATTCGGAAAATTGAATTATTTTAAAGATTCGACCCTTACATTTAACAATGAAGTTTAATTTGATTTAAGTGCTTTAAATTAGTAAATTGAAATTGGACTTGAAATCGATATGAATTGAAATGGTTTAAAACAAGAATTGGATTGAAATTTAAATCATTAAATTGGATTGTTGGATCGAATTTGGAGTAAAAAATGGACGTTTCGAAAATTGAAGTTAATTCGAATCGAAATTGGAATTAATTTGATTTGAAACCAAATTGAAATTGAGTAATTTGAATTGAAAGATTGGAAATTGAGTTTATTGATTTGGAATCGGGACATGGGTCCAGATTTGTTGAAATGGAAAGAAACGGTTTGATTCTATATTATTTTCAAAATAAATTATTTTAATATAAACTTTTTAAAATCTTCTTTTTTTTAATACTCAAATTATTTTTATTTTCCACACTATTTTACTATATAAACCAGTTTCAATACTCAAACCATTTTATATTAAACTGTTTTAAATTTTTAAGCAATTTAAACCATTTATAACTATTCAAACTATTTTCTAAAAATTCAAACCGTGCAAAGTTGGAATGTTTATATTTAAAACGTTGATTTAAATGCAAATGTGGTTAAATGAGGTTATAACCTAAGTTGGAATTTGAAATGATATTTTCAAGTGAAAATGACATATTTTGAGTAAATACGGTATTTTGAAATGAAGTGAAATTTTTGAAGTGAATATGATATTTTGATATCAAATATGACTCGTTTTCGAGATGTAAAAGAACCAACCGGTGCGAAAAATAACGTTTGGTTGTTAAAGAGACCGGGGCCTTTTATTGGCATACTCTTTGTCAATATTGGAACCACTTTAACAACTGTGTACGCGGTGGATGTTATCCAGAATGTAGAGGTTGAATTGGAGGCGTTTGCTGGATTTGAAGAAAGAGAACGATGATGGATAACCCAGGCACTTGTGTCAATTGAAAATGACTAAAAAATGAGCCTATGTCTAGCCAAGGGGTTCGCAATCTTTAGGGGCCATCAACCCTTTGTATTATTATATTGATTTTGGAATCAATTGATGCATCTTGATTTGATTTTAGGGGTGGTGAACTCGATGGGTGGTCGTAGCTACAATGCGTTACCACCAGCCAGAAAGGGTAAACTGGTAGAATCCTATGTTTGGCATTGCCTCACATGCCTTGTCATACTTTTATCCTTATACACGACCACTACGATTTTGTTTTAGTGTTGTCTTATCACGACGCTTCCCTTACTACCGATGTTACTAGTTGTTTCACAAGGCAAACTATAGGACAATGCTTAAAAATGCATTAAAGGGGATTAATGTAAAGCCTTAATGCTAGGAAAATATTTAATTTATTGATTAGACACTACATATATAGCGTATCTTACTACATATATATAGTTTAATGGATCCTTAAAAGATGGAAAATCTTCTAACATCTCTTAAGTTATTGCACACACATTATACACTGGATAGGAGATGTAAAACCCCGTAAACATCTTTTGACGCTATTACACTCCTATTATTGGTGTTATTGATTCAACTTAAATAAGAACTTTTAGTTCTGACTCGAGTGTTTTTTCTTTTCATTACGCGCGGGTCGGCCTGAATTTTTCAGTGTTTGAAGACATTATTTCTGAAGGATGAAGACAGAGTTTGGTATATTATATTATTAGTATTATTCCACTGCATCATTTTTGGTATGTTGTTGTTTGTACTCTGATTATGTTGTAATAATTGTGTAATCGAATGTATATTGTAAAACAACTTCATGAACTGTTTATTTGATTATTATATTTCGTCATTCCGTTGCGAGATTCTGTATTTTGTTTTCCTTCTTTTCTCTTATTTTATTATTAAACCCCATTGAAAATCCTCCCTTTTGAATGGTTTGAGTTAGACATGTGTGGTTTATTGTCGATTTAAACCATTTGAAAAGGTGGGTCGTCATAATAACTCCCTTTGAGATTTTGCAATGATGGGTTTAGGGTATCTAATGTACTTCATAATTCGTTAAGCAGCCACAAAGTCATGAAGATAATTAGAAGCATAGTTAAAAGTGTGTTAGTAGTTACATATGATATTTAATATAGTGTTACTTACCATTTATAGAGGAGACAATTTGTTGAGGAACTTCAATGTTGTTGTCACATGATAAACGAATTCTAGCACCCACTAAAGAAATTTATGAAATTCCAGAATCTTTTTTTGCGTTTTTGAGACATGCAAAATTCAATGAAAGCCTTATTAGATAAATATAATAAACCAATCTAGTAAGTATAAGAATATATGTGATATTACAATAACCTATTAAATTTAATTTGCATAGTTAATACAAGAACAACAACTAAGCCATTATTTCCAAACAAGTTGAGATCGACTAGAGATGGAACCCAAAACTAAACGAAAAACTCAATTTAAAAACCATGGTACTAATAATAAAATAAAGTAAAATAACTAAGCAAATAATAATAACAATAATAACAATAATAAATAAAGATAAAAAACATAAAAAATAAAGATATTTAAAGAAACTAAAAAAACCATGATAGTAACAACAACAACAACAATAATAATAATAATAATGGTGCTAATAGTAGTAGGGCCCGAAGACCAAACACCACATCTTAGGCTCCTATTCACCAGTTCTATAATCTAAAACTTATAACACCACTCCTAAACCAACCCTGAGCAAAAAAAAACTCCTAGCTTATGGTTCTGGTATGTAGATCGCTAATTTCCACGCGCTCATGTCCGACACTAGCTCTTCGGATATATTATAATCCCTCAAATCCCATTTTACTTCTTCCTCCCATGTCAACCTTGGTCGACCTCTACCTCTCTTTGAGCATGCGATGCGACCTATAATTCAAACGTACACAGGTGCCTCGGGAGGCATCTGTTGGAGATGTCTAAACCATCTTAAGCGGTGTTGGACTAGCTTCTCTTCAATTGGTGCTACTCCAAGTTTGTCATGTATATCATCATTTCTAATTTGGTCTCGTCTTGCATGACCATATCTCCATCGCAACATACGCATCTCTGCTACACTTAACTTCTAGGTGTGTTGTCTTTTAGTACACCAACATTCTGCATCATACAACATCGCAGGTCTGATTGCCGTTTTGTAGAACTTTCCTTTAAGCTTTTGTAGGACTTTCTTGTTATAGAGAACGCCAAACCTAGTCGCTATTTCACCTATCTTGCTCGAATTCTAAAACAAACATCTTCATCAATCTTACCATCATACTGCAACATTGATCCTAATATCGAAAAGATTTCTTCTTGGGCATAACTTGTTCGGCTAGAGTGACATCTCCATTCTCTGACCTGACACCATTGAACTCGCACTTCATATACTTCGTTTTAGTTCTGCTAAGCCTAAAACCCTTTGATTCTAAAGTCTACCTCCACAACTCTAATTATCTATCAACACCTATCATATTTTCGTTAATTAGCACAACATCATCAACAAAGAGCATATACCAAGGAATCTCACCTTTTATACCCTTCGTAACCTCATCCATCACTAGGGTAAAAATGTAAGGGATCAAAGCTGACCATTGATGTAATCTGTAACGACCCAGATTTTTCATCAGTTGATTTTGAATATTTAAATGGTTTTAAATATTGGATTTTAAATAGAAACTGATTTTCGAATATGAAGATAATGGTTGAAATTACAGAATGAATTTAAATTTCAAATATAGCGATTTATCGTAATACAGAAATGGTGAATAATTGAAATCTGAGTTGAATATGAATCGAAATGATTTCTAATGTTGGTATAAATTCTATTTGAATTTGAATTGAGTTAATAAGTTTTTAAAACTAAGATTTCAAGTGATTTCGTAAATTTTTGAAATCGTTGATTTAATCGACGCGTTAAAATAGTGATCCGGGGCACAGTCGGAATTCGACGAAACTAGTTCCATTGGATCCGTAATAATGTGTTATTATCGGATTTCAAATTTCGTAGCGTTTGGATTCACTGTTTGGTCGTGCGATCTAAAAACGCCTAGAAAAAATTTAGTTGAATTTAATTTAAATAGTCAATTTAAAAGGCTATCTTCCACATACGATCGAGTTAGGCCTCGAGACTTGTTCCATTGGGTTTGAAATAGCGGTATAACATTAGGAACGCCATGTGGCACACCTCAATAGAAGTTCGAGATTTCCCTGTATATAATACGAGATATTTTTGAATATAAAATTTAAACAAAATAAATATCAAGCAGACCTAGCCACCCTAGGGTCTGAACTTAGCCCAACCTATCTCATATGAAGTCGCCTTTATTTGAAACCGCGTATTCGTTTTCTCTTCCTTCAAACGATATCAAATTCATATCTAATAAAAAAGAAAAAAAAGAAATTGAGGAAAAGAAAGTGGCGATCAAATCGCGTGCGCGCGCGTATGCACTGGAGGAGGCGACGACTTAGTGTCAAGGTGGAGGCGACGACTGTTATGGATTTCGATTTCATCATCGATTGATGATTGTTGGCCAAGGCTATTTAAGGGGGAGCGATGGGTCGTGGCACTGGCACGCTCGAAGTGAAGGCGGCATGGTCACTACATCAGGTCGCGTAAGGTAGCAGCAACTAGAGATGGCATCAGAGCTGCGTGTGACCCAGACATGTGAGACAGTGGTGGCATGCCCAAGGTTTTCATGCACGACTGTGGAGCTCGGTTTTGGAAGATGGCATTTTAGGTGATGGACGAGAAGGTCGGTGATGGTGTATGGAATTTGTGTGCAGATTGAGGAGGAGAGAAATGGCAGTTAGTTTTTAATGAAGGTAATTAGTAAATTTAAATTTTAATTAGTTTTATCAATTACAAGTTGGAATAGTTTACTTATAAAAATCTGTAAAATTATTCGTTCGGGGTCCAAAATTTTGAAAACGAGTCACGTTGGATCGTAGCGACAAAAACACTATGCAATGTAATAAATTTGGATTTGGAATGATTGGCAATTTTGAAGAAAAATCAAGGTGAGTAAATCGCACCCATTTGGATTGCTAGTTTTTAATTGAAACGGTTAAAATTAATTATTGGTTGAATTGATTTATTATTATCAGTTGGATGATTATATTATATATATATTAGTATATATATTAGTAGTTAGACATATTTCCCGCCGATTGGAGCGGATGAGACACTATGCGCCCCGCATAATAGTGGATGACCCTATATTACCGCGATATCCCACCTCGAAGCGGGATTGGTATTTTTATGTTGTATAACATCTGTGGATGTAGGAAAACAAGTCAGAGGGATCCAACTGGATTCCTCAAATATATTGATTGTTTTTCATATATAGTGATATATAATGTGATTAAATAAATCTGTTATGGATTGTTGTGTGATTTAATTATTGGATGTTATTGTAGCACTGGCTTTAATTTTGGTAATTTTAAATACCATAAAATATTATTTTTGAATTTGAAGGAATTAAAAGGAGATTTTGGATATAAAAATATTTATATGGAAATTTGAATTATTTTAAGAAAAATTGATTTGGATAAAAAAAATTATTTTGGGTGGTACTTAACTATTCACAAAAATATTTTAAATAGAGATTTTAAAATAATTTATACAGAGGATTTTCTTTTAAAACAACGGATTTTAAAATGATATTTCTGAAAAAAAATGGAAAAGAAGTTAAAATCGATATTTAAAATAGATTTGAAAAATAAATGGAATTTATAAAGTAATGGATTTATAAAATGGAATTTTATAAATGAGATTATTTTATAAACAAGAAAAACCCAAGTGAGTTCATGAATTCCTAAACGATGTTTATAAATAAGGGAAAAGATATCGATTGATAAATTTGGAATATAAATTTCACAGTGTGAATTTATATCGAGATATGAAAATAGGTTTTTGGGAAAAATAGTGGATTCTATTTTGAAAAGTGAGAATGGTTAGGAAATCAAAATAAAATCGATGTATTGTGAATCGAGAGGGATTTATAAATTGAATTGTTTTTTGGAATTTTAAAAATATATTTTTACCAAGAAGTTAAGTCTTGTTTTAAAAGGAAAATTTTATTTAGTTTATTGTATAATTTAAAGCTGTTTCAGTATTGAAATATTTCGGAAAAATGGATTTTTTTTCAAATATTTAATATTTATTGAAATGAATTCACATCTTTATATAAGCTTTGTAAATCGATTAGTTTTATTTAAAAAAAATGATTTGGAAATGAGTTATCGATGTTTATTTAAAGTGTTTAAATATTTTAAATAATTACTTAAATATGTTTTAAAAATAACTATTATCCTTTATAAACACTTAGCATATATATATATAGTTTTGAAATGAGTAGAATTTATTTATAAATTCTCTCGGAATTTGAAGGCAGGGTTATTTAACAGATATGAGTTTTATAAGAAAAACTTGTAAGGGAATTCTGGAAACTTAGGAAAATTTCCGAATCGTTGAATAAGAGAACTTCGAAAAATGAATTGGAATTCATAAAAGAAGTTAGAAATGAGCAGTGGCAATTATAGACAAGTATAATCGATTTTGGAAATTTTAAAGGAAATAAATTATTAGATTCCGGAAATTTAGAGAATTCGTTATAAATGAGTTAGAGAATTTACGAGTAAATTGTAAGGGATTTTGAGAAGAATGAAATAATTAGAATAATTCCCAAGGATTGGAAGTAAAATGATTTAGGGAAATATACTTATAAATATTCCTAAGTGTTGGACTGGATTGATTTAAAATATTTTAACTACCAGTGTTTTATTATAGAAATATTTTTCAAAGTGTTGAATAGAAAAATGGAGTTTGGAAATATTTCTAAATATTGATATGGATCAAAAATATCCTGTTATAGATATAAGAAATTGAATTTGTTTCCAAATATTGAAATACTGGAAGAGATTGAATATATATCTTTGCAAAGATTTTTAAATAAATGTGTTGAAAATTTATAAAATAGGGCCTAGTGACTACTTATGTCTGTAATTTGATAGTTAAATAAAAGATAATGGAGATGGTGGCTTGGAAGAAGACCTGGTTTGTTCAAACCCAAAACAACTTGTATGGATGAATGCTATCATTGCATCGTTGCCTGGAAGGCGGTGTTAGCATTCCAAGTATGAATGCTATTCTAAAGGTAAAACGTAGCATCGAGCCTCATCAACCGGGTATGACTTAAACAGGGGAGATGCAGCAGGGCTAAGTGGGTCGCACCCAAGTAGTGTATGTTATCACTTTTCTAGATACCCTCGAATATATTATATTATAATTATGGATAGGGTTGTGCATAAAAAAGAGAGCGCTCGATTAGGGTGGGAACACCTGGGGTGATAACATATTCGGTACTATCTAGTAAGGGGTAGGCCGGACCTGTGTTGGTAGGGGTCATTAGGTACGATCTCGGTACATTTTTCTAGAGATGTACAGTGACGGGCGGTACCCCAGTAGCCCAGTCATTGTATGAAATCCAATATACACTACGAGCCTGTACGGTTTTGATTGTATACCAACTATGTTGAAATGTGAGATGCAAGTATTTTAGCTATTTTCTAATTTACTTTCTATAGACACTATTATAACATCAGATGATTTTGATATAAAATGCTTTGGTTATCGTAAGGTAAAAACCCGTCGTGTTTATGTATGACGTGGTCTTACGAGATACCTTTGTTTTCAAAGGATTTTGATAATAGTAATAATTCAAGTTGAGTGTGTTTTTTCACGTTGGTTTTCCAGACTGACATGCGTGTTATTTTATTATAATGCTCGGGTCAGACCGAGTATTACATATTCAGGTTAGAATGCTATGGAACTCAGGAGACGAGCTAAAGGAGACTCAGACGTATTTCACGCAGTTGATTATATTCCACTATGTAGGCTGTATATTCAGCATTTGTGAGGACAAGTTATTATAACTGTCCAGATTGATTTGTTGATTGTTGTACTCTGATGATTGTATATATATTAACAACTACAAATTCTTTTGTATAAAAATCTGTTATTATATATTATATTTTGTTTCGCTGCGGTTGTGAGATTTTGTGTTGTTATTTCTGTTTTCTTCTATCTTTTTCTTCTTTACCTCTAAATATTCGTATTTCCATTTAATTTGAGTTGGACACGTGTGATTATTGTCGACTCAAAGAGTACAGAGATACGAGCCTTTACATAATCATATGTTAATGGGAAAGTCATGGTTTCACCATCGTATGCTCTAACAATAGTCACAGCATCATGGTTAAATATAATCGATAAAATTGATAATCGACTAAAATATACGAAATGAACCGAATTAAGGATTGATGAAGTGTACATGATTAAATATGCCTATATATAGATGTTTGGACTTACACTGCAATAGACACATTTGCCTCTTTATATATACATTCGTTGTCCATGGTATTGTTTGAATAATGTATATGTGTGTGTGTAGATAATATTTGTAGTTTTCTATTTTTTTTAAATAATTTGATTATTCAAAATAACTTGAATTCATATCTAAAATGTCTTTTGTTAGTTTTAAAATTTAAAAACAAATCCAGATCTAGATAAATATCCATGTTAAGTTAAAAATCAAATTTTAAATATTTATATAAACGTGTATATGTATATATAACTATGTATGTGTGTATATACATATTTTTATTTATTCGAAACATACATTTGAATAACTTTATATTTTAGTTTAAAATGTATTTATTTTTTGATTATTAAAAAATAAACATATGTAAAAAATTGATTTTTTTCTGACCAAAAATGTTTTTAAGCATATTTTTTATTATATCAAATCCGTACGGATTTGGCATTAATAAATAATTTTTTTACAATATTAAATAAAATAATTTGAAATAAATATTCATATTAAAAAATATTCATATTAAAAAATATTATATGAAAATAAAAATTAGTTCTTTTAATTCGAAAACAAATATGTGTATATAAATTAATTTTGAATCATTTAATGGATAAAATAACTATTTTGTATAAATATAAGATTAGATATATCTAATCAAAAATTTTAAAACCATTTAAAATTTCAAAATAAAATTTATATTATTTGCCAAAAATAATATAAATTTATTTTGAAGTTCGATGTGTTTTTATAAAACAATTTTAAATGCATTTATTTATATATAAGATTGGATAGCAAACATATATATAAATTCGTTATAGTAAATGGAATTTGAACAACATAGATGTAATGGATAACATATATGATTATAAATTAACAATGAAATTAAAACTGTTACCAAACTTTATAGCTAGTGAATAGCACCTTGAATGAATAATAGAACTCCTTAGACCTGATCGAAACATATCCAGAAAATTTTGCTACCTGGAGATGAATGCCACACTTTTATCTTTGATTTTTACTTGAATTGTATTTGGAAATTTAATGGCTTCTAGCCTTTTATATATTCATCTGGAGTATAGAGTAGGATGAGGAGAAAATGAATGAAAGAGGAGAATTTAATAGGCATTCAGGTAGAGTAAAAAGTGAAGGTCTAATCTTCTTTATTTACACTTTCTTTTCTACCAATTCAAAATCACATTTTAAGCATTTAAAACCCCAGCGCACTTCTTTATGGTCGACCAAGACAAGGGCATAAAGGGCCCACTAAATTTTCCAAAAACCATTTAGTATTTAATTAATTAAATCAAATTTAAATATTTATCAGTATCGTATGTCGATAAGTATATATATATAACTTTACATATACACACTCTATTAAATACTAATGACATTCGAATAAATCAAATAAAATTCAAATGATTAATATTTCATAAATATTAATTATTTAATTAAATTATAACAATATAATTTAATTAAATCGAGTGGTATTTCGGGGTATTCAACATTGCAGTTGTGCGGCTCAAAGGTGTAAATTCAGTCACTGATTAATATCGAACAACTAGAATATTAACGATCATAGGCCACCTTAGCTAGTGTTGTGATAGTTTGGCCGAATTTATCGCTTACACATTTTTTTGGTAAACTATTTTAAGCGGTACCTGGTAGTAACAATTATTTACACCAATTCTCTTCATCCAAACTATCTCACTTTAGAACTTATGAAATTAGGTTTTGGTCTAAATTTCAATATCATCCACACTCAACTTGTTTAACCCAAACACAAAGTCTTTGGTTCAATACTAACATTTATTATTAACTGTATTGCTCTAGCCAGAGACTTTGACTTTGAGTTGACTATAGTTAACCATGATATTAACCTCATTTAATCGAGGAGATGAATTCTTTATCAAATAGCGTTTTACTTCTAATGCTTCAACTTAGACCCAACTATAGTTGATCGATGAACGTCATGCCATAATTTAACTATAGTTGATCGATGAGTAAGCGATAAATTTGGCCATATTAGCACACCACCTACTAAGTGAAGTGTGAAAGTTAACGTTCAAATAGTTCGACGTTAATCGCTGATCAAATTTACACCCAAGAGTCACACAACCAAAACGATGAATTCTCTTTAGACCAAACGATTTAATTAGTTTATATTTGTTATAAATTAATTAAATAAATTAATATTTATGAAATATCAATTATTAAATTTGAATGTGATTTAAGAAATAAAATTCTTGCATATATTTATAAAAGCTATGAATATATTGATCGATATGAGGTATCGATGACAAAATAGGTTAAATATAATTGTACATATTTAATTTAGGTTAAATGGGCTCACAATCCATGAGATTTAGAGAAGATAGGCATTGGTTTGAGAGAGGGTGGAGGAGGCTACAACATATGATTAGGATTTGGAGATGCGTGGCTAAGATCTAGTGAGAAACTTACATAGTTTGTTCCCTTTTCCTACTCATATAAATACTAATCTCAAAACCCTAATCTAAGGCTAATTTCATTTTTGAGCCGCCATTTTATTCTTCTTCTTCCTCATTTTAATGGCAGCAACCATCCTCTAAACGAATCCCATAAAATTTTCAAATCCAATTCAAATTTAAAAAAATACTAATTTGTAGTAGGTCTCAAATCCCGGATTAGCAAATTGGCGGATTGGGAATTGTTCTAAGAAGAGAAATCATTGTTTAATGTGGACTCAAATGCTTCATTAAGAGGTGAAATTTTATCTATTATTATTGTTTTGATATAAAGTTTATCATAAAATTTGATTTACATCCAAATCGCCTATTTGTATTCAGATCTTTTATTGTTTAAATTAGGTGAGATTTGTGTGAGTACATGTGTTTGTTACAATTGGATTAGTTACGTGCTTATTGTAATATTTTGTTTATTGATTTATTGTTGAATCAACTTTCTAAAAAAATAAGAATTTTTAATTTTGATTTATATTAATATATATATATATATATACACACACACACATATATATATATATATATAATAAATGTATAGAGATCTTCAAATTGTCAATATGTATAATTGTATATATCATTATATATTGTGTGTATTTGATCTTAAATTTTTTCTCATGATGATTTATACTTATTATGAATCATAAAATGTAAAAATATTTTATTAAATATGTATATACATATTTTACTATTATTTAATGATTTTTTGTGTTGTTTATTATGTAAAAAATAATTAATGGTTCAAAATTTTACTTTTATATTTTTTAAATTTGCTACACCATACATGAAGCTTACTATAAAAGTTTCTTATTTTTAAAACTTAATTTAATATTTTTAACATTAATTTACTTTTGACCTATAATCAATTATTTAATTAAAAATATAATTTCAATTTAGAACATTCAAGAAATTTTTCTTAGGCCTAAAATGTGTCTCCAATACCTTTAGAAAAATGTTTAGATTTTATAACTTAATTTATTAATTTTTCTAATTAATTTGTTTTCGGCCTTCAATCAATTATTTACTTAAAAATATTATTTCAATTGAGAAAATTCCAGACATTATTCCCAAGCCTAAAATATGTTCTTAGGTACCATTAGAAAAAGGTTTAAAATTTTCAACTTGATTTCATATTTTTAAGAATTAATTTGATTTTGAGCTATTATCAATTGTTTAATGATAAATATTATTTTAATTGAGAAAACTGAAATAATTATTTTTAAACCCAAAATGTGTTTCCGGATTTTACTTGTAATTTTTAATATAATTATTTACATTAATTTATTATGACAGAAACTGAATTATTCAATAATACATATACACACACACGCACATACATATATTATGTATACGTTTATATGTATATTCATTTACATATATTAATACTTGTTTTGCCATATTGTACAAGCACATATCTGGACATATACACAAAGTGAGCTAATGTGTATGTTGCAATGTAAATCTCACCATCTATATACGGGCACATTATACCATTCACAGATTATCATATTACACGCGCACACGCACACACACTCACACACACCCATACACACACATACATACATACATACATACATATATATATATATATATATGTATACATACATACATACATATATGTAAATTAAATATAATCAATCAATTCAAATTAAAGGTTCATCTCTCCATTTAATGCAATTAATGTTCTCAATTAATTACTTTTTTAGGGAAAGAAATGAAAGGTTTCCTTCCCTATGTATACATTAAAACTTACTAACGCTCTCAATTAATTACTTGTTTTAGGAAAAGAAATTGAAGGTTTCCTTCCTTATATATATTAACTCTTATTAAAACGTTAGGTATATTTTGTAGGATCGTTTTCACCCTAGAGGGGGGGTGAATAGGGTGTACTAATAATTAATACGGAAATAAAAATAAACACATGAAGTAATGCGGTAGAGATCACACACAGATTTACTCAGCTTCGGCAAAAACCTACCTATGTGTTGCCTTCAAGGTTTCTACTAGAAATTAAGTAATCAGACGCTTACAAACACACATAAACTTGCGATAGCCGCTACTTAATTAACCTAACTCTAAGCTCAATACCCTGCCACAACTCAGCCGCTGAGTTGCGAATTCTCAAACTACAAACCATAATTCGTAACCTAGTTAAACTAGAGTCTGATTTAAAATAAAAATTAAAAACAAACAAAAACAGCTAAAATAAACAAAAGCTCTATATTAAAAAAACAAAGCCCATATAAAAGTCCAGCCCAAAGTAATTAAAGACTGTCTCCCTTTATATTTTTTTTCGTATGTCCAAGCCGATTATTCTTTTATTCCTTCTTCATATCCACGCTGCCTTGTTTCTTCGATCTTGAATTAGGGCTTTGGAATTGCTTGAAGCCGCTGCTTTAAGATTGAATTTCAAATTGATTGCTGGTGTGCTTTCATTCCTCAATTCTCTTCGATACTTCTTCGTTCAGTGCTCTTCGATTCGCTTCAGCTGCTTCAAGGACGAGTTCGAATGTAGTATAAAATTGGTATGTGATTTTGTACTTTATTTTCTCAGTTGTTTTGCTTGAATTCGAAATCATAATTTTTTGACGATGATGATATTGGGTTTATATAGGGATAAAACCCCAAAAAATTTCGATTCTTATATTTGAATTCTTCGACGTTCTAGTTTATGTGTTGATTTGTAATCGAATGATCATGTGATTCTTAACCGTTCATTTTATCATCGTTGTTTCCGATATATTTGTATTTGCTTAAACCCATTTGAATTGTTCTGTTCTACGCTCCTAAGACTTGTTCATCCCGTTACCCTTTGTTCCATTCTTTGTTGGCAGTTTTTGACTTGAGATAAATATGGCTGGTTCAACATGTTTTTTGTTTAGTCATTACTTTTTGAAACTACTCTTTGACCTTGTCCAAAACTGATACTGATACATGCCTTGATTTTGACTTGGAGTCTTGGATGTTAGTTGCTCGAGTTTAATCTGTTTTCCCCATGTATATACATACATATATGTATGTATATATGTGTGTGATTGGTGCATGTACATATGTATTGTTGTTTGCTCTGTCCACTGTGCTAGTTGCTTTGAGTTCCATTTCCAGTTATTCATCCATGTTGAACTGCTGTGTTCATTCATGTATTCATGTGCTCACTTGTCCTTGAGCATTTGTATTCTCTTAACTGTTGTTGCTAACTTCATGTGTACATTGCATTTTCTATGTTTGGTGCACTTGAAGTCTTTATTGATCTGGTTTCGTTCCTCTTGAAGTCTGGTCTTTGTTTGTGCATTTGAGCTTCTGTCTTGTTGCCTTGATTTGTTTTTGAATTCTAGTTCGGTTTCACTTGAAGTTTTCATGTTGCCATGTGGTCTTGTTTGCCTTGACCGACCATGTATATATGTATGTAATTTCCTTGCATTCATGTACATATGAGCATGTACAGACTTGTGACTTTGTTCTGGTTGGAGTCATGTTGCATTGCTTTGCTTCGAGTTAACTTGCCTCCCAGTTATGCCATATTGCTTGAGATGTTGTTGTGAGCATTCATGTAAATGTTGTATGTTGTTTCCTTTGCACCTGACTATGCCTAAAACTTTGTTGCTTTCTAAACTGAATTTTGTTTTGCATTTTGGAGTCTGGTCTATGACTTGATTCATTGGCTTGTTGAGTTACATTGTTCACCTTATTGAGTTACATTGTTCACATGATCCCAAGTTTGTTTGCATGTTGAATTGCATTCATGTTGACATATTTTTGAAGTGTTGTTTGGGTTGCCTCTGAACCTGCATTTCTCATTGATTTTGAAATATCATGCACATATTCATGAATATACATGCGTGCATATGCATGTATATATGTGTAATTGTGTAATACATGTGCCATATCCATTTATATTTGATTTGTACATGTGTGCATTTGCACTAGTCTATGAGATGGAATTGAGAAACGGCCTTGTGATATTCATAGTGATACACTGTGAATATTACAAGTTGTTCGTGCATATATATTTGGTCCCTGTTAGAAAATATGAAACGAAACCACCCAAATACATGAGTTAAAATAAATTTTAAATTCAATTTTATTTTTGCAATTTAAATTTGTTTCTTTTTCCAGTTTACTGCGTTAATGTTTATTTTGCAGATAGTTCAGATGTTGGATTCAGGCTGGAATAAAGTTGAAGATCAAATACGAGTGATGAGTAAATATGTAGTGAGGTGAAACTTGTAAAGTGAAAATTGTGTTGTAATTGAAGTTGTATTGTAATTGAAAATGTGTAAATGTAGTGAGAGCTCAAATTTGTACTATTTGAATTTGTAATAAAATATTTGTTTGAATAAAATATTTGTTTGAATATGGATTCTGAGTTATTTATTTTATTTAACAAATATTTATTTAATTATGTGGAAAAATAAAATAGTACAATAACAAATAAATTTAAACAAATATATGTATGTTTATTATCGTCAAACAAAAATCATAGGCTATTGTATTCTACAATCCCCCCTTTTGATGATAACAAACATATATTAAGATTTTGACTCTATTAAATGTATTTAACCTTGATGAGTTCTATTAGCTTCCCCTATTTGAATACTCCCCATACAACAAAACTCCCACTTCACATATGCATGAAAATAAAAAAGAGAACATGTAATGAACCTAGATGAAATTAAAATAAAAATGCAATAAACCTAGATGTAATTAAAAAATATGACTTATTTGGCAAAATCTTGACTTCTCTCCCCTTTTTATTATCAGCAAAAGAGTAACGATGTTAAAGAAAGAGTGATAAAGTGATAGACATTAATACAATATTAATACCTAATCGAGTATAAATATTAAATTTCAATAAAAATCAAACCAAAATCATAAATACTTTGTTAGGTGCATATTCCACTTTAGAGTGATAGGGGTGATGTCGGCATAGAAAACTATATAGTCGAGTCCATTTGTGGTATACTTATGACAGGAATTTGAATACTTACTAACTATGCATAACCGTTAGGACTTTTAAATGAGAATAGTAGTATTCCCAATTTTTATTAAAAAATGAATCCCAAGTATCTTCTAACCACGCATAACCGTGAGGACTTTTAAATGGGGTTAGAATCAACTCGCCTATTTAATAATCAATTTTGATATGTGTTCCATACATGCATAACCGTGAGGACTTTTAAATGAGCATGAGAGCACATAATCAAATATTCCAAGTAGCTCACCCATGCATAACCGTGAGGACTTTCAAATGAGAGTGAGTACTTTTGGATGATTTTATTGCTAATTAATTAAAAAATGAATAATTTCCTATTTAAATACCACATTTTGACATACTATATTGGATTTTGATGAGTGATAGTCGTAGAAATATGATAGAAATAGAGATGGTCATGGAATTTTTACCAACCAAAGTTATTACAAATTTTGTTTAAATTTTTAAAGAAATTTACTAAATATACTGTCTCAAGTCATAATGTATGATTAATATCAACACTCGTCACTTTTTTTAGTCACTATTTATCTTTTCGATAAGTAATAGGGAATCAGATTAGTTAACATAGGCATTTAAGATCAAATCCAAAAATATAAAATCAAATTTCTAAAATGCCTAAACTGAGACGAAGTCGACAAAAACTATTTTCTGGAAGGGGTTTTGTAAAAATTTCTGCCAACTGAAAATCAGTTGGAATGAAATTTATGCAGATATTTTCTTTGGAAATGTGATGCAACTAACGAATGTCCCAACATAAAACACGTTCCACTAGTACTTTTTCAATCAACTAGACTACCAGCATAATCTGCATCTGAATACCCCTTTAACTCAAAGTTATCATTAGTTAGATACCATAGACAAAATCGTGGGGTGTGCAACAGATACCTTTCCTATTACCTGAAAATAATGTTTCTTTTGATGATCGGTCAAACAATTTTGCACAATTCAGAATAAAAAACAACATCATTCCTTTATCTCATAACTGGCTGATTTAAATCAATTTATGGTGCAGATTTTCAACATATAAAACATCAGTTAAGGTAAATGTACCGTTCCCTCTTTTGCCTTTACCGATAATTTTACATTTATCATTGTTGCTTATTGTGACTCTACCACCTTTGTACTTCTCTAGGCTAAGGAACTTTGATTTGTCGCTCGTCTGTGCCTCGAACAGCTAGAATCTAGGTACCACTCTTGTTGTTCCTTAGCCTGCCAACACACCTACGCGAGGAAAGAGTTTTGTGACCATTTGTTTTTATAGGTCCATGATTGTTAGTGACAAATGATTTTGAAAAACAAGTTTGTGTACAACCAAGGCAATCTATGTTTGTTCCTTTTGGCACCCAAATTTGTTTGACTTTAAGGGATTTTACATTCGTGCCTTTAGGAACCCAAATTGGTATGGTTTTCGTGTGTTTGGGTCTAAACCAGCAATTGTTTTGATTGTGTCCAATTTTTCTACAATTCATGCACTTGGAGTTTACATGATTAGTTTCACTTCTAACTCTTTTAGATTGAGTTTACCCAAGTCCTTATCTAACAGTATTAACAGTTTGTTTCCCTAATAGCATATTTAGTGATATTTCTCCTTTGGAGAATTTTCCTAAAGTTGTAGACAATTGTTGGACTTGTGACTTGAGAGATTCATTTTCATTCAATAACAACATGCACTTTTTAATAGAATTTTCTCTCCTAGTATTTTCACTTTCTATCAAAATCAGAATTTCATTTTCAAGCGATTTAATTTTAATTTTTGATTTTTTTTATTTCCTCTTCAAATGATGGACACTTATCACACTTAATGCACTTATTTCTATAGTTTTGAACCATTTGATCAAGTTGCATATTTAGTTCTATTAAACTATCTTTTTTTGATTCAATTTTAGCGTACTTCTGCTTAAGTCTTTCAAAATAGCCATTTATTTCATTAAAATATATAAGTAATTGAGAGTGAGTAAGTTTTGATACCTCGCTTGGCTCATCATCATCGCTGTCACTTTTTTCTCCTCGAAGACGCAGATTTGCTCTATCACTCTCACTGCTAGTGCTTTCATCATCTTCATCACTTTCATCCTTAGTAGCTGCAAAATAGTTTCTTTTCGGTTTCTTTCCTTTGCTGAATCGATTTTGAGGACAATTTGGCTTGATATGACCAGGTTTATTGCACTTGTGAAAAATGATCTCCTGCTCTTCTGAGTTGTCTAGAACTTTGACGATTCTGCTCTTCATTTAGGGCAGGATTTCCATATTTGTGGTTCCACCTTTGAATCTCTTTATTATTAGTGCCAATTCAGCTCTCCTTCATCATCACCATCATCTTCACTTTCCAACGTTCCTTTGAGAGCTACTGGTTTCTTTCGCGTATCTCCTCCTTCACATTCTTCCTTGAATTTGATTTCTAGCTCATAAGTGGTGAGATTTTCGTTGAGTTCTTCAACTTTAACCTGTTTCAGATCTTTTGATTCTTGGATGGCAGTCACCTTTGCTTCAAAATTTCTTGGAAGAATTCTGAGGATTTTTTGGACTATTTCCAGTCCTGTGTATAGTCTTCCTAGGGATTTTGATTTGTATACAAGATTAGAAAGTCGTCCGTACATTTCTTTGACACTTTCATCCTTTGCCATTGTGAAGTTCTCGTACTCGCTACTAAGCATGGCAAGGCGAGATTCTTTAACCTAGGAGGTTCCTTCATGAGTCACTTTAAGTGTGTGCAAGATTTCCTGCGCAGTTAAACAATGTGAGACACGGTTAAATTCAATTTGATCTAATGAACAAATAATAGAATTCATAACTTTAGCATTAGTATTTTGCAGTTTCTTTTCAAGATCTGTCCATTGATCCATAGGTTTTTCTACATCTTGATTATCTACCAATACCATTGGTGTGTTATATCCCGTTTCAACAATATTCCATGCATCTATGGTTTTTAGAAAAAATTTCATTCTAGTTTTTCAATATGTATATTCACCATTGAACAAGGATGGTCTAGCTATGGACTGACCCTCAGCAAAAGCATTAATAAAAGAAGCCATCTTTAAAAAAAATCAAAATTTTAAAACAGAAAATGGTTTTTGTTCCTAGCTCTGATACCACTTGTAAGATCGTTTTCACCCTAGAGGGGGGTGAATAGGGTGTACTAATAATTAATACGGAAATAAAAATAAACATAGAAAGTAATGTAGTAGAGATCACACACAGATTTACCCAGCTTCGGCAAAAACCTACCTACGTGCTGCCCCCAAGGTTTCTACTAGAAATTAAGTAATCAGACGCTTACAAACACTCGTAAACTTGCGATACCCGCTACTTGATTAACCAAACTCTAAGCTCAAAATCCTGCCACAACTCAGCCACTGAATTGTGAATTCTCGAAATACAAAACCGTAGTTCGTAACCTAGTTAAACTAGAGTCTGATTTAAAATAAAAATTAATAACAAACAAAAACAACTAAAATAAACAAAAGCCCTATATTAAAAAAACAAAGCCCAATATAAAATACCGACCCAAAGTAATTAAAGATTGTCTCCCTTTCTTTTCTTTTTTTCTGTATGTCCTGGCCGATTATTCTTTTATCCCTTCTTCTAATCCACGCCGCCTTATTTTTCAATCTGGAAATAGGGGTTTGGAATTGCTTGAAGCTGCCTCTTGAAGATTGAATTTCAAATTGATTGCTGGTGTGCTTTGTTCCTTAATTCTCTTCGATGCTTCTTTGTTCAGTGCTCTTCGATTCGCTTCGGCTGCATCAAGGACGAGTTCGAATGTAGTATAAAATTGGTATGTCATTTTGTACTTTATTTTCTTTGTTGTTTTGCTTGAATTCGAACTCATAATATTTTGCCGATGATGATATTGGGTTTAAATAGGGATAAAACACCTAAATTTTCGATTCTTATATTTGGATTTGAATTCTTCGACGTTCTAGTTTCTGCATTGATTTGTAATCGAATGATCATGTGATTCTTGATTCATTCATTTTATCATCGGTGTTTCCAATATATTTGTATTTGCTTAAACCCACTTGAATTATTCCATTCTATGCTCCTATGACTTGTTCATCCCATTACCCTTTGTTTCATTCTTTGCCGGCAGTTTTTGTGTAACGATCCATAGATTTAACTTGTTTTAAATAACGTTATTAATTGTAATTTTGTGGAATTTAAACGGTAAAATTTTGAAATAAAAATTTAATATTTGAAATGCGTCTAGTTAAACATAGCAACCGGTAAATTTTCATCCAGAAATATGAAAGTTTATTTTCGTGTGTAATTTTATTTCAATTTAATCAGTTAGTAATTGATAAAAAATAAAATGTCCTCGAAACCAAACTATTTTTATATAGAAAAATTCTAAATCATCATCTGAGCAAGACGTCATTTTTCATTTTCTAAATTCGGACTTTTTTAGCTCCGTCAATCTTATTTTTCTACGTTTTGCTGCATTTTCCACTGGTAGAAAATTCGAATTTTTATAATTCAATCGTACCACTGATATCTGTATACCGTTTTGATCGTCTTAGCGTACTGATCCCTACGATATATTTAATTCTGTGTTTTGAAGTCTGGTTCTAAGCGAAATCCGTGGAAAACTATTCTGTTCGGGTACCTATTTTAATATTTTGTTTCTGTCCATTCGTTTCCCACAGTCATAAACGTCTACTATTTTCCAAATAACTTTTGACTCTCCTTCTCCCAATGTAATAGCTGGCCTCGGTTATAATTTATACATAGCTGGTCTCCACTTACCTTTTAATATACATTTCTTTTATTTTACATTCATCATTCCCTGACAACGTTTCTCTTTACTAGTATAACATAATAATAAACCTGTTCTACTCCTTACCCCATTTCCTCATTCAACACCCCTTTCTTTCTTCAATTCCCTGTTACACTTTTCTTCCTCCTCTCTTCTGTTTTTCGGCCATGACTGTGTATATTAAGAAAAAAAAAATTTGTCTTTCAAAGCTTGACCGCCTTTCTCCTCCTCATGGCCGAAGCCGCGCCTACTTCTCCCTACCACCGCTCACCCAATAGCCGACAACCCTTTGGCCGCCGCGAGCACGCTCGTGCCCTCCACGTCAACCGCCTCCACTAGCCTGGCATCCATCACCCGAGCTCCGCCACCAAGTGACAACTGCCTGCCTCCATTTTTCTCTCCACCGGACCTCTCTTTTGCCTCAGCCTTCTCATCCTCGCCGCGTCATCACACCGCCTCCACTCACCTGACTTACGTGCCTCCCCTTTTGCTATGCTAAAGCTGCGTAAGCGTAATAATTTGTCTTTCTATGTGTATATATATATTTCGCTATTTATAATGGGATATTGGTTGCCAATTTTTGGTGTTTGTTTATATTCATTAAGCTGCTAACCTATGTATATATATCAGTTACTCGACTTTATTTTTATTGTTGTAAAACTTGGATCTGAAAATATGCGGTTACAACATGGGTTTGCAGTACTAATATTTTGTTAAAAGATTTTATATATTTTCCGTCAGGTTGGATTGTGGAACCGGTTGTATATTAAAGCGGGCATGTTTGGTTTTTGGGTTATATATATGATGTACGTTTATTTAACTAGAGTTGTCTGCATATATGGTACGCATAGCTCAAAGCATACTTGGTTGCTTTAAATATAGGTCTGCATAAAATGAGTTCAACCTGACTTTTACGTATATATTTTTCATACATATACAGTTGCGTCAGTTTCTTGGACCCAGCATGTTTTAAATTGGGTAGAATATAATATTTTAGATCTGAGATTTGTTGGTTATATAGATATATATAATTATAATATTGTATAGATTATTTATATATATAAAATGTATTAGATCCATAACTTTCGGGTATATACGTACTTACGTAAGTTGTCTACTTGCTACTGCATATCAGTTTCATGAACAGTTATATAGGTTTGCATAGATTGGGACTTTCGAATATAATATTCATTTTAGAATATATAAGTTATACAGTGTATGTATTTTATATAAAGCATATATGGGTCGGTCTGCACCTATGTTTAGCCAAATATTTATTTGTTGCATTTGGAAGGGGCTGCATATTTGTTATGGTCTGCATAGCAAGATATACTGATCTTGTTAAATATGATATCGTGTGTTCTTTAAAAGCATAGCCTGAACACAATTGATATTGGCAAGTTTTATATTACTTTGTATGTAACTAAGCTAAGAATTTTTTTAAGACAACTCTGTACTGGACACATTTAAGTGTGCTCAGCCTAGGGTAACATTGATTATGGATTTTATGAGTGTGTGGTAAGAGTCAATGTTTTGTTAACTTGAGTGGTGCATAGTTGGATATGTTTTAAGTTGTATAATGGTATTTCAGAGTTTTGGATAAGTTTAGTCGTGTACTTAATTAAAACAATGATTTTAATTTTATATAGGTTATTTTATTTATTTAAAGTTTAATATTGATTTTATAATAATAATAATAACAATAATGCATACATGCAATTTTTGTTGTTGTTGTATTAAACTGATTCTGATCGTTTCCATCTATTCGCTTTATCAACTTGTCCGTCGAATTCGTGCCAATCCAGTTTTGGTTTGAAATTCGTGCTGGGATCTGTAACTCTTCTCATTTCATTTCATCTCTAGCCTCGAAAGGTGAGCAATCACTCACGATTAACGTTCTTTTATTTATTAAATTTGATTTCAATTAAAACGAAAATTGAAATATGATGCTGTTAGTTAATTACACTGTTATATATGCTATTACCTGTATCAGTTCACTTGTGACATCTAACACCATTGTCTGTTATTTATACAATGATAATCCAGTTTGGTTGTTAAATGATTGATTGGTTGTTGTTGACATTGGACGATAAATTGTTAATGTGTAAGTGATAAATAATTTGAAATTGAAATTCGCGTAGGATAGTTAGATTTGATACATGTTAAATTTGATTAGATGACATTTGCATATTATGACCCTTTAAATGTTGAATTAACTGACACGTAGAAATTTGGTAAAATACACCTTGAACCATTTAAGTGTATGTTGTTTAAATCGATGTAGTATGAAATTTGATAGTAGATATCAAGTGAAGAACCGTATCAATATTAGTGTAATAATCTTTAATCTACATGAAATGATAGTGTAGATTCTAGAAATAATTATATTAATTTACACAAACAACAATGTGAATTAATACGATTATTTCAGGATTATTTGGATTGATATTGTTTGTGGTTATTGCTTGTTTATTTACTTCGACACCATCCCAGTTATCACACTGCAAGTTCCCTTTAGCTATGCTTCGATTTTGAATTGAAATGGAATCGGGTTGAAATGTTAAATACCCAAATAAACTTTGACCTAGGATAGAGAATTAAATAAAAACCGATTGGTCAATAATTTGATTTAAAAATAAAATGAAGATTTTATTTGAATAAATAATAAAATTTTGAAACGAAGTTGGAATTTGGATTTTTATGAAAGGAAATGTTAATATTTAATAATCTGAATCAAAATATTAACATAGTAGATGATGAATGAACGTTGTTTTAAAATTAATTATTTAATAATTAAATTTGGAATTATTAATAATTAAGTTTTGAAATTAGTTAATATTTAAGTTTTGAAATTATTTAATAATTAAATAAGATTGAATTATTTAATAATTAAATAAAAATTGAATTCTTTATTAAGTAAAATTGAACTTCTTGAATAAGTGAAATTAAGTTTCTTTATTAATTGAGTTTTGAAATTGTAACTAAGTAAATTAATAAGTGAAATTGAATTTCTTTAACAAGAAACATAATGTGATTTATTGAAATTAATGTAAGACTTGTAATTGAAAGAATTGATTTGACGAATTTAATTTAATTCAAATTTGTAAGTTTTGATATAATGGAGTTGAACTTAAGTAATTGATTTAATGAATTGGAAATTAAATAGAAATTTTTTTTGAAGGATAATATTACTGAACGAAAATTAAATGAAATCGATCAATGAAGTTAAATTGATTTGAATGTTAAATTAAATTAATTTAAATGATTTTGGAATGAAACTCAATGAAGTTAAATTGATTTGAATGTTAAATTAAATTAATTTAAATGATTTCGGAATGAAACTTATATACGAACTTGAATCAATATTTGAATTGTTTAAATAGAAATTGGAATTGAATTATAAGATTTTAAAATTATGAATGTGGAAGTATTGAAACGTAAATTATGGAAATTGATTTAGAAAGAGAAATGAAATGTTGGTTTACAAATTCTATTTGAAATTGAATTTGATTTGGTTTTGAAATATATTAAACGACCAATCAGTGTAATAATTACGAAAGTTATTAAAGAGACCGGAATCGGTTAGGGACATACTCACTGTCTAAATCGAAAACCACTTTAATAATTGTACGTGGAGTGTGATCCAGAATGAAGTGGTTGGAATGATGTACGTGTTGACTGAAGAAAGAGAACGATAATGGATAGCCTTGACACTTGTGTCAAATTGGAAATGACTAAAACAGGAGCCGTGCCGGGCCAAATGGGGTCAGCTATCTCGAGCGAACACACTTCTTCGAAAATTACTCATTACTTGTTGTCGATTGGTGCACCCTTGATTTTGGGAGTGTTGTTTCGCGGTGTTGCGATCGCTGCGGCGATGCGTTCTCACCAGTCCGGATCAGGCAAACGGTAGTTTCACTACCTTGGGTATTGCCTCATGTGCCTTGTCATACTTGTATCCCTATATACGCGACCACTACGATTTGTTTTGTGTTATACCTATGGAGTACTTCCTGATATCCCACTAGTTTACGGTGGAGTTTACAGTGCTGTATAGACTATAACGCTTATATAAAATGTGTTAAGGGGAATAATGGTAACGCCTTAACACTATTTTGATATTTTATATTACTGATAGACATTATCTACTTATCGTACACTACTACATAGTAGATAGTTTAACGGATCCTTAAAGGATGGTTATTCCAAACATCCTTTGAGTTACTTGTATTTCAGTTGCTATTTCACTTGAGTTGGACTTATTGATATAAGAATGTTAATCCTGACTCGAGTGTTTTGTGTTTTGTGTTTTGCTTTACGCTCGGGTCAAACTGAGTGTACCAGTATTCGGGACTCACCTTTGGAGTTGGAGCTTCGCTCGGAGATCCAGCTATCTATCCAGCTTGTAGATATTCAGTTGATTCTAGTGATTGCATTCTGATTCTTATATTTGACTATTGTATTCGAGACATCAGTTGTACCTTATTTATCTCTGATATGTATATAGTAGCTTCATGAACTACTATCTTTTGTTTCGACTGCATTTATTACTCTTTGTCTGTGATCTGTGATTATTTTATTTACTGTATATGTTCAGTTTTGCCAAATTTAATTAACAATTCGGTATTTTGAATTATTCAAGTTCGACATGTGTGGATGCGAATAGTCCAAAATAGCGGGTCGTTACAGTTGGTATCAGAGCTTTGGTAGCTCTAGGCAAAACTTAGCATATAGGGTAAATGTATTTACAGAATCACTCTCATTTGAGTTTGAATCTCTTCCTTTTGACCTGATTCCTTTAAATTTTTGGAACATTCCCGGCGGTTCCTAAATTCATTCGTGTCACTCACTATTCGTCTTCTTTCAATTCTGGAGCATCCCATAAATCCACTTCGAATAACCCTTATAATGAATCGGCGATCTCGCCAAACTTCGATTGATTTATAAAAGGGGTGAAACTCCTTTGCAATAGGCATTGATTTACCGGAGATTTCTGTATCCTCGGTTTATGGTGCTATCTATCTCCTACTATACCTGAATTCTATTTCTTGAGATCGAATGTAGAATTGCCTCGAAATTTTACATCGATCTTATTTTTGAAGTCACGGTCGATCGATTAAGGTTGCCTGCTATTTATATAAACTTATCCATCACCCTATTTTGTTATTTAATTATCTTATCTTAGTTTCAAACTTATCTTCGAATCAAAATTCTCTTTGATTTGAATCCATCAAATTGAAACCCTATCCTTATTTTGAAAATTCATTCCTGTATTGTCAAGCAAAGAAATGTATTTGTAAACTAATATATAATGTTTTAATATATGTTGTGTTGTTTGAGTTGTTAATGTTGATTTGGGTTTCCGATCGATTCGATTGATCAACGCTATCGATAGGATTTCCAAAACACTTGAGCAGAGCAAGCTGACACAATATTGTTTTCAAATTTGGTAAACAAAATAGTTTTGTATGATTATATTATATATAAATATAAGTTTTCATAAATTAAATTGTTAATGAATTTGTTATCAGAAATGATAATATTTGATTTTCATTTATTGTTTTGTAAACCATCGACTATTGCAATATAAATAAATGAATTTATAAAACTTGGGTATGATTTGATTGGAATTTGAAGTGAATTTAAATTAGAATTTGAGAATTTAATTTCCAATAATTTCGAACTATGGTTTTAAAGTTTTAAAATATATATAATATAAAATATCTTCAAACAGAAATGGTTTCCAAAGAATTTAAATGATAAAATTAGAGCTCTTCTCTTTTGTCGCTGGAAAATAATTTCGGTGATGACGGCCGCATCATCGACATTCATTTTCGAGTTTCGAAGTGGAGAAACCATTCTGTAGCTTTGCTACGGTTTT
Organism: Allium fistulosum; assembly: GCA_030737815.1. Classification (NCBI taxonomy): domain Eukaryota; kingdom Viridiplantae; phylum Streptophyta; class Magnoliopsida; order Asparagales; family Amaryllidaceae; genus Allium; species Allium fistulosum. The sequence continues at coordinate 840,125,324 of CM060906.1, forward strand.
GTTTGGGAAATATTTTAATTTGAATTTCTTAAGTATGACTTGATTTATATATATATATATATATATATGGGAATAATATTTTAAATTTAATTTGATTTAATATATATAGTATATACATAATTATCTCTAAAGGGTTTGAAATTAAACGGAAATTTAATTCTTAAAATTATGTTAAGGGATGTTTTCAATTATAAATAAAGCTAAATTTTGGATAAATATTTAAACTTGAATAATTGAATTTAAAATTTTTATTTGTATAGTACTAAATTGCATTTCAATATAACTTACCTAAATTTATTCAGAAGTTAAAATGTAATTGGATAATATACAATGTAAAATGATTTTATAAATAAAATTTGAGTGTTTATAATAAATGTTATACACTTAGATTTAATTATATAAAAAAATGCTAATAAAGATGATAGAATAATAAGTTAATTGAATGATATGAATATAATAAATTTTGGTTTTGAAGGAATTAATAAATTGAAATTAGATTAACTTATAAAAATACCTTGAATTTAAAATCAATTATTGAATATAAATTGATTTAAACTGAAATTTATATGGTTTAAATTAGTTTATATGGTTTAAATAGATTTAATAAAATATATTAAGTGGAATAAACTTAATAATAATTTGGAATAAAAGAATTAAATTTGTTGAATAAAATATGAGCATAATAAATGATTATACAAATTGATGATTTAGAAATTTGTTAATTGAGGATGACTAGATAATAAGATAATGAATTTAGAAATAGATAGATTGATTTAACTTAAGTGAACTCAAAGGATTTAACCAAATTGTTAAATATTAATTAATTTAAATTGAAATTTATATGGTTTAAATTAATTGTTTTACTTGTATTCCAATCTATTTTCTTTCGGGTTGTCTCTATTCTCCTACCTCCTTCCTTTTCGGGGATGAAAAGTTTTGAGTGGGGGAGAGTGTAATGATCCGTAGATTTAACTGGTTTTAAATAACGTTATTAATTGGAATTTTGTGGAATTTAAACGGTAAAATTTTGAAATAAAAATTTAATAATTGATATGCGTCTAGTTAAACATAGCAACCGGTAAATTTTCATCCGGAAATATGAAAGTTTATTTTCGTGTGTAATTTTATTTCAATTTAATCAGTTAGTAATTGATAAAAAATAAAATGTCCTCGAAACCAAAATATTTTTATATAGAAAAATTCTAAATCATCATCTGAGCAAGTCGTCATTTTTCGTTTTCCAAATTCGGACTTCTTTAGCTCCGTCGATCTTATTTTTCTACGTTTTGCTACATTTTCCGCTGGTAGAAAATTCGAATTTTTATAATTCAATCGTACCACTGATATCTGTATACCGTTTTGATCGTCTCAGCGTACTGATCTCCACGATATATTTAATTCTGTGTTTTGAAGTCTGGTTGTAAGCGAAATCCGTGGAAAACTATTCTGTTCGGGTACCTATTTTAATATTTTGTTTCTGTCCATTCGTTTCCCACAGTCATAAACGTCTACTATTTTCCAAATAACTTTTGACTCTCCTTCTCCCAATGTAATAGCTGGCCTCGGTTATAATTTATACATAGCTGGTCTCCACTTACCTTTTAATATACATTTCTTTTATTTTACATTCATCATTCCATGGCAACGTTTCTCTTTACTAGTATAACATAATAATAAACCAGTTCTACTCCTTACCCCATTTCCTCATTCAACACCCCTTTCTTTCTTCAATTCCCTGTTACACTTTTCTTCCTCCTCTCTTCTGTTTTTCGGCCATGACTGTGTATATTAAGAAGAAAAAAAATATTTGTCTTTCAAAGATTGACCACCTTTCTCCTCCTCATGGCCGAAGCCGCGCCTACTTCTCCCTACCACCACTTACCCAATAGCCGACAACCCTTTGGCCGTCGCAAGCACGCTTGTGCCCTCCATGTCAACCGCCTCCACTAGCCTGGCATCCATCACCCGAGCTCCGCCACCAAGTGACAACCGCCTGCCTCCATTTTTCTCTCCACCTGACCTCTCTTTTGCCTTAGCCTCCTCATCCTCGCCGCGTCATCACACCGCCTCCACTCACCTGACTTGCGTGCCTCCTCTTTTGCCATGCTAAAGCTGCGTAAGCGTAATAATTTGTCTTTCTATATGTATATATATATATATATTTCGCTATTTATAATGGGATATTGGTTGCCAATTTTTGGTGTTTGTTTATACTCATTAAGTTGCTAACCTATGTATATATATCAGTTACTCGACTTTTTTTTTATTGTTGTAAAACTTGGATTTGAAAATATGCAGTTACAACATGGGTTTGCAGTACTAATATTTTGTTAAAAGATTTTATATATTTTCCATCAGGTTGGATTGTGGAACCGGTTGTATATTAAAGCGGGCATGTTTGGTTTTTGGGTTATATATATGATGTACGTTTATTTAACTAGAGTTGTCTGCATATATGGTACGCATAGCTCAAAGCATACTTGGTTGCTTTAAATATAGGTCTGCATAAAATGAGTTCAACCTGACTTTTACGTATATATTTTTCATACATATACAGTTGCGTCAGTTTCTTGGACCCAACATGTTTTAAATTGGGTAGAATATAATATTTTAGATCTGAGATTTGTTGGTTATATAGATATATATAATTATAATATTGTATAGATTATTTATTTATATATAATGTATTAGATCCATAACTTTCGGGTATATACGTACTTACGTAAGTTGTCTACTTGCTACTGCATATCAGTTTCATGAACAGTTATATAGGTTTGCATAGATTGGGACTTTCGAATATAATATTCATTTTAGAATATATAAGTTATACAGTGTATGTATTTTATATAAAGCATATATGGGTCGGTCTGCACCTATGTTTAGCCAAATATTTATTTGTTGCATTTGGAAGGGGCTGCATATTTGTTATGGTCTGCATAACAAGATATACTGATCTTGTCAAATATGATATCGTGTGTTCTTTAAAAGCATAGCCTGAACACAATTGATATTGGCAAGTTTTATATTACTTTGTATGTAACTAAGCTAAGAATTTTTTTAAGACAACTCTGTACTGGTCACATTTAAGTGTGTTCATCCTAGGGTAACATTGATTATGGATTTTATGAGTGTGTGGTAAGAGTCAATGTTTTGTTAACTTGAGTGGTGCATAGTTGGATATGTTTTAAGTTGTATAATGGTATTTCAGAGTTTTGGATAAGTTTAGTCGTGTACTTAATTAAAACAATGATTTTAATTTTATATAGGTTATTTTATTTATTTAAAGTTTAATATTGATTTTATAATAATAATAATAACAATAATGCATACATGCAATTTTTGTTGTTGTTGTATTAAACTGATTCTGATCGTTTCCATCTATTCGCTTTATCAGCTTGTCCGTCGAATTCGTGCCAATCCAATTTTGATTTGAAATTCGTGCTGGGATCCGTAACTCTTCTCATTTCGTTTCATCTCTAGCCTCGAAAGGTGAGCAATCACTCACGATTAACGTTCTTTTATTTATTAAATTTGATTTCAATTGAAACGACAATTGAAATATGCTGTTGTTAGTTAATTACACTGTTATATATGCTATTACCTGTATCAGTTCACTTGTGACATCTAACACCATTGTCTGTTATTTATACAATGATAATCCAGTTTGGTTGTTAAATGATTGATTGGTTGTTGTTGACATTGGACGATAAATTGTTAATGTTGTAAGTGATAAATAATTTGAAATTGAAATTCGCGTAGGATAGTTAGATTTGATACATGTTAAATTTGATTAGATGACATTTGCATAATATGACCCTTTAAATGTTGAAATAATTGACACGTAGAAATTTGGTAAAATACACCTTGAACCATTTAAGTGTATGTTGTTTAAATCGATGTAGTATGAAATTTGATAGTAGATATCAAGTGAAGAACCGTATCAATATTAGTGTAATAATCTTTAATCTACATGAAATGATAGTGTAGATTCTAGAAATAATTATATTAATTTACACAAACAACAATTTGAATTAATACGATTATTTCGAGATTATTCGGATTGATTATTGGATTGATATTGTTTGTGGTTATTGCTTGTTTATTTACTTCGACACCATCCCAGTTATCACACTGCAAGTTCCCTTTTGCTATTCTTTGATTTTGAATTTAAATGGAATCGGGTTGAAATGATAAATACCCAAATAAACTTTGACCTAGGATAGAGAATTAAATAAAAACCGATTGGTCAATAATTTGATTTAAAAATAAAATGAAGATTCTATTTGAATAAATAATAATATTTTGAAACGAAGTTGGAATTTGGATTTTTATGAAAGGAAATGTTAATATTTAATAATCTGAATCAAAATATTAACATAGTAGATGATGAATGAACGTTGTTTTAAAATTAATTATTTAATAATTAAATTTGGAATTATTAATAATTAAGTTTTGAAATTAGTTAATATTTAAGTTTTGAAAATATTTAATAATTAAATAAGATTGAATTATTTAATAAGTAAATAAAAATTGAATTCTTTATTAAGTAAAATTGAACTTCTTGAATAAGTGAAATTAAGTTTCTTTATTAATTGAGTTTTGAAATTGTAACTAAGTAAATTAATAAGTGAAATTGAATTTCTTTAACAAGAAACAGAATGTGATTTATTAAAATTAATGTAAGACTTGTAATTGAAAGAATTGATTTGACGAATTTAATTTAATTCAAATTTGTAAGTTTTGATATAATGGAGTTGAACTTAAGTAATTGATTTAATGAATTGGAAATTAAATAGAAATTTTTTTAAGGATAAATTTACTGAACGAAAATTAAATGAAATCGATCAATGAAGTTAAATTGATTTGAATGTTAAATTAAATTAATTTAAATGATTTCGGAATGAAACTCAATGAAGTTAAATTGATTTGAATGTTAAATTAAATTAATTTAAATGATTTCGGAATGAAACTTATATACGAACTTGAATCAATATTTGAATTGTTTAAATAGAAATTGGAATTGAATTATAAGATTTTGAAATTATGAATGTGGAAGTTTTGAAACGTAAATTATGGAAATTGATTTAGAAAGAGAAATGAAATGTTGGTTTACAAATTCTATTTGAAATTGAATTTGATTTGGTTTTGAAATATATTAAACGACCAATCGGTGTAATAATTATGAAAGTTATTAAAGAGACAGGAATCGATTAGGGACATACTCACTGTCTAAACCGAAAACCACTTTAATAACTGTACGTGGAGTGTGATCCAGAATGAAGTGGTTGGAATGATGTACGTGTTGACTGAAGAAAGAGAACGATAATGGATAGCCTTGACACTTGTGTCAAATTGGAAATGACTAAAACAGGAGCCGTGCCGGGCCAAATGGAGTCAGCTACCTCGAGCGAACACACTTCTTCGAAAATTACTCATTACTTGTTGTCGATTGGTGCACCCTTGATTTTGGGAGTGTTGTTTCGCGGTGTTGCGATCGCTGCGGCGATGCGTTCTCACCAGTCCGAATCAGGCAAACGGTAGTTTCACTACCTTGGGTATTGCCTCATGTGCCTTGTCATACTTGTATCCCTATATACGCGACCACTACGATTTGTTTTGTGTTATACCTATGGAGTACTCCCTGATATCCTACTAGTTTACGGTGGAGTTTACAGTGCTGTATAGACTATAACGCTTATATAAAATGTGTTAAGGGGAATAATGGTAACGCCTTAACACTATTTTGATATTTTATATTACTGATATACATTATCTACTTATCGTACACTACTACATAGTAGATAGTTTAATGGATCCTTAAAGGATGGTTATTCCAAACATCCTTTGAGTTACTTGTATTTCAATTGCTATTTCACTTGAGTTGGATTTATTAATATAAGAATGTTAATCCTGACTCGAGTGTTTTGTGTTTTGCTTTACGCTCGGGTCAAACTGAGTGTACCAGTATTCGAGACTCACCTTTGGAGTTGGAGCTTCACTCGGAGATCCAGCTATCTATCCAGCTTGCAGATATTCAGTTGATTCTAGTGATTGTATTCTGATTCTTATATTTGACTATTGTATTCGAGACATCTGTTGTACCTTATTTAACTCTAATATGTATATAGTAGCTTCATGAACTACTATCTTTTGTTTCTGCTGCATTTATTACTCTGTGTCTGTGATCTGTGATTATTTTATTTACTGTATATGTTCAGTTTTGCCAAATTTAATTAACAATTCGGTATTTTGAATTATTCAAGTTCGACATGTGCGGATGCGAATAGTCCAAAATAGCGGGTCGTTACATTTTGACTTGAGATAAATATGGCTGGTTCATCATGTTTTTCGTTTAGTCGTTACTTTTTGAAACAACTCTTTGACCTTGTTCAAAACTTCTACTGATACATGCCTTGATTTTGACTTGGAGTCTTGGATGTTAATTGCTCGAGTTTAATCTATTTTACATATATGTATGTATATATGTGTGTGATTGGTGCATGTATATATGTATTGTTGTTTGCTCTGTCCATTGTGCAAGCTGCTTTGAGTTCCATTTCCAGTTATTCATCCATGTTGAACTGCTGTGTTCATTCATGTATTCATGTGCTCACTTGTCCTTGAGCATTTGTATTCTCTTAACTGTTGTTGCTGGCTTCACGTGTACATTGCATTTTCTATGTATGGTGCACTTGAAGTCTTTACTGATCTGGTTTTGTTCCTCTTGAAGTCTGGTCTTTGTTTGTGCATTTGAGCTTCTATCTTGTTGCCTTGATTTGTTTTTGAATTCTGGTTCGGTTTCACTTGAAGTTTTCATGTTGCCATGTGGTCTTGTTTGCCTTGACAGACCATGTATATATGTATGTGATTTCCTTGCATTCATGTACATAGGTGCATGTACAGACTTGTGACTTTGTTCTGGTTGGAGTCATATTGCATTGCTTTGCTTCGAGTTAACTTGCCTCCCAGTTATGCCATAGTGCTTGAGATGTTATTGTGAGCATTCATGTAAATGTTGTATGTTGTTTCCTTTTCACCTGACCATGCCTGAAACTTTGTTGCTTTTTGAACTGAATTTTGTTTTGCATTTTGGAGTCTGGTCCGCGACTTGATTCACTGGTTTGTTGAGTTACATTGTTCACCTTGCTGAGTTACATTATTCACCTGATCCCAAGTTTGTTTGCAAGTTGGATTGCATTCATGTTGACCTATTTTTGAAGTGTGGGTTGGGTTGCCTGAACTTGCATTTGCTCATTGATTTTGAAATATCATGCACATATTCATGTATATACATGCATACATATGCATGTATATATGCGTAATTGTGCAATACATGTGCCGTATCCATTTATATTTGATTTATACATGTGTGCATTTGCACTAGCCTGTGAGATGGAATTAAGAAACGGCCTTGTGATATCCATAGTGATACACTATGAATATTACAAGTTGTTCATGCACATATATTTGGTCCCTGCCAGAAAATATGAAAAGAAACAACCCAAATACCTAAGGCAAAAATAAATTTTAAATTCAATTTTATTTTTGCAATTTAAATTTGTTTCTTTTTCCATTTTACTGCGTCAGTGTTTATTTTACAGATAGTTCGGATGCTGGATTCAGGTTGGAATAAAGTTGAAGATCAAATACCAGCGATGAGTGAATATGTAGTGAGGTGAAAATTATATTGTAATTGAAGTTGTATTGTAATTGAAAATGTGTAAATGTAGTGAGAGCTTAAATTTGTTCTATTTGAATTTGTAATAAAATATTTGTTTGAATAAAATATTTGTTTGGATATGAATTTTGAGTTATTTATTTTATTCAACAAATATTTATTTAATTATGTGGAAAAAAAAGTACAATAACAAATATATTTAAAATATATATATATATGTTTATTATCAAAAATCATAGGCAATTGTATTCTACATATTTGATACACTATAAATTTAAAATTAGATTTATTTAAACTTCCCTTTAACTAATTTAAATAAAATAAATGATTTTATTGAAAAAAAATTGAAATGCTCCAAATAAATTAGGCTTCATAGGTTCAACTAATGTCCAACACGGTAATTTTTTTTGAAATTCCCACATTTTTTCCACTACGGGCTGGCCTACTTCCTTCAATGGTATTAGAGCCCAATAGCCTATGTGGTCTAAATTAGTCATATTAGGGCTAACTAATTAAGCTAGCCACCTAGTACAGTGTCTATAAAGGTAAGGTCTAGAATTGGGATTGGGTAATAAAGTACCTTGTTCTACCTGGTTACAAGCCAGGCCTTAAAGGTAATGTGATCCCGAAGGTTGCTCCTAATAGAAAAGGCCCAACTTGTATTGGCCCTTGTGCTAATTTTCAAAATTGTTTTGAAAATTAGAGTTGAAGATTTTAAATTTAATAATTAAATTTAAAATAAAATGTGTTTTTTATAAAAGTTATAAGATAACATAATTTTTCAAAATGTTTGAAAAACCGTTCACATTAATTTTAAGTTTTAAATTTATTAATAAATGTTGGGCATGTTTTCACCGAACCAAAGAAGGGAGGTAAGTCCTCGCCAAACCAGGGTAAACCAGACCATCCACCAAACCAACTCCTTCCACTCCATCCACCAAATCAACCTCCTTCCCATGCCTGTCGAATCAACTCCACCGGTCCACCCACTACTGGATCAACCCAGCTCCACACCACCGAACCAGCTACCTCCCAGGAGCTACCGGACCAACCCAGCTCCACACTACCGAACCAGCTACCTCCCAGGTGCTACCGGACCAACTCAACTCATCACCGGACCAGAACCATCGGACCACTCCTCACAACTCATCACCAGACCAGAACCACCGGACTAATCACAACTCCACTCACCACCGGACTAACTCCATTCACAACCGAACCAACCTAGCCAGGCCAGATTACATCAGCCCAAGCTCACCAGCAGCTGTATACATCCTAGACCCCTACCCCTTGCCTCACTCTATAAATAGAGGGGTAGGGGTACAACAACGGGGACAAGTTTGAGAGCTCAAGCACGGATAGAACTTTCAAATAACTTTCATATACTTGTATCAAAGCTTTGTACTTGTAATCTGAACAAGAAAGGAGAAATAATATATAAAGTGGACGTAGGCACATTCTGGCTGAACCACTATAAATCTGTGTGTCTTTTAGAGTTTAGTCCTTGTTTTTTTACATATTTGCATAAATCATCCAGATCACTAAAAACAACATAAGATCAACTAAATCATACGACTTGGAGGTGTTTGCCCATTTTTTGTGCAAACATTTTTGGTGCTTTCATTGAGAATCAAGAAGCTCGAAGCTTCAGCTTCTTCCACTTAACCTTCTTCCTAACAGCATCGTTCATTGCTTGGAAAACATGCCTCCCAAGCAAAAGAAAGATGTTAACAAAGGAAAAAACATCGCAACCAGCAGTCTTCCAGATCTAGTGGTCAAAGATCAAGTAAATCGTCCCCCTCCAGCAGCAGTACCAAATGAAGGTCAGGCAAATCCGACCACCCCTGCCGCAGAACAGCCGGCAGCAATTACTAGGGCAGATCTAGACAGGGTTGTGGATGAAGTGACTAACCGCTTCACGTCCCAGCAGGAAGCCTTGGTGGACCATCTCATGTCACGCTTAAGGGATGCTGAAGAGTCCAACCGCAACACTGAATCATGGGGCGAGTCCCAGTCTGGAGGATCTCAGAGACAACAAAGATCTTCCTTCTTCGAAGGAGCTAACGGCAGAAGCAGCCATGGTAGGAGCCGAGGCCGAGCTCTGCCCGAAGTTAGGCCTGAGGAAACGCTTGGAACCGAACCCAACGGGGGAGGAGCCGAACGGAGGCCAACTGTAGCTGACCCTGTCATACTGCCTAACCATGGAAACACCAATGAACGGGGCCGAGCTAGAGTCCAGCCCGAAGTTGGACCCGAGGAAGTGCTTAGATCTGAACCCAGTAGGGGAAGATCAAGGCAAGGGCCAACTGTAGCTGACCCTAGCATGCTCCCAGAAGACCAAAGGCAGCCACTGGAAAATATTAGGAACGATAGGCGATACCATCCCTACAGGTCATCTGGACGGAATCAACCCACAGAACAGAACCGAACTCGTTTCTATCTGCTCCAAATTCTGATGAAAGGATGGCACGCTTGTTCAGAGAGTGCGTCCAACGGGATCAGAGAGATCGAGGGATAGGCGCTAGAGTAACCAGCCCTTTCGCCCACAATATCGAAATTGCTATCACCCCCCGAGAATGGAAAATGCCAACAATGGAACCTTACAAAGGAACCTCCGACCCCATTGTACACTTACAGAGATACACACATCATATGCTCATGAGTGGAGCAACGGAGGGAGTACTGTGCAAATGCTTCCCACTATTCTTAGCAGATCTAGCTACCTCCTGGTTCTGTCATCTACCCCAAGGATCCATCAGCTCGTGGGAGATGCTGAAAGAAAAGTTTATCAGCCAGTTCCGCATTCATGTGGAACAACCCAAGGACGCTTATTCCTTATCCAGTGTCAAACAGAAACCTGGAGAGAAGCTGTAGCAATACCTAACCCGATTCAATGCCGCAGCGGCCGCAGTCCAAGATGCCGATGAGAAGCTTATCTTAATGGCCCTCTGTAGTGGTGTGCATCCAGATACTAAATTTGCTAGAAGGTTGACAAAAGATAAACCAACTACTTTACCCGATTTCTTCCATGAAGCTGAAAAATATATGAGACTTGAAGACGCTGCCACTGAGGGGCAGTCAGGGCAACAAAATAAGGCAGCTCACGGCAATACGCCCGCTGTAGCGAAGGACGTTCGAAGATATGACTCTAGGGATAATGCTGGGGGCAAGAAGGGAGAAAAGCATCTATATCGGCCGGGACCGAGATTTGACGCTTACACCCCTCTGAATGAAACGATCGAAAACATCTTCCTGGCCACTCAAGATGAAGTTAAATACAAACGCCCCCCGCACAAGAAGGAATCAGATAACGCGATTAAGTCTGGAAAATTCTGCCGCTTCCACGAATCCCATGGGCATGATACCAATGAATGCCATCATCTCCGGGACTTGATTGAAGAACACATCAGAAGAAGGAGACTGGAACGCTATGTAAAAGGTCAGAATAGGACTCCAGTTCCTGCCAATGAGAACCCGAGGCTACCCTCCCCAGAAATAGGCAGAGGAAATCGCAACACCAGCGGCTCCAGTCAAGAGAAGATAGTGGTCCATACCATCTCGGGAGGACCACACATCGCCGACAGAAGCTGGGCAGAGATGGAAAGATATGGGAAGTCACTTAGAAACAATGAAGACTGCGTTAATTCTGTTATAGAAGAACGCCACCCGAAGCGGAAAGAGAGTGACGACATCACATTCAGTAGGCGTGATCTAGAAGGAAGGCAGTACCCTCACATGGATCCCATGGTTATCTCTGCCCGGCTCGGTCCAACCGAAGTTTTCCGAATTCTAATAGACACTGGAAGTTCAGTAAATATCCTATTCAAGCATGCATTCGACAAAATGAAACTATCAATAAAGGACGTTTCTCCCTGCAATAAACCACTACACGGTTTCACTAAAGACGCGAAGATGCCCCTCGGGAAACTGGACCTCTTTGTTGAAATTGGAAGTCATCCTCGCTCCGTTGTACGGAAACAAACATTTGTGCTGATAGAAAACCACTCGGCCTACAACGCCTTCTTAGGAAGGCCAGCCTTGTCTGACTTCCAAATCGTCCTGGCCCCATGGTGCCTAAAGATGAAATTTCCAACGGACAATGGAGTAGGGGAAGTAGAGGGAGATCAGGGCGTTGCTCGAGACTGCTATGTAACTGAACTTCGCAACAACCACAGGAAGGATAAAGGGAAAAGTGTAGAGGTTGCCCTCTACACAAAAAGTTTGGAAGCATAGCAACTAAAGAAAGCCCCTCCTCTTCGATATACCAGCGACCCTTTCAATGAATTAGACCCCAGGGACAAAGAGGAGGAGGCCACCGCCGAGCCTGCAGAGGCTATGGAATTTGTATCTGTAGACAAACATGACTCAAGTAGACTATTGAAAATCGGGTCCCAACTAAAAGCAGAGTTGAAGGAACAACTCATTGACTTTCTCCGCCACAACTTGGATGTATTTGCATGGTCACATGCTGACATGACCGGAATCTCCCCTGACATAGCATGCCACATACTAAACATTGATCCTACCAAGGCACTCGTAAAGCAAAGGAAGAGAAGTATAGGGGCAGAACGATCAGCAGCCCTCGATGAAGAAGTAAAGAATCTACTTGCCAATGACTTCATACGAGAAGCCATCTACCCAAAGTGGATCGCCAACCCGGTGCTGGTAAAGAAGGCTAATGGGAAGTGGCGAACATGCATTGACTTCTCCAATTTAAATGACGCCTGCCCGAAGAATTGCTTCCCACTTCCCCGAATCGATCAACTTGTAGACAGCACGGCCGGGCACGAACTCTTATCTTTAATGGATGCATACTCAAGATACAACCAAATTCCCATGCATGCTCCCGATCAAGACCACACTAGTTTCATCACTGACCGGGGATTGTACTGCTACAAGGTAATGCCTTTCAGACTTAAAAACGCAGGAGCCACCTACCAGCGCCTCGTCAACAAGATGTTTGCAGGGCTAATAGGACAAACTATGGAAGTGTATGTGGTTGACATGCTGGTGAAGTCAAGGAAAGCCAACGGCCATGTAAACCACCTGGGCGAGATGTTTCGGGTACTTCGCCAATATGGAATGAAACTTAATCCTCTAAAATGCTCCTTCGGAGTATCATCAGGAAAGTTCTTGGTATTCATCGTCCATGCCAGAGGGATAGAAGCAAACCCTGAACAATTCCGAGCTCTAAAAGATATCAAAATACCTTCCACTCGAAAGGAAATGCAAAGCCTGAATGGGAAAGTAGCCGCCCTAAGCCGATTCATCTCCAAAGCAACGGATAAGTGCGTCCCCTTCTTCGAAGCTCTAAAGAAAGACAAAGGAAAGTTCGAATGGACCGACGAATGCTTAACAGCTTTCCTTAACTTAATCGAACACCTCCAGAAACCGCCGGTACTCTCGACTCCAAACAAAGGCGAAGAGTTATACCTATACCTTGTTGTATCATCTCATGCTCTAAGCGCTGCTTTGGTAAGAGAAGACAACCGCACACAGCGGCCAGTATACTTTGTAAGTAAGAGGTTTACAGGGGCAGAAGTCAGATATCCTAAACTTGAGAAGCTAGCATACTATCTACTAATCGCATCACGAAAACTGCGACATTATTTTCAATCCCATTCCGTCAGAGTTCTGACCGATCAACCACTGAGGTAGGTACTCCATCGTCCCGACACTTCTAGGCGACTACTTAAATGGTGCATTGAACTAAGTCAATATGATATTACCTACCAGCCTCGCACCGCCATCAAGGGGCAAGCCATGGCCAATTTCATTGCCGAATTCACTACCAACGAAGGTAAGGAGCAATCAGAAATAGCAGAAGACATCAAGTGGAGCCTCTTTGTGGATGGTGCATCAAACGAACAAGGCTCGAGGGCAGGTGTGGTAATAATCACTCCCAGGGGAAATAAGCTGCACTATGCTATAAGGTTGGAATTCGCTGCCACCAACAACGATGCAGAGTATGAAGCAGTGATAGCTGGATTAGAACTTGCCGTAGAAATCAGAGCCAATTCTTTGTGTCTTCATTGCGATTCTCAACTTATTGTTAATCAAATACTAGGAGAATTCCAGGCTCAGGAAGAACGACTCATAGCATATTTAAAAAAGACCAAGTCACTTGTCAGTCGATTGGACTACTTAGTCAAACACATCCCTCGGGAAGAGAACCAAGAGGCCGACGAATTGGCGAAGCAAGCCAGCATGAGAGACGGTGCTATTTCCGGAGCAGTAGCCATCTCAAAGCAACTGACCCCAAGTTTTGAGCAAGTGAATCTGATAGCTGCAACCAAAGAAGCAACTTGGATGACTCCCATCCGAGACTACTTACAAAGTGGCACACTACCCGACGGGCGTAACGAAGTCAAGAAATTCTTGAGGAAAGCTTCCCGCTAAACAATACAAGAGAACACCCTCTATTGGCGCGGCTTCTCTAACCCCTTATTAAGGTGTGTCGCTGGAAGGGAAGCCAAGGAAATCTTATCCAACATTCATTAAGGAAGCTGCGGAGATCACACCGGAGGGCAGACTTTGGCAAAAAAGATACTCCGATATGGATATTTCTGGCCCACCTTAAGCAAGGACGCCTTAGATTTCATCAGAAAATGTGACAAATGCCAGAAGTTTGCTAAGATCCCACGGCTACCAACCACTGAGATTACTCAAATAACCAGCCCTTTGCAGTATGGGGAATTGACTTAATCGGCGAACTGCCAATGGGCCAAGGCGGGGCCAAATATGCTATAGTGGCAGTCGACTATTTCACCAAATGGGTGGAAGTAGAACCCCTAAATAAAGTATCATCAGCGAAAGTTATTAACTTCTTGATCAAAAATGTTCTATGCAGGTACGGAGTCCCATTCAAAATTATATCGAACAATGGACTTCAGTTTGACAGCGAGGAGTTCGCCAACTGGTGCCAAGAGCACGGAATTCACAAGAGCTTCTCATCCGTAGCTTATCCCCAGGCAAATGGACAAGTCGAAGCCTTCAACAAGATTCTGAAAACTCTAATAAAAAAGAAGCTCGAAAAGTCAAAGGGCGCTTGGGTGGATGAACTCCCTACGACACTGTGGGCCTATCGCACATCTTTCAGAACATTAACAGGGCATACCCTTTCTCTTTGACATACGGATCGGAGGCTATGCTTCCAGTTGAAACCATCGTGCCTTCCCGCCGTAGGATCCACTATAACCCAGAAGAGAACGAAGAACTCCTTCACATGTCTTTGGATCTAATTGAGGAGAGAAGAAATGATGCAGCCCTCAAAGCAGCAGCCCACAAGCAAAAAGTGGCAGCACAATACAACTCCAAAGTCAAGCATCGTACCTTACAAGAAGGAGATCTTGTCCTCAAGCGAATCTTCCCTCGCCCCGGGGCACTAGATCCAATCTGGGATGGACCATATGTAATTCATAAAGATCTCCACAATGGAGCTTATATTTTGTCAACAGTGGATGGAGAGGTGTTCCAGAGGGCATGGAACATTCAACACCTCCGTCGATACTTTTCTTAACTTGTACTGCCCATATGAAGTGAATTAACAAAGAGAATCAGTGGACGTAGGCATTTTCATGCCGAACCACTTTAAAAAACCTTGTCTCTTTTTTAACTTGTTCCTTTATATCTTGGCTGCTTGTTAACTTTATCCTTTTTTGTTAAACAAAATCCTGAGCATATAGCATTTCCATTCAAGCACTCCACAGCGCGACTTCACCTGGACAAGACCTAACAGGTACTATGCGAATCTATGCCCTCGCCAATGAGACACTTTTGCTCCGGCATCCCTCTGCTGCGGGTTAACTCATTGCTCGTGACGGCCCTTAAAGCCAACTGTAATGAGCTAATTATAAGCCACCGAGAAGGCCGACTATAGCCAAGGCAGCTCATTACGGCGTTTGGCTCGCCGGCAACTGTGAACCTACTTTAAGCCCCAACATAAGGTGTGGCCAGCCAGGGGTAGTTCACGGTTGACGATCGGCACCCACGCTAGCCAGCCATAGTAAATCGAATAATACCCACGATAACGGGCCATAATGGCCCGGGTAGTTACTGTGCGCGATCTCGGCTCCGATGTGTCTTAAGTACGGCTGTGGTAAAAAAGACTAACTCCCCACGGAGGCGTAAGATGGGTGACAAATGTCTCCAAGACCCACAGCTAGGGAAAGTGACTACAAAGCCCGTTTGCCACGAACTTAAGCACATCGAAGGCCTTCCGTGATTGGAGGTTTTACTGTTTCTCATATTTCAATTTTATTTAAAGAAACTTTTCTCCTATCCTCTGTAATAATCCCTAAAGTACAGGACACAGAATAGGAGACATTCGCTAATGGAAGTGGGTACTCACAACGAGACACTGGACTGCATTCCATACTCGGCCACACAAGACATTCAAAGCTGCCATCTACAAGCAAAATATGAAGGGCGGTATTTCCTTCTTTCATGTATAAACATGTGGCTATAATTTATTCACACATCACACTAACATTGCAAGACATGAAATTATGTTTTAAACATGAACTTGACGTCAAACACAATTGAATTACAAGAATATGCATAGCTATATTTCTCATACAACATGTCAAAATAGCAAAAACATTCAAAAATGACAGAATCAGCTTAAGTTAAAAAATTACACGTCAAGAATAATGTTGTTTATTACAAGTAGCATAATTATAGCCCAAGAGTTACGTTACTGTTCTAAGACTAACACACACAACAATGTCAAGTTCACAAAAAGATATCCAGGTCAAATCAAGGAGCCGGCTGCGTCGGAGTTTTATCCTTGTCCTGTTGCCCACCTGTCCGGTCAAAGAAAGAATTCATTAATGATAAGCAACTAAGTTAACGGAAAGACTAGAAAGGAAGACTTACCAGCATCTGCTCCTTGATCATCTTGATCATCATCCTCTACTTGCACACCTGCCTCCTGAGCTGCAAGCAACCGCATGCCCTCCTTCACCGCCACCTTCTCCTCCTTGGTAAACTGGGCAGTAACCACATCCATCCTGAAGGCCACGCCACCCTCCTTATCCGCCTCAGCCTTGGCCTCCTCTAGAGCCCTGAGATAGGTCCTAGCCATAACCCGGGGGTAATCATCCATCCAGGACAAGTTACCCTGCCTCCAAGTATGGAAGTACATATCCTGGAGCATCTCATCCATCATCCCCTCGTTCTCCTCAAACTCCCTCATTCGGACCTCAGAAGCCCGCAGCTTTACAATGGCAGCATCCCTCTCCGATCGATACCGTAAACGGTCAGCCTAAAGGGACCTCCTCATTGCCTCCATCTCCTCCTTCAACTTGACCTGAGCAAGCTCCGCGGCCTCAAGTCTCCCCGATAGTTCCTCTACCCACTCGAGGTCCGCTTGCCGAACCTCATCCACCGTGGCAATGGCCATGTCAATCCACTCCTTACAGACGACCTCCATCTTCCGCAACTCTGCCCTACTGGCCTCTTCCATAGTCTTCCTCAATTGTCTGGATGCGGCCTCATGCTGAGAGATTTGGATGGCTTGGTCGGCAAGTTGTTTAGCCTAGTCGGAAACCATCAACCATAGCCGAATGTTGGCGCTCCCAATTTCCTCCCCGGCCTTGACTAGTCGGGCATGATGCTCCATCAATTTCCTGGTCTCCTCAGCAACTCGGTCAATATTCGCCTTAGCTTCATCCCCCAGAGTTACAACCCGGGTAGTAAGCAAATCGAGGTCCAGGGACTTAGCTTCGTCAAGCACCCGTACCATAGGATTGTGAGGGAGAAGATGCTCGCCAGTAACCTCATCGAAGGATATGTCATGAGAAGTCGAGTCCAGGTCTGGATGGCCCGCAAACGGGTTACGAACCAAGCCAGGGTGATATATCGGGGTGAAGGTTGGATTCTCAGAAGGATGTGGGGATGGTATAAACTCAGTATCATCCTCCGTAATATCGTGAATACGCTGGAGTGGGGCCGGAGGGCCAGGACGAGATTCAAACGTAGACCGACTCCTCTTTCTCTTTTGTACATCTTCTTCAATAACTCCAAGAAGAGGACGATAGCCGACTACGTCTCCAGGACGGTTAGTAGGAGGCTTCGGCTTGGCGGAAGCTCTAAGGAGTTTGAATGGTTCAAGCTTGTGCCGAAGATCTGAGGTCTTGGCCGTTTTGCCCGCTCCTGGAATAAAAATCAAGTGTCACCAGCATGCATTGAGCCATCATTCAAGAATTAAGAAGAATATAGAGAAATTCACCTTGAACCGCAGAAGTTGCCTCAGTAGAAGCACTCTCGGAAGATAAATCGACGCCGGTCCCAACCTTATCAGCTTTTTTGGACTTCTCTGTTTCCTCCAAATCTTCGAAGGCTTGGCGGAGAGCGTCATCTGTCCACTCTTGAATCACGCCTGCCTGCCCAGGGGGCAAAGCCCCGGTGCCATCACCACCCTGTCCTTCGCCACCATCGCCACCGTGACGATCACCGTCACCTTCTCTACCACTTCCGCTTTCCGCCTCACCTCCTTCGTCCTCACCTTTTTCCTCCTCCTGAACATCCGGATGTGTGCTGGGAGAAGGTCCATCAAACTTCTTGAGTTTCTTCCCCCCGACGACTGGATGCGGCGGGAAGAGTCTTCTTTTGCTGCTTTTAGCCGGGGCCCCTCCTGTAGCTTTGGCAGCTCTCTCCTCAACCGTATCTCTTTGCTTAACTACGGACTGATGTGGAAGGATCAGGTTGTGCCCCAGAAGTGTAGCATTCCTGATCAAGTAAGAAGCCGACCTGTCCCTTCCCGTAATGGCTTCTATTTCCACAGCCATCTGAACCAGGCGATCATTCTCCACAACCGCAAAGCCACCTGTCGCTAGCAAGAAATAAAAACACATGAGAAGAGGCATTGCAGTCAGAACGGAAATTATAAATAAACTTCGACTTACAGCCTGAGGTGAAGTGACGGATGGAAACAGAGTCATCCTTAACAAAAAACCATTCTTTCTTAAACATGCTGAACTTCGAATATAGGTCCAGGACCGGCTTGAAAGATACGGCTGATTCCAAGCTGATGTATGGAGAACCCTTCTTATAGCCTCTCAAGTTGTACAAATACCGGATCTCCTGGTTGGAGGGAGGACGCCCGTATCTCCTTTGGAAAATGACAAACAGGCTCACCAGGATGGCGTAGGAGTTCGGCTGAAGCTGGAATGGAGCCACCTTTAAGTAAGTGATGAAGCTGGTTATCCAGGCATTGATCGGGGGGATGGCCCCACACATACAGTGGTACCTACTATAGGCGAAATATCCTTCGGGGGGATTATATGGCATCACTCCCTCCCCCGGCAGTAGCATACGTGCTCTATCAATCCCAAAGGAGCGAGAGATAACATCGAGCTGCTCGTCTTTGAGTGAGCTAGGGAAACAATCGGGAGGCGAGTTCAGAAGCTCCTGAGGACCATACCCATCTACTAATGATCTCGGGGCAGGCCCATGACGTCCCGGTCCTGACGGGGCTAGGGGCACGGCAGAAGGCTCTTCTCTGTCCTGAGATCTCCTCTTTTCTGATCGGGTTTCCACTTTGTGAGACATTTATCTGCAACACGAAAAAGCACATTGTTAGAACAAGGGATATAGAGATCAAACGAACAAGTATTGTCTAGAGTTCCACTTATAAACACGTAAACTCATTCAGTAATACAAGGAAGAAGCTTCATTCGGCGTTTAAGCCATTCGGTAGTACAAGGAAGAAGCTTCATTCGGCGTTTAAGCTCATTCGGTAAAGCAAGGCAAAAGGTCATTCGACCTTAGTCTCCTAAACCCATTCAGCATAACAAAGTTCAAGGTCATTCGGCCTTAAACCCCCAAGCCCATTCGGTAGAGCATTTGAGTTCGTTCGATCATAAAAGAAAAACCATTCGGCAAAGGAAGACTCACCTGGTCCGGCAGATGAGTTGGTTCGGTATACAATTGATTCGGCTGTCTCAAACGGTGAAGGATGAACAGAGATGCAAGGTCCATACTTATAGGCAAATAATGACGGCCGAACCAACTGGCTCGGCACACAGGACCGGATGAAAGTGTCCAAGCTGAAACAAAGCGAGACATATGACTGGCATATGCCCCACTTTGGGGGGCAAATGTTGGGCATGTTTTCACCGAACCAAAGAAGAGAGGTAAGTCCTCGCCAAACCAGGGTAAACCAAACCATCCACCAAACCAACTCCTTCCACTCCATCCACCAAATCAACCTCCTTCTCATGCCTGCCGAATCAACTCCACTGGTCCACCCACTACCGGATCAACCCAGCTCCACACCACCGAACCAGCTACCTCCCAGGAGCTACCGGACCAACCCACCTCCACACTACCGAACCAGCTACCTCCCAGGTGCGAGCAGACCAACTCAACTCATCACCGGACCAGAACCACCGGACCACTCCTCACAACTCATCACCGGACCAGAACCACCAGACCAATCACAACTCCACTCACCACCGGACTAACTCCATTTACAACCGAACCAACCTGGCCAGGCCAGATTACATCAGCCCAAGCCCACCAGCAGCTGTATACATCCTAGACCCCTACCCCTTGCCTCACTCTATAAATAGAGGGGTAGGGGTACAGCAATGGGGACAAGTTTGAGAGCTCAAGCACGTATAGAACTTTCAAACAACTTTCATATACTTGTATCAAAGCTTTGTACTTGTAATATGAACAAGAAAGGAGAAATAATATATAAAGTGGACGTAGGCACATTCTGGCTGAACCACTATAAATCTGTGTGTCTTTTACAGTTTAATACTTGTTTTTTTTACATATTTGCATAAATCATCCAGATCACTAAAAACAACATAAGATCAACTAAATCATACGACTTGGAGGTGTTTGCCCATTTTTTGTGCAAACAATAAAAGTTAATTAATAAAATAAGTTAATCAATTAATAAACAAGTGCATGTATTATATACAGAGATATAAGTTATGTTGTTTTATATTGTTTAAAATAACATAAGCACACATGTATGTTTATGAATTTATGTTTGAAATTAATATAATTTAATTAAATAAATTAATTAAAGGTTAATTAATTAAATAATATACACATGTATATGATATATGTTTTATACTATAAAGGTTATAGTATATAATAAATATCAAATATAAATGTTATATTGATACAAAATTAATTAAAACGTTAATTAATTAATATTAATTAAATAAGATTTAATTTATATAATGTTATACATAAGATTATTATATAAGTAATATAAATTATAAAAGTTATATAAAAATAAAATTGATATAATATGAATGTATAAACTAAATGTGAAACATTAAAGAAACCCTAAATAGACTTAAGGAATAAATACATATGTATTGTATGCATACCCTGATTTTAGATGTGCTTGACACTTGAATCATGAGGGTATTTCATTAGTAATGCATTATCCCATAAGTCGTAAAAATTATGAATCTTCAATATTATTGTTGTCCTCTACCATATACATTTTAATAAATTGCTTGCATACTCCTTAATTGTTGAGCAAACTCATGCTAGGGATGTTATATGTAGTACAATTGATATATCGAATAGATGAGGTAAGATAACTATATGTATTTGTTGAGAAAATTCAAGGTATACATACTATACTTAGGCTGTCGTGATATGGTAGGTACGAGTGAATAATCTCTTTCGGTTTGTTGAGCAAACTTAAGGTCGAAATGAGATTAGGATAAGGAACCATGAGTTAGGGGTTGTATGTGATAAAACTAATAAGAAGTTATCCATCGTCTGTAGAACTATGACTTGTTGAGCAAACTCAAGATCAGAATTCCAAGATGGACGAGTCCAAACACCCACTAGTGAAGTCGTAAGACTTCTATGTTTCGTTAAGGGTTTGGTGAAATATAGAAGACTTGTGGGAGCCTTATTAGAAAAATGAAATGATAACATTTAACATTTCTAATATTGTAAGAACATATGCTATATAATGTTATAATAATCTACATTGATAAATTTGAGCATTTAATAAGATTAATAAATTGTTTATCAATTAAGATATACAAATGAATTGAAAATTGACAAATCGAAATATAATATATACCTACCAATAAAAGATTATTGCATGTAAAAGTTTCGACACCCATGTAAGTGTTTGATATTACAACTACTAAACACATTCGTATTTTAGTCACTTGCGCATTTATTTGTTCGAGACCATATATTGCATTCTATTAGTTTCGTCCTCTAAAAGCAATACTAACTATGGATATTTAATCCATATACAATCGCATATAAATGTTATATAGTGAACGGTCAAAGTTTGTAATGTACAATATTTCAATGAAATTAGTTCATCTAGAAAACCAAATAAACCTTAATGCAAGATCAAGCATTCGATTTGATTGATTACAAAAGGATCATATTGTGTTAATTGTAACATTAGACCAAAACTACGAGATAGATCTAAGAACTCAATTGCTTAAATTTCAATTTGATCAGTTTATACAAAGGGCAACATATTTGATGTCCTTAAATGTTAAGGATGATCAAGTGCGCTTTTGTAAAGAGTTCGTTATGATATTGTAGCTAGGGTCTTTTTGAATGGTTTGACCGTTTAGAAGAATAATGAATGTACAAGAGTAGATGTGACTTACAGTACAGTTGGGATGAAAAGGGTAAATAGCCATTTCCACTTCAGAAAGAAACAACGGAAACAAGAATTGTAATAATAGTAATTGATACTTAAAATTGGGAAAAAATGATTTCTATTACGAAATGTATTTTTATATAGAAAATTGTTTTCTATGATATTTATTTCTCTTAAGTTAAAGATATTTGACCGAAGACTTCTCCACAGTAAACTAGTTGCAATATGTGAAATAAATCTATATTAAGTGAATGATGGACCTTTGAATTTAGTATGCTATTACAGTAATGGCGGAAATAGTTGGAGTATGCCATATAGCACTTATTGTTCGCATAATATTATGAAAATTGTTTTTGTAAAACATACCGAACATTATCTATGAAATAATGACTATTTTTCTATATCGATTGAGAAATAGACATAGCTATATTTGAATATGAATATTATAAATACTCGTTTCAAAATAAAACTATAATGTGGTATATTTTCATAACTAAAGTGATGTAATGGAAAATACAGAAGTATCTAATATTATTTACAGTTATTTTGGAATTATAGACTAAGCCATAGTTTTGAGAAATAATTTTATTATTTGATTATGAATCATATGATATTGGTTAATTATATCTCAAACAATTAAGGGCTATGCACCCATTTTGTGGGAGCATCATAAGGGTTGATGAACTCTTCATATTGATACATATAGACGTATGCATTCATAAGTCAACTACTCCCAAAATGGTTCTGCGTACTTCGTCATTTTCATATGTGAGTTATCACCAAAATGAACATGTATATTTGATACACATGTAGTATGTTTATGGTAAACTCATAGAGTATAAAATAGAAGTAAATAAAATAACAAGCGATAGAAATGATTCGATTTGATCGAATGAATGAGTATGTTGAAAAGAGTTCCGAACATACCTAAAAATGAATAAAGATTCAATCTCAAAAGTCATTCCTCTATGTGATACATAATGATGCATCAATAAGGAGTAATCGAACTTTGTTGGATAATGTACGATTAATTGTGAGTGAATTTGAGTTAGTTTTTTTCTTTAAGATCATGTACTTAAGAGTAGTACACAAAGTTAATATTAATTCATCCAAATAACAGTTTAAAAAATCACACAAGATTGGGGTTTATAAGAAACTCCAATATATCGTAAGCTAAGGAGTTGGCGATGCAAGTCGAAAAATTGCATGTAATAATTGTTTATGAGGGATCTTGTATGAATCTCCCCAAAAGAATTTTGGAAAAGACCGTCATTGGATGACATATTTATGTTTTGAACATATGTTTTGTAAACTAAACCAAATCAGTTTTATAAATGAAGAAATTCATATAACGTTATATATATACCTATTATGTTGCACCGAGAAACAATTGTTGTTTCAAGATATACCAACTTCATTGTGAAGAAATTTCTTTGAGGAATTATTGATAGTTAAATGGAATTTGATACGATCCATAGATATAACTGATTAGATGAGATGAAATGAAATTAACTAACCTAACGAACACATCCATTAGAGTGTCTGATAAGTATTCTCGCACATTGAAGAGAAACTATGAGTTTCTTATCAATATCGAAAATATATAATCCTTAGTTGTTTAATTAAACCATTAAGAGTGTTGACTCTATGATAAGATATGATGCGCAAATCCAAAATAATTCCAGTTACACTTTCAAAATATGATTTTGATAGTTGTAACCGAAGGGTTGTGATCCATTGACCGCGATTGTGTCTTTATGAGCAAGACTAATGTAGTTGGAATTAAATGAGCAATGTTGATAAAAATAATATCATAAATTTCAATTGTTGAAATTAGCATAATATATTTGTATTCAACATGCTCAAGTTAATTAGGATTTACTCACAAAATTACCACTTAATATGACTTTATGTTTGTTAATATGTATTGAAACAGAAAATTCTAAATAATGATTTAGAGTCAACTATTTACACATAATAACCCAAAATGTCTCGAAGTCAATGGGAGCGATATTGAGTTTGGGAGTCTTTGGATATGACCTAAGAAATGATAGAAAATATCATTTTATAAGCATCAAAATTGAAAATTTATTTTGATAGAAATATCAAATAGTTTGATTATCAATCAAAATGCAGAGGAAGCGTGTGTTCATAAGAAAGAACGTTAAAAGGTACATTGATATTTCTAAACTATAAGTAAACAACATGTTGTTGATTTTAACGTTATACTTGTGTTAGAATCAAACTTAGTTGTTTTAATACTCCACTTTGGATTTTAAATGAAGTCTTTTATAGTGAGTATAAAAGATATTGTGAATGTCCCAAATCGATATGCAAAGAGACCTTATTAAATTGTTTAATACGAGACATGTGAGATTAGTTCCTTATGCATTGGCAATAGGAACTATCATACATGTTATGTTGTCTACAATATCATGATTTGTTTATGATTTGATACATGAAGAAAATATTAAATGCAAAATGGTATTATTAAATGGTTGTTTGAAGTGTTCTCGTGTATTTATGAAATACCAGAGAATTGTTTACAGAAAAAAAACACCATATGAAGGAGTGTTTGCACTCAAACTTCGTAAGTGAAATTGAGTATAATATGTCAGTAATAAATTCAAGGTAAGAATCTTTAAGTTGGAGATGTTCCAAATGAAAGACCGTGGCTAATTTAATGAAAAAGGCTAAATACATCGCCTAGAATAGCGCCACAATAAAAGCAATATACATAAATATATAAGTGCATAAATTTATAACTGAGCTGAATTGTTCCAATGTTAAAATAGTTTATCACCATTGAAGAAAGTTAATTGATAGAGTAGATAATTGAAATATAATAACATAACCATTTATAGAGGGATTGACCCAATTGTTTTCGAGAAAACCGATCGGAGAAGTTGGAATAAGATTCCATAAGAGTTAGAGGTATTCCCTATGAGCAATTATGTCATTTGTTATATATATCTAACTCGTTGACCAATCTTGTTCGAAATAAAAGTGTTTTCTTTATATTGTACACTTTTTTGAACAGCAAGAGCATAAGCTCATTTTATTGACTAATGTTCTATTACAAGAAATTACAACTCACACAATCCCATTATCATGACAAAATACAAACCAAACCCAGTGACCATAATACGAACCAAACATGCAAACTTAGTTACAACATGAACAAATAACTCGACTGACCATGAGTCAAAACCAAACTAAATGCCAGAGTATAGAGTACATTGATCATTTCATGCAACAAGTAATCATTAGTAGTGAAACCAAATCCCATTGCCATAACAAAAACATTGCCAGCAGCTACTTTCTTCCCTCACAATCCATCAGTCTTCAAATATTATCAATCCTTAAATCCCTCAAAATACTACCATGAATCATAGAGTAGACCTGAGATGAGTTCTTGCTTCCAATACCAAATATTCTATTATTCCTTTCAGTCCACACGGCATAGATCAATTTCTTTAGAAGTTTAAGCAAAAGCCTGGTAGAACGTGTCTTCCATCTAGTTGCTTTGAATATATTAAACCATTCAATTGAACTAACAGTAGAAGGTTTATAAAATCTACCATTAGATAAGAGCCTATTCCATATTTGATAAACAAAAAGACATTCAAAAAATAAATGAGTATTAGTTTCAGATTTTGCTTTGCAAAGTACACATAAATCCTTTGAAATAATACCCATTCTACAAAGCCTGTCCTTAGTATTCAAAGCATTTTCCATTACCTTCCACAACAATAAATTTTCTTTTGCTGAACAACCAGTTTTCCAAATTCTTGAATGCCAAGGAAAAACATATTCACTTTTACAAAGATAATTATATACAAGCCTGATAGAGTGGATTTTACCTTTAATTGACCAGATTAGAGCATTATCACTACTGATAATTGGATTATTGGTAATAACAGTCCACAAATTTCTTAACTAAAAGGAGCTGGAGTAAGGTAATACAATACTACCATCATGTATAAATTCATCAACTATAGCTTCATCTGAAATTCCAGAGTTTCTTCTCAAATTATAATCCACTAAAGAACTTAAAATCAGACCCAGTTTAGCCCAAGGAGAATGCCAAAACGATAAACCTTTAATCAATGCATAATTACATTGTATGAATGGTAAGAAAGTTTCCCTTAGCTTAAGTATACATCTCCAACTCCAACTACAATTTTGGGGTATTCTCATAGTCCAAAAATTCCTCTTGCCAATAAGATTTTGATTAACCCAATGAGACCATAAGTTTTGATCAGATGCAAAAAAATTATTGAAGTAAACAGAAATAGCAGCTTTATTCCACTGGAAAATATTAGTGATACCAAGACCACCATACTTTTTAGCATCAAATAGCTTGAAGAAAGATATGGGTATGAGCTTTTTTGAGAAAGGGTCACCATGCCAAAGAAATTGATTTAGAGCACTTGAAATCATATTAATCGGCTTGATTGGAAGAATGTAGTGTCTTGTCCAATATGTAGTCATAGCCACAGCAATTGATTGAATAACAGTGAGTCTACCAGCTTGTGACAATTTATTACAAGGCCATAGCTGCAACCTTGCAATTATTTTCTCAAAAAGGGGCAAACAATTATGCTTGGTAATTCTAGAACTTATGAGAGGTAAACCCAAATAATATGAATTTTTTGGTAATTCCTGAAGCCCTGAGCATTTAATAATTTCAATCTTCTTAGGAATAGGCAAACCAGCAACAAGTATATTAGATTTTGAGAGATTAATTTGAAGGCCAGTAATGGAATAAAAGAATTGCAGAGAAGTCATAATACACTGAATATTACTATGAGAAGGCTTTGTGAAAATGATGAGATCATCAGTAAAAAGAAGATGAGTAATGAGAGGCTGTTTACATTTAGGATGAATATCAAGTACTTTCCTTAAAGCTAGATCCATCAACATTGAATTGAGCAATTCCATGACAATAATGAACAAATAGGCAAAAATAGGATCACCCTGCCTGACACCATGTGCATCTTTAAAATACCCATACAGACCACCCTCTCTCGAAATTGAGTACAATGGTGATGAAATACAAGTGAAAATCCAAGCTAAAAATGGTTTAAGTTCATCCTGGACATAATAGCTATGATAGAGCTCCAAGCAATAGAATCAAATGCCTTCTTAATGTCCAACTTTAACATGCATCTAGGAGATATGTTTTTCCTTTCATATCCTAACAATAGTTCCTGAGCTAAGAGTATGTTATCACTAATGGATCTTCCACTAATATAAGCAGCCTGATTATTGGATATAATGGATGGGAGAACTAACTGCAATCTATTAGCCAACACTTTTGAAATGATTTTATAAATGATGTTACAACAAGATATTGGCCTAAAATCAGCAACTGAAGTAGGGTTATCATTCTTAGGAATTAAGGCAATGGCAGTAGCAGAGAGACCAGCATAAAGTTTATTATTGAGGAAAAAATATTGAATAGCTTTGACAATATCAGCACCAATTATATTCCAACTTTGCTGCAAAAAATGAGCATTGTAGCCATCTGGGCCTTCACAACTATTAGAATCCAAGCTAAAAACTGCAGATCTAATCTCATCATCATAAATGGCACATATCAAAGATGCAGATTGTGAAAAGGATAAGGTTGGAAGGGTTATATCAAATAGAGGTTGTATATCAGGTTCAAAAGGGTTGGAAGGTGCTAAAATGGAGGAAAAATACCGAACAAAAGCATCATTAATACCATCAGAAGATTTAACCAGATTACCATTCATATCAATAATATGAAATATGCTTTCTCTAGCTCTCTTAACTTTTAGAAAATTATGAAAGTACTTAGTATTTCTATCAGCTTCCTTCTCCATTCTCAAGTGAACTTTCTATTTAAGGGATAACAATTCTCTATCTATAACATGTTCAAGTTTCTTTCTTAGTTCCAATTCAACATGTTGTAAAAGAATATCATGTAGTTTAGCACTCAGATCTTCCTGAACCTTAATGAGCTCATTCCTAATATGAGTAGAAAGTTTAGAGTCTTTACCAAAATTAGCTGCAGACCAAACCTTTAAGTGAAATTTGAGAGCCTTCATCTTGAGTGAAACATTAGCTAAAGGATTCCTGCCAAATTGCATATTCCAAACCTGTTTAAGAATAATCGGATAATCCACATGCTTAGTCCAAAAATTAAAAAATTTAAAAGAATGTTTATTTCCTCTGTTGGCATCAACTCCCCAATGAAAAATTAAGGGACAGTGATCAGATAAAGAAGGCTGAAGAGTATCATAAAATGATTTGGGCCAGACTTGAAGGAAAGGGATATTTACAAAAATATGATCCAATTTACAAAGAGTTGGATTTCCACTCCTATTACTATTTGACCAAGTGAAAACCGAACCAAAAGATTTGATCGGGATTAGATTTGATTGACTGATTGCACTATTTAAAGGAGCAATATCCTTAAGAGACAAGGGACAACCACCATATTTTTTATTACCAGCAAGCATACAGTTAAAATCACCCCCAATCAACCAAGGATAAGAAGAAGAGTTCAGAGAAGGAAGTTGATCCAAAAAAAGCTGTCTCGATGATAAAGAATTTTGAGCATAAACTGAAGTGAAGAGAAAATTCAAATTATAGGGCAAATGAACACAATTATAATGAATGAATTGATCAGTGGCATTAATCTTAGAAAGTTTGAAGATTGAAGGATTCCATAATGTTAGTAGTCTACCATAATTAGATTCAACAAAATTATGATCATGTAACCAAGAAGGTGATAGCAAGTTAACAGCCTTGAGATTAGTCTGAATATCTAACTTTGTTTCAGAAACACACATCAAATGAATATCATTTATCTTGATAAAATTTCTAATCTCAACTTGTTTAGAGGGCAAGTTAGCACCCCTTATATTCCAAAAGTCAATATTATTCATTTCAAGGGGAGCGGAGGAAGCAAAGGTGATGGATTTTTCCTTGTATGTCTTGAATGAGAATTACTTTTTGATGAAGATAAAGGAAGAACTTCCTGAGCCTTTAAATCTTTTCCTTTATTCAAATCACCAGAATTGGAGTGAGTGCTAGTATTACCTTTACTCATCATGAATTCCAGACATTCACCTGATTTAGAAGAAGGGGGAAGAATAATATGATCAGGTGGAGATAAATGCAGATAAGGTGATGATGTGTTAGAAACAAACAAAGATGGGGACTTAAAGCTAAATTGAGAACTGCATGAAGAAGTAACAGAAGTAGAAATACTGGATTTTTCCTTGTATGTCTTGAATGAGAATTACTTTTTGATGAAGATAAAGTATCAAAGGAGAAAGATGAAGAAGAGTTTGTTGCATCACAATTATTACCATGTATACTTTCCAGAATAATATCAGGATTATCAGTAGTTGAATCAAGAGAGGAATTTGATAAAACTGAGAAGGCATTTAAGGTTACAGTAGAACTATTTACATTAATTCCTTCACTGTTCTTTCCTTTACCAATTTCCATGCTTATTTTAGGATCAACACTTAATTGAACCTTTTCTTTAGCCATTGTCTCCTTTTTCTTCCATACTCCCTTATTCCTCCTCTCAACATTTTTCCAGCTTTGATCTGTTATGTTATTATTAGTAAATCCATGATCACTTTGGTTCTTATCACCATTCTCAACTGAATTATCCACCTTCTTAACACCACTCTCTTTAGTCTTGTTTACTGACTCACAACTAACAGTATCATGTCCAAAAAGTTTACAATGCGTACAAATTTTTGGCCTCCAATCATATGACAATTTGATATCTGGACAATTATCTCCCAACTCAGGAATGGCAATAGATTGTGGCAAATCAAAATCAGGTGAAATCTCCACTAAAGCCTTAGCATACTTAAATCTTTGTAGTTTCTCAGTACTACTATCAAAACAAATTAGTCTACCAACATGACAAGCTAACCAATTGATCCCTACAAGCGTCCATAGAATAAGAGGAATTCTATGAAAATGAATCCACACAGGTACTCTTTTGATTTGAGCTTGAGAGATACCAATAGAAGGATCCCATTTAGTAATTATGAACATTCTACCCCTTATAAAAATTGGGTCAGAATTAAGAACTCGATCTTTATCCTCTTGATTAGAAAAATTAAAATAGAAATTGTACCCATCGGATTTAAAGTCAACTTCACCCTTAAGCTTCCATGACCTTTTCAAGAAATTAACCACTGTTAAAAAAGAAAGCGTACCGTCCAAAAAGAAACCAACCAAATGATTATTCCAATACTTCAAACCTTCCTCCTTGACCAGATATGGTAAAACATTGGGGGACTTATCCCTGGGGATATCAAAATGAATCGGCTTATATGAACTAGCATTACGAGGGAGAGATTTGAAAAGAGAAGACCAATTAGGATTCAAAGTAGACGAGATATTCTTGATACAAGACGCCTCAGAAGCAAGCTGATGGGAGACAGAAGAAAGAGGAAGAGATGAGGAAACAGATTGAGCGAAAGAAGATGAAATCGGTGGGACGAAAGCAGATTGAGAGGATAGAGTTGAAGAAGAGGAAGAAACAAGAGGAGGAAACGAAGCAGAATCCAACGAGAAAGAAAACGAGGGAAGAGAAGAGGAGGAAGACGCCATTGATCGGATGCATGTGTGTTATATATTGTACACTTGATATAATGTGGTTATACTAATTAATTAATTAAAAGTATATTTAATAGAATATTCGTAAATAGTATTTTTTGTGATAGTAGCTATAAAGTGTTGTAACCGTGAGTAATTTATCAAAATAAAATTAAATATACCATTTTAAATTTTCCTAGTCAAGATGCATCGGGAATGAATATCGATGCATCCGTTAAGACTACAGTACGTAACACACTTCGAATATTAGGCAGTGTATTACTCATAACTGCTGGGGCACCTAGGGGCTACGTGCTAATATTTGTTGGATAATTATGGGATGACTCATTCGATAGTTTTCTGTTGGCTAATATAAATAAGGTCAAACAGAAAATATCAATATGAATAATTACACGGTTCTTTCGACTTGAGAATACTGTGAATCTTCAGTATGATAGATCCGCTTGATTATAGTCAAATCTTGGAAAAGCGTCCATCGAGTGACTATAGTTGGGTCGAGTGGAAGTATTAAAAGTGAAGCATTATTCAAGGGAGAATTCGTCTCCTCAGTTATATGGGTTAGTATCAAGGTCAACTCAACTCAACCTAAGGTCAAAATCTCTGGTCAGAGTAGTTCAGTTAATAATAATTGTATTATTGAACCAAGGAATTTGTTTTTGACTATAAGTTGAATGTGGATGATGTTGAAAATTTGACCATTACCAAATTCAATAAGTCCAAAGTGATATTGTTTTGACGAAGAGAATTGGTGTAAATAATTGTCACTACTGGGTGTGTAAATAATTGTCACAACTGGGTAACGCTTATTGAATTAAAATGAGATTTTTATTGAAAATGAGTAAACGATAAATTTGACCATATTATCACACCACCTGCTAAGTGAAGTGTGAACATTAACGTTCGAATAGTTCAACGTTAGTCGCTGACCGAATTTACACCCAAGAGTCACACAACCAAAACGATGAATTCTCTTTAGACCAAACGATTTAATTAGTTTATAATTGTTTTAATTAATTAAATAAATTAATATTTATGAAATATCAATTATGAATTTGAATGTGATTTGAGAAATAAAATTGTTGCATATATTTATAAAAGTTACTAATATATTGATCGATATGAGACGTCGATGACAAAATAGGTTAAATATTACTGTACATGTTTAATTTTGGTTAAATGAGCTCACAACCCATAAGATTTGGGTAGGATAGGCGTTGGTTTGAGAGAGGTTGGAGGCGGCTACAATATAGGATTAGGGTTTGGAGGTGTATGGCTAAGATCTAGTGAGAAACTAACATAGTTTCCTCTCTTATCCTACGCATATAAATACTAATATCAAACCCCTAATCTAAGGCTAATTTAATTTGTGAGCCGCCACTTTCTTCTTCTTCCTCATTATTTTAATGGCAGCAACTATCTTCTAAAAAAATCTAAAAAAATTCTCAAATCCAATTCAAATTAAAAAAATACTAATTTGTAGTAGAAGGTCTCCAATCCAGGATTAGCAACCTGACAGATTGGGAATTGCTCTAAGAAGAGAAATCATTGTTCAATGTGGACTCAAAGGCTTCATTAAGAGGTGAACTTTCATTTATTATTATTATTATTATTCCGATATCAAGTTTATCATATAAAAGTTGATTTAGATCCAAATCATCTATCTATATTCAGATCTATTTATTGTTTAGATTATGTGAGATTTTTGTGGGTACATGTGTTTGTTACAATTGGATTGTTCATGTTCTTATTGTAATATTTTGTTTATTGATTTATTGTTGAATAAACTTTCTGATGGAAAAAAGAATTTTTGAATTTGATTTACACACATGCATATATGTATGTATGTATGTATGTATGTATGTATGTATCTATGTATATATGTATATATGTATGTATGTATGTATACAGACTAAATGTATAGAGATCTGCAAATTATCAATATGTATAATTGTATATATGATTATATATCGTATATATTTGATCTTAAAATTTTCTTATGATGATTTATACCTATTATGAATCATAAAATATAAAAATATTTTATTAAATATGTTTATACATATTTTATTATATTTAATGATTTTGTGTATTGTTTATTATGTATAAAATAATTAATGGATCAAAATTTATGTTTTATATTTTTTAACTTTACTACGCCATACAAGAAGCTTACTGTAAAATTTTCATATTTTAAACTTAATTTAATATTTTTTCCCCATTAATTTACTTTCAGCCTACAGTTAGTTATTTAGTTATAAATATTATTTCATTTTAGAAAACTCTAGAAATTTTTCACAAGCCTAAAATGTCTCAGGTACCTTTAAAAAATGTTCAGATTTTTATAACTTAATTTAATAATTTTCATAACTAATTTGTTTTCGACCTGCAATCAAATATTTAATTAAAAATATAATTTCAATTGAGAAAATTCCGAAATCTTTTTCTGGGCCTAAAATATGTCTCAGGTACTGTTATCTGGTATTTAAACACGACCATATTAAACTGACTGCACTCATTAGATTCGAATGCTATCAAGGTCGATGATTCCAAAGTGATGATTATGGGGCCCAAAAGTCAAGAACAGATGATGACATGACGTTAAGGTTGAATGTAATTGATAGATATGCAAGGCAGGATGTTCGAAGTATGAAATATGGTTCAACACAAAGGCGGGATTGGCATAAATTGACTTCCAACATAGGGATCAGTATGTTCCAGGAAACAAGTGCATTTCAATAGAAAACAAGTAATATCTTAAGAACCACAAGTCCAATGCATATGAAATTTTGTTAACAAGATATGGAGGCCCTAGGGGGCCTACCCTACAGATCGCATCTCAAGGAGATGAAGTTGGAGGGATCGGCATTTTCCCTTGCAAGGGATCGGCAGGAACCAGCAAGCAACCATATTGAAGCAAATATCAAGCAATAACTCGAGTTCTACTGATCCAATTAGTATGAAATTTGGAGGATAAGCATATTTTAGTTTAGAGAAGCTACTATAGGGATCGCACCCCAAATTTCCACCAAAGTAGGGATCGGTACCGATCCTCTCCTTTGAGAATTGGGCCATGCGATCCTTTTTGTGGGTCTGTATGGTTCTGAAGGTCCTTCTACCGAATTTCAGGGAGATATTTGGTCATCTCCGTCTATAAATACTGGCTTTGTTGTTCATTTTGGGGACTATTACGCTGCTATTTGCTTAATTTTTTTTATAACTAAGGGTTTTCATCTGATCCCTATTGTACTCAGTTTATAAAGTGATTAATAAAGCAATCTATTCAAAGTGGACGTAGGCAAATAACGTCGAACCACTATAAATCGTTGTGTGCGTGTTATATATTCTCTCAATTTACTGCTATTTCTTTGTTGATATCCTCTGTTTTCATTTTATATTCTTCACTTACTTTTTTTTAACTTTTATTGGGTGTTTGTGATCATTTTTGGTGCAAACATTTTGGTGCTTTCACTGAGAAGCTTGATTCTCAGCTTATTAGGATCCTTTTGTTGCTACTGGATTGCATAAATCTCCCAAAGGAGATCCATAGTTATCTTCAGGAAGTTTGCTCGTTCTATTAGAATTTAAAAAAATTTAAGCAAAGCTATCAATAACGGTGAGGTACACTAGATCTACTTCTTAGAATGCAGAAGGAAACGAGAATGCTAGTATCTAACATGGAGGCCCGAGTAGTCAACTAATGGATGTGAATGTTGATACAGTTGAAGTCCGAAATCCAACCGATTCCATTACAAGAGCTGAATTCTAGAATTTGGTGAGAGAGCTAATGGACTGTCGTCGATGATTAAATCAGTAGATTCAAGCCAATATCAACCTATTGAACCAACACAAACAGCAACAGTGAGGGAAAGGCAGGAGGGACCCTACCCCTTACTCAACATCGGAGATTTCTAGTTCATCGGACTAGTGTCACAGGCGCAGGCATTGCAGAATAGATGGATATCACGTAGAAACTACGGGACGTCAATAGGTATACCATCTTGGTCTGCCAGGACAGATCGTTGTTGATCCCTTTATAGGGATCGGTACTGATCCCTCTTCCAGAAAAGGGAACTTACCTATGCGCACTGGGATTCAAGCTGGAGCTACTGCGGCGGATTTGGATGATGGACTTCAGTTGAATGTTGACCAGTTTCATCCCAGGAAAGATGATGAAGTGAATTTACGAGAAATGCATCGGGACGATGTTGAACCAAGAAGGCATGGAACGGGCCGTACACAACGACGGGACCAGTCATGCGAGGTGGAACATGACCAATGCTTGGCATCAACTATCCAAACGCCAAACTTGTCGGCTACCGTTAGAAAGTTAGTGAGAGAAAGCTAAGGCTTGACCAATGATGACCGGGGAATCTCGAGAAGCCATACCCCGTTCATTGATAGTGTCCTACATGCAGAGTATCCAAGCATGATCAACATGCCATCGATGCCTGCCTACGAGGGAAAACCCAACCCCACACAACATATCATGAGATATGAATGGCTGATGGATTCCGCACGAGTAGATGATCCAACCAAGTGTAGATGTTTTCCCATAACTCTCTTTGGAATAGCAACGATGTGGTTTACAAGGTTACCCCCACGGTCAATCTCTAGATTTGATGATTTGACAACAAGGTTTGTAGAGCAGTTCCGTATGCATGCCACTCGCCCCAAAGATGTAATGTCCCTGTCCAGCGTGATATAGGCTCTGGGAGAATCGTTGAAAAATTATTTGAAGAAATTCCACATAGCTGTTACAGAAATTAGTAATCCGAATGACCATGCAATATTGATAGCCGTAACAAGAGGGATTGATCCAGGGTCTGATTTTGGCAATTAGTTAGCAGGCAAGCCACCCACAACGCTGGAGCGCTTTTATGCAAAGGCGGCTCAGTATTTGAGGAAGGAAGAAGCCAGATGCTCTAGAAAGAAGAATGTTGCAGGATCAAGTAGAGAGGGAGTACAGAGTAATATTGCAGTAAAGCAGTCTGATGATAGCTCTGGAAAAGTTCAAGTGAATGTCCAGAACAAACCGAATCAACAAAAGAAAGGCGTAGATAGGAACCGAGGACAAAAGAGGGATTCTAGAAGAGGGAAGCATAGTATTTCGATATACGATACTTACGCGCCACTGAATGCATCACTATAGAATATTTATTTGTCTACCTACAACATCATGCAGTAAAGGAAATCGCCTCTAAAATAATCAATGGAGAAGCAGAAACAGACCGGAAAGTATTGTTGGTTTCATGAATATTATGGTCATAACACAAACGAATGCAGGCATCTCCAGGATATTACCGAAAAGCTGATTTGAGAAAGAAAGTACAGCGGTTTATAAAACCCCACAGGATGGCGGGCAGGGGACATCCGGCCCCAACTGAGGACAAGCACCGCACAGAGCTGAGGGGCCTGCTTGGATTGGTGGAAGATTGGTAATCAATACAATAGTCTAAGGACCACATCCGGCTGATAAGAGTTGGCATGAGATGGAGCGCTACGGTAGCATGACTAAGCATGTGAATTTAAAATGTTGTTCGAGTACGGAGGATGGAGCTCTGGCAAAACAACAATGTATAGTGGCAGATGATATTGTGTTTAGAAACGGAGATGTAAACAAGGTGGAGGCTTTGACAATCAACCCAATGGTCATATCGACCATGATCGGCCCTGCTTTAGTGATAGGGATATTGGTTGATTGTGTAAGTTCTGTAAATATTATTTTCAAAAAAGCTTATGATCAGATGAGAATGGAAGTTATGGACTTGAAACCGTCTAAAGCTCGTATTCATGGCTTTAACGATGATGCAACTGAAGCAGTTGGTTATGTTGAATTGCATATAGAATTGGGAGAAGGTGACCATAAGAGAGTTCAGATTCTACCTTTTGTTGATTTGGAAGTCGATTCTCCATACAACGTTTTTAGCTGGGGCAGCACTTGCTCCATGTGTTTGACTTTAAAGTTCCCGACAGATAATGGTGTTTGAGTAGTTCATGGAGATCAGGCGATTGGACGTGCCTGTTATGTAACTGAATTAAGGGATGCCCAATGAAACAAAAAGGGTAAAGGTGTGGACAAGTCTGTCTGCATCCATGCCACTAGAGATTGATAACCAATGCCTGAGCCTTGGCTCGAGCTCCACGGTCGGTTCTATAGAGACATAGATATGAGAGATGACGAGGAGGAGCCCAAAGAGACCAAGGCTGCACCGGCTGAACTGACGGTCGACATCATTGTCAGCCATGACCATCCATCACGGGTCCTAAAGATTGGATCACAGCTCAGCCCCCCAATGATGAAAGAACTTGCTGGATTTTTCCGAGTGAATCTCGATGTGCTCGCTTGGACTCACTCTGACATGTGTGGGATCTCGCTTGTCATCACGAGCCATGCATTGAACATCAACCCGGGCATATTCGGGTGAAACAGAAAAGACGTGGCATGGATCCGAAGATATCTGTCGTTCTTAAAGATGAGGTGAATAGGCCAAGGATAATGGGTTTATTTGCGACACCCTTACCCTAAGTGCGTATCGAATCTTGTACTTATGATAAAGGCAAATGGGAAATGGCGGGCTTGCATTGATTACTCAAACTTGAACGAGGCATGCCCAAAAGACAACTTTCCCTTTCCAAGGATCGACCAGCTGGTAGACTCAACCGTAGGACGCGAACTGCTATCTTTTATGGATGCGTACTCAGGATATAACCAGATCCGATGCATATTCCCAATCAAGAGCACACTAGTTTCATTACCGATGTTGGATTATATTGCTACGTGGTAATGCCGTTTGGACTAAAAAATGCAGGAGCAACCTACCAACGCTTAGTCAATAGAATGTTTAAAGATCAAATCAGAAGAACAATGGAGGTATATATGGATGATATGCTCGTGAAGTCACAATGATCGAGCGACGACATTAGACACCTGCCAGAAATGTTCGATATTCTCCGATACTACAAAATGAAGATTAACCCTTTGAAGTGTTCTTTTAGCGTAGCATCAGAAAGGTTCTTGGGTTTCATTATTCATGCCCGTGGAATCGAAGCTAACTCCAAGAAGATCCAAGCTATTCGCAATATCCAAGCGCATCAAACAAGTACAGAGCCTGAATGGGAAGGTTGTTGCTCTAAGTTGATTTATTTCCAGGGATGCCGATAAATGCATTCCTTTCTTTGACTTGATTAGGAGAGGAAAGAGGAATTTCAAATGTACATAGGATTGTAAAGACGCATTGAAAGCATTGGTGAACCGCTTAGAGAGACCTCCCATCTTGTCAAAGCGATGGATCATGAAGATTTGTATATCTACTTAGTTGTGTCGGTACACGCTATAAGTGTCGCGTTGCTTCGCAAAGAGAACCAAATTCAGAGACCGGTCTACTATGTTAGCAAGCAATTGACAGGATCTGAAAGGAACTATCCGAAGATAGAGAAACCGGCATACTATTTGTTGATTGCTTCGTGAAAGCTCCGCCCTTACTTTCAAGCACATCCTATCAACGTTTACACCGACTAGCCATTACGACAGGTCCTACAGCGACTTGAGATGTCTGGAAGGTTACTTAAGTGGAATATCCAAACTTAGTCAATTCGACATCACTTATATTCCTTGGAGGGCTATCCGGGGTTAGGCAGTGGTGGACTTTATAGCAGAATTTACTACGCATGATGATTTCCTAGAAAGTAGTGAAACCCTTATTATATGGTGGAAGTTGTATACAGATAGAGCATCCATTGATCGTTGTTCTAGGGCTGGAATTGTGCTTGTAACTCCCAAAGATCGGTCAATTTTCTATGCTTTAAAGCTTGATTTCCCTGCAATAAACAACAAAGATGAGTATGAGGCTCTGTTTGTTGGACTTAAACTCGCCAGAGAACTAGGAATAAAGTCTCTTGAAATCTTTTGCGACTGACAATTGGTAGTTTACCAAGTCAAGAGAGATTACCAAGCTAAAGGACAATGACTTGCACCGTACCTTACCCAAGTCCAAGAATTATTGACTAACTTTGAGTACTATGATATCACGCACATTCATGGGGATCAAAATAAAGAGGCTGATTCATTAGCAAAGTTGGCTAGCACTGGGGATGCGCATCAGATGGCTTGGTTCCAGTCGAAGTATTAAACGCTCTGAGTATAAACTCAATGGACATTAACCATTTACTAGAGACAGAGCCTGAGAAGGAGTCGTGGATGACTCTGATTAAAGACTAATTATTAAAGGGAATCTTTCCCGAACGAAGGAATGAAAAATGACAAGTCCTTCGTAAAGCTTCATGATATATCATACAGGAAGGAGTTTTGTATAGAAAGGGCTTTTTTATTCCCCTTCTCTAGTGTATCGCTCACAATGAAATAAAATGATTCCTAA
The DNA here is from genome assembly GCA_030737815.1 of Allium fistulosum. NCBI lineage: Eukaryota > Viridiplantae > Streptophyta > Magnoliopsida > Asparagales > Amaryllidaceae > Allium > Allium fistulosum. The sequence goes on from CM060906.1 coordinate 840,164,616, forward strand.
AGGAAGTTCATGAAGGAGAATGTGGCGATCACACTGGGGGGCAAATTCTAGAAAATAAAATACTCAGTTATGGGTATTATTGGCCAACCATCAATAGAGATGCTGCTGGTTATGTAAGGCAATGCGATAAGTGCCAGATATATGCAAAAGTTCCAAGAGCTTCATCGATCGAAATTACAAAAATGGTCAGTCCATGGCCGTTTTCCATATGGGGCATAGATATTATTGGTTCCTTACTGATTTCTAAAGGTGGTGCGAAGTACGCCATCATCGTAGTTGATTACTTCATCAAATGGGACAAAGTGGAAACATTAGCTACAATCACAACAAAGAAAGTAATCAACTTCATCGTTTGGAACATCATCTGTCGTTCCGGTCTTCCATGAACTATTGTAACAGATAATGGGACTCAACTCGATAGTGCTGAATTCAAAGACTTCTATCATTGACATCATATTGAAAGAGATTTGCAGCAGTCGCTCACCCTTAAGCCAATGGACAAGTTGAAGATGTGAAAAAAACCATAAAGTCAATTTTGAAAAGGCATTTGGAGAAAGCCAGGGGCAGGTGGGTAGATGAACTCTCGATAGCACTGTGGGCTTATAGGACAACCTACAAGTCTGTGACTGGCCATACTCCATTCGACCTTGCTTACGGTTCCGAGGCCATTATCCTATTGAGCACGAAGTGCCTTCTCAGCGAGTGACCTACTATAATCCCAAAGCGAATAAAGATCTCCTCTTGGAATCTCTAGACTTTGTAGATGAGAAGCATGAAGAAGTTGATTTGAGGGAAGTTGTGCAGCGACATCGGGTCGCCCAATACTACAACACCAAAGGCCGACCTAGAACCTTTGAAATCGGCAAACTCGTCTTGAAACGGGTTTTTCCTGCCCCGTCACATATGAATCCTACTTGGGAAGGACCATACGTCATTGAACAGAGGCTTGGAAAGAGAACATTCAAGCTAGTGACTGTTGATGGCATCACACTCCCAAAGGCATGGAATAGTGAGCATTTACGATGTTGTTTCACTTAGTTTATTCTTTTTCATTTAGTTGTATTCAATTTTCCAATTTGGTTTAGCATTTGATTTTCAGATATGTAATAAGACAAATTATGCCATTTCTTTCCATATGGCAAATAAAGTTTGAAATTTCCTTCATGTCTGCGTTTGTTGCAGCATTGTATATTAGTTACTATACTAGACTAACTAGTATTGACATGTCCAGGCAGGTTCTTAGAGTTTGGAACTAGCCAATTACATAAGTTCACGACTGAACTAAACGAAATGAGAATGGTTCGACCGTTCATTTGACGGAATGCTTAATGAGGAACGGATATGGTACGACCATCTAATGACCAACTTAATCCTATCAGATGATGGGATAAATATGAATAAAAAATGATCGTGACACGACTGATAACTCACTAAGTTAACCCCTGGAGTTAGGGGGGCAAATCAATCAATTAAGGAAAGTACGATCCGACTATTTTCTGAAATCTCCAAGTCCCCAAAGTGTGGATTGCAATATAAACACAAGCCCGGTGCGATTCGACCACCCGCTGACTAACTCTTATCCCCAGAGTGCGGACTGGAGTATAAACACAAGCTGGGTGTGGAACAACCACCCACTAACTAACTTTTACCCCCAGAGTACATATATGAGTATAAACAAATAGACGAGTGTGGTTTGACCCCTCACTATTCCATGAACTCTGGCCTGAAACCAACAGGAGAAGTATAAACTCCCAAAGGGTGAAGTTCGACCATCCACCGTTTAACTCCGCTAAATGCAAGGCTGGGGGAAGGAGTATAGTCATTCAAACCACTAAATTCGACGGCGTAACATTAGGGCTTGATCCCTGTGTTTGGTACGACTCAAGACCACGACCACGACCACAAGGAGTCCTTGGGATAGAATCAATGGATTATCATCCAAAGCCACGAGCAACGAATTACAAGTACATTAAATGGAAAGTAATAGCTCGACCACTTAAATAAAAAATTCACATAAGAGTTCGAAAGAAAACGAAGAACTTTTACTTACATAATAAACTTCAAAAAATGATGATACAATTTTATTTAAGAACAGGGGCTGCACCCGCACAATCACGACCAACAAAAGAGAAAAACAGTTATGTAGACTAGGGCTGTCAACGGGTCGAGGTCGGGTCGGGTTTGGGTTGATTTCAAATGGGTCAGGACAACCTGTTTATTAAATAGGTCAGAAATAGCTCAACCCAAACCTGGCCCGATTATAAACTGGTTGATGCGACCCGACCCGTGTAACCCGATTATAAATGGGTCGGGTCGGGTCGTAAACAGGTCAGGTCAACCCGTATAAGGTATAAGTGTGTTATAAACGGGTCGTAAGCGGGTGATGAACGGGTCAAATTTGGGTTCATGGGTCGGGTCAACCCGTATAAGGTATAAATGGGTTATAGACGGGTCGTAAACGGGTTATAAACGGGTCAAATTCAGGTTCACGGGTTGGGTTGGGTTGTAATCGGGTTGGGTCAACCCATATAAGTATAAATGGGTTATAAACGGGTCAAATTTGGGTTCACGGGTCAACCTGAAACCCACCCGTTTATAAACGGGTCAAATTTGGGTTGAACCGAAAATGACCCGCCTACTTAACCGGGTCGGGTTAATCTGCTAATTTTCGTGTAATCTTTGGGCCGTGTTGGAAATTGACAGCCCTAATGCAGACTATATACAGACTAAGTCGGAGTGATGACTATTTCTTCTACCCTTTATCCTTTCTGGATCTCTTAGGAGTACCACCACCTAAACTTCCGCCTGTTTTTTTCCTTGATCCAATGCTGCACTTGGCAGGAGAACTTTTGAAAGATGGAGGGAGTTCTTGGGGAACCGACCTGGCAGGTGGGATGATTCGTAATGGGATGATATTTTGATCGTCAATGTCTACATCGACAGGTTCAGCCTTAGCTTTTTTCTTCAACAATTCCTCTTTCTCGATACGCACTTTTAAGCCGAGCTCATAGGTATGTTCACTAGCATCAGTAATTATAACGCCTTCCGGCTCATCAGCTAACGACAGGTCTTCAGCTTTATCATTATCAAGCGCTCTTATAACTTGATTGTCGGGTCCTAGAGCGTCGGTGGCCACCGGAATCTCAGTTGATGTCGATTGTTGCTCCACGGTAGCACCGCTTTTTAGATTTTAGCTGGGACCTGGAAGACCTGTAGGCTCATAAAACCAAGTAGATAAGCCCATGACTATTGGACATGAAGAATGAAATCTCTCAAAAAGTGGAGAATAGAGCAGAATACATACTTCCAACTAACTTTCAGTTGTCGTTGGAGTCTCCTCTTCCAGAATGGGGGTTGGCACCTTAGATTGTTAACAGGGTTTGTCCGGATCGTAGTTTAGATCCTGTCCCAGACCGAGAGAAACTGAAGCTCCGGCTGCTTGAAAAGAAGAGGGGCCTTTGGGATTGGACTCCGAAGACTCGGCAGTGTTTTTCCCTTTGTCGAAGGGTGTTAGAATGTCAAAATATCAAAGTCTCGTAGCAGAAAGGTCTAGAGGCTCATCCCCACGGAGAATCTCCCGTACTAGTTTTTCTTCATCTAAATGAGCTTCACCAAGGGTTCTCCTTTTCATTTCAACAATGTACTCCTAAGCCTCGGCAAGCGACTCAAGATAACCCTCACCAAAAAAGCTCAGATTGCGGTGGATAAGGACTTTAGCATTGTATTCAATGATCAGGGAATCAAACAAGTCTTTAATTTCATTTCGACTGGCTTCCTTAGCATCCTTTACTTGGGCCTCGATGAAGGAACTAGGCCAGCCCGCAGTAGAAGAAATGAGTGAATTTAAAAAAATTTAGCCATTTTGGATCTTTAATGGGCCTATGAAGTCTAAATCCATTTGGAACTTTTCCAAGTTTCTTTTAAATAAAATCAATATTTTATTTAACTTCATAAATAAAGTTTCACTTTAATTTAATGTGTATGTTAGTTAGAGTATATTAAATATACTCTTGTATACAAATTTGTGTGTAACGTTTATTTTCAAATTTATTTAGAGAAGGAAATATTTCATTTCCTTTCTCTTAACTTATTCAATTAATGAAGGGCATAAATTTATTAAAGGAGAAAACTTTCATTTCCTTTCTCTTAAATTATTCAAATAATGAGGGATCATAAATTTAGTCAGAGAATGATACTTTTTCAATTTTATTCAAAGAAGGAAATATTTTATTTCCTTTCTCTTAACTAAATTAAATAATTGATTAATAAAATAACATTAATGACTAATATAAATATGACATGAATTGTAAATATATTCACAGTAAATATTGTGCAAGTGCAACATATAGGGAGTGTGCATAGTCTGTGGTTATAGATATCTATATGTATAATAAACAAGAACAAATTGAATGGTTATTACATAGGAATTGAGATGGATATAAATAAGAAATGCCAAGGATGATTGATACAGTTTCCCTTTTAGTAAACTTAATTAATGCGACATATTAATGACAACCAATAGGTACAAAATTATAAGAATATAGAAGGTAAACAATGAATTGTATGTATAAATTATTGTCTTAATTAAAAAGAGAAATGATTTCATACTATGACAATATATGTAAAGAAAAATAAATTTTATAGAACATATACAAGTAGATCCAAATATGTATATATGGAATTCAATCAAAGCTTTCTAATAATATAAATTAGATGGTTATTACAATTAATTTCAAAACTTTGATTTATTGTTAAAATTCCTTTTATTCATATGTAAATATCTCATGCAATAAAAAGTGCAAGTAATACATGCATACATGCATATATATACATATATTAACATTCAAAACTAAATTACACTTTGTTATTAAATTTTAAAACATAGATCTACAATTGAAACGCTGTATCGATTCCATATATTTAATTTTTAACTTTAAATATAATTCAGTCAATCAACATGAAATAGTAAATTTCCAGATTTAAAGAAATGGAATTTAAATTAAATGTTAAACATAGAATTAAAATAAAACATTGTATTTTAAAATATATAGATTTATTTTTAGTGTAACAAAGTAAAGAAAAACTACTAAACAATTCGAACATGTAAACATTCAGATTTGAAGAATTACACTTTAATTAGAATGTTTAAAAACGTAGATCTACACTTAAATATTGTTTTAAAACGTAAACAAATTTAATTTTTATCTATCAAATGAAAACTCAATCATATCATTCAACAAATAATTCAATCTTCATAAACAATTTTTAATTAAGCAAGACAGTAAGACATTATACAAATTATGAAGGTCAAATTAAATTTCTATCAAACATTGCAAAATCACTATCCATATATAGAAAATGACATACCTTGCTACCCAATCTTTAAAACACACCTTGTTGATGTTTCCTTTGATTTTCACCTTGAATGAAGAATGCTTCTAGATCTGATTGAATCACCTTAGGATGTTGCCTAGAAATCACACCTTGAATGATGATATTTCCTTAGATCTTCAAGATCCACATCCTATCCTTGCAAGAGATGGATGAACCACTTTTGTATTATTTTATTTGATCATTTTATTTGGAGTTGAAATATTTTGGAAATTTTTTTTCCTTTTTTTGTTACTGCCATGAAAAGTTAGGAGAGAGAGAGAGAAAGAATGAATTGTACGTACAGAATGAATTAGAGAATATGTTATATTTGAAAGATTGAAACTTTTTCCATTCTTTAATTAAAACTTCCCTAATTAATTCCCTTGATTGTTTCCCTTTCTCCAATCCTTTCTTTACACATATGTCATCAAATGACATAAAATTTCCACAAATCATGTCATTAAATGACATAAAATTTTCATAAATCATGTCATCAAATAACATAAAATTTCCATAAATAATTTCATGCAATTATCTTTAAATTACATCAACATCCTATATCAATGCACGCAAATATAACTTTTATAAATGCATTAAAATAACTACAAAAAACTTCTAAACATAAAATAAATAATAATTAATATTTCTCAAATATCAATTAATTTAATCAATTTACAACATTTTATAAATTAATTAAATCATATGGTTTTTTCAAAGAATTCATCATTACGGTTGTGCGACTCAGGTGTAAATTCAGTCAGCGATAAATATCAAACTATTCGAATATTAACGTTCACACATCACTTAGCAGGTGTTGTGACATTTTGGCCGAATTTATCGCTTACATGTCTTTTGGTGAATTCCAATTTTACTTATTATAAGTTGTACCTAATAGTGACAATTATTTACACCAATTCTCTTCGTCAAGACTATATCACTTTGGATTTATGGAATTTGGTAATAATCAAAATTCAAATATCATCTACATCCAACTTTATAGTCTAAACACAACGCCCTTGGTTTAATAATAACAACCATTATTAACCGAAATGCTTTGGCGAGAGACTTTGACTTTGAGTTGACTTCAATTGACTGTGGTACTAACCTCATAAAGTTGAGGAAACTGATCCTCTCTTGAATAGTGTTTCACTTCCAATGCTTCCACTCGACCCAACTATAGTCATTCGATGGACGCCGTGCCATGATTTTACTATAATCAAAGTGGAGCTTCCATATTGGAGATCAACAATATTCTCAAGTCGTGAGAACTGTGTAAATTAGTCACATCGATATTATCTGCTAAACCTTAGTTATATTAACCAACAGAAAACTATTTAGTGAGTCATTCCATAGGTATCTGATAACTAATAGTACGTAACTCCTTGGTGCCCCAGCTGTCATGAGTAATACATTGGCCAATATTTGGATAGCGTTACGTATTCTAGTCTCAACGGATACATCGATGTCCAGTCTCGATGCATCCTGACTAGAAACATTAAAAATGGTGCATTTATTTCATTGTGATAAATTACTTACGGTTACAACACTTTGTAATTACTATCAATAAACATACCATTTATGGAATTTCTATCAAATATACTTCTAATTAAATTGATTAACTAATATAACCACATTATATCAAGTATATAATAGAAAGAAAATACCTTTATTTTGAACAAGATTGGTCAACGAGTTAGAATATGTAACAAATTATATAATTGCCCCTAGGGCATACCCCTAACTCTATCAATCTCCCACTTGCACTTGGGGTCAATTATGGAATCTTATTCCAACTTCTCCAATCGATTTTCTCAAAACCAATTAGATCAATCCCTTTGTGAACGGGTATGCTATTATGTTTTAATTATCTACTCTGTCATTCAACTCTCTTCGACGGTGATAAACTGCTTTATCCTGTGGAACAATTCGGAGTATGTCTCTCGACATCTAGTGAGCTATAAGTTCAGTTACAAATTATATCATGACATTGTTATCATATAACAATGTTATGAGATTCTCAACATTTGAAATCGGCTCAATTATAAATTTGTGCACTTATATTTTTATGTACATTGTCGTTATTGTTTGCACAAAAAATGGACAAACACCTCGAAGTTGTATGATTTAGCAGATCTGATGTTATTCTTAGTGATTTGAGCGATTTATGCCAATATATAAAAAACAGGGGCTAAACTGTAAAAAGACACGCAGATTTATAGTGGTTCAGCCAGAATGTGCCTACGTCCACTTTATATGTTATTTCTCTTCTCTTATTCTGATTACAAGTACAAAACTTTGATATCAGTAAAAGAAAGTTGTTTGAAAGTTCCTTCCGTGCTTGAGCTCTCAAACTTGTCCCCATTGTTGTACCCTCGCCCCTCTATTTATAGAGTGAGGCTAGGGGTAGAGGTCCAGGATATGTATGGTCGCAGATGGGCCTGGGCTGATGTGATCTGGCCTGGTATGACTTGGTTCGGCATCACTTGGTCCGGAGGTGGGATGGTGAGGTTGGACCGGTGGTGGAATGGTGAGGCTGGACCGGTGGTAGTTGGTCCGGTGGTGGGATGGTGAGGTTGGACCGGTGGTAGTTGGTCCGGTGGTGGGATGGTGAGGTTGGACCGGTGGTGGTTGGTCCGGTGGTGGACTGGTGAGGTTGGACCGGTGGGTCTGCCGAATGGATTCGATGGAGGTCTACCGAATGAGGTCTGCCGAATGGATCACGTTTCTGGGTCTCGAGGTCTTCCGGGTAAGAATTCACCCAACATTTGCCCCCCAAAGCGGGGCACGTGTTTGCATGTGTCGCGCTTTGTTTCGTGCTTTGGCGTTTCCCGTAGTTGAAATAGGTCCATTTGGCGAGGAATGCCGAACCGGTTGATTCGGTTGCCTGTCGCTTGGCTATATATAGGGGCTATACCCCCTTTGCTTTTCCTTACCGAACAACTCTTGCCGAATAGAACCTACACCGAATCAAACCTCTGCCGAATCTATCTTTGCCGAATCAAACCTTCGCCGAATCAAACCTTGCCGAATCAGGTGAGGTCTTCAACCAGACCAAGTTTTGCCGAATGAACTTGCGTGTGTACGTTTGCATGCCGAATGAACATGCGTGTGTACGTTTGCATGCCGAATGAACATGTGTGTGTACGCTTGCATGCCGAATGAACATGCATGTGTACGTTTGCATGCCGAATGAACATGTGTGTGTACGCTTGCATGCCGAATGACACATGAACGTTTTAATACCGAATGAGATTATTGAAGTGCTGCATCTGTTTGTCGAATGAATTGTTGTATCGAGTGAACATGTGTTTCATACTTCGAATTTTTTTTTTAAAGCGAAATTCCAGATTATGCTGCTTGTATATTCTAACGATATATTTTTCCTATGTTTGCAGATAAATGTCTCGAAAAGTTGAAACTCGATCAGATAAGAAGAGATCCGGGGGCGAAGGAGAGTCCTCAGCCGTGCCCCCAGCTCAATCAGGATCGGAGCGTCATGGGCCCGCCCCGAGGTCATTAGTGGATGGATATGGTCCTCAGGAGCTGCTGGATTCCCCGCCTGACTGCTTTCCTAGCTCTCTCAAAGAGGAGCAACTCGATGTTATATCTCGTTCCTTTGGGATCGATAGAGCCCTCATGCTGCTGCCGGGCCCAGGAGTCATGCCATACAGTCCTCCCGAAGGATACTTTGCTTATAGTAGGTACCATTGCATGTGTGGTGCTATCCCGCCTCTCAATGCTTGGATAGTCAGCTTCCTCACGTACCTGAAGGTGGCCCCATTCCAGCTTCAGCCCAACTCTTATGCCATATTGGTGAGCCTTTTTGTTATTTTTCGGAGGAAGTATGGTCGCGCCCCCTCCAACCGGGAGATCCGGTACTTGTATAATTTAAGGGGCTATAAGAAGGGGTCCCCATATGTTAGCTTGGAGTCTGCTGTGACCTTCAAGCCGGTCTTGGACCTGTACTCTAAATTCAGCATGTTCAAGAAAGAGTGGTTCTTTGTTAGGGACGACTCCGTCTCCATCCGGCGCTTTACCTCTGGATGTAAGTTGATGCTTTTACTTATAATTCTTATTCCGATTGCGATGCTTCTTCTCATACTTTCTCATTTTTGCTAGCGACAAGTGGCTTTCCGGTTGTGGAGACTGACCGCCTGGTTTAGACGGCGGCGGAGATAGAAGCCATTCTTGGGAAATACAGATCATCTGCCTACTTGATTAGAAATGCGATTCTTCTGGAATATAACTTGATCCTTCCGCAGCAGTCTGTAGTTAAGTTGAGGGAAACGGCGGAAGAGAGGGCGGCTGCTCAGGCTAAGGGAGGCGTTGCGGCAGAGGGCGGAAAGAGAAAACCATTCACGAAACCTCCAGCCGTCGGAGGTAAGAAACTTAAGAGGTCGGACGGTCCTTCTCCCAGCAATTGTCCACTTACTCAGGGGGAGATAGATGCGGAGGAAGAAAGAGGTGAGGCGGAGGGCGGAAGAGACGTTGAGCGTCTTAGTGATGATGGTGGCGATGGACAGGGTGGTGATGGTTCCAGGGCTCTATCTTCTGGGCAAGTAGGCGAAATGCAAGAGTGGACGGATGATGCTCTCCGCCAAGCTTTTGAGGGGTTGGATGATGATCCGGCTTTGGTAGAGAAGACCGGGAAGGCGGACAAAGCCGGGACTGGTGCAAGTGAGTCTTCTCCGGCTATCCCGGCCAAGGTGGCTCTGACAACTCAAGGTGAACTCTTGACCCCTGCATGCTTCACTAATGATAGGGACTTAGGAATATTTTATGACCCGCTCCCGTCCTGGAATGAAATCCAGGACTTATTGCAGTATCCCACTCCTCCCCAGGGTTTGTACAACCACAACTGTGTTTCTTTTCCTTTTCTAACTTGTAATCTACCGCGTTTCTTGAATCATATAGTAATGTAAGATCGTGACACTTGTTCTTTATATCAGGAGCAGGCAAGACGCCCAAAGCTTCAGACCTTCGACACAGGCTCGAGCAATATAAACTTTCCAAAATTTCTGCTAAGCCGAAGCCCTCAACCCAACGCTCTGGGGATGTAGTTGGATACCGTCCTCTTCTTGGGGTCATCGAAGAGGGTATTCAGCAGAGGAAGAGGAGTCATCCTTTATTCGAAACTTCGCTCGGTCCTCAGCCTCCGGCTCAGCCTATTCATGATATTACTGAGGAGGGCAGCGAGTTTGTACCTTCTCCACACCCGTCCGGAAACCCTTCTGTTGTTCATATCGACCGTCCCGACCTGGCCCGTAATCCATTCGCAGGTCATCCTGATCTGGATCCGGGTTCTCATGATATTACTTTTGACGAAGTCACTGGTGAACACCTTCTCCCCCGTAACCCCATGGTACGAGTACTTGATGAAGCCAAGTCCTTAGATCTCGATCTACTCACTACTCGTATAGTCACTATGGGAGACGAGGCCAAAGCTAATATAGATCGGGTGGCAGAGGAGACCAAGAAGCTGATGGGGCATCATGCTCGGCTGGTTAAGGCCGGAGAGGAGATTGGGAGCGCCAATATCCGACTTCGATTGGTGGTTTCGGATCAGGCCAAGCAGCTTGCGGATCAGGCCATCCAGATTTCTCAGCATGAGGCTGCTACTGGGCGTTTAAGGAAAACCATGGAAGAGGCCAGTCGGGCCGAATTGCGGAAAATGGAAGCTGCTTGCAAAGAGCGGATTGACATGGCTATTGCCACGGTGGACGAGGTTCGGAGAGCGGATCTCGAGCAGGTGGAGGAATTGTCCGAGAAACTTGAGGCTGCAGAACTTGCCCAAGCTAAGTTGAGGGAAGAGATGGAGGTGATGCGGAGGTCCCTTCAGGCTGATTGCTCGAGATACAGACTGGAGAGAGATGCTGCCGTCGAAAGGTTGTCGGCCTCCGATGCCCGGATGAGGGAGTTTGAGGAGAACGAGGGAATGATGGATGACATGCTCCAGGACATGTATTTCCGGACCTGGAAGCAGGGCAATCTCTCTTGGATGGATGATTATCCCAGGGTCATGGCCAAGACCTATCTTCGGGCTTTGGAGGAGGCTAAGGCTGATGCAGATAAAGAGGGTGGAACGGTCTTCAGTATGGATGTGGTCACTGCTCAGTTTACCAAGGAGGAGAAAGTGGCGGTAAAGGAGGGTATGCGGCTGCTTGCTGCCGAAGAAGCAGGTGTGCAGGTTGAGGATGACGACCAGGACGGTCAAGAAGCGGGTACTGGTAAGTCTTCCTTTCTAGCCTTTCCGTTAACTTGGTTATTCATCACTAATGAATCCTTCTTATGACCGGACAGGCGGGCAAAAGAGCAAGGACAAGACTTCGACGCAACCGGCTCCCTGATTGGACCTGGAAAATTCTTTTTGTAGGCTTGGCATTGTTGTATCTGTTAGTCTTAAGACAGTAGAGTAACTTCTAAGTTGTAATTCTTGCTACTTGTAATAACATTATTCTTGACGTGTAATTTTTTAGCTCAAGTTGATTTTGTCGTTTCTTGAATATTTGTTGCTATTTCGACATATCGTATGAGAAATGTAGCTATGTATATTCTTGTAATTAAATTGTGTTTGATGTCAGATTCTGGTTTTAAATCATAATCTCATGACTTGCAATGTTAGCGTGTGGTGTGAAAAAATTAAATTATAGTCATGCATTTGTACATAAAGGAAGAAAATACCGCCTTTCATGTTCTGTTTGCAAATGGCAGTTTCGAATATCTTGTATGACCAAGCATGGAAAGCAGTTGACTGCCCTGCCATCTGATTGTGAATCTCTGCATCCGTTGGTGGGTATCTCTTACCCTGCATCCTGTACTTTATGGTTTGTTATAGAGGATAGGAGGAAAGTTTTTTAAGTAAAATTGAAATATGTGAAATAGTAAAACTTCCAGTCACGGAAGGCCTTCGATGTGCTTAAGTTCGTGGCAAACGGGTTTTGTAGTCACTTTCCCTAGCTGTGGGTCTTGGAGACATTTGTCACCCATCTTACGCCTCCGCGGGGAGTTAATTCTTTTTTACCACAGCCGCACTTAAGACACACCGGAGCCGAGATCGCGCACAGTAACTACCCGGGCCATTATGGCCCGTACTCATGGGTATTATTCGACTTACTGTGGCCGGCTAGCGTGGGTGCCGATCGTCAACTGTGAACTGCCCCTGGCTGGCCACACCTTATGTTGGGGCTTATAATCGGTTCACAGTTGCCGGCGAGCCTAACGCCGTAATGAGCTGCCTCGGCTATAGTCGGCCTTCTCGGTGGCTTATAATCGGCTCATTACAGTTGGCTTTAAGGGCCGTCGCGAGCAATGAGTTAACCCGCAGCAGAGGGATGCTGGAGCAAAAGTGTCTCATTGACGAGGGCATAGATTCGCATAGTACCTGTTGTGTCTTGTCCACGTGAAGTTGCATTGTGGAGTGCTTTGAATAGAAATGCTATATGCTCAGGATTTCGTTTAACAGAAAAGGATAAAGTTAACAAGCAGCCAAGATACAAAGGAACAAGTTAAAAAAGAGACAAGGCTTTTTTAAAGTGGTTCGGCACGAAAAAATGCCTACGTCCACTGATTCTCTTTGTTAATTCACTTCATATGGGCAATACAAGTTAAGAAAAGTATCGACGGAGGTGTTGGATGTTCCATGCCCTCTGGAACACCTCTCCGTCCACTGTTGACAAAATATAGGCTCCGTTGTGGAGATCTTTATGAATTACATATGGTCCATCCCAGATTGGGTCTAGTGCTCCGGGGCGAGGGAAGATTCGCTTGAGGACAAGATCCCCTTCTCGTAAGGTACGATGCTTAACTTTGGAGTTGTATTGTGCTGCCACCTTTTGCTTGTGGGCTGCTGTTTTTAGGACTGCATCATTCCTTCTCTCCTCGACTAGATCCAAAGACATGTTGAGGAGCTCTTCGTTCTCTTCTGGGTTATAGTGGATCCTACGGTGGGAAGGCACAATGGTTTCAACTGGGAGCATAGCCTCCGATCCGTATGCCAAAGAGAAAGGAGTGTGCCCTGTTGATGTTCTGAAAGATGTGCGGTAGGCCCATAGTGCCGTAGGGAGTTCATCCACCCAAGCGCCCTTTGACTTTTCGAGCTTCTTTTTGATCAGAGTTTTCAGAATTTTGTTGACTGCTTTGACTTGTCCGTTTGCTTGGGGATATGCTACGGATGAGAAGCTTTTGTGAATTCCGTGTTCTTGGCACCAGTTGGCGAATTCCTCGCTGTCAAACTGAAGTCCATTGTCTGATATGATTTTTAGTGGGACTCCGTACCTGCACAGAACATTTTTGATTAGGAAGTTGATAACTTTCGCTGAAGATACTTTATTTAGCGGTTCTGCTTCCACCCATTTGGTGAAATAGTCTACTGCTACTATAGCATATTTGGCGCCGCCTCGACCCATTGGCAGTTCACCGATTAAGTCAATTCCCCATACTGCAAAGGGCCAAGGGCTGGTCATCTGAGTAATATCGGTTGTTGGTAGCCGAGGGATCTTAGCAAATTTTTGGCATCTGTCACACTTCTTGACGAAATCTAAGGCGTCCTTGCTTAAGGTGGGCCAGAAATATCCGTATCGGAGTATCTTTTTTGCTAACGTTTGCCCTTCGGTGTGATCTCCGCAGCTTCCTTGATGAATGTTGGATAAGATTTCCTTGGCTTCCCTTCCGGCGACACACCTTAACAATGGGCTAGAGAACCCGTGCCGATAGAGGATGTCTCCTTGTATCGTGTAGCGGGACGCTTTCCTCAAGATTTTCTTGACTTCGTTACGCCTGTCGGGTAGTGTGCCATTTTGTAGGTAGTCTCGGATGGGAGTCATCCAAGTTGCTTCTTCGGTTGCAGCTATCAGATTCACTTGCTCAAAACTTGGGATCGTTTGCTTTGAGACAGTTACTGCCCCGAAGATGGCGACGTCCCTCATACTCGCTTGCTTTGCCAATTCGTCGGCCTCTTGGTTCTCTTCCCGAGGGATGTGTTTGACTAAGTAGTGGTCCAATCGGTTGAGAAGCGACTTGGTCTTCTTTAGATATGCTATGAGTCGTTCTTCTCGAGCTTGGAATTCCCCTAGTATTTGATTAACAATAAGCTGAGAATCGCTGTGAAGGCACAAAGAATTGGGTCCGATCTCGATAGCAATTTCTAGTCCGGCTATTACGGCTTCATATTCTGCATCGTTGTTGGTGGCAGCGAACTCCAACCTTATAGCATAGTGCAGTTTATTTCCCCTGGGAGTGATTATTACCACACCTGCCCCCGAGCCTTGTTCGTTAGATGCACCGTCCACAAAGAGATTCCACTTGATATCTTCCGTTATTTCCAGTTGCTCCTTATCCTCGTTGGTAGTGAATTCTGCAATGAAATCAGCCATGGCTTGTCCCTTGATGGCGGTGCGAGGGTGATAGGTGATATCATACTGACTCAGCTCAATACACCATTTAAGTAGTCGCCCGGAAGTGTCGGGACGGTGGAGTACCTACCTCAGTGGTTGATCGGTCAGAACTTTGATGGAATGGGATTGGAAGTAGTGACGTAGCCTTCGTGAAGTGATTAGTAAACAGTATGCTAACTTTTCAAGCTTAGGATATCTGACTTCTGCCCCAGTAAACCTTTTACTGACGAAGTAAACTGGTCGTTGCGTGCGATCGTCTTCCCTTACCAAGGCAGCGCTTAGAGCGTGAGATGACACAGCAAGGTATAGGTATAATTCTTCGCCTTCGCTTGGGGTCGAGAGTACCGGTGGTTTCTGGAGGTGTTCGATTAGGTTAAGGAAAGCGGTTAAGCATTCGTCCGTCCATTCGAACTTTCCTTTATCCTTCTTTAGAGCTTCGAAAAAGGGGACGCACTTGTCCGTTGCTTTGGAGATGAATCGGCTTAGGGCAGCCACTTTTCCATTTAGGCTTTGCATTTCCTTTCGGGTGGAAGGTATCTTGATGTCCCTTAATGCTCGGACTTATTCAGGGTTTGCTTCTATCCCTCGGGCATGGACGATGAACCCTAAGAATTTTCCTGATGACACTCCGAAGGAGCACTTTAGTGGATTCAACTTCATTCCATACTGTCGAAGTACCTGGAACATTTCGCCTAGGTGGCTTACGTGATCTTTGGTTTTCCGTGATTTTACTAGCATGTCGTCTACATATACTTCCATTGTTCGTCCTATTAGCCCTGCAAACATCTTGTTGACGAGGCACTGGTAGGTGGCTCCTGCATTTTTAAGTCCGAAAGGCATCACTTTGTAGCAGTATAAACCCCGGTCGGTGATGAAGCTAGTGTGGTCTTGGTCGGGAGCATGCATAGGAATTTGGTTATATCCTGAGTATGCATCCATAAAAGACAGGAGTTCATGTCCGGCTGTGCTGTCTACAAGTTGATCGATTCTGGGAAGCGGGAAGCAATCCTTTGGGCAGGCGTCGTTTAGGTTGGAGAAGTCAATGCAGGTCCGCCACTTCCCATTAGCCTTCTTTACTAGTACCGGGTTGGCGATCCATTCTGGGTAAATAGCTTCTTGTATGAAGTCATTGGCGAGTAGATTCTTTACTTCTTCATCGAGGGCTGCTGATCGTTCTGCCCCCATACTTCTCTTTTTTTTGTTTTACAGGCGCCTTGGTAGGATCAATTTTTAATACGTGGCATGCTATGTTGGGGGAGATTCCGGTCATGTCAGCGTGTGACCAAGCGAACACATCCAAGTTGTGGCGGAGAAAATCAATGAGTTGTTCCTTCAATTCAGTTTTCAGCTGCGACCCAATTTTCAGTAGCCTACTTGAGTCGTGCTTGTCTATAGATATAAACTCCATAGCCTCTGCAGGCTCGGCGGTGGCCTCCTCCTCTTTGTCCCTAGGGTCTAATTCATTGAAAGGGTCGCTGGTGTATCGAAGAGGAGGGGCTTTCTTTAGTTGCTATGCTTCAAGGCTTTTTGTGCAGAGGGCAATCTCTACACCTTTCCCTTTATCTCTCCTGTGGTTGTTGCGAAGTTCGGTTACATAGCAGTCTCATGCAATATCTTGGTCTCCTTCCACTTCCCCTACCCCATTGTCTGTTGGAAATTTCATTTTCAGGCACCACGGGGCTAGGACAATCTGGAAGTCAGATAGGGCTGGTCTTCCTAGGAAGGCGTTGTAGGCCGAATGGTTTTCTATCAGCACAAACGTCTGTTTCCTTACAACGGAGCGGGGATGGCTTCCAATTTCAACGAAGAGGTCCAGCTGCCCGATGGGCATTTTCGCATCTCCAGTGAAACCGTGTAGCGGTTTATCGCAGGGAGATACATCCTTCATTGATAGCCTCATTTTGTCGAATGCGTGTTTGAACAGGATATTTACAGAGCTTCCAGTGTCTACCAGTATTCGGTAAACTTCGGCGGGACCGAGTCGGGCAGAGATAACCATGGGATCCATGTGCGGGTACTGTCTTCCTTCTAGGTCGCGTTTACTGAATGTGATGTCATCACTTTCTTTCCGCTTTGGGTGGCGCTCTTCTATAACCGTATTGACACAGTCTCTATTGTCTCTGAGCGACTTCCCATATCTTTCCATCTCTTTCCAACTTCTGTCTGCGATGTGCGGACCTCCTGAGATGGTATGGACCACTATCTTCTCTTGACTAGAGCTGCTAGCGTTGCGGTCGCCTCTGCCGATCCCTGGTGAGGGTAGCCTTGGGTTTTCATTGGCAGGAGCTGGAGTCCTGTCTTGACTTTTTACATAGCGTTCCAGTTTCTTTCTTCTGATGTGTTCCTCAATCAGATCTCGGAGATGATGGCATTCGTTGGTATCATGTCCGTGGGATTCGTGGAAGCGGTAGAATTTTCCAGATTTCTGTGCGCTATCTGATTCCTTCTTGTATGGTGGGCGTTTGTATCTAACTTCGCCTTGGGTGGCAAGGAAGATATTTTCGACGGTCTCGTTCAAAGGGGTGTAAGAGTCGAATCTTGGTCCTGGCCGATATAGGCGTTTTTCTACTTTCTTGCCCCCAGCATTGTCTCTGGAATCATTTCTTCGAGCGTCCCTTGCCACAGCAGGGGCGTTGCCATGGGTCGTCTTACTTTGCTGTCCTGACTGCCCCTCAATGGCAGCATCCTCAAGCCTCATGTATTTCCCGGCTTCATGGAAGAAATCGGGTAAAGTAGCTGGTTTTTCTTTTGTCAATCTTCTAGCAAATTTAGTGTCCGGATGCACCCCACTGCAGAGGGCCATCAGGATAAGCTTCTCATCGGCGTCTTGAACTGCGGCTGCTGCGGCGTTGAATCTGGTTAGGTATTGCTGCAGCTTTTCTCCAGGTTTCTGTTTGACGCTGGATAAGGAATAAGCGTCCTTAGGTTGCTCCACATGAATGCGGAACTGACTGATGAATTTTTCTTTCAACATTTCCCATGAGCTGATGGATCCTTGGGGTAGATGACAGAACCAGGAGGTAGCAAGATCTGCTAAGAAGAGCGGAAAGCATTTGCACAGTACTCCCTCTGTTGCTCCACTCATGAGCATATGCTGTGTGTATCTCTGTAAGTGTACAACGGGATCGGAGGTTCCTTTGTAGGGTTCCATTGTTGGCATCTTCCATTCTCGGGGGGTGATAGCAACTTCGATATTGCGGGCGAAAGGGCTGGTTACCCTAGCGCCTATCCCTCGATCTCTTTGCTCCCGTTGGACACACTCTCTGAATAAGCGCGCCATCCTTTCATCAGAATTTGGAGCAGACATAGATGAGTTTGGTTCTGTTCTGTGGGGTTGATTCCGTCCAGACAACCTGTAGGGATGGTATCATCTATCATTCCTCATATTTTCCAGTGGCTGCCTTTGATCTTCTGGGAGCATGCTTGGGTCAGCTACAGTCGGCCCTTGCCTTGATCTTCCCCTGTTGGGTTCTGATCTAAGCACTTCCTCGGGTCCAACTTCGGGCTGAACTCTAGCTCGGCCCCGTTCACCGGTGTTTCTATGGTTAGGCAGCATGACAGGCTCAGCTGCAGTTGACCTTCGCCCGGTACCTTCCCCGTTAGGTTCGGCACCAAACGTTTCCTCAGGCCTAACTTCGGGCTGGGCTCGGTCTCGGCTCCTACCACGGCTACTCCTGCCGTTAGCTCCTTCGAAGAAGGAAGATCTTTGCTGTCTCTGAGATCCTCCAGATTGGGACTCGCCCCATGATTCAGTGTTGCGGTTGGATTCTTCAGCGTCCCTCAAGCGTGACATGAGATGGTCCACCAAGGCTTCCTGCTGGGACGTGAAGCGGTTAGTTACTTCAACAACAACTCTGCCCTAGTAATTGCTGCAGGCTGTTCTGTGGCAGGAGTGGTTGGGTTAGCCTGTCCTTCACTTGTTACCGTTGCTGGAGGAGGACGATTTACTTGATTCGCGATAGCTGGATCAGGAAGGCTACTGGATGCGATGTTTTTTCCTTTGTTAACATCTTTTCTCTGTTTGGGAGGCATGTTTTCCAAGTGGCGGACGATGCTGTTAGGAAAACTTGTTAAGCGGATGAAGCTGAAGCTTCGAGCTTCAATTTCTCAGTGAAAGCACCAAAAATGTTTGCACAAAAAATGGACAAACACCTCGAAGTTGTATGATTTAGCAGATCTGATGTTATTCTTAGTGATTTGAGCGATTTATGCCAATATATAAAAAACAGGGGCTAAACTGTAAAAAGACACGCAGATTTATAGTGGTTCAGCCAGAATGTGCCTACGTCCACTTTATATGTTATTTCTCTTCTCTTATTCTGATTACAAGTACAAAACTTTGATATCAGTAAAAGAAAGTTGTTTGAAAGTTCCTTCCGTGCTTGAGCTCTCAAACTTGTCCCCATTGTTGTACCCTCGCCCCTCTATTTATAGAGTGAGGCTAGGGGTAGAGGTCCAGGATATGTATGGTCGCAGATGGGCCTGGGCTGATGTGATCTGGCCTGGTATGACTTGGTTCGGCATCACTTGGTCCGGAGGTGGGATGGTGAGGTTGGACCGGTGGTGGAATGGTGAGGCTGGACCGGTGGTAGTTGGTCCGGTGGTGGGATGGTGAGGTTGGACCGGTGGTAGTTGGTCCGGTGGTGGGATGGTGAGGTTGGACCGGTGGTGGTTGGTCCGGTGGTGGACTGGTGAGGTTGGACCGGTGGGTCTGCCGAATGGATTCGATGGAGGTCTACCGAATGAGGTCTGCCGAATGGATCACGTTTCTGGGTCTCGAGGTCTTCCGGGTAAGAATTCACCCAACAGTTATTGTGGTGTTATTCTAGGCTATGTACTTCGCCTTTTTCATTTAATTAGCCATGGTAGTTCATTTGGAACATTTCCAACTTAAAGATTCTCAACTTGAATTTATTATAGACATATTATACTCAATATCACTTATGAAGTTCGAGTCCGAACACTCCTTCATAAGATTTTTTTGTTTTTGTAAATAATTCTCTAGTATTTCATAAATACAGGAGACCATTTCAAGCAACCATTTAGTGATATCAATTTGGATTTGATATTTTCTTCATGTATCAAAAATATAATCAAATCATGATCTCGTAGACAACATAACATGTATGATAATTCCTATTGCCAATGCAAAGGAATCAATCTTACATGTTCCGTATTAACCATTTTAATAAAGTGTTCTTGCATATCATTTGGGATATTCCTGAAATCTTTTATACTTACTATAAAAGACATCATTTATTAATCCAACGTTGAGTATTAAAACAACTAAGGCTGATTTTAAACAAGTACGTCATTAAAATCAACAACGTGTTGTTTACTTATAATTTAGAAATATCAATGTACCTTTTAACATTCTTTCTTATGAACACACGCTTCCTCTACACTTTGAGTGAAAATTAAACTATTTGATATATCTATCAAAATACTTATTCAATCTTGATGCTTATAAAATGATATTTTTGTATCATTTCTTGGATCATATCCAAAGACTCACAAACTCAATATCGATCCTACTAACTTCGAGACATTTTTAGTTAATATATGTAGTAGCTTATTCTAAATCGTTATTTAGAATTTTCTGTTTCAATATATATGTACCAAAATATTAAGTCTTATCAAGTGATAATTTTTGGAGTAAATTTGAATTAACTTGAACATGTTGAATACCGAATCTATAATGCTAATTTCAACAATTGAAATTTGGGATATTATTCTTATCAACATTGCTCATTTAATTCCAACTGCATTAGTCTTTCTCATAAGTAACAATCTCCGCCGATGGATCACATCCCTTCGGTTACGACCACCAAAATCTATATTTTGATAGCTTACCTGGAATTCTTTCAAATTTGCGCATCATACCATATAAAGTCGACACTCTCAATGGTTTAATTAAATAATCTAGGATTATATATTTTCGACATTATAAGAAACTCATAGTTTCTCTTCGATGTGCGAGAATACTTATTAGACATTCTAATGATATGTGTTCATTTAGGTTAGTTAATTTCATTTCATCTCGTGTAATCAGTTCTATCTATGGATCGTATCCAATTCCATTTTACTACTAATAATTCCTCAAAGAAATTTCTTCACGATGAAGTTGGTATACCTTGAAACAACAATTGTTTCTCAGTGCAATAGAATAGGTATCCATAATCGTTTTATGAATTTATTTATTTATAAAATTGATGTAATTTTAGTTTACAAAAATTATGTTTGAAAAATAAATATGTCATTGATACAGAAATAAGCTGAAGTAATTTGAATTCCTTTTCTTTATTATTTCATTGTTCTCAAAAAAAACAGTAAATACAACACTAATATAAAAAGAAAGACATAACAGGCTGCAAACAAAGAAAGGCCCAAAGTGAAAAACAGGAATGGACGCAACCAAAACAAAGCTAGGCCCAACGCTCCACTTGCACATGAATAAAGAAGATAAATTCACAATTTATTGATAACACTCCCCCTCAAGTGGAGCATATAAATTGATCATGCACAATTTACTGCATATTTCTTTAACCCGAGCTCCATCCAATGGCTTCGTACAAATACCTACAACTTGTTCCCCAGTTCGAACAAATTTTGTGCACATTAATCCTTGCAAAATCTTCTCACGAACAAAATGACAATCGATTTCTATATGTTTTGTTCGTTCATGAAAAACTGGATTTGATGCTATGTGTAAAGCCGCTTGATTGTCACAATATAACATATAGGCTTCTCAATCTTTACACCCAGTTCTGTCATAAGATGATCAATCCACATGATTTCACACACCCCTTTAGCCATAGCTCTGTATTCGGATTCTGCACTAGACCTTGCAATTACATGTTGTTTTTTACTTTTCCATGACACAAGATTTCCTCCTACATATACACAAAAACCAGAAGTGGATTTCCTATCTAATTTAGATCCTGCCCAGTCAGCATCAGTGAAACATTCAACTTTAGTGTGTTTGTGATCAGTATACAACATGCCTAATCCAGCTGTGCCTTTAATATATCCCAAAATATGTTCTAAGGCCTTCCATTGATGAACATTAGGTGATGACATGTATTGACTAACTATGCTAACAGCATAGGATAGATCTGGTCTGGTAACAGTAAGGTAGTTTAACTTACCCACAAGCCTCCTGTATCTTTCTGGATCATTGAACAACTCTCCATCCTCTGTCCAACTATTATTTGGCATTATTGGTGTAGTGTTAGGTTTGACTCCAAGCTTCCCTGTCTCTGCTAAAAGATCCAGTGCATACTTTCTCTGAGATAATAATATACCTTTCTTGCTTCTTGCAACTTCAATCCCTAGAAAATACTTCAGATTTCCTAGATCTTTGGTATGAAATTTTGTATGGATAAATTGTTCAAAGAACATATTCCCTTTTCATCACTCCCAGTGATGATTATATCATCAACATAAACAACCAATAACATAATTCCAGCATTAGAAGTTTTATAAAAAACTGAATGATCAACTTTACTTTTAGTTATACCATAATATTCTAGAACTTGACTAAACTTCCCAAGCCATGCTCGAGGAGATTGTTTCAAGCCATACAATGTTTTCTTTAGTTTACACACCATATTCTTCTTTTCTTTAGCAAAAAATCCAGGAGGTTGTGTCATGTAAATTTCTTCTTGAAGATCACCATGTAGAAAACTATTTTTAATATCAAGTTGATGCAATTTCCAATTATGTGTGGCAGCTAGAGAAATGAATAATCTGACAAATGTTAGTTTGGCTACAGGACTAAAAGTCTCTAAATAATCCACTCCATATACTTGTGCATATCCCTTTGCAACAAGTCTAGCCTTAAATCTAGCCACTGATCCATCAGGGTTTATTTTAACTAAGAACACCCATCTACACCCAATTGCCTTCTTATCTTTAGGTAAAGGAACTAACTCCCATGTCATGTTCAGTTCTAAAGCTTCAAGTTCTTCAAGCATAGCTGAGTGCCATTTTGGATTTGAGGTGGCTTCATTGATTGATTTTGTAATAGAAACAGAATCAAATGCTTGCAGAAACAATCAGGTTGACACTGGTAAATGATTATATGACACATAAGAAGATATAGGATATGTACACTGGCGTTTTCCTTTTCTAAGAGCAATGGGGAGATCTATCTTAGGATTAAAATGAGGTACAGGTTCATGAATAGGTGGAGAAGATGTGGGAACATTGAAGTCATTGTCTATGTTTTCTTGTGTGAGAGTGTGTGTAGAGTAAATGAGAAAATCAGATTCTTCATTGTTAATGGAGTCAGTTTGATTAATCATAGGCTGAAAGTATGGAATATCTTCATGAAATGTCACATCAATAGATACCACATATTTATCAAGACTTGGACAATAACATTTATAACCCTTTTGCAATCTTGAATATCCAACAAACACACATTTTATAGACTTAGGATCTAACTTTGATACTTGTGGTCGTACATCTCTAGCAAAACAAGTACACCCAAATACTCTAGGTTTAACAGGATAGATATCTTTATTTGGGAAGAGGACTTTGTAGGGAATGTCACCATTCAACACACTTGAAGGCATTCTATTTATTAAAAAACAGGCAGTAGAGATAGCATCTGACCAGAAACACTTTGGCATGTGCATTTGAAATAAAAGAGCTCTGGTGGTTTCTAAAAGATGCCTATTTTTTCTTTCTGCAACTCCGTTTTGAGATGCAGTATCTACACAAGATGTCTCATGCATAATGCCATTATTATTCATAAAACTATGAAATAGACTTGAAGTATATTCTTTGGCATTATCACTTCTCAAAGTTTTAATAGTTGTGTTGAATTGGGTTTTTATTTCAGCACAGAAGTTACAAAAAATAGAATAAAGTTCTGATCTATTTTTTCATAAGAAACAGCCAAGTCAATCTAGAGTAATCATCCACAAAAGTTACAAAGTATTTAAAACCAAGTTTAGAAGTAACCGAAGAGGGTCCC
Organism: Allium fistulosum; assembly: GCA_030737815.1. Lineage (NCBI taxonomy): Eukaryota > Viridiplantae > Streptophyta > Magnoliopsida > Asparagales > Amaryllidaceae > Allium > Allium fistulosum. The sequence continues at coordinate 840,188,364 of CM060906.1, forward strand.
CAAATGTCTGAATGTATAAGATCAAATGCTAAAGCAGCTCTTTTATTTATTCTAGGATTAGAACTCTGACGGTGATGCTTGGCAAATTGACATGAATCACACTCCAGTGATTTTATTGAAGTATACTGTGGACATAGAATTTTGAAATTAGAAAAAGAAGGATGACCTAATTGGCAGTGAGTCTTGAGAGCCTGATTGATACTAGTGCATGCAACCATAGTTGATGGCAAACTATCAAACACATATAGACCCCCAAGCTCCTTTCCTTTACCAATAGTCTTCATGGTCATTAGATCCTGAAATACACAATAGTTAGGATAAAATGTAATATTGCAGTCAATATTTTTGGTCACTTGACTAACAGAGAGTAGATTGAACTTAAGTTTTGGTGTATATAACACAGACTTTAAAGTCAGAGAAGGGTTAAGATCAACATTTCCAGATCCATGAATAACAGATAATGTGCCATCAGCAAGTGTTATACTCTGAGAACCACTTTTGTTCTGAAAATTTGATAAGAGAGAGGAGTTACCGGTCATATGATCAGTAGCACCTGAATCTATGACCCATCTATTTGTTGTAGCTACTGTAGAAACATTAGGACTTGGATTCTTCAAGTTATTTTGATATTCAATGAATTTGTCATAGTCTTCTCCAGTAATGAGTATAGATTTACCCTGGTTAGAGTTAGCAACATTAGCAACTTGATTTGATGAACTCTACCCTTTATTTGTTGACTTATCAAAAATTCCAGTTTTACTTTGCCTCTGTCTTTCTTGTAATTTCCAGCATTATTGATATCTATGACCAATTTTCTTACAAAATGTGCAAAAATTTGGGTTCAAAGGTCGAGATTCAGGTTGTGTACCACTTCTTCCGTATCCACTTTGATTTGGTCTCTGCTGTGCATTGTTTGGTGCATATCTGCTTTGTGCACTTGTACTGTATTGACTAACTAAAGCACTAGTGTTAGATGTAGAATTATTTTGAGAATTATTTGAACTATCAGCTCTTAACAGTCGACTGAAAACTTCTTGTAACGAGATTACATCAGATCCAGATAAGATTTGTGTTTTTGCTAATTCAAACTCACTTGGAAGACCACCCAAGAAACTCATAACAGCCATTTGTTCCCTCTGTTGTTGCTGGACTTTGATGTCTGGACTCATAGGAAGAAGAACATTAAATTCTTCATATACTTTCTTAAATTTCATAAAATAGTTCATTAAACTCAAATTAAGTTTCTCAGCACGATAAAACGACTTGCAAACATCATACATCCTGCTCAAATTCCCTTTCCCTGAATATAAAAATTCCAAATAGTCCATTAATTCCTTCACAAAAGTACAATGGTTAACTAAACTAATAACATTATTATCGATCGTATTTCGAATCTGAAGAAAAATTCGAGCATCATCTCTCAGCCATACTTGATCATCTTTATCTTCCGAATTTTCTTTTGGTGGATCTCTCATTAGATGATCTTCTTTATCAATACTCTGAAGATACAATCGAATTTTCTTACTCCAATCAAAATAATTCGAATCCTCTAATTTTTGATCTGTAATCTTGGACATTACAAGCATAACATCCACTACAGTCTTAGTATCCGACATTGCCCTAATTCAGAAATTCGATTTGAGAAATAGGTGAAGAGATTAAATCAGATCTTGTTGCTCTGATACCATGATACGGAAATAAGCTGAAGTAATTTGAATTCCTTTTCTTTATAATTTCATTGTTCTCAAAAGAAACAGCAAATACAACGCTAATATAAAAAGAAAGACATAACGGGCTGCAAACAAAGAAAGGCCCAAAGTGAAAAATAGGAATGGACGCAACCAAAAAAACGCTAGGCCCAACGCTCCACTTGCACATGAATAAAGAAGATAAATTCAAAATTTATTTATAACATCATCCAATGACAGTCTTTTTAAAATCCTTTTGGGGAGATTCATACAAGATCCCTCATGAACAATTATTACGTGCAATCTTTTGAGTCGCACAACCTGCCAACTCCTCGGCCTAGGATATGTTGGAGTTTCTTATAAACCCTTATCTTGTAAAATTTTGTAAACTGTTATTCGGATGAAATAATATTAACCTTGTGTACTACCCTTAAGTAGACTACCTTATAAAAAAACTAACTCAACTTCACTCACAATTAATCATACATTATTTAATAAAGGTCGATTACTCCTCTAACATTCCCCACTTGGAGGCCCAAAACTAACGGCTACGGATGCTGCAGTCATCTATAGTTATTAATTCTCGACGACCAAATACGGTAGTTAGATACATTTCTATAACAGAAACACGTGGATATGGAAAAAAATTAAAATCAGAAAACAACTTTCACATTCCATTTTAAATCATTTCAACATTCATTACATAATCACATATTCGAGAACCATGTTCAGAGAAAATATAATTATTACAACATACGCCAAGAATGACATAAATGCCCCCTTGGATGATCAGAGTATATAACTAAGTAATTAAGCAACTTTGTCTTTACAATAAAACACAACGGAATCAAAATAGAAAAGAAATCTAAATAGTTATCCTACCACCTGCACGTCTCCGGAAGCTTATTCATCTAAAGAGGTACCTGAAAACCTCAACTCTCAAACTACTCAAAGTTAATTGAGCACCCGAGAGTTTAAGGGGAAAACATAAACTTTGAGTCAGACATAAAGCCTGGTATGAATAATAATCTACCACCTCAAACCATTTAGATATCTAGTGAGACCACGCCACTTAGCGGAACGGGTTTTCCCCTCATTAGTATCTTCCAAAAATATATAATAACCATATACTCTGCTTATGCATCCACAATGGTTAAAACATAGCAATTCAAAATATTATGCTGATATGCAAACAAGTAAATCAATTCTGGATTACCCATCCCCATTCAATTTGACTATCTGTCTCATTTATAATTTCTAGGGTCACTATTAACATATTAGTTTTCATGGGCTTACTAATAACCTGTTTAAAATTATGGACTCCTTGTCCGGTTTCATACTTTTTATGGGATCACTAAGAACCTACTGGCCCCTGCCAATAACTTCCTTATTCATGGGTTCTCCCTGAACCTATTGGTATCTCCAATAACTTCCCTCTTATCATAGTTTTTCATGGATTGACTATGAACCTATTGACTTCTGTCAATAACTTAAACCGGATATAGTTTTCATGGGTTAACTACAAACCTATTGGCCCCTGCCAATAAATCTCTCTAGTAATAGTTTTCATGGGTTTACTATGAACCTATTGGCCCCTGCCAATAACTTTTCCTAAACATAGTTTTCAAGGGTTTACTATGAACCTGTCTATCTGACAACTTCTTTAATCAATATTTAGGCATCCTATATTCTGGTCTTCCTGACCTCCTGGATGCAATTCTACTCATTCGGTAGTTAACTCAATTTTATATTCACTTCTAGGTCAACCTATTTGGTTATTCTGTCCTTTCTCCCCAAAATACAGTTATGGGTCCATATTAAAGTGAATATGTAAACTAGAAGAAGAAAACATATTAACGCAATAATCACCAACGGTCTGAGGTTTAATATCCTTGAAATAATTTTCATATAAAACATAGTTAATCCATTTAACTTATTATTTTATCAGGGAAAGCTTCTTCAAAAACTTCAAACTTAAAAGCCATTTTAAAACTCCTTTATTATGCCATGGTTTTTCCTTTAAAGATGAGATTGGGATCTTTGTTTTGAAAACTAAGGCTTTCAAAACCTTTAATTATTACTTTCGAAACCATTGGGTAACCTCCTTCGAAAGCATTCAAATCATCTTTTCAAAACAATAGCATATGCCTTTCGAAACATTTTAAATCATCTCTTTCAAAACCATCAAAACATATCCTTCGAAAGTATTAAAGCATCATTTATTAACTCATAGAAGCATAGCTTTGAAACCATTGAAAGTACCCATTTTGAAACTATTGGGTTTATCTTTAAAAATATCTTTTGGGTCAAAGTGAATATAAACGAAAGTACCCCTTCCGAAACCATTTGAAAGTATCCCTATCGAAACTGTTAACCTTCATATAAAAGAGTTTGGGGGAAAACTGATGGCTTCAGAACCATCCTTTCGAAAGTGTTTATAATTTAAGTAAAGTATTTGAAGGTTATCTTCGAAACCCCTTTCGAAGCCATTGCCCTCGAAACCATTAAACCCTTTCTAAAGCTTTAGGAAGTGGCTTACTTCATTTATAAAACAAAGGCTACCTTTCGATTTAGTTGATGACTTCAATCCATTCGAAAGGCATAAGGTCGGCAGCAGCATTTCGACTGGGTTGAAATTACCCTTTCGAAAGCTTTGATTTAAAAACAAGGCAACTCATTCAAAAGCTATCTTTTCGAAATGAAAAGGCGGCAACATTTTCAAAAGCTATTTAAATGGGTTTGACCCCTTCAAAAGCATCCTTTTGAAAACAAGGCAAGCGCGTATCTATGGAAAGTAAGACAAAGGCTTTGACCCCTTCGAAAGCATTGGTTTTGACACAATGACTTCCGCCTTTCTCCAATCCACTACGTACCAGCACATTGATACCTTATGTATTGGTTTCGGATTGGTTGGTTTTGACAGGGTTGAGGCGGAAGAATAGGGTCGAAAGGTACTACTGAAAGAGGCGAAACATGATTTCTGGGTAAAGACTGTTTTAATGCTTTTTAAAGTAAATGCTTTTTAACTAACCTTCCTATTTGTAAATATTTAATTGGTTGCCATAAACTTTTCAAATTCTTTCTTAAAATAAAACTGTCGCATAATTTCAGATCTAAACAAAAATTAATTTAACAAATAAGCCCTTCCATTAAGCAAAACAATTAGATCATTTAAGTCCTCATTCTAAACCCCAGCCTCTCTTATGAAGCTATAAGAGGAGCTCTAGTGGTATGCATAGCCCGACTCTGTAACGGCCCGAAATATTCGATCGCGAAAATTCCAGATAGTTAAGAAAAGAAGAAAGAGATAGAAGAAGAAGAAACAGCAACACTACACAGATTCTCACATTCGCAGCGGATCAAAATATAATATCAAATAATAACAGTTTACAAAAGAATACTGTATCAGTTGATTACATTTTTATACACCAGAGTTACATATATACTCAAACAATGGACATATACAAATCAACATGTCATAGATAAACAAAATATATCACAGCGGAAACACTCCATACGTTCCTGCCATTCAGCTCGTCTCCTGAGCTCCAGAACGTCCTTACCTGAAAATCTGTAATACTCGGTCTGACCCGAGCATTACATCAAAGTAACACCCGGGTCAGGCTGGAAACCAGCGTGAGTAAACCCATCTAATCATGGAATACAACAGCATAAAACTTACATAAACCTGGGGTAACTCGTGTCGATTTACAAATTCATAATTTGTTATAGACATCACTTATTTCACACATCAATTTCTAAGTACCAAAACTTAGATTAAATGGTCCAATTCACTTAAATCATTCCATACCAGCCTATTAATTACATATCAATTTATAAGAATCGAAGTGGTTTCGGGTATTAACTAATACCCTACTCTGGTCTCTTCGAATCCAATGTCATCTTAACCCAAGTTATGCAAGTGGTTAAAAATTTTAATACAGGATGTCACTTTTACACAGCAATTCATCATAGATAACCACATTAACTCTGTTCAACCCAACATATCATATTACAAAAACATTTCATTCACAAACATCACAATCACATATCAGGGATAACAAATAATCCAAGGCATTCAAATATTATTCAAGCATTTATAAGCAAGATTAATTAAATATATAATTCCTAATTAATTTAATCGATCTTCAATTAAATTAATCATCAGCTTTAAACACTTGGATTACCTTAATCCTGCTTACTTAATATTAATTAATTACAACACAATTAATTAATCATTCTTTAATCATCCATCTTAATTAATCATCTTGATTAATTATTCTTTAATTACATTAAGTAATTAACCTTTAATTACCACATAGATTAATTAGCCCTAACCATTCACATTAATTAACCTTTAATTAATCTCCTTAATTAATTAATTATATTAATTAATGATCTTCTAATCACTTTCCCTAATTAATTATTCTTTTAATTAATTACAATTATTAATTAATCTAAATTAATCATCCCTCTTAATTATCCTTCTTAATTTAATAATTAATTACCTTAAATTTACTACCTTAATTAATTAATTAACCTTTAATTGATAATCAATTAATTAACTAATTAATAGTCCTAGTCACCCAACCTTAAATAATTTTAACATAATTCATTTATCTTAATCACTTACTTAATCATCATCAGAATTTAATAAACTTAGGATTAATTATCATTAACTTGTAAATTTACAAAAGTCCTTAAGTTTAATTAACGACAAAACATTTCATCATTTAATTCTACTTAATTACATTATAAATTAAGCTTAAAATAAACTTAAAATTTAACTAAATCTAAGTTATAATATACTACATATCTTTACTTAACCAAGCTTTTAAAATAATTATTTGAAAGAAATAGTTTATGAAATTAATTTTAAAGCTTGATTTTGTTAAGTTTAAAACTTGTTAACATCTTAACTTAACCCGAGGCAATCCAGGGTTAATTCGAACTGATACCCGAGTTTATCTTCCCCTATTCCCGAGCTTCCTCCTCTCTCTTTTTTTTAAACTTGTTTAAAATTTTAAAACTGTTATTCCTTAAACATTACGCGAACCCGAATCAATACCCGAGCTAAACCCTTCTCCACCCCGAGTCAAAACTCGAGACAAAATTCCTTCGCCAAAACCCAAACTCAAGTGCACAGAAAATCTGGTGCACGTGCACCCATCGCTGGCGAAGCTCCGGCCTCCGCGACCTCCACCACAAGTCATCTTCGACTTCCTCAATCCATCAAGCCACTCAGATAACTCGATCGATCACGACATCATAAATTTACTCGATCGATCCACCCTAGACCAAAACTGGTCGCCGATAATCACCTCGACCTGCCCATTTCCGACCACCTGAAGCTCCGCCACTTCGATCATGGTCTCACCGAAAACCAAACTCCGTTTCCCCCTCAACCAATCACTTCCAGCTCATCCTCGCCGACGAAATTGACTAATTTCCATCGTCGACCAAAATGGGTTATTAAACCCTACAACTCCTCCGTCCGGCCTCCTTGGTGGCCTAAAAACCTCGTCACCATTTTTGCTCGAACCCCTGAGTCCCCAGCCTACTCCAGTAGTGGTCCCGACCACTCCGAACCCTCCGATCACCGGAAAATGTAGAAAACTCAAACCACGGTCAACATTCATTTTCTCCTAATTCACAAGTTTAAAAATCGTGATTTTTTTCTTTAAAAATCCTAATTTTTTATGACGAAACAGATTATGTACTTGAATCAAACTATTATTATAATTGAGATTTCGATATGTTTTAAAATCTACTTGTTCTTCTTCCCTTTTTGTTTAATCTAGCTTCAGATTGAACAATGAAACATTTTTAAAATTTATATTTTGATATAACAAACAAATTTTATTTATATATTGATGTCTAAAAAGATTCAGGGAGAAAGATCTTAAATATTTTTCAAGTTATGAAACCTGAACAACATGAACAGAGCCAATCTTCTGCGTTCAAACATGCACATCCAAATATCCAGATATATATACAGAAATTTTAAATTTGACAGTCATGCAAACAATTATTATACTTTGTTCCATAAGATTTACTGCATGCAACCAGATTTTTTTACAAAATAAACTTTGTTTACTCACAGTTTTATTTTTGAACAGAGAACCTGCTTCTTGTTCAAGTCTTTGATCTTCCCTTCTGTTGAGTTGTTTTGCTTGCTTAAAGTCATGAAATGCAGTGAAGTTTATCCCCCTTTTTTTTATTTAGTTCGAGAGAAAGAAAATGAAACAAGATAGGGGTATAAATAAAGGATGGAAGTGTATCAAGTAAGCAAGCAGTGTGGCTGCAAACCTTGTACAAGCTGAGATATTTTTATTTGATCTGATCTTTTGATTAATTGTTTTGTACGCTTGACTAGAAATGTTGTATGCTTGCATTTAATGCTATGTTCCCCACAGTGTTTACATACTTATCTTAATTCTTATGTACATATATATGAATTGATATGTGCAAGTACATAGTTATACATTTTATCCTTTTATTCTTGCTTGTATTATCCTGTGCATGTATGTTTGTGTTCATACCTATTCCATTTACTTAGGCATGATTATATATATATTTACTTTTATCCTTGCCACTATTTCGTATAATATATATGTATATACATTTATTTGTGTATTGTTAACATATACATATTCCTTTTATATACACATTGCTTTTATATACATTTTCATTATATATAATATACATATTCGCATCATAAAGCTTATATATGTTTATATATATATATATATGGGTGTTTTATCTCAATTTAAATAGTGGAGTTCATATATACATATAATTTACTTTCCCAAAATTCTGTAGATTAAATATTTAACACGCCTTTAAATTAACTCATATATCCAGATATTTTAGATATCAGGAATTTATTTGTTCGACTTATCAAAAGTAATATTTCAATGATTTAATTCAATTAATTATCAATTTACAACCGTTAAAAATATGGGTCGTCACAGACTCTCTAATGATGAGTGCCTAACAGAGATTTTGAAAGGTATTCTCAATCGTTTGGCAAAAGGCTCAAGGCGAGTACAACCTTTGAATAATTCAATAGAAGCCTCTCGCTAATTTAATTTCCATAATAAATCACTTAGGAAAAATTTCCAAAAATCGCATAATTTCACTTTTAATATGTTGTCTAATACATATAAATTTCAAACCCAAATTTTTCATATAATTTCTAAAATTAATTTATAAACTCAATTGTTCATATTTTCCTTGGAAAATTCATAATAAATTTTCCATAGCTTGGAAAATTATAAAAATTAAAACCCATCTCCAAAATCATGTTTTACATAACATATAAATTCCTCATGGCATTCAAAATTCAATATAAACAATTTTAGCCTTAAAACCGTATAATACACTTATCAAACAATCTTGTTTGAATCAAACATATCATAAAATCCAAGCATATCATCATCTAAAGTTATCATATTGGATTTAAACTTAAACCCAAAAATCAAATGATCATAGAAACAAAAATAGAGATGGTTTTGATTATTATTCACCTTAATTAGGATAAGGAATTTGAGATTTGATTGAGATTAATCCTCCTTACTTTAATTCCTTAGCTCTTGATTAATTTTTTCTCTTTCTTCCCTAGGTTATGGTCGGTTTGCTCTTCTTTTTGTTTACATTTTTGTTTTGAGAAAAATGAACGTAAATAGAGAGTATAACCATGAGTATAAGAGGTGCGACAATTCCTAATATGCCCTTGCGTTAATTAATTAGCATATAAAATCATTTATAGCCCATCTATTTAATTAAGCTCGGCCTCTAAATATTTATTCAAATCGCAATCTCCTTATCACTCTAATATTTACATTATTCTATTTAATTTATCTAATTAAATCTCTAGAATAATGTTATTAAAAATTAAGGGTGTTACAACTCTGTAACGATGCATCATTATGTATCACATGAAGGAGTAATTTTGAGATTGAATCTCTGTTCATTTTTAGGTAAGTTCGGAACATTTTCCAACATACTCACTCATTCGATCAAATCAAATCATTTCTATCGCATGTTATTTTATTCACTTCTATTTTATATTCAATAAGTTTACCATAGACATACTACATATGTATCAAATACGCATGTCCATATCGACGATAACTCATCGGTGAATATGATGAAGTATGTGGAACCGTTTTGGTATTTATAGAATTACGATTGTATACATTTATATGTATCAATCCGAATAGTTCATCGGTTCTTATGATACTCCTACTAAATGGGTGCATTTCCCTTTATTGTTTGAGATATAATTAACAAATATCATATGATTCAAAATCATACAATAAAAGTATTTCTCTAAACTACGGCTTAATCTATAATTCCAAAACAACTGTAAATAATATTAGATACTTTTGTACTTTCCAATGCATCACTTTTGTTATAAAAAAATTATCACATTATAGTTTTATTTTACAAATAATATTTGTAATATTCATAATGAAATATAGCTATGTCTATTTTGTTTCTTTAGTCGATACCGAAAAATAATCATTATTTCATAAATAATGTATGGTAAGTTTCACGAAAACAATTTTCGTACTATGATGCAATTTTATCACTATTTCCACTATTACTATAATAGTGTACTAAATTCGGAGGTCTGTCATTCACTTAATACAATTTGTTTGTTTCATACACTTCAACTATTTATAGTGGAGAGTTTGTTGATCAAATATCTTGAGCTCAAAGAAATAAATCTCATAGAAAACAATTTTCTATATGAAAACACATTACGAAATAGAAATCGTATTTCTTATTCTAATATTAAGTATCAATTATTATTACAATTTCCATTTCCAATGTTTCTCTATGAAGTAGAAGTGACTATTCATTCTTTTCATCCCAATTGTACCTTAAATTACATCTATTCTTATACATTCGTTTTACTTTCAGATGGTCAAATTATTCAAAAGAAAACCTTGCTACAATATCATAATAAACTCTTTACAAAAGCGCATTCGATTATCCTTAACATTTAAGGACACCAAATATGTTGCACTTTACGTAAACCGATCAAAATGACATTTCAGCAATTGAGTTGTTAGATCTATCTTGTAAGTTTTGGTCTTGTGTTACATTAACACAATATGATTCCTTTTGTAATCAATTAGGTTGAATACTCGATTTTGCACTAAGGTTTATTTGGTTTTTCAGATGAACTAATTTCATTGAAATATTGTACATTACAAACTTTGATCATTTACCATATAACATTTATATGCAATTGTATATGGATCAAATATCCATAGTCTTGTATTGCTTTTAGAGTTCAAAACTCATAGAATGCAACATATGGTCTTGACCAAATAAATGCGTAAGTGACCAAACCACGAATGTATTCAGTAGTTGTAAAATCAGTCACTTGCATGGGTGTTGAAACGTTAACATGCAATAGGAATTTAATAGTGGGTATTATATTTTCATTTGTCAACTTTCAATTTGGCTCGTTTGTATATGTTAATTGATAAACATTTTATCAATCATATTTAATGCACAAATTTATCATTGTAGATAATTATAACATTATTTAGCACATGTTCTTACAATATTAGAAAGATTAATTGTTTCCATTTCATTTTTATAATAAGGCTCCCACTAGTCTTTTATGTTTCTCCAAACCTTAAGATGAAACATAGAAGTCTTTCGACTTTACTAGTGGGTGTTAGGACTCGTCTGTCTTGGTATTCTGACCTTGAGTTTGCTCAACAAATCATAGCCCCACAAACGATGGATAACTCCTTATCAGTTGTATCACATACAACTCCTAACCCAAGTTTCCTTGTCCTAATCTCATTTCAAGCTTGAGTTTGCTCAACGGATCAAAAGAGATTATTCACTCATACCTACCATATCGTGACGGCCTAAGTAGTATATGTACCTTGAGTTTTCTCAACAAATACATATAGTTATCTTACCTCATCTATTCAATATATTAATAATACACATAACATCCCTTGCTTGAGTTTGCTCATCAACTAAGGAGTATGTAAGTAATTTAATAAATATATATGGTAGAGGACATGAAACACCCCACACCCCTTAATATACCCAAAAAGGCACACTAAAAGATACGGTGCGTTATAGGTATAGCTAAAGCATCACAGAGACTAAGATTCACAAGACAAATAAATAATAATAATAGCGGAAACATTTAAATAATAACTAGACATTTAAAATTAAACTTCATTTCAAAACAGAATATGTCTTAAAAACCAAATACACATGTCTCGTAAAAAATACAATCTCAGTCACATCATCATAGTACAATAAAAATAATCATCCCTCTCATAAGTACCAGTACATCAAAAGCCAAATGAAAAGAAAACTGAAAAGAAGAAGAATGCATGAAGAATGAGAAAGCTCTTCAAATGGGTCTCTAAAAATTCTGAATCTACTATCCTTGTCTCTGCTGGCCTATGGGGGAAAAGGGGAAATAGAGGAGTGGGTCAAACTAGAAGTATGGTGAGTGAAAGTAACTACTAGTATTTTTAAGCAAGATAAAGATAACAGACTTAACAATAGTTCTAGTATAAAAGGAAATAAAGGAAAGATAAAACTGGGATAAAATACTGTTTAACTGTTTGCTTTGATTGTGATTGTTTGCACTTGTCTTAGATTACTATGATTAGGTTGAAATCCTAATCTTATTTTAATTATGCTGAATCCTAATTCTATCCGTTGATCGTCCTTCTATCTCTGTTGTGCCACTGTGAGCTAGTCTCATCCTGTGGGTCCCATAGCAAAAGGCACATGTTTAGTGCTTGGAACGCAGTAACGATGTATCTACCCTAATCAATGTCGCACGCTCGGTCATCGCCGGTACTCGCTAACTGTCGCCTCCCTCTTGTGACCTCTTATTTACCTTAATCAGCATAAGCGTGCCCAGCCTCACCTAATCTGTTGTGAGACCATCAGTCCTAGTTTGAAAGGGTCCTGCCCAGCCCCACCTAAGTGTTTTGTGAGACCATTAGTCCTAGTCTGAAAAGGGAATGCTGCCGGTACTGGTCCTAACAAACAAAATCAAGTTGCGCCCCTTGCCCAAATCCTCCAATTTGGGCTTCTATCTGTTGGACACTTATTTACCCCGTGTCCCAGCCTCACCTAACTATTGTGAGACCATCAGTCCTAGTCCGAAAGGGTCCTGCCCAGCCTCACCTAATCTGTTGTGAGACCATCAGTCCTAGTCTGAAAGGGAATGCTATTGGTATGGGCCCTATTTCTGTTCTTGCTTATTAACTTAGTGTAAGTTTTAAAACAAGCATCTTCTGTTATTTCTGCTCTGTTTGCTTATTAACTTAATCTAAGTCTTAAAATAAGCCTTTACTATTCTTTCTGTTTAATTATAACCTACGTTATAATTGTTATTCTTCTTTTCTATCTTTTTAGTTATAACCACTAGTTATAAACATGCTTGCAAATGTCTCAAATTTGCCTATTTCGGTCTATCTTCTTTTTATTACAGTCTTTCTTATTTTACATCTAGTTTCTGTAAATTTAGTGTTTAATTCTATTTAATCCATATTTGCGAATTATTCTCTTTTTATTATTTTATTCACGTAAAAAGGAATAAAAAGACACTAACATTTACAGGCTGAATTCTAACGTAAAATAGATGTAAATAAATGTAAATAACTGAATAAAATAGCTGAATAAAATAGACTGAAAAGAACTTTAAAAATTAACTGTAAATAACTTATATAAAAATTGTCTCAAAATTGCAGAAAAACTACAACTATTGAGAACCCTACTATTTTAAATTACTTAAAAATCTAAAATAATTACAAAACACTCACCTGTGGTCCTTAGCTCTATTCCTTGGTCTTCCTTGATCCACTTCTAGAGCGTAGAATATTTTTATCAAAAAGATCTTCTCCTTAGAAAAATATTCTATTTAGGGTCCAACCTTAGGCAATGAACCCAAATAGGAGAAAATCTGAATGAGAGAAATAGCTAGGACAAGGGTCTTATTTATAGTGTAGTTTAGGGATCTTAGACCGTTGGATTTGAAGATTATATCTGGTGCAACCACATCATAGGCTCACTGGGAACCATCGGATGGAAGCATGAACGCACAGGATTGAAAAGAAATTGCAAAACACGTCACGTTCGAACCTGGACAAAACTACGTCCAAAAACGAAAAGGCGGGTCGACCTATAACTGGTGAGGGTCGACCAATAGGTCGACCTTGCTCCTTTGGGTCGACCCTACGGTCGACCTGGCCTGGTTCTGGGTCGACCTGACCCTATTATATATATATGTATGTATGTATGTATATATATATGTATATGTATGTATGTATATGTATATATATGTATATGTATATATATGTATATATATGTATATATATATATATATATTCTTCTATTTTCTGTTTTCTTGTTTATTTCGTAACTTCTTCGTTATAACTCGGATTTTAACAAACTATATATGGAAATTGACCAGAAAATTACCATGGACATAATGGTGCAACTCCCGTGGCTCAATTCTGATAATTTCACAAACTTATTTTATTATTCAATTAATTCATTAATTAATTATTATAGTTTAATTTTCGGGTTATTACATTCTCCCCTCCTTAAAGGATTTCATCCCCGAAATATCCAAGGACAGAAGAATGAAATAAATATTTTCATCCAAATTCTACAACCAAATATTCAACCACCATCCATTATATCCATTGTCCTTAAGTTTTTCTAATGCAGATTATGATATATTCAATAGTGTAGTGTCAATGTCCCTAACTAATGCAAAAGATTAGGCGGTCTACTGGTTCAATCGACCTTTTATGCAATCATGTCCATGCCATGTATCCAAATGAATGCAAATTCCCTAATGACAACTGATAGTCCTATATGGATGCTACAATCATCATCCAAATGCAATAATCATATGCTAATCATCCATTTATGGCAACTATGGAAATAAAATAAAAATTCAAATGAGCACACATCCATATGCATATGCTTTAGTGACCTAGTTAGGCCAATCCCTAAGAGATAATAGTGCCTAATGTATATATATGCGTCCATTAGCATCCACTAGCAAATACTTGCAACCACTGGCATCCATCATACATACATGTCCTAGTAACATGTTTACATTCAGTCCTACCATCCATAGGTTAAATCCTAAGATCTACCCTCCCAAAGGATACTAAAGGAAAGAACCTATTCAAAACTAATGATGGAAATAGAAAATTCGAAACGTACCATCGAAAAGACACAGATAAAAGGTTTGTATCTTCTCTTCAGCCTCCCACGTAACGTCTTCAATACTATCTCCCCACAACACCTTAACCAAAGGCACTTCCTTATTTCTAAGCTTCTTGATATCCCATTCAACGATCTTGGTAGGAATGCGACGAACCGTTGCTTCTCTATCCACTCCAACTTCCTCGAGTTGACTAGGTTCCACTACCTCTGCTGAATCATGTAAGCACTTTCTCAAGTGCAAAACATGGAAAACATCATGAACTCCCGCGAGCCTCTCCGGTAGCTTTATCAGATACGCCATCTTCCCTACTCTTTCCATGATGGGGAACGGTCCTACAAATCTGGGAGCAAGTTTCCCACTTGATCCAAATCTCACTGCCTTTCTTAGCGAGGATACCTTAATGAAAACCAAGTCTCAATATCCCTTCTTCGCTTATCTGCCTAAGATTTCTACCTATCATAGGTCGTCTTCATTCTCCTCCTAATCAATTCAATCTTTTATGAAGTCTCTCTAACCATGTCGGAACCAAGTAGCAATCTCTTTGTAGATTCCAACCAACACGAAGGCGACTTGCAAGGTCTTCCATAAAGAGCTTCAAAAGGTGCTATCCCAATGCTAGCTTGAAAACTATTATTATAAGCAAATTCCACTAAAGGAAGATGCTCCTCCCAAGTTCCTCCAAAATCAGGAATGCACATCCTCAACAAATCCTTAAGAACTCTATTAACTCTATCTGTTTGGTCGTCCGTTTGGGGGTGATAGACCGTACTTAATCTAAGCTGCGTCCCTAAAGCCTCTTGTAAGCTCCTCTAAAACTCGCTAGTAAAGATAGGGTCTCTATCGCTCACTATGCTAGAGGGAACTCCATGAAGTCGGACTATCTCACTAACATATAAGGATGCCAAATAAGGTGTTGTCCTCTTACTCTTGACCGGAATGAAGTGGGTGCTCTTAGTCAAACGATCTACAATCACCCAAATACTGGTATTCTCCTTCCTAGATTGGGGTAAACCATCTATGAAGTCCATCGAAACACTATCCCATTTCCATTCGGGTACATCCAATGGTTGAAGCAATCCGTCGGGCTTCTACCGCTCTGCCTTAACTCTTTGGCATACAGGATACTTGGCTACAAACTCTGCCACATCCTTCTTCATGCCACTCCAATAAAACACTCTCTTCATATCCCTGAACATCTTATCACCACCTGGATGAATAGTCATTCGGGAATGGTGTGCTTCTTCTAGAACAGCTCTCATCAAATCACTAGTGCAGGGGACACAAAGTCTTCCATCTCTCCTTAGCCACCCTTTACTATCAATGGAATAGTGTTGGAGATTCTAGAGACCTCCCCTATGCTAATCCTATACAAAATATATATAAGCTCTGAATCATCTTGCTGCCTTGAGCCAATCTGATCTATGAGGGTAGGATTAACCTCAAGTGTTGCTAATAAACCAGGGTAATGTCCGTAGAGGGCTTAAAATCAAAGGTGAAAATAAACTCTAGGCCTTTCCACTCCACGAACATTAGACTAAGGGTTGCTTTCTTCCTACTTAACGCATCCGCAACCACGTTTCCTTTACCAGGGGTGTAAGCTATCTCAAAGTCATATGATGCTAGAAACTCCATCCAATGCTGCTGCGTCAAGTTTAAATCCTTTTGTAAAGAAAGGTACTTCAATGATTTATGGTCAGTGAAAAGCTCAAACCTCTCTCCTAGCAAGTAATGTCTCCAAGACTTGAGCGCGAAAACAATAGTAGCTAACTCCAAATCATGGGTGGGATAGTCCTACTCATGAGTTTTCAACTATCTACTTCCATAACATACTACCCTCTCTTCTTGCAGCAACACTGCTCTAAGACCCGTCCCACATGCATCGGTGTATACTGTAAAAGGCTTAACTCTGTCGGGTAAAACTAACACCGGTGCACTAGTAAGGGCTCTTTTTAGCATAGTGAAGGAATCCTCACAATCTACGTCCCACACGAGTGCCGCATTCTTCTTAGTGAGGCGAGTAAGTGGTGCTGAAATCTTAGTGACATCTCTGATAAACTTCCTATAATAGCCAGCCAAACCTAGGAAGCTCTAACCTCGGTAGCGTTCTTGAGGGCCTTCCAATCTATTTTCTTTTTTTTTCTTTTTTCTTGTTTATTTCGTAACTTCTTCGTTTTAACTCGGATTTTGACAAACTATATATGTAAATTGACAAGAAAATTACCACGGACATAATGGTGCAACTCCCGTGGCTCAATTCTAATAATTTCACAAACTTATTTTATTATTCAATTAATTCATTAATTAATTATTATAGTTTAATTTTCGGGTTGTTACAGGAAAACATTATATTGAAGATTCATAATCATCAATATATTATATTAAGTGATATCGACTTATGGAATAATGTATTTCTTATGAAATACCCTCATGATTCAAGTGTCAGACACATCGAAAATAAAGATATATGTACATTTACATATGTATTTATTCCTCAAGTCTATTTGGATTTCTTTAATGTTCCATCGTTAGTTTATACATTCATATCATATAAGTTTTGTTATTATATAACTTTTATATTTCATATTACTTATATTATAGTCTTATGTATAATATTTCATTAATTAAATCTTATTTAATTAATTTTAATTAATTAACTCTTTAATTAATTTTATATTATTCCAGTACAACTTTTATATTGGACATATCTACTATAACATTTATATTGTAACACGTATATCTTATATATGTTTATTTTTATTTAATTAATTAACCTTTAATTAATTTATTTAATTAAACAATTTTAATTAAATTATATCAATTTCAAAATTTATCTTACGTACATACATGTATACTTATGATATCTTAAACATTTTTAAATAACATAACATATATCAACATATATAATACATGCATATAAGTATTAATTAATTAACTCATTTAATTATTTTATTTTATCAATCATATTAATAAATTTTAAAATTTGAAATTAATATTTAAATAGTTTCAACCATTTTGAAATTTTTCATTACCTTTTCAAACATTTTAAAAGTTTATGTTATATAATAACCTTTAAAACATGTTTTTATTTTAAATTTAACTATAAATTTTAAAATTTAGTCTTAATTTTCAAAACTATTTTGAAAATTAGCCCATGGCCCAATTCAAATTGGGCCTTTTCTGTCAGGATCAACCTTTGGTCCGACTTCACCTTTCAGGCCAGGCAGGTAACCAGGTAGGACATGGTACTTGATTACCCAATTCCGATCCAAGACATCACCTTTCTAGACAACGTACTAAGTGCGAAAGCTTAATTAGTTAGCCCTAACATGAGTAATTTAGACTGCGTAGACTATTGGGCTCCGATACCATTGAAGGAACTAGACCAGCCCGTAGTGGAAGAAATGGGTGAATTTCAAAAAAATTAGCCATTTGGATCTTTAATGGGCCTATGAAGTCTAAATCCATTTGGAACTTTTCCAAGTTTCTTTTAAATAAAAATCAATATTTTATTTAACTTCATAAATAAAGTTTCACTTTAATTTAAGGGGCATTTCACTATGAAGGACAAACTTTGCAGTCCAATTAGTTTCTAGGACACACATCCACATAAATTAATTTCAAGGCCAAAGTCAACAGAATAATTACTTTTAAGGACAAAGTCAGCAGTCCATTACTTTCAAGGACATATTTCATAGGTTTTTAGGCCATAGAAACTAATTATTTTACATTTTGTCCTTAAAAGTAATTATTTCAGTTGTGCGTCCTAGAAACTCATTGCACTAGCTAAAGAGGCCCTTGTGGCTAATTTCCACTTAATTTAAATGTGTATGTTAGTTAGAGTATATCAAATATAATCTTATATACAAATTTGTGTGTAACGTTTACTTTTCAAATTTATTCAGAAATGGAAATATTTCATTTCCTTTCTCTTAACTTAGACAATTAATGAGGGGGCAAAAATTTATTTAGAGAAATAAACTTTTCATTTCCTTTTTCTTAAATTATTCAATTAATGAGGGATCATAAATTTAGTCAGTGAAGGAAACTTTTTCAATTTTATTCAGAGAAGGAAATATTTTATTTCCTTTCTCTTAACTAAATTTAATAATTGATTAATAAAATAACATTAATGACTAATCTAAATATGACATGAATTGTAAATATATTCACAATAAATATTATGCAAGTGCAACATATAGGGAGTGTGCATAGTCAGTGGTAATTGATTTTTTTATATAAAATAAACAAGAAGAATTGGAATGGTTATTACATAGGAATTGAAATGGAAATAAATATGGGATGAAAAGGATGATTGATACAGTTTCCCTTTTAGTAAACTTAATTAATGCAACATATTAATGACAACCAATAGGTACAAAATTGTAAGAATATAGAAGGTAAACAATGAATTGTATGTATACAATATTGTCTTAATTAGAAAAAGAAATGATTTCATACTACGAAAATATATGTAAAGACAAAGAAATTTATATGAACACATACAAGTAGATCCAAATTTGAATATATGGTATTCAATCAAAGCTTTCTAATAATATAAAGTAGATAGTTATTACAATCAATTTCAAAACTTTGATTTATTGTTAAAATTCCTTTTATTCATACGTAAATATCTCATGCAATAAAAAGTGCAAGTAATACATGCATACATACATACAAACATACATACATATATTAACATTCAAAACTAAAATTACACAGTTATGAAATATTAAAACATAGATCTACAATTGAAACATTGTATTGATTCCATATAAATTTAATTTTTAACTTTAAATATAATTTAATCAATCAACATGAAATTGTAAATTTCCAAATTTAAGAAATGGAACTTAAATTAAATGTTAAGACAAGGAATTAAAATAAAACACTACATTTTAAAATATATAGATTTAATTTCAATTTGACAAAGTAAAGAAAAACAGCTAAACAATTGGAACATATAAACATTCAGATCTGAAGAATTACACATTAATTAGAATCTTAAAAACATAGATCTACACTTAAATATTGTTTCAAAACGTAAACAAATTTAATTTTGATCTATCAAATGAAAACTTAATCATATCATTCAACAAATAATTCAATCTTTATAAACAGTTTTTTAATTAAGCGAGACAGTAAGACATCAT
Source organism: Allium fistulosum (assembly GCA_030737815.1). NCBI lineage: Eukaryota > Viridiplantae > Streptophyta > Magnoliopsida > Asparagales > Amaryllidaceae > Allium > Allium fistulosum. The sequence goes on from CM060906.1 coordinate 840,208,454, forward strand.
ACAAATTATGAAAGTCAAATTAAATTTCTATCAAACATTGCAAAATCACTATCTATAAATAGAAAATGACATACCTTGCTACCCAATCCTTAAAACACACCTTGTTGATGTTGCCTATAATTTGCACCTTGAATGAAGAATCCTTCTAGATCCGATTGAATCACCATAGGATGTTGCCTAGAAATCACACCTTGAATGATGATATTTCCTAAGATCTTCAAGATCCACATCCTATCCTTGCAAGAGATGGATGAACCACTTTTGTTTTATTTTATTTGATCTTTTTATTTAGAGTTAAAAGATTTTGGAAATTTTCTTTCCTTTTTTATTGTTTCTGCCATGAAAAATTAGGAGAGAGAGAGAAAATAAATGAGAAAGAATGAATTTTACCTACAAAATGTAGAGAATATGTTTATTTGAAAGATTGAAACCTTTTTAATTCTTTAATTAAAACTTCCCTAATTAACTCCCTTGATTGTTTCTCTCTCTTCAATCCTTTCTTTACACATATGTCATCAAATGACATAAAATTTCCACAAATCATGTCATCAAATGACATAAAATGTTCATAAATCATTTCATGCAATTATCTTTAAATTACATCAAGATTATATATCAATGCGTGCAAATATAACTTTTATAAATGCATTAAAATAATTACAAAAATTCCAAACATCAAATAAATAATAATTAATATTTCTCATATATCAATTAATTTAATCAATTTTCAACATTTTATTAATTAATTAAATCATGTGGGTTTTCAAAGAATTCATCATTACGGTTGTGCGACTAAAAGGTGTAAATTCAGTTAGTGATTAATATCGAACTATTCGAATATTAACGTTCACACGTCACTTAGCAGGTGGCGTGACATTTCGGCCGAATTTATCGCTTACACGCCTTTTGGTAAAATCCAATTTTACTTATTATAAGCGGTTCCTAATAGTGACAATTATTTACACCAATTCTCTTCATTAAAACTATATCACTTTGGATTTATGGAATTTGGTAATGGTCAAAATTCCAATATCATCCACACTCAACTTTATAGTCCAAACACAACGTCCTTAGTTAAATAATAATAATTATTATTAACGAAATGCTCTAGCCATAGACTTTGACTATGAGTTGACTTTAGTTGACTGTGATACTAACATTATATAAGTGAGGAGCCAAATCCTCTCTTGAATAGTGTTTCAGTTCAATGCTTCTACTTGACCCAACTATAGTCGTTCGATGGACGTCGTGCCATTATCTAACTATAATCAAAGCGGAGCTTCCACATTGAAGATCAAGAGTATTCTCAAGTCGAAAGAACTATGTAAATTAGTCACATTGATATTATTTGCTTAACCTTAGTTATATTCACCAACAGAAAACTATCGAGTGAGTCATTTCATAGTTATCCAGTAACTACCAGTACGTAACCCCTTGGTGCCTCCAGTAGTCATGCTTAATACACTGCCCAACATTTGGGCAGCATTACATACTCTAGTCTCAATGGATACATCGATATCCAGTCTCAATGCATCTTGACTAGGAACATTGAAAATGGTACATTTGTTTCATTGTGATAAATTACTCATAGTTACAACACTTTGTAACAACTACCACAAAACATACCATTTATGGATTTTCTATTAAATATACTTTTAATTACATTGATTAACTAATATAACCACATTATATCAAGTATATAATAGAAATAAAATACCTTTATTTCGAACAAGATTGGTCAATGAGTTAGATATATGTAACAAATTATATAATTGCCCCTAGGGCATACCCCTAAATCTATCACTCGATCTGTTCTCTCATCTCATTGCGGCATGCCTCCCTCACCTCTTCTTTAAGGACTTCAATTTGAGCAAGTTGCTCATCAAGTTTAATCTTCAAAGTTCGGGCCTCAACAGCCTCTTCATAATATCTTTGTGATTCTACTTGAGCTTCGATTTTCTCTTCCCTCTCCTTCTTAAGAAGTTCTTCAAGCTCCTCAATGCAGCGCGCCAAAATATTTTTCTCCTTTTGCAAGGTATCCTTTTCCAGGGCAAGTGCACCGCTGCAGTTGAGAGCAGCATCAAGTTCCTTATTGTGGGCAGCCTCTAGACGACTCACCACTTCATATGTTTTCATAGCACTTTTTTCTGCCTCGTTTAGCTTCACCATTAAATCCAAGATCTCAGTATCTTGGTGTTTAATTATATCTTTATCATGGAACGCCTCTAGCTTGAGACGATCAATTTCATGCTGTCTCTCGATAGACACCTCGGAGATATTCTCTGCTAAGTGCTGGAATGATTCATCTTGAACAAAAACATTGTTGATGCATGCGAGAGAGCTTTCCTTAACATTACCTGGGATTGTATGAATGGAGGGGATAAACATAATCCCGTTTAAAAAAATCTTTAGGAAAATCACCTTAAGTTAGGCCAATTTTTCTACTGTAGAAACTTCAGGAGCCGCAGTCGGTAAAGATGGATCAGAAGCGATGATTGAATGTTTGATTGACCTGCGGTCACGGGACTTCTTGGAGCTGGAGGAACCGAAGAACTGCTCAGGCGGTATGGCAATTTAGGGACCATGGAAAGAGGTCTGATTGCCATTGTACATAAGAAGATTAGGTTGAGCTTCCTGATGGGACGAACAAACTAGGACTTATGCTTGAAAGAGGAAGATTCCCTTGAACGACGGTTTCTTTCTCGGTCGTCATCCCTCTCTCTACGCCTACCCGATTCTGAATCACGTTTAGATCCGTATAATGTCGAGGAGCCCCTCAAGCGATCAAAAACTCGGGATTGAGACATCGCACTTGCAAAAGACCAAACAAAAATGTATAAGTGACCATTATACGAAAGATAGATGGAGATCGTGTGGTAAAGTGCATGTGATTGTGAGTATCCTAGTGTCCCACCGATGAACCAGTATATGCAGTCTTGGCCATAAGAGTTGTCTCTCCTTTGTCGGTGGGAAGAATGCCATCACCACTTCTGGCGGGAGAATTTAGCCCCTCAATACCGATGTTGGGGAAATCATAAGTCATGATGTCATCGGGGATTTAGAGATTTGGAAACCCTTTCATCAAGCTTTCTAAACATTGGGAAGACGACTCTTCGTCGACGAAAGTGATAACAAACTCAAGCTCCTTAGCAGTTTTCCTCCTATAGAGCTTATATGCAAGTTTCTTTCTTCTCTTAGCTGGCATGTGAGGTTGCGCACTTTGTAACGGTTTAACCATAGGTGCGTTTCCAAGACCCACATCAACGTCGCCAAGCTCGTTGGTCTTAGCATCCTTAATTTCAGCTTCTTCGACGTTATCTTGAGCTACCTAGACTGGAGGCACGATAAGGTTATTGATGTCACCTTCTTGTTCTGCAACATATCCTGGTAGCGTAGCGCTTCCTGGAAGCCCAATGTTGCGATCTTCCTTCAGTAATTCGAAGAGAGATAACCATTCGTCGGTTAAGAGAAGTCTAATGTCCCTGTCTTTGACTGGAGTTGCACGAATTGCAGAGATTGCCCATGAAAAACTATTGCCCTCTGGACATGGACGGGCACCTATAGATTTTCAAAATGTTAGTTGATTCAGGATATGACTTGCATTAAAGAATTTGATAATAAAGTGAAGACGACACTTACGTCTTTCTAGCCATCGCCTTGTAAAGCCAAGCGAATATCGGACATAACACCATTCGTGTTGAAAAGACTGAGTTTGTTCCAGGCACCCGTTAAGACTTGGCAGTTGGGCGAAGGCTTGAGAAAAATGTAGGAATGGCTCCCTGTCCATCGTTTGAAGTTATAAATAAACCTTATGTCCTCAGGAGTTGGCAGGCGAAACAGAAAGCTCATGAATAATAAGAAAGTGTCATAGAGAAAGGCATAGTTGCTCAGGTGTGGTTGAGTAGGAGCTATCCCGAGGTATTTTAGTCATCTCTCGGATAAAAGAATTGAAGCGCAGTATGCATCCGGCCTGACATATGAACTTATTGCATGTGGTATACCCCTCGGGGGGCAAGTGAGCCCTATCGTTTATCGAAGGAACCAAAACTCTTCGAATAGAATTTCGTGTCTGGAACATAATTTGCGAAAAGTGGCCTCAACAATTCTGGAGGCTTGAGAATCTGTTGGGTTATCTAAAAATATAGCGCCTTCTACAGTGTCGGGGGCATGACCTACATCTTCTGCTTGAAGGACGAAAATGTCAAAAAAAGGTCGGTCGACGGGCCGAAAACTTTTGGTTGTTCAGCTTGACGACCAGGGGAAAGCCGCCAGATATAGTCACGGAAATTGATTCAGATTTAGGATTACTATGTTGTGAGGCTGGTCCGGAAGACATTGCAGCTAGATGCTCTGAACGTCTATAATCCATGTCCACTATACTCAGTAGATAATTAAGATTAGTAAAGTTTGCATGTCCCCTCGTGCTAAGTGTAATCTAGTGTGGTGTAGAATCATGTAGTGCAAAGATAAGCAACTTAAGTTAAGAAAACAAAGTTAAATGACGAGACTTTTGATTCCGACCAGAGTGACCGTCATCATTGACCGTCTCAACTGGCAAGGAGATTGATTGGTAGTGTAAGCTTTGGGATCGACTAGCGGCATATTAAAGTGTGAAATCCGTTATTCTAGTCCATATGTTAAGTTTTAGTTAATGTTCTAAGTCCCATGGATTTGGTCGTTCAATTTCGAGTTCATTAGTGGATACGCAAGTCCTGTTCTTCATCATTGTCATATGTTCAAGCTCATTGAAATGGGATTAGTTTTGATTGTTTAAACAAGTGATTACGGATGGATTATTAAGTTTAATTTGAAGACTAGAATTAGATGATACTTACATGTCGATCCCTATCCCAGAGTAAAACACAACTGATCCCTCTTTCTCCACATGATCCTTGCCAATTCCTTTGCTTGGCTAGAGTTACTGATCCCTCTTCACCAAATTCCAATCGGTCCCTCCACACTGAGCTATCTTACCAATCCCTACTCTACTACGTCGTTTTCAAAACTCCACCCTAATCGACACTGTCGATCCCTTTCCACTTCCACCTTCTCGAACTTCTGTCGAAACTTCTAAACTGAACCCTACCCCATCCCACTTCTCATCTCCTCAAAGTAGCTTCGGCCTTCAATTTTCCATCACGCCAAACTCCAAATTGTCGCCAATGGAATAGAATCAATCATCTCATCATAAAATAAAAATTTAACGGCAAGTAACCTACCTAAATATGTCAGAGGCAGGCAGTTCGAGGAGAAAGAATGAAGTATGGCTCAAATGGAAGATAAAATGACAATCTAAAGCCAAATTGGAAGTATGATTTAGAGATTAAGGCAATGTTTTAATAGAAAGGAAGGGTTTGGATTTTAGAGGTAGGGGAGGCTTCGTTCCTAAGGATGTAAACAGGGAGAAGATAAAAAAAGTTGGAAATGTGAAGGTTGGAAAGAAAGAAGGTTTGTTTTATATATAGAGGAGAGGGGATCGGCCCACAATTTCGACTCAAAGCAAGGGAAGAGGGATTGGTTAAATAGATACAGATCCCTATGAGCATGTAAAAAAAGAAGAGAGAGGGATCAACAAGAACTATGCTGATCCTTGTAAACATTAAAAGAAAGGAGAAGGGTCGGCTCAACATATGCCGATCCCTAAAAATGCTTAAAAAAGGAGAAAAAAAAGAAATCGGCTATGGGCATGTATGCAAACAAACATGGGCATGGAAATTATTCAAAGCATGTATGTTCAAAATGCAATGAAATTGCATCTTACTCAATGAAAATTGGCAACGACCCATGAGCATATGAACGTGTCTGGGAGCCAATGACAAGAACGTGTCTCTGAACGTGCACGTGTATGGTCTAAAAGTTCAATTTCTGAAATTGACAGAAATTGAAATCAAATCTGAAGCCTTCAAGTTCAAGGTTGGACCAAATAACTAAAGCCTATTAGTCTTATGAACCAGACTTATATATTAGCCAACAGAACACAACCCTGGATTTATATTATCGGAAATCGATTAAGCGTCATGGCGATCAAGGAGAGATACAACACTTTGGGGAAATAATTCGATAGAGGGATAGCCACTATTCGAAAAAATGGACGGATTTCTTTTCGATGACTCTAACTTGCTTCCTTTCAAAGTACATCATGTTCATCACAAGACGTACTTTGTGGGGTAAGTGTTATCCGGCATTTTAACCTGGTCATATCGAACTGGTTGCACAAGTTAGATTCGACTGCTATCAAGGCCGATGATTCTAAAGTGATGATTATGGGGCCAGAAGTCAAGTATAGATGATAACATGAAGTCAAGGTTGAATGAAATTGATAAATATATAAGGCAGAATGTTCAAAGTATGAAATATGGTTCAACACAAAGGAGGGAGTGGCATAAATTGACTTCCAACATAGGGATCGGTATGTTCCAGGAAACAAGTACATTTCAATAGAAAACAAGCAATATCTCAAGAACCACAAGTCCAATGTATATGAAATTTTGTGAAAAAGATATGGGGGCCCTAGGGGGCCTTCCCTAGGGGGCTTACCCTAGGGATCACAACTCAAGGATATGAAGTTAGAGAGATCGGCATTCTTCCCTTGAAAGGAATCAGCAGGAACCAGCAAGCAACCCATTTGAAGCAAAGATCAAGCAATAACTCGAGTTCTACTGATCCAATTGGCATGAATTTAGAGGCTAAGCATATTTTAGTATGAAGGAGCTACCATAGGGATCGCACCTCAAAATTCCACCAAAGTAGGGATCGGTACTGATCCCTCTCCTTTGGGAATTGGGCTATGTGATCCCTCTTATGGGTCCATATGGTTCTGAAGGTCCTTCTGTCGAATTTTCAGGGAGATATTTGCTCATCTTCGTCTATAGATGCAGGCTTAGTTGTTCATTTTGAGGACTTTTACGCTGCTAGTTGCTTTATATTCTTTTGTAACTTAGGATTTTCATATGATTTTTATTGTACTCAGTTATAAAGTGATTAATAAAGCAATCTATTTAAAGTGGATATAGGCAAACAACATCGAACCACTATAAATCGTTGTGTGCGTGTTATTCTCTCATTTACTTCTATTTCTTTGTTGTTATATTCTGTTTCCATTTTATATTCTTCACTTATTTCTCTTCAAAACCTCTATTGGGTGTTTGTGCCAATTTTTGGTGCAAACGGGTACCTTCAGAAAAAGATTTAGAATTTTTCAATTTAATTTCATATTTTTAAGAACTGATTTGATTTCGAGCTATTATCAATTGTTTAATGATAAATATTATTTTAATTGAGAAAATTCCATAAATTATTTTTAAGCCCAAAATGTGTTCCCATATTTTCTAAAATTATAAAACTTGTAATGTTTATACAATTATTTTACATTAATTTATTATGGCAGAAACTGTTTTATTCAATAATATATATATACATATTATGTGTACATATATATGTATATTCATTTACATATATCGATATCTTGTTTTGCCTTATTGTACAAGCATATATTTGGATAAATTACAGTACACACAAAATGAGCTAATGTGTCTGTTGCAAAGTAAACCCCAACAACGTATACGGGCATATTATACTCTTCATGGCTTATCATGTGTGCGCACACACACACACAGATATATATATATATATGTATGTATTTGATATATATATATATATATATGCAAATTAAGTCTGATCAATCAATTAAAATTAAAGAGAGAAATGAAAGGTTCATCTCTCCATTTAATGCAATTAACGCTCCCAATCAATTGCTTGTTTTAGGAAAAGAAATGACAGGTTTCCTTTCCTATATATATTAACTCTTATTAATAAATGTTATGTGTATTTGATACACTATACATTTAAAATTAAATTTATTTAAACTTCTTTTTAACTGATTTAAATAAAATAAATGATTTTATTTAAAACAAATTTAAAATTGTTCTAATTAAATTAGGTTTCATTGGCTCAACTAAGATCCAATAGGGTAAAAAAATTGAAATTCATCCATTTCTTCCGCTGCGGACTGGCCTAGTTCCTTCATATATAATAGAAAGAGAAACACATTTTATTTCGAACAAGATTTTAGAACAGAGTTCATAAATTTTAATAAATCACAGAATTGCCCCTAAGATATACAGTTACTTTATCATATTAATGATGAATCGTAAGGGGCATCTACTATAAATATATGTTGACTTAAATCTCTTAAAAATGAGTATAAGTGTAAGAATGAAATGCATAACTTGAGAGTTGGTATGAAATATTAGAGAAAACAACTTTACTAACTATGTGGGTTAATTTGTTGATATCCTTTTTACTATACATGATGAAACGTATATTACGATAATGATGATGATGTTATGTTTTGGAAAATAAGGGAAAACTTGTTCCATTCTACAACGTGGCCTCACTATCATATTTTTTACATTTTAAGTGGAATAATGTTATTCACGCTAGGTTATTTTCCGACCCGTTGTTTATTATTATTATTCTCATAAACTCACGGATGCTCACTTAAATAAGTGAGTTTATGATCTACATATTTGGTAGGTATTTTGACTAGTTAATAAAGAAGTCGGTGACAAAGTAAGAGGCATACTACCTATTTATCTATATTTGTTTCTTTTATGTACTTAACTAAATTATATAACTAGCTCGATGAATGTTTGGCATCTTTATATGTCGGTACATCTTCACTATTTATGTTTTATTATATTTACCTATGTTTAGGAAACAATTTGAGTTAAAGATGTCAAAAACTTGTTGGAAATTGTATAACGTTATTTTGTTATTTTTTTACTTATGTTGTGAATAATATACTAATCTTGTATTGTCGCCTAAAAATAAATCTGGTGATGAATGTAGCATCATCAAAATTTATTTTTGTATCTCAAAGTTGAGGATGTTATACCTTATATCCATTATTGATCGGTATTAATCGATTACTTAACCAATTCTTTCATCTAAACTCTTATAGACTCGATTCTCCTTATGTATCGAACCAAAATTCGATGCCATGCTCCAAATATTCTCATAGATTGGTACTAATCGATTCTATCTCCTAGTGGGTCACTATAGAGTTGGAGTGGTCACATGAAATTGGGATAGATATAGGAGTGAACAAGAGTAGTGCATAGGGGAGAACAGTGGGTGGACCAGTTTGGGGAAAGGGAGAGCGGGTTGGGTACCAATCCTCTTGTTTGGATTGGTCTCCTTCGACCCTTTATCTATGGTTTTTCCAAGCATTTGCTCATTCCGTTTTCACTTCCCATACTTTATTTTTTTCATCATTTTTAGCAATCAAACAACTTCTCTTATCACCTCAGAAGAAATACGATCGATGAGAGATAATCCGAATCTATTCTGTAAAATAAGAACAACCTTAACATTCAAAACCTGTTTTTTACCATTAGCAAGGACTTGATGCACTTGTATATCATAAGGAATTCGGACAACTACTTAAATTATAGTATCGTGAAGTATAATTTACGGAACTTTAATATCCATATGCTTGTTAACAAAAGGGCAATTGCATATATATACAATTCATTCAATGTCCATCATTCACACTATAATAAATTCTTCGTTTCTACTTGGATTCCTGCGAAACATCGACTAATGCTCTTGAAAAACTATAAAGAACATTTTGCAATACCTAGGCATTTGATATGTGAAAAAAAATATATGGCTATCCTGGCTGAGTAATGGTCCGACAAAGTGGTTGAGTATGTTTAACTAACCACAATTCAGACTTCCACTTGGATGAGAATTCATCCATTGTTCATTGGTTATTCCAAGGCATCATATACGTCATTTTAGAAACAATTTTGATGATTTCTTTGCTTTTCGTCTACAGATGGACATGTGAAAATTCACCTATAACAAATCTCATTAATATCACTAACAAATATATCTAGCATTTTTTTCTACCTTGCACCTAAAATACCATCACATCTTTGGTTTCGCCCTATGCCACATGGCACAATCTAAGCATGCAAGCATACATCCGATGTATATCGAACAACAAAACTTTAACTAAAAACCAATTTAACATTTGCGTTTAGGATGACGTAGTGCATACAAAATGCATATCCATATGTAGGTTGTCAATGGGCTAGGTTGGATTTAGATAGTTTAAAATTTGGACTTGATTTAGGTTAAAATAATCACTATTCAAGCCTTGCAAGAGATTGTTGAATATTTAAGTAAATTACTTCAGGCTGATCCGTGGGATATTCGGATAGAAACCATAACAACCAACATGGAATATTGATGATAAAAACATCATTTTAACTCGCATACTTATAAATAAATCACGCGGTGATGAAATCAATTTTAGAGACAAATGGTTGTAGATAAATGCTACATTCAAATAATAAAAAGTCCACAAATACGCATATACTGTGCCTATTAAACAACTAATAATTATATAATCATTGTATCAGATTCTTTTTTCCTGTGCAGTAATCAAAACTAAATCCAAGATCATGTTAATATGATGGCTTCAAATCGAGCTCTACACTGTTTCAAACCCATTCATATGAATATATTGTTGAATAAACATTAAATGCTATATTAGTGGGAAATGAAAACAATGAAAAGTCATGTCTATTAGAGTGAAGAGTCATGTTTTCTGAAGTGAAGAGTCGTGTATGTTTAATGAAAAGTCGTGTCTATTTAATGAAGGGTCGTGTCCGTTGAAACGAAAAGTTGTCTATCTAAAAAGTTGTGTCTATTTTTAAGAGTGTGTGTTCCACTATAAATAGTGGTCATTTTATTGTGTTGGTTGTCAAGATTGTAATGAAGTAACAAAAGTTCAATTAAAAGTAGAGAAAGCTATTCATTTGTCTCTCTTCTAAAATTATACTCCCCTTTTTCTCTCTTGACAAATTGGTATCAGAGCCAATGGAGAGTATGATGAGCCAAATGCCGCTACCACGACTAACGAAGGCGAATTATGAGAACTGGAGTATTCAAATGAAAGCTCTCCTCGGATCTCAAGATGCATGGGAGGTGGTCCAAGAAGGTTTTGAAGAACCAACAAATACCACGGGATATACGGCAGCTCAAAACAAGGCGCTGAAAGAGTTACGATCGAAGGATAAGGCGGCACTATACATGTTGTTCCGAGCCGTCGACGAGTCGGGCTTTGAGAAGATTGCTGGTGCAACTACTTCAAAAGAAGCATGGGACATTTTAAAAAAAGTGTTTAGAGGAGCCGACTGAGTTAAGCAAGTGCGTCTCCAAACTCTTCGTGGTGAGTTGGAGAGCATTAAGATGAAGGAGTCAGAAACTGTGTCTGACTACATCACACGTGTACAGGCTGTGGTGAACCAACTCAATCGTAATGGCGAAGCGTTGACTGATGCGCGTGTTGTGGAAAAGATTTTGAGATCATTGACCGACAATTTTGAGAATGTTGTGTGCGCGATAGAAGAATCAAAGGACCTTGCGACGCTTACAGTCGACGAACTTGCCGGTTCTCTCGAGGCACACGAACAACGTAAGAAGAAAAAGAAGGAGGAGACAATTGAGCAGGCACTTCAAACCAAGGTGTCAATCAAAGACGAAAAGGTACCTCATGCACAAAATTTTCGTGGTAGAGGGTGTGGCCGTGGAGGTCGCAACAATGGTCGCGGTGGTGTAGGCCGCGGTCAGGGTGAATATTATGAGAAAAAGGGGCAGTCAAACCAACAAAATAGTCGAGGTAGAGGACGTAATCGTGGTAGAGGTGGCCGATCAAATTATTCAAATGTTGAATGCCACAACTGCGGCAAGCACGGACACTACGCAAAAGAGTGCAAATCAAACATCGATTGCTATAATTGTGGTAAATATGGACACTATGCAAAGGAGTGCTATTCCGAGAAAAAGGTAGAAGAAAACGCAAATTTAGTCGCGGAAGAAGAGACAAGAGAAGATGGTGTTCTCATGACGGCTTACAAAAATACTGTTTCCGACAATGACACAGTATGGTATCTCGATACCGGCGCTAGTAACCACATGTGCGGGCACAAGTACCTGTTCAGGGGGATGCGAGAGGTTGAAGATGGACACGTTTCATTTGGAGACGCGTCAAGGATCCAAGTAAAAGGCCAAGGTACAGTTTATTATTCACAAAAAGATGGCACAGAAGGATCAATTGAGAATGTTTACTTTGTACCTGATCTTAAGAGCAACATTTTGAGCATTGGGCAACTCATGGAGAAGGGATACACAGTATTCATGAAAAACCGGGCACTGCAATTGAAAGATAATGAAGGGCGTTTAGTTGCTCGAGTCGAGATGGGAAGAAATCGGATGTACAAACTGAAATTGAGAAGCATACAGGAAAAATGTTTGCGAGTCAATATAGAAGACAAGACATCGCTGTGGCATCTCCGCTTTGGTCACCTATATCATGGTGGTCTAAAGAAGTTAGCAAAGAAGAATATGGTGCACGGACTGCCAGACATGGACTATGAGGGAAAATTTTGTGAAGAATGTGTGCTTGGGAAACAAACGAGAATCTCGTTTCAAAAGAATGCAGAATATCGAGCTAAACATATTCTCGAGTTGATTCATACCGACATATGTGGACCGATTACCCCCGAATCTTTCAGCGGTAAAAGGTACTTCATTTCTTTTATCGATGACTTCTCACGGAAAACTTGGGGTTATTTTTTGAAAGAAAAGTCTGAGGCATTCGAGGTGTTCAAAAAGTTCAAAGTTATGGTGGAGAAGGCAACTGGTAGACACATCAAAGCCATACGATCCGATAGAGGTGGCAAGTATACTTCGACGACATTTATGGAGTATTGCGTGGAGCAAGGCATAAGGAGATTTCTAACCGCATCATACTCTCCTCAACAAAACGGTGTGGCCGAAAGGAAGAACCGGACTATTCTCGATATGGTTCGATCAATGCTCAAAAGCAAGAAGATGCCGAAGGAATTCTGGGTAGAAGCTGTACAATGTGCCATTTATGTACAAAATCGATGTCCACATATGAAGTTAAATGATCAAACACCACAAGAGGCATGGAGCGGACAAAAGCCGACAGTTTCTCATCTCAAAGTGTTCGGTAGTGTGGCTTATGCACACGTACCAGATCAGCAAAGAACGAAGCTTGAAGACAAAAGCAAAAGGTATATTTTTATTGGGTATGATGAGAAGACAAAAGGATACAAGCTACTCGACCCGATAAGCAAGAAGGTGATGGTGAGTCGTGATGTGCGAGTAAACGAAGCAAGCGAGTGGGACTGGAATAATTCGACAGAGGCTATTATAGAAGTTGGAGAATCATCAGCCATTGCACCAGCAAGTATATCAACAGACCCTGAAACTGCAGATAATGAAGATGAACCACTACAACCCAAAATACGAAGTTTGCAAGATTTGTATGATTCGACAAATAAGGTACACCTTGTATGTCTTCTGTCAGATGCTGAAAATATCAGTTTTGAAGAGGCGGTTCAAGACAAGAAGTGGCAAACTGCCATGAACGAGGAGATTAAGGCAATTGACCGCAACAATACATGGGAGCTAGCAGAATTGCCGAAAGGAAGTCAGCCCATTGGTGTGAAATGGGTGTTCAAGAAAAAGATTAATGCTCAAGGCGAGATAGAACGGTACAAGGCACGACTTGTTGCGAAGGGATACAAGCAAAAGGAAGGAATCAACTATGACGAGATATTTGCTCCTGTTGCAAGAATGGAGACAATCCGATTACTCATTACACAAGCTGCTCAATTCAAATGGCCGATATTTCAAATGGATGTCAAGTCGGCATTCTTGAATGGAGTGCTCGAAGAAGATGTCTACATCGAACAACCACCCGGATACATAAAAGTCGGAGAAGAGAAGAAGGTGCTAAAATTGAAGAAGGCACTTTATGGGTTGAAGCAAGCACCGCGGGCTTGGAATACACGCATCGATTCATATTTCAAGGAGAACGGGTTCAAGCAATGTCCTTATGAGCATGCCCTTTATGTAAAGAAGAATAGAGGTAACATATTATTTGTTGCTCTTTATGTTGATGATCTCATCTTTATGGGTAACAATAATGAGATGATAGAAGAGTTTAAGGGCACAATGGCACGGGAATTCGAGATGACAGATTTGGGTTTGATGAAGTTTTTCCTAAGTTTGGAGATTAGACAAGTAAAGACGGGAATTTTTATATCACAGGAGGCATATGCAAAAGAGATATTGAAGAAGTTCAATATGGAAAATTGCACCCCTGTATCAACACCAATGGAACCAGGTGCAAAACTTTCAAAGTTCGATGGAGGAGAACGTGTCGATGCAAATAGATACCGTAGTTTGATAGGAAGCCTTCGCTATCTCATATGCACAAGGCCGGATCTTTCATTTAGTGTCGGCATTGTAAGTCGGTTCATGGAGGAGCCGACTCATTCGCATTGGAAAGCGCTAAAGCGAATCCTACATTATATCCAAGGAACGCTGTCACTGGGGCTGTTCTACTCAAAAGCAGAAGATTACAAGTTGGTTGGCTATTCCGACAGCGATTGGTGCGGAGACATAGACGATCGGAAAAGTACTTCGGGATATGTGTTCTTTATGGGAGGTAATGCGTTTACTTGGCTTTCAAAGAAGCAACCGATCGTAACGCTCTCGACGTGTGAAGCTGAATATGTGGCAGCATCTTGGTGTGTATGTCATGCGATATGGCTTAGAAATTTGTTGAGCAAGATGGAGCTAAAGCAACTTGGTGCAACCGTGATTTATATTGACAACAAATCAGCAATTGAGTTGGCAAAGAATCATGTAAACCATGAAAGAAGCAAACACATTGATGCTCGTTTTCACTTTATCCGAGATCATGTGAAGGAAGGAAGTGTGGAATTGGTGCATGTGACAAGTCAGGATCAAGCTGCGGATATCTTTACAAAACCACTATCGAAAGTACTTCTCAACAGATGCAAGAAAATGATTGGCATGACGGATGGAAGAAGCATTTAAGTTTACAGGGGAGTTTTGTTGAATAAACGTTAAATGCTATATTAGTGGGAAATGAAAACAATGAAAAGTCATGTCTATTAGAGTGAAGAGTCATGCCTGTTGAAGTGAAGAGTCGTGTCTGTTTAATGAAAAGTCGTGTCTATTTAATAAAGGGTCATGTCCGTTAAAACGAAAAGGTGTCTATATAAAAAGTTGTGTCTATTTGTAAGAGTGTGTGTTCTACTATAAATAGTGGTCATTTTATTGTGTTGGTTGTCAAGATTGTAATGAAGTAACAAAAGTTGAATTAAAAGTAGAGAAAGTTATTCATTTGTCTTTCCTCTAAAATTATACTTCTCTTTTTCTCTCTTGACATATATTACTGATGATAAGCGTATATTTGTCTATAATTTTAAAATGATACAATTTACTATAGCATCTTCCTTAAAAATCTCTCAAAAGTTTATATATTCTAGGATTATTAATGTATATTGGAGAAAAATAATCATTTTCGAATTAATCCAGTAAGTTGCCAATAACTCCAGAAAACACATCCGAAATGCCTCAACAATTAAGTCATTTAATGGAAATAAGTGTGGACGTCATCACAAAGATAAGGCGTTGCAACGTGGATAAGTCTGACGGCCAATCATTTATATCAAGATACAGCAACTCTTGCCTTGAATTCATTGATTATTAACAGGATATACACACAGGCAGATAAGAGTTGCTACAAAGATGGTGGAACAGGATGGCCTTTGACATCTGTAACTGAATGGCTCGAACTTTAAAGCACTACAGAATATATATTATGGCTTTCGGCATATGATTACGCAATGCATGTACACTGATACTATTATACTAATACGTAAATAAAATCACCCACTGAAAATCAGAGCTTAAAAGAAATACAAAAGCAATTGGTTCTGGGTAACGTATATCAATAAATAAAACGTTAATCGCAAAGGAATAAGTTAAAGCTGATATATTATAAGCAGCAAGTAGCCGGACTTCAAAACTGCGTTGATTCTGAGAAGAATAAAGTGAGCAATTATATTGGTTGCTTATAATTTATAACATGTACACACATTAAAAGTCGGCACACTTTTATATGGTACTAATCATCCATGCTATGACTTAGGTTGGCAATATTTGCGCTTAAAAGTTGCATTGTCTATTTCTTTATTGATGATTATATACACATGGCCTTGTATTATATTGCAAATAATACTAGACAGGTGTCGATATCATACTGCATGAGTGACGATGATCATATGCACAGAACCAAGTGACTTCTTACCTTATATGGGCCTTGAGCTTAAAAGGCCAGAAATTGTTGGCCTTCTTGAAGTGAAAGCCCAGCATCTCATAATTTCCTGAAGGCAGAGATGGCTAGCAAGACAAATTACGTGTAAGAAAACTGAATTTATTGGTCAATTACAGGCTCAGAAAACTTTTATTATCAAATTGAAACTAATATTCACAGTGCGACATAAAACTTTAGGGGGGAAAAATTACACCCCATGAGATGAAATCGATATATGAATAAACTGAAAAATAACAAATTTGAAAAATGAATCTAACCTATGAAATAGAAAACATATTTATTTATTTCTTTTGATCTGATCAGAAACAAAAAAAAAATGAAAAACAATCCACCTCCTCTGCCGTTCCTCCATTTCCTCTGCCGTCCATCCGTCAGTGTCGTAATGGCTTAAAAATTTTTGATTTCTCTTTTATTATCTTTGTATTTTGTAATGAAGGTTGAACACGCAAAACAAAAAATAAAAAACGAAACAAAATAAGCCTTTAGTGTCGCTTATTATAGCATAAAAGATGTTATATCAGCCATTTACGGGAAAAACAAATATTATAAAGTCAATAGATAGAGTCGGATTATAATAGAATTGCGTAAAAATTAATCTAATCCTCTTAACCTATGGATCACTCATTTAATGATTTAAATAAGATATGATTTAAAAATAAATAAATTAAAATATGTAAAATCAAATTTTATTTTACTTTCTAAAATAATCAAAATTTTAAATCCAAACCCTAATTTTCATCAAAATTAAGGGCCCGTTTGGTTTCATTTTGTATTTTGAGATTTGTGTTTTCAATTTGCACTAAGAAATAGCAAGAAATAAGAGAAGAAGATTTATAATTCTTAGTCATTAGGACGACCAACGGACAACGGACAACGAAAGAGTTTGATTGTTCTCCGTGCTTTTGTTATCTCTCGAAACACGAAAAATAAAATAAACTTGTTTTCTATTTTATGTGTTAATTTCATTTTTCAAAATTATTTGTTTTTCAACTATACATACAGTGGACGCGTTTTTGTATAGACGAAAACACAAAACTAAAAACGACAAGCCAAACGGGGCCTAAAATTTTCGTATTTTCAATTTTGAATTTTTACGTTTTCAAAGTCAAAATGTAAAATTCCAAAACTTAAATTTTCAAACGTAAATTAAAATTTTCAAATTTTAATATAATATAAAGTTGAAATTCTCAATATTCAAAACCAAAATTTTAAACTTTGAACTACAAATTTATGCGAAATTCATATCTTCAAAATTAAAACTTTTAAAATCAAAATTTTCAGAATTTATATCTTCAAAATTTCAATTCGAAACTTAAATTCAAAATTCAAATCAGAACACAATTGTTCAAAATTCATATTTTCTATGGTAAAGTTCCACACGACAATCCAAAGATTTAGAGATGAATAAATCATTAAAGTATTGTCCGAGTAGAGTTTATATGAGAGGTTGTAGTCTGTTATTAACTAGTATAACTATTAGTCGTCATGGGGAATTGCGGCGTACGTTCGGAGTATGAAGTATCCAAGTGGTCCATGGAGTCTATACTAGTGGCATGAATTCATTGGTCGAAGCCTCTTTTGATTCAGAGTCAGCGTGAAGAAGTTATTGCGGTTTGAATGAAGAAATTAAGGACTTTTACCTAATTGTCCGAGTATAAATTTTCTCAATTCAAAATTTTAAGGATAAAATTTTGCATAACTATCCAATGATTTAGAGATGAATGAATCATTGAAATGTTGTTCGAGTTAGATTTTAAACAAGGGGGTGTAATCTATTATTAGCTAAGTATTATTATTAGCCCTATGGAGAATTATAGTGTACATTCAGAATATGAAACACAGGGTGTCCTATATTGTTTGTAATGTTAATACGATTTCATTGGTCAAAGTCAATATTGAATTCAAGTTAGTATAATGAAGGAATTGCAGTTTAAACGAATAAAATATAGCTTATGCTCAATATGTAACAAATTTCCAAATTTTGATTTTTCAAAATTAAATTTTTAAAAACTCATATCCAAATATTTTTAATAAATGAGTTACCCATTTGCAGTCCCTTTTATTTTTAACAAAATAAGAAAATGAGTCATGATAGAGTTACAGGTGTGCCTTAGAAAAATTATGTAATATGGCTCTTATAAAGGAATCTTGTTAGAAATAAAGTATGTTTTTTATTTTATTTTTTTATATATGTTGTTATATGGAGACATAAGTAATGTTAGTTCACACATTAAACATACATAAGTATAAAATCATTATAAGGGGCATTTTATCGGTTGTAGTGACAAATGTGTTCGTAACCATGAGTATTGAATCTACACACACACAGCAACTCCTTAAATGTTCCTAGTCAAGAAATATCGAGAAAAAGATATTGATATATCTATTGGGACTAATGTACATAACGCTTTCACATGATGGACAATGAATACTCATTACCATTGGGAACACCAAGATGTTACTTACTTATGGCTGTTTGAAACAATCATAGAACGACTCAATGAGAGTCTTCTTTAGGTTAGTATAACTAAGTCAAAATAGAAAATCTCATGGTAACGATGTACAGTGGTCATCGAACTTGAGGGTAATATTGATCTTAAGTAGCTAGGTTATACTTTGATTATGGTTAAACATTTGGCACGACGACCTTGTTACGACCATAGTTGGATAGATGTTGAACTATTTGAAGTGAAATATTATCCAAGAAAGGATTCGTCTCCTTCATTATAGAAGATTAGTATCATCGTAATTAGTAGTCAACTTGAAGTCAAAATCTTTTTTTTGAAATGGTACTTAGATACAACATGTCACTGGGACAACAAACCACAAATCATGTGTTAATAAATGTTCGAATCACGCTACACAAGTTTCGAACTTGTGGCCTCTCGCACCAAAGTCGAATCGCTTAATCACTGGGATAATGGTGCTTGTCTTGAAGTCAAAATCTTTGGCTAGGGTAAATCGGTTGATCGATAAATATTATCAGATTGAAACAACGACTTAAAGTGGTTTACACAATTAAATACATATATTAGTAAAGTTTTAAACTAAACTCTGTATATGCAGTGGTTACGAAAAGAACATGTGTACTAAATTTTGTTACTATGCGAGCTTATTATAGATTAGAAATTAGATTTCACCTAAAAGAATCAATAAGCCTTGAAGTTGTGCCTGATACCATACTTTAGCGTAGTACATACATGATTCAGTATTTAAACCATTTAAATATTGATTGAGGACCGAGTTCACACTAGGAAGTCAATACAACCGTGATATTAGTTATTTATGAATTCAACCATTTAAAATTTAGTTTATGAATGTTACAAATTAATACAAATGTTGTAATACAATTCTATGGCATTTCTAATTATTTATTTGAAACTTAAAATCGATTAGAACGATGTCTAAAAGTTGTACATCGATCTAATTGAAAACAGAGCTTGAATAATATAATTAGATAATTGATTCAATGGCATTTTGACCAAGTAAGGTCAATAGGGGTTGGTCATGTTATGAAGGAGGGCTTTGAGGACCTAGTATGAAAAGAGGAGATATTTTGATATCTATTGGTCTAGAAGAAGGAAGAGAGAACTAAACAACCGACGTGTTCAAAAATCAACATGATCGTAAGGAAGAGGTAACATCTTTATACAAACACACACACACATATATATACATATATATATATATACATATATATATATATATACATATATATACATATATATATATATACATATATATATATACATATACATATATATATATATATGCGCATGCAATTCCCATATACATTTCAGCCACATTAAAAAAACTAAATTATTTTCAAAAATTATTTTTATAATAACTAAATAATAAAGTAAATCATTTATATATAGTATATATAAAACTAAGTTTTGTTTTTTTAAAAATAATTATATTATCAGGTCTGAATAAAAATTTTATTATAATTTAATGGATTAAGGTTTTTTTTAGATTCACCTTTTTACCCTCGTTGTCAATGCACTTGATCCAACATTGATATCGAAGCAAGTAGATGATGGGGGGTTATCATAGTATGATCTACGATGAAGCATTGACTCTTACTCCTACATGTCCTAAATCAAGGTGTTGACAGGTTGTGTGTGAGTCGAGAGGTTGCACATAATACTTGTGTTTGATGGATCTTGTTGGGTCACTCCAAAGAAGTTTGTACCCGACGAACAATGGTATTAGAGCCCACATTGTGTTTATGCGAATAATTAACCAACACATAATGCAATTCTTTTGGGAAAACCAGTTAGATGGATGTCTAACGAAAACGCCCTTAAACTAAGGAGAATGTTATGCTAATTAAGGACCATTTTAGGAAGGGAAAACCTCTTGTCCTCTTGGACTTTACCAAGCTTGTCGAAATATATTCTAAGGGTATGTCACTATGGAAGGCTTAGAACTTTTTCAAATATAAATAATAATTCTACAAATTTTATAGGGTTATAAAAGGTGAAGTTTATAATTGTTTTAAGTTTAATACATAAAAATGTTATATTTATAAATAATTAAATTGTTTAATTAATAAAAGCAATACATATGAGTTTATATATATATAAACTAATAAATTATAAATGTTGTAATAGTTAATATATATATATATAATATGTATAAAGAAAACACGAGGTTAAATATATTAAAACCCATGAGACTTAAGGGAGTATACATTGGATGTATATAAAGTTATATGATAGCATAAGCAATACTCATCTCCCTTAAATAGTCAATAATACTATATAATTATTTTGAATTAAGAATTTTAAATAATAACGCGCTTCATAATTTATAAAGTAAATAAGGTACCGTACATACCTATGGTTGTTGAGTAACATCATGCCATAGAATATCTAAAATGATATTTATGTTATCCCTAGATAAGTAAGAATGTAGTGCAACTTTATTGCGAAACCCAAAAGAGTTACGTAATTCCCTTTGAGATTTTGTAAAATGATGGGTTTTGGGTATCTAATGTACTTTATAATTCGTTGAGCAACCACAAGTCATGAAGACGATTAGAAGCATAGTTAAAAGTATGTTGGTAGTTACATATGATATATAATATAGTGTTACTTACCATTTATAGGGGCGACAATTTGTTGAGGAACTCCAATGTTGTAGTCACATGATAAACGAATTCTAACACCCACTAAAGAAATTTATGAAATTCCCAAATCTTTTTTTGAGTTTCTGAGAGATGCAAAATTCAATGGAAGCCTTATTAGATAAATACAATAAACCAATCTAATAAGTATAAGAATATATGTGACAATACAGTAACCTATTGAATTTAATTTGCACAGTTAATACAATAACAACAGCCATTATTCTCAAACAAGTTAGGATCGGCTAGAGATGGAACCCAAAACTAAATGACAAAGTCAATTTAAAAACTATGTTAATAATAATAAAATAGTAAAATAATTAAACGAATATTAATAACAATTATAATAATAATAAATAAAGATAAAGACAAAAGGCATTAAAAAATAAAGATATATAAAGAAATTAAAAAAACCAAGATAGTAGTAGTAGTAGTGATAACAATAATGATGATGATGATGATACTAATAGTAATAGGGATCGAAGACCAAATATTATGTTTTAAGCTCCTATTCACTAGTCCTATAATCTAAAACTTATAACACTACCCCTAAACCAACCCTAAGCAAAAACAAAACTCCTAGCTCATGATTTTGGTACGTGAATCGCTAATTTTTACGCGCTCCTGTATGACACTAGCTCTTCGGATATATTCTAATCTCTCAAATCCCTTTTTACTACTTCCTTCCATGTCAACCTTGGTCGACCTCTATCTCCCTTTTAGCATTTGATGCGGCCTATAATTCCAACGCGCACAGGTGCCTCGGGAGGCCTCCGTTGGAGATGTCCAAACCATTTTAAGCGGCGTTGGATTAGCTTCTCTTAAATTGGTGCTACTCCAAGTTTGTCACGTATATCATCATTTCTAATTCGGTCTCGTCTTGCATGACCATAGCTTTATCGCAACATACGCATCTCTGCTATACTTATCTTCTTGGCGTGTTGTCATTTAGTAGGCCAACATTTTGCACCATACAACATCGCAGGTCTGATTGCCGTTTTGTATAACTTTCCTTTAAGCTTTTATGGGACTTTCTTGTCACATAGAATGCCAGACCTAGTCGCTATTTCACCCATTCCGTTCGAATTATAAAACTAATATCTTCATCAATCTCACCATCATACTGCAACATTGATCCTAAATATCGAAAGGATTCCTTCTTGGGCAATACTTGTCCAGCTAGAGTGACATCTCTCATCCTCTGACCTAGCACCATTAAACTCACACTTCATGTACTCTGTTTTAGTTCTCTAAGCCTAAAACCCTTTGATTCTAAAGTCTACATCCACAACTCCAGTTGTCTATCAACACCTACCATATTTTCGTCAATTAGCACAACATCATCAGCAAAGAGCATACACCAAGGAATCTCAGCTTGTATGTACCTTTCGTAACCTCATACATCACTATGGCAAAAATGTAAGGGCTCAAAGCTGGCCCTTGATGTGATCCTATGTTAATGGGAAAGTCACTGGTTTCACCATTTCATGCTCTGACACTGGTCACAACATCATGGTTAAATACAATCGATAAAATTGTTGATCGATTAAAATATACGAAATGAACCGGATTAAATATTGATGAAGTGTACATGGTTAAATATGCCTACATATAGATGTTTGGACTTACACCGTAATAGACACATTTGCCTCTTCATAGATACATTCGTTGTCCATGGTATTGTTTGAATAATGTATATGTGTGTGTGTATAATAATATTTGTAGTTTTTTAATTTATTTAAATAATTTGACCAATTCAAAATAACTTGAATTCTTATCTAAAATGTCTTATGTTAGTTTTAAAATTTAATAACGAATCCAGATCTAGATAAATATCCATGTTAAGTTAAAAATCAAATTTCAAATATTTATTTAAAATGTATTTTTTTTATTACTAATAAATAAACATATGTAAAAAATTGATTTTTTTTCTGGCCAAAAATGTTTTAAGCATATTTTTTATTATATCAAATCCATTCGGATAATTTTTTTACATTATTAAACAAAATGATTTAAAATAAATATTCATATTAATAAATATTATATGAAAATAAAAATTAATTGTTTTAATTCAAAAACATATATGCATATATAAATTAATTTTGAATCATTTAATGTATAAAATAACTATTTTATATAAATATATTATTAGATATATCTAATCAAAAATTTTAAAACCATTTATAATCATTTTAAATTTCAAAATAAAATTATATTTTTGGCCAAAAATAATATAAATTTATTCTGAAGTTCGATATGGTTTTTATAAAACAATTTTAAATGCATTTTTTTTATATAAGATTGGATGGCAAACATATATATAAATTCGTTACAGTAAATAGGATTTGAACAACATAAATGTAATGGATAACATATATGATTATAAATTTACAATGAAATTAAAACTATCACCAAACTTTATGGCTGGTGAATAGCACCTTGAATGAATAATAGAACTCCTTAGACCTGATCGAAACACATCCAGAAAATGCAACTAACTGGAGATGAATGCCACATTTTTATCTTTGATTTTGATTTGAATTGTATTTGGAAATTTAATGGATTCTAGCCTTTTATATATATCGTTTAGAGTACATAACAGGATGAGGAACAAATGAATGAAAGAGGAGAATTTAAATAGGCATTCAGATAGAGTAAAAAGTGAAGAACTGATCTTCTTTATTTACACTTTCTTTTCTACCAATTCAAAATCACATTTTGAGCATTTAAAACCGCAACCCCACTTCTTCATGGCCGACCAAGACAAGGGCATAACGGCCCACTAAATTTTCCAAAAACCATTTAGTATTTAATTAATTAAATTAAATTTACATATTTAACGATATTGTATGTCGATACGTATATATATATAACTTTACATATACACACTCTATTAAATACTAACGACATTCGAATAAATCAAATAAAATTCAAACGACTAATATTTCATAAATCTTAATTATTTAATTAATTTATGACAATTATAATTTAATTAAATCGGATGGTATTTCAGAGTATTCAACATTGCAGTTGTGCAACTTAAAGGTGTAAATTCAATCACTGATTAATACCGAACGATTAGAATATTAACGATCATACGTCACCTTAGCTAGTGTTTGTGATAGTTTGGCCGAATTTATCTCTTACATATTTTTTTGGTTAACTATTTTAAGTGGTACCCGATAGTAACAATTATCTACACTAATTCTTTTCATCCATACTATATCACTTTAGAACTTATGAAATTTGGTTTTTGTATAAATTTCAATATCATCCACATTCAACTTGTTTCATCCAAACACAAAGTCCTTGGTTCAATACTAACAATTATTATTAATTATATAGTTCTGGCTAGAGACTTTGACTTTGAGTTGACTACAGTTAACCGTGATATTAACCTCATTTAATGGAGAAGACGAATTCTTTATCGAATAGTGGTTTACTTATATGCTTCAACTTAGACCCAACTATAGTTGATTGATGAACGTCATGCCACAATTTAACTATAATCAAAGTGGACTGTCCATATTAAACTTCAATGGTATTCTCAAGTCGAGAGAACTGTGTAATGTCGTCACTTCGAGATTTTCTGTTTGACCTTTAGTTATATTGACCAAAAGAAAAGTCTCGAGTGAGTCATTTCATAGTCATCCAATAATTATCACTACATAACCCCTTAGCTTCCTCAGTAGTCATGAGTAATACATTACCCAATGGCCCTAACATTTGGAGAGCATTATGTACTCTAGTCTCAACGGATGTATCGATATCCTATCTCAGAAAATCTTGACTAGGAACATTGAAAACAATATGTTATTTTTAATATGATAAATTTCTCATGATTACAATAATTCGTAATTACTACACATAACATATTATTTACAGATTTTCTATTTAATATACTTAAACTAAATAATTAATTAACATAACATAGTATTACAAGTATATTGATAGAGTTAGGGGTATGCCCTAGGGGTAATTATGTAATTTGTTACATACATCTACCTCGTTGACCAATCTTGTTCGAAATAAAGGTGTTTTCTTTCTACTATATACTTGATATAATGTGGTTGTATTAATTAAAAGTATATTTAATAGAAAATTCGTAAATGCTATGTTTTGTTATAGTAGCTACAAAGTGTTGTAACCGTGAGTAATTTTTTACAATAAAATTAAATATATCATTTTAAATGTTCCTAGTCAAGATGCATCGAGACTGGATATCAATGTACCCGTTGAGACTAGAGTACGTAATGTTCTCCAAATATCAGGCAGTGTATTACTCATGACTATTAGGGGCATCTAGGGGTTAAGTGCTAATGGATATTGGATAACTATGGAACTACTCGTTCAATAGTTTTCTGTTGGCTAATATAACTAAGGTCAAACAGAAAATATCCATGTGAATAATTTACACAGTTTTTTCGACTTGAGAATACTGTGAATCTTCAATATGAAAGCTCCGCTTTGATTACTGTCAAATCATGACAAAGCGTCCATCGAGTGACTATAGTTGGGTTGAGTGAAAATATTGTAAGTGCAGCACTAATCAAGAGAGGATTCGTCCTCTCGATTATATGTGGTTAGTAACACGGTCAACTCAAGTCAACCCAAGGTCAAAATCTCTGGTCAGAGTAGTTCGGATAATAATAATTGTTATTATTGAACTAAGGACTTTGTGTTTGGACTATAGAGTTGAATATGGATGATGTTGGAATTTTGACCATTACCAAATTCAATAAGTCCAAAGTGATATAGTTTTAACGAAGAGAATTGGTGTAAATAATTGTCAAAACCGGGTAAGGCTTATTACATTAAAATGAGTAAGCGATGAATATGGCCATATTATCACACCACCTACTAAGTGAAGTGTGAATGTTAACGTTCGAATAGTTCGACGTTAATCGCTGACCAAATTTACACCCAAGAGTCACACAACCGAAACAATGAACTCTCTTTAGACCAAACGATTTAATTAATTTATGGTCGTAATTTAATTAAATAAATAAATTAATATATATGAAATATAAATTATGAAATTTGAATGTGATTTAAGAAATAAAATAGTTGCATATATTAATAAAATTTATGAATATACTGATTGATATGAGGTATCGATGACAAAACAGGTTAAATATAATTGTACATATTTAATCTAGGTTAAATGGGCTCAAAACCCACGAGATTTCGAGAGGATAGGCATTGGTTTGAGAGAGGTTGGAGGCGGCTACAACATAGGATTAGGGTTAGGAGATGTGTGACTAAGATCGAGTGAGAAATTTACATAGTTTGCTTTCTTATCCTACGCAAATAAATACTAATCTCAAAAACCTAATCTAAGGCTAATTTCATTTTTGAGCCGCCACTTTCTTCTTCTTCTTCGTCCTTATTTTAATGGCGGCAACTATCCTCTAAACCAATCCATAAAATTCTCAAATCCAATTAAAATTAAAAAAATACTAATTTGCAGTAGAAGGTCTCCAATCCCGGATTAGCAACCTGGCGGATTGAGAATTATTTTAAGTAGAGAAATCATTGTTTAACGTGGACTCAAAGGCTTCTTTAAGAGATGAGCTTTCATTTATTATCATTGTTTTTGTAACAACCCGCATATTTTACGATTGTATATTTAAATGTTTTATTTAAATATAGCATCATTAATCAGATTAAAGTCCGAGATGTTACTTTTTGTAAACAGTCGAATTGGGACTCGAGACCACTTCCATTGAGTCCAAAATGACGTTTACAACTTTTTTAAGTATAAACATCGATATGTTTGGAGTTGAGTAGAATTTTGCTATTTCCTATTTTGGGCTTTGGGTTTGGGTTTCAGCCCACTAACACAATATAATACCCTAACTCCACTCAAGTCCTCTTCATCCATTCATTCCATTTCCTAACACTTTTAAGCTAAAGTAAAAATGGGGAAAGGAATGGGAAATAGAAATTCCTAAACCCTCGTTTTGATTAGGAAACTCAAATTCAAGTCCAAAATTAAAGAGAAGTTTAGGTAAGCATCCTCTTCATCTTCTCCATCTCAATCTCTCTCCAATTTTAGAAATTTCCTATAACCTAACTTAGGAAATATTTTTTAATGATCATAGATTGTAGCTTCTAGAGTTGAAGTTGAAGAGTGGTTGGTCTTGCCTTCTTTTAGAACTTCTCGTTCGTTGTTTTTGGGTTTAAAGGCGAGCTCTTTAACTCACATCTATGTCTATAACTTTCATTGTTGTTAGGTATGAATTCCTAACATATATTCATGTTCATTTGCTTTTGATTTGAATTGATTTGGTGAATATTTCAATTTTTGGTTTTGAAGTCCAATTTTATGAAAATCCTACTATGGATGTTTGGACATGATATTTGGGGTGTATCAAAGAGCCTATAAGGCTGGGTTGTCGCTTGGTATAAATCCCTAGTCTTCGTTGCTCTTCCGATCGCTCCCGATTTGTTTTGGCCATCATGGCCTAGGCAAACTGTTGCCCAGGCCAGGTGACCAGACGTCTGGATATCAAGTCCAAACGTCTGGTTATGATTTATTGGTTCAGACGTCTGGTAGGGGTTCAGACGTCTGGTTTGAAATTTCAGACCTCTAGGAAGTTTTCTGGAATATTTTCAGAAACCAAATCCAAACGTCTGGATGAACCCCCAGATGTCTGGAACTGTTCAGTTTTGCCTATTTACCTATTTTTGAGTGGATTTCCATTGTTTATTGATTTTTGTTGATCCGATTAGTGGTTATCACTTTTATCGACTTTGATGACTTCTTTTTCTGGATTTTTGAGAATATCCATTTTGATGGATTTGGTATCGATTTCTATGGATTTGATTCACGTCTTCGTATGTGAATTTTTGGTGATTGATTGTTTCTACAATCATTTCTATGGTTTGTCACTTTAAAATACAAAGGTTTTTATACTAGTAGTAAATACTCAAACTCTTTCACAAAAATAATTTCAACTTTCTTTTATTACAAAGTTTGGTCTTAAAACCATTTTCTAATCTATTAGTATATACAAACCTTTACCTCATTCGTATGAGAAATCTAATTAAACGACTTAGCAAAACAAGTGGTATGAAACGCTTGCATTTACTTTGTCGGTTAATTCTTAGACTTGTTCGATTTAAATCTTGTGACAATTTTCGAGTGGAAATCTACAATTTATTCGTAAATATTTAAGTTAAGCCAGTGGTTATGGGACATGAAGTTAAACTCATTTATTTACTAGCTTAGTGTAATCTACACTTTTCATTGATCAATGGTGATCGTTTTATGGTTTAGACTAGCGATATGCAATGTCTCTTTGTCCACGTGGGAGACTGTACCTCGTTTTATGGAGCTTCGTCTCAATTTTTATAGGCTAGCGACCTATGGTTTTAGGGTGTGTGGTTCATCGGGTGTACCGTTGTTGTACTACGTCGTTGTTCTAGCTTATCAAGATCATCGGGCGTACCGTTATTGTACTACGTCGTTGCTCTAAATTACTTGAGTATCAGGTTCCTCGGGCGTACCGTTACTGTACTACGTCGTTGCACCGGCTCTATGGTTAGCGACCATGGGATAGCGACCCATTTGTGATACACGTGTTGGTGAGATTTCAAGCTCCCGTTTGTGATAGGCCTCCCCTTTATGTTTTTGCTGGATTTCTAATTGTTGATTTCTGGAATTTGTGTTTCACCAATTTTTGTGATTTGCATTATTGTGTTTTGTCAATATTTGGGGTTTGGTGAATAAGCTAAAGAATGTGATATTCCTTTTGGTGTTTGAGTAGATTTGAGATATTGTATGATTTTTATTGTTATTGAATATATACTTGTCACAGTATGACATTATTGTTATCATACATTTATTTGTTATATCTCTTATCATATCTCATTTTTTATGATATTTATAGCTAGACTGATCCGTTTATTATTTTCTTCTTAAATAATACTCGGGTCAGACCGAGGTATTTCAGGTGCTTCTGCTTGACTTCGTATCAGGGTCCGTCACCTGACTTTTGGCTAACTACTTTAGCTTAGTAGTTTTAGTTATTATTCATTTGAGATATAGACTCCTTGATGTATACATATTCTTTTGTCTAGCACTTGTACCTATTCTTTTATGATGTAGTGGACCTTGTATGACCACTACTTTGATGTACACTTTTATGTGATATATTCATATCTGATTCCGCCTTTGTGATATGAATATCTGTGACTGATTTGTGTTATGTTTATTTCTATATTTGTTTCCGAAGTCCACATAGCCACTGTGTGGTAACTTTGAGTTTGTATTTGATATGTCGGATTTCGTTATATTATCTGACATATCGGTACTCGCACAAAGTAATTACACAGATGGCGCTCCTCAACAGCCTTATTCTTCACGCTAGTCGATAGTATTACCCCATAGTGTCCTTGGCTAGTGTGAGTATAGAGGTGGGGCGTCACAGCTTGGTATTAGAGCCAAACTTCGGAACAATGTAGAATAATCTAGCAAGGATCATTGTCCTAAGTCTTTCTTAGGAGTCGTGCCTTAGGATTTAATTTGAGTCATTGGACCCATTCTATCCTATTTTCTTTTGTGATGCCTTGTTTTATCAATTAAGTTTGTTTGATATTCATTCTGAGAATAACCTTTTTCCTCTTCTTTCTTTCTTTCTTAAAGAAGAGAAATGGTTAGACCTGGCCGTCCCAGCGCTGGTTAATCTAGTGCTACTCCTCAGGATGGAGTATTTATGTCTGCCCAACAACTTTTAGATCTTGTGAAGAATACTCAAGCTGTCGGACCTATTCCAGAGCTTATTCATCCTAAATCTAGGTTTGCACGCTTGTGCAGCGATTACACCAACTTGGGTGGAAGGCCTTTCAAGGGTTCCGAAAGCGTTATAGAAGTCTAAGCTTGGCTTAGAACATGCGATCGCATCTTTTCCCGCATGAATCTTATTGATCTACATCGAGTCCAAGTGGCTTCTAGCATGCTCCAGGAGAGAGCATTAGATTGGTATGAGCTTTTGATTTCTGAAATTATTGAAGCGGATCTTACTTGGGAGCAATTCCGGGAAAGGTTCGAGTTAAAATTTGTGCCTAAAGCTGAAAAAGTATCTTTAGCTCGACGCTTTATCGACTTTGTTCAAGGTGAATCTTCTGTGACCAACTACGTCGCATCTTTTGAATCTCTTTCTAAATATGAGGTCGGGTATATTAATACCCCATTGAAGAAAAATCAGAGGTTTGTCTATGGATTGAATAAGAACCTCAAAAAGCCTTCACTCCTGAAACTAGAAGTTTCTTTTGATCAACTTGTTGATATCGCTCTTCGACTTGAAGAGGCCGATAAAGAAAGTGATGTTGAAGTTGTGAGTGCCAAACAGAACTTCAACAACAACAAGAAGAGGCCTATTAAGTTCAAGCCTAATCCCAACAAGAAAGGAAAGCAAGCAACTTCGGTAGCAAAGACTTCTACCTCTAGTCATGGGCAATGCTACAATTGTGGTTCTAAGGACCATTATGCAAATAGGTGCCCAAAACCTCTTTTTTGTCGTTATTGCAAAAGTTCGGGTCATCTTTTATCTTCATGCCCCAAACTTCCAAACAAGAAAGAGGGAAAGTTAAATGTTGTGCAAGCTCCTAGTAACACTTCTCTTGGCCAAGGTATTTCTCATTCTATCCTTGATGGCATTATTATATTTCATGATCTTCCTATTCGAGTTCTTTTTGATATGGGTGCATCTCACTCTTTTATATCAAAAGAACTTGTTGATGCGTTGTCTTTGAATGTTATTGGCTTGATGACTTCATTGAGAATTACGAATCCGGTTGGTGGATCCGCAACACTCAGTTTACTGTGTAATGATGTCGAAATTATTTTATGTGATTATGCCTTCCGAGCCGATTTGCATGTTATGCGTTACCTAGGTTTCGGAATGATTTTGAGAATGGATTGGCTTAACCGATATGAAGCATATATCCTATGTCCTGAACGGACTATATATCTTCGACATCCTCAATCTGTTAAGCAGATTTCTCTTGTTCTTAAAGATTCAGATTCCAATTCGGGAGC
This sequence comes from Allium fistulosum, assembly GCA_030737815.1. NCBI lineage: Eukaryota > Viridiplantae > Streptophyta > Magnoliopsida > Asparagales > Amaryllidaceae > Allium > Allium fistulosum. The sequence continues at coordinate 840,239,885 of CM060906.1, forward strand.
ATCCTTGTATTCTCTAAATCCTCATGACGACGATAATGATGATGAGGAAGATGTCATTTCCCTCATTCACATTGTTTGTGAATTTCCCGACATATTTGAGCCCGTTTTAGGATTACCACCTAAGCGAGCAATTAAGTTCAGAATTAATCTAATCCTTGGGCTTTACCTATCACTCGTCCTCCTTATCGTATGTCCAATAAGGAAAATGAGGAGATGCGTAAACAATTATCTGAATTGGAAGGAAAATAGTTTATTCGTTCTAGTTCCTCTCCATGGGGAGCTTCAGCTATTTTTGTGAAGAAATCTGGTGGTACACTTAGGCTTTGCGTTGACTACCGCAAGCTTAATGATCTCACCATCAAGAATAAATATCTCTTACCTCGAATTGATGATTTATTCGATCAACTTAGTGGTGCTAGAGTCTTTTCACAGTTAGACTTAGCAACCAGTTTTCATCAGCTCCGTATTGCAAAGGATATCATTCCTTTGACATCGTTCCATACTCGTTATGGATCTTATGAATGGCTTGTTATGCCATTTGGTTTGACGAATGCCCCAGCTTATTTCGTTGACCTTATGAATCAAGTTTTCAAAGACTTCCTCGATTGATTTGTTCCCATCTTTATCGATGATATTCTTGTTTATTCTGAAACCGAGGAAGAGCATGAAAAACATCTTCGGATTGTGTTGGAAACTCTTAGGAGCAACCAATTGAAAGCAAAATTTTCTAAGTGCCAGTTTTGGCAATCTCATGTGAAATTTTTGGGAAATATTATTTCTGAATCCGGAATTTCTGTGGATCCTTCAAAGATTAAAGCGATTCAAAATTGGAAGATACCGGAGAGTGTGACGGAAATTCGTAGCTTCCTTGGATTGGCAGGCTATTACCGTCGGTTCATAAAAGACTTTTCTAAAATTTCCGTACCTCTTTCTAGTTTGACAAAGAAGGGAGTTAAATACATTTGGTCAGACAAATGTGAAGCTGCTTTTCAAAAATTAAAAGAACTCCTTTCCGATGCTCCTATTCTTGTGATTCCCGAAGGGAACCAAGATTTTATTGTTTATACCAATGCTAGTCGTGTTGGTTTGGGAACCGTTCTCATGCAAAGGGAACGTGTTATCGCTTATGCTTCTAGGAAATTAAAGCCTGCCGAGACTAGATATGCCACTCATGATTTAGAACTCACGGCTATTGTTTTCGCCCTTAGAATTTTGCGTCATTATCTTTTGGGAGAGAAGTTTGTTCTCTACACCGATCATAAATCTTTGAAGTATTTATTTTCTCAAAAGGAATTTAATTTGCGTCAACAACGTTTGCTCGAGTTCCTTGCATCTTATGATCTTGATATTCTTTATACTCCCGGAAAGGGAAATCGTGTTGCCGATGCCCTTAGCCGAAAGCAACAAGCGGTTGTTTCCATGATGATATCCGAATGGAATGATCTCGGGACTTTATTCACTTGTGAGATTCGAGATCGCCAATCCGATTCATGTTCATCTCTTGTTTTATGTAGCCTTGAGGCTCATCCTTCTCTTTTAGATCAAATTCTTGAAGCTTAAAGGCGTGATTCCGAATTGACTCTTCTTAGCCAAAGTTGTAGGGATAAAATTGATATTGAAGGTTTGAAAGACTTTGCTATTGATGCTCGTGGCGGTATTCGAAAATTTGGTAGACTTATTGTGCCAAATATTAGAGATCTCCGAAAAGACATTTTAGAAGATTCTCATCGTTCTAAATTTACCATTCATCCCGGTAGTAGTAAAATGTACGCGGATATGAAGCGACTTTATTATTGGGATGGAATGAAATCTGATATTGCTTACTTTATTAAGCGTTGCATGACTTGCCAACTCATAAAGGCCGAGCATCAAAGGCCCGGTGGGTTATTGCAACCTTTAGACATTCCCGTTTGGAAGTGGGATCAAGTATCCATGGACTTTATTGACGGTCTTCCCCGTTCTCGTTCAGGTCATGATAGTTTATGGGTGATTGTCGATAGACTTACAAAATCCGCCCATTTTATTCCCGTTTGGTCCAATCAGACCGTATTTCTATTGGCCAAACTCTATGTTAAAGAAATCATTAAATTGCATGGAGTTCCTACTTCTATTGTTAGCGATCGTGATCCATTATTTACTAGTGGATTTGGAAGGGTCTTCAAAATGCTTTGGGAACAAACTTAATTTTAGCACCGCTTATCATCCTCAGTCCGATGAAAAAACCGAGCGTGTGAATCAAACTCTTGAAGATCTTCTTCGTGCATGTGTTCTTGATTTTGGTGGAAGTTGGGAAGATCATATTTCTCTTGTTGAGTTTTCCTATAATAATAGCTTCCAATCTAGTATTGGTATGGCTCCTTTCGAGGCACTCTATGGGAGGCCATGCCGATCTCCTTCGTGTTGGCTTGAAGCCGGTGAGAAGCTGGTTTTAGGTCCAGATTTTATTCGTGATGCCACAGAAAAGATTGACCTTATTCGTCATAGGATGAAAGAAGCTCAAAGTAGACAAAAATCCTATGCCGATAACCGAAGAAGGAAATTAGGATTTTCTGTGGGAGATTTGGTGTTCATTCGTATTTCACCTATGAAGGGTGTTGTGCGTTTCAGTCGTTCGGGGAAATTAGCACCTCGATATATTGGTCCATTTCCCATCACTGAACGCATTGGTTCTGTGGCTTATCGCCTTTTATTACCGGCACAGTTTTCTTCTATTCATGACGTATTCCACATCTCTCAACTACGGAAATGCCTTAGGGATTCCGATTCTATTCTTGAGCCCGGTGTAATTGAAGAAATTGAAGTTTCACCAAATTTGACTTATGAGCAACATCCTATTCGTATCATTGCTACGGAGGTTAAACGCCTTCGAAATAAAGATATTCCTCTTATGAAAGTTCAATGGTCCTCAAATCCTAAGGATTGCTCTTGGGAATCTAGAGAATTCATCGAGCGAACTCATCCGGACTTACTCTCTCTTGCTCCTTAAGGTGAACTTCTCGTTTAAAAATTTCTTCTTTTGTGTTGTTATGCCTTAGTATGGTTGTTACTTTTTATTTTCTTTTTAAGTATTGCGAGGGCGCAATTTATTTAAGGAGGGGAGTCTGTAACAACCCGCATATTTTACGATTGTATATTTAAATGTTTTATTTAAATATAGCATCGTTAATCGGATTAAAGTCCGAGATGTTACTTTTTTGTAAACAGTCGAATTGGGACTCGAGACCACTTCCATTGAGTCCAAAATGACGTTTACAACTTTTTTAAGTATAAACATCGATATGTTTGGAGTTGAGTAGAATTTTTTTATTTTCTATTTTGGGCTTTGGGTTTTGGTTTCAGCCCACTAACCCAATATAATACCCTAACTCCACTCAAGTCCTCTTCATCCATTCATTCCATTTCCTAACGCTTTCAAGCTAAAGTAAAAATGGGGAAAGGAATGGGAAATAGAAATTCCTAAACCCTAGTTTTGATTAGGAAACTCAAATTCAAGTCCAAAATCAAAGAGAAGTTTAGGTAAGCATCCTCTTCATCTTCTCCATCTCAATCTCTCTCCAATTTCAGAAATTTCATATAACCTAACTTAGGAAATATTTGTTAATGATCATAGAGCTTCTAGAGTTGAAGTTGAAGATTGGTTGGTCTTGCCTTGTTTTAGAACTTCTCATTCGTTGTTTTTGGGTTTAAAGGCGAGTTCTTTAACTCACATCTACGTCTATAACTTTCATTGTAGTTAGGTATGAATTCCTAACATCTATTCATGTTCATTTGCTTTTGATTTGAATTGATTTGGTGAATTTTCCAATTTTTGGTTTTGGAGTCCAATTTTATGAAAATCCTACTATGCATGTTTGGACATGATATTTGGGGTGTATCGAAGAGCCTATAAGGCTGGGTTGTCGCTTGGCATAAATCCCTAATCTTCGTTGCTCGTCTGATCGCTCCCGATTCGTTTTGGCCATCATGGCTTAGGCAAACTGTTGCCCAGGCCAGGTGACCAGACGTCTGGATATCAAGTCCAGACGTCTGGTTATGATTTTTGGAGAAAAAAATATACGGCAGAAAATAAAAAAAATGGCAGAGACAAATTCCAAACGTCTGACTTATTGGTTCAGACGTCTGGTAGGGGTTCAGACGTTTGGTTTGAAATTTCAGACCTCTGGGAAGTTTTCTGGAATATTTCCATAAACCAAATCCAGACGTATGGATGAACCCCCAGACGTCTGGAACTGTTCAGTTTTGCCTATTTGCCTATTTTTGAGTGGATTTCCATTGTTTCTCGATTTTTGTTGATCCAATTAGTGGTTATCACTTTTATCAACTTTGATGACTTCTTTTTCTGGATTTTTGGGAATATCCATTTTGATGGATTTGGTATCGATTTCTATGGATTTGATTCACGTCTTCGTATGTGAATTTTTGGTGATTGATTGTTTCTATAATCATTTCTATGGTTTGTCACTTTAAAATACAAAGGTTTCTATACTAGTAGTAAATACTCAAACTCTTTCACAAAAATGATTTCAACGTTCTTTTATTACAAAGTTTGTTCTTAAAACCATTTTCTAATCTATTAGTATATACAAACCTTTACCTCATTCGTATGAGAAATCTAATTAAACGACTTAGCAAAACAAGTGGTATGAAACGCTTGCATTTACTTTGTCGGTTAATTCTTAGACTTGTTCGATTGAAATCTTGTGACAATTTTCGAGTGGAAATCTACAATTTGTTCGTAAATATTTAAGTTAAGCCAGTGGTTATGGGACATGGAACTAAACTTATTTATTTACTAGCTTAGTGTAATCTACACTTTTCATTGATCAATGATGATCGTTTTATGGTTTAGACTAGCGATATGTGATGTCTCTTTGTCCACGTGAGGGACTGTACCTCGTTTTATGGAGCTTCGTCTCAATTTTTATAGGCTAGCGACCTATGGTTTTATGGTGTGTGGTTCATCGTGCGTACCGTTGTTTTACTACGTCGTTGTTCCAGCTTATCAGGATCATCGGGCGTACCGTTATTGTACTACGTCGTTGTTCCGAATTACTTGAGTATCAGGTTCCTCGGGCGTACCGTTACGGTACTACGTCGTTGCACCGGCTCTATGGTTAGCGACCATGGGATAGCGACCCATTTGTGATACACGTGTTGGTGAGATTTCATGCTCTCGTTTGTGATAGGCCTCCCCCTTTATGTTTTTGCTGGATTTCTAATTATTGATTTCTGGAATTTGTATTTCACTAATTTTTGTGATTGGCATTATTGTGTTTTGTCAATATTTAGGGTTTGGTGAATAAGCTAAAGAATGTGATATTCGTTTTGGTGTTTGAGTAGATTTGAGATATTGTATGATTTTTATTGTTATTGAATATATACTTGTCATAGTATGACATTATTGTTATCATACGTTTATTTGTCATATCTCTTATCCTATCTCATTTTTTATGATATCTATAGCTAGACTGATCTGTTTATTATTTTCTTCTTAAATAATACTCGGTCGAGGTATTTCATGTGCTTCTGCTTGACTTCTTATCAGGGTCCGTCACCTGACTTTTGGCTAACTACTTTAGCTTAGTAGTTTTAGTTATTTTACATTTGAGATAGAGACTCCTTGATGTATACATATTCTTTTGTCTAGCACTTGTACCTATTCTTTTATGATGTAGTGGACCTTGCATGACCACTACTTTGATGTACACTTTTATGTGATATATTCATATCTGATTCCTCCTTTGTGATATGAATATCTGTGACTGATTTGTGTTATGTTTATTCTTCAACAGCCTTGATGTATTACACAGATGGTCGCTCCTCAACAGCCTTATTCTTCGCGCTAGTCGACGGCATTACCCCGTAGTGTCCTTGGCTAGTGTGAGTATAGAGGTGGGGCGTCACGGTTTTGATATCAAGTTTATCATATAAAAGTTGATTTACATCCAAATCATCTATTTGTATTCAGATCATTTACTGTTTAGATTAGGTGAGATTTTTATAGGCACATGTGTTTGTCACAATTGGATTGGTTATGTGTTTATTATAATATTTTATTTATTGATATATTGTTGAATTAACTTTCTAAAATAAAAGGAATTTTTAATTTTGATTTGTATTAATACATACATACATATATATATATATATATATATATTGGCGCACACACATATATATATTTTGAATAAATGTATAGTGATCTGCAAATTGTCAATATGTATAATTGTATATATGATTATATATCGTATGTATTTGATGTTAAAATTTTCCCATGATGATTTATACTTATTATGAATCATAAAATGTAAAAATATTTTATTAAATATGTATATACATATTTTATTATTATTTAATGATTTTGTGTGTTGTTTATTATGTATAAAATAATTAATGGACCAAAATTTCTATTTTATATTTTTTAAGTTTGCTGCATCATACATGAAGCTTACTGTAAAAGTATCTTATATTTAAAAATTAATTTAAATTTTTTAAACATTAATTTACTTTCGACCTGCAATCAATTATTTAATTAGAAGTATAGTTTCAATTGAGAAAATTCAAGAAATTTTTCTTAGGCCTGAAATGTATCTCAGATGCCTTTAGGATAATATTCAGATTTTTATAACTTAATTCATTAATTTTTATAATTAATTTTTTTGGCCTACAATCAATTATTTAATTAAAAATATAATTTCAATTGAAAAAATTCCAAAAATATTTCGTAAGCCTAAAATATGTCTCACATGTCTCACGTACCTTTAGAAAATGGTTTAGAATTTTTCAACTTGATTTCATATTTTTAAGAATTAATTTTCTTTTGAGCTATTATCAATTTTTTAATGATCAATATTATTTTAATTGAGAAAATTGATATAATTATTTTTAAACCAAATTGTGTTTTCATATTTTCTAAAATTATAAAACTTGTAATTTTTCATATAATTATTTTACATTAATTTATTATGGCGGAAACTATTTTATTCAATAATATATATATACATATACACATATATTATGTATACGTTTATATGTACATTCATTTACATATATTAATACCTTATTTTGCCAAATTGTACAAGCACATATTTGGACAAATTACAGTACACAAAAAATGAGCTAATGTATCTGTTGCAATGTAAATCCCACCATCTATATATGGGAACATTATACCATTCACGGACTATCATATTACACATGTACACACACACAAATATATATATATATATTAAATCTAATCAATCAATTCAAATTAAAGAGAGAAACAAAAGGTTTATCTCTCTATTTAATGCAACTAATGCTCTCAATTAATTACTTGTTTTAGGGAAAGAAATAAAAGGTTTGCTTCCTTATGTATACATTATTAAACCTTATTAATGCTCTCAATTAATTACTTGTTTTAGGGAAATAAATGAAAGGTTTCCTTCCCTATATATATTAACTCTTATTAATAAATGTTAGGAATATTTGATACATTATACATTTAAAATTAAATTTATTTAAACTTCCCATTAACTAATTTTAATAAAATAAATGATCTTATTTAAAACAAATTTAGAAATGTTCCAATTAAATTAGGCTTCATAGGTTCGACTAAGATCCAACAGGGTAAAAAAATTTGAAATTCACCAATTCCTTCCGCTGCGGGCTGGCCCAGTTCCTTCAATGGTATCAAAGCCCAATCGCATATGCAGTCTAAATTAGTCATATTAGGGCTAACTAATTAAGCTTGCCCACCTAGTACGATGTTTAGAAAGGTAATGTCTAGGATTAGAATTGGGTAATCAAGTACCATGTCCTACCTAGTTACCAGTCTGGCCTGAAAAGTGATGTGAAACCAAAGGTTGTCCCTAATACAAAAGGGCCAACTTGTATTGGCGCTTGCGCTAATTTTCAAAATCGTTTTGAAAATTAAAGTTAAAGATTTTAAATTTAATAATTAAATTTAAAATAAAATGTGTTTTTTATAAAAGTTATAATATAACATAATTTTTCAAAATGTTTGAAAAACAATTCACATTAATTTTAAATTTTAGATTTATTAATTAGATTAATAAAAGTAAATTAATTAATAAGTTAATTAATTAATAAACAAGTGCATGTATTATATATAGATATATATATTATGTTGTTTTAAATTGCTTAAAACAACATAAGTATGCATTTATGTTTATGAATTGAAGTTTGAAACTAATAAAATTTAACTAAAATAGTTTAAATAAATAAATTAATTAAAGGTTAATTAATTAAATAATATACACATGTATATGATATATGTGTTATACTATAAATGTTTTAGTCTATAATAAATATTAAATATAAATGTTATATTAATATAAAATTAATTAAAATGTTAATTAATTAATATTAATTAAATAAGATTTAATTTATATAATGTTATACATAAGACTATTATATAAGTAATATAAAATTTATATAAAATAAAACTTATATAATATGAATGTATAAACTAAAAGTGGAACATTAAAGAAACCCTAAATAGACTTAAGGAATAAATACATATGTATTGTACGTATACCGTAATTTCAGATGTGCTTGACACTTGAATCACTAAGGTATTTCATAAGTAATACATTATTCTATAAGTTGATATTACTCAATATAATATATTAAAGATTATGAATCTTCAATATTATGTATTCTCTACCATATTTATTTTAATAAGTTTGCTTACATACTTCTTAATTGTTGAGCAAACTCAAGCTAATGATGTTATGTGTAGTATTATTGATATATTGAATAGACGAGGTACGATAACTATATGTAATTGTTAAGCAAACTCAAGGTATATATACTATACTTAGGTTGTCGTAATATGGTAGGTACGAGTGGATAATCTCTTTTGGTTTGTTAAGAAAACTTAAGGTCAAATAAAGATTAGGACAAGGAGCCATGGGTTAGGAGTTGTATGTGATAAAATGGATAAGGAGTTGTCCATCGTCCGTGGAGCTATGACTTGTTGAGCAAACTCAAGATCAGAATTCCAAGAAGGACGAGTCCTAACATCCACTAGTGAAGTCGAAAAACTTCTGTGTTTCATTTAAGGTTTGGTGAAACATAAAAGACTAGTGGGAGCCTTATTAGAAAAATGAAATGATAATATTTAACCTTTCTAATATTGTAAGAACATATGCTATATAATGTTATAATAATCTACATTGATAAATTTGTGGATCTAATAAGATTGGTAAAATGTTTATCAATTAAGATATACAAATGAATTGAAAATTGACAAATAGAAATATAACATATACCTATCAATAAAAGATTATTGCATGTTAAAGTTTCAACACCCATGCAGGTGTCTGATATTACAACTACTAAATACATTGTATTTTAGTCACTTGCGCATTTATTTGGTTGAGACCATGTATTGCATTCTATAAGTTTCGACCTCGAAAAGCAATACAAGACTATGGATATCTGATCCATTTACAATCACATATAAATGTTATATGGTGAACAGTCAAAGTTTGTAATGAAAATATTTCAAATTAGCTCATCCGAAAAACCAAATAAACCTTAATGCAAGATAAAGTATTCGATTTGATTGATTACAAAAGGATCATATTATGTTAAGTGTAACACTAGACCAAAACTACGAAATAGATCTAAGAACTCGATCGCTGAAATGTTCGTTTGATCGGTTTACGCAAAAGGCAACATATTTGATGTCCTTAAATGTTAAGGATGATCGAGTGCGCTTTTGTAAAGAGTTCGTTATGATATTGTAGTAAGGTTTTTTTTGAATGGTTTGACCATTTAAAAGAATAAAGAATGTACAAGAGTAGATGTGACTTAAGATACGGTTGGGACGAAGAGAGTGAATAGTCATTTCCGCTTCATAAAAAAACAACGGAAACATGAATTGTAATAATAGTGATTGATACTTAAAATTGGAATAAAAAATATGATTTCTATTTTGAAATGTATTTTCGTGTAGAAAATTGTTTTCTATGATATTTATTTCTCTTGAATTCAAGATATTTGATCAAAGACCTCTCCGTGGTAAACTAGTTGCAATATATGAAATAAATCTATATTAAGTGAATGATGAACCTCCGAATTTAGTACGCTATTATAGTAATGGAAGAAATAGTGGGACCATGCCATATAGCACTTATTGATTGCATCATATTACGAAAATTGTTTTTGTAAAACATACCGAACAATATCTATGAAATAATGGCCATTTTTTTGTATCGACTGAGAAATAGACGTACTATATTTCAATATGAATATTATGAATACTCGTTTTGAAATAAAACCATGATGTGGTATTTTTTTCATAACTTAAGTGATGCAATGGAAAATACAAAACTATCAAATATTATTTACAGTTATTTTGGAATTATAGACTAAGCCATAGTTTTGAGAAATAATTTTATTATTTGATTATGAATTATATGATACTGGTTAATTATATGTCAAACAATTAAGGGCTATGCACCCATTCAGTGGGAGCATCATAAGAGTTTAAGAACTCTTCGGATTGATACATATAGACGTATGCAATCATAAGTCTATTAATACCAAAATGATTCCACGTACTTCGTCATATTCACATATGAGTTATCACCAAAATGGAAATGTGTATTTGATAAACATGTAGTATGTCTATGGTAAACTCATAGAGAATAAAACAGAAGTAAATAAAATAACATGCGATAGAAATGATTTGATATGATCGAATGAGTGAGTACATTGAAAAGGATTCTGAACGTACCTAAAAATGAATAAAGATTCAATCACAAAAGTCACCCCTCTATGTGATACATAATGATGCATTAATAAGGAGTAATCGAACTTTGTTGGATAATATATGATTAATTGTGAGTGAAGTTGAGTTAGGTTTTTCTATAAGATCATGTACTTAAGAGTAGTACACAAAGTTAACAGTTTACAAAATCGTACAAGATTAGGGTTGATAAGAAATTCCAATATATCGTAGGCTAAGGAGTTGGCGGGTTATGAAGTCGAAAGGTTGTATGTAATAATTATTTATGAGGGATCTTGTATGAATCTCCCCAAAAGAATTTTGAAAAATACTGTCATTGGATGACATATTTATGTTTTTTACATAAGTTTTGTAAACTAAAACCAAATCAGTTTTATAAATAAAGGAATTCACGTTATGTATACCTATTTTGTTGCACCGAGAAACAATTATTGTTCCAAGATATACCAACTTCATTGTGAAGGAATTTCTTTGAGGAATTATTGGTAGTTAAATGGAATTGGATACGATCCATAGATAGAACTAATTAGATGAGATGAAATGATATTAACTAACCTAAACGAGCACATCGCATTAGAGTGTCTAATAAGTATTCTCGCACATTGAAAAGAAACTATGAGTTTCTTATCAATATCAAAAATATATAATCCTCGGTTGTTTAATTAAACCATTAAGAGTGTTGACTCTATGATATGATATGATACGCAAATCCAAAAGAATTCCAAGTACACTATCAAAATATGATTTTGATAGTCGTAACCGAAGGGATAAATCCATTGACCGCGATTGAGTCTTTATGAGCAAGACTAATGCAGTTGAAATTAAATGAGCAATGTTGATAAGAATAATATCATAAATTTCAATTGTTGAAATTAGCATAATAGATTCGGTATTCAACATGCTCAAGTTAATTTGGATTTACTCACAAAATTACTACTTAATATGACTCTATGTTTGGTACATATGTATTGAAATAGAAAATTCTAAATAATTATTTAGAGTAAACTATTTACACATAATAACCAAAAATGTCTCGAAGTCAGTGGGAGTGATATTGAGTTTGGGAGTCTTTGGATATGATCTAAGAAATAATAGAAATCATCATTTTATAAGCATCAAAATTGAAATTTTATTTTGATAGAAATATCAAATAGTTTGATTATCAATCAAAATGCAGAGGAAGCATGTGTTCATAAGAAAAAACGTTAAAAGGTACACTGATATTTCTAAACTATAAGTAAACAACACGTTGTTGATTTTAACGATGTACTTGTGTTAAAATCAACCTTAGTTTTTTTAATACTAAACTTTGGATTGTAAATGATGTCTTTTATAGTGAGTATAAAAGATATTGGAAACGTCCCAAATCGATAAGCAAAGACACCTTATTAAATTGTTTAATACGGAACATGTGAGAATAGTTCCTTATGCATTGGCAATAGGAACTATCATATATGTTATGTTGTCTACGATATCGTGATTTGTTTATGTATTTGATACATGAAGAAAATATCAAATCCAAAATGATATCATTAAATGGTTGTTTGAAGCGTTCTCGTGTATTTATGAAATACTAAAGAATTGTTTACATAAACAAAAATACCTTATGAAGGAGTGTTCGGACTCAAACTTCATAAGTGGTATTGAGTATTATATGTCAATAATAAATTCAAGGAAGAATCTTTAAGTTGGAGATGTTCCAAATGAAAGACCGTGGCTGATTCAATGAAAAAGGCTAAGTACATTGTCTGGAATAGCGTCGCAATAAAAGTAGTGTACATAAATATATAAATGCACAAATTTATAACTGAGCCAATTCCAAATGTTGAGAATCTGATAATATTGTTATATGATAACAATTTTGTGATATAGTTCATAATAGAACTTAGAGCCCACCAGAAGTCGAGAGACATACTCCGAATTGTTCCATATGATAAAACAGTTTATCACCGTCGGAGAAAGCTGATTGACAGAGTAGATAATTGGAACATAATAACATACCTGTTCGCAGAGGGACTGATCCAATTAGTTTTGAGAAAATCGATTGGAGAAGTTGGAATAAGATTCCATAAGGGTTAGGGGAATGCCCTAGGGGTAATTATGTAATTTATTACATATATCTAACTCATTGACCAATCTTGTTCGAAATAAAGGTGTATTCTTTCTATTATATACTTGATATAATGTGGTTATAGTAATTAATTAAAAGTATATTTAATAGAAAATCTGTAAATGGTATGTTTTATGATAGTAACTACAAAGTGTTGTAACCGTGAGTAATTTATCACAATAAAATTAAATATACCATTTAAAAATTTTCTATTTAGGATGCGTTGAGACTGGATACCGGTGTATCTGTTAAGACTAGAGTACGTAACGCTCTCCAAATGTTGGGCAGTGTATTACTTATGACTGTTGGGGGCACCTAGGAGTTATGTGCTAATAGTTATTGGATAAATATGGAACGACTCGTTCGATAGTTGTCTATTGGCTAATATAAATAAGGTCAAATAGAAAATATCAATGTGAATAATTACATAGTTCTTTCGACTTGAGAATACTGTGGATTTTCAATATGAGAGCTCTGGTTTGATTTCATCAAATCTTGGCAAAGCATCCATCGAGTGACTATAGTTGGGTCGAGTGGAAGTATTGGAAGTGAAGCATTATTCAATAGATAATTCGTCTCCTTGGTTATAGGGGTTAGTATCAAGGTCAACTCAAGCCAACCTAAGGTCAAAATCTCTGGTCAGAGTTGTTCAATTAATAATAATTGTTATTATTGAACCAAGGACTTTGTGTTTAGACTATAAGTTGAATGTGGATGATGTTGGAATTTTGACCATTACCAAATTTAATGAGTCCAAAGTGATATAGTTTTGACGAAAAGAATTGGTGTAAATAATTGTCACAACTAGGTGTGTAAATAATTGTCACAACTAGGTAACACTTATTAAATTAAAATGAGTAAGCGATAAATTTGGCCATATTATCACACCACCTGCTAAGTGAAGTGTAAACGTTAATGTTCGAATAGTTCGATGTTAATCGCTGGGCGAATTTACACCCAAGAGTCACACAACCGAAACGATGAATTCTCTTTAGACCAAACTATTTAATTAGTTTATAGTTGTTATAAATTAATTAAATAAATGACCAATTATGAAATTTGAATGTGATCTGAGAAATAAAATTGTTGAATATACTTATAAAAGTTACTAATATATTGATCGACATGAGATGTCGATGACAAAATAGGTTAAATATACCCGTACATATTTAATTTGGGTTAAATGGGTTCACAACCCATGAGATTTGGAGAGGATGGGCGTTGGTTTGAGAGAGGTTGGAGGCGGCTACAATATAGGATTAGGGTTTGGAGATGTATAGCTAAGACCTAGTGAGAAACTAATTAACATAGTTTACTCTCTTATCCTATTCATATAAATACTAATCTCCAAATCCTAATCTAAGACTAATTTCATTTTTGAGCTGCGACTTTCTTCCTCCTCCTCCTCATTTTAATGGCAGCAACTATCCTATAAAACATGCTCAAAAAATTCTCAAATCCAATTCAAATTAAAAAATACTAATTTATAGTAGAATGTCTCCAATCCAGGATTAGCAACCTGACGGATTGGGAATTGTTCTATGAAGAGAATCATTGTTCAACGTGGACTTAAAGGCTTTATTAAGAGGTAAACTTTCATTTATTATTATTGTTTTGATATCAAGTTTATCATATAAAAGTTGATTTACATCTAAATCATCTATTTGTATTCAGATCTGTTTATTGTTTAGATTATGTGATATTTTTGTGAGTACATGTGTTTGTTACAATTGGATTGGTTATGTGCTTGTTGTAATATTTTATTAATTATTTATTGTTTAATTAACTTTCTGAAGAAAAAAAGAATTTTTAATTTTGATTTACACACACATATATTTGTGTGTATGTACATATATGTATGTATGTATGTATGTATGTGTGTCTATACACACACACAGACACACACACACACACTAAATGTATAGAGGTCTGCAAATTGTCAATATGTATAATTGTAAATATGATATATATATATCGTATATATTTGATCTTAAAATTGTCTTATGATTATACTTATTATGAATCATAAAATATAAAAATAGTTTATTAAATATGTATATACATATTTTATTATTATTTAATTATTTTGTATGTTGTTTATTATGTGTAAAATAATTAATGGATCAAAAATTTTGTTTTATATTTTCAACTTTGCTACACCATACAAGAAGCTTACTGTAAAATTTTCATATTTTTAAACTTAATTTAATATTTTTTTAAATTAATTTACTTTCGACCTACAATCAATTATTTAATTAGAAATATAATTTCAGTTCAGAAAATTCTAGAAAATTTTCACAACCCTAAAATGTATCTCAGGTACCTTTAGAAAATGTTCAAATTTTTATAACTTAATTTAATAATTTTCATAATTAATTTATTTTCGGCCTGCAATCAATTATTTAATAAAAAATATAATTTCACTTGAGAAAATTCCAGAAATTTTTTCTAAGCCTAAAATATTTCTCAGGTGCCTTTAAAAAAAGGTTTAGAATTTTCCAACATGATTTCATATTTTTAAGAATAAATTTGATTTTGAGCTATTATCAATTGTTTAATGATAAATACTATTTTAATTGAGAAAATTCCATAAATTATTTTTAAGCCCAAAATGTGTTTCCATATTTTCTAAAATTATAAAACTTATAATTTTTCACACGGTTATTTTACATTAATTTATTATGGCAGAAACTGTTTTATTCAATAAAACATACATATATATATATATATATATTATGTATACATATATATGTAAATTCATTTACATATATTAATATCTTGGTTTGCCATAATGTACAAGCACATATTTGGATAAATTACAGTACACTCAAAATGGACTAATGTGTCTATTGCAATGTAAACCCCAGCAACTACATACGGGCACATTATACCCTTCGCGGATTATCATGTTACACATGCACGTGCGGGCGCACGCGCGCACACACACACATACATACATATATATATATATATATATATATATATATATATGTGTGTGTGTGTGTGTGTGTGTGTGTGTGTGCAAATTAAATCTAATCAATCAATTCAAATTAAAGAGAGAAATAAAAGGTTCATCTCTCCATTTAATGCAATTAATGCCCTTAACTAATTACTTGTTTCACAAAAAGAAATGATAGGTTTCCTTCCCTATATATATTAATTCTTATTAATAAATGTTATGTGTATTTGATACACTATACATTTAAAATTAAATTTATTTAAACTTCCTTTTACCTAATTTAAATAGAATAAATGATTTTATTTAAAACAAATTTAGAAATGTGCTAATTAAATTAGGTTTCATTGGCTCTACTAAGATCCAATAGGGTAAAAAAAAATTGAAATTCACTCATTTCTTCCGTTGTGGACCGGCTTAGTTCCTTCATGTATAATAGAAAGAGAAACACATTTTATTTCGTACAAAACTTTAGTACAAAGTTCATAAACTATAATAAATCACAGAATTGCTCCTAGGATATACCATAACTTTATCATATTAATGATGAATCGTAAGGGGCATCTACTATAAATACATTTTGACTTAAATCTCTAAAAAATGAGTATGAGTGTAAGAATGAAATGCATAACTTGAGAGTTGGTATGAAATATTAGAGAAAACAACTTTACTAACTATGTAAGTTTATTTGTTGTTATCCTTTTCACTATACATGATGAAACGTATATTACGATGATGATGATGATGATGATGATATGTTTTGGATAATAAGGGAAAAACTTGTTCCATTCTACGACATGGCCTCACTATCATATTTTTTATGTTTTAAGTGGAATAATGTTATTCACGCTAGGTTATTTTCTGACCCGTTTGTTTTCCTCATAAACTCATGGATGCTCACTTGAGTAAGTGAGTTTATGATCTACATATTAGGTAGGTATTTTAGCTAGTGAATAAAGAAGTCGGTGATAAAGCAAGAGGCATACTATCTATTTAGTTATATTTGTTTTCGTTATGTACTTAACTAAATTATATAACTAGCTAATGAATGTTTGGCATCTTCATATGTCGGTACATCTCACTATTTATGTTTTATTATATTTACCCGTGTTTAGGAAATGATTTGGGTTAAAGATGTTAAAAACTCGTTGAAAATTGTATAACGTTATTTCGTTATTTTTTTTAGTTATGTTGTGAATAATATACTAATCTTGTGTTGTCACTTGAAAATAACTCTGGTGATGAATGTAGCATCATCAAAGTTTGTTTTTATATCTCAAAGTAGAGGATGCTACACCCTATATCCATTATCGATCGGTATCAATCGATTACTTAACAAATTCTTTCGTCTAAACTCTTATAGACTCGATTCTCCTTGTGCATCGAACCTAAATCCGATGCCATGCTCCAAATATTCTCGTAGATTGGTACTGATCGATATCAATCTCCTAGTGAGTCGCTACAAAGTTGGAGTGGTCACATGAAGTTGGGATAAATATAGGAGTGAACAAGAGTAGTGCATAGGGGAGAACAGTGGGTGGACCAATTTGGAGAAAGGGGGAGGGGGTTGCTATCCAATCCTCTCTTTTGAATTGGTCTCTTCGACTCTTTATCTATGGTTTTTCCAAGCATTTGCTCATTCCGTTTTCACTTCCCATACTTTATTTTTTCATCATCTTTAGCAATCAAACATCTTCTCTTATCACCTCAGAAGAAATATGATCTATGAGAGATAATCCGAATTCATCCGATAAAATAAGAACAACTCCAACATTCAAAGCCTCTTTTTTACCATTAACAAGGACTTGTTACACTTGCAATATCATAAGGAATTTGGAAAACCACTTAAAATATAGTATCGTGAAGTATAATTTGCGGAACTTTAATATTCACATGCTTGTTAGCAAAATGGCAATTGTGTAAATTCATTCGGTATCCATTATTCACACTATAATAATTTCTTCGTTTTTACTTGGATTCCTGCGAAGCATCGACTAATGCTTCTGAAACACTCTAAAGAACATTTGGTAATACCCGGGCATTTGGTATGTGGAAAACAAAACATAGCTATCCTAGATGAGTAATGGTCCAACAAAATGATTGAGTGGGTTCAACGAACCACTATTCAGACATCGACTTGGATGAGAATTCATCCATCGTTCATCGGTTATTCCAAGGCATCATTTACGTCATTTTAGAAACAATTTTGATGATTTCTTTGCTTCGCATCTGCAGATGGACATGTGAAAATTCACCTATAACAAATCTCATTAATATCACTAACAAATATATCTAGCATTTTTTTCTACCTTGCACCTAAAATACCATCACCGCTTTGGTTGCACCCTATGCCACATGGCACAATCTAAGCATGCAACCATATAGCCGATGCATATCGAACTACAAAGCTTTAACTACAAATCCAATTTAACATTTGCGTTTAGAATGACGTACTGCATACAAAATGCATATCCATCCATATGTAGGTTGTCAATGGGCTAGGTTTGATTTAGGTAGTTTAAAATTTGAACTCGATTTAGGTTAAAATAATCATTATTCGAGCCTCGCATGAGGTTGTTGGATATTTTAAGTCCATTACTTGCGGCTGATCCTTGGGGTATTCGGATAGAAACCATAATAACCAACATGGAATATTGACGAATAAAACATCATCTAACCCGCATATTTATAAATAAAGTACGCGGTGATGAAATCAATTTCAAAGACAAATGGTTGTAGATAAACGCTACATACAAATAATCAAAAGTCCACAAACGCACATATATGTTGCCTATTAAACAACTAATAATTATATAATCATTGTATCAGATTCTTTTTCCCCGGTAGTCAAAACTAAATCCAAGATCATGTTAATATGATGACTTCAAATCGAGCGTATATTTGTCTATAATTTTAAAATGATACAATTTACTATAGCATCTTCCTTAAAACTCTCTCAAAAGTTTATATATTCTAGGATTATTAATGTATATTGGAGAAAAATAATCATTTTCGAATTAATCTAGTAAGTTGCCAATAACTCCAGAAAACACATCCGAAATGCCTCAACAATTAAGTCATTTAATGGAAATAAGTGTGGACGTCATCACAAAGATAAGGCGTTACAACGTGGATAAGTCTGACGGCCAATCATTTATATCAAGATACAGCAACTCTTGCCTTGAATTCATTGATCATTAACAGGATATACACACAGGCAGGTAAGAGTTGCTACAAAGATGGTGGAACAGGATGGCCTTTGACATTTGTAACTGAATGGCTCGAACTTTAAAGCACTACAGAATATATATTATGGCTTTCGGCATATGATTACGCAATGCATGTACACTGATACTATTATACTAATACGTAAATAAAATCACCCACTGAAAATCAGAGCTTAAAAGAAATACAAAAGCAATTGGTTCTGGGTAACGTATATCAATAAATAAAACGTTAATCGCAAAGGAATAAGTTAAAGTTGATATATTATAAGCAGCAAGTCGCCGGACTTCAAAACTGCGTTGATTCTGAGAAGAATAAAGTGAGCAATTATATTGGTTGCTTATAATTTATAACATGTACACACATTAAAAGTCGGCACACTTTTATATGGTACTAATCATCCATGCTATGACTTAGGTTGGCAATATTTGCGCTTAAAAGCTGCATTGTCTATTTCTTTATTGATGATTATATACACATGGCCTTGTATTATATTGCAAATAATACCATACAGGTGTCGATATCATACTGCATGAGTGACGATGATCATATGCACAGAACCAAGTGACTTCTTACCTTATATGGGCCTTGAGCTTAAAAGGCCAGAAATTGTTGGCCTTCTTGAAGTGAAAGCCCAGCATCTCATAATTTCCTGAAGGCAGAGATGGCTAGCAAGACAAATTACGTGTAAGAAAACTGAATTTATTGGTCATTCACATAGGTGAATTTTAGTGCTGTCAATACTGCACATCAGAGCTCAATACAGCAGCTTAGTCACCCGAGCTTAGCCCTTTTTCATCCTCATTCATGGAGTGTTTCAAGACGTGCAACACAGCACATATTCGCTGCTGCTCCTTAATTTACAAGATTTGCAGCACATTGCCAAGCAGCATCTGCTACATTGCCCCCGCACCACCTTGCATGATCTCATGCAACATCACTGCACATTTCCTATCTTGCAACGGCAGCAGTCTTGACTCAACAACATGATCACTCGCCACGTTGATCTTCCACTTTGTTCTTAGATTATTTTGTACCTTAGCTGATTCTGTCAATTAATGTACATTTTGTAAACATATCGTCTTGTCTATTTTCTTCCCTCTCATTGGATTGATCATCATAGTGATGATCCCGCTTGTATGTAATAGCAAACTTTTGTACGGACTTTGATTTTTAAAATAAAAAATGAGTGCTTTCCTCATAAGAGGACCACTGTTTCATCAAAAAAAGTTTCAATTTTAAAATTGAAAATTGAAACTTTGAACTCAAATGTGTAATGACTAGAATTTGAAAGTTTATGAAAAAATTCAAACCTTTTGAAAAGAAAATCCATTACAAATTAAATATTAAACAAGTGTGAGAAAATTTATTATTAAGTTACACATCATGTGCGGATAGAAGAAATTTATTTTACTTGGTATAACAAAACTTAAGGATGACTTGATTCATAGAATTCAAAATTTCCAACTTTTCTCATTCAATCAACCAATTATGGGCTCGGTTATGCATGATAATGCTAAAGTTGGAAATTTGCTGGTTATGCATGATAATTCAAGTATGTGCAAAGATGATGCTCGTTTGTTGTAACTTTAGCATTATCATGCATAAAGATTCACCCAGGCATATTTGCTGGTTAAAAAACTTAAAGAACGTCTTTGTCTTTACCTCAGATAAATTGTGCATCGAAAACAGCACAACCAAAAATAAATTAATAGTCCCAAAGATGACAGATTTTACCTCAGATAGGAGCAGAAGTTTAAGCTTACAAATATGAAAGTTTAAGCTGTACGTGGGACTGCACCATTTCAAGAATATTTCCTCATTCATAATAGAAAATTGTGCATTCAAACTTAAGGGAGGGGAAAAAAAATGTAGCAAGTCGAACGTAAATGTAGAATCTTGTATTGTGAAAGTTGTATCGGTTGGAAGCAAAACTCATGCCATGGGTTTTTTAATAATATGTATACACGCAATTTTAGAATAAGCATAATTAGTGCCACAGGATGCACTGTATTTCTAAATTTATTATTTCATTGTTTCCAAAATCCATGGGTTCTGGTAAAAAGACTCAGGTCCGATTTCTACTATGCGCTCCCCTATCCTATATAAATTTACCCGGGTGTATGGGGGCTTGGATCAACGGACGGCTTTACTATACCCTCCTCAGAAGTTTACCGATCCCCCGGGTTCTCTTGGGTTTTCAAATATATATATATATATATATATATATATATATATATATATATATATATATATATATATATATATTTTAATTCAATCAATCAGGTACTCATTGAAAATAAAACGTAAGGGAAGATACCGCCGAGGTCAAAAAACTTAAAATCCTAGCATTTAAATATGCTCAAATTACTACTCTTCAACATTAGAGATTGCGGTATCCTACATTATGGTATCCATCATTAATTACAATCAATAACATATACATCTAAATTCATAAAAAAAAGTTACCTTTTTCTAACATCAATTGGATCTTGCTTAGGAAAAAACTCTGGCATATCATCATAAACCCTATTTGCGCCGCCATCAGTACAAATCCGCAACTCAGCTTTAATTCAAATAAAGAGAAGGGAACATCCTACGAAATGATTTGAAGTTGAAAGCCGGATCCGAAAATTTGGATCCTATTTGTGCCGCCATCCGCAAAAATCCACAACTCAGCTGTAATTCAATCGAACCTAGAATTTACCTGTTGCGGTTGAGAAAAATCCCTAGGTTTCCATGGCCAGCTTAGGGTTTTACGAAGCTTAGGTCACACGTAATTCTCTCCTAACCCATAATTAGTACCAATTACTGAAGAAAACTCGGCTAAAAATGATGCGAGATCCAAGAAAAAAAATGAACCGCAAAAATGAGGCGATCTTCTCGCTTTGAATAGAGTGAGTGAAGGGAACATCCTACGGAGGTGGAGCCGGTAGCCTTGAAGTAGAGCAGCGGTTGATTTGGACAAGGAGCGGTACTGGTTTGGCTTTAGAGAACAAAAACACAGATTGAGGAGAAATAGGAGGCAGAGAAAATCGCAAGACAAAATAAAATAAGGCGGAGCTTGATTTGGGCTTCAGAGTATTTCATTTTGGCTAGTAGAAGTAAGTAAACCTCCCTAACGGTCGGTTTGATTATCAAATTGAAACTAATATCACAATGCGACACTAAACTCTAGGGGAAAAATTTACGCCCCATGCGAGGAAAACGTTATATGAAAACTGAAATTAAAACTGAATTTATCTGTTCAATACATCACCAATACTGTACGTGATGCTTGTACGTTATGAAATGATACGATCTTCTATTTTGTAGCTGTTTTGAACAAAAATGATATTTTTTCTATTTTTATTGGTTCTAATTTTCGAAATACAATGTTCATTGAATGATACCTTTTAAACATATATATGATAACATTAAGTACGAAAGAAAATCAAATAGTATAATAACCAAGAATTCTATATGCATATTATTTGGTTTGAGAGCTATAATTTCATCAATAAGCTTTTTTGTTAATTCAACCATCAAACTGGTGTAATATATAAGTTAGAAAATGAATCACCGAGTTTATCCACACTCAACCGCTGAATTGACTAGATATACTTTTTATAGTTAGTTTAAAATTTATCATGACCAATGTTTGAACTTTATTATTACTAAGAAATTATAAAGTAAACTGTAATCGATGTTAACATTAAAACATAACAATCAAGAAATTACAGCCACGTCTAGTTTGGATTAAAAAAAAATCCATCTAAGCTCCGTTTTGAGTGTGTGTATGTATATTCACCTAAGAATTATTATTATTATTATTATTATTATTATTATTTTTTGAGATTGGATACATGGATGTTAGTACATATTAGTACTACAAGTCTTAGATATTATACAACATACTACATGTCAATATTTGTCCAACGGTTCAAATCACACTAAGCAAGTTTCAACTGTGAACTTTAGTTTGCATTAATTACTATTATGTTGGAATCGAGTCAATCGGAAGTGGGTTAAATTAGTGGATTTTAATTTTGTTTTCCTTATTTGGATCATAGTTGGCCTATGAAGTCTAACGTTTAACACTAGAACCAATCTAGTTGTTATAAAATCAAATTTTATTCCAAATATACATCGCCTTATTTAATTATTCTTATTAATCAAATACATTTAACGTGAATCAAATTCAACTAAATGAATGACAGAGATTTTATTTACTCGGAGAAAAAACATTTCGTTTCTCTCTCTTAAAGCTCTCTCATTAATTAGAGGAAGGTTTCATTTTATTTAGAGAGAGAAACTTTCATTCTTCTCATTTAATTAAATTAGGTTGATTTACTTAAATGATAGTTATACCAAGTTTATCAGTATATTTTGTGAGCGTATCTAAATATGCTCAAGTGTATATAGTGCAAGTGCATCTTTTCAAATTCTGTACATAGTTAATGTATATGTGTTTTTGTGCTGTGATTTACACCGAAACGGACACATTCACCCTTTATATACCCATTAGCTGTCCAAAACATTACTTACAAATAAATAATATATGTGTACACATACACACACACACAAACACACACATATATGAATATTTCAAAAGATTTCTTTTTAGTTAAATCTCTAAATTAATCTTAATTGATTTCACAAAATCAACAAATCCAAATATCAAATTTTGTTTACAAAATATCATGTTGTCTAATTTGGTAATACAATATGAAAACAGATCTAGATGTACAAATTCCAATAAATAAATCAATGATATAAAATAAATAAAAATGGAAATAAAGAGAGCTGTAAATAATATTCATTTGCCAAAACCATAACTTTTTATTTTTAATCCAAAGGAAAAGTTTTATTAAATAAGGTTAGAAGGTTAATTTATGTAAGTTTATACATTAAGATGAATCTCCTTTAATACACACACACGCATATGTATGTATGTATGTATGTATAGTTCCTCTT
Source organism: Allium fistulosum (assembly GCA_030737815.1). Taxonomy (NCBI): domain Eukaryota; kingdom Viridiplantae; phylum Streptophyta; class Magnoliopsida; order Asparagales; family Amaryllidaceae; genus Allium; species Allium fistulosum. The sequence continues at coordinate 840,263,888 of CM060906.1, forward strand.
TTAAATAATAAAAACCACTTATTGTAAAATATTTCCAAATTAATTTGAAAACACACATATACATATGTTTGTTTTGAAACAGAAAACCAATTACGAAGCAATGGAAATTAACATTGATATTTAAATAAATAAATATACATAAAATAATTAATTAACTTTTAGATCTAGATTCAAAGCAGCAGCAACATCAATAGAAATTAACAATACAATTATCAAAAGAAACCATCATTATCAATTTAAAACACAAATCAAATGTTGACAAATTATAAAATTTTCAAATCTACACATACATACATATAAAGGGGACAATATACTCTGTCAAAGTAAATAAATTGCTAGATCTACAACATAATAATGTATATAGATAAAATTAAATGGAAAATACCTTGTTAATGTTGCCCTTTTTGAATGCATGTTGATAGATTCAACCCTAGATCTTATCTCCTAGCTCCTAGCTTTGCAACAGCTTATAGTACCACCTTTTATATACGCACCCATGTAAATACTAATGGCATCCAATGCATTAATTAGTTAATTAATTAACTAATATTTTCGAAAAACATTATTTAATTTAATTAATTAATAACAATTAATAAATCAATTAAATCATGTGGTATTTCGAAAAATCTATCAATGCGATTGTGCGACTCACAGGTGTAAATTCAGTTAGCGACTAATATCGAGCACTCGTCACCTTAGCTAGTGGAGTGACATTTTGATCGAACATATTATATCAAGTATAATATACTTCAAATTACATCATTTATTTCGAATAAGATTGGTTATCGAGTTAATATACTTTAAATTATATAACATACTATTTATGAATTTTCTATTAAATATACTTTAAATTAAATCAATTAATTAATATAACATATTATATAAAGTATATAATAGAAAGAAAACACCTTCTATTTAGAATAAGATCGGTTATCAAATTAGATATATACATCAATTACATATTGTGCTTGAGCATACCTCTAACTCTATCAATCTTCCACTTGCACTTGGGGCTCATTATGAAATCCCTATCCCTTCTCTTCGATCAGTTTAATGAGAACTGATCAAGTTATACCCTTCGTAAACGGATCTGTTATGTTATTTTAATTATCCACTATGTCAATCAACTCACTCTGATGCTGATAAACTACCTTTATCAAGTAGAATTAGTTGGAGTATGTTTCTCCACTTCTAATGATCTCTTACCATTACATTGTTATCACATAAAATAAAGTAGTATTCTCAATACATGGAATCACACCTAGCTTGGTTATAAATTCATGCGTTTATATTATACATTGCTTTTATTGTAGTGCTATTCAAGGTGATATACTTATTCTTTCATTGAACTCGCCACAATGTTTTGTTTGAAACATTTCCAACTTAAACCTTCTTAATTAAGATTTGAATCATGGATTTGATATTGACCTGTTGTATCCAATATCATTTGTGAAGTTTGAGCCTAAATACTCCTACATAAGGAGTACGTTAGATCTGTAAATAATTATTTAGTATTTCATAAATAGTTGAGAACACTCTCAACTATCATTTTGTAAACTTAATTTGGATTTGATATTTTTTTCATGCATCAAATACACAAGCGAATTGCGATAATATAAAGAATACAACATGTATGATAATTCTTGTTGTTGTAACACCCTACGTTAAATTACAATTACATATGTAAATAATTTAATTAAGTTATATATGTTTGAAATTTTAAAACAAAGAAATGTTTGTAAATGCGGCACTAATTAATATTATTTGGAATACATATATATTTGTGTAACAAATAAATTAGAGAGAGAAATTATATAAATCAATTAATAAGGAAGATTAATTGACGGTGTTTGTTTAAAATGGAAATTAATATTCAATTAATTAGTAGATGTGATTAATTGAAGGGAACTGACAAGAAGGGGAACATATATTGTAGCAACTAATTGATATGATTAGAAACATATATGTTAGTGCAAAGAGAATAAAATGAGGAAGAGTAATTTATGCAAGTAATCAGTTGTCAATTAATAAACATGGAGACTTATGGTAACATATATAATTAAGATTGTGATTCAAAATTCAATTGTAGAATATATGCATGCAATAATTGTAGGAATAAAATTAATATGCATATATGTGACGAATTAATATGGTGTTGATTGGCATATTAATTTGGTAAGAAATCACAATGCAGGCAGGGATTAATTGGATGGTAAATTGATTCTAGGTATATATGAAATATATTAATTGGGTGATTAATAGGGGAATCTTATTTAAAAGAAACGTCACATTTAAAAATATATGTTTCCATAGATTGCGAGAGAGAAGGGGAAAGTGATTAATGAAAAGATTGTTGGAGAATCAATTTAAAATAAAAACAAACGCAGAAGAAAACAAATTAATTTAATGTCAATAGACTGAGTGTACGCTTCAGATTTTAGGGTTTTATATCTAATGGTTAGCACTGATTTGAACCATCATAAATATAGGTGTAGAGCCTCATTTTTATTCTCATTATTTTTCTCTTGCCAACAGAAGCTCTGCCTTTTTTCTATCTCTTCTACACTTTCTTAATAACAAAACTTTATATCTAATTCACACGAATTTAGATCTAAATAGAAAGAGAATAGAATTAATTAGGGAATTAGGAATTGGTTCAAATTAGAAGGCCATGTCAAAGGGAAACCCTATATCTGAGTTTTATTTGCTATTCTAATCCAAATCTCTTTCTTTTCTCTTTCAAATATTATAAATCTGTATATATCGTTTGTAATTCCAAATAGGGATTACAAGGTTGGTGAATATAGATGTTGACAGATCTGAAATAAAAACAAGGAGATTTGGAAAGCTAGCAATGTGAGTGGATTTATTTTTATATATTTTAAGTTTAAGATATATTATCGTTAAATTCCCGTTTAGATAATTTTATTCAATAATTAATCCTATTAATTAAGTTATGCAGAACTATAAGGAATTTACAGTTTATTTACAGTATTAGTATTTATTTACATCTGTTTCTACGTTTTGGATTTCTATGCAAGCATCATTCTTCTTCTATTGTCTCCTCAATCTTCGCGTATGGATTAGAATAGATGAAACATGAATATGGATTAAATAATTAAGAATACTGAAATGAAGGAAATAAGATGTAAAGTAATAAAAGTTTGAGGAATGAAATTACTGTAATAAATTACGTTAAAATGAGAAAAATTAATTAATCTAATAACTGGATTTGGAAGTAACTAAAAGGTTAATTGGTTGGTTTAGAAAATAGGATACATTTCTATAATTTAATATTTAAAAGACAACAATGAACGTAATTGCTAGAATAAAAGAAAGGAAAAGAGAATTAGTCTAAAATAGAGAAACCACTATATTTTACACTATTCCAAAATAGTAAAAGAAATATCTAGCAGTTACGGATTATTGTTTATAGTATTATTTAATATTAAAATATGGAAATGGATTTTTAAATATAGTTTTCATAACCAACCAAATAAAATAGAATTACTTCCTAGAATAGAAGATAATAAAGCAAAGTATGACATGAATCAAGTAAATTATTAGATAAGAACTTGAAGCTGTAAACGATAATGAACCTAGATCTGCATTCACTGCACAGACTATTTAAGAAGATAGTTATTATGATAAGTGAATTATATAATATAAGAAAATAAAAGAATATTATATATCATAATAAAAGAAGGAAGATTAGAATAGAAAAGAAATGTTGGAATTATGTACGGACTATAAAAGAAGAGAAAATGATAATTACAGGTAGAATTATAACATAGGTTATAATTAAGTAATAAGAACGAAAAAGCTTATTTTGAGACTTTGAATAAATTAATGAGCAATAATAATGGTAGAAGCTTATTTAAATAATTTATATTAAGTCAATAAGCAAATAAAGCAGGAATGATAAAAGAGGCTTACTTTAATGAACTTAAGATTTATATTAAGTTAAATAAGCAAGATAATGAATGCACCTCATACCAACATCATTCCCTATTAAATAAATGGAAATCTCACAATAGATAGAGGTGAGACGAGGGCAAGAATATGTTAAAGGGTAAATAAGTAGCCAACATAATATGAAAGCAAACTAAACGCAAATTAAAAGGTTAGACTTAGGGTCTAACAGAAGAGAGAGATGCGTTTGGAGCAGCCCAAAGGATGAAGAGCCTAACGAAGCTGTTCATCACAGATTTCAGTATAGGAGAAGCACGTCCAACTTAGTAGTTTGGGCTAAAAGGAAGTACGAGACTTCAAAGGGACGTGAGGGTACTCTAGGATGGCCCTCTGGGTAGGCCTAATGAAGCTGCATCCCCGGAGTCAGGTCAGTAGGTGTTCCATCAAGAGAGTATGCCTTGACTGCATTTGCATTGTAGGCCTAACAAAGTAGACTTTTGTCGGCAGTCAGAAGGGCTTGGTGTTCGGAGTAGGGTATTCGTATGTCCAGTATTTGCAAGTAAGTTTAAGGATAGTCGCATGCAGATATCGGCCAGCATCAAGACCAAGAGCGATTTCGGGAAAGACTAGAGTTAAACCAACAAGCCAATGATTCTTTCTATATCGAGACATTGGAAGGGGGGCACCGCCAATTGGATGTTATATTGTTTGCAGTAGGGCAGGCCACTTAACTCTTTAGAGGATTTTCGATTTAGTTGAGGGGTGGCTGCGTGGGGCCATAGCCACGACGAGAAAAGAGACAGACCAACTAGAATATCTGTATTGTAGGCCTAACGAAACAGTCCTTTACAGATATAGAAAATCCCTGACTGAATTCCGTACAAGATAGACCTTGTTGGCGGGATTCAAATAGTAGACAAAACGATTACATAGTCCTCAATGTACGCACTGGGTGGTACATTGTGGATGTTCGAGTACTGGCATAGACTAGTGCGGGCATGATTTACGTTTTCATAGTAAGTAGTGGAGCATCTGTATTGTAGGCCTTACGAAGCAGTCCTTTACAGATGTAGCTACGGAACGCTCGCTGAGCAAGATGATGGAGTATCTATATTATAGGCCTTACGAAGCATACCTTTATAGATATAGCTACGGAGCAAGACGATGGAGCCCTTTTCGAGGAGGATATGGAAGGTACTATGGGTGGTACCTAGGACCAATATGGTCATTGGACATATAGCTACATATATGTATATATTAGTTATTAGGTTTTAATCTACTATGTAGTAGATGGGCACGGTTCACGAACAGAGCAAGAGTATTGTAACCTAATAAACCTAATATAAGAGTAAATGGAAATAAAACGATATATGTAGAATTTAGCCTAGAAGTATATAATTTATTCATTAACCAGAACTTTAGTTTTGACCCTCTCCTCATAACATCCTACAGGTTAGGTAGATGACAGAGTCTTACCAGCTTTAAGACACTTGTTTAGAAAGTGTTATTATATCAGTGAGTATTTACTTACTATTATATTTTAGTCAATTCCGCTGTGAGATATTTAGTTGAGATCTGATATATTTGTCTTTGCCTATTTGCAGGATACCAGATTCCTAACTCGGGTTTCAGTGGGCTTGGGTTTTAGCATTTTTGCGAAAAATCTGGACCCACTGGAATTCGGGTTGTTACATTTGGTATCAGAGCCTTGGTTTAGGATTCCTAGGTAGATAGTGAGTGATCGTGTTTGTATTTTGAATAAGATATAAATATATTATGTACTAAAAATCCAAATAGTCCCCAACATATGGGAAGTTTTTAGAAGTACAATTGTGAATAGTTTGCTAGTTGGGTTTGGGATGACCCAAGGGTGTTGAGCCTTAAGTTATTACCGATGTATAGTGTACAATAAACTATGTTTAGAGAGAAGATTGGTATCCATATGTTATAAGAAGTGGGAATTTTCCCTAGGGATAGTAGGGAGAGTATTTCTATTTTGGAAGGAATAAGAGATTTTAGTAAGGAAATGAGATTTCCAAAGTTTAGGAAGGATATTCCTAGGGTAGTAAGAAGAAAATCTACATTATGTTTAGCCCAATAAAATGAACATTTGGAATTGAAAAGTTGAAAAATATAATTGTTAATATGTTTGAGGAAGTAAATACTTGGTCTTTGAAAAAAAAAGGTGGTTTCAAATTTGAATTGGTTTTTATATGATGTAAATTTTGTTAAAAGTGAGATTCTTTTTGAAGAATTATAGAGTATGTATAGCTCACTAGTTTCTTTGTAGGTAAACAAAGGTTTTAAATATAAAAACCTAGAGTGTGATAAGTATCGAGAACGTGGGTTACAACATTTATTGTTGTAATAGATGTTTTCGTAAAAAATAAAGGACGCATAGACTATGACATTATTGTTATAGTAGGTGACTCCCAAAGAAAATGTTTTTACATAACATATGGGATTTATTAATATTTATTTAATTAAATCCATATACTAGTATTTTTTTGGGTTGTAGTAACGGTGTTTTACGCAACATCTGTTTTAATCCAAATAAAAATGTGTTTTGAAGATAATTTCTAAGTATAGAAATAAAGTGGTTTGTAAGTACACTTATTATTTAAGTAAGTATATGAAAATGTTTTCTAGTTAGGAAAATATTAAAAACAGTTTTGAAAATGAGTTCTTTTGAAAAAAAAGATGTAAGTTAAGCATTAGGAAATTAATAAATTTTGTAGGAAATCTCTACTATAAGTGAATATAGATTAAACATACTTTAATCTATTGGAATGAAATGAATAATGATATAATTTTCTATGAAACCAAAACAAAAATAAAGAAGTTTTTGTGTAAGTTATAAGGAATACGTGAAAGAGATGTACAAGGTATGTAAAGCACCATATTTTGTATAGCCTATTTCGATAAAATATAAAATAAAGTTCCTTGTAATTTCATATAAACACGAAATTCTCTTTTAAAGGATTCATAGAAGGTTTTAGCGTTAATGGTTTCTCATAAGAGAAAGTAATTCCAATACATTAAGGTATAAAGCCATTTGGTGTAATAAGAAGTGTAATAATTAGAGACAGTGTTAGTTAGAAGGGATATTATAGAGAGCCTTAGTACGAAAGCTAAGCAATGAGAATTTCATATTTTTCCATTGATTATGCGCATTTGTTGCTTGCCTATGTAGAAAGTCCCCATTTGTAGTAAGTTAGAAACTCCTCCAAGGTTAGGTAATTAGAAGAGTAGGAAAGTTAAGGGATTTTTGATAAAATAATTGTTCTTATCTACTCCAGTTTTTGTAAATTTGAAAATCTATGAAATGAATATGTTTTGAAAACATGTTAGGACACCTATGGATGTCAAGAAAAGAAAAATGTTTTAAGAACAAGCAAGGCATGTTTTAAAGAAAAATGGTTTGGTGAAAAAGCAAATAAGTTTTTGGAAGAGAAAAACTTAGTAAATAGTTAAATTTTAAAAGTCCAAAATATTTCTAAGGAAAGCTTTAAAGGTCTTTAAAAGAAAAAGAGGAATAAGTTTTGAATTTAGAATTTGTAAGTGCCCTCCTCTAGGTTTGGAGAATTATTTAAATTCAAAAAGCTGTAAAGATGCAAGTCTAAAAAGATAAAATGTTAAGTAACCAAGTACCTTTGAATTTAATTGAAACTTCAAAGTAACACTTTTAAAGGCAAGAATTTTAGGATTTTATGTTTTAAAAATTTATAAGCTTTAACTTTTAAAACGAAATGATAACTACCAAACCAAACTTTTAAATATGGAGTAGACAGGAATCATTTCCTAGGTTTTACGGGAAAAAGGGTAAGGCTATGTACGAGATAGCGGTGATTACTTTTAGTAGTAATAATAAAAGTTCCCGTAAAGTGTATAGGACACTGGTGAAAACCTAGAAATATTGCTTCATGTGTGCAGACTATAGAAGAATAGTGAAATGATATTAGTAAGATGATAAGACACACGTGGTTGGGATAGGTAGACCTTAGTTGGAGAAAAATGAAAGGTAAAGAGAAAATTTCCCCATGCTTAGTTGTCTTTTTAGATAGAGACTGCATAAATTGAAACCCTTATCCATTGCAGTAAATGAAACTTAGTTATTCCTTTTTGAGCATGGAATAGAAGAGATGAATAGATCTTATTCGTCATGAGTAATACAGCGTAAGTTGGTAACAAGTAATAGGCGGCAGGAGAAGCATATGAGTTACTTGGATTCCTAGAGTAGGACCTTTCTGTGTCAAAGTGGACATGGTCCTAGACCTCCTTGCCCTAGATGATAACTGTGTTTAGTTGCTATATATATAAAAAGAATAAAAGCAGAATAAGATAACTAAAAGGAAAATAACAAATTTAAAGAAAGCGATAGAAATGTCAACATAAAAATTTAAAAAGAGATATTTTCTTATGTAAACCGTGCTTGGGGAAGTAAATAAAATTTTATTTAGAATAGTAGCCTAAATCCCAAGTACGGAGGAAGATGTGCGCAAAAGAAAATCGGAGAAATATGAAGTTTTCCACCTTCTTTATAACATAAAAAATCGAATTTGAAAAATTAGACTTTTCTAAAATTCGAAAATTAAAAGTTGTGTGGTAGGTTTGGACGTAAAAATTTGTTGAACTATGCTCCTATTCAGTAGGAGTGTGGGAAAATTGAATGAAAACTGTTTTGAGTTTTCAAAAGATTGCATTCATATAGAAATTTCAAGTATATTTAGGATGTGTGCATCATGTTTTAAAAGGAATTTCTAAAAGAAAAAGCTTTCATATAGGAGGTACCGCATAGAAATTCTTGTACATGCATATATTTTATGATATATTCCACTTTGTACTATGCACAGATTGTTGCACAATTGGATGTACACAAAATGGATATGATTAATACGAGAAATTACATAATTGAACCCTTATCAAATTTCGAGGACGAAATTTCCTAAGGGGGAGAGAATGTAACACCCCGTGTTAAATTATAGTTATATATGCAAATAATTTAATTGAGTTATATACATGTGAAATTTTAAAACAAAGAAATGTTTGTAAATGGGGCAACTAATTAATATTATTTGGAATCATATATATATATATATATATATATTGTGTAACAAATAAATTAGAGAGAGAAATTATATAAAATCTAGGGCTGTTATGGTAATGGTTACCGTTACCATTTCACAAATACCGTTACCGTACCATTTTTACTGGTAAGCGAAAATTGCTTACTGTTACCGTTACCGATAGACTGGTATACCGAAGACTGGTATACCGATAATCTGGTAACCGTTACACTGGTAATGGTAAATTACCGTTTGTCTAAAAAAGGTTAGTAACATAACACGTATTCACATCATAACGGTGCTTCATTATATAATTTATAGTGTTACTTAATAAAAGACATAAATGTGAAAGAAGTGAAGTGTATTTAACATTATTTTACCTGATTAATAAACTAAATTTAATCATTTGCTTGGTTCTAAATGTCTATAATAAAGAATGTTACATGAATTTACATGTATTATAAATTGACTGGTAAAATTACCGTTACCGCTGGTATTGAAGAAATGTTACCAATGATTTACCATAGAAAATGGTAAATTTACCGTTACCATACCAATTAAACTGGTATACCGATTTCACTCAAAAATGGTAACCAATTGGCTGGTAATGGTATGGTAATGGTAAATTTACCATTACCATAACAGCCCTAATAAAATCAATTAATAGGGAAGATTAATTGACGGTGTTTGTTTAAAAGGAAAATTAATATTCAACTAATTAGTAGAGGTGATTAATTGACAGGAACTGACAAAAAGGGGAACATATATTGTAGCAACTAATTGATATGATTAGAAACATATATGTCAGTGCAAGAGAATAAAATGGAGGAAGAGTAATTTATGCAAGTAATCAATTGTCAATTAATAAACATGGAGACTTATGGTAACATATATAATTAAGATTGTGATTCAAAATTCAATTGTAGAATATATGCATGCAATAATTATGGGAATAAAATAAATTAATATGCATATATGTGACGAATTAATATGGTGTTGATTGGCATATTAATTTGGTAAGAAATCACAGTGTAGGCAGGGATTAATTGGATGGTAAATTGATTCTAGGTATATATGAAATCTATTAATTGGGTGATTAATAGGGGAATCTTATTTAAAAGAAACGTCACATTTAAAAATATATGTTTCCATGAACTGCGAGAAAGAAGGGGAAAGTGATTAATGAAAAGATTGTTGGAGAATCAATTTGAAATAAAAACAAACGCAGAAGAAAACATATTAATTTAATGTCCATAGACTGAGAGTATGCTTTAGATTTTAGAGTTTTATATCTAATGGTTATCACTGATTTGAACCGCTATAAATATAGGTGCAGAGCCTCATTTTTATTCTCATTATTTTTCTCTTACCTACAGAAGCTCTGCCATTTTTCTATCTCTTCTACACTTTCTTAATAACAAAATTTTAGATCTAATTCACACGAATTTAGATCTAAATAGAAAGAGAATAGAATTACTTATGGAATTAGGAATTGGTTCAAATTAGAAGGCTATGTCAAAGGTAAAACCCCAGATCTGAGTTTTATTTGCTATTTCTAATTCAAATCTCTTCCTTTTCTCTTTCAAATATTATAGATCTGTAAATATATCGTTTGTAATTCCAAATAGGGATTACAAGGGAGGTGAATATAGATGTTAGGGACAGATCTGAAATAAAAACAGGGAGATTTGGAAAGCTAGCAACATGAGTGGATTTATTTATATATCTTTTAAGTTTAAGATATATTATCGTTAAATTCCCGTTTAGATAATTTTATTTAATAATTAATCCTATTAATTAAGTTATGCTGAACTATAAGGAATTTACAGTTTATTTACAGTATTAGTATTTATTTACATCTGTTTCTACGTTTTGGATTTCTATGCAAGCGTCATTCTTCTTCTATTTTCTCCTCTTTCTTTGCGTATGGATTAGAATAGATTAAACGTGAATATGGATTAAATAATTAAGAATGCTAAAATGAAGGAAATAAGATGTAAAGTAATAAAAGTTTGAGGAATGGAATTACTGTAATGAATTACGTTAAAATGATAAAAGTTAATCAATCTAATAACTGGATTTGGGAGTAACTAAAAGGTTAATTGGTTGGTTTAGAAAATAAGATACATTTCTATAATTTAATATTTAAAAGACAACAATGAACGTAATTGCTAGAATAAAAGAAAGAAAAAGAGAATTAGTGTAAAATAGAGAAACCATTGTATTTTACACTATTCCAAAATAGTAAAAGAAATATCTAACAGTTACGGATTATTGTTTATAGTATTATTTAATATTAAAATATGGAGATGGATTTTTAAATATAGTTTTCATAACCAACCAAATAAAATAGAATTACTTCCTAGAATAGAAGATAATAAAGTAAAGTATGACATGAATCAAGTAAATTATTAGATAAGAACTTGAAGCTGTAAACAGTAATGAACCTAGGTCTGCATTCATTGCGCAGACTATTTAAGAAGATAGTTATTATGATAAGTGAATTATATAATATAAAAGAATAAAAGAATATTCTATATCATACTAAAAGAAGGAAGATTAGAACAGAAAAGAAATGCTGGAATTATGTACGGACTATAAAAGAAGAGAAAATGACAATTACAGGTAGAATTATAACATAGGTTATAATTAAGTAATAAGAACGGAAAAGCTTATTTTGAGACTTTGAATAAATTAATGAGCAATGATAATGGTAGAAACTTATTTAAATAATTTATATTAAGTCAATAAGCAAATAAAGCAGGAATGATAAAGAGGCTTATTTTAATGAACTTAAGATTTATATTAAGTTAAATAAGCAAGATAATGAATGCGGCTCATACCAACAGCATTCCCTATTAAATAAATGGAAATCTCACAATAGATAGAGGTGAGACGAGGGCAAAAATATGCTAATTAGGGTACATAAGTAGCCAACAGAATAAGAAAGTAAACTAAACGCAAATTAAAAGGTTAGACTTAGGGTCTAATAGAAGAGAGAAATGTGTTTGGAGCATCCCAAAGGATGAAGAGCCTAACGAAGCAGTTCATCACAGATTTTCAGTATAGTAGAAGCACGTCCAATTCGTATTTTGAGCTAGAAGGAAGTACGAGACTTCAACGGGACATGAGGATACTCTAGGGTGGCCCACTGGGTAGGCCTAACGAAGCTACATCCCTGGAGGCAGGTCTGTAGGTGTTCCATCAAGAGAGCATGCCTTGACTGCATTGTAGGCCTAACGAAGCAGACCTTTGTAGGTAGTCATAAGGGCTTGGTGTTCGTAGTGGGGTATTCGTATGTCCCGTACTTGCAAGTAAGTTTAAGGATAGTCGCATGCGGATATCGACCAGCATCAACACCAAGAGTGATTTCGGGAAAGACTAGAGTTAAACCAACAGGCCAATAATTCTTTCACTATCGAGACATTGGATGGGGGGCAATGCCAATTGAATGTTAGATTGTTTGTAGTAGGGCACGACCACTTAACTCTTTAGAGGTCTTTCGATTTAGTTGAGGGGTGGCTGCGTGGGGCCATAGCCACGACGAGAAAATAGACATACCAACTAGAATATATGTATTGTAGGCCTAACGAAGCAGTCCTCTATAGATATAGAAAATCCCTGATTGAATTCCATACAAGGTAGACCTTGTTGGCATGATTCAGATAGTAGACATAATGATTACATAGCCCTCAATGTATGCACTGGGTGGTACATTGTGGATGTCCGAGCACTGGCATAGACTAGTGCGGACGTGATTTTCGTTTTCTTAGTAAGTAGTGGAGCATTTGTATTATAGGCCTTACAAAGCAGTCCTTTATAGATGTAGCTAAGGAATGCTCGCGGAGTAAGAGGATGGAGTATCTGTATTGTAGGCCTTATGAAGAAGTCCTTTATAGATATAGCTACGGAGCAAGACGATGGAGCCCTTATTGAGGAGGATACGGAAGGTACCATGGGTGGTACCTAGGACTAATTTGGTCATTGGGCATATAGCTACATATATGTATATATTACTTATTAGGTTTTAATCTACTATGGAATAGATTGGCACTGTTCACGAACAGAGGCGAGAGTATTGTAACCTAATGAACCTAATATAGGAGTAAATGGAAATAAAACGATATATGTAGAATTAATCCTAGAAGTATATATATAATTTATTCATTCACCAGAACTTTAGTTCTTACCCCCTCCTCATAACTTCCTACAGGTTAGTTAGATGGCAGAGACTTCCCAGCTTTAAGACACTTGTTTAGAAAGTGTTATTATTTCGGTGAGTATTTACTTACTATTATATTTTAGTCAATTCCACTGTGAGATATTTAATCGAGCTCTGGTATATTTGTCTTTGCCTATTTGCAGGATACCAGATTCCCAACTCAGGTTTCAGTGGGCTTGGGTTTTAGTATTTTTGCAAAAAATTCAGACCCACTGGAATTCGGGTTGTTACATTTGGTATCAGAGCTTAGGTTTAGGATTCCTAGGTAGATAGTGAGTGAATGTATTTGTATTTTGAATAAGATATAAATATATTATGTACTAAAAATCCAAATAGTCCCCAACATATGGGAAGTTTTAGAAGTACAATTGTGCATAGTTTGCTAGTTGGGTTTGAGATGACCCAAGGGTGTTGAGCCTTAAGTTATTACCGATGTATAGTGTACAATAAACTATGTTTAGAGAGAAGATTGGTATCCATATGTTATAAGAAGTGGGAAGGTTCCCTAGGGATAGTAGGGAGAGTATTTCTATTTTGGAAGGAATAAGAGATTTTAGTAAGGAAATGAGATTTCCAAAGTTTAGGAAGGATATTCCTAGGGTTGTAAGAAAAAAATCTACTTTATGTATAGCAAAATAAAATGAACATTTGGAATTGAAAAGTTGAAACACTACACTAATTTATACATAAAGATGTTTCTAGCCATGAAATTCAGTTTAAACTCGAAAAGATCATTTGAGAATGAAGTAGCCAAAGTCTTATCTGTGATATCTTAAATAAAAACAAGGCAGTAGGACCAATATGGAATGTCCTAAATAACTATTGGATTTCAGCAAGAATTAACATCATAGTATATGAGTTAAAAGATATTGATTATCATAAACTGATTTTTATATAACCTCAATATGGATTACCAACAAAATCATGAATTGTATTTGAACGAAAAGAGAATCGGGTAGAAGAATTACCTCTGATGTTTTGAACTTATCAAAGAGTCACACATATACCTAGTCTCTATCAGAAAGAAAAATAAACATGAAATGATAATGGTGAAAACAAAGAAAAAGCCATTCATACGGAAATAAATAATCAATATGGGAACAATTTGATGATACCCATTGTTGAATGCTTGGTAGAAGGGAAATTACCAGGAGATAAAAGTGAAGCTAGAAGGATAAGGCATCAATCTCTAACTTTTACTATATTAGATGTAACACTTGTTAAAAAAGGATATTCGCTTCCTTACTTAAGGTGTGTTAGTCCAAAAAATGGTTCAAAACTGTTAAGAGAAGCCTATGAAGGGTTCTACGGGGATTATTCTAATGGCATGAAGTTAGCTAAAAATGTCATGAGACAAGGATTTATTGGCCCCATATAAATAACGACGCTGTGAATTATGTAAAGAGATGTGAAAAATGTTAGAGGTTTTCAACAATCCCACATATACCTCCATATGAGTTAACCTCGATCTCAAGTCCATGGTCCTTTGATGTGTAGGGAATAGACATAATAGGACATTGCCTACATCAATAGGAGGATCCAAGTTTGTAGCAGTAGCCATAGACTACTTTACCAAGTGGGTAGAGGCAGAACCATAGCCAAATATAACTTCAGGGAAAGTGCTAAAGTTTGTGATCAAGAACATAGTCACATGGTTTGGAATACCGCACAAGATATGGGAACCAATTTGAAAGTGAAGAATTCACAAGATTCTGTGATAAGAACGGGATAATCAAAAGTTTCTCATCTGTAGCTCATCTCAAGGCTAATGGAGCCGTTGAAGCCACGAAAAAAACCATTAGGACTATCCTTAAGAAACGGCTAGACAAAGCGAAAGGAAATTAGATAAAAGAACTACCACTTGTGCTTCGAGCATATTGAACTTCTACTAAGACTGCAATATGGCATACCCCATTTCCTTTGACATATGATGTGAAGCAATATTTCCAATCGAAGTTGAGATACCATCCCATTGAAGGATTGCATATGTTGTTGACCCCAATCAAAAGCTAAGAAAAAAATCCCTAGTTTTGACCAATGAACTAAGTGATGAGACGACCATACGAACGGTCGAATATCAACAAAGGATATCAAATTATTATAACTCCAAAGTCAAAGAGAGATCATTTCGAAAAGGAGATATAGTGCTATAAAAAGTCAAGAAAAACAACAAAAATCCAACAGATGGACCACTTGGATCAAAATGGGAAGGACCCCTTGTTCTCCATGAAGTAATCCCACCAGGAACTTATCGACTAAGCCGACCTGATGGTAATGTAATAGTAAGAACTTGGAATGCTGAGCATCTGAGACTTTATTTTCTAACAATGGACAAATAAAAAATAGAGACAAGTATACCTATGAAATTGATAACCGGTAGAGAGAAAGGAACTCATAATATAAAGGAAAAACCTTTGATCCCACCACAAGGGCCTGGTCAAAGCATTATAAGCCTTCAGTCCCGCCTATAAGGCCTGACCGCAGCACCTCCTAGAGGGAGGTCGGAGTAAGCCTTTGGTCCCACCTATAAGGCATGGGCAGAGCATCGCAAGCCTTCGATCCCGCCTACGTGGCCTGGCTGTAGCGCCTCCTAGAGGGAGGACGGAGTAAGCCATTTGTCCCATCTAAGATGGCCCGGTCAAAGCACCAACTAGCCTTCTGTTCCGCCTATAAGGCCTGATCGAAGTGCTTCCTAGAGGGAGGACGGGTAAGACTTTGGTTCTGCCTAAGCTAACCAAATACATAGACCAGCCTAAATCCTTACCTAAAAGATAAGAAAGGGGAAAAGAAATCAATCAGATCTTAAACCCTTGCCTAAAAGATATAGAAGAGGCAAAAGAAATCAATTAGGTAAGTCTAATCCCATCTTAGAGATGGGCCAACGCAATATTCCAAAGGAAGAACAATCAAACACGATCAATCTTGCCCCAAGGCAAAGTTAGAGCAACCTTCAAAGGAAAGGTCAGACCGCTACTGTGGTGGATATTTTAAAGACAATGGTCATGAAGGAACTTCCAAAATTTTCTTGTCAAAGCATAAAGTATTATCAGAACATGGGGTAGTACTCCCTGAAATGCTGAATTGAGTCAATTCTCAATCTTTTATTTCCGAATTGGAAATAAAAAAACAGGAATCTTCGTTATTTGTCGGATTTCTGGCCCTTCATTTGCTGGAATGGTAATTATACTATTAAAATGATAGTTACCAGATGGATTTATGGTCTTCTTATAGATGGATTTTTAATTTTCTTACTAGATAAATTTCTTGTCTTCTTATCAGATGGATTTTTGATCTTCTTACTAGATGAATTTCTGGTCTTCTTACCAAATGGATTCTGGTCTTCTTACCATTAGGTTTCTAGTTTTTTCACCAAATGGATTTCTAGTTTTCTCACCAAATGGATTTCTAGCTCTCTCATCAAATGGGTTTCCAGTCTTCTTATCAACGGGTTTCTAGATTATGAACCTTGCCCTTAAAATGGAGTTTGTAGAACTCTTGCTCTTATTGCCAAGTTCTCAGTCTCAAGGTAGGAATTCGGATTCTCCTCTACATGAAAAAGAAAAATCATCGAATAATTATCCAAGAAACTAAGACTAAGGGAAATAAGTTTATTCTGAAAACCATCTAGGGTAATAATATTTAAGCGACAAAGATTCTTCTATGAACTCGTTCAACCTAGATTGATAAGTGATCCATATTTTTTACTACATTTGAAAGGCTTATTTGAAATTCTACTTCAATAATCATTTTGAAATTGATTTTCAAAACCAAGCTTTTAAAATTTCAAAGTTCAACGAGAGAACCTTTTTACAAATTTCTTTGGCATTTACAAAACAAAATGACCAAGTTGAGAAAGAAATAATAGAAGTCATAACCATTTTTTTATATGTTTCAAAAGAATAAGATAAAAGCTAGAAAAAAGAGCCATCAAGAGAAAAGGAAGCAATTAGGTTAATAGAAGGGTAAAAGCATTTAAAAGGGGAAAGGGTTATCAAATCTCTAGCAAGTGTCATATCCGAAAGGTGTTGAGCCTATAACAATTAACGATATTTGAGCCGCTAATATGAAGATGATTATCAAACTTCCACTCAAAAGGTGAATAGTTTAAAGGAATTAGTAAATGCTTGGAGTTATCAAGCCACAAGAATTGTCGAGCTTAAAGAAAGTAAGGTTGATACGCCTTTACAACAATAAGAGGTGGCGTCGAACCTCTTAGACCATAAGGGTTACCGAGCATCTAAAGCGGAGAATGATATCAAACCTCTATAGCAATGAGGGTTATCAAACAACTAAAGTAGAAGATGGTGGCGAGCCTCTGCAAGTAATTATTACCAATTTCATAGAAGAGGAATTTCCAAGCCGAAGCACTATACACAATCAGTAAGTCGCTGTAAAAGAAAATATCTTGAGACACTAATGAAAGATAGTTATGGAGTCTTTAAATGAAGGATAACTATTAAGTTGATAACTATTAGGTCCACTACAAATTTGGAAGAACAAGAGATATCAAGTTTCTAAGAATAAATGATAACAAGCTTCTATAAAATAGTACCAATGTTTCACCTAAGATAAAGTTAATGGTGCGCTCAAAAGTAAGAAGATACTTGGTTTTACACTAAAATGTAAGAAGCTTCTTTTATACAAGGAAGAGGGCAAATGTTATCCACATATTTTCCAATATAAAAAATGCTTGAGAAACCATCAAGGGATAAAGAAACAATTAAGTCCATAGAAGAGTATGGAAACATTGAGAAAAAGAGATATTGAGCCTATAAGAGCGTGGTGATATGACATAATGACATATTGGGTCCAGGTCAAAAATGCAGCGAACATCAGTAGTACTCTATCAAAAAGGAGACATCGAGCATCTAATATGAAGGTAGTTGTTAAGCTCCTACCGAAGAGTTAAGTAGTTTAAAGGAACCGGTGAATAATTGGAGATATCAAATTACAAGGATTGTCGAACTTGAACACGGAAAGGTCGCCGAATCTTTATAATTATAGGGGGCAGGGTCGAGCCTCAGCAACCATGAGGGTTGTCAAGCATATAAAGGAGAGGAGGTATCGAGCCTTTACGACAATAAGGGTGTCGAGTGTTCAAGCGGTTGCAAGTTCCAACAAGGAGTGAAAATGCATCGAATCTCTAGGGATATCGAACAACAACAACATGAAGCATTGTCAAGCATCTAGAGGTAAAAGATGATGTCGAGCATTCAATAAAAAAGAGGGATATCGAGTTTCTAGGGATGATGGGCATGTGCTACATCAATTGTTATCAGACCTCTACAACAGCAAGTGTTGCCAAGCATCTACAAACAACATGTGATATTAAGCTTCTATAAAGAAGTGTTACTAAGTTTCTACAAACAAAAGAGACAACGAATTCTAAAGAAGTGATGAGCTTCGACACTGGCAAAGGATTTCTAGTTTTTACAAGCGGTAAAGAATGTTGAAACTCAAAAAACATAAATGATGTCGAAAATCAACAATACGAAGAGGATGTCAAATATCAACAATATAAAGAGGATGTTGAATATCAACAATACGAAGAGAATGTCTAGTATCTAGTTGAATGGAAATGTGGCAGCCATCCCACCTATTTGTCATCTCTACAAATAGACCCCCTCCGCTGGTTAGAGGGAAAATTCATTTTTTCCCTACTTTTTTAATAACAAGTTGTAAACCCTAAATTGATTTGAGGATTTTAGAGCCGATTGTAACTCTTGAACTTTTTGTACATAAATGCTTGGACATTTAACATAGCATATTTCCCTCGAATGTAAATACTTAACTATTATTTGGTAATGAACATGTATATGATTTATCTTTAGACCTGGACTTAATCATATTGGATTTGGACTTGAATACTAATGGAATTGAACTTGCGTATTATCAATTTGTACAAGGCCACTTAAGCCCCTGTTGAAGTTTACCTTACATATTGCCTATTTTTCCCACTGACATATGACTAGAGAATTATTGCATATATATGCGATTCACCTATTTTACCCTTGAACATGTGACTTAACTCTTAAACAACTTCGTGACTATATTAGTATCAAAGGGTATTATCGAAACCATTTCGAATAATGCTATCATGTACAACACCTTGGGTGTTGAACCAATTTTTGGTTTAACGACATCATTTGGGACATTCCCAACATTCTTTATACTTATTATAAAAGATATAATTTACAAATCCAATAACAAGTATTTAACAACCAAATCATTACCGATTTTAATGTAAGTACATCAATAACAATTAGCATTATGTTGTTTACCCTTTTAGTGTAACGACCACGACTTTCTCTCCATAGAAAGTCGTATCGCTAATAAGAAAGAAAGGGATAGAAAGAGAAAAGAAGAGAAAGAAAGAACTAAACAATATCAGAATCTCACAGCGAAACGAAACAAAATATATTATATCACATAAATATTACATAGTATCATATACAACACTTATCAAAGTTACACAGATTCACATCATATACTAGACAGTTATAAACATCTGTCTAGTTATTACATCTCAATACAAACAAAGATCTAAACAAGATCAACACAGCGGAAACTACTATCTATATCTACAACGCTGAAGCCTCCTGCTCCATTGCTCCTCCACAATTCGTCAAGGCTAACCTGAATCCCTTGGCTACTCGTAAAAATTTGAGTACCCAAGAGTTTATAAAACATAAATAAACAACTTGGGTCAGACATGGGTCTGGTGTGAGTAACAGGTTAAACTTGTTTAACTTCAAAACCTTTTGAAAGAAAAGGTATCACGTAAGACTTCCCACAAATAAACATGGGTAAGTTTTTACCTTACGCTAACCAAAACATTTGATAGGAAATTCGATTGTATTATAATAGGGTCTAGGGTTTTCAAGTAAAATACAGAAATAGCTGAAATGCTTACATCTCACATTTCAACATAGTTGGGCACAACTAATACGTACGGCACTTATTGGAGTTTGGATTCCATACAATGGCAGGGCTACCGGGGTACCGCCCATCACAGTACGTGGCCTAGATCACCGTACCGAGGATCACTCCCAATCCCCTGCAACACAAGGTCGGAACATCCCTTACTGGATAATTCCCGCACAAGATACCTCACGGTTGGGATCAGCAACCGCACACACTAAGCCGAAATAAGAAGGGACTTCTAGACAGAGGTAACCTTGTCCTACTTGGGTGCTACCCACTAACCTTGCTGCACCTCCCCTGTTTTAGCCATTCCCGGTTTGTGAGGCTTGAGGTCACGATTACCTTAGAAAAGAACACATCACTTAGAATGCTCATCGTCCACCTGACGATGTTCTGAAAGCATTCAATCCATATAAGTTCGTTCCGGGTTCGAACGAAACCGAAGGCATTATCTCGTTACACTCGTTTTGGAATCACCCTCAGAGTTAACGACAATAACCCTTGCACTCTGAATCTTCATCTTCACTTGATTCACGACCTATCGTTAATTTGGATCGATGTGGTATTCGGGTCTCCAGACCTGGAAATCCGGTATACGGAAACCCGATCCCGGTCTCATCGAAATCCAAAGCGTATCTTTTAAGGCCAAGTTGTTTTAAAGGTTAAAACAATTCAATTCATTATCTTTATACACAAAGAAAGATAATTCACAATAGATAATCAACATTATCAGATAATCCATATTATCATCACAATTCAACTAACATCCATATCATACAGCATATATCTCATCAGAGATATCAATCAATGCAAAGCATTCAGTATTATCATCCATCCATAAGTAATGATTTATATCATCTCTAATTAATTTAAAGTAAATTAAATTAATTACTTCATTCTATAAATCCTGCTTACTTAATCATTAATTAATTACAAATTAATTAATTATCCTTTAATTACCCTTTAATTCCATTCAGGTAATTTATCTTTAATTAATTACTTAAATTAATTATCCTTAACTACTTATAGTAATTAACCTTTAATTACTTCATTAATTAATTAACTATAATATAATTAAATTAATCAACTATAATTAATTTCATTAATTCTTAATTAATTACATTAATTAATCACTTCAATTATTAATTATTACTTAATTAATCAATCTTAGTTACATCATTAATTATATTAATTTATGATCCTTAATTACAACTTAATTATTAATTACTCAATTAAATTAATTACATTAAGTAATTAATCTTTAATTAAACAACATTTATTAATCACCTTGATTAATCTTTAATCAGTAATTAACTACCCTTAATTACTTTCACAAACTAAATTAATTACTTCCTTAATTAATTTCTTAATTAATCCCTTGATTAATTATTCAAAGTAATTAATTCAAATTACTTTTATAAAATCATTATTCAACTAATTACTTCCAGTAATTATCTTATTATTTACTTCCCTAAAAAAATCATACCTTAATAATTACTTTAAGTAATTATTATCAAATCATCTCTTGATTATTCTAAATTAATTAAACTTAATTAATTAACTTAACTAAATCAAATTAACTTCAATTAATTACAATAAGTAATTAATTCTTAATTACTTCCAATAAGTAATTACATTTAAACAAATTCATAAATGATTATCTTCAAATTAATTAATCTAATTAACTATTAAAATTAATCTTATTAATTTATTATTTAATAATCCATAGTTAATGACTTCATTAACTACTATTTAATTACTTTCCTTAAGTAATTAACTTATACTCATTTTTATTAATTCTAAATTAATAAATCTTAATAACCAATTTATTAATCTCTAATTACTAAATTAATTAAGTGTTAACCATAACTTAATTAATATTTAATTACTTTATTAATTAATTCTTAATCATTAATTAATATTCTAACTTATAATCCTTAATTATAAATTAATCATTCCTAATTAATTTATCTTAATCATTAATTAAAATCAAATCCTATTTAATTAATGAATCTTAATTACAAGTTAATTATTCTAAAAATAATTAATCTTAAATCTTTAAGATTAAACCTTTAATTACTTTTAAGTAATTATTTATTTCATTAATTTATTAGATAAATTAATTATCCATTTAATTACTCTAATTATTAAATGCATACAAATTATTAACTTATAATTTAACTTCAACAAGTTTTAAAATTAATTTTAAAACCTTTAAATGATAAATAATATTTTTCTTATAAAAGAAATTTTACAAGATTTAAACAAATCCCTTTTTAATTTCAAAACATTTAAATTTAACAACATTTAAACTTATTTATTTCATACCTTTAAGATTCAAAACTAACTTGAATCTATATAGTTAAACTTTTGATTTAAATTCTAGTTTAAAATTTTCTTTACAATTTAAACCCAGTTTAAAGTTTTAAAAACCAGATAGTTATATAGCCTGTCAACACAAAAGTACCCGAGCCCACCACTAAATTACTTCGAGTCGCCTCTCCCATTTCTTCGAACATCACTCGGAAAAATCTCGAGAAAAACTCAAGTAGCCTCCCCTGTTAATAACCAGACTACACCAGATACATCCTCGATCTCGTGCACGTGCACGGTCACCGGCGTCAACTCCGACCAACCTCGAGTATCTCCACAAGTCGACAATCCTTCCTATACCAGAATCCACCCTCTCGATCATCAAAACTGGAACGAAAACAAAATCGAGCCTAAAACCCAACCTGGAACCATAGACTACACCTTCCAAAACCTGTCAACAATCCTTCTTGCTCGCGATTCTGACCACCAGAGAGGCTAATTCTCTGGCCATGCCTTCGCCTATATCTAAACTTTCATTTCCCAAAAACTTGGAACACTCGATCCATCAACGAAGGCAAACGAATCGAATTCATGGCCTAACTTAAAACTAGGTTTAAAAAATTCAAACCTAAATCATTTCTGCCTCAATGTCTAATTCGATTTCCAGTCATTTTTCCTAGTATCCTTGATCATTACACTACCACTACTAAAGATTTCAAACTTCCAATTTCACTGAGATGATCAAAATCACCAAAATTTCATTTCTAACATAAACCAGAACTGCTCTTTTAATACTAGACTAAAAACTATGGTATTAATACTAAAAATCATATTATCATTTATGTTTTCAATTTATAAGTCTGAATTTATAAATTACAAAGTTCGAATTTTCACTTTTATATAACATATACTGTTATTTTGGTTTACAGAGACAATCTGCTTGAAGTTTGACATAATTAAAAATTTAAGCATTAGTATATGATAAATCAAACATATTTTGTTTGAATATTAAATCCAAATCAATACTAGATCATGAGATATTGATTTTATATCAAAAACAGTAGCCTGGAATTCAAGAAACAGAGATACACTGATGCAAAACAACATGCACACTATATACATTCATGTATATGCTTAATCATCTATAAATATTCACATCCACAACACAATTTATCACAGAATTAAGCATGCAACCTAATTATACTTAAGTTAATTTAAGTAAGAATGTTACTCACCAATTTAAAATGGAGACAGAGTCTATTTTTTTGAAAAGCTTGAAACTGGGAATCTTAAACTGGAATGCCTCATTGATTTAAAAGCTTGAATTGTTGGCTACTGAATCTTGCATGCATGATAACATCTTGTTTGTTGAGATGTGTGTTGCTTAGATTCCAGAATTTCTTCCAGACTAAAGAACATGCAGGCTTTGAAAAAGAATTGCAGGCTGGTTTTCTTGAGTTGATTCCAGATTTAAAATGAATGCAAGCAGTTTTTGATTTCAGATCTGTAACTTGGTTACAGATCTTATGTTTTGAGGAAGATTTGTTTACAGACTTTTGATTTGGTTTGAGGTAGTTACTGAATATTTGATTTCAGATTTTAGATTAGAGGATTGTACTAGAGAAGAGGTTTTGAAAATGAATTGAAATTGTGGTTTTGAGAGGAGTTTAGATTACTGATCTATTTCCAGACTTTTACTAGAGAATTTACATTTGAGTTTCTCTTGTTTTGAAAAGGAAATTAGAAAGAATGAAATAAAGAGGTGCCAATGTTTATATCTAAGTAAATTGTGATTTTATAAAAATAAAAGAAAAAGAAAATAAATAAGACACTTGTCCTATACATTTGCTACTTAAATTACACATGTTTTACAAAGGCTTTAGATAAATGACACATGTCTTATAAGTAATTACTCATATTTATTTATTATAAAATTATTTAAAAAGCCTTTTTCTTATTTATAAAATACTTATCTATATATATTAAAGAGAAACAAAAGCTAATTACATTTATAAATAAAAGTTTATACAAATATTCTAAAATCCAAAACAATTTAAATATTTATCCTTTTGAATTTCAAAGCTTAAATTCAAGTTCAAATTAAATTAAATCTAAATTCCCAATTTACCCAAAGCTTCTATTTACAATATATATAAATAAATATATATATTCAAATAGAAAATATCTTATTAACTTTTAAAAGATAAAATCACCAATTAATACTAATTTAATCAGATTATTAAATTAAATTCAAATCTTATTATCAAAGATTATCCATATCAATTTAATTATTCAACAGATTATTAAATTGATATTGTTAAAATTTCCGGGATATTACATTCCTCCCCCCTTAAAATAATTTCGTCCCCGAAATTTAAACAAAGGTAATTTAATAATCTTATTAAAGATTTTAATTTAAAACACAAGCATCTACTATCGTCCATATGCTAGCAACCATAGCAACCAAATCATCCAATCAATCAAATTTAACTATCCAGACAAAATTCTAGATAAAATTCCTCGAGTTTCCCCAAGTATATATATATACCGGGATACTCGCTCTACAAACAATCTAAACTATTAAGCTATAGATCTCCTACACATCTAGATCTACAGAACTAAACAGAATATCAGACTACAGACGAGTCTGACTCAATAACCAAACTTCCCAAAACTGCAGATTCTAAAACCAGAGATAGATCAAATACGTATTCCCTCAGAGATACGTAAAATACAATGAATTCCAGTTATCCAAACTGACAATTCAATTCAGAAGTCCAAATACTTATCCAAATCAAAACACAGACGAGATCTAAACATAACTCTACTTCACAACATCAGAAGATTCCAAACTTACTTCTCCTATCCAGAGATACACTCCAAACTGCTTTCGCTGCTCAACTCTGATCTGAGATAGAACACAAGCACAGACTGGACAACTCACTTCTAGAAATAAGGTTCACGGATCCATACAGAAAACTCGGATACTCCAGCAAAACTTGAGTTGCTTCGCCAACTCCATCTCTAGGAAACATTCTTCCACTAGACTGAACCACCGGTACTATTCCTGGAATCCAGTCGATAAGAAAACTCAACCTTCAGATGCGGACAAACTTCTGACTTCTCTGAAGACATCCAGAAAAATTCTGACAACCCAAGAGAACATTTAGACAATCGCAAGTCACTTTTGCGATCAACCCAACCTAATTCCAAAGAAAAACTGTTCCTCTTTACCAATCAGAACAGCTTACACTTATTTATCCAATTTATCGAAGAAATGGATTTACTCTTACTACTTCTGAACTTCACCTTCAGAAAAACTGCTCATCCAGAAAACTTCCTGCCATCACAGAATACTCTGAGCTGCACTGCTAACACTGATGCCAAGGACTTCCTATTCCAAAGATCTTCGAGAAACTCGAACTCCAAACCAAAGCAGAAACACCATGCTGAACTCAGCGACAACACCAAAACAGACACACTTCCTTAATCTTGTTCTAAAGAAAACATCTTCAGGAACATCCATAGTCACTGCATCTCATCATACAGCTACTATTACCTGAGGTATCAAGGTACCATCACTCGCTTCTGTTCAACCGACAGATCCAACTTTACTCATCCAAACTTCAAAGATAAACTCCGAACCATTACAGTTTCCTTCGGAGATCGATGAAATTCTTCACCACAGCAAAGCTTACTCGAGACAGTATTGGGTTTACAGTCTCGATATATACTTCCAACCTCAAACATTCAAACTCCAACTATTGGTAATTGTGTTACACACACTACCACCTTATCTACCTTTATAACTTATATTGGAAAACCCGAACAGGTAACCCAATAAATAGGTAGAAATACATAAATATATATATTTAAAATGATATATATATATTTTTTTTATATATAGAAATTATTTCTGGGTAAAATTATTTCTTCTACCTCTTTAAAACAATATTGTGTCCGTTGGCCTGGTTCAAGTGTTTAGAGATCCCTATCAATAACGTTAGCTACTCGTATTGACCAGAATCCATATACCACTCAACCGATCAATTAACACAATATAAAACCATTTTATATAACTAACAAATACGCGCTCTCGTATATATATATACTCAGACTCAAATAGGTTGCTACAGATCCTATCTCTAATGAACAATCCTTCTGAACCTAGGTATTCACTCAACCTAGTGCTCTGATATTCAATTAACCAAAAGCTTAGGCATTCGCTCAACCTATGCTCCGATACCACTGTAACGACCACGACTTTCTCTCCATAGAAAGTCGTATCGCTAATAAGAAAGAAAGGGATAGAAAGAGAAAAGAAGAGAAAGAAAGAACTAAACAATATCAGAATCTCACAGCGAAACGAAACAAAATATATTATATCACATAAATATTACATAGTATCATATACAACACTTATCAAAGTTACACAGATTCACATCATATACTAGACAGTTATAAACATCTGTCTAGTTATTACATCTCAATACAAACAAAGATCTAAACAAGATCAACACAGCGGAAACTACTATCTATATCTACAACGCTGAAGCCTCCTGCTCCATTGCTCCTCCACAATTCGTCAAGGCTAACCTGAATCCCTTGGCTACTCGTAAAAATTTGAGTACCCAAGAGTTTATAAAACATAAATAAACAACTTGGGTCAGACATGGGTCTGGTGTGAGTAACAGGTTAAACTTGTTTAACTTCAAAACCTTTTGAAAGAAAAGGTATCACGTAAGACTTCCCACAAATAAACATGGGTAAGTTTTTACCTTACGCTAACCAAAACATTTGATAGGAAATTCGATTGTATTATAATAGGGTCTAGGGTTTTCAAGTAAAATACAGAAATAGCTGAAATGCTTACATCTCACATTTCAACATAGTTGGGCACAACTAATACGTACGGCACTTATTGGAGTTTGGATTCCATACAATGGCAGGGCTACCGGGGTACCTCCCGTCACAGTACGTGGCCTAGATCATCGTACCGAGGATCACTCCCAATCCCCTGCAACACAAGGTCGGAACATCCCTTACTGGATAATTCCCGCACAAGATACCTCATGGTTGGGATCAGCAACCGCACACACTAAGCCGAAATAAGAAGGGACTTCTAGACAGAGGTAACCTTGTCCTACTTGGGTGCTACCCACTAACCTTGCTGCACCTCCCCTGTTTTAGCCATTCCCGGTTTGTGAGGCTTGAGGTCACGATTACCTTAGAAAAGAACACATCACTTAGAATGCTCATCGTCCACCTGACGATGTTCTGAAAGCATTCAATCCATATAAGTTCGTTCCGGGTTCGAACGAAACCGAAGGCATTATCTCGTTACACTCGTTTTGGAATCACCCTCAGAGTTAACGACAATAACCCTTGCACTCTGAATCTTCATCTTCACTTGATTCACGACCTATCGTTAATTTGGATCGATGTGGTATTCGGGTCTCCAGACCTGGAAATCCGGTATACGGAAACCCGATCCCGGTCTCATCGAAATCCAAAGCGTATCTTTTAAGGCCAAGTTGTTTTAAAGGTTAAAACAATTCAATTCATTATCTTTATACACAAAGAAAGATAATTCACAATAGATAATCAACATTATCAGATAATCCATATTATCATCACAATTCAACTAACATCCATATCATACAGCATATATCTCATCAGAGATATCAATCAATGCAAAGCATTCAGTATTATCATCCATCCATAAGTAATGATTTATATCATCTCTAATTAATTTAAAGTAAATTAAATTAATTACTTCATTCTATAAATCCTGCTTACTTAATCATTAATTAATTACAAATTAATTAATTATCCTTTAATTACCCTTTAATTCCATTCAGGTAATTTATCTTTAATTAATTACTTAAATTAATTATCCTTAACTACTTATAGTAATTAACCTTTAATTACTTCATTAATTAATTAACTATAATATAATTAAATTAATCAACTATAATTAATTTCATTAATTCTTAATTAATTACATTAATTAATCACTTCAATTATTAATTATTACTTAATTAATCAATCTTAGTTACATCATTAATTATATTAATTTATGATCCTTAATTACAACTTAATTATTAATTACTCAATTAAATTAATTACATTAAGTAATTAATCTTTAATTAAACAACATTTATTAATCACCTTGATTAATCTTTAATCAGTAATTAACTACCCTTA